>CM074737.1:105949123-107215686 GCA_037367245.1 Phrynocephalus guinanensis
TTAATTTAATTTAATTAATTTAATTTTTTAAATTTTAATTCCCGCCACCCCTTGTAGGACAGAGCTAAAAAACCAGTTTGGGTTTTGTGCAGGAGAGCATGAGAACAGACTGTTAGGCCTTATATCAACTTAGAAATTCCCAAATCCCTTCCCCAGCAAAGCTAGCCCTTTTTTGCATAAAAGACCAGAAGCTTGTTTCTTAAGAAAGGTATAAAGCAGTGCTCCCCAACCTTTTTATCACCGTGGACCGGTAAATGTTTGATAATTTTTCCCTGGCCCGCTTGTTTTGATTTAATAAGATAAAAAAGGTAAATGCCCCCCCCGGCCGCTGACGCACATGCGTGCTAGTCGTTTCCCACTCTAGGGGGCGGTGCTCATCTCCGTACTCAAGCCGAAGAGCCAGTGTTGTGCGAGTCCTTGGCATCGCTGCAAGGAAACACTGTTTTTACTTCCTCGCGGTTTTTTCCCCGGGGGCTACCCAGCCGCCGTGAGGTCTTGGGACGCTTCACCCTTCCTTGACATGAGGCCTCCCTCCCTCCCGCCTTTCTTTCTTTCTTTCTTTCTTTCCCTTTTCTTTCTCCCTCCCTCCCCCTCTCTCTTCTTTCTTTTTTTCTTTCTTTCTCTCTCTCCCTTCCTCCCTCTTTCTTTCTTTCCTCCCACTCTCCTTCCTTCCTTCCTTCCTTCCTTCCTCTTTCTCTCCCTTCTTTCTTTCTTTCTTTCTCTCCCCCCTCCCTCTCCTTTCTTTTTTCTTTATTTCTCTCACTCTCCCTTCCACTCTACCTCCTTCCTTCCTTCCCTTCTTTCTTTCCTTCCTTCCTCATTTTCTTTCTTTCTTTCACTTTCTTTCTTTCTTTCTTTCTTTCTCCCTCCCTCCCCCTCTCCCTTCTTTCTTTTTTCTTTCTTTCTCTCTCTCCCTTCCTCCCTCTTTCTTTCTTTCCTCCCACTCTCCTTCCTTCCTTCCTTCCTTCCTCTTTCTCTCCCTTCTTTCTTTCTTTCTCTCCCTCCCTCCCTCTCCCTTCTTTCTTTTTTCTTTATTTCTCTCACTCTCCCTTCCACTCTACCTCCTTCCTTCCTTCCCTTCTTTCTTTCCTTCCTTCCTCATTTTCTTTCTTTCTTTCACTTTCTTTCTTTCTTTCTTTCTTTCTCCCTCCCTCCTCCTCTCCTTCCTTCCCTCCCACTCTCCTTTCTTCTTCTTCTTTCTTTCCCCTTTCTTTTTTCTTTCTTCCTCTCTCCTCTCCTCTCCCTTCTTTCTTTCTTTATTTCCTTCCCTCCCTCCCTCCCTCCCTTTCTTTTTCTTCCTTTCTTCCTCATTTTCTTTCTTTCTTCCTTCCTCCCCCTTCTTTCGTTCTTCCTTTCTCTCTCTCCCTCACTCCTTCTCTCCCTTTCTTTTTCTTTCCCTCCCTCCTTCCTTTACTTACTTACTTTCTTCCTCCCTTCCTCCTTCTCCCTCCTTCTTTCTTTCTTTCTTTCTTTGTTCCTTCCTTCCTTCCTCCCCTTCTCCCTTCTTTTTCTTTCTCTCTCTCTCTCCCTTCCTCCTTCTCCCCCTTTCTTTCTTTCTTTCTTTCTTTCTTTCTTTCTTTCTTTCTTTCTTTCTTTCTTTCTTTCTTTCTTTCTTTCTTTCTTTCTTCCCAGTCCTCTTTCCTTCCTTCCTCCCTTGGCGATGGCGGGGGGGGGTCGCGGCAGTGGCGGCGGCGATGGCGGGGCGGGGGCGATTGCGGGGGGTTCGCGGCGGCGGTGGCCCGGTGCCGATTGATGAGACTCTCCCATCCAAGTACTAACCAGGCCTGACCCTGCTTAGCTTCCGAGATCAGGCGAGATCTGATGTGCTTAGGGCAGTGGTTCTCAGCCTATGAGTCCCCAGATGTTCCTGGACTGCAACTCCCAGAAATCCTTGCCAGCTCAGCTAGTGATGAAGACTTCTGGGAGTTGCAGTCCAGGAACATCTGGAAACCCACAGGTTGAGAACCACTGGCTTAGGGCATCTAAAAATGCCCGTGGGATGCGCTTGGATGTTTCAGGAGGAAGGGCGAAAAAGCCACCCCCCCCAAAAAAAAACCCTGCTAGGCGTGAGCAGGGTGACGTAAGACGGGGCCAATCTCTGGGCAAATTGCATCAGCTCTGAGCCACCCGCCTCCAAACGCTTCCGACCCAGCCAGGATCCAACCGAATCCCGGGAACGTGGAGGGGTGGGTAAAGTGGTGGGTGGGGGGAAGCCGAGCCTTCTCTAGAAGCTCCTCCCCCTCCTCCCCCCCGGCCCCAGCTCCCAAATGGACTCTCCCGAGGCCCTCACATGACGATGGAGGCACTTTCGCTTTTCCAGGGAGAGCGCGCAGGAGATCTCTAAAAAGGCCCGGCCGCGCGGGACTTGACAGCGCCCAGCCGCCGACGCCGATTTATATATATATATATATATATATATATATATATATATATATATATATATATATATATATATATATATATATATATATATATATATATATATATATATATATATATATATATATATATATATATATATATATATATATATATTTGTTTTCGTAGATTTTCACGGGTATAGGTATGCATGTTAGGGTGGATTCGGGTTTCTTCCCGTGTAGAAATCTGGTTGTTTTGGCGACGTTTCGACGAGGTCTCACTCGTCATCTTCAGGCTGGTGTTCTGGCTTCTTTCTTCTTGAAGCAAAGCGTGATCTCAGTTGAAGTCCTTCTATAAATACTGCTGGGGGTGTGTGGTTTGCTTGCTCTGTTGCTGATTGTAGGTTCGTTTGTTCTTTTGTGATCTGCTGTGTGGCTGAGGCGATCGTTAAGGGCTTAACTGCTGGTGGGTTAGATGGCTGTTTAGAGACATCATGTGTGGGTGAGGTGCTGGATGTGTGTCTATTAGCCTTTTGTTTCTTAACGACCTTGGTGATGGGTGTTCTGGCAGCATCCTGGGCTTTGGTGGAGTGGGGTCCTGTGTCTTGTGAATTCATTTTGGTCTGGCTGCGTGTCTGTGGTCTCCCAATGTTTTTTTGGCGTGTGTAAGTGTGCTCCATGTGGTGGCTGGAGTGGGGAGTAGCGGTAGATGGTGCAGTCGTGGTTTTGTTATTGGATGGTGGTTTCGTTTCATCTGTGGGAAGGGTCTGGGTTTGTGTTTGGTGTGGATGGAAGGTGGTGGCATCTTGTGTCCTTTTGGTCCTGGTGTCAGTCTTTGTGACAGAGGCTCGTCTGTTGACCAGGGCTAATTTCCAGATGTCAGGCAAGCGGGAGGTGTCATCACGTTTATTCATGTTGTTTTGGGTGTTTCTCTATTTCAATGGCTTCCATGATTATTCGACTGTTGAAGTGTTCAGTTTTGGAGATGAGTTTGGTTCTTTTAAAATCAATTTCATGACCTGTTGTTTTTATGTGCTGGAAGAGAGAGGAAGATTTTTCTTCTTTTTTGACTGCGTTCTTGTGTTCTGCGATGCGTGCGCTTATTCTCCTGTTTGTCTGTCCGATGTATGTGGCTGGGCAGACTTTGCATGGTATTTCGTAGACTCCTTGGTTTTCTAGCTCAATCTTGTCTTTGGGGTTTCTTAAAATGTTGGCTATTTTTTGTTCGGTGCAAAAGGCTGTCTTGATATTGTGTTTGTGGAGAATTTTGCTTATTTTGTCTGTGGTGCCTTTGATGTAAGGGAGGAGGGCAGTGCCGTTGTTCTCTTCTGTTTCTTGGTTCTTGGGGGGTGTTTCTTTTTGGATTAGTTTGGTGATGGTGTTTTTTTGGAATCCGTTCGCAATTAAAGCATTCGAGAGAGTGTGTAATTCAGTTTTTAGGTGGTCTTTGTCAGCGAGGCGTTTGGTTCTGGAGATGAGGGTTTTTGCTACGGAGTTGATCTGTGCAGGGTGGTGGTGTGATTGTGCATTTAAGTAGCGGTTTGTATGTGTTTTTTTCGGTACACTTTTTTCGGAACACTTTGAAACCAACGCGTTACAGAAGTCCGAACATAAACCCAAACTCTGGCTCAGATATGTTGACGACACCTTTGTTATCTGGCCACACGGGAAAGACAAACTGAACAACTTCCTCACACATCTCAACAGCCTACACCCCAAAATACAATTCACTATGGAAATAGAAGCCAACAACCAACTTCCCTTCCTGGACGTCCTAATCTACAAAAAACCCGACGGCTCCTTAGGACATACCATCTACCGGAAAAAAAAACACATACAAACCGCTACTTAAATGCACAATCACACCACCACCCTGCACAGATCAACTCCGTAGCAAAAACCCTCATCTCCAGAACCAAACGCCTCGCTGACAAAGACCACCTAAAAACTGAATTACACACTCTCTCGAATGCTTTAATTGCGAACGGATTCCAAAAAAAACACCATCACCAAACTAATCCAAAAAGAAACACCCCCCAAGAACCAAGAAACAGAAGAGAACAACGGCACTGCCCTCCTCCCTTACATCAAAGGCACCACAGACAAAATAAGCAAAATTCTCCACAAACACAATATCAAGACAGCCTTTTGCACCGAACAAAAAATAGCCAACATTTTAAGAAACCCCAAAGACAAGATTGAGCTAGAAAACCAAGGAGTCTACGAAATACCATGCAAAGTCTGCCCAGCCACATACATCGGACAGACAAACAGGAGAATAAGCGCACGCATCGCAGAACACAAGAACGCAGTCAAAAAAGAAGAAAAATCTTCCTCTCTCTTCCAGCACATAAAAACAACAGGTCATGAAATTGATTTTAAAAGAACCAAACTCATCTCCAAAACTGAACACTTCAACAGTCGAATAATCATGGAAGCCATTGAAATAGAGAAACACCCAAACAAACATGAATAAACGTGATGACACCTCCCGCTTGCCTGACATCTGGAAATTAGCCCTGGTCAACAGACGAGCCTCTGTCACAAAGACTGACACCAGGACCAAAAGGACACAAGATGCCACCACCTTCCATCCACACCAAACACAAACCCAGACCCTTCCCACAGATGAAACGAAACCACCATCCAATAACAAAACCACGACTGCACCATCTACCGCTACTCCCCACTCCAGCCACCACATGGAGCACACTTACACACGCCAAAAAAACATTGGGAGACCACAGACACGCAGCCAGACCAAAATGAATTCACAAGACACAGGACCCCACTCCACCAAAGCCCAGGATGCTGCCAGAACACCCATCACCAAGGTCGTTAAGAAACAAAAGGCTAATAGACACACATCCAGCACCTCACCCACACATGATGTCTCTAAACAGCCATCTAACCCACCAGCAGTTAAGCCCTTAACGATCGCCTCAGCCACACAGCAGATCACAAAAGAACAAACGAACCTACAATCAGCAACAGAGCAAGCAAACCACACACCCCCAGCAGTATTTATAGAAGGACTTCAACTGAGATCACGCTTTGCTTCAAGAAGAAAGAAGCCAGAACACCAGCCTGAAGATGACGAGTGAGACCTCGTCGAAACGTCGCCAAAACAACCAGATTTCTACACGGGAAGAAACCCGAATCCACCCTAACATGCATATATATATATATATATATATATATATATATATATATATATATATATATATATATATATATATATATATATATATATATATATATATATATATATATATATATATATCGCCCGTCCCCATCTCCTGGCCGGCCCGTCCACCTGCCCGCCCTTGCCCTTCCCCTGCCACGCGCGTGGCACCGGAGGGAGAGCGCGAGCCCGCCCGCCCGCCCGCGAGGTGTGTAACCTGAAGTCCTCCCACCGCCATCCTGGTTTTAAAAAAGAAGCCCAGCGCTTTGTGCCTTAAGAAGGAAGAGCAGGTGGGCGGGCGGGGGGGCGATGGCGGGGGGGTCATGGCGGGGGGTCGTGGCGGGGGCTGCGGGGGCGATGGCGGGGCGGGGGCGATGGCGGGGGTCGCGGCGGCGGCAGCCCGGTGCCGATTGATCCACGGACCGGCACCGGTCCGCCGCCCGGGGGTTGGGGACCACTGGATAAAGAAATAACTTTACTCACAAGCTCAACTTGTATCAGCAGGCTTTCTTAGTTTCATAATAAAGCAGATAAAATATACAAGAAGAAATAGTCCTGAAAAAATATGGTCCTTTTCTTCTCTACCCACATGGTGAGGGGAGAACAGAGATAGAGAAGACTACATCCTTCTCTCAGGTGGGAAAACGCTGAACTGAGGCCAAAATGGTTCCACACTAAAAAGGAAGAGGAAAGGTGTGGCATTTGTATGCCCCGGGAAATACAACTCCCTTGATTGGTAAACCAAACAGGCTAGGTAGTGCCATGCATAACCCCTCTCACATGCAACATGCAGTTGAAAGAACATCCTGAAATTTCCATCTGCTGCTCCCTAGAGGGTATAAGAAGACTGGCTAGGTAGAAAGATTATACAATGGTACGTTGACTTACGATGCTAATTCGTTCCAAAAGGCATCTTTGGAAGTCGATCAAGTTGTAAGTCGAACAGTGGTTTTCCATAGGAATGCACTGAGAATCAATTAATCCATGCTGCATTAATAGGTTTTCAATGCATTGAAGGCTGCTTTCCGCTTTCCCGCCAGACAGCTGACTTTGACAAGTTGGACCTGTCAGAGTCAGCTGTCATGTGGAGCAGAGAGCAGTGTTCGTGAGTCAAATTATTTGGTCGTTGAAGCAACCCTAATTCAAGGTACCACTGTACTGTAATTAAGAATGGAGGGTGTGGAGGTGCTGGTGTCCTGGGGAGCTGGGGAGGGGACACAAAAATGATATACCAGCCGACTCTGCACCACCATATCTCCCAGAGTACATTCATTGTTAAGGACATCAGGATTGAATGTATTTTGCCACATGAACTAAATGGTACCTTTACAGCTCTTAATAGATATCACCTTTAAGGACCGGCCATTATTAGAATGGAATGGTTTCTTGCTCTACTGTCTTTGCAACTGGGATGATGTAAGCAAAGATTTTTTTAGTTGCATTGCATCCATGCCTGCCACCACTGCCATTCCTAGTTGCTTCTTCAATCCTGGAGTGTTTTGAGCAACAAGCAGACATCTTTTTCTCCTTTGTTAAGAAGAGGAGCAAGAACCACAACCAAATATCTGGGCGCAAACAATGTCACCTTTTTTAAGTTCACTTAAACACAGAACATAGAAAGAGTTCCTTTTCTGGACACTCACTCCAGAATCCCCAGTCCCAGCAGTTGAACGTTAGGTGTTGTTGGAATTGCATACAGATTTTTAAAGTGTATAAAAGCTGTTCAGAGGTGAGAGGAGGTTTAGTTGGAAAGTGAGGTACTGTATTTCATTTGGCCACAAGAGGGTCAGAAAATAAGAACATAAGAAGAGCCAAGCTGGATCAGGCCAAAGGCCCATCTAGTCCAGCTTCCTGTATCTCACAGTGGCCCCAACAAATGAGTCTGGGAGTGCAAGAGGCTAAATCTCAGTCTCCTGATACCACTCCCGTGCATCTGGCCCTTGAAGTACCCTGGTTTTAAGCCTGGAGATTACACATCTCCCTCATGGTTTGTAACCTGGGATGGACTTTTCCTCCAGGAATCTGTCCAATTCCCTTTTGAAGGCATCCAGGCCAGATGCCATCACCAGATCATGTGGCAGGGAGTTCCACAGACTAACAACACGCTGGATAAAAAAAACCACAATCTTTTGTCTGTTCTCACTCTCCCAACCCTTCTTTTGAGTGTAGGTCCCCTAGTTCTGGTATTTTGTGAGAGGGAGAAGAGCGTTCCTCTATCCACTTTACTCATGCCCTGCATTATTTTGTACATCTCAATCATATCCCCCCTCAGGCGCCTTTTTTCCAGACTAAAGAGCCCCAAATGTTTTAGCCTTTCCTCATAAGGGAGGTGCCCCAGCCCAGTAATCATTTTAGTCGCTCTCTTCTGCATCTTTGCCAATTCCACTATGTCTTTTTTTGAGATGCGGTGACAGAATTGTACACAATATTCCAGGTGCGGCCTTACTATCATTTTGTACAGTGGCATTATAATGTCGGCTGTTTTATTTTCAATCCCCTTTTTGATAATCCCTACTCCTAGCATGGAATTGGCCTTTTTCACTGCTGCCACACACTGGGTAGACACCCTCATTGAACTGTCCACCAGCACACCAAGATCTCTTTCCTGATCCGTCACAGATAGCTCAGAGCCATTGAGTCCCCAATATGCATTACTTTACATTTTTCTACATTGAAACACATTTGCCATTTTGCAGCCCATTCCCCCAGTTTGGAGAGATCCTTCTGGAGCTCTTCACAATCTTGGCCACCTCACTGCTTATCCCTGTCTCCAGGTCATTTATGAACAGACTTAAAAACACCAGTCCCAGGACAGATCCCTGGGGCACACTGCTTTTCGCCTCTCTCCATTGTGAAAATTTCCCATTGACATCTACTCTTTGTTTCCTGGGTCTCAACTAGTTCTCAATCCATAAGAGGACCTGCCCTGTTATTGATTCATTTTGAATCATGTCAGCATATGTGAATGCCTCTATCAGAGTAAATTGTGCCTCTGGGGTCTGTCAAGTGATGTCTGCTAGGAACATGGGAAGCAAGCAAACAGGAGTATAGTTCAGGTTTTTTTTAAACACCCAGAAAAGAGAGCCCACAAAGAGAGAAAGGATGGAAGGGAAGCATGCACTCCTTCACTAGCCTAGGACTTGCTGATTTTTTTCTGAATTTCTGTATCCAGTTTCTCTTTGCCACTTACTGGTGTGTCTTCCCTTAGGCCAGCCCCCAAAACAGCTGGTTCCCTTGCTTCCTCTCCTTCTCCACCTCAGTTAATCAGTCAAATAATACAATATTTATCAATTCGGTGGTTCGTGCAAGTACATCCTTTCGACAAATAGATGCTCAGTGCTTCCGAGGGCCTCATCTCCTCTCCCCTCTCTGAGGCAGCATCCCGGCCTCTCTACCCTGCCTCCTCCAGAGTCCAGGCTTCTGAGTAGGCACCTGTTGGAGGATGTAGGCATGGAAAGCACTGAATAAAGGATGAATCAGCACGAACCACCGAACCAACCCTAGTCCCTTCATGACTAACTCTCAAGGTCTCAGCCTTCTCATTTTTTTGATTTTAGACTCCATTTGGATTGATTATTGAACTGAGGTATAGAAAAGCATTAACAATGTCAACATGGTGCAATTCTTTGGTCATTGCAATTTTTGTATCCTTCCGGTTGAACTGCAGTTGTGCTTTTGCTATTTTCTGCTAGCAATATGTGGTTATCGTTATGTTTGTTTCATCATTAGTGCACAAGACTGCATCTATGTTATTGTGCAGCATGGCCAATCAAGATTCTACCAGACAATTCTTAAAATGAGGGGGGGAGACTTTTTTAAAAAAAATCACAAGTTGGAAACTGGCCTTTGGATCAGCAACACATTTGGCGCAGATGCCAGAGTCTGTGCTCTGTGCCAAATTGGGGGAAGTTTTGGCAAAAGTTTTAGAGATATGATTTTTTAAAAAGTAAATGATTCTCCTCATCCCCATGTAGAAGCAAGCAACCTTAAACATTTCCAGATTTAAAACAGATCAAATGAATTGAATATGCCAAGTTTGTTTATCTTGAAAAAGAATGGTTGTCCCCACCCACATTTTTATTGGAAAAGAATCCTGGTGGCAGTGGCTGAAATATTAATCCTCAAAAAAGACCTTTCAAAGGAGTAAAACAGTAACTTGGCCCTAAACTGAGCATGCATGGAATAGCCTTGACAGTATGATTGTGGCAAAGTAAATGCATTATTGCAGGTTTATGGGTTTGGAAGAGACATGTTTGAAGGTACACTTCCTGTGGAGTCCCAGAACAGTCAAAAGAGGGGGGGGGGGGGGTTGAGAGCCAAAAAAAAAAAAAAAGCCACAATAGGTTTCCTTTAAAGTAAGGGAGTGGCCATCCTTCAGAAAGGAACAGTTTGCCGTGTATCTCCATGGAATTAGCATACAATTTTGTAAAACATTTAAAACATATTTCTGCATTGGAGAAACACCCAGCAGTTATGTTTGTCCCAGTTCTGCATGCTTTCAGTAAGCAAATTGTTTTTGTGTTTGGTTCAGAAGTTGTGAATTGATGAAAAAGGAAGTAGCTTCTGTGATTTTCTCTTGCTTGGTGTCCCTTTGTGCATGGTAATAAGCATGAGGGTATCCTGGTGTAGACCATGTTGCCCGCTACCAGGGGCGGTGCTAGGTTTTTTTGCACCCTAGGCGAGGGGTGGGGGGTGGGGCGGGTGGCAGGCGGGTGGGGCAGGGGGCGGGGTGGGGGCAGTGGGTGGGCAGGGTGGTGGCGGGCGGGGCGCGGGGCGCAGCGGATGGCAGATGGCGGGGGATGGTGGCGGGCACGGGGGGGCGGTGGGCGCGGCGGCGGGCAGCGATGGGCGGACGGTGACGGGTGGCTGGCAGGCGGGGGGGCGGACTGCGGTGGCCAGCGGCAGGGGGGCTGGGGGCAGCAGGCTGTCCAGCGCCCTCTCTCCATTTTGGCGCCCTAGGCAACTGTCTAGTTCACCTTAATGGAAGTGCCGGCCCTGCCTGCTACCATAGTTGTGGTCAGCATCTACACTGCCCTTTGCTATATAAAGCCTGGCATCTTTTTCCCCCCTGATGGCCATGCAAGCACAATGCTATGTAGCAATATCAGACCCTTTCCTTGTATTTTGAATCATGGATAGAGAAGCATGATATCCCATATTCATAAACTTGATTTTTAAAAAAAAGAATTGAATCAATTTTCACTTCTCCTTTATCTGAATCTAATCCAGATATCTGTATGGCACGTTCTGCATATAGCCTGAATGACAAGGAGAGAGAGAGAAAAAAATCATGTCTAACATCTCTGCCTATGCAAAAATATTCTCTTTTTCTGTGTTCTTTCATAATATTAGTTTTTTATCCACAGAAATGGTTACACATTAAGGCAGACAAATGCTATGATGCTTCCATTTCTTATTTATTTGAAAAAGGCAGAGGTTGTGCCGAAGGTGGTGAGAGTCCACACTTTTCTGCCAATAAATAGTCAAACACGATAGTATAGAGCCAACGAACCAAAAATATGTTCTCGAGTTCCCTTAATTCAGGCATGTCCAAACTTCGGCCCTCCAGATGTTTTGGACCACAACTCCCACAGTCCTTTGTCATTGGCAATCTAGGCTTAGAATTCTGGGAGATGTGGTCCAAAACATCAGGAGGGCCAAAGTTTGGACATGCCTGCCTTAACTGTTTAAGTGTTAAGGGTCTGCACTGCAGTGTCATGCCAGAAAAGAAAGAAGAATTGCTTGCACCACGTAGGGTTGCCTTTGGTTGGCCTTTCTTGGCCCACACTTGCCTCCATAGCCCCAGCCAGCAGCAGCCAACTTGGCCCATGTGTCAGATTATCCTGTTGTCCTTTCTCTGCTACCCCTAAAATCTGTCACTCAAATTCTATTCCTGGGTGACCTCTGGCACCCCTCCAAATGGCTTTCTTCCATGCCGGCACGCCTGTCTTCAACGGATCCCCAGCAATGTTTCTGAAACTTCAGGATTTCTCCTAGGGAAGTTCTCCTCTGCTGTCATATTCTACCTTGATCTCCAGCAACAAGTGCGACATGAGCCCTGCTATAAACATCAGGCTGGCAGGAGGGGAGGGAGCAGCGCCCTCAAATATATAAATCCGGGAGATGAAGTTTTATTTCTGATAGATTACGTCAGATGTGTCCATTTTTATGGCTATGCCAAAGCCATTTGTGAGGTGTTCATTTTTCACTTCAGCTATTACAATGAAAGGCATGTCTGGATCCAAGTGATTGATGGGCTCCTATCATTAACAGTAAGGTGTGCTTACTGCAAAGTAGTTGTGGAGAAACAAGGAGATTTGTCAATTCCCCCATTGAAGGGAGACAGTAAACTAGGTCCTTTAAACTCGCCTTGTGTGACACATGGGAACGCTAAGGCAAGTTCCATTAGTACTGTTGCAGAAAATTTATATAAAAACATTCAGGGGTCTAATAGGTCAGTCCTGCTGCATGCCATTACAGTCTGTCTGTCTGTCTGTCTGTCTGTCTGTCTGTCTGTCTGTCTGTCTGTCTTTGTGTTAATAAGTTCCAGCCCTCATAACCAAATGCTCACCCGCTTTCAATTCCTTTTTACTTCTGGCTGCCCTGCACATTTAACTCCCTGCAAAATCTGCCAAAAATAAATAAATAAATAAATCAGGGGCGCATAGCCCTCTGAGGGCAAGGACCTTGCTGTTGGAGCAATGTACTAGAGATGGAGAATGTGGTCATTAGGTCATAGCGCAATGTGCCTCTTGAGGCCACCTGTTCGTCACTGATGCTGATGGATCCAAATGTCATGGGTCATTTTCTTCCCTAAATAGAATGGCAGAGCACTTCTCCTGTCAATTAGGTAGCACCAAGTACAGAACAGGGTGCTCAGGATGGAATCAAAGGAAAACATTCCGGCGGGTTTTGTCAATGATACGACAAGAGTCAGGGCTTGTTTTTGAGCTAGTGGAAACTATTCTGCTAGGCCTGTCAAGACCAGGTTTCAACACCGCCCCTCCTCCTCGTTGCATATGGTTCAGTCATAAATGCAAATGAAGACTGCAGCCAATGGATTCGAATACTGAGACTCGGAGGGTCAGCAATTAATGAATTATAAAAATTATCCCCTTCCCTGGCTGGCATTCCAAAGTAAGTTGAAATCAGGGGGGCTTGAGTTGTAGGACTCATTAAATCACACTGGCAATCAGACTCAGACTCAACTCCCCACCACCACAAATGGGTTGGACTTGACTCATTACTCAGAACCCACCTGTCTCTGTTGTTTTTTTTCCTGGAAGGGGAGGAAGCTTGTTTTTAATGGGGACTCAGACATGGGGCTTGGGATCTAGGACTCCAACCCAAAGACTTGTCAGCCTCCTTGGCTGAAACACAGTGGTAGCCAATCTGAGCAAGGAATTGCCTTCTAGAATCATTTTCTCACTGTTTTGAGACTTTCATGACATGTTTCCCCTAGAATAGAATGGATACTTTATTATCATTGTGCACAGGGCCGGTGCTAGGTTTTTTTGCGCCCTAGGCGAGGGGCGGGGCAAGGGGCGGCGGGGCAGGGGGCGGGCAGCAACGGCACGGGGAGTTGGCGGCGATGGGCACGGGGGGGACGGCAGCAGGCTGGCCAGCGCCCTCTCTCCATTTTGGCACCCTAGGCAACTGCCTAGTTCACCTTAATGGATGTGCCGGCCCTGATTGTGCATAGTGCCACAAAATTGAGAGCTATCACAGGTGTGAGAAAAACAAAAAAAAACTAAAATTATGGGGAAAATACATTCAAAAGGTAAAAAGAATTAAAAGCACACAATGCAGCCATCACAACACCCCAAGGTCACACTATTTGGTTGCAGCATTTAAGATGGTTATGACTCTTGGATAAAAACTAATTTTTAGTCTGTTCTTGTTTTTATTGCTCTGTATCTCTTGCCCGAAGGCAACAGTACAAACAGACCATGTTCGGGATGAGATGAATCCTGTAGAATGTTATTTGCCTTTTTAAGGCAACGGGAACTGTATAGTCCTTCCAGAGATAGGAGAGGGTGACCGATGATCTTCTGGGCTGTGGTTATGACCCTCTGGAGCGCTTTCCTATGTGTGACTGTGCAACTAGAGAACCAAGCACAGATACAGTATGTAAGAATGCTCTCTATTGAGCATTGGTGGAAGGACACCAGCAGTCTCTCTCACTCAGATTGTTTTTCTTTAAGAGTCTGAGGAAGTATATTCTCAGCTGGGCCTTCTTTACCAAAGCAGTGGTGTTAACACTCCAGGTCAGGCCCTGCTCAACAGTAACACCCAGGAGCCTGAATACAGCCACCCTCTCCACACAGTCCTCGCCAATATACAGGGGCCAAATGTCCACACGGTCTCATAAGGTAAAGGATCCCCTCGCACATGCATGCTGCTATAGGGATGGTGCTCACCTATGTTTTTAAGCCAAAGAGCCACTGTTGTGCAAGTTTGTGGCCATGTGGCTGGCATGGCTGATTGCATTTCTGCTAATACTGCACTCCAGTGCATTACAGAGACAATATGCACAACCTTGCCTTGTGCCAGTATTTCGAAATCAAGTGTGTGTTTTGGTTTGTTTCTGCAAATGAAAACAAGGTTATGCATTTAGCAGCTAAAATTGTCTGGACATGAACTTGTTTCTCTCTCTCTCTCTCTCTCTCTCTCTCTCTCGCTCACACACACACACACACACACACAGAGAGAGAGAGAGAGAGAGAGAGAGAGAGAGAGAGAGAGAGAGAGAGAGAGAGAGAGAGATGCATGAATGGGGAACTTTTAATATTGTGCAAGCTTATTTTTATCATAGAATTGTAGAATTATAGAATAACTGATTTGGAAGGAGCCTGTAAGGCCATCTAGCCCAACCTACTACTCAACGCAGGAATCCACATCCATGCAGACCTGACAGACTGAAGGTTGACCCATTTCCCCTTGAGTGTCTCCAATGTTGGAGCGCTTGGAACATCCTGACTAGAGATGGGCACGAATCAAAAAAATGACATTTCGTTTGTCGTTTGGAGGGTCTGTTTTGGTTCATTTCCGTTTTTCGTGAATTTTTGCAAAAAAATTGTTTTCGTTTTCGTTCATTTCGTTACCGTTTTGTTACCATTTATTTCAATTTTTTGTGATTTTTTAAACATTTAAAGCAGTTCACTGTATTGCAGTAACGAAAACGAAATGCACGACAAATTTTCCGGTGTTTCTGTTCGTTTCGTTTCATTCTGGAGACAAAATTCGTTTGTTGTTTCATTGTGTAACAAAATGAAAAAATGAAAACGAAAACGAAAAATTGTTCATTTCGTGCCCATCTCTAATCCTGACTTTACTGGTTCCATTGTTACAGTGCTCTAATAGGACCCTTTTCCTGATATTAAACCTAAATCTGACTTCCTATAATTTGAGTTTGGGTTTAAGTGTTCTGCACTCTGGGATGACTGAGAACAGATTCTGCCCCTCCTTTGTATGGTAATCTTCCAAGTATATGAAGACTGCTATCATATCTCCCCTTGGTCTTCTTTTCTCAATGCCAAATATGGCCAGTTGTTTCAGTCTTTTCATTGTGGGACCTGATTTCCAGTCCCCACATCATCCTTGTTGCTCTCCTCTGAATTTATAAGAACTTAACAACATAAGAAGAGCCATGCTGGATCAGCTCAAAGGCCCATCTAGTCCAGCTTCCTGTATCTTACAGTGGCCCCACCAAATGCGTCTGGGAGCGCACGAAACTAGATCTCTGTCTCCGGATACCACTCCCCTGCATCTGGCCCTTGAAGTACCCCGGTTTTAAGCCTGGAGATTACACACCTCCATCATGGTTTGTAACCTGTGATTAGACATGGGCACAGAGCGGCGAAATTCTCGTTTCCATTTTTGGTTCTCGTTATCGTTACGTAACGGGTAATGGTAACGAGAATTACTCTGCTCCAGCTCGAACCCCACCCGAAAAACAAAAATTGGGTCTGATTTTTCGTTGTCGTTCATGGCATCGCGGCGATCGCGCGATGCCAAGCAGCACAGAAAAAAAGTTTTTTAAAAAAACCCCGATTCCCGGCCAAAGAAGCAGGCGAAAATATGCCTGCCTCAGTGAGGGCACCTACCAGAGAGGGGTGGTTTCTGGGGGGGTCCCCGGCCTTCCCCTCCTCTCCTGTCCTGGGCTGCTGGTACCAGGCTGGGGGGGGCATCCTCGTCGTCTCCGTTTGCCATGCGGGGGGGGGGGGGATCCAAAATGGCGACCGCAATATTTATTTTTAAATCGTGGTCCAAAAAAGCACCAAAGCACCACAGAAACATTTGAAAATTAGGTATTTTAAATGCCTGATTTTTTATAGTAGCAGCAGTGGGTTTTTCTTGCAATAAAACGTCTCGATTTATTTTATTTTATTTTATTTTTATTTTTATTTTTTTACACCTGCGCAATGATGGGCTGGCCATGGGATGGGACCATGCAAATTTTTGGACCCATTCCACCAATCGCATGGCCAGGTTTTGACTGAGACTTCTGGATGTGCCAGAGGGCATAAAAAGCCCACTAACCCGAACCCGAACCCGAACCCTAACCCTAACCCATACGTCAGTACACTGTCCTTCTTAGTGGGTCAGAGGCACCCAGAGGTGCAGCCCACTAACCCAACCTAACCTTAACCGTAACCCTAAGCCTAGCCCTTACCCTAACCCCAACCCTAACCCAGATCCGTACGCAAGTACACTTTCCTTCTTAGTGGGTCACAGGCACCCAGAGAGGTGCCTCCCACAGCCCACTATTCCCTACCCCTATCCCATTCCCTAACCTGTACGTCAGTACACTAGTACCCTCCCCTTCGTAGTGAGTCAGAGGCACCCAGAGAGAGAGGTGTCTCTGCCACTTACCCCCCACCCTAACGTAATGTATGGTACACGGCGGCTTTGCGTTACACTTCCCTTCCCTTCTTAGTGGGTCAGACGTCAGAGGCACCCAGAGAGGTGCCTCCCAGAGCCCACTTACCCCAACCCTAACCCTAACCCCAACCCAAACGACAAACGACAAACGGAAATGACAAATTTTTGAAAATTATCGCGTCAAACGGAAACGAGCCGAAACGGACCCATCCCGACAATCGAAAACTTGACACGTCATTTTTTCTGGTCGTGCCCATCTCTACCTGTGATGGACTTTTCCTCCAGGAATCTGTCCAATCCCCTTTTGAAGGCATCCAGGCCAGATGCCATCACCACATCCTGTGGCAGGGAATTCCAGAGACTAACAACACGCTGGGTTAAAAAAAATTTTTTTAATTGTTCCTGTTTGTTTTCATCCTCCTTAAAGTGCAGTCTCCAGAACTGGACACAGTACTCTAGATGGGGCCTAATCACTGCCAAATAGAGGCGAATTAGTACTTCTCAGGATTTGCAGACTATGCTTCTGTTAATGCAGCCTAAAATAGCATTGGCCTGTTTTGCAGCTCCATTGTGCTGTTGGCTCATATTCAACAATTCCAATATCCTTCTCGCTTGTAATGTTTTAATCTTTCTTACCTAGCATACAACTGTCCCCACTTAGAGGAAAGATCAAATAACAGTTGTGTATGCTTTAGACATGCAAATGTGGTATGCTTGATTTTAAGCTCCCTTGTTGAAATCATGTTTGCAAAGATTCACAGAAAGCCTTTCTGTCTTTGGAGGACTCACAACGGGCTTTCTTCAGGCTGACGAAGCTGCTTGGATGAGCAGCGAAACCTTTCTCTCTCTCAAGAAAAAGAAGTCCAGTTGCCATGACTCAACTTCCAGACACCCCTCAAGTTTACAGGTCCACTTAAAAATAAAGATTTCCCAGGAAGGCACCATGGCAGCCAATATGTTATGGCCAACTTCACGTTGAAGATTTAGAGAGTTTGATCTCCCACATCTACATCTGGGAATTCATCATCCACATAGGCACACATTTGCACACATGTTTGACATTATCTTCTCTGAAAGGAGCCAGCCCAAGGCTCTGTGGCTCTGCTATCTCTAGGCCCAGGTTACCATTCATCTAGTCCTAAATTCATATGTTGGTGTGTGCATGTTTTCTGGAATTTTGCAGATCCCCCCCAGCTTCCACTGCATAGAATGTCCAATATCTCTAAAAAGGGAGGAGGTCTCTATAAATCTGATGTTCTGTGTTTAATGGGGAGTGATATAACAGTGTCCCTAAGCAGGGGGAAGAAGTTATAGCTCAGCAAGGGAGCACAGGGCTTGTCTGCCAAAAGATCTCTTGCCCAGCTTGGTAGCTTAAAAGGTAGCAAGGCTAAGACTTGTGCAACGGATGCCAAACCCACCTGTAAACAAAAACCTACTGCCAGCTGGAATGCACGCAGCCCTGTTCCATGTGGACAAGTGATTTAATTCAAGTCAAAGGCAGCCTTGTGTATTTATAAAAAGAAAGGATCTGCACCAGGATGCAATGGTGCCTGCACAAAACCAGGCCTTTTATATGGCAATCATAGGCACCTTGTCTCTCCTCTGTGGATCTAGTGATTCAGGCACTGCAACAATTCTCTGGAGTGCTTTCTCCCAGCAGCAAACTCATTCAAAAGAGACCAACAGCACTGAACAATACACACAGATATCTGCATTTTCATCTATATTCAGTGCACCTGATTTTCTATTTTAATCATTCTCACAAGTGTGCGCAGAGTAGATCTTGCTGTAACAAGGTCACCTCAGTTCTAGGGAGGGAGAATTATGTGGCAAGAAAGTGTTTACTCCAAAGGACCGGATAAAGCTTCTTCTAAACCTGTACCCTCCACTAGGTGGTGATCATAACTCCCATCATCCCCATTCAACACAATAGTGGTCAAGGGGGTGGGGGTTATACCCCAAAACATCTGGAGGCAGTGGAGGGCTGGTTAAATTACAGTAAAACCTTGGTTTAAGAGTAACTTGGCTTAAGAGTGTTTTGCAAGACAAGCAAACATTTCTTCGAATTTTTGCCTTGATCAACAAGCAATGTCTTGATGTACAAGCACTGGAGCAGGTCACTTGATTGGAAGTGAGCCAGTGGTGGCTCTCTCTCGCTTGCTCACTTGCTGTCGCTGTCACTCTCTTGCTCTCTCTCCCCCCTCCCCCCGCTGGATTGTAGGTGATTGTCTGGAACGTTCTGCCTCCAAAGCAGGGGGAGGAGAGAAGAATTGAGTTCTCCCTTTCAGCAGCCAGGAACACTTTCAAAGGGGAGTGCAAGTTAGGGTTTTATTTTTCTTTATATTTATATTTAATTGTTTTTCTTTCTTAATTTTTCCAAACCATTTATTGTCATGAGGCAGCTAGTCAAGTGTGTTATAAGGGCTACAAATTGCACTTTATTATTGTCACATTAAAAATACACAGTAAAATAAAGCTGTTAGTCCCAAGCTGAGAAGATTCCACAGTCAGGTACCTAAACCATGGTGTGGACGTGGACTTCTAGTCAACATGGTTTGTGCATTTTAGCATTCTGTGTGTACAGTATGTGGTCGATGGGGCCCCAGAACAAACCATCTGAGTTTCTATTATTTCTTATGGAGAAATTTTATTTATTTATTTATTTATTTATTTATTTATTTATTTATTTATATATTTATATACCACCAGATTTTTCCAAAAGGGAACTCAAGCCGGTTAACAAGTGTAAAATTCCACAATACAGAGTTCAAAGGAATAGTAATTGGTTCCCAATATTTGCTTTGATATAAGAGTGCTTTGGCTTACAAGCAGGTTTCCGGAATGAAGGTATTACTGGAGTTGAATACGACCAGCATAATGCTGTATCTTATTCTTCCACCACGAGTTTTAGTGTGTAACTTATGGGACGAAGCCATGAGAGAGTCGGGGTGGCAAAGGGGCAAAGGCTTGGGAAACCTGGATTCAAAGCCCCACTTAGCCGTGCAATTCACACGATAACCTACCTCACCTACCTCACCGGGTTGTTGTAAGAATAAAGTGGAGAGCAGGATAGCAATGTATCCCACCTGGAGATCACAAAAAGGAAAAGTGGGATATGAATGTAAAAGTTTAAAATATATTGTAAATAATTCAATCTTACTCTCATAACAGCCCTGGAAGCCAGACTAGAATAAGCATGTGTGATAGCCCATGGGTCGCAGTGAACATCATCCATAGTGAGAATTGGAACCCAGCTCTTCAAGGTCAATGCACAATCCTCTAACAACGTTACTGTGTTAGCTTCAATTGATCAATTGATGTCCTGACTATTACAGTCAGCAGCAGGAAAAGTCATCAGAGGATCCGATTAAAGGTGCACCAAGTTTCTTTTGGGAGGCAATTTTAGTGAGGAGGGGGGGCGGTGGGTAATGGAAAAGGGAAGAAAAAGAATAGCAAAGACTATATGCAATATAATTTCCCTTGTAGCAAAGAACGGTAGCTTTTGCTCATTAAAACTGCAAGCGATCACACTTTCTTTTTGATAGCTCAGAAAAAGGACACCTATATTAAGGTTTTAGTGATATGCAAATTTGCTGAAATTTAATCAATCCATGAATTGATTAATGAGATAAAAGGCAGAGGATTAAGTATATAATACTCTTTGATTACCTCTGAAAATAAATACAAAATCCAAACCTGGGGGCTTACAACATGAAAATAAACACCCTCGGGAGAAACAGGCACAGTGGTTCTGAAGTTCAGATCTTGGAACATCCATGAAAGAGAAAGGAAGATGAAGTAGAGGAAGCGGGATGGATACTTTTCTTGTCTACGTTTTCAGAAACATGTTATTATTTTTTCCTCACAAACATTAGCAGTGATTAAAATGCAAAGCTAGAATACTTGGGTCGTGTCATAAGGAGAAAAAAGTTCGGATGGTGACCGTTGATCTGTCAAGGCAAAAGGAACAGGACAAGAGGGGCAGGGAAGAGAAGAAATTATTGGCTGAAAAACTTTGGGGACTGGCGTGGATACAAAACAACATTGTTTGGGGTGGCTGCATCCAAAGTTGAAAAACCTGATATCCAGACAAATAAAGCAGGACAAGAAGGTTGAATAGGGATATACACATTTCTGGCATCATTTTATTTCTGACATCAGCCAGTCACCTCTCTCGTTCTCTCTCGTTCTCTCTCGTTCTCTCTCGTTCTCTCCCTCTTTCTCTCTCTCTCTCTCTCTCTCTCTCTCTCACTCTCTCTCTCTCTCTCTCTCTCTCACACACACACACACACACACAAACAAACAAACAAACAAACAAACACACACACAACTAGAGACTTAGCATCTAGTAGGCAAATTACAGTGTAACATTTTCCCTGTTATGGCTGATTAATATCTACTGAGAAACAGTAATATGAGAAAGATCTTGCAAGAAAGAGAACTGAGCAGTATACATATTCCTGCTGAGTCCACGTAGATTTCCCATGCCACTGTGACGTTTCCCAAATGTATTCCTCCAAAACACTGCGCCAGCTTTGGCCCTAAGCAAGCCTCCACATCTCTGTCGCGTGACGGTGGGGAAAAGATCACCAGTTAACCAAGGCATAAAAACCTTGATTCCAGAATGCGGTTTTGCTGAGAAATAGGTACAGTTTGTGTGCCTCCCAACAACGTACCCCAAATATTTCCCATCCCTCCCATCAAGTCCGGCTTTGCTCCAAGTTCCACTTCCTTTTGGGAGGGGCTTATTTTTCCTAATAGTATTATGAAGCGTGCTTCCACCCCATAATTGCCATAATTTACCAAGATTCCTATTCTCATTTCCTGTCTTCAGGATAAGACTTAAGAAGCTACTTCTCACCCAGGAAATTTCTAGGGCAGAGGGAAAAGTTCCATTTACAACCCCTGGGCTTTGTTTTATTTCACAGTTCGTAGCCTGCCAAGGCAGATGGTTTGGGAGAAGCCTTGCACGGAGCTTTTAATTGCCCTGGATGCACTTGGAGGAGATACAGTCCCCATGTATTGTTTCTCTGTGGGACTCTGGCTTACAAACCTATCTGCGTCCCAGGAGATGTGTGATTGAGAGGCAGCAAGTCCAGTGGAGATGATGTCAGGATTAGGAGAAGTGATCGAAATGGGTTCAAACCGTGACATAGCCATGAATCTTGTTGGATGATGTCTGGCCTGTTACAGGCACTCAACCTGTCCTGTCTTCCAGAGTTGCTTTGAAAAATGCCAATAAGAAAGCCGCTTCTACAGCTATTGAGCACAAGTAGTATATAACTAATGCTCCTCCCACCCACCCCGTCTTCTTGGAGAAAGTCTGTTCCTCACCCCACATGCTAGCCTTGGGCTGCCTTTCTCTAATACAATTTAAGTTGCTGGATCACATGGTGTTCCTGGTCTGAGAATCCACTCATGGCGTGGCACGTACCATTCAGATTTGATCTCACGTGCATATGCCATGTTCATTGCACTACATAGCCTCTCTTCTAAGTTCTCAGATGTTGGTGCAAAGAAATAGGAGCTTAAAAAGAACCAGAGCATGCATGCTCATGTGTGTGGGGTGTGTGTGTGTGAGGGTGGGGACATTAGGTAAAAAGAGACACAACAGACACAAGGCATTGTTTTGGGAAGAACCTCTGTAGTGAAAGGGAATTTCGAAAAGCTTTGGAAGAAGGTCTATCTACTACTGCCTTACTCTGTTGTTGGTGGCTTGCGTGGAGCAGGACAGGACAGTCCAGTAACACTTGCTCTGCACCGTCTTTCCCGTCCCCACCCATAGGACACATGAATTTGTAGGAGAATATCAGAGATCGCTCCAAGGTATTTTGCACATGGGTCTCAGGCCCTAAATTTTGGGGGTGCAGTGGCCATTTCCTGCCCTTCCATTGTAAAGAAGTGGCGGGGTGGGGGAGGAGCATGAAAGTTCAACATTGGGAACATTAGGAAGAACTTCATGACAGTTAGAGCTCTCCAACAGTGGACTATGCTGCCACGGAGGGTGTTGGAGTCTCCTTTGGAGGTTTTTAAGCAGAGGCTGGATGGCCATCTCTCGGAAATATTGTGATGGGGGTTCCTGCATGGCAGGGTGTTGGACTAGATGGCCCTTGAGGTCTCTTCCAACTCTATGATTCTATTCTATTCTATTCTATTCTATTCAAAGATCCAAGGTGCTTTTGGCATGTACTACATCCTCCTGCATCCAGGGTGCTATTGGCGTATACCACATTTGTAACTCATTCTTTCCTCCATGGAGCACAAGGCAGTGGACGGACTTCCCAAACCTAGAGAAAGTATGGTGCTGCCCCTCTAAGGCTAATATATATATATATATATATATATATACACACACACTGTCTGACTTTCCCAATGGGAATGGTCCTCACCTGCCTGCCTTGCCAGGCTGAGGCACTGCCTGTATTCTCCTCTTAACACGTGATCGCTTGCTTGACTTTGTGTATATCAGCCTCTCACCTCCGCCTGTGACCCCTGGCTCACCCAACCGGGTAGTACCTTTTGCCCCACCAACCAGCCACAATGGGCCTTATTGCTCTGACCTCCATTTTATCCTCTTGCCCTCCCTGTGAGGTAGGCCAGATTTGAAGACAGTGGCTGGCCCAAGGTCAGATTCATGGCCCTGCTAACATTTGAACCCAGGTCTGCTGCATCTTTGTCCATTATTCAAATGCTACATCACACTGGCTCTTGATAGTAGATGCTTGTGTGGTAGAATCTTAACACATTCCTCCACCTTGAGATACCCCAGATGTCTTGGATTACTACTCCCATCATCTCTGAAAATGAGTTTTGCTGGTTAATGGGAGTTGTGTTCCTAAATATCCTGATAGTATTCTGATCAGGAAAGCTGTCACTGCTTCTTCTCTGTTGTGTCTCAAAAGAGTCACAACACACTTACATCTTATTTTGGGGTGCAAGGCTATCTTGCCCCAATATCTGCTCTACAGGATCCTTTACCTCTCCCCTCATTTTCTCTTTTCTACATGTAAACAGGCACATTATTCAGTTCAGTCTGCCTCTGCTTTTTTGAAATTCAGATGGAAACTATAATCAAAGACCTCCACAGGCACCAGACTTCTGCCTGTGGGGATGACAGCGATTTGGATATTTGTTACCACACCTACTCTGGAAGAGGTGCAAAATGTGTCCTCTCCTGAGACCATCCGGAGTAGGTTGGGAGAAAAACTACACCTGATCCCTGCTGTTCTGGAGCCTTCTCTCCCATTCTGCTGGTTCACCAACCCAATTGTCTCCGCAACCTGTCGGGTCAAAGGTCTCCAAACTGGAGATGCAGTGAACATGTTATGGAACCAAACCTTATACACTGGGCATTTCTGGATCGGGATCGAGGGCTCCTCGTCCTGCTTCCGTACGGAGGGTCACTCCTCCGGATCGGGAAGCCCTCCCCTCGCTATTTGCATGCACAGGAAGGCAGGGGAGAAGGTGCCTGGTTTCTCATCGCGCGCGTTCGCGGCTAAGACGAGGTGGACCAAGAGGAGAACAAGTGCCCCCCCCGGGGGTAAGTCGTTCCTCACCCTTCCATCCAAACCTCTTTAATGGCATCTGGCGGGTCTTACGCCAGCTCGGGTGCAAGTAGGACGTAGGTGGGAGGTCGCCTCGCGAGGAGAACGACTTTTCCCCATGCGCATCTTCTTCTTCCTCTTCCTCCTCCTCCTCCTCCTCTGCCTTACCTTCTTCGTGAAGCGAGGCGGGATGGGGTTTCGGGGCGCTTCGTTCCTTCCTTCAGCTGGGCTCCGTCCTGTGCACCAGGAAACTTTGCGGGGCTCCCGCTGCGCCGGCGGCTGCTGCTGCTGCTGCTGCTGCTGTTGCTGATGCCGCCGACGAAGCGGCGCCCATGGCAGCGCCGACCTGCCGCCGCCGCCGCCTCCTCCTCCTCCTCCAGAGATGGGCGAGGAGGACGGCGTAAGCCCGGCGGGCAGGATCAGCACCCTGCGGTGGGCGGACAGCGCTCCTCGGCCGCCCCGTTACTTGGCCGCCTGTGTCGAGCCGGCTGCCTGCCTGCCCGCGCTTGCCCTCAGTGCCGCGGCGGAGACGCCGGACTTGGCTCGCTCGCCCGCCCGCTCGCCCGCTCGCCCCTCGGTGTGCAAGGAGCAAGAGCGCGAAGTGGGGCGCGCGCCGTCCCGCCGCCTTCTGCCTGCCACCCACGGAGCGCGGCGGCGGGTGAGTGCCCGGGACCGCGAGGGGGAGGGGCAAGGCGCAGAGGGGGAGGAGAGAGGGGGGGATTGGCGAAGGAAGGGAGGGAGGGGGGAGGGGAGGAGGGAGGGGGGCGACCCGCGAGTGGGGTTGCAGCTGGTCAGGTGGGGGTGAGGGCAAGCGAGAAGGGGACGGCCGGAAGGTGCAGGAGTTCTCCCTTAACCCCCCCCCCTTTGTGTTCTATCTTTCCTCCTCTCTCCGGCTGTCCGCGTTGCCCGATTAAAGTGGATTAAACGCCCGAGTTCGTGATCGATGCCGTGATCGAAGGGATTTGCATGCTGAAAAGAGCGGAGGTTGTGTGTATGGGGTGCGTGTGTGTTGGGGGGAGGGAGGGAGGGGGAGGGGTATGACCAAGGCGCCTTCCTTTTTGCTTTCAAGATCCTGTCCGTGCAAAGACCGTCAGCATCTCTTTATTCGGCAGCCCCAGCTTTGAAAAGTGTCGAGACTAGTGTGTGTTTGTGCGTTGAGGGTGCGTGGCGAGGGAAACCTGTATTTACCCTACGCGGTTTGGGGAAGCGGTGGCGCGGGAGGGGACGATCGCTCGCGTCGTGACATCTGTTGGATCCGCTCGCGCGCGCCCCTTTGGATCCACGGAACCTTCTGGCACCGCTCGCCTTCCAGCCCTAGGCTCCAATCGCTCGCCTGGGCTGAGGATAGTAACCGTGTTGAAGAGTTAACGCCAACTTGGAGGGGCTGCCCAAAAGACTCCCCCCCCCCCACTTTCTGACGCCAAAGGATGCCCGCATTCCATGCGCAGGACCTGCTGCCCCGATGAGGAGGGGACTCTTAGCCCAGCACCGGCGAGGGTTAGCATGGCCAGCCAGCCCTGTCCTTGAACACCGCCTTGACAATGCCCTGCTCCCCTTCCCCTCCTTCCCCGCAGCTTCATCCCGCAGGCTGAAGCGTAGGGCCACTTAAATCATGTGCCAAACTCTCATACCCTACCAGCAGCCCTCTCCACCTACTGCCTTCCAGATGGGCAGCTCTCGTTATCCTAAGCCAGCATTGCCACATCTGGAAGGCACTGATCAGGGTGAGAGGATGAAGCTGCGTTTGCACTAGCAAATAGTTCTCTCTCTCTCTCTCTCTCTCTCTCTCTCCCTCTCCCTCTCTCTTTCAATCAAAGGTAGGTGAAATTTGCCATAAAACAAGCTCCCAAATCTGTACTGACTTAATAGGTTTGTTAGATCAACCAGAGAGACGCAACAGGTGTTCAGGCTTTTCATATCAATGAGGGAGGAGGTTAGGAAAATGAAAAAGAGGAGCTATGTTTCATTGTGTACATTAGCCTTGTGTGTGTGTTGTGCCTCTGCGTGACTCCATGTCCATGCAGTTTTCTTGGCAGGAATACTGGAGTGGTTTGCCAGTTCCTACTTCAGGCACCTACAGCACTTGGTATTCCCTGGTGGTCTCCCATCCAAGTACCAACCAGAGAGGACCCTGCTTAGCTTCCAAAATCAGGCAATATGCTTAGGGCAGTGTTGGTGAACCTATGGCATGGGTGCCAAAGGTGGCACTCGGAGCCCTTTCTGTGGGCACCTGACATTGCCCTTTCATAGCCACCTGTATTCAGGTTAAATTGCTGTATTGGCACTTTGCAAAAAAAAAAAGCAAAAAAAATGGTTTTGAATTGCAGTTTGGGCACTCAGTCTCTAAAAGGTTTGCCATCGCTGGCTTAGGGCATCTAGACATTAACCTTACTCAGCTGATAAATCTCCCTGTGGCCTTCAGGCTACAAGGACTTAAGATGAAGCCTCCCCCCCCCCCCAAGCTTTGTAACAACTAGACTGCTGAAGTGATAAATACTGTACTCACTTCTGCATTTTTGGATAGCCTAATAAAGATGTGCTTAGCCCAACAGAAACACCAACACAGTATGGATTATTAGTAAACACCAGCTCATGCTGAGCTAGGCTTCCAAACAGAGCCGTTACATTTTTGCTTGTCTTTTTCTTCGACCATTTAACATGTTTCCTCAATGCTTTTTTGCCCCACAATGAGTTTCTCAAGGCAGCTGGCTAGAGATCCAAAACCATTTTTAAAAAAACAGCAACATACAAAGCAAATGACATGCAGAGTTAAACCTAAAACACGAATGCAAAGCAGCAGATAATATAATTTAAGCGATATCAAGGGAGTTGGCAAAAGATTCAGAAATACAATCCCAAAAATATGGCAGGGCAAAGGTCTGCTGCATATGCAGATGAACAATTAAAAATATAGCAGTGACAGAGTAGGGTGCATTTAATCCATCTTTGTTACGAAACTCAGAGTGAAGTTTAATGTGAAAACTCAATCAAAATATCTAACTTGAATGGCAGAAAGAGGACACTCTGGAGCTTAAGCCAAGTGCTTTTTCTTTTTCTGTATTGGCACCAGCTGTATCCTTTCTCTCTTTCTCATCATTTGCCTGGTTGGCAGGTAGGGAGCCACGGAGTAACTGGAGGATGAGACGCACAACCCATCCGGGTGGGTTTTTGTTCCTGGGCCACTGCTGGGGTGCAGGCCTTTGGCAGATGTTTGACCAAGCTTGGCCATAAGTATTCTGGGGACAGTATCAGAAACAATATGGGGGAGAAGACAAAGAGAGCATCATTGAAGTTTGCCTCCCCACCATCTTTCTCCAGCAAAAGCAAACAAATAAAACTTTTTATTTATTTATTTATTTATTTATTTATTTATTTATTTATTTATTTATTTATCTATCTATCTTCTATGCTGCCCACTACCTGAAGGTCTCCGGGCAGCTTACAAATTAAAATTAAAATAAACAATGAAAAGCAATGAAAACATTACAATACAATGCAATGCAATGCATTAAAATGCAATACACTAACATTGCCACCAGGACCCACAATCTGTATTGTATCAGATAAAGAATTTCTGGAACAGGAAAGTTTTACCTGGTGCCAAACCATTGTCAATGTCAGTTCCAGGTGGATCTCACTTGGGAGGGCATTCCATAGTCTGGGAGGCAGCAGCTGAAAAGGCTCCTGGTCTCATCCTTGAACCTAGATGCCCAGGTCGCAGCTGTGGCCAGGAGTGCATTTGCACAATTAAAACTAGTACGCAAGTTATGCCCATTTCTTGAGAAACCTACTCTGGCCACTGTGACACATTCCCTAGTGACATCCCGTCTGGACTACTGTAATGTGCTCTATGTGGGGCTACTGATGGAAAGTCTCAGGAATAGGGATGGGCACAAAATGAAAAATGAAATGCTGTTTTATCATGTCGTTACCTATAGAAATGAAACAAAATGACACGAGGAAGAAGCATTTGGTTACAGACGAAACGGAATGGTGGGTTTTTTTTTGTTGTTGTTGAAATGAACCATTTTGTTTCAAGCCACATGTGGGCTTGGGGGAGGGAAAAAAGTTTTTTTAAAAAAGTTCCGGGCTTATTTTAAAAAAAATTTCCCTCCCCCCCAAGCCCCGCCTGCAAGTTGATTGGCGCTAGGGTGAAGGAAAACTTGGCGGGGCTTGGGGGAGGGGAAAAAGTTTTTTTGTTTCGTGCCCATCTCTATTCAGGAAACTTCAACGGGTCCAAAATGGATCAGCCAGATTGCTGGCTGGGGCGGGTTACAGAGATCACATTACACCCCTACTAAAGCAGCTCCACTGGCTGCCAAACACCTATCGGGCACAATTCAAGATGCTGACCTTAACCTACAAAACACAAAATGGCCTGGGTCCAAGCTACCTTAGAGATTGAATCTCACAGTATGAACCAACTCAGGTGCTAAAGTCACCAGAAGAGGCCTTTCTCTCCATCCCACCACCTTCACAGGTGTGTCTCATAAGAACACATGAAAGGGCCTTCTCTGTTGCTGCTTCCAGATTTTGAACTCCCTCCCGCTGGAGGCCAGGAGTGCCTCCATCTTTGCTGTCTTCCCAGAAGCAGGCAAAGACCTTCCTCTTCAGGCAAGCTTTCCCTGATTAAGGGAATACTGTACCTACTATGTGACTTTTATATGGATTACCATACATGATACCATACATGATGCCAATAGATTACCATACATTGGCTGATTTTATAAGAACACCAGTATTTTCGATGTTACTTTCTACCCCTCATAATGGATTTTTCTTTTTTTTTCCTGTGTGTGTGCTGTTTGTAGCTTAATGTTTCCATTTAATGTTCTAAGAAGATGCCTCTTCTAATTCCCTGCTCTTAAATTGAATGTCTCCAATGTTCTGGGCAGTATATTGTCCCTCATTACTGTAAGCCACCTTGGGTCCTTTTCCAAGGAGAAAGGTGGGGTAAAAATATTCAAAATAAAATAAAATATGTGATCTGGATCAGGGTTTTGTAGAAACCTGTTGCTAACTTTGAACTAAGTGGCATTCTATTCAATGGAGAAAAAATGTAAAACCAAAGAGCAAAGTGTATTGCTTATTTAATTCTCCATGCATTAAAAAAACAACAACTCGCTGGGCAGTTTATTTATTTATTTATTTATTTTATATACTGCTCCATCTAGCTACACGGCTACTCTAGGCGGTTTACAAACTGAACAGAAAGATAAGCACAAATATATAAATAAAAACACAATAACTAATAAGCAATATATAACAAGAACATAGAACAGGAGCAAGATGGGCTACAGATAAAAACAAAATAAATACATAATAGCAATCATTATTAGAACATCCAGGGAAAGCCTTTTTAAATAGCCACGTCTTTACATGCTTCTTAAAGACTGGGAGGGAAGGTGCTAGACAGCTCTCAGGAGGAAGTTGGTTCCAGAGCCAAGGGGCAGCCACTGACAAAGCCTGATTTCTCGTCAAATATTTATGGGCCTCCTTCAGCGATGGCACCCTCAAATGTCCTGCCTGAGATGATCGGGTGTTATGGGCAGTATTTTGCGGCAGGAGCTATTCTGCCAGATAGCAAGCTATCTTATGCAGGCTACACATTGCTCCCCCCTAGCAAACTTGGTATTCAGTTAGTTTACTGACCTTGGGAAGATGGAAAGTCGTGTGAACCTTGAGCCTGCCATGTGGGATTGAACCTGGGTTGTGGGTGATGTTATGCAGCTTAATTACTCCACCACAAGGCACAGTGGTCCCTTTTCCCTTATTACATACTTGGCCCAGATCATATAAATTTTTTGAACTGCTTTTAAAAAACAGATTTCTGAAAAAGATATCTGGTTGATCCCCTTTGTGCGATCAACCAGAGGTTGAGAATTCAGTTCTCCACTGTGCATCTTTCACAGGGGCAATACTTGATTATCCATAGGATCCATTCCAGTTCTGCAGTTCTAAGATTACATTACCAGTAAATTGTCCCATCTACCTTATCCTCAGAACTCCATAAATGTACAAGATTGCATTGGAACCAGCCTAACAAAAAGCGTGCTGGCTGAGGCCATGTGTGCAGAGCTGACTGTTTTATCTACCTTGGTTCATAAGATATCATCGTAAGCAAAAACGAGGGACAAAAATCACTGTGAAGCTTCTGGCAGCCAAAAGAGAGACGAAAATAGCTGTTTTCTAAAAATACTTCCGAGTTTCATTTCTCCAACTTTGCCAGGGAAAGGACAGGAGTAATCACAAAATAAAAGTAAAGTCAAAGTCAAATCAGATCTGGGGTGGTTGACGGCTAAATATGCAGGAAATGGAAGCTGTATGTCAGGTTTCTATTTGAATTAAAATATCCTCATAACATAAGAGCATAAGAAGAGCCATGCAGAATCAGGCCAAAGGCCCATCTAGTCCAGCTTCCTGTATCTCACAAGTGGCCCCACCAGATGCATCTGGGAGCACACGAGACTAAATATCTGTCTCCTGATACCACTCCCCTGCATCTGGGCCTTGAAGTACCCCAGTTTTAAGTCTGGAGATTACACATCTTCTCCATCATGGTTTGTAACCTGTGAGGGACTTTTCCTCCAGGAATCTGTCCAATCCCCTTTTGAAGGCATCCAGGCCAGATGCCCATCAGTGGCAGGGAGTTCCACAGACTAACAACACGCTGGATTATTTTGTCTGTTCTCACTCTCCCAACCCTCAATTTGAGTGGATGCCCCCTAGTTCTGGTATTTTGTGAGAGGGAGAAGAGCGTCCCTCTATCCACTTTACTCATGCCCTGCATTATTTTGTATGTCTCAATCATATTCCCTCTCAGGCGCCTTTTTTCCAGACTAAAGAGCCTCTTTTTATAGGAAGTGTATATGTATGCGTGAATATGTTTAGCGCATGTATATGTCTGTACATGTAGACATCTAACATTTTCTTTGTATGTATTAAAGTTATGCATCCACATACACGCAGGCACATGTGTGCATGCATGCATACACAAGCTATTTCCTCTATGTGCATCCTGCAGCTCCCAGCACGATATTAATTAAATGAATATTAAATAGGACAAAAAAAGGGAGAATAAAGCATTTCGGATTGGAATGCAAGTATTTACCTCTTTGCTAGCCACTCACTTCTGCTGGGAGATGGGCTGTGTGAGTAGCTTTAGCGATTCGCTGGTTGCAGACAAGGTGGGAGGTTATTGTCAGTCCGTACTGAAACTTGGCCCATCTTGTGTTTATTAAATCAAATCAGTTGTTGGCTCTGCCTGGCTTGGCAGGTCTCTAGTCACGACCATCACTTATGCATGTATTGTTCTTTCCTTCTACGTGGAAATATTTCCTTTGGCTGACAGATAAGCTTATCAAGAGCATTTTAAAAAGAAAATCGGGGGGGGGGGCTAAAATAAAAGCCACCCCCTCTGATGTTCTTGCTTTCTTTCTCAGAGTGAATGTACACATTTAGTAGATGTGAAAGTGTAACTGCATTTGCTGAAGTTACAGAAACAAAACTGAGAATGACAGTGGTGGCTTCTATTAGCCATACTGCTGGGAGGGGCCTCTTTGTCTACCCAACCAGTTGGAGTCACATGTGTGCAGCCTATGGGGCTGCTTGCAGGGACAGTAGGTTAGATAAGGCCTTGGCACAAGGTAAGAGGCCTCTTTTTCAATCCAGCCATCTTCCCTCCCTCCCCCCCCATAAGGGAATGAGATTAGCTGGTTGCGTATGGGCCAGATGGGAATGTATGGCTTCCACTCAGATTGGACCAAAATGGCAGTGTGTTTTCGCCCATCCCATTCTCTTTAAGGTTAAGGGGAGGCTTATAACCGGTCACAATTGGCAGGTAGTGCAAGCGGTAAATTTAAGTCAGGTGAAAGTTATTGAAAAATATACCCTTATTGAACCAGTAGCCCTCAATATGAATTAAGAAATAGATTAGTAAATTAAGAACATTAGGTGTTAGGTATAAATACCGGTAGTTCAAAGATTAGGAATGAGGGCTGCCCAGACCGCAGGTTTGGGGAGGGCAATGAATAGGTGGGCAGCGCCCTTCTAATAATATTAGGAATCATTAACTGATCCACTTGTACTATGTTCAGGCCCCCTTGTTTAAGGGACGTTTAACAGTTGAATTGAATGAAATCATATCAATAAATTGTGGCCCAATTTTAATCCCACAAACGTGTCTCACCTCTTTATTTCCGGGCTGGGTGGACAATGAGTTCTGCTCTGTAGATGTCTATGAATTCAAATGTAAGCATCATTGAGGTCTACAGGAGTGATTATAGCAGCCTTCTGCAGCCTGGTACCTTTCTGAGATTTTAGACCAAAATATTCAGAGTCGAACTACATGTTACATGTAGTCTGTCATTAGACGTGAAATCACAGTTGTTCTCCAGAAAGATGACTGAGTCACACAGCTATGTCTGAGAAATCAGACTCGCAAATGAAGACGACGCTTACGCCTTGAAGATTGGCATAAAGGGAACAAACTTATTTGTAAATATTGGGGGGGGGGGGGGGGCGGAAGGGATCTGAAAAGTTTCCATTATGATAATTTAGTTGCATAATATAACTGAGCTGCCTAGATGCCCTAAGTACATCCGATCTCGCTTGATTTCGGAAGCTAAGCAGGGTCAGCCCTGGTTAGTACTTGGATGGGCGACCACCAGGAAATACCAGGTGCTTTAGGCGCCTGGAGTAGGAACTGGCAAACCACTCCAGTATTCCTGCCAAGAAAACTCCATGGATATGGGGTCACGAAGAGTCGGTCACGACTGTAACGACGCAACACACACACACATGCATATAATTAACATTTAAGGAGCTCCCTTTTCTATTGGTTGGTTATCTGTAACATTTAGGTCACCCCTGATAAGATCTCTGAGTAAGTATGATGTAACAAAAAGTGGTGCATCAGAGGCTTTTGTTGCTGCTGCTGCCGCCGCCGGCTGTAATGTTTTTCGAGGAGCCTGGTGGCACAGTGGTTCAGTGGCTGTATTGCACCTATAACAGGTCTTAATTCTACTGGACTGGATATTATCCCTCATTCTGTAAGTTGCCTTGGGTCTTTTTTCCAAGGAGAAAGGTGGGGTAAAAATAATAAATTAAATAAAATAAATAACTGTTCTCAGGACCTGGGGTTCAATCCCAGGTAGCCGGCCCAAGGTTCGCTCAGCCTTCTATCCTTATGAGGTATGTAGAACGAGTGCCCAGCTTGCAGGGGCCAGGGGGGCAGAGAACAAAATGTGCATCCTGCATAAATAAATTGTAAACCGCCTAGAGAGTGCTTTAAGCACTATGGGGCGGTGTATGAGCCGCAGACTTTGCTTTGCTTTGCTTTCATTTTAATACAGTTATATTTTATATACTTTTGTTTAGACACAATTTAAATAAATAATGAAAGGTGTGTGTGTGTGTGTGTGTGTGTGTGTGTGTGTGTGTGTGTGTGTGTGTGTGTGTGTGTGTGTGTGTGTGTGTGCGTGCTGGCCCCCTGCTTCGGACAGTGATTTAAATCTAGATAAGAAGCAGCAGCATTACAAACACCAATTAGAGAGTAACATCCATTGTGCCCAATGAAACAGAGTATTATCCTACACAAAATTACCCAGGAGGTTAGCGCTACTATGGTCAATTCAACTTACACTACAAGATGTATGTATGAGAAATGCAGCTATGAATTGTTTTGAGTTTAAATCATTCTGCTAGGTCCCAGCAGGATCTGGCCGTGACAGAAATTAAATACTAGATGACAGGGACCTTTGGTCATATCTAGCAAACGCCTTTTCATAGTCTCATACATCTGTAATACTTAATACAGTATATTTGATGTTGTGTCAACAAGTATTGTCACATTTTGACAGCTGCAGCACCTCAGCTGTCAGATACTAACTGCTTCTGCATGTGAGCTGTGACCTACCATATGAGAACTATTCCATGTTAGCAGTAGACCCCCATCGATCCTGAACGTTCATCAAGCACTTAAAACAGGAATGGAAATTATGCAGTCTATGGATCCCATGTGGCCTCAAGGCCCTTTTGGCAGCCTCAAAGCAGTCAAAAGCCGAGATGAGGGGAATACTCCACAGCATGTTAAATAGAATAGTCTCCAAAATAGGTATAAAAGCCAGCTGTTAGAAACATTAAGTGGTCAACAACCAAATCAGCAACAGAAGTGACCTTCTGAGGATAGAAGAATGACCTCTTTGATTTTGACTATATATATAAAATCATCCTTCAGTCTCAAGAGACTATGGTATTATTGTGCTCTGTATAGAAGCTGTGTGGTTTCAACACTGCCTACAAAGCTGAAGTGGCCTCTTCAGAGCACAAGGCCTGGGTAGATTAATATGGGGGTTAAAACTGTTACCCAAGCAGCAGCAACCCCCCACCACCCACACACATACACACACTTCGCTGGAATAGTCCAATGGAGTGACAGAGCTGATATGGTTAGTTCCAGCTGCTTTGCAGGAGTTACCACAGAATATGATTGTACATAGTCATGAACTGCCTCCAGGACTGCAGCTCCAGATTTTGCCTCGAGGTTAACTCCTGAAGCAATTTCCAGAAATGGATATAGCCACAAGGCAGTGGAGGTTTAAAATCCGAGTTTTCCTTCTCCTAGATTATAAAATGGTTCTTCCATTTTATCTGCAGTTGGGGCATAATAAAGCCCTCTTCTGCCTTCAAAACCATTGACCATCTTCTCCTGTAACCCTGAGAAGGGGCCCTTATGAGGTAATACCAGCCAGGACAGCTAGACCAAGGTTTTTGAAGGATGTATTATGGTACTTTTGACTACCACAATACATTATCTACTACAAAATATGTAGACTATGTATTCAGTATGTGGGGACTGGAAATCTTTGTGTTTAAAAATATAGTCCATCAATTGTATCCATCTGTGGCACTTGCATTTTGAGTTTTTAAGGGAATTGGGGGACTCGTGTCAGTTTTGAGAGTTTCAGATGTACTGGTCTGTGTAACAACCTGTGAATTGCAACCCTATAGACACTACCTGGAAAGACATTCCTCAGAAAAGCTCCTAAAAGGGCTACAGCCAAAACAAGGTCAAAATGGCTGCTCTAGACAACCCAAACCAGTTGGAGGCAAACATACTAGTAGACAAAGAGCTCAAAAAAAAGTATGGCTGGTTTTTTTGTGAGGGTTATAATACCAAAAAGCAACTTTTCCAAGCTCTGTGGGAACTTGCATGGTCATCATAATGATTTGTAAAGTCCCTGGACAAGCCAGCACCATATGGTGCATAGATTGTAAAAGAAACATCCCTGTCCACAAGTTTGCAGCCTAAACCTGTTCAAAAGAAGGAACAATTGTGATGCTAGTAATTTTCCTTAACACTTACTTAATATTGATGTTTATTATTTATTTATTTTAGAGGTTGGGCATTGTATCTGTATAGAAATTTGCACTCAGATTGCCAGTAGGAGGCAGGGGGCAGGGAGACATAACAGCACATTTATCTAAACCCTTTCCTTTGACCAAGAAAGTAGGGGTAAGACCCCAGGCAGGCTGCCGGCAGCATTGGGATTACAAGGATTACTGAACTGCCTCTGCATAAGGAAGCTTCTTACTGACAATTCATTCAGTATAAAAGTCTTCCCTGGATATCTGATAATATCTCACTGAATATGTCTGGAAGCTCCGGTAAAATCTAGCTTCAGAATTTACACTTGCAGATTCTCCTTAAGACAGTAACTTAGCAGGGGGAAAAAGAGGTTTAAGAGAATTTTCAATTTCTTAGCACTCTTTATTTCAGGTGCCCTAGAGGCTCATGAATAGCAGAAAGGGGTGGCCACTGGCCATGATAGAAAGTCTCTGATTGAGTGCCATATAGGGAAGCAAGGATGGGCATGGATGCTGCTTGGAAGAAAGTAGGGGAGCTGTCACTGGAAATGGGAAACATTATGAACCCAGGGAATATCACTCCATGAGGATGCAGAATGTAGATCAGGGCTGGATAACCTTGGCCAAGCGCCAGTTTTTACAGCATCCCATCGGCAAAGTCAATGGGCAGGAATGGTGGGAACAAAAGTCCATCCACAGAAAGTGAACCACGCCCATAAGGTAAAGCTTCCGCTTTTTCTCACAGGCACTCCTGGGTCCCATCCAACAATGCAATGCCCGACACATATTAGCACGCGAGGGTATGAAAATACAGTGGACCCTCGTTTGTGTAGCATAAAATTTGTACAACATAAAAAATTCCGGAGATAGGGGAAATTTGCGTAACAGAATCGTCTATGGGGTGAATCCGTACAACATAAAAATGGTCGGGATTAGGGATTGCTCTGTTTTCAATTTGTATAAAGGAAAATTTGCTTAACATAATTTCATGTGGAACGAATTAATTCCTTTATACAAGGCACCACTGTACTCCATTTTATTATACAGTACAAACTTTTCCTACCTAGGAAGTAAAGTTTGAATCCTATATCAAATTTTCTTTTTATCATATTTATATACATAATTTTATTTACATCCATCTTTTTTTTCTTTTGCCAGGGGTAGGATGCAAAGTCTTAATCATCAAGAAGACTGGAACTAAATTCAATTGTTAATCCCATCTTGAGAAATCATAGAATCATAGAATCATGGAAGAGACCTCAAGGGCCATCTAGTCCAACCCCCTGCCATGCAGGAACCCCATCACAATATATCCGACAGATGGCCATCCAGCCTCTGCTTAAAAACCTCGAAAGAAAGAGACTCCACCATCCTTTGTGGCAGCATATTCCACTGCCGAACAGCTCTAACTGTCATGAAGTTCTTCCTAATGTTCAAATGCAATCTCTTTTCCTGTAGTTTGAAACCATTGCCCCGAGTCCTAGTCTCTGAAGCCATGGAAAACTCATTGAATCAATGGGAATTACAAAAACCCCATTGATTAGCATTCGGCAAGTGGCTCAATATTCTGGATGGGACTAGCAAATAGATTTAAACCCGGATGGTTCTCTGGAGGTTGAGTCATGGCAACTGGACTTCTTTCTCTTGAGAGACAGAAACGTTTTGCTGCTCATCCAAACAGCTTCATCAGTCTGAAGAAAGCTATATAGTCTTATAGTCTGCTTTGACCTCTTGTCACCCTGGTCTAAAATAGGCTCCTAAGATGAACAATGGCCTGAATAGGCTCATTAGGTAGACAAACAGTATCAATAGCCTTAAGGTGAACAATGGCCTAAGGTGCTGAAACCCATAAAGTATGGGTTGTTAGCTTTGGCCATGGTGGTGAAGGCTTTTTGATTTGTCTGAGTTTTGTTGAAAGCACAGCCTGATAAGTAGCAGATAGACTGTGCCTGAGGCCCCCACCTCTGTTGAGAGAGGGGTTTTCAATGCTCACATGAATAGCTTCCCTGACTCCTCTCTAAAACCACCTCTCTTCTCTGTCTAATATGTGTACATCCTCATCTTTGAATGAGTGCCCTTTGTCCTTCAAGTGGAAGTGTACTGCTGATTCTGGTCCTGAGCTGTTACCCCTCCTATGTTGGGCCATCCTTCAGTTTAGTGGTTGTTTAGTTTCTCCAATGTAGAAGTCCACACACTCCTCACTGCATTGGACCACATATACTATATTGCTCCTTTTTTTGTTTTAGTATCGGGTCCTTTGGGTGGACAAGTCTCTGCCTTAGTGTGTTTAACCCTGATGGTTATTGCTGAGGACTTTTTACAATATAAGAAGAAAAAGAATATCCCTACGTGTTGTATAGTTTGTAAGTAGTATTGGCTGTACTGCAACCTGTCACTTATTATTTCTCCTTCTAGAGTTTCTTCTCCTTACTATTCTAGGGCATAATATTTGCAGTTGCAGTGAATGACATTACCTGGGCAATCCACTTGTGACAAAAGGCTTTTGTGCAAGTGGTTTACCATAATCATATTAAGCCTCATTATTGCAAAACATAGAGATTTTAGCGGGTAAAGAGAATGCTGTTCAGCAACTGAAATATAAGGTATAAATGATATAAAATATATAAATAGAACCGTGTTTTACATTTCTCTACATAATGATATGCAAATAATATACATGAACTGTGCAGGCTGCCCAATGATAAAAAAATATTAAACTATAGGATTCTATATAAAATACAGTGCTACTTTGGTTGAGTGATGAATTGTTCCTTTAAATCAGGGGTCCTCAAAGTTTTCAAACAGCGGGCCGGTCCACCACCATCCAGACACCACTGGGGGCCGGATTACAGTCCAAAAGCAGCTGCGGAGGCTGGCTTTCTCATAAAATGGGGGGTAGGTGGGGGGGGTTGCAGTTGGTCCCAGGGGCCGCATCCGGCCCCAGGGCCTTAGGTTGAGGACCCCTGCTTTAAATGAAGGATGGATAGAAAATACATCTGGAACTACTGGTAGGTCTTTGGATGATTTAGAGTAAATTGATAACATCCAGTTGTTTAACAAAAGCAGCAGCAGGAATGACCAAATGCTCTGATTTAGCTACACTGGCATGGAGCATAGGGTGTAACTTTTGGAATCGGAGCATCCCAAGTTAAGAAATTGCTGTAGATATTACCAGTTGTGCACTGTGTTGTCTGGCTCAATGCTGTTTACTGTTGAGTGTTGATAATGTGTACAGTGGTTGCATAACTTGGGGTAATTTGTCTGTAGGAGCCCCATGGTGCAGTGGTTAAATGCCTGTATTGCAGGTAAAACTGTGCTCACGACGTGGGGTTCAATCCCAGGTAGCCGGCTCATGGTTGACTCAGCCTTCCATCCTTCTGAAGTCAGTAAAATGAGTACCTAGCTTGCTGGGGGGAGGGCAATGTGCCTGCATACTGTAATTTTAAAAAACTGTAATCACCCAGAGACTACTTGAAGTGGTATGGGGTGGTATATAAGCAGAACACTTTTTGCTTTGTAAAAGTTATGCCCTCTGAGTAGCTGCACAAGAAGATTTGGGCCAAGGACTATATCTGCTCTACAGCTGTAATTGCCATGGCTCCATTCCAAAGAACCCTGGGATTTTTTTCACTTGGTGAAATACTTAGAATTCCATGCCAGAGGTCTCTAGTGACTCCTCCAGACTCTGGCATTCTGTCACTGAATTCTAAGTACCTTATCCAGTGATAAACCCCAGGATTCTATAGGACAGAGCCTGAAGCTGTTTCAGATTGATAGAGTTTCAATACACTTTATGTTTCCCACTCCTACCTTGGTGAAATAAAGCAACTTGGAGCAAATGGAGAAAATGTCTTCATGTTAAAAAATGGCGAGTTTCCTTCTGATGCTCACATCAAGTTTCCAGGCTAAAGACGTGGTGCATACCCTTTGCATTAAACTCTCCTTGAGGAATCTAGGGATTACTGTAAAAATCAAAGTAGGTATTGCAAAAGCCTATAGTCTGACCAATACTGCTTTAAATCTTATCTTATTTTTGAGGCTTAATGCCTGCTTCCCATTTCATTTTCATTTATTGTGACTGCCTATTTCCTTTGAGTTTCCTGTGGTTGGTTGCTCAGTTTCTGCGGCACATCCACCATAAGCTATTTATCTGTGTAGCCATCATGAAGCTTAGACCAGAGCATGTCTAAGGCATCCCCAGCCTCACCATCTGATTATGAAATTGAATTTCCTGTTACTAGATACAGTGATACCTTGGTTTAAGAGTAAGTTGGTTTAAGAGAATTTTGCAAGGCAAGCAAACATTTCTGCTACGTTTTGACTTGATCAACAAGCAATGTCTTGATATATAAGCACTGGAGCACATCACATGATCCCAAGTGGGCCTATGGTGGCTCTCCCTCCCTCCCTCTCACTGATGGATTGTGAGTGATTGTCTGGAATGTTCTGTCTCAGGCAGCCTCCAAAGCAGAGGGAAGAGAGAAGACTAGAAGTCTCCCCTGTACCAGCTGGGAACATGCAGGTTAGGGTTTTATTTTTCTTTATATTTTTCTTTAATTTGTTTTCAACATCCTTTATTTTTTCAAATCATTTCTAGGCATGGGGCAGCTAGTCAAGTGTGTATAGAGCTATAAATTACAATTTATTATTTTCACATTAAAAATACAGAGTAAAATCCTATTGTTAGTCCCAAGCAGAGCAGATTCCACAGCCAGATATGTAAACCATGGTGTGGATGTGGACTTCTGACTGACTTCTTTCATGAGTTTTGGCAGCTTCTGATAAAATCTGTACAATATAAACAATTCTGGACATAGGGGAAATTTGCTTAACAGTATCACCTATGGGATGAATCCGTACAACACAAAAATGGTCGCGATTAGGGATTTCTCTGTTTTCAATGCATTCCTATGCAAAATTTGTATAAAGGGTAATTTGCTTAACAGAATTTCATTTGGAATGAATTAATTCCTTTATACAAGGTAGCACAGTATTTGTATTCTCAAAGGCTTTGACTGCTGAGATCTGATAGCTGTTGTGAGTTTTTTGGGCTGATTGGCCATTTTCTGGAAGAAACACAGCCAAACAGCCTCAAAAACTCACAACAGTTTTCCATTATTTCTTATGGGGAAATCTGCTTTGATACAAGAGTGCTTTGGTTTACAAGCATGTTTCCAGAACAAATTATGCTCGTAAACCAAGGTCTTCCTGTAATCAAATCCCTTCCTCTCCCTTCCCCCTCTTTTTAAAAGGTGAATCAAGTGAAACAGCGCTGAATTGACAAGCATTTAAATTAGTGATGCCCGCACATGCATTTGGAATAGCCTGTGCAGTAGCGCAGCAAACAAAGAGCCAGTGTGGTGTAGTGGATAAAGTGCTTGCCTAGGACTCTTGAGACCTGTGTTCAAATTCTTGCTTTGCCATGGAAACTCACTGGAAAGCAGCACACATAAAAGCCATTGCTTTAGGACACAGATTTGGAAAATCCTACTAGAGTCACCATAGGTTTGAATTAACCTGACAGTAAACCACTACTGTACCATAATGCAGACACAGACACAAAGACATGCAGACACACACACACACACACACACACACACACACACACACACAGAGAGAGAGAGAGAGAGAGAGAGAGAGAGAGAGATTTCAAAATGACAGAATTGTGCATTCTGTAACTGAAACATAAGTTTGACTTTATGTGATTTTTTTCAGAAAGAATATTTCACTTCTCTGAGTGGAGGAGGAGGAACTGGCAGTGGTAACAAAGAATGTACTACATGCAAAGGTCATTATAAAACATAATAAAACATAAGGATGCATTAAGTAGCATTGCATTTTGATAAAGGAGGCTAACAAAGCCGTTCTCAGTTTGGAAGACATGCTTGCCATTGTTTTATTTTCCATTAATGTACTCTTAATACCAGGAGCGGCCTTGAACGCACCTGCCTATAGCTGAAGCCACTGCCTTGGATTCAACTGTGAGTGGTTCCTTGGCTGGGCCCTTAAGGCGAAGCAAAGAAAAGATTTTTAAAACCCCCGATGTAAAGCATCAGCAATAGTTTATATATACAGTGGACACTCGTATAACAAACGGTTTATATAACGTAAAATCTGTAGAACATAAAAAATTCTGGAGATAGGGGAAATTTGCTTAACAGGATCACCTATGGGGCGAATCCGTACAACTTAAAAATGGTCGCAATTAGGGATTACCCTGTTTTCAATGCATTCCTAAGGAAAGTTTGCTTAACATAATTTCATTTGGAACAAATTAATTCCTTTATACAACGTACCACTGTACTGTAGTTAAAAATATTTCCCCCACTTTCCTGGCCGTCTGCCAAGCAGGGGAAGTCACTGATTTGTTGTCCTCTGTCCCTCTCAACCCAAAATGAGGGTTTTAATGGAGATTGGGACAAGTGTTGCCTTTCAGGCTCTTCCTTTTGCATGTTTAGAGATAGAATCTCTCAAGTCCAAGGCAGGGGTGTAGCAAGGATTTGGAGCACCTGGGGGCAAAGTTCATTTTTGCGCCCCTCCTGCTGTTCTCCCCCACCGCATCACACCCACCCAGCAATGGGGGGGGGCAATCCTGTGGGGGGGGGTGCGTGCGTGTGGTCGAATGATTGTTTGTGTGTGTGCATGGAAAGTATAAAGCAGGCCTGTCCAAACTTCGGCCCTCCTGATGTTTTGGACTGTAGCTCCCAGAATTCTAAGCTTAAATTGCCAATGGCAAAGGACTGTGGGAGTTGCAGTCCAAAACATCTGGAGGGCCGAAGTTTGGGCAGGCCTGGTATAAAGGAAACTATAAAGGTTTGGTGTTGTTTTTTCGGTTTGATGGCTCTTTTGATTTCGTTCTTGGAATAACCAATTTCCTGTAGTGCCCAATTCAGGTGGCTGAGTTCGATGTTGAGGAATTCATACTTCTGTACAGGACAAGTTTCCTCTTTCCCACAACTTTAAAAAAAACCCAGTCTCATTCATTCTATACCCCAGAGTAGAGAGAGAACTCCTAGTTCCCTGAGCTCCTTGCTCTCTGGAGATATACCAGCCACAGAATCTGGTGCAACATCAGGAAGAAAAACTTCCAGAACACAGCCAAACTGCCTGAAAAACTCACAACAACTATCAGATCCCAGCCATTGTATCTCCTTTCTTGACTCTACTAGAACAACATACAGATTGAAAGGTTTCTTTCTCTTCTCTCTGAGACTGCTTCTCACATTCACCAGCTTGGTGCTCAAATTGTGTATGTTCATCTGCCCTTTTAAAAGAAAAAGGCCCATATATCTATGCTGTGGGATTTATTTATTTATTTATTTGACTTTTAGACCGCCCATCTAGACCTAGGGCTACTCTGGGTGGTTTATAACATGGAATCATATGACAACAAAGGAATACATTTTAAAATACAAGGATCATAATAAAACAAAATATACATAAATCAACAACAACAAAACTAAAATGAAGCTAAAATGAAAATAAAAATGGCAGGAGATTGATAAAACCGGCGGGGGTGGGAGAGAGAGAGAGAGAGAGAGAGAGAGAGAGAGAAATATAAACGGTAAAGGAATACTGTCTTACTGAATGTCTGAGAAATCAGGGAAGGCCATTCTATACAACCAGCTCTTCAATAGTTTTTTAAAATTTTGATGTGAGGGTGCCCGCTGAATTTCAGAGGTGAGGGAGTTCCCCAACCCGCAGACACCAGGGGTTATTACCTAATGAAAAATTCCCACAACAAAACTACACATGTGTCTTGCAAGTTGATAGACATTATCAGAGATCAAAATGGTGTGCTAGTAATGGACATAATCACAATGTGCATATACCAATGCATGTTCATGTACAAGCTTTTAAAAAAAATGCATTTGCATCCTATGTAAGAATCTCCACACTACAACTGATCATATTTCGGGATGCCTACCCCTACAATACAATTCTCTCTGTTTTGTTTCAGCACCCAAGGTTCCCCCAGGCTATTAACTCCAGTCATTTCTGACATTAGGGGTTAGTGCTCATCTCCTTTTGTAACCTGAAGAGCTGGCATTTGTCTATACTGTAGATACTTTTCTGTGGTCTTGTGGCCGACATGTCTTAATGGTCAGGTGCAGAGAACGTCATTATTTTCCCACATAAGCAGTGCCTATGTTTCTACAGTACTTGCATTTTTACATGTTTTCAAACAGATGGGTTCAAAGCCCAACTCAAATATGGAAATGGAGGATGCCAGAATGGCTATTTCCCAGGGTTCGTCTTCATTTTTCTAGGTCTCCAGAAGATAAACCTTTGAACATATGGTGGATCCATCATGTTTGGGCACAGAGGTGGATAACCTTCAGTCTTGTCAGACCTGCTTTGCTTTCAGAGCATGGAAAAAATGGTTACGGATAATCTGTTGCCTCTATATGTTAACTTTTGAATCAAGATTTTAAAAGTCATCATGTCAATTATTCAATATCACCAATCTTATTTAGAGTGTTGGCTAACGCTTCTTGTTCCTTTAATGGATTATTAGCCACTTCTAGTCATTTTACATATCCTGTTACAGCTTTTTAAATATGATCCAATGAATCAGTTAAAAATTGATCAGCAAATAAAGTTAGACATTTCCATAGCACATTAATGTTAATAAGTGAATCTTATTTGATGGTTTGACATTAATGTGTGAAAAGTAAGTAATGTTTCTGAGTTCTGTTTATTAAAAGCTCAAAATCTATCAACAAGAGTAGTACACTTAGATTTAAAGAACAAGAAACAGTTTGAGCTAAGAGACTTGTTTCCTTTACTAGAACTTAAACTCATCTCTCAGCCCTTTTGTCTGAAAGATCTCTCCGTTACCCCCAATTTATTTATTTCAACACCTGATTTATCTGGATGCGTATCTGAGTCTGGGGAAGCTTCTCAGTGCTTTATAGGATGTACAATGCAAAATAAATAAATTGTATTTGACATTTGTCAACCTTGACAAATCATGAATATTTTTTCACCCAGCGGGTTGTTAGTCTGTGGAACTCCCTGCCAAGGATGTGATGATGGCATCCGGCCTGGATGCCTTCAAAAGGGGCTTGGACAGATTCCTGGAGGAGAAGTCCATCACAGGTTACAAACCATGAGGAAGATGGGTAATCTCTAGTCTTAAAACCGGGTACTCAAGGACCAGATGCAGGGGAGTGGTATCAAGAGACAGATATCTAGTCTCCTGTGATCCCAGAAGCATTTGGTGGGGCCACTGTGAGATACGGGAAGCTGGAATAGATGGGCCTTTGGCCTGATTCAGCATGGCTCTTCTTATGTTCTTATGTTCTTATGAATCGCGATTGATTGCCATTTTTCTGATTCATGCCCAACTCTGCTCTGCTTCCAACACATTGGTCCTCAATCAACTAGATGCCCACATCATTCTGACTTTGGAGGTAGTCAAAAGTGTATTCCCTAACCAAAAGGTCCCAAGATGTAATGCCACCTGAGCCAGAACAGCAGATGAGACCACCTCCTGGTCAAGATGCCTAGTACCCTGAGACCATCCATGTTTTAGTAGATAAGGCAGAAAAATCTCACAAACGGCTCTCCCTACTCCCAGGAAGCACGAATGGACCGTATGTTTAAAATAGGGAGCATATGGATGGGTGGTGATAGCAGTTTTTGTGAAATCAACTTCAAAAATGATTTGCAAGACCTCAAAGACTCTTTGCCAGTTTTGTCACTGAGAGAGTGAATTACTCAGGCATTACAATGCACCTGAGCAGCTGAAAACAGAATTACTGGCTTCTGCCTCTCCAACTCGGAAACCTATATACAAGCCACCCACACCTGCAAGCAACTCCCATCTCCTGCATAAAACTCCTATTAGGCTTTTTGAATGCTGCTGATCTGTCTGCAAGGCAACTGGGTTCTAGCTTTATTACTTGCTCCTTCCACCTTCCTCTCAAACGTCATATTGGATTAACAACTCTTTCTCAAGAAGGAAAGAGGTGAAGGAGTCCAGAATTGCATGAAGGTGTTTTATAATTTTACGGCTGGATGGTAATTTGTACGTTCGGTGAATTTCAGCCGTTCATTGGCACACGTGTTTTATTTTTAAAATAGATGAGCTTATCTACCCCTCCGCCAAACACACTTGAGTCCTTGTTAAAAGCATTGATTCTCTGTGAGTCAGAATAGGCAGCAAGCTTGTGCTTGATCTGCTAAAGCAAGATTGGCTTGAAACCTATGGATTTCCTGTTTCTCAGAGGAATTTTTTTAATGGCTGGTTAACATGTACTAATGACATTTGATTAATCCTTAATGATCCTTTGGCTTTAGTTTTCTATTCTCTGTCGTCTTGCTTGCTTGCTTCAGATTTAGTCATCCTCATTGGTATGTGTGGTTTGTACAGTGATGGAGCGGAACTTGGGTTTACGCTATCAAAGACCTGGGACTATGACACCATCCAGGCGTGTCCAAACTTCGGCCCTCCTGATGTTTTGGACCGCAACTCCCAGAATTCTAAGCTTAGATTGCCAGTGGCAAAGGACCTTGGGAGTTGTGGTCCAAAACATCTGGATGGCTGAAGTTTGGACATGCCTACGTGGCATAGTCCCTGCTCTCAGGCTTCCCTTTCTGGGTGTGTTTGACCGCACACACTGGATGGGAAAGAAATTTGATTTTTCTACAGCACAGTATAACATTGCAAGCTGTCTCTGTTGTCATGCAAGGTATTTGAGCATAGTTTGATACAGAATAGACAGTTAAGAGCCATTCAGCTTACAAAACACTTGTTCCTTATTTGCTGATATGGACCACTCCTGTTGACGGTGCTTTCCTATTTTCTTTATGAAGACAGTAGCTATGGAAACTGTCATGAATCATGATGAACAGCTGCATTTTCAAACATACTATTGCAACAAGCATATGTCTATACAGTAGGACCCCCGTATCCACTGATTCCTTATCCACTGATTCGGTTATCCACAGTTGGCAGAGGATAAATAAATAAATAATTCAGAAGCCGCAAAGCAACCTACTGTCACAAAGAGCAGCTGTAAAGCAAGCTACTGTCATAAAACAGCAGCCATAAAGCAAACTACCATCACAAACAGCAACTGTAAAGCAAGCTACTGTTGCAAAACAGCAGCTGTAAAGCAAGTTACTATCACAAAACATCAGTTTTGGTGAACATTTTAATGTTCTCTCTTATCCACGGTTTTCATTATCCATGGGAAGGCTTGGAACCAATCCCCAGTAGATACTGGGGTCCTACTGTACAGTGCACCCTCGTATAACAAATGGTTTGTATAACATAAAATCTGTACAACATAAAAAATCCAGAAATGGGGGGAAATTTGCTTAACAGAATCGACTGGAGCAAATCCATACAACATAAAAATTGTCACAATTAGGGAGTACAGTGTTTTCAGTGCATTCCTATGGGAAACTTAAATTTGTATAAAAGAAAATTTGCTTAACATAATTTCATTTAGAACGAATTAATTCCTTTATACATGGTACCACTGTACGTGCACACAACAGACATACATTTGGGCAGGCATAACATTTTAGTATTTGCACCCTCCAGATTTATAGCTATATTGCTTTTTCTTTCTTTGGTCACATCAGAACAGTGCATGATTTAAAATGGAAAATCAATTAAAATGTTACGTTTAACTAGACTGTTGGACTACTTCAATGTTTTTATCTTGGCCCTTTGTACACGTGGCAGGGCATCGAGGCACATAATTGTTGCATTGACTGAATTTCTTCACAGTCACAGTCATAGAAACATAGAATAATGGAGGTGGAAGGGCCACCAAGTCCAACACCCTTCTCAAGGCAGGAATACAAACCAAAGGATATCAGCCAGATAGTTGTCTAAATTTGTCTTTAATGCCTCAGGTGTTGGAGTACTCACTACCTTTCAAGGTCATTGGCTGCATTACTATATGAAGTCTCAATAGTCCAAATAGGGAAGGACAGATTGTAGTGAAGACTGAATATAAGGTTTAGAACTGTTGGATAGGTCAGACACCCAGTTCCACGATTGCAACTAATTTGGAGCCCTTTTACATGACCCCTAAAATCCACTCCAAAACACTTGCAGATCTGGAGCATAAAATTGTTTTCCCACCAGCAGCGGACTTTTAAAAAATAAAGTACGCCCATGCCCACTTAAGTACGCCCCAGCGCACTTTACAAGTACCTGGTCTCCGGAGGTAAAAAAAATTCTGATGCAGATTGTAAAGCTGTGGATGCCGGGCTCTCCTGTTACCCACAAACAATTCTAGATTGCGATGAGTAAAAGCCTTTGCAGGCTTTATAAACAGATTGACAGGTAGACTGACGCCAGATTCCTTAAAGTATTTATTTAAATAATTGTATCAATGCATTGAGGTGCTTCTCAGATAGAGAAGGACACTTTCTAAGATAAAAACAGAACACCTTTATACTTTGTCAGACACGTAAAGGCACGTAAGTGTTTCCTTAAGACACATGCGCACAACTCTATACAAGCACGGCATGTAGAAACTTCTTCATTTCACATGAAATTGGAACATTTAAAATTGTTTCACCTTGCTTACTCGAGATACAGTACTTGCATACTATCTATTTGTCAAGCATTTTGGATGACCACCTTAAGCAAGCAAGTAAAGAGCATGTAAAGCAAATTCTCATTACTTGAGACCTTAGACCTTGTGCAAGATCTTGCAGAAGACACTTGAAAAGTACTTCCTTTTTCTTTATCAGTTTAGACACAGTACGAAGCAAGGAAGTTAGGAAACAAGTTATCTGGCCCTTTCCCAAAAGGCTTGAAATGTGTATTAATGGTTATGCATGAGAGATCTTCAATGATGAATGATAGAAAATTAATTTTCATTATATAAGTTTACAATTTCCCCCCTTTTCTATCATCATCATATATCTAATAAACAGTTCTGATAAGCATACAGTTAAAATCCAGACCTAATACAAAAGAAACATTACAGTTACAATTATGGGATACAAGAATCCAAATGTACACTTTTGTGACATTCATAAAAGACAATAATTAAGAACTGATCACTGCTGATTGTTGACATTAAATCATCTCTTCCTGGGTTTGTGATCTCCAATAAACTATATCAGGATCTGAATAACCTAACAGAAACAAAACAGACAACCAAATATCCAAAGAATCAACAATGCAATTGTTAACATATCATCACAAAGTTTCAAAAATATGGTCCTCATTTTCAGCAGGCCTGGAAAACTTTCTCAGCCATACAGTCAGCTCAGCTGATCCTCCTTTGGCCAAATAAAAATATCATTAGTGTGATTTCTCTAAGAAAAGAGACAACAAGACAACAGGCACAGAAATACAGATAAAAATATCACAATATTTGTTGTTCAGTCGTTCAGTCGTGTCCGACTCTTCGTGACCCCATGGACCAGAGCTCGCCAGGCCTTCCTATCCTCCACTGCCTCCTGGAGTTTTGTCAAATTCATTTTGGTTGCATTGATGACACCGTCCAACCATCTCATTCTCTGTCGTCCTCTTCTCCTTTTGCCTTTGATTTTTCCCAGTGTCAGGGACTTTTCCAAGGAGTCCTCTCTTCTCATGAGGTGGCCAAAGTACTGGAGCCTCAGCTTCAAAATCTGTCCTTCCAATGAACATTCGGGGTTGATTTCTTTCAGAATGGATAGGTTTGATCTCTTTGCAGTCCAGGGGACTCTCAAGACTCTCCTCCAGCACCACAGCTCAAAAGCATCAATTTTGCGGCGATCAGCCTTCTTTATAGTCCAGCTCTCACTTCCATACATCACTACTGAAAAACCATAGCTTTGGCTATCCTGACCTTAGTTGGCAAAGTGATGTCTCTGCTCTTTAGGATGCTATCTAGGTTTGCCATTGCTTTCCTCCCAAGAAGCAGGCGTCTTTTATTTCGTTGCTGCAGTCGCCATCTGCAGTGATCAAGGAGCCCAAGAAAATAAACTCTGTCATTGCCTCCATTTCTTCCCCTTCTATTTGCCAGGAGGTGATGGGACCAGTGGCCATGATCTTAGTGTTTTTTTGATGTTGAGCTTCAGCCCATTTTTTCACTCTCCTCTTTCACCCTCATTAAGAGGTTCTTTAATTCCTCCTCACTCTCTGCTATTAGAGTAGTATCATCTGCGTATCTGAGGTTGTTGATATTTCTTCCGGCAATCACAATATAGTCTTTACATAATTCTACCTTTGTAGTCAGGAATCAAGGTCTCCCAAATTTTTAAAGTTAAACAATTCTTATTCTCCCTCTAGGGTATGGCACTGTCTAGTAAAAACTTCCCAAGTCTATCTCAAAACAAAATCCATCTTGTTATAGTCCTTGAATATATGTACTTGCAATATATTGTGAATCAGTCAAGTTCCGTGACTTTTGGTGATATATTCTGCTAGGCAAACTGACTTGCTGCACGTTTGCTGCTAGGCAGAAATTCTCTTGGTCTTCAATCGGGGTTGATCTAGTATTTCCAGTGGCAAGGAGTTTCTGATTAACAACACACGAGACACACTCTCCTTGCAGTTTATTCAATTATTCTTGTTCAATTCCCTTTCCACTAGGGACTGAACTCTTAAGCAGGACGTCTTCAAGAGCCAAATAATAAAGCATTCACCATGCACCTCTCTCTCTCCAATATTTTTCCAGACCGTTTGAATTCCTCTCAGCCTATCCTGGGCTGTAATAGGAAACGGGTCTTTCCCACTGGGGGGGAGGGGGGGAAAGGTGGGTTTCTGGGGTGGTGGGGTGGTGGTGGGGAAGCGCCAGCTGCCGCTTGGCCGGAACGCCCAGCAGCAGCAGAAGAGGAGGAGGAAGAGGAGGAGGAGGAAGAGGAAAGGTGTGTTTCGGGGGGGGGGGAGCACCGGTGGCAGGGGTGGGCGAGGAGGGGGAGGAGTGCACTTTGAAAGTGCACTTTAAACAGGTCTGGGGGAAAGGCTTTTTTTTTTTTTTTGCCTTTTTCCAGACCTCCAGAACAGATTAAAATGGTTTCCCATTCATTTCAATGGGAAACCATGCTTCGGATAATGAGGAACTTCGGATAATGAGGAAAATCGGGGAACGAATTACCGCCGTTCTCCGAGGTACCACTGTATAAGGGAATTAATTCATTCCAAATGAAATTATGTTAAACAAATTTTCCTTTATACAAATTTCTCATGAGAATGCATTAAAAACAGTGATCCCATTTTTATGTTGTACAAATGCTATGTTACATCAACAGTTTGTTATGCAAGGGTCCACTGTATTAAATTCATTTTCCTGTAAATTAAAGTCATTACCACACTACATTTCTTCCTTTACTATTAAAAAAAGGAAAAACGTATGAACCATAACTTTTGCAACTTTCAGTGGGCTATTAAAAAAAACCTCACTCTTTTCTTATGCATCAAAAAGCATTTTAGCTGGGTGGCTATGGCTCTTGTATGTCAGTTTATTTTATTTTTCTGCTTGAGTTGGAAAGCAGAGTTATTTGATATTATCATGTTCTTAAATTGTGGGAGATACACTTTTATAACCTAACTATACACATAGCAAAATATCCTTTGTATGTTTGTGGGTTTTTTTCTAGCAAATTCTCACATGTTTGCTAACTTATCAAACCTAAATGGCTGTCATGAAAAAGGATCCACATATATATATCCACTGAGCTTTTCCAGCAAAGAGATGTGACGGTTGAGCAAGCATAGTCCATTCCAATAAAAGGAAAAGGAAACTCTATTACAGTTGTCCCCAGCCCTTTCGCGGTTCATATACTGCGGTCCCGGTATATCACGGCTCCGCAGTACAGTATATGAAAAAAGCCCCCCTGGGGTAAGGAGGAAAAACCTTTGCAGGTCCGTTGGGGCCCCCAAAAGTGCTTCCCCGCAAACTGGAAGTGACTTCCGGTAAACCAGAAGTGACCTCCAGATCACTAGAAAGCACTTTTGGGGCATCTGGGAGATGGGAAAGCCCCTTGCAGGCCCATTTGGGCAGCGCCAGGCCTGGGGTAAGTACAAGAGCCTGCCCAGTCCTGACCTGACCTAGCATCTGCATATTGTGGATTTTCAATTATTGTGGGTTGGGTCAGGTCCCTAACTCCTGGATAGGTGGGGTTTTACTGTATTGGAATTCCATCTGATACTATAAAGATATTTTTGGCAGTTACTGTTAGGCAACTATGTCCTTTGAGTGGTTGAAGAATGAAGACAAACGGGGAAGAAAAGGAAGTAACCTTGAAGAATATTAATCAAGCCAGGGGTTCCCAGCCTTGGGGAACTCAGGTGTTCTTGGAGTGCAATTCCAAGGTGCCTTCACCACTAGCCGTGCTGGATATGGTTTCTGGGGGCTGAAGTCCAAGAACACCTGGGTGACCCAAGGTTAAGAACCACTAATCTAAGCAAAGAAGACAGATTTGGCCAAAGAAAAACAGGGCATTCCAAGTTGCCCTCCCTAGATGTCACCGGTCACTGCCACCCGCTGTAGGCACATTGATTTATGTAGAAATACTGGTGCACTATCCTCTGCTTCCTTCCTTCTATCCATGCTAGAGCAGTGGTGGTGAACTTTTTAGAGACCAAGTGCCCAAACTGCGATTCAAAACCCACTATTTTTTTGCAAAGTGCCAATACAGCAATTTAACCTGAATGCAGGTGGCCGTGAAGGGGCGATGTCGGGTGCCCACAGAAAGGGCTCCGAGTGCCACCATTGGCACCCGTGCCATAGGTTCGTCAAGACTGTGCTAGAGCATGTTGTAAAAACAGAAGCCTGAATTCAAGTGGCCGCGCAAAACAGAGTAGACCCACTGAATCAGTGAAATTTACATAGATATTTGGCTCACCATTCAGCACTTGGTTTAATGGGCCAGTGCTGCTTGGGACTAGATGCTGGATTTAGGCTATGCTGGTGAGCTTGCAGCAAAATTCTCTCTCACGTTGCAAAGCACAACCAGATCCTCTGCAGACTTCAAGCATACTCTTCGGTCCAACCCAGACAAGATGAGTTTCAGTCCATGTACAGTAGTTCAAAACTCCCCATGACAAGAGCCTCCTGTGATTGGATGTTTTGTTTTTTTAAAATAATAATAATGAAAGCCGTTTATTTCCATTAGAAAGCTGTCAAGAGAATAACCCCATTCTTTAGAGCAGGGGATAAAGGAGTGAAAATTAACTCTTAGGCTACCTGGTATCTTATGACAAGTGAAAGACAAGTGAAAGATCCAAGTCTAAAAGGCCATTGTTGTTGAAGGGAGAAGTAGGGAGCTGTATGCTGAATGCCTGAAGCTAGCTCCTAGGCAAAGTAAGACAATTGCCGCTCACAGGTGGATGAGAGCTGAATATGCCTACTGTCCACTTTCGGGTATGGTGAAAAAGGCTGGGACCAGGTGCTTGACATATAACTTGAACTATATCAGGCATGTCCAAACTTCAGCCCTCTATATGTTTTGGACCACAACTCCCACAGTCCTTTGCCATTGGAAATACAGGCTTGGAATTCTGGGAGTTGTGGTCCAAAACATCAGGAGGGCCGAAGTTTGGACATGCCTGAACTATATGCAGAAAGTTCCATATCCAATATGGAGTATTTCTGATAGGACTAGAAGAATGAATCCTGGCAGAACTTCTGGAACTCTGGTGCCTAGTAGTGAGCATTGACAATGCTCAGTGGCACAGAGGAGTATAAGGCAGTTTCCTATCTTCCTCAAATTCAATTCCAGTCACCTTCTGCTGCACATGAAATTGGAAGTGACTGCCACTTACCATTCTTTAAGAATCACAACGGTTTGTGCCTGCCTTGAAAAGTTGGTGGAGTAAGCGAGCATCGGGAGGGTTATGTGGCAGCCCAGAATGTGTAATCAGTGTAATTTAAGTCAGTGACACTTTCAGATACAGTCATTATTGATTCCATTACATCATCTTTCTGCATTAATTTGCATTGTATTTTAAAAAAAAACCTGAAGAAATGTGTTTACATTTAAGTACATATTTTGTACTTAAACAAAATATCATAGGCAGCACAGATTCCAATACAGTATGTGTTTATATACACTTTAATGACTTTTAATGGGATTTTTAAGCCAAAAATAGTGCTGCAGAATACAACAATGTGCAAAGGCGAGGCATTCCTATGTCCTGATTCACATATAAAATGAGAAGGTGACAGGAGCTCAGCTTAGATTGAAATAGACAAATAATATTCCTCAGACATTCCGGCTTGTATCAAAAGTACTAAGGGATGCCTGGTTTTCATAAGATGAAGCCACGTAGAATCATATTTATGCTTATCCCATTTGCTGGGCTATGGATAAGTAACACAATTTCTTAAATATGAGGTTAGATATGTGGAGCCCCCATAGAAGTGAGGGCTAGTGTTGCATGTAATTTGAGCCTGGACATTTATTTGCCCAATTCATTTTTACACCACCTGTAAAAATATTTTTGCTATGGGTATAGTTTTTCTGTTAAGTACAGCATTCTGATTAAGAGCTACCAGGGTCCCATGACCACGGAGTCTTCTTCCTTGCCATTCAGATCACAGGTGAACTATGCTTGGGTCATTTGCATGGACCCCTCATGGTCACAAACACATTTTCCGTATTTTACCATTACTAAGCAATTGCTGCCTAGATGCCCTGAGCATATCTGATCTTGCCTGATTTTGGAAGCTAAGCAGGGTTGGGCCTGGTTAGTACGTGGATGGGAGACCACCAGGGAATACCAGGCGCTGTAGGTGCCTGGAGTAGGAACTAGCAAACCACGCTAGTGTTCTTGCCAAGAAAACTCTGTGGACATGGAGTCACGAAGATTCGGTCACGACTGCAACGACACAACACACGTTCCTAATCCAAAGAGTAAGAGAGAGCTTGGCAGCTGCTTTTCATAACTATTGGCAATTAACCAATGGGAACACTGTTTGACCAAAATTTATTTAGCACAGTGCTCTGAAAATGAACAGAAGGATGCTGAGATTTTTACATTTTATTTTTGTTACATTTATAGTGCACTTTATCTCCTACAAAGTAGCTTAGATAGATTTTTCTCCTCCCCCTTTTAACCTCATCATAACTCTTTATGGTAGGTTCGACTGACAGAGTTTGACTGACTCAAGGCCAGCCAGTGAGTTTTTATTTCCAGGTAGAGATGGAAACCCAGCTCTTGTAAACCCTGATCCGACACTTTCATCGGTACACCACACTAGCTGGTGACTTGGATTTCCCCAAGAAGGAAAGGCAGTTAGAGTTCTCATCCCTAGTAATGATAATTAGGTGTATGCTACTCTGAACAGGCACAGCCCATTCTTGGCAATGTGGCTGTGTGTGTGTGTTGTGTCATTACAGTAATAACTGACTCTTCGTGACCCCATGTCCATGGAGTTTTCTTGGCAGGAGTACTGGAGTGGCTTGCCAGTTCCTACCTGGTATTCTAGCAAATACCAAATGACCCACCTGAAATGGATGCAATTATCTAACAATTGCATGTCACCAAGTCTGTTCTGACTTATGGCTACCCTTTCCAGAGTTTTCTAGGTAGAGATTAATCAGAAATGGTTTACCATTTTCTTCTTCTTCTGGGGGTGCCCTGGGACTGTGCAGCTTGCCCAAGGCCACACGGACTGGCTGTTCTCCCAGAAGACACAGTGGGGAACCAAACTTCCTACCTCTGGCTCTGCAGCAAGATACATAAACCACCAAACTAACGCAGCCAGCTGGCAATCATTACATCCTCATGTTTTTATGAACTTTCTTCAATAACCTTGTAAACTTTTTCTTTACTTCCCCCCCCCTTTCTTAATCAAGAGCAGACAGAATAGAAGTCCTAAAACCAAGTGCAAATCCTCACCCAGCCCTGAGGTTCTCTGTGGTCACAACACCATACACATTTGCCAGGAAAGTAAGCCCCATGGGACCTACAGTACTTCTGTACAGGGATGCAGAACAGTGAAAAGTAGGAGACCGTGGGTGGAAAACACACACTCTCTCTTTCCATGAGGCAGGGTGTGTGCCATTTAGAGGTCTTTTAAAGAACTATTGTTCTTATGTACTGAATTCAGTACATAAGAACAATCGTTCATTTGTGTAGTTCAGAAGCATCCAAAGCACTTCACATGTGTTGTCTCTGATAACTCTGATGACGTTGACTTATCCATGAAAGCTCACATTAAAAAAATATATATATATAAAAGCTAATCTTTAAGATGCCATGTATTTTCGTCTTTATTTATTTTTTATTTTTATTTTGTTTTCCCCTACAATGCTCTCTTAACTCATACATGTTTATACACCAGCACAGTGGCGTAGCAAGGTATTGGGATGCCTGGGGACAAAGTTGTTTTTGCGCCCCTCCGGCCCTCCCAACCCCATCACATCCACCCAGCAAGGGGGGGGGGCAATCCTGCGTGCATGGGGCGTGCATGCATTTGTATGTGTATGTGTGCGCGTGATTTGTATGTGTATGCGTGCACGTGAACCTCGCACACACCTTACCTCCTGCGGTGGCCCAGAGCAAGGCGAGGAAGAGTTGGAGGAGGAAGACGAGGGCGCCGCAGCCACTGCGCTCGCACACCTGCCTGCCCGCTTGCTTTGCCGCTCACCCACATCACTCCTGCGATGGACTGGGTCCTGTTGCCAAGCCTGAGCACTACTGGTGGGAGAGTGCAGGGCTTCTTCCTCCTCCCCCCTCCCCCTCCAGGTGCCCCCAGATTGCTGCACCCGGGGCAGATGTACCTTTCTGCCCTCCCCCGAGGTACCCCCCCCCCTGAACCAGCATCATTCTGCCCTTCAGATATGGATTCTAAAGCTGAGAGACATGACCTCCTAAAGGAGGACACTCAATCAGTTCATGGCATCTAGGACACTGAAAGACAGCTATTCTGAATGGCAAACCATTTAGCCATTATGATCGCCAGAAATAATTAATATATCATCTGCACTCTTCCCATGCTATATTAGAAACTTCAGCTTTAGTTGACACAGAATTTAAGAAAAACCCCCATGTTCAGAGTTCTTTGTTCAAAGGGCATTCAGCTCCACTCTGTTCCACTGTGATGAATATTGTAGGCCTATTCCATTACTCCCTTTTCACCAGGGGCCTGCCAGGTCCCCAGCAGCACCTCCTGTTCATGCCTCACATCTTATTCTAAATGAAAGATCATCCATTTCTTAAATTATTCACTTATTACGTGCTCGAACCCACTGATAATTGAAACTGCCCTGGCCTGAAACGTTTCCACTTTCACCGTTTTGAAGATGGGATGCTAAGGTCAATATGATAGCAGCACACAAAGAGCAGGACTCAGGAGGAAATCGAGACTGACATGTGTTCTCGACTGGTGCATTGATCTCATTCCTCTCAAGAGTGGTGCAGCGGGCCTCTTTCCTGGTTATTTTTGGGAAAACAGTCTTAGAATCCTCCTGGCAGCATGATTGCTTGCTGTGTTGGCTGTGGGTATCTCAAAATCATAAGCTTTCCCAAGCTCTATGGCAGAATCCTTTCAACAATCTACTACAACCGGGGATGGTGGTGGTCAGCAACAGGTCTTTTGACTTCAGCAATCCAAAGCTTGAGTGAACACGATCATTAGAACATGGCCGTAAATATTCTCAGTGTGGGTACCAAACATTTGGAGAGACAAGGGCTCAAATAATGAATCCAACTTCCACTTTCATGCGATTCTGTCATTTATTTATTATGTATTTATTTGTAATATTTATAGACCGCCCATCTTCCAGACGGAACTCTGGGCGGTTTACAATTAAAATAAAACAGCAGTATAAAACAGCAAAACAAAACAGAACAAAAACGAGAACAAGAAAAGTGGAGGAAACCTCCACAAAAGGCAGGCGCGGGCAGCAAGGAAAAAAATAAAAAAATTAAGTAATAAGGTCGCCAAATGCCTATTTAAAAAGGAATGTTTTCAGAGCCTTTTTAAAGGCGGGCAGGGACTGTGCTAGGCACAACTCACTAGGTTTCGGTAATACAAGCCAGGTCAGCTCTCTCATCCATGATAGCATCGTGGATGATGGGAATCTTATTTTGAACTGACCTGGCGTTAAACAGGAGGCAGGACAGGCCGGAGGCATCATGCTATTTATTTCCCAAACTCCATTTCCTCTTCTGTTCAACGTAAAAGCTAAATGTTATTCTACCTACATGATTACTCAGTGACCCATTGTGAACCTCCGTGCCTCTGGACGTGATTTTTGTTTTGCAATAAGAAGGAACAAATAAAAAGAACAGCAGCTTATCTCTCTCTCTCTCTCTTCTAACAGGAATGCAGCAGCGTTATAGCTAACTCTCACCATATCCCTCCTGGACACTTTATTAGAATCTGGCTTTCCCAAACAGTGAATCTGAGGCAATATGGAGACAACATAAATTGCAGGTGTTATTATCCTGGTATTCTGTTAGCTGGGCCCAGAACTATAAACAGAATGCTGCATGCCTAGGATTAAAACAGACACTAAAACACCAAACTCTGTGCCAAGTTTTAAAAGTCAAGCAAGTTCTATGGGTTGGGGAGGCCAGCTAACACACCAAAACGATCAAAATAGTAAGTAGGAAATATTAAGAAAGGCCCATAAGGAAAGCAGAGGAGCACAGGTTTATTTATTTATGTTTTATTTCATTTATTTATTTTGAATATTTTACCCCACCTTTCTCCTTGGAAAAGGACCCAAGGTGGCTTACAATAATGAGGGGCAACATACATAGTAGGATGTCTCTCATTCAGGGAAAGCGTGCCTGAAGAGGAAGGTCTTTGCCTGCTTCTGGAAAGACAGCAGAGATGGAGCAGTACTGGCCTCCACCGGGAGGGAGTTCCAAAGTCTGGGAGCAGCAACAGAGAAAGCCCTTTTCATGCGTTCTTCTGAGGCATACCTGTGAAGGTGGTGGGATGGAGAGAAACGCCTCTCCTGATGACCTTAGCACCCAAGTCAGTTCATACTGTGAGATTTGATCTCTGAGGTAGCTTGGACCCAGGCTGTTTTGTGCTTTGTAGGTTAAGGTCAGCACCTTGAATTGTGCCTGGTAAGTGATTGGCAGCCAGTGGAGCGGCTTTAGTAGGGATGTAATGTGATTTCTGTAACCCACCCCAGTCAGCAATCTGGCTGCTGCATTCTGGACCCATTGAAGTTTCCTGAGACTTTCCATCGGTAGCCCTACATAGAGTGCATTACAGTATTCCAGCCATGAGGTCACTAGGGAATATGTCACAGTGGCCAGAGCAGATTTCTCAAGAAACAGGCCTAACTGGCATGCCAGTTTTAATTTTGTAAATGCACTTCTGGACACAGCTGTGACCTGGACATCTAAGCTCAAGGATGAGTCTAGGAGCACCCCCAAGCTACACCCCTCTTTTTTCAATTTGGGGGGTCCAGCAGGTTACCGTGGTCCTTGACCCTTGCATCCCTATCCCTTGATATCCTTTTTGACTGACCAAAAGCATCTCTTTCTTGTCTGGATTTAGTTTCAGTTTGTTCTTCCTCATCCAATACATTACAGAAACTAAGCACTGATCTAAAGTCGAAATAGCTTCCTTGGAATCTGAAGGTGACAAGAGTTAGAGTTGAGTGTCATCGGCATATTGGTGACACTTAACCCCAAAACTCTGAATAATTTCCCCCAGTGGTTTCATATAAATGTTAAATCACGTAGGTTTGGGGAAGGAAAGCTAAGATTTTGGCTTTTCACAGTCCATTGCAAACTAGGGCTTTGTCTACATCATGATCATCATTCTCACGTTTCCTCCACTCCTGTTTCAAAGTTTAGAGCCACTGTAGTTCAGCAATATACAGACCAGTACAATTAAGACATATTCAAGTTTAACAGGGAATTGAGGGAATTGAGGGGTATCTTACAGCATTAGAAGACAACATTAATAAAGGAGTATAAATTCCATGTAATCATGTATGGTAGACCATCTAAAAGTAATGAGGGATGGGAACTAACAATTGATAACAATAATATAATGTCAGTGTAATCCCACAAGGAGAGATACAGGCACAAAGTTCTAAGCGGTTATAAACACAAGTCTGTGTAGCCATGTATGGTAGTCCCTCATTCAGGGAAAGCTTGTCTGAAGAGAAAGGTATTTGCCTGTTTCCGGAAAGACAGCAGGGATGGGGCAGTCCTGGCCTCCAGTGGGAGGGAGTTCCAGAGTCTGGGCGCAGCAGCCAAGAAGGCCCTTTCATGCGTTCCCACGTGAGGTACCTCTGAGGATTTCGGGATGGAGAGAAGGGCTTCTCCTGATGACCTTAACACCTGAGTTGGTTCATACTGTACTGTGAGATTCAATCTTTGAGGTTGCTTGGACCCAGGTAGAGTAGTGCTTTGTAGGTTAAGGTGCTTGAATTGTGCTTGCCACAAATACCACCCAAAGTAAGAAAATCATATGGTTGAAAGAGTCCTCATGAACTGCTCAAATCACCTCTTGCAGTTGACCCAGGGGAACATTCAATGGACTGTGTTTATGCATGCAAAGCCTGTATCCAAGGCAGCAAAAAAACCTGGAACCCTTTGACATTGGCATGAGACGGGTTCTGTAACTGTCACAATAACTACAGCTCCCTGGCTTTTGATTTTAAATTAAAAATTAAATTTTGATTTTTAAATAGAGTGAGGCTTGCCCATTGTAGGCCTGGAAATTTAACTGCATAATTTGTGGTCAGAAAAAAATCTTGGGGGATGCAACCCCAAGTGTTCAACTGTAAATATGACCGTGACCCTCGTAGCAGTAACAGGCAATTATTTGTTTATTAAATAAGCATATGGAATAAGAGGTTCGGTAAATGAGTGAAATTAATCATGACCTTCCTCCCATTCTAGCGCTCTTGTCTGACTCCCTGCCCTCTCAAGCTTGAAAATAATAGCATGATGCTGTTTTGGTATCATTAAAAGTCGGCTCCCTTTTATTGATTTACCTTGCTATTTACTGTGCCTCTGTTGCTGGGAAGGAGAAAGCCAGGTACAGTGGTACCTCTTAATATGAATCAAAACAAGTTGAGGAACCACATAGCCATCACAAAAACCAAATACAAAAGTGGAACAGGTGATACCTTTGGGGTACCAGAAAAATAACAAAAACGTCGCTAATATTTTGAGGGCGAAACACTCTTCTTCAGAGCAGTACCAATAGGTTGTTGTTGTTGTTGTTGTTGTTCAGTCGTTCAGTCGTGTCCGACTCTTCGTGATCCCATGGACCAGAGCTCGCCAGGCCTTCCTGTCTTCCACTGCCTCCCGGAGTTTGGTCAAATCCATATTGGTTGCACCGATGACACCGTCCAACCATCTCATTCTCTGCCGTCCTCTTTTCCTTTTGCCTTCAATCTTTCCCAACATCAGAGAGTTTTCCAAGGACTCCTCTCTCCTCATGAGGTGGCCAAAGTACTGGAGCCTCAGCTTCAAAATCTGTCCTTCCAGTGAACATTTGGGGTTGATTTCTTTCAGGATGGATAGGTTTGATCTCCTTGCAGTCCAGGGGACTCTCAAGACTCTCCTCCAGCACCACAGCTCAAAGCACCGATTCTGCGGTGATCAGCCTTCTTTATAGTCCAGCTCTCCCTTCCATACATCACTACTGGGAAAACCATAGCTTTGACCATCCTGACCTTAGTTGGCAAAGTGATGTCTCTGCTCTTTAGGATGCTACCTAGGTTTGCCATTGCTTTCCTCCCAAGAAGCAGGAATCTTTTAATTTTGTTGGTTATGACATGGCAAAAGATGGATTTTTTCCATCTTGCCAAGGACCTTACATCTAAGAAATAACTCCTGTCAAATCCATCTTTTGCCATGTCATAACTTATTGGTACTGCTCTGAGGAAGAGGGTTTCACCCTCAAAATATTACCAACGTTTTTGTTATTTTTCTAGTAGCCCAAAGGTGTCACCTGTTCCACTTTTGTACTTAAAATGAATTTAGTTTGTTCTATGGGTCTATTTGTTTTCAGAAAATTTTGTCTGAAGAAATGCGGTTTCCCATAGAAAGACATTGAAAAGGGATTATTCTGTTCTGGATGCTATGGGTTGCTTTGTTTTATGAAAATTGTGTCTTACAAAATGCGATTTCCCATAAGAATGCATTGGGAATGGATTAATCCGTTCTGAAGGCTAGAATGAAGACAAAAATAACCAGGGTGGTTTTCCTGGGCACATGCAGAACAGTTTTTTGTCTTCCGAAACATCCCATAGAGATTTTTTTGTTATGTGAAGCATGCCTAATCCCTGAAATATTTCCCTTCCTATGAGGTTTCTTTTTGTCTTAGGATGCATTTGTTTTAAGAGGTACCACTGTACTGCCTAAAGGGGATGAAGTGGACCACTCAGATGTCCAAACTGGGTAGGCTACAGGCCCAGAACCCAAGGGCAAGGCTGGCCCACCACATTTTGTGACCCGAGGCAGAGCAGCAAAGGGTATCTTCTCCTGCCCTGGAAAGACCCAGGATTCTACATTAAGACAGCTGGATTGGTGTCAGAGGCGGGAAACCTTCACAAGCATCCCTGTTTCCCCTCACAGTTGTAGCCGTCACAAAAGACAAATACAAAAGTGGAACAGGTGATACCTTTAGGCTACTATAAAAATAAGAAAACATTGCTAATATTTCGGGGGCAAAGCCCTCTTCCTCAGGGCAGTACCAATAGGTAATAACAGGATGGGTTTGCCAGGAATTATTTCTTAGGTGTAGAAGAGTCCAGCGCAAGATGGAAAAAAGCCAGGCACTTTGAGGGGCTTGGATGTTCTTAGGCTGCCTCTGAAGTGAAGGGAGGGAGGTGTTTTTATTGTCCCAGTCCTTCCCATTTAAGGACCATTTGGCTCCCCCTCTCCTCCTTTAGCCTCCTTCAGAGCAGGGCCGGTGCCGCTTGGGGGGGGGGAGGCTTTCTCCAAGGTTGGATCTGATGGTTTGAGAGAGTCACCCCAACATGAGGACCGGGTAGTGGTGGTGGTGCTGATGCTGACGCGTGCCCGCCTTCCCTCCCGGCTCCTGCCTCTCATCAAGAACGAGGTGGGAATTTCCCAACCCGTAGCAAAAGAAAAATACAGTCAAAGCGAAGGCGAAATCGTGACGTCGGGCTCTTGTCCTCCCTTTTTTTTCTCTCTCTCGCGCGCAAGTCCCCCCCCCCGTCCTCCTCCTCCCCGCGCGCCTATCCTCGTAGGGCCCGTGTGTTCCCACCGAATCAAGGCTCACGTATTGCAAATTGTTCTCATCCATAATCAAGACAGGAGTGGCAAAACAATGTGACCAAAAAAAGAGAGGGGGGGCGAGACCCAGGGGCTCCGCCGGAGAAGCGGCTCGGAAGACTTTGGGCGGACGGCGAAAGGAGGCGGGGGCGGGAGGCTCCCCGCTCCTGACGGCAGAGGGCGCTTCGGGTGGCGCGACTCCGCGTCGCGGGAAGCGATCGGATGGCCCTGGCGGGGGCGGCGAGAAAGTGGGGGGGGGGGGGGGGGGGGGGAGAGAGACGTCGCCATCGCCCTTCGCGGTTGAGTCAGGCGCGCGTCCCGACGCAGCTTCTCCCCCTTCCTTCCCTCCCTCACCCGCCCCCGCTCGCCAGCAGGTGGCAAAAGCTCAGCCCGAGAGGAAACGCCAAACGCCGCGCTCAGTGGTGTGCGTGCCTGTTTGTATGGGTGGATGTGTGGGTGTGTGACGGCTGGGTGGAGAGATCGGAGGTACCCACGCGCACAGTTACTCACCTGTGAAGCAAATGGGGGGAGGGGAGGGAGGGGGAGAGAGATTGCGGACGTGAGTGAGAACACGCAACCACACATACACACGCGCGCAAAGAGTGGGCGGCTGCAGGCGGGAGGGGGGTGGGGAGAGGTGAGCAAGGGCAACGAGGCTTTCGTGTCGAGGTTGGCTCGTTTGAAACGCGCCTCGACTGAGCCCCGCTGGGTCCTGGAAGGAAACGATGCAAGCCGAGAAAAGCTGCCGAGGGTTATGAATGAAACGGAAGGGGGGGGGGGGAATGAATGAATGGAGGGAGGGGGGGAGGCGAGAATCCGGACCAGCAGCGCGCGCGCACTGCTGCTGTGTTCCAAACGTGACTCGTTCGGAGTGATTAAAGGCGCAAAGGAGGCGAGGGCGGATCCCTCTGACTGGAGGGGGGGGAGGAGTGAATGGAACAAAAGCAATAGCCAATTTTTTAAAGTTTTTTTTTCTTGTTCGAGGTAGGAATAATGGAGCTGCAGGAGTCTGTCTAAACAGCTGCTTCTGATACTGGGGATATCTCGAGGTGACCAAAAGCCCGGCTCGCACGCACCCAACTCAAAAGCCTCCTATCTCTTTCTTGCAGGCCTCGCCAGGCCTGGGGAATTGCATCGCTCAGAAAAGGGGTCCCACGTTCACGGAGGCTTGTTGTTGGCATAATACGTGCAGCCGATCCCGCGCGGTTGGTGATGGGGCTGCGCGGGGAGGGGGGGGGGGGGAGCATAGTATCCTATTTTATTTTTGTAAAATGCCTTTGACGGATAGCTCCCGTCACAACCACCTAACCAGATCGGCTCAAAATAGCAACACTTAGCACATGTATCTTGTCTTTGGATCGTCCAGGCGCTTTTACAGGGTTCTCCCCCCCCCCAAAAGCATGAATGGATGAAATCTTTGTGAAGAAAGGGAGAAAAACACACACCAACATTGTGAAACAAGGGAGATAGCGGTTTTATTATATCGTTCCTTTGTCTGATGTTTGTGCTGGTTTGGAGATCTGCAGCTGAATAGCCCTACCGAAGGGGGGGGGGAATAGAATAAAGTCATAGCAGGGATACCATTCCTTACACATAAGCTTTTCCTAAGTGCTCAAAGTGCGTTATCATCGTCCTCCTTACAACAGCCCAAGGCAGGTCACTGCCATTACCTCTGTCTTCCGTGGGCCAAACGTGCACTGTGCATGGAATTCCCAGAGTTCTTGCTGTGTTGCTGGGTCTCAGCATGTTGACAAAATTAAAAGGAGGGGAAATAAGAAAAAGATGGCGAAATATTGTGGCCCTTGAAAGAAGTGATTAAACACGATCATGAACTGCTTTATGCTTCCTGGTAGCAGTAGCAACCCTGAGGAGGGAAACCTGGGTGGATCCCTTGAGTTTTACAGGGGAAAGTTTACATTTATGAAGTAGGTGATGTAGCAAGTCAGCTACCATAATTCGATTTTGCTTTCCCTGGACCATCGTTGACCCCAGTTTGGGGGTCTGTGTGCACCCTTTCTGTCCTCACTACCTTGTAAAACAGCAGAGACTAAATGACTTGAAGTCTCTTGCTTTTGTAACATATTGCCTGATAAAGAGACCTGGAGCCATCTTAAAAGCTTGCAGGCCTTACCATTTATAGATTCAGGATTATTTTTTTTTGCAACCAATACGTATCTGCCCCTCTCTTCCTTCTTCAATTTCTCTTCATAACAAGTTCTATGCCCCTACTGTAACCATCTTCCTACACTATAATTTTTTTTATTTTCCTGTATGTCCTAAATATTCCCGGATACTGTAACTATCATTGTGAGATGGAAAATTCAGTACATGGTGAAACTTGGTGATCTTGAAGAGCATTTAGTATTCCCAGAGGAAACAGGAGTAACTGGTATTGTTTCAATAGGTACATCCAGGTTTTATTTCATTATGAAAGGCAGTATACAGTTTTCCCTTCAAAACTTTATTTATTTATTTATTTATTTATTTATTTATTTATTTATTTATTTATTTAGAGCATCTTTACCCTGCCTTTCTCCTTGGAAAAGGACCCAAGGCAGCTTACAGTAAGGAGGAACAATATACATTCCAGTACGTTTTAGACATATTCAAGTTTGAGAACAAGGAATGGAGGGACATCTTACAGCTTTAAAAGACAACATTAAAGCTACAAGAAAACATGATCAGTCAAAGACACTGGTGTATCTAGGGAGGGGCGGAAGAGTGCATTTGCCCCAGGGTTCCGGGGGTGGGGTAGAAGGAGGAGGAAGCCATGCACCATCCCATCAGCAGTCCTCCTTTCACCCCGCTAAGGCTTGGAGATCCTTAGTCGGGGGAAAGGAGGAGAGGGAAGCAGGTGAGGTTTTGTTTTTTCATGGGAAAAAATCCCATTGCCTGCTTCCCTCTCCTCCTTTCCCTGGGCTAACAATCACCAAGCCTCAGCCAGGGGGAAAGGAGGAGGGGGAAGCATGCAAATTTGTATGTTTTTTTCTGCACCAAACCTGTGCACAGCTTTGATGATGATGATGTGTACAGGTAAAAAAAAATTCCTTCTGTGTTATGGATTTTTAGTGGGCTCATTTTGGAGTATCAGCAAAAGTATATCAGAAACAGTTGCTGCACACAAGACATGTGTTTTTAGGCTTGCTGAATTATGGGTAGAATTATTCTGTGTCAATTTTTCAGGGTTGTTGGAAGTTAAGAAATTTCTGCAGAGTTGTTAGCCAATGCTCACCCTTAAATATGTAATGAACTCATCTCAAGGAGCCACAAATAATCAGTGTTCCCCTGTGAAAGGCCCCAGTTACTTGGGGATGCATGTGTGTGTTTTGCACTACCTGTGCTTCTTATATTTATGAAATTGTTCATTTGTATCCTTTTATGTTAGTCCCTTTTCTCCCTTTTGGATGCTATCTTGTAAGCACATTGGAAAAAATAGAGTAAAAATACTAGTGGTAATGAGTCTGTGAAGATTCTCAGTCATCTAGGTGAGGTTATCTGCAAGCTGAGTCATGGCAACTGGGCTTCTTTTCTTGCGAGATCAAAACGTTTCACTATTCTTCCAAGCAGCTTCGTCAGTCTGAGGAAAGTTAGTGGGGAGTCCTCGAATTTATAGTTCACCTTGGTTTCACATCACCCTCCTCTTGTGTTTTGTGTTGGGTCCTTTGGGTGGACGAGTCTCTGCCTAAGTGTGTCTGGGTTTGAAGTCCTCTATAGCAGAGACTCATGCACTCAAAGGACCCAACACAAAAACACAAGAGGAGCAATATAGTATATGTGGTCCAATGTAGTGAGGAGTATGCAGACCTCTACATTGGAGATACTACACAGGAGGATGGCCCAACACAGGAGGGGCAACCACTCAGGACCCAAATCAGCAGTGTACCTCCATATGAAGGACAAAGGATACTCATTCAAAGATGAGGATGTACACATATTAGACAGAGAAGAGAGGTGGTTTGAGAGAGGAGTCAGGGAAGCCATTCATGTGTGTATTGAAAACCCCTCTCCCAAAGGAGGTGGGGGGCTCAGACACAGTCTGTCTGCTGCTTATCATGCTGCCCTTTCATCAACCCCCAAACAAATCAGAAGCACTTCACACCTCCAACAGCAAGGTCACAGCTAACAACCCATACTTACTGAGTGTTGGGAAGGTTTGCATAGTTGGTATTTTCATGCACCCCAGGCCATTATCCACTTAACAAGCCCATTCAGGCCATTGTCCAACTTATGAACCTATTCAGTCCAGGCTGATGTGAAATTTATTTATATGTTTTATTTTAGAATATTTTACCCCACCTTTCTCCTTGGAAAAGGACCCATGGCAGCTTACAGTAATGAGGCATAATATACAGTCCAGTACAATTAAGACATGTTCAAGTATTGAGAACAGGGGACATCTTACAGAATTAATAGACAACATTACTTTAAAGCTAACAACACGAGCAATTAAAAGGGGAATAAAGTTCCATGTAAAGTTACAAGACAACATGAGCAGTTAAAAGGAGAGTAAAGTTCCATGTAAAGTTATGAGTGATGGAAACTAACATTGAAAACATAGTGTCAGTGTAATCAGATATTATAAGTACTTATAAACACAAAGTCTATGTGATCATATAGAATCATATAAAAGACACATAATAGTCCATCATTCAGGGAAAGCTTGCATGAAGAGAAAGGTCTTCGCCTGTTTCTGGAAAGACATCAGAGATGGGGCAGTCCTGGCCTCTAGTGGAAGGGAGTTCCGGCGTCTGGGCACAGCAGCCAAGAAGGCCCTTTCATGGGTTCCCATGAGATGTACCTGTGAGGGTGGCAGGATGGAGAGAAGGGCCTCTCGTGATGTCCATAACACCAGAATTGGTTCATACTGTGAGATTCAATCTTTGAGGCTGCTAGGACCCAGGTCATGCAGTGCTTTGTAGGTCAAGGTCAACACCTTGAAATGTGTGGAATAGCTGATTGGCAGCCAGTGGAGCTGCTTTAATAGGGGTGTAACGTGATCTCTGTACCCCGCCCCAGTCAGCAGTCTGGCTGCTGCATTTTGGACAGTATACAGTCTAGTCCTACTCCTTTCCCAATTTTAAACCAGTCAGTTGTTCCATATCCAGTTCGGATGGTTGCTGCTTGTCCACATATACATTTCTTAGGAGACAGATAAGGTGGTCAGGCACTCCCATTCCTTTAAGAACTTGCCATAGTTTGTTGTGGTCCACACAGTCAAAGGCTTTGGCATAGTCAATGAAGCAGAAGTAGATGTTTTTCTGGAACTCTCTGGCTTTCTCCATAATCCAGCGCATGTTGGTGATTTGATCTCTAGTTCCTCTGCCCCTTCGAAATCCAGCTTGTACTTCTGGAAGTTCTCTTTCCACATACTGCTGAAGCCTCCCTTGTAGAATTTTGAGCATAACCTTGCTAGCGTGTGAAATGAGTGCAATTGTGCGATAGTTGGAGCATTCTTTGGCGTTGCCTTTCTTTGGGATTGGGATGTAGACCGATCTTTTCCAGTCCTCTGGCCACTGCTTAGTTTTCCAAATTTGCTGGCATATTGCGTGCAGCAGCTTTACAGCATCCTCTTTTAAGATTTTAAAGAGTTCAATTGGCCTTGTTGTTTGCAATGTTTTCTAAGGCCCACTTGACTTCACTTTCCAGGATGTCTGGCTCCAGGTCAGCAACTACACTATCTTGGTTATCAGGGATATCCAGATCTTTCTGATATAATTCCTCTGTATATTCTTGCCATCTCTTCTTGATCTCTTCTGCTTCAGTTAGGTCCCTACCATTTTTGTCTTTTATCATATCCATCTTGGCACAAAATGCCCCTTTAATAGACCTATGAAGACCGATGAAGCTGTTTGGATGAACAGCGAAACGTTTCTATCTCTCAAAAAAGAAGTCCAGTAGCCATGACTCAACTCCCAGTTGCCCCTTTAATATCTCTAATTTTCTTGAATAGATCTCTGGTTTTTCCTTTTCTGTTGTTTGCTCTGTTTCTTTGCACTGACCATAAACATGCGAAACATTCTTTGAACCAAGACTATAAGAGCAAGAAGCAAAATCAACCACAGATTTTTCCATAGCCCTTTTCTTTAACCGCTAATCAATACTGCTTCTCTTTTTAAAAACAGTCTCTTATCTTTTGCCAGTCACAAATATCAGCAGAAAATAAGCCCAGGTGGAAAGAGTTTTTTTCTTTAAGCCACACTGGGCAATGCTGTCCACTTCCAGAGTTATGTAAATATAAAAGCATTACCTTGAAATTGGTTTCCCCTTTTCCTAGGTTTTCACTTAGAAGTTCTGCTCCATTAGTTTGCCCCTAATGTTTATCACCTCTGTAGAATTATTTAATAAATCCTTTCTTCCTTGTGTGCTTCAACCCATGCTGTTAATTCATTTTCTCTTCACAACGCCATCTCTCCTTACCTTTCGGTAAAAATATAAAGAGGAAAAAACACTGGGATTCTGGAGTCTGCGAAGAGTTGCTTGTTTGGATCACACTTCCAAAAGCTGTTGTCGAAAAGGAACTTTTCCCAACTTTTCTAGCTGAGGAAACAAGTGGTATGCTAGGGAACTCAACTGCTCTCTCTGATCAATGATCAGAGACAACATTGCGGCTCAGAGAGAACAGGGGCATCCAATACAGAGAAAGAAGCACATGATTCCTCATCTTTCCCTACACTGAGGAATGGTAAGAAATGGCCATTAGGGTGGAGTAAATAACTTAAGTGGCACGGATAATGCTTGGAGGCAGTGCCTTGCTAACTATGGCACCCTCTGGCTCATTTGCTTGATCTGGAGTATGGGCAACAATCAAATCCAGGTCTTAATTGCAGTCTTTCACTTCTGCAAGATGGCTGAGAAGGATGAGAGGTGTTGTTCAGCAAAAACCTAGAGCAGTGGTTCTCAACCTGTGGGTCCCCAGATGTTCCTGGACTGCAACTCCCAGAAGCTGTGCTGGAAAGGATTTCTGGGAGTTGCAGTTCATGAATACCTGGGGACCCACAGGTTGAGAACCACTGAGCTAGAAGTTTACAAGACTGGGAAAGCTTTGAATATCCACTCCATGCAAAAACCTGCCAAGAAATGCTCTTCCCATTCTCTTCAGCCTGTATTGCTCCAAGAAAGCTGTTTGCACATTTCTTCAAATCAGATTTAGAGTCTGGGGGCTTCGCTTTTAGCTATTTATACCAAGGTTTTAAATTTGATGGGCACTTGGAAATCGGCAATCAGATGTATGGGTGTGTTATGTGAAAACGGGCTCAGGAGCAGCAAGGTTAAACAATACTGATTGGGCCCTTTCCAATCTACTAAACTCACAACATCACTACTTGTACCCATGGGGCAAATAGTGGCTGGGACTGGGAGGACTGCAGATCGGGAACATGGAATGGGGAAAAGGTTACCTGCTAAAGAGTGCAGAAGAGAGCGACTATGAAAATGATTACTGGGCTGGGGCACCTCCCTTATGAGGAAAGGCTAAAACATTTGGGGCTCTTTAGTCTGGAAAAAAGGTGCTTAAGGGGGGATATGATTGAGATGTACAAAATAATGCAGGGCATGAGTAAAGTGGATAGAGGGATGCTCTTCTGCCTCCCACAAAATATCAGAACTTGGGGACATCCACTCAAACTGAGGGTTGGGAGAGTGAGAACAGACAAAAGCATTAACAGAAGCATAGTCTGCAAATCCTGAGAAGTACTAATTCGCCTCTATTTGGCAGTGATTAGGCCCCATCTAGAGTACTGTGTCCAGTTCTGGAGACTGCACTTTAAGGAGGATGAAAACAAACAGGAGCAATTTAAAAAAATTTTTTTTAACCCAGCGTGTTGTTAGTCTGTGGAACTCCCTGCCACAGGATGTGGTGGTGGCATCTGGCCTGGATGCCTTCAAAAGGGGATGGGACAGATTCCTGGAGGAAAAGTCCACCACAGGTTACAAACCATGATGGAGATGTGTAATTTCCAGGCTTAAAACTGGGATACTTCAAGGACCAGATGCAGCGGAGTGGTATCAGGAGACAGATATCTAGTCTCATGCGCTCCCAGACACATTTGGTGGGGCCACTTGTGAGATACAGGAAGCTGGACTAGATGGGCCTTTGGCCTGATTCTGCATGGCTCTTCTTATGTTCTTATGTTTTTATGCTTCTTTATTCAGGCCCCTGGTTGGATTTCAGCACCTCCTCCCTCCGGCCACTAAACACACACTGCTGGCAGGCTGCCTTGACCTTTTGAAGCGATCCAATCCAAAATCTCAACATCTCGCTGAGTTTGGCTCCTGGAAGGCATGCCTATATCAGCAGTCTGTTTATTGGTGTCAACATTCACCTTAATGGTATTTTAACTGGAGGCAGCCCCTCTGAAAGAGTGTCAGTGCAAATGTCTCTCTGCTGTATCCTACAGAGTCAGCCTTCAACGGGGCGGAAATGAACATCGGATTTTAATTTTTCCATGTTAAAAGTAGAACTGTTGTATGCCACACGTATTTATTTCCAGCCCTCATGAATTGGTTTTGAAATAGCAATTTGTATTGCTTCAAAAACTTTTTTGGCCTGGTACAATAAAGGGGGGGGAGTTTGATAACCCACTGTACAGGAAGAAAAAACAGCTGTTGCAGCTTGTCCCAGAGTGATCATCAGAAGAACAGGGTGGCAAGTCGCTTCTGTGTGTACTTAAAGACCCTGGAGGGGCTCAGATTGGAATTAACCCGACAGCATATAGATATTAATACTAAAAGAGGGGGCAAGGAGGAAGTAAAATACAAAACTGTCTACAGTTTGTTTGCTTGCTTGTTTGTTTTGGGGGGAGTAGGGGGCTGCATTGCTAATTTGCCAGACTTCCAACCTAATATTTGATTTGTGTGTTTAGTTTGCCAGTTTGCAAAGCTATGCAAAGCCATGCAATGGCACACCATGCTATGCATAATTTGTGCATAGTGCCTGCAATTACAGCAGCCAAACTCCTATTGCCTGGTTGCGCAAAAGGCATAACTTTTGCAGGCAAATTGCCACAGGTTAAGAACCCTCCCTGGGCATTATGTGTTGTTCATCAGGTTACCCGACTTGGTGTGCAATGGAGAATGCCTGCGGAGAGCCCTTAACGGGTGCCAATTCACTTCTCAAAGGTACATCTTTTGTGTAACAGCACCAACAGGTTTTCAGTCTCTGTGTCTGTCTGTATACAGGAATACAATAAATCAAATCCCAGGGGTTCCCAGCTGCCTTCTTGCCCCATCCTGCAGCTTCCCTCTGGAAAATGAAGCCATTTCTATGCAGTAGCCCTTTTCGACATCAGAACAGGCACCAGAAAGGATCGCCACGTTTCACTGCCTTTACTCAACTCATGTATCTAAACCAGTGGTTCTCAACCTGTGGGTCCCCAGATGTTCCTGGACTGCAACTCCCAGAAATCCTGGCCAACTCAGCTAGTGATGAAGACTTCTGGGAGTTGCAGTCTAGGAAAATCTGGGGACCCACAGATTGAGAACCACTGATCTAAACCATCCCCTTTAATGTTAGGTGGAGGAAATTCATGATACATTAAACTGCCTCTATGTGAATAGTTATCACTGATGTTAGAAAGAATCCAGGAAATGGCATGTACTACTTTGGTTGACCTCATTGCTGGCTGGTGTAGAATCCAGTGGAAAAGTTCTTCTGGAAGTTCAAGTTGCCTCTTCTTACCTGGCAGTCTCCAGATAGGTACAAACCCCACAATCTGCTTGTTAGCCAAGGCGGATGGGACCTGGATGATGGGATTGGTAGAAATTATCTGGATGGGAAGGGCTGTTCTTAATCATAGTATCTAAGAAACAGGAATCTGGTTTTGCTGTTGTTGTGCTACATCTTTTCTCTCCTTGTCACCTGATTCCCTGCCCACCAGGAACATGTAGCCTTCTCATTTGCACTTAAAATACCATTGATTGCTTAAAAGAAATTGGCATAAAACTGTTCACATCCTTCTTAAAAAGCACTTCAATAATAAATTCTAAAAATAGTGAGAACATGTAACTGCACCCACCAAAAAGCATCAGTGTCATTAATCGTTCGAATTGGCCTGTCACACTTTGATGAGTCCTAAATACTGCTTATAGGTTAGCAATCAGCCTTGAAAATTAAGTCCTTGTTTATGTTCTGATAACCAATCATAAAATGAAGCATACTGAATGCATGAAGTGGATGAAAAATGTGCTGTGCTATACGGATGTCATTTACTAAGTGAGAGAGGATCACTTCTAAATATGTGCTCTCATCAAATCTAGGGGGTCCCCAGATGTTCTTGGACCGTAACTCCCAGAAGTCCTTACAGTAAGGGGTGAAAACTGGGTGTTGCAGTCCAAGAACAGTCTGAGAAAAGGGATCTAGATTGACCTTACCCAAAAGTAACTTTCCCAGACTTCATCCTGGAGATGGTATACACACATGTAAATACAAAAAATAGTCACACAACACATGGTTAAATTAAAAGCAATAGCAAAATGAAAGGTATTAAGAGCAGACAGAAGTGCTAGATAAAATGGATATATAACACCTTTCTCCTCGAGAAGGCTTTTTCTTCAAGCTGGTTGTCATAGATCTCTCACAAAGAGAAAGGATATTCCAGGTGAAAACTGATTCCTTTGATAAAAGGCTTGTGTTCCAGGCTCCTTCATTTTAGAAATGGACCACTGTTCTAGGACCAGATGGATAGTACAAACCCACCTCTTTTGTGTGGAATGAGCTGCATTGGAAATAGTTCCTTTGTTGTTATCTTACTGAAAGAGTCTCATTATACAGTAATCCCCCACCTATGGAAAATCCACGATATGTGGATGCTGGATCGGGTCATGACTGGGGGGAGGGGGCTATTTGGGGCCTCCTACACTTACCTGAGGCCTGGCACTGCCCAAACAGGCCTCCGAGAGGATTCCCGGGTCTGTTGGAGTCCCCAGAAGCAGTTTGGGTGATCCGGAAGTCACTTCTGGTTTTCTGGAAGTGACTTTCAGTTCACCGGAAACCACTTCTGGGGCCTCTAACATGCCCATTGGCCAGAAAGCCCGTCAAAGGCCTGTTTGGGGCAGCGCTAGGCCTGGGGTAAGTGCAAGAGGCCTCAAGCAGGCCCAAGCAGCTTGCCCCAGGGGTGCCTTGCATTTCATATACTACGGTCCCGCAATATACCGGGGCCACAGTATATGAACTGCAAAATGGAGGGAGACGACTGTAACATGGTTTAATAAACCCCGTTTCTAATGCCACCCACGAGTGCATTTCAGGTTTCCGTCTCTTGATCTTTCTCCTGACTTTCTGCCATGTCACCTCTGTCATATTCCAAAAGGGACTCCTACAAGCAAGGTGGAAATATTAAAGAAGTCTCCCAGCCAGACTCTGGCTGAAGTTCATTCAGGTTAATCAATGAAAAAGAGCTCCAAGGAGCTTGCAGCAGTACCGGAAGGGTTTATAGATCAGAGTAAGCGATACAAGCTGGCAGCTTTTAAGAATACCATGTCTTTTTACAGAGGGGAGATTTATAGAAACAAACAGCAGTTGGGTTAAAAAGCATAATTAGTGGAGGGAAATTAAAAAAAAAACCCTAGATGTGACTGCTGGGGCAGTACTCTAGCTAAAAATAGAGAGACCTGCAAAATATAAACACAGTGATTAATAGAGAATCGATCAATTGCATAAAAATAGCAAGGGATCAAGGGAGGAAATGGAGCAGTCTCATTCAGAGAGCTGATGTACACTATAGTGTAACCCAAGATCCCCGTGGCAAGGGCAGGTGGATAGGAATCTTTCCACTTTGCTGCCATGGTGTCTGAAAAGTGCTGCATAGCAGAGATTTATCCTACTGTAATTAATTGTTATGTGCAGTCAGGTATTAGTGAACCTCATTCTGCTGAAATGGCTGCTCCTGTATTCTACTCTGCCCCATCGTTGAGTACTGGATGCACGGAAAATGGGATCAGAGGTTGCATTTCCAGTATGGACATTGAAAAGAATATTTTTGTTCTGCCTGGGGTGGGGTGGGGGCAGGGAGATTGCATCTAGCTGTCTCAATAACCTCATTAAAATGATTTTTTTAAAAAATCAGACCAAATTCTTATAAATATTGTATTTTAACTGCATAAAATCACCCTAACAATCAACTCAATAATGAGTGTTTAAAATATGTTACTTTATGGTACATGGCCATATATCTCTCTCTCTCTCTCTCTCTCTCTCTCTCTCTCTCTCTCTCTCTCTCTCTCTCTCTCTTATTGTGGGCACCTTTTTCTGGGATTTAAACTCAATTGTGGGCCATGGGAAATTCTCCCAGTGGCTATAGTGGTGGCAAAGAGGAATCCAGAGCTTCGCCCAAAACTTGCTTCTCAACATTTTTTTCATCTCCTTAAGACCTCTTTTTGTAATAGATTGATTTTTCCATCAGGTTGATTGGGAAATGTGAATTTTAAAGGAATGTGGCATGTTATATTGGTCAGAAAAGATTTGGGTTCCAGATTTTATATCTATAGGATAATAATAAGATTTGGAAGGATTTCAGGATAAATCTGTAAAGTAATGCATCATTAAAGCTGAAAATGTGTTAGTGTTCTAGAGATGGGATTTAGGCAGACTTTCATATCTGAGAAATCCATCTTAAAATGAGGCCTCTGTTTACCCCCAAAGACAAATTATAAAAGTAGGTACATTTTGAAATCTTATGAGGCAAAAAAAACCCACAACCTACTGCTGTGTCAAACACTTGCTTTCAGCGGTTGAGGAATACATTTTGCTAATATGTTATCAGTGATATGTGTTTCATCTCACAGGTATCTTTTTTAAAAATCAAAAAATCTGAACCCGTTCCTTTTTACTTGTAGCTGCTGTTACATAGTTTCTTTTTCCTTTTGTACTCCATTTGTTCAGTAAAAAAATTGTGACAAAGCCATTACCAAAGCATATTTTTTCTTATATTTGTTTAATTTTCATTGTTTATTCATCTTTCTAGTTTATTCATCTTTCTAGTTTCCCACCTGGTGCTCAGGTCACTGTCTCTAATCTCTAATTTTTTTGAGCATTTATGGGTTTGAAAGATGCTGAAAGAACTACTTTTGTATGAAGTTGAGGATGGAAAAGATAGATTAGCAGTTATCGTGGCTATTTATCCTACTGTAATTAGTAGGATAAATATGTGCTGTCATTGTATGTGCTGTCAGGTCAGAACTGACTTATAAGGATCCTAATAGGGTTTTCAAGGTAGGTGAGGTTTAATCAGACTTAAACTGAAGAAAGTAGGGAATATCACTGGACCAGTCAGGTACACTACAAGTCAAATCCCATATGAATACACAGTTGAGGTGAAGAACAGATTTAAGGATCTCGATCTGGTGGACAGAAACCCTGAAGAACTATGGATGGAGACTCATAACATTGCACAGGAGACGGCAATGAAAACCATCCCGATGCAAAGGAAATGCAAGAAAGCGAGGTCTTACAAATAGCGGAGGAGAGAAGGGAAGCAAAATACAAAGGAGAAAGAGAAAGATACAGATTCCAAAGGATAGCAAGAAGAGACAAGAAAGTGTTCTTGAACGAACAGTGCAAAGAAATAGAGGAAAACAATAGAAAAAGGAAAAAACCAGAGCTCTGTTCAAGAAAATTGGAGATATTAAAGGGACATTTCATGCAAAGATGGACATGATAAAGGACAAGTATGGTAGGGACCTAATAGAAGCAGAAGACATTAAGAGATAGCAAGAATACACAGAGGAATTATACCAGAATGATCTGGATGGCCCTGATAACCAAGATAGTGTGGTTGCTAACCTTGAGCCAGACATCCTGGAGAGTGAAGTCAAGTGGGCCTTAGAAAGCATTGCAAACAACAAGGCCAGTGGAGGTGATTGCATTCCAGTTGAACTATTTAAAATCTTAAAAGAGGATGTTGTAAAGGTGCTACAAGCATTATGCCAGCAAATTTGGAAAACTCAGCAATGGCCAGAGGATTGGAAAAGACTAGTCTACATCCCAATCCCAAAGAAGGGCAATGCCAAAGAATGCTCCAACTATCGTACAATTGTACTCATTTCACATGCTAGCAAGGTTGTGCTCAAAATTCTAAAAGGGAAGCTTCAGTAGTATGTGGAAAGAGAACTTCCAGAAGTGCAAGCTGGATTTCAAAAGGGCAGAGGAACTAGAGATCAAATTGCCAACATGCGCTGGATTATGGAGAAAGCTAGAGAGTTCCAGAAAAACATCTACTTCTGCTTCATTGACTATGCCAAAGCCTTTGACTGTGTGGACCACAACAAACTATGGCAAGTTCTTAAAGGAATGGGGGTGCCTGACCACTTTATCTGCCTCATAAGAAATCTATATGTGGGACAAGCAGCAACAGTCAGAACTGACTAGTTTAAAATTGGGAAAGGAGTACGACAAGGCTGAGTACTGTCACCTTCCTTGCCTATTTAACTTAACGGTATATGCAGATTACATCATGCAAAAGGCAGGTCTGGAAGAATCACAAGCCGGAATTAAGATTGCCGGAAGAAATATCAACAACCTCAGTTACACAGATGATACTATTCTGATGGCAGAAAGTGAGGAGGAATTAAGGAACCTCTTAATGAGGGTGAAAGAGGAGAATGAAAAAAAATGGATTGAAGCTCAACATAAAAAAAACTAAGATCATGGCCACCAGTCCCATCACCTCCTAGCAAATAGAGGGGGAAGAAATGGAGGCAGTGACAGAGTTTACTTTCTTGGGCTCCATGATCTCTACAGATGGTGACTGCAGCAATGAAATTAAAAGATGTTTGCTTCTTGGGTGGAAAGCAATGACAAACCTATACAGCATCTTAAAAAGCAGAGACATCACCTTGCTGACAAAAGTTCGAATAGTCAAAGCTATGGTTTTTCCAGTAGTGATGTATGGACCATAAAGAAGGCTGATGGCCATAGAATTGACACCTTTGAGCTGTGGTGCTGGAGGAGACTCCTGAGAGTCTTCTGGACAGCAAGGAGATCAAATGTATCTATCCTGCAAGAAACCAACCCTGAATGTTAACTGGAAGGATAGATTTTGAAGCGGAAGATCCAATAGTTTGGCCACCTCATGAGGAGAAAGGACTCCTTAGGAAAGTTCCTGATGTTCGGAAAGATTGAAGGAAAAAATAGAAGGGGATGGTAGAGAATAAGATGGTTGGATCGTGTCATTTATGCAACTAACATGAACTTGACCAGTCTCTGGGTGACAGTGGAAGACAGGAGGGCCTGTCGTGATCTGGTCCATGGAGTCACGAAGGACCAGATTAACGATTGAACAGAACATAGATGTTTAAAGAGTGGCTTTATGTGTTCCCCATACCAGTGAGTTTCTATGTCTAAGCAGGGATTGAAACCAGGCCTTTGGAGTCCTAGTCTGTCACTCTATTATACCAGCTAGAATAGTCCTCTGTTAAGGGTTTCCCTTTAACTGGGGGGCAACCTCAGCCTCACTCTTTCTAGTCCAGTGGTTCTCAACCTGTGGGTCCCCAGATGTTCCTGCACTGCAACTCCCAGAAATCCTGGGCAGCTCAGCGAGTGATGAAGACTTCTGGGAGTTGCAGTCCAGGAACATCTGGGGACCCACATGTTGAGAACCACTGGTCTAGTCCATATCTGGTTCAAAGGTTTAAAAACCAACCAAATAGCCACCCCGGTAGAGAGCATAGGGGCTGGAAATTGCCCGTCAGCTATTATCCCAGGAAAATGAGCAAAGCAAGAAGGCATCCAAGTTATTTGACCACCGTACATCCCCACTGTATTGGCATGTATTATGTTTCTACCTAAATTAAAGTAACTCATCCCAATTTGTGCTTGTACCTATAAACCAGTATGTGGCCATTTGTTGCTTTTTGGATTATAACCCTCATCATACTCAGCCAGCCTGGCTGGGTACAGTGGTTCAAAATCATTAAAATAGAATTTAAAAGTGACATTCACAATTTTGGTTGAAAGTCAGTCAATATGCTACCACAGTGTCAGCATCAGGGCTCCTGGCTGCATCAGAACTGAGTTAAGCTTTTGGACACTATCCTTCGAACTGACCTCCAAAAGATATTTGAAACAAAATTTTAGGGGGAAAACTTGAAAGAGAAATGGGACACACACACACACACACACACACACACACACACACACACACAGAGAGAGAGAGAGAGAGAGAGAGAGAGAGAGAGAGAGAGAGAGAGAGAGAGAATATGTTTGTTTTCAGGATGACAGTTTGTACTGTAGTTGCTGCATTTGTGAGAAACCAAAGTCATCAGCACTTCATGGAAATAAATGCTTTAGATTAGAAAATGTATACATTTTGCCTCAACAGTTTATTAAGGAAAATATTTTTTGTTCCACTTTTCTTAATGCCATCCAAGTTGACATCCAACTCGCGGTAAAAAAATTATCCATCTTATTGCACTGTCTGAAGACGTACGTCCTTGTAATCTAATCTGAGTCTCTATTCAGTTCGAATTGAGATTCCAGGTTCTAGTATTGTATAATGGAGGAATTCCTTGGAAGATTTATGTATGAGACATCTGTTTCTGGAATCTCTCAGTCATTACAACCATGGCAGCTAGGATGTGGCAAGGATATATAATCCAAACACAAATCTCACTTTTTTCTTAGCTCTGGAATAACATCTTCCTTGCCACCTAAGCTGCTTTTATACAGTTTATTCATTTCTTTCTTTCTTGCCTTATACACCATGGTATCAAATCAACTATTGCCACGGAGTTGACTTACTCTGGTGCCTTGATTCTTTCCGTTTTCCTTTTCATCCCCTTTTCCAAAGCATTGTGGCCAGAACTGCATCTTCCAATTGAGGTAGTTCCAGTGTGCTGCATAGCCGTGTACTGGAGGGGAGGGGGCTGTCACTGGCCCGTCTCTTTTACCCAGGACCCTTCTGAGTCATTCCCTCTTGGCTTTGCCAGACTACCCCTGCCATTCTCTCTTGGCTTTGTCAGAGTACCTCTGCCATCCCTTCTGGTGGGGGAGAAATCCTGCCCCATACTTTCCTAATTTGTCCAAGACAAAGGAGGTCCACCATCTCACTTCTTCTTCTTCTTCTTCTTCTTCTTCTTCTTCTTCTTCTTCTTCTTCTTCTTCTTCTTATTCTTCTTCTTATTATTATTATTATTATTATTATTATTATTATTATTATTATTATTATTATTATTATTAACCACACAGCCATTTATTTATTTATTTATTTATTTATTTATTTATTTATTTATTTATTTATTACTTCAGTTTATATATCACCTGCCTGCCGGCCGGCCTGATTAGGATGCTGCCTGATTTGGATGGCTTGGCTGCCACTTGGCTTTCTGTGTCCTGACCTTTGTCAGCATGTGCACATAAGCTCTCAACTAAAAACCAAAGACAGAACCACGCTGCAAATCATTCATCTGGCTGCTTGGGCAGCGTTGATTCTGGCCTTCTCTCCAGCACAACCCTTGGTGCATGAGTGTGCTTTCAGGGGTCCTATGGCTGAACCCAGGAGCGGACGGAGAGGGCAAGGTAGAAGCAGGGTAGTAGGAAAGCCAAGGCAGCTGCCATTGGCTCTGCATTCCACAAACCATGAAAGTAGAAGATAGGGGTCTTGTCTTGGGAGGACAGCTTTCCCCTTTCCTTTCCATGGATTCCCCCCCAGCCCCCATAATTGCAGTTAAGTCATAAGCTGATGTGTGCTTGTGCTTGCACACTCAGAAAGTGTAAGAGAGTGTGTGTGTGTGTGTGTGTGTGTGTGTGTGTGTGTGTGTGTGTGTGTGTGTGTGTGTGTGTGTGTGTGTGTGTGTGTGTGTGTGTGTGTGTGTGTGTGTGTGTGTGTGTGTGTGTGATGGACAGACCCCACCCTTATGAATTTGTTATGATGCTACTGCATCTAGTTGCACCCACCCAAAGGAAAGTTTCATTTTCTCCCAGTTTTAGATGTTTTGTCAGAATCCTGGGAAGGGTTTGACAGCACCTTATTTCCTTTGGCATTATTCTGCATTACTCATCAAGCTGTCGCCTGTAAAATATTTGGTTTCTTTCTAATTTATATTCCCCTTAAAATCTGTGACTTTTCTTCATCTTCTTTGTACAACAGCTACTGTATGCTACCTCTGGTTTGGAACACAGAGATATACTGTTTCAGGCAAGGCTCCTCCGTACATGTGGAGCCATAAGATATCACTTCATTATCTTACCCTTTTAAAAAAAGGAGAGAAAGAAAGAAATCAGCTTCTCCTCCTTCTCCAGGCAAAATTGCTCAGCCTTATCTCTCTATTCATAGCATGGCTTGCTTGAAGTGTAACTTAATGTGCATTTTGGCCTGAAGGCAAAAATTAAAATCCACACAATTATGAAAGCCTCATTTAAGCAATGAAGGGGAAAGAAAAAGATCAAGATACAGACTTAAAGGGAAATGGGACCCCAAACATTCATAGTCTCTGTCCTCATTATATATAATGTGATGTATAAGCAGCCATTTGGAAATGGCCTATTGCGGAATGCCTATTACTTGGGAACCGGCCCTGCCATTTGCCATCGTGAAATGACTGCCCCGAGCAGTAGATGATGTTGGAGAAGCAAATGGAGGTGAAGTGATGGAGGCTAGAACTGCCTCCCTTAAGCTAGCCAGGGGAAGAGGGAGGTGTGCTCATGTTGTCAGCATTGGTTCAACTGCCAGTCAAGTTGCCTGCTCACTAAAGAATATAAGAGAGAGGTTTTGTCTTCTGCTTCAGACATCAAAATGCCTTGGGGCTGCCTAGGATTGGGAGGCCACACTTACCTTCGTGCCCTGCTTTGTTGGCTTCATGGACCAATGCACCTGGCCACTTTGGGAAATAGGATGGTAGGCTACTGACACCAGCAGTAGGAACGGCTGTGTGTGCTGTGTCATTGCAGTCATGACCGACTCTTCGTGACTCCATGTCCATGGAGTTTTCTTGGCAGGAATACTGGAGTGGTTTGCCAGTTCCTACTCCAGGTGCCTACAGCACCTGGTATTCCCTGGTGGTCGCCCATCCAAGTACTAACTAGGGCCGACCCTGCTTAGCTTCCGAAATCAGGAGAGATCGGATGTGCTTAGGGCATCTAGGCAGCACCCTAGATGTCTACATTAGTCTATAGCAGCTCCAGGAAAGAATCAGTCAAACTAGATTGTTTTTTTTCCAGATTCTGTTGAAGCTTCCAGGCTGAACTCCTGGGGCTCTTGCAGATTCTGGAGAGATTGCTCTTGCCTTGAAAAATGTTGATGAGCAGTTTTATAGGGAATGCATGGAAGCCAGGGTTGGGTTGGGCAGTGTTGTCCCAACATTACTTGCCAAAACTGGCTCAGGGTATCAGGCTTAGAAAGTGCACTCCTTGTTTCCACACCCATTTTGGAAGTAGTACTTAGAACAAAGAGTTACTGTAATTGGTTCCTTTTTTTAACAAAGATGAGCAAACTAAGTTACGGTACAAATGTAAATTCTGGAGAAGTAACCTTTCTTTCTTTCCAGCTCAACAGTAACATTTAAAGTTACTTTTATAATTCTAAGGGTGTTACCACAATTAATGGTGGAAGAGATTCTCCACCTCGTTGTCTGTTGTTAGTGTTCAGTCAAAAATGAGGCCAGCAACTTGTGACATTCAGTTTCCCCCCCCAAAAGGAAGGAACTAGAAGGAACTATTTTAATTATTTTTAAGAACCATGACAGCAAAGGGTTCCTTTTAAGGAATTGTGATTATAGCGGTCACTAACTACTTTGGGGAAGGAACTTGGAACTATAAACATAACCAATTTGTTTTTGAAAGAGACTTTTCATGTTCTGATTCCAAATAAAGAAGTCAATCAGAGTACCTGCTGAATTTTACTTGACAGCTAATGGTATTATTTTTCACCCTGCACTTGAGCACAGAGGTAGTGCTGGAGCTGGAGTGAAGCAACTGGGGCTTTGACCAAGGCCGGCAAAATTCAGAGGACTTAAGCATTTGCTGCTGGAAGAATATGGATCCTGATAGCTGTTGTGAGTTTTTCGGGCTGTTTGGCTGTGTCCTGGAAGTTTTTCTTCCTGACGTTTCGCTAGACTCTGTGGCTGGCATCTTCAGAGGGCAAGGAGCTCAGGGAACTAGGAGTTTTTCTCTGTGCTCAACTTCTTGTTCCCTGAGCTCCTTCCCCTCTGAAGATGTCAGCCACAGAGTTTGGCGAAACGTCAGGAAGAAAAACTTCCATAACATGGCCAAACAGCCTGAAAATCTCACAACAACTATCAGATCCCGGCCTTGAAAGCCTTCGAGAATACAATATGGATCCAACTTTGGGTACTGAGTGCTGGAAAAGCATGAACCTGCTTGCAGTGAGAGCATATGGACCATGTGGAAACATCATGGCTGTTCTCAGGCCCATATCTTCCCATTCTTCATCCTCTCCCCATATATGCCAACTTTGTGTGACTCAAGCTTAAACAATTGGGCAACTTTTACTTTACTTTTACTTTTACTTTATTTAGCATAAATATGCCGCCCACTTGTACAAAGACAACTCAAGACAGCATACCAAAAAAAACCAAAAACAAAAACAAAACATAAGCAAGCATAAAAGTAGCAAATAAGCGAAAAGCAATAAAATACAATTTAACAAAATACCCAATTTTTTAAAAAAAGCCCCACTGTCTCTCCTGAGATAAGCTTGAAGGAGATGAACGTACGGCTTCTCAAGCACAAGGAAGTGATATTAGAGTACTGCCCGCCCTGCTCACTACATACTGCCCAACAGCCATTATCTCAGGTCGTTGTCTCACTCTACCAAATAGTGGGCCAGTTCAGGCAACATGCATGTTGAGACATGGAGTGTATTCTGAACCCTTGTCGTATGCCTCAGAATCATAGAAAAATGAAGTTGGAAGAGGCCTAGAAGAACATCAGTTCCATGTTCAAGTATATCTGACAGATGGCTGCCTAACTTGCTCTTCAACTGTCCCTAGAGTTGGAGAGGTCACCACTTCCTGTGGTAATTGGTTCTATTGTCAAGCTGTGCAAACAGTTTTTCCTCATATTCAGCTGGAGCTTGAGTCCATGATTGCGTGTCCTGCACTCTGGAATGATGGGGACCAGATGACTGGCTGTATTTGAAGAGTGCTATCATATCTCTCCCCTCAGTCTTCTCTTCTTGAGGCTTAACATGTCCAGTCCTTTCCGTCTTTCCTCACAGGGTTTTCTTTCCAGTCCCTTGCTCAGGTGAGTTGCTTTCCTTTGAGCTGGTTCCAGTTTGTCTACATCTTTCTTAATGTACAGTACTGAGAGCAGGACACATTGAAGACGAGGCCAAACCAGTACCAGAGAGAAGGGAAACAGTGGTTCGTGTGATTTGAAAGGCCTCTGCTGTAGAGTCCTTCCCATGCCCTTCGGCTTCTGGCATAGCAGACTCAAAACCCACTTCTTGGATCCTGCTTCAACCAGAATTCCTCAGTACTGCCATTTTCCCCAGCAGTCACGAACACAGGAGAGAGAAGAAGAGCGAAATGGGGGAGGGGGGGGGAGAGCAAGGATAATTATTAACAAAAGTGTTGTTACCTCTCCATGCTACAGCCCTACATAATGTACAGTAGGACCCCCGTATCCACTGATTTATTATCCACTGATTCAGTTATCCACGGTTGGCAGAGGAAAAATAAATAAATAATTCAGCAGCCGCAAAGCAATCTACTGTTACAAACAGCAGCTGTAAAGCAAGCTACTGTCATAAAGCATCAGCCGTAAAGCAAGCTACCATCACAAACAGCAGCTGTAAAGCAAGCTACTGCTGCAAAATAGCAGCTGTAAAGCAAGTTACTATCACAAAACAGTAGTTTTGGGGAACATTTTGGCGTTCTCTCTTATCCACGGTTTTCATTATCCACGGGAAGGCTTGGAACCAATCTCCAGCAGATACTGGGGTCCTACTGTACATATTAGCTGAAGGAATTCTTGTCCTCCTACTTGCTTCTTGACTGGGAACGAAACCTACAGGTCAGAAAGGGTACAATGATACATGGTTGCCCTCAGCTACAGAGCTGGAATAAAAGTAAGGAAGAGACCTAGCCATTGGTCTAATGAAACAAAGGTAGAATGGTCCAAGCTGTAAAACATTTCTGAGAAGGAAGGATATTACCCACTGCCACGCTCTGCGCTTTGATTTTCCAAAAATATTATGCTGTTGCAAACTATCTCTGTTGTGTTCTAATGCAAGGTCTTTCAGAGTGATTTGAGCTCACATTGGCAAGTAAGAGCCATTATGTTTACAAAGCACCTCCTCCCTAAGAGTTAACGCAGAGCATGTTTCCATGCTATGTAAGAAGCACCTGTACTTCTAAATTTAACAAGGCACTAATAGCCACAACTGAATGGCAGTGAACATGCTTTGCATCCAGAACTTTCTAGAATTGTAAGGGTTAGGGAAGACCCATGCCTGAAAATCTGAAGAGCTCTTGCCAGTCAAGTAAGACAGGGCAAATGAATCAGAGGTCAGGTTTGTACAAGGCAGATTCTTGGGTTCCAGTCAGTCAGTCTTCTCTGGTACTCTTCAGATTTTTTTAAAAAAGTATCATTCTCAGCTTTCCTGACCACTTGCCATACTGTCTGGGGATGATAGAAGTTGAAGTGCAAAACATCTGGAGGGCATATGTTTGAGGACGGCTGTTCCGGGTATTCTTTAAACAACACAAGAGAGCTACCTACTTCACTAGCATTCCTATCATAACTTAAAAGTCAGGCTGTGTATGATTAATGGCACACATTGAGCTTCCGATACTGGGCCAGAACAGGTTATTAATTTTTTTCCAGAGTAAAGCTGTTTATGGTGAATCCATGTCAGTAATTCTGGAATCAAGGCCACGGTATCAATATGCTCTCTTTATTTTGCAGTGTCATGATATTTATAGGAGACATCCTGGTATCAGTTACCACACAAAGTTTATGGTAATACATCATTGCCTTGCATGTGTCATGCTCTATTTTATAATCACACAATTAGCTAGCTTCTAAATTGAGAGAGAATGAGAGAAAAACTTGCTGATAAAGTCTAGCCATGTTTGAAATGCATTTTCCTCCTTTATTGTCTTATAAAGCTTATCGAAGCACAGTCTACTGAATGGAAGTTCTCCCATTTTTAAATTTATCTTCCTCAAAGGGAAAAGGGATGGAAGAGGTAGGGCAGGTAGAAGAAAGCACAAATATAGAAGGAAATTTAGCCTTTTCCTGGCATCTTGGAAATGGACCACTTTTAATTACAGTAGGGGGGCCCTTATCCACAAGATAAATATCCACTTATTCAGTTATCCATGGTCTAAAAATATTGAAACTATTAAAGGACAAAAACCCAGAAAAATAGTTTCACATGTATTACCAAAAATGGCCACTAGAGAGAGCTAGAGATTGTACTATGAGTAGTTCTTAGTGAACAATACATAGTCTCTGGCGCCCTGTAGTGGCCAGTTCTGATAATGTATATGAAAATATTTTAATTCAGGTCCCCCCCCCTTTTACCATGCTTTCTATGTAATGTTCATTATTACTCATGGCTTTCAGTATCCACAGGGCACTTTGAACCAGTCCACATCAGATATGGGGATCCTACTGTAACTATTTGTTTTTGTAGACTCAGAGAGGAAGAGGCCTAAGAACTACAGTCTCAGAATCATTGTTATTTTTTAGGACTGCCTGCAAGCTACTGTCTCTGGACCAGATGATGATGATGATGACAATGACGTAACTCACCCAGACGGTTCTTGTTGCACTACTGAGTGAGGTAAGGTGGAGCCCCAGTGCAGCAAAAGTGATAGGTTGTCAGAATAAAGACATAGTGGAACTGGAAAAGGTGCAGAAGAGAGCGACTAAAATGATGATTACTGGGCTGGGGCACCTCCCTTATGAGGAAAGGCTAAAACATTTGGGGCTCTTTAGTCTGGAAAAAAGGTGCCTGACGGAGGGATATGACTGAGACATACAAAGTTATGCAGGCCATAAGTCAAGTGGATAAAGGGACACTCTTCTCCCTCTCACAAAATACCAGAACTAGGGGACATACACTCCAACTGAGGGTTGGGAGGGTGAGAACAGACAAAAGATTTTGTTTTTTACCCAGCGTGTTGTTATTCTGATGAACTCCCTGCCACAGGAGGTGGTGATGGCATCTGGCCTGGATGCCTTCAAAAGGGGATTGGACAGATTCCTGGAGGAAAAGTCCATCACAGGTTACAAGCCATGTGGGGATATGTAATCTCCAGCCTTAAAAAGAGGGTATTTCAAAGGCCAGAAGCAGGGGAGTGGTGTCAGGAGACAGATATCTAGTCTCATACATTCCCAGGAAACTGGACTAGATGGGCCCTTGGCCTGATCCAGCATGGCTCTTATGTTCTTAATATGCTGAGACCTGAACTTTTCTGTTACTACCTCTGTACTAGACATGATGCCAAGTGGGTATAAAAACAATGCCATTTTTGAAACAAATGCTACTAAAGATCAGAACCATGGCAGATGTGAGGCTGGGATGGAGCCCTGCAAAGATGAGCATCTTCAAAAGAAAGATTTTTTTCAGGATCACAGTAAGGAAAGCCAAGAGTTAAAATTTCCCTCCATGCCTCCTGCAATTCTGATTGTTATCAGTCTTCTATTCCCAATTGATGCTATTTGCCTGTTTAAATGTAAATATGCATTTAATGTCCTATCTAGTTTGCTTTGTAATACAACAGCTCAGAGGACTGGGATCAGAATCATTGGATAATCATAAATAAAAATATATTTGTAGCCTGAAAAAGTATCATGAGTCATTGTATTGTGCAATGGAGAGGCAGGCTAGAATGGGCAATATGTGGCTCTCAGATGTTGGGACTACAATTCCCATCTTCATTGACCATTGGCTATGCTGGCAAGGGCTGATGTTCCAACCGTATTTTGAAGGTTGCAAGTTGCCCACCTCTCTTGTACACTCTGATCTGACCGCTTATTGATTGCACCCCTTGGAAACAAGACAACTATGGGCGTTTATACACGACCCCTAAGCTCCGCTGCAAATGGCTGCAAGCTCCGGAGCTTAAAAATGTTTCCCCACCAGCTCGGGAGTTTGCGACCCCGCCCACTTTAGCGCGACCCAGCGCACTTTTCTTGTACCTTCTCTTTGGAGGTGAAAAATCTTTGATGCGGTGCAACGATAGTGAGTGCGGGGCTCTCCTCGCTTCTGTTTGCTGCTTTTTGGCTCCCGCCCCTTTAAGAGCTACTTTTACAGAGACGAGAGGCAGAACGAGGTGAGCGGCATGCTTTTCTTTCTCTTTTTCTCCCTCCCTCACGCAGCCAGCAACCAGGAAGTGCAGAGGGGGTGGGGACAGAGGAAGAGCGACGAACCCCTAAGATCTCTGGTCCGAATTTAAGTGGCCAGCGGATCTTAGGGGTCGTGTAAAAAGGCCCTATCTTATATTGGTTCTTCTCTCAGTGTTGGTGGGCTACAAATCCCATAATCCCCAGGCATTTCTCTATGCTGCCTGCAGCTGATGGAAGTTCAGTACTGGAAGTGCCCCAAGATGCAACATTTTGAACTCAGGATCTGAGAGTTTACAGATTAGTTCTCCCATTTTGGTCTGAAGCTCTTCTGGAATGGGCTTCAAGGCATGATTGCCTGGGTGGTGGCTTAAGGTTCATGTTTGCCAGCTTGGGTAGAGAATTTATTAATGGCTTATATTTCCATATATGAAGTGCAAGCCTCAGATGCTGAATATCAGCTGTTTCTGATTTGGCTGGAGGAGAACTGATCTGATCTGACCTTCCAGAGGGACATGACTGATGTTGCTTGGAGCATAGCAATGGCCAGCCTCTCTGATGTCTCACCACATACATTGATGGGTAAACAGATTATGGCAATTGTCATCTCAGTCTAATGGCTTATTGCTCAGATAAAGCACCTATGCTAAGTCTGCTTGTAGGTACCATGGCAACTTGAAAAAGTTACTATTTTGGATTGTTGGCCATGCTAACAATTACTCATGTCTTGTTTCAAAGAGATATAAACTTAAGGGGCTAAAAGGGGGGACTGTGCAATGATTTTCATGGTAGTCAAGTCACATTCTTCTTGATTTTTCTTTTCCATGTGGTTCAGTTGCCACCTTGGTATCTGTATTTAAAATATTATCTTAACTTGTTTTATCATTCTGTTGACCTTTCCTGGATCCTGCATCTGGGAAGTAAGGAGAGCTCCTGTCTGATTTCTATGTAATTCATTTCTTCAGTTTTTCATGATCCATTAGCTAGCTATAAGACTTCACTTTTTTTTTTAATAAAAATAATTTTGTTGACTTTTTAAAATCTACACACTGCTGCTATGCAACTGAAAATACTTAGGATTGGATTCAAACTAATCTGGTCTGGTTATACCTTCCTGCCCATTTCAGTAAATGTCAAACTTCACTTTCACTAGGTTTTTCGGAAGGATTTTCCAGTATGCTTAGTTTCTACTGAAAATGGGTGGCAGACTATGCAGCAATATCTTACAACAATGTCATACAGCATAATGAAGAGGCCAAATATCTGATTCTGTTTTACAAAAATACCACTTCTGGAACTCATGCTAGTGTGGGCTAAACGACTCCTTGTTCCTGTTTCAGAAGATGCTGGGGCCTCTTTGCTCCTCTTCTCTTTTGTTGTTATTGTTCAGTCATGTCAGACTCTTCGTGACCCCATGGACCAGAGTACGCCAGGCCCTTCTGTCTTCCACTGCCTCCCGGAGTTTGGTCAAATCCATGTTGGTTGCATCGATAACACCATTCAACCTTCTCATTCTCTGCCATCCCCATTTCCTTTTGCCTTCAATCTTTCCCAACATCAGGGACTTTTCCAAGGAGTCCTCTCTCCTCATGAGGTGGCCAAAGTACTGGAGCCTCAGCTTCAAAATCTGTCCTTCCAATGAACATCCAGGGTTTTATTTCTTTCAGGATGGATAGGTTTGCTCTCCTTGCAGTCCAGGGGACTCTCAAGACTCTCCTCCAGTGCCACAGCTCAAAAGTGTCAATTCTGCGGCGATCAGCCTTCTTTATAGTCCAGCTCTCACTTTCATACATCACTACTGGAAAAACCATAGCTTTGACTATCCGGACCTTTGTCGGCAAAGGGATGTTTTTGCAAAGCAGGTGACAATTGGTTCAGAACTTGGACGGAAAACAGTTTGTGAACCTCATATAGTTGCCATGATGGAGACCAAGTTTACCAAATAGGCATTGGATAGGTTTGTTTAGTAGGCACTATTTGTCAAAAATCTTGCACTGTTAACTCATTTACACTTAATATGTGTTCCTTTTCATTCTTTAAACACTTAGTTTATTTTCTTCATCATAATATAAACATCTTCATATCAGAAAATAGAAACCAGTCTGATGGTTTTTACAAGCATGCAGATCCCATGTACTATTGTCATGCAGATACTCTACTTTGGCCAGTATTCTTCTGGGAGGGGTGGAAACACATTAATTGGTCGGGCATTTTACAGGCAGACAATGGATAAAAAAATTGAATGCACAATGGACACAAATATAGTGCCAACAGGTGCAAACTGCTTACAACGTTATCAATTCTGCACACAGTTTTTCCCATCAGAATCCTAGCTATAGATATCTGTCTGCCTTATTCCTATACTATTGGAAGAAAACATGTTTCCTCCGTCTTCATTTTCATCATCTGTGCGCAAACGGCTGTAATACCTCTGAGCCAGTCTGAGCTTTCGTTATGTTAGCAGATCACTCCCTACTGGGATTTCTACAGAGGCACCAGCTTAGCCATTTCCCTGGACTTTCTGTGGCTCCCCCACCTTCAACCTTCAAGAAAAGCTCAGTCATGGTCATTTTCTCTTTCCAGCAGGCCAGAGCTGTAGCCATTGGCGTGATTTGTTCCTCCATAACCTTGAAGCTTGCCTGCTGCAATGCAGAGCTGATGTGGGGCAGCCCCTGAAGACTTTCTGAATCTACTGCTGGAACAGGACAGAGTGAGTGACCTCCTAATAGGGGTGAACTGCTAGAAGCGGTAGGTCCAGAGAGACTTGAAATGAAAGGAGAAATAGTCTCCTTGCAATCATTTTCAGAGGTAACCTAGAGGAGAGACTCTGTAAACTGGGCAAGGTGTTCCTAATTCTCTTTTTGTGGAGAAATCCTCATTTGGTATACTAGTATCATGGCCTCTGGAAGTCCTTTGCAAACACTTCAAGGTGTGTAAAGTGATGGAGCAACTTGCAACGCATGTAACTTGGGGGTGGAGACAGGCAACAGCTTGGTGCAATTACAAGTCCCCTTCTGTACAACAGATACACACCAGGGTGCAACACATTTTTCCATGGGAACTAGATAACAGCGTTTAAGAAAGCTGGTAAATACATTAAAGACCCACTGCCTGAGAATTGCCTGTGATCAGACAGGTTTGCAGGCGTTTGAAGTGCTTCAAAGTCCTACAGATGATAAGAACATAAGAAGAGCCATGGTGGATCAGGCCAAAGGCCCATCTCGTCCAGCTTCCTGTATCTCACAGTGGCCCCACCAGAGGCGTCCGGGAGTGCACGAGACTAGATATCTGTCTCCTGAGAGCACACCCCTGCATCTGGCCCTTGAAGTACCCCGGTTTTAAGCCTGGAGATTAGAGATGGGCACGAAACAAAAAAATGGTGTTTCAGTTTTTCGTTTGTCGTTGAGAGGTCTGTTTCGGTTCATTTCCATTTGTTGTGAATTTTTGGAAAAATTTCGTTACCGTTTTTCGTTTTTTCGTTTGTCGTTTCTACCCGCTTTTTGCGTGATTTTTAAAGCATTTCCATGCGCAGGCATCCCTCAACGCCCCAGACCAGAGGGAAAACACTAAAAAAATGGATGCTGGCAGAGACACAGTATAAACTAGGTATGCAGGGAGGCTGCAAAGGCAGTGGTGGGCGTTGCCCAGGATGCAAGGCAGCCGCAGAGTGACTGCACTGCGGGGCAAGGGAGGGTAGTCACTGAGAGGTATGCAGCACGCACACACACACAGGGAGGCTGCAGGACTGAAGCTAGAGTCGCAGAGACAGCAATCCCACCCTAACTCCCACCAGAGACTGCAAGGAGGACAGGGACTACCAGAGCTTTTTATGCCCTCTGTGGCTGCCAGTCCTGCCCGCCCAGTTTTCAACCTGGGCATGCTATTGGTTGAACATGATCCCATCACATGGCTTGCCTCCATTTTGTGACTGGTGGCGACATCCATTTTAAAGGTAAAAGAAAAATACATCGCGATGGGAGAAGACAAAAACAAACATTTTAAGGACCCCAACCCCCCTGGTAGGTATTATGAGACAATATAAATAATTATCGCTGCGTTTTTACGGATGTCCAGGGTGTTTTTTAACATTTAAAATAGCTCATTTCATTGCGCGTCGCCATTAACGGAAACAAAACGTAACGACCACAATTTTCGTGGTTCTGTTCGTTTCGTTGCATTTTCATCACAATTTTCATTTGTCGTTTTGTTATGTAACGGAACGACTAACGAATAACGGAAACGAAAAAATGTTCGTTCCGTGCCCATCTCTACTAGAGATGACACATCTCCATCATGGTTTGTAACCTGCGATGGACTTTTCCTCCAGGAATCTGTCCAATCCCCTTTTGAAGGCATCCAGGCCTTCTCTCAGACAGAGGAGAACAGCACAAAAGGAAAGAATGCACATCACAGCCAATACTGATTCTATTGTACCCTCCCCAACTCATGTTTGCATGGTATCTAAATGTATGTTTAATGGTTGCAGTCACACCACTGCTAGCGCATTCCTGTGCTTGTTGTTCAGCTGGAACTCCAACTATGCTACATCCAATCATATCTCTTTCTTGCATCAGAATTAGAGACATTGATTTCAGGTACATTATTATTGCCACCCAACCCCACTTTGACATTATTTATTAGGTTTTTATTTAAAATATTTCTATCCCACTTTTCTCTCTCAAAAAAGACCTAAAGCGGCTTATAATCCTGGTTTGTTTGTTTTCTTTATTTTTAGGCAAAGTTAGAACATTAGGAAGAACTTCATGATGGTTAGAGCTGTTCGGCAGTGGAATATGCTGCCACCGAGGGTGGTGGAGTCTCCTTCTTTGGAGGTTTTTAAGCAGAGGCTGGATGGCCATCTGTCAGAAATACTATGATGGGGTTCCTGCATGGCAGGGGGATGGACTGGATGGCCCTTGAAGTTTCTTCCAACTCTGCGATTCTGTGATCCTAGTCCTCATTGCTTTAGGAACAAAATGTGAATAACACTGCAGCTGCATGCAATGAGGACTGTGTGCTTTGGTAAAGGGGAATAGGTGCTCACACCATGATAGTCATTTCACCAATGAAATATATTTTCCCGCCATTTAGAAGACCTTTGAGGTATTCAGCATGGGGTGGTGAATAGAGTGATGGGCTAGGACTCAGGTAGACTCGGGTTCGATTCCTTGGCTCTGCCATGGAAACTCAAAGGAGAAGGGGGAAGTGGTAAAACTACTCCTAAATACTTCACTCAACCTTAAAGCGCTGCTGAGATTGCTATGACTTGATTTCAACTTGATGGCACAGGGCAAACAGAAGAGACTCACACTTTTGCTTTCTATGAAAATGTGAGTCCAGACTTCTGGCAGATGTAAAAGTGGCCCCATAGGAAATATTGGTGGAGGGATACAGTTAGGAAAGGAGAGAAAAGGATATGTGGGCTTTATTAGAGGTAGTTCAATGTAATATGTAGTTGGCCTATTGGATCAGGACTTAGTAAAATAAGAAACTGAAAAATACCCAGCAACCTGGTCTGGTTCGTGGTTCATTTCATGACCCAGTTCAGGGATCCCGTTTTGCTGAGGCAAAATGAAACGCCAAACTTTTTTCCCCTTGCGCAAGCCTTGTGTTTGTTTCAGCACAAGGAGATGCCTGGCCACCCCTTCCCACTGCCCCTGTCACCTCTGCCTACCTGGGCTCTCCAGTGCCATGGTTGCCATCCTCAAGGGCAGTGAGCCCGGCTTCCCTGCCAGGAGCCTGAAGCTGCCTCTGACCATGTGCCCTAGGTGGTGGTGGCAGACGGAGCAGGAGCAGGTAGCAGCCCCTGGCATGAACTGGAAAAACAAACCATAAACCGGTTCATTTGTCTAGGGTTTGTGCTGCTTCATGGTTAACTATAAACCACGGACCATTCACAATCCAACCATTTTCCGGTTCGTGCCCATCTCTGGTCAGGGAAAAAAACATATTTTCTTCTGCCTTGCAACATTCCATGATTGTGATCTAAATATTTCCAAAATGGTGAGAAAGTGTGTAGCTGCAGTAATGAACTGGATGAGGATGAACAAAATGAAACTAAACCCAAACAAGACAGAGATGCTCCTAGGCGGTTACTTCACGTCCCACCTTGTTCCGTGATTATGTTTGTACCGTGACAGCATTGTTCGCAGTTATGTGGTTTTGTCCCTATTCAGTAACTGTTTCCGTTTACTCACGGGCGTGATTACTTGTCTCGTGACAACTGTTACTTCACAGTCTTGTTCCGTGACAAATTCTGAATTTGTCTTGCTTTCTTAACCTTTTTTTAAAATATCGTAAATAAAACTTTTTCGATATTTCGATTTACTGGTCTTCCGGGATTTATACGTCAATGCTGCAGAATTTTCAGTACTTTCTTTAATAAACGTTTGCACTGCATGGTGTTTCCCATAGGGAAACTAATGTTGAATGCCGCTTCAGCCGCTGACCACTAGGTGGACACTGGTTGTTGTGTGACAGTTGTTACCCCACGGCCCCTTGTCTCGCAACAGGAACCGGGAACCAACCATGACAAGAGAATTCCCCAGCCCAGGGGCAGGTACGGCTTGTCACGCTCTGTTCCCAGTTCCAGGGGCATGGTCAACACAACTTTTTGCTGTCACGCTATGGACATGAAGTAAGGTTTTTTTGTACCGGTCCCAAGCGGGACAGCAAGGAGAGACAAACGGGACGTGAAGCAACCGCCTAGTCAGTTGAAAGGGAAAACAAGGGATAGAGATTCTTTTTTTAAAAAAAAACATTTTTATTAAAGAATTTTAATATACAGAAGAAAAGTAAGTTCAAAACATTAACAATATAGAATCAGTCTATCACTAAGGGAGATTCAACCTGTACTGGAGGGGTGTTAGTTTCCATCACTCATAACTTTTACATGGAATTTTACTCTCTTTTTAATATGTTGTCTATTAATGCTGTGTAAGATGTCCCTCAATTCCTTTTTCTCAGTACTTGAACATGTCTTGATTGTACTGGACTGTATATTATCCCTCATTACTGTAAGCCGCCTTGGGTCCTTTTTCCAAGGAGAAAGGCAGGGTAAAAATACTCTAAAATAAAATAAACAAAATAAGAAATAACCCACATTCCTTTCTAACTAAAGGTTTAGCCAGGGCTTTTATAGTGTGGAAATCCAACATTTCCAGACAGAATGTCTTGGATGTCAAGGTGTGGCTCATAAGGATGATGGCACTTCTAGTGACAGTGCCCCATCTCTGTACATCAGTTGGGAAAATAATAAAACGTCATCCTTCCACACACCAAAATCTACTCCTGAATAGCCCTGGTTCCCTCCTCACCCCATCCCCATTTTATTTCAGCAACTGGGAGTAGGAAAGGAGGAAATTTTGTTCCTGCTTATTACAAAACAACCGGCAGATCCTTATTTGCCAAAGATCACCTGGAAACATCTTGATAATGCTTGATCTACCATTTGTTCCCCTCTCCTGTTTTCCATACTTTCTTCCTCATGGTAGATGGGTGGTTTAGGTACCTGGCTTTGGCACCAGTTCAGTTCCACACTGGGCCTCCTTGAGGGGCACATAGGCTCAATAATCCATAGGGTATTTTCCAGCTCCGCAGTTCTAAGATTAATGTTGTTATTAGAAAACATGCCTTAGAACCCACTCCAGGAGGCTCCCAGAAGAAGGGAATGGTCCGTTCCCCCCCCCCCCCCAATCTGGAAATGGCTGAAAAGGGTCAGAACTAAATGATTTGACAGCACATGAAGAACAAAATTGGCCAGACAAACCTTGATGCCAGACTGCCATCTACAGGATGTCTCAACAACTTTTCAAGACATATTAAAAGGAGTCAAAATGATTTGCTCTGGAGTACTGTACCTAGCCGCTGCCTAGATGTAAGTACATCCGATCTCGCCTGATTTTGGAAGCTAAGCAGGGTCAGCCCTGGTTAGTACTTGGATGGGTGACAACCGGAGAATACGAGGTGCTGTAGGCGCCTGGAGTAGGAACTGGCAAACCACTTCAGTATTCCTGCCAAGAAAACTCCACAGACATGGAGTCACGAAGAGTCGGTCACAACTGTAACGACACCACACACACACACACTGTACCTAGCTACAAACTTGGGAACATTATATTTTTTAACAAATGTGTTTTCCCAAATTCAATTTTACATCTACTGGTGTTTGCCCCGCCCCAACTGTTCTTAACTAGGAATGTTTTGGATGTTAGACAAGTTAAAGATTTAAATTCTACCACCATCCTTGTAGGTTCTCTTTAAAGTATTGGAGGAGGATGTTTTGCAACTCAAAATTCAAAGTGAAGCACAGAATTTTGTCATCTTACAGTCCACTATTTTGAGTTGCCAGTGTGTATTACACCATAACCACACCCAGAGGAAGAGCCCCCAGTATAGGCAGCTGTGTTGTTCCATAAAGCAGTTGTTCCCATTCCTCACAGGAGCAGGTCTTTTGTACAGCTAATGTTATTTAATTTCACAGTCAAATCCTCAATTTCTTGTCTTGCTGTTGGGGAAATCCATATTCACCCACCTTGACTACGAGGGTAACAGTTAAGATCAGAGGTCATAGGGAAGCTTGAAGAAGGTGAAAAATGTTGACATTAAATAAGACCCTAGTGGCACAGCGGCTAAACTGTAGTACTGCAGTCAAAACTCTGCTCACAACCTGCATTTGGTCCTTGGCTCAGGTGGCCAGCTTGAGGTAGACTCAATCTTCCATTCTTCCAAGGTTGGCAAAATGAGTACCTAGCTCGCGGGATGGTGGTGGTGTTGGAACACCATGTGTAGCCTGCATAATTAAACTGTAACCCACCCAGAGAGAGCTTTAAGCACAATGGGGCCGTACATAAGGAGCACCCTTTATTATTAAAAAAAATCCTCAGCAGCTTGATTGCATAAGCCCCAGCTCCACAATACCACTGCTTAACACAGGGTGCAAAGTTCCTTTTCAGTCCACGTCTGTACAGTGCTAGTGTGGCTCAGGATTTCTGGGAACTCCCTACGTGTGTTGACCTTGTGTTCTGCGTTGGCATGCTGGGTTTTTTCTGAGAAGCTGAAGCCAATGAAACTCATTTATGATTAAAAAAAAACCTGCTCACATCCCTGCTCACTTCATCTGCTCCCTTCCCTTCTGTGTAATTTCTAGCATGTTCTCCCAGACGTTCTTGAATGGCACCTCCCAGCAGACCTAGACAGCAGGGCCAACGGTGGTTGGTGGGTCAGAAGGCTAGAGACAACGGCCCAGTATTACTGGCTGTTGCTGCTGCCCTCTCCTCCCCACCAATTCTTTACACACACTCACAAAGTCTGAGAACACAGAAGAAGGGGAACACACACACACGGGATCCTGCCTCTTTGCCTAGGATAAGAAGGCAAGCAGAAGTGATTTGGCCAGGGATTTGCTTTAATGGCTCAGCTGCCACTGAAGAGGGGTTGCAGTCCCGTCACATCTGGAGGTTTGTTTATTTATATTTATTTATTTTTCCATTTATATACCACGACCAATTTTCCCCAAAGAGAACTCTGAACAGTTTACATAAAGCACCATAATAAAGAACAACAAATAATAATAAAGATTTAAAAAAAAACAATAATGCAAGGCAGCCAGACAAACAAATACACAGCTAGAGGCATAAAACACTAAACAAAACAGGCAACAAACACAGGGGTAAAGAGAAACACACCTTAACGATTGCCCAAGGCATCCCTGAAAATCCAAGTTTTTACGGCCTTATTAAAGGAAGACAAGGATGGGGCCTGGCATATCTTCCTTGGCAATTTGTTCCAGGAAGCTGAGCCAGCCACAGAGAAGGCCCGGTTGCGTGTTGTCACCCAACAGGCCTCCCTGGGGGTCGCTACCCAGAGTGATAAAGCCATGGAGGCTCGGGTTGGCCGGACCAGCTCTGACTTCTGGGAAATACGCTCTGCCAGCTATTCAGGTCCCAAGCCATGGAGGGTTCACCCATTCCCTGACGATGTCTTATTTTATCAGGCAGAAAAGGTAGCAGTTAATAAAATGGGTTCCTCAAAATACGTCATACGGTCTAAATTAGGCATGTCCAAACTTCAGCCCTCCTGATGTTTTGGACCACAACTCCCAGAATTCCAAGCCTGTATTTCCAATGGCAAAGGACTGTGGGAGTTGTGGTCCAAAACATCTGGAGGGCCGAAGTTTGGACATGCCTGGTCTAAATCTACTGGACATTTTGGCATGCCCGACAGGGGATGCCTGCTATCTGAACAATGCATATAACTGGCCATCCCTGCTTCCAACATATTTGTAGGTATAATGTAGTGAACTTAAGGACAGGATGCTTTTGGTTTGGGCCTCTATTTTGCTGCCCAGGCTCTCCTTAGGGAAGAAGCCCTCTCCCATGTCAGACCTTGCCCACCTGCTTTTAAAATATGACGAGGATATCACGATATAACATTCAAGATGGTTGCAAAGATTACTGCGTGTTGTAAATTTTCTGTCTAACAAACAAAGAGTAATGACTGGTATTAAACTTTGGAAAGCAAGGAAGAAAGTAATCCTAAGAGCAACAATCTACACATATCAACATATGGAGGAGAACATGGGAAGCAGAAAGAGGCACTTGGACCCACCTAACTATCTTTCTTGTTCTTGCCCCCACGGATTTGCGTTCTTTGTTGACACTCAGTTTCTGAATTAAGAGCAGCCATAGAGGATCCAAACATAAGAGTATCTAGTCCAACCAACCAAAGCCTGTGGGAAGCCCAGAGGCAAAAGCACTTTCTAATGCTAAAATAGTACAAAAATATTATATAAATTATAACCGGAATCTTGTTTCCTTAAAGGCATTTCTGTACATCTTCCCCTTTGGCCGGCTCCCTTGAGCACAGCCAAGCATACGTGGCTGGAATCCTGTTGCACAGCTCTATGTGCACAATGATGATGCTGTCATCAGCAGCGGTACATTGCCACTGATCGACTTGTGATTTTGAGGTGCACATGACTTGCACACAGTACAACAATGCCACATGCAAGCCAGAATCAGCCAGGGAAATCTTTGATCAGTGCCAAATTGCCGCTGCTGACATCATCATGGTTGTAGAGGTGGGGCTACGCAAGAGGATTGTAGCCAATGCTTGTGTGAAAGCGAGTGCAGGAAGGCCAATGCTGTATAACAGTCCGTGTGTATGCGTATAATGTGAACAGGAGTTTGGCCACTATACACTTATTATTAATGAAACAGATTGCAAGATCTTGAAACAGCTCTGCAAAACATGAACAGCATGAAAATACTGAGTCATTTAAACAGGCTGTGTATATTTCAGAGCCTGTTAATGGGCATGTTTCTCTTAGATTGTCTACTTATATGGACTTGTGGTTGGCACGTGCCACTGGCAAAAAAAAAACAACAACAAAAAAAACACACAAATCACCACAGAAGATTGCTCATAACAACATAGCTCCATCTCGATATATTTGAGAGCAAACAGACTGAAACGATGCATCTTTGTGTCTGCCAATAACACAATATTGCTAAGTCAGGAGGAAAACCCAGCACCACAGCATTGGTAGGGAGTGTCTCACGCTATTTGAGTTGCAAGGAAACTTGATTTTGGAAAATAAAACAATGCTTGTTTTCAAACCAGTTGGTGAAAGGCCAAGATGTGTGCCAAAGCAACACATGATGCTGAGGGAGGCAAACCAAGAAACAGTGGGTAGTGCTAAGACTAAGCTGTGGTGCACAGGTCCAGGACTACAGAATGGGCACGAACTGTCAAACTAGAAGTTTGTGCCAATTAGTTTTTCAATCTAACAGTTCAGTGCCTCCCAGCCCCAACTCCTCTGGCGGGCACTCGCTCAGAGTCAGCGCCCTGATTCCCCTGCCCTGTCTTCTCTGGGTGCTGCCTCTGAGCGGGTGCCTGCCAGAGTAGACGGGGCTGGGAAGCACCGAACACGTGTTCAGCCGAAAAATGAACTGACACAAACCACCAAACCAGCAATTCGTGCCCATTCGGTCAACTGAGGCCAGGCCCACTCGAATGTCGCAGGCGCGCTCACTCAGGGTGCCCACTCCTAGGGAGGCACGGAGGTCGGCTAAGCACGGTCGCGCCTTCTCCGTTGTGGGCCCATCGTTATGGAACCACCTTCTGAGTGAGCTGCACCTTGCACAGTCCCTGCCCGCCTTCAAAAAGGCCTTGAAAACCATGCTTTTTAGGGAGGAATATGGCAACCTATTTTAACTTTATGTTTTTTTCCCTTTAATCTCCTCCCGCCCCCGCCCCCCGATGTATCTTGCCCAGAGTTCCCCCCTTTTTTATCTGTATTTTGATGTTTTTCACCTGTATATTGCTGTCTTTTTTTACTTGTAAACCGCCCAGAGTTCCACTCTGGAAGATGGGCGGTATAAAAATGAAATAAATAAATAAATAAATAAATCCTGCAAACAGAGGCGTAGCCAGGATTTGGAGCAGCTGGGGACAATGCCCTTCCTGCCACCACCACCCCACATCACACCCACCCAGCAACGGGGGCCGAACCCTGAGGGTGTCAGCTGGGTGCATGCCCGTGCGCACAGGCGGATGGGCGTGTATGCATGCACACACACGCAGTAGCACATGCGCGCCTTACACCTCTCCCACCAAGGCGAGGAAAACAAGGAGGAGGGCGTTGCAGCCACCACACTCCTGCCTGCCTGCCTGCTTTGCCGCTTGCCAGGCTCACTGCAGAGGAGGTGGCAGGGGAGGTGGCATCACCAAGCCTTAAGGGAAAGGAGGATTGTTGGGCAGCGGGAGGGCGCACAGCTTCCTCCTCCTGCTGCCTCACCAGGTGCCCCCAGATTGCTGCACCCGGGGCAAATGTACCCTTCTGCCCCCACCCCCACCGCCAGAAATGCCCCTGTCTGTAAATCAGGAAGCCACAACCACCAAAACAGCAGAGATCCAGAACTGAGTCACTGCTACAGCCATCTGTGTATAACTTGAAGCAACCATCTACTACAGAATGAGATGAAGCTCCAGTCGTATACACCATCTTTTGCTCAAGTGCTTTTTAAGAGTCAACAGGACTGATCACCCTTCTCTCAGATTTTTAAAAGACATTGCAGGTCTTATTACAACACTGTTGTTGTCACTTGGTAAAGGGGAACAGGAAAACCCAACAGGTAGTGCCACAGGAAGGGAAGGGAGGGCTTCCATTGTTCAAAGCATTTAATGGACTTAGGCAGGCACACTGGCTCAAACTTGCTCTAGAGTACACTTGAGCACCTCTGTAGGATATTTTGGAAAAATACAGGGTAGGGTGGGGGACTATTGGTAGGCTTCCTATTGATTCAATTTCCAAACATATGGGCATGCTTTGTTATGGCATCTTTGCTGAAGAATTTCAGAGGAACAGGATCAAATATAGAGGGCGAGGGGATAAATGTAAATATATTTAATACTAGCTCTGTGGCTAGTATTGGGAATTCAAGAGATCTGCTCGTACCACTCCTCCTTCCCAGGCTGTGGCAGTTGAGGCTCTGATTTTAAGAGAGGCCCAGATAGTACTGAAAACCAGGCTTTCTCGGTTGTCACCACTCTTCTTTGGAACACCCTCCCACCTGAAATCAGCTTGGCCCCCTCTTGGAATGGCTGTTTAAAACATGGCTCTTCAGGCAGGCTTTTGAAGAGCTCATAAGATCATAACACAGTGGGTATTCAGCATGAACGACCGATTCCATCATCTTGCATTTAAACTAAGCTCATTATTCTGCTGTTTTAGGTGTGGTATGTATTTTTTCAGTGTGTGTGTGTTGAGTTTATTGTGCACATGGTGGGTTTATGGTTTTCCACTGTTGCTCTTTATTAGTGTTGTAAACCACGCAGAGTGGCCCTTGCTGCCAGATGGGTGGTATAAAAATAAAATAAATAACTAATTTATATGCCTCTTGTTAGGGGCTGGACTCAATGATGAGTCTTTCCCAGCTTTGCAGATCTAAGATTACTACACTAGCAACAAATCTGGCAATAGATCCTGGGGGCATTAAAAATATGTGGCATGCATGCAGTGTGTTGACTGCCTCCTACTTGACGTAAACACCCCCTTCATAATCATTATAGTACCAGTTCCATACACCTCTGTACATATGCAGTGCTATTATCATTGCTGATGCCTTTTACCAGAGATGAACTCAAAATTCTGCTATGCATTGTTCCAGCAGAAAGGTTAGCTTTGAAGTAAATGAAATGTGTTCAATTGAGAAAAGAATGTATACTCTATTATCATTGCCTTCTTTTCTGTATGTTCAGCTTTGTTTGCCATGTAGGATTAAATGTCATTGAAAACATTGGTACTTAAGTTAAGCAAATGTAGTTTAGCTGAAGCAGGGCTTTTCACTGTGTACGGTCTTGCCAGCTTCCACAGACAATTTCATAAACACATTGTGTTCTTAACAGGCTCCATTTTTCACATAGGCCATTGATAGTTTCTGTGTTGTGTGTATGTGTGTTGTGTCATTACAGTCGTGACCGACCCTTCGTGACTCTACATCCATGGAGTTTTCTTGGCAGGAACACTGGAGTGGTTTTGCCAGTTCCTACTCCAGGTGCCTACAGCACCTGGTATTCCCTGGTACATCCAAGTACTAACCAGGGCTGATCCTGCTTAACTTCCAAAAGCAAGCGAGACTGGATGTGCTTAGGGCATCTAGGCAGCTGATAGTTTCTAAGCTGGAATTGAATTCAGAAATATTCTGAATTCACCAAATAAACCAACAGCAGGCACAGACACTAAAGCCAAGTTCTGATATGAACTTTCAGTATAACATGAACTGCTCTGGGAGTTGAGTCATGGCTACTGGACTTCTTTTTTGAGAGATAGAAACGTTTCGCTGTTCATCCAAACAGCTTCATCGATGAAGCTGTTTGGATGAACAGCGAAACGTTTCTATCTCTCAAAAAAGAAGTCCAGTAGCCATGACTCAACTCCCAGATAAACGCACCTGGATGACTGAGAATCTTCACAAACATGAACTGCTCTTCTGCTTAATTTCTGAACTGCAAAAGGAAATTAATGGCATATCTTTAAAAGGAAGAAGAAAAGCATAATGATTGTGGAAATAGGTGAGCAGTAAAAAATATCTTAGCATATACAAGCTCTATGTGAAATTTCCCTCATCTGACCAAGAAGCCATCTTGAAAGAATGAAGTGTTTCTCTGAAAAATCTTACCCACAAATCAGATACCAAACAACTGCATTTTAAATTAACATATTTTACTGTCTCAGTCACAGCAACCTCATACAGTAGGATACACATAAAATATATTTAGCATGGTATCACTTGCAATTTAACACTGTTGTACTAGTTATTCCATGACATGTATGTACACAGGACTTGTTTTTTGTTTTTAAAGCAATATAGTTAGTCCCTGTTAGGTTCAAAGTATAAATTACGTGGCATCACAGTTTTTCTTCATTAGTGTCATGTGAGTTGCAATATGGAACTCAAACAAGCAAGTACTAGACACCATATAGTATAGCAGCCAAATAAAGACAAGCATGATGCTTGAACAGAAACAGAACAAATCAAAATACTTCTTAGAAAGAGTAAAATAGTTTTAAATTTGGCATCATATATACATTTTATCTACAGGTACAGTAATATACACTGAATTGAAAAACTCCATCTCAGATGTTCAAAAACCTCAATCATTCAAGCATTGATTTCCACTGAGCATCCTGGTCAGGAAGGTAACACTTGTTTGCAAAACAAAAATAAAATAGAAATTGAATGTAGTATGCCAATGCAATAAACTAACTTCGCCTTTTCTTGACCATTAATAGTTTCTTTCAATTCCCTATGAAAAAATATTTTGAACTGTACAATTAAAGTGTCTTCATGACAGAATTTCAGTAAATTTACAAGCATCTGTGAAATCACATTGAGCTGCAGCCCACCTGGTGCCACCCAACTCATGGTGTGATCTCCAGCCATTCATAAGCTTGCCACTTAAAAGGTGAAAGGATTAGAACTCTTATTTAATGTCTGTCTCTTTCAAATCTACAATTATGTGATTGAGGGGGATCTCCCCCAAGGTTTGGAATGCAATGCTAAGCCCTGGTCATTCTATATAAAAGACCAATGATGAAAGGACACTCGGTTATCTTTTGGGGCAAAGAAAAAAGTCTGCCTTTGGACTCTGTCCTGAAATTTTACTTAATAGGGAATAACACATCTCGCTTATTTAACTGTCACCACTCAGCAATGTTACTGATTTGCAAAGGGGCACTTTAGGGAACAAACGAAAGGGAAGAAAGCATATGTGTGAGGCCAAGTCTTCCTAGTCTTGTTGCAGCTCAAGCCATCACTTCTAAAAGGTCTTTGCTGGTGTTGGAATACTCTGTGCCCACTATCACTTACTCCAGAAGCAGAATTTCAAACCAGCAGGAAGCAATAAAGAGGCAAGGAAGTTTGAGTGACACCTATCTTTAGCAGCTATTGGAAGCTGTGTGAGAAACACAGTACACCTAAAAAAAATTAACCCAAAGGCTTCACTTATATGACCTTATCTTTTTTAAAAAGACCACACAAATTAATGAATATATTTATTAAAAAATAGACCGCTTCAAAATCACCTATTTACAGTAAAAAGAACAAGATTTGATACATGTGCAACAGAAGGCTCATCCAATCATAAGGGAAGACAACTGCAGGCATAAGGTAACACATACACATTCACTCCTTTAAAAATATCAGAACTGTAAAAAAAAAAAAAATCCAAGTTGGGTGTATTGGCAACACAGGAAAATCAACACTCAATTCCGAATTCAATTTTATATTGTTCAGGGAAATCTGGGAAGTAATCATAGGAACAAAGATATGAGGATGAAACACAGTGGTGATCTGACATTTGGAGCTTAAGATATGCATCTAATGTATTTCTTTTTTTTCTGAAAAAAGTCAGTGGTTTTAGCAAAAACAAAGTAATGAAGTTATCATACAAGCTATCCAGAGACAATTTCACAATTCACTAAAAATCGTGTTCTTAGTTCCTCGTGTTTTTACTTACTGCTGATGCTCTGTTATGTGGATGACAGTGAGAGCAATGAAACACAGACATGTGTGCGGTATCTTTTTGGAAAATAATGCATCCCGACATGTACCTGCTTCTAAAAAAGAAAAAGTGTTCCTCTTCCTCCAACAAAATGGAAAAGCAGCTAAGAGTCACCTAAAAAAGAAGCAGCAGCAACTATTATATAGACAACATTTATAAAATCACGTCATCAAGGACTGGCACGCATGTTAAGATGTATTTTTCTAATACTAGGGCATGTCTCCTTTATTTCTCTCCTGAGAGATTAGTAGGATGATACTTTTCACCAGGAACATCAGCAAGTTTGTGTTTTTAGCCCTTTTGTCCCAAAATACAGAATTTTTCAAACAAGAAAAAAAGTAGTGTCTATCTGTAAACCAGATGTGACAGCTGGTTTGATTTATAATTTAAGTGGTTATTTGGCAGGAACCTGTGAAGCTCACTTTTTCGACAGCAGGGATCATAATAGTAAGCGTTGAGACAAGTATCACAGGAAACTTTCGAACAGAAAGTGCATGTGTTTGTAGCTCCCGATCGATTGCAAAAGCCACAGCGTGAAGAGCTTGAAGGCTTAGATTTTGAACTGAACTGCGAGGCTCGCTCTTGAGTCTGTAACATATATTGAGGTTTCTCTCTTACAGCAGATCCAGATGGCATGCCTTCACTGGAAAGAGATTTCAGAGAATAGCTGCTCTGTTTCACTGCCGGATACTCCTGCCTGCAAATAAGCATGCCGTCACACTTTTGGCAGATGGAGGCGCCACAAGATAATCCACAGTTTTGGCACTTAAGGGAAGTGGTTTCTTTGGCTAGATGGGTACGTTTATGGTAAGCCGGGTTGGCATCATTTCTTAGCAGCCATACATCATGCTTGGTGGATTCCTGTCGCTTAAACATGCCTCTAGAATCAGGATCAGTGTACAAATCTAATTCATCTTGCGGTGAATAATAAGTGCCATATGGGATTCCTGTTCTTACTATGCCGTTGGCATGGGATGGAACCGGTAAATATTCATCAGAACATCCATGTGGTGAATGTGACGTGGCAAGGAGAGACGGCGATGAACGAATTATTTCATCTTTCATGTCGTCTTCTGTATCAACTAAAATGGGCTCTTTTCTGAGACTTAATGACGTCATCAAGGGTGGCTTCTTATTGTCCAAGTAGTTATCGTAAGTGTCCACTGATTTAGAAGGTTTGCTAACTTTGGGCTTGAAGTAATCTTTACAGCCTCTCTCACTAGCAGATTTCTGAAGTACCATTCGAGACATGGAAGTATTTAGATTCTCCTTGCATTCTGCGCGACGTTTCAAGGCATCTGAACAGCCTCGAACATCATCGTTGCTGTTTTTTCTCTCCTTTACAATGTCAAGTTCCGAATAACCTTTGTCTTTTACTTGAAAGTGAATCTCAATCAGCTGCTCACACTCTATTTTGGCCAAGAACAGTTCAAACGATACCATCTTTACCTGGAGGGTGTCAACCAGCTCTTTAAGCTTATACATAGTTCCTAGTTCTTGGACGTATCCCATTGAGTTCAGTATGTGTCGTATATCCTCATCAGATAATGTAGATTTCACATAATAAACAAAGGGTCCTGTGTAGGTCTGAAGACACAGAAGAGAAAGAAGAAAAGGTAAACGTAACTCAGATACAGTTCTGAAACATCTCACATGATACAGTCACAGGAGGGGACATACAACAATGGGTTTTGGTTTAAACGTAAAAAAAAATCCTACAAACCACTTGAACTTCCTATACCAAAATGATTTCAATGAAACGACATGATAAGCAGTCATCACCAACTGGTCTCTAATAGAATTTCTACAATTCCATATAATGCTTGGGAAGAGAAGAGTATCAGGTGTCAGCTCCAAATAGTAATTCCTATATATGTTCAAATGAACGCAAAGAACATTTTGTTTTTATCAGCAAAGAAATATCACAAGAATACTTGGAAGAAAATAAACATATGTTTAAGGTGCAGACAATGCCAAGAGTGTGCGCGTATGAGAAGTCTCAAAAGAACTGTAAACTTGTGATAATCAGAACATAATGCATGCATTAGACCAGGGGTGCCCAAACTTTTTGTAAGGAGGGCCAGATTTGGTGGCTGAGACTGTGTCAGGGGCCGGTTGCTCCCCGACCCTGCCACCCCACTGCAATCCCCACCCACTGACCCATAGGCCCCACCCACTGACCCATAAGCCCCACCCACTGATCCCTTGCAACCACACCCACAGGAAGGAAGGCGGGAACCAAGGGAGGGAGGGAGGAAGGTGGAAACCAAGAGAGGAAGGGAGGAAGGTGGAAAACAAGAGAGGAAGGAAGGAAGGTGGGGAACAAGGAATGGAGGAAAGAAGGAAGGTGGGGACCAAAGGAAGCACAGGGAGCCGTGGCCACAGGTTGCCCCTTGGAAGAGGCGATCTGTGTGACCTTGCACCCCCGCCCAAGTTCCCCAGCAGTGGTGACGGCTTACCTGCCAGCCCACCCCAAAGCTCCTTGGCAGAGGCAGAGGCCCGCTGGCCTGCCCACCCCCACACATTCCCCTGTGGTGCCGGTGGCGGCAAACCACCTGTCCGCCCAGCCATCCAAGCTTCCCGGAGGAGCTGGTGGTGGTGGCCCGCCCCCTCGCCCGCCCACCCAGCCCCACAAGCTTCTGCTCACCGCCTGGCCGGCCCGCCCAGCCCCTCAAGCTTCCCGGCGGTGTCAGTGTTGGCGGAAGATTTTAAAAAAAAATGGGGCAAAGGAGGGGGAGGGAGGGGCAGGCCAACCAGCCGTGTGCCACTCAGAATGGCCTGATGGGCCGGATTTGGCCCCCGGCCCGGGCTTTGGGCAGGCCTGCCTTAGACTAATGGCTAGATGTGTGCTATATAAATCCAATAAATTAATTTATGAATAAATTAGTCTGTCAGTGAAACTGTAAAGGCGCATAGCTGAAACTGAAGTAATTTTTCAGATTCAACATATATAGTTGTTAGAACCTCAACCCATAACGCATTTACTCACCAGAACTCTGGTTTGTTTAAAAAATCTGGAAAATACTTTAAAATACATACTGATATTCAGTAAACAACATCAAAGTAAGTTCTGAGGAAAAATAATGTATACATAAGTTTAAATTTCAGAGAGGAGGAAGTAGATTTTGAAAGACCAGCAGTCATCAGATTACATGTACTGTACTGTACTTCTTAATTTTAAGGGCCAGCATCAAGATTGCAGGAAGTGAATTGTATGCCTGGGATTTTTCATTCCAGCAATACAGTAGTGGTTCTTTATTTATTTATTTATTGAGCTGTAGAGTCTCATCTGCAAAAATATCACCTGTTAAAAAGCTATTAATGTTGAAAACTGATTTCAGTGTAGAATAAATGGCACATTTATTTAAAAAATTTCAGGGAAACAAAGCCCCTTTCACTAGAAAACCAAATGTCATATTTTTCCTATCATTTGCTAGTAAGATAATTGTAGGACTTTAAAAGTAAAACACACACACACACACATCATAATTTTTTAATTTTATTGGTACATCTTAAAAGACATCACGCACCTTCAACAAATAACCTAATCTTTATTTCATGAAATACAGTATATATATTTTATTGGAGGTATTAGTGGCCAAGTCTAAACATTTGTTGCTCAGTTTACTTCTTTCTGACTTTACATTTTATTTTTTTCCTCAGATGATATAAAATGCAAGAAAAACAAGTGGTTTGTTGTTGTTGTTGTTGTTGTTTGTTTTGTTCATTTGGAATTTGGATGCTTTTTTAGGAAACTACTAGGAAAATATAAAAGTGTATAAAAGGAACTGACAAGCCTGAATGCTGATATTAGGATTACAGTGATTAACGTTCAGATATATTTCAACTCACTTCTAAAGACTTTTGGATGCCCCTGAGTAATTTCTCAATCTAATATACAGAGACCTTGGAAGGATAAAAGGCTGCTCCAAACCCCGGATATTATGTCAGGATGAAATTCAAAGAGGTGAAAAACTCCCAGCCTCTAGCTCCCTAGCCAGGTACCCTATTATATGTGATTTTTCAACCAACTCCAAGATGTCAACCAACAGATAATTTTAAATTCTCCTTCTAGAGATATACCCTCTCTTTCACTGGAACAATTTTAATGTTGATGGAGAAATATGCAAACACCTGTCTTGCCTTTCAAGCTTTTAAACTCTGGAATCAATTTGACTATTACACTCTATACTAGCGTTAAAACCAGGTGTACTCCAGGCTGTGTTGACTGGTGGAAGTGCTTGGGGTTGTTGTCGTGCAAAACATCTAGAAGGTACAATTTGAAGATCAGAATTTACCATCTTGCAGATTGCATGCACAATAAATATTAAGTCACAAAAACACTTAACATAATTGTACCATCTTACCTTTATATTTTTGAACTCCTTCTTCCAAGGGTAAAGAAAAAGATTTACCCCAACTGATTCCAACATGCCGAACGCATTCTGAAGAGAACGCAAGCTCGAAGATTTCAAGAACCTCAGTGAATTCTCAGCAATCTCATAAAATTTAATTAGACGGAATCGATAAAAGGGATCAATCTTGGGGAAGCAGAGTAAGGCTGAAGCTGCCACTCGTAGATATTCATCACTAACTGGACGGTGCTTCTTCTCAGAGGTATCCAATTTAGATTCATGAAACTGTATATACTTCCTAAACACATCGTCTTTGTATTTTGCATCCATCTGAAGTTGGATTCTTGCACGCTCAAGGGCGGCTACCTCATTTTTTTCATTGCGACCTTGAAGCACGCCAATCTTTAGATGATGTAAAACAGCAGTGGAGTCTTCTGAAAGAAAAGACGACACGCGTCACTTATTTGTATACTACACAAATTATTCCTAAAGCACTAATAATAACTATGAAAGCATCTCTAGCTTGGAATTGGCTCTTTACACTTTTGCATCTGTCTGGTAGAAATATAACTATTTTGTAGAGTATTCTGTACAGCACTGCAGTTAAAACTGTGCTCACAAACCGGGGTTAAATTCCAGATAACAGGCTCAAGGTTTACTCAGCCTTCTATCCTTCTGAGGTGGGTAAAATAAGCTTGCGGGGGCGGGGGATGTTCAGCCTGCATAATTAAATTGTAAATCACACAGAGTGCTATAAGCATTATGGGGCGGTATATAAGCAGAACACTTTGCTATTTTTATTTTTTCTTTGTAGTGTTACTTGATTTTGCTAAAAATACTACATATTTTAGCTGAACTATTAAATGATTATCTAGAACTTATTTTGACTAAATAGGTTCTTTGGTCTCATTTAAATGTTTTGCCAAAATGTTATATTCACAGTTCTACATACATATGGTAGGAGAATGGAAAAATAATAATATCCATTATTTACAGTGTACAAAGCATTGCATGTATAGTATTTACAGGTCCTTAGTAATCCTTCTGATAACATCTGAGGGCAATCTAACCTTAAAGGTAAGAAAGTGTGGTGTAGATGGACTTCAAGCACAGTAAACTTCTGGAATGGCTCTCATTGAGAGTGAGTGCATTTACTTCTTTATTAAATTTATGTACCAGAAATTTCTGGACTAAAACTTCCATGATCTTCTATAACTAGCAGTGCTGAATAGAACTGAAGGAAACAGCAGTCCAATAATACCTACAGGGCCAACTTCATGAAATCAGCCTCAGTACAAGGGATTCCTTCTCCTAAAGCACACTGCAGGAAGAAGCTTCAGCAGCTAGTAGTGACACTGTCTCATATGGTAATGAACCAACTTAGCCCAATACAAAGCCTTATGGATATATGTTTCAGGCTGATTATATAAATCTTGGTTGCTACTTTACGTGTCATCACTAAAGTGAGTTTCTGAACAAAAACAGTGAGTTTCTGTCTGGTAAACTGCAGAACTACTAAAATACAACATTCAAAGGCAGGAAACCTTGGGGGCTCATCCTGTAAGAAAATCTAACTGCTGTCTGCACAAAATGGGCATTCCTAAAGCAGTTTTCTCTTCCCAAGCTGACAAAAAAGAGATCCTATTTCACATATGGGTTTGACCTAGTGAATCACAACACGTGTCCACAGAGTGGATAGAGCATTGTGTACGTGTTGTGAGCTGTTCCAAAATTAGGTCTCAAGCTCCAAAAGAAGTATCAACTCCATCAAAACATTTCATTGGAAGTAAAATGCACATTACATCCAAGCAAATATGTATTAGAATGGACCGTAGAAATTGCAACTGTACTGCGATAACATGATCTCACAAGGATATTTATCATAAGAGAAGGAAAGTGAGGAAGTGGGCGAAGGAAAGTGATAAAAATCCACAAGATGTGCACAAGGAAGGCACTTTACTCCAGAGCACAACCAGCCATGAGACTGATTTGCAATTTAGAAAGTTACTAGACCAAATCTTGTCTCTACCATGAACTTGCTAAGTGGCCTCAGCTCCCCCACCACCACTCCAACTGGCATACAGACTACTAAACCAACACACCTTGAAACTTATTCCCTACAGTATATGTATCTGAGCACATTGAACACAAATTGTTGTAGTTTGCCAGATTTTTGGTGACAGAGAAAATGTCACATAAGGTTTCATTTCCATGAGGATGATCTGAACTGTCAGAATAACTGATTATGTAAAATATAAACAAAAATAAGGCTTTGTGTGATAGATTTTCTTAACCCTTAACCTGAGAATATGACAATTTTTCTGCCAAATGACCATCATCTCTTTAAATTTTACTGTCTAAGGAAGCGATTATTAACAAGGATGAAACTCAACCCTTGCTAAGCATATCATCATCCTAAACATTTTTCATCTTTAAGATATAATAAAACACAGATTTGTGTATTTAATGTAAGAATCATTTCTTACATTAAAATCAACCACGACAAAAAACTTATCACCTGGGCAAATTAACTGGAATGCTCATTGTAAAAAAAAAATTCTGCAGGGAGCATGACGAAATGCTCAGCTGTTCAGCTTTGAATTCCAACAATGCAACACAACTCTATACCTGAGAGTAAAAAAATAAGTTCCATTTAGTTCCCTATGATTTATTTACAGGTAACTGTATATAGGATCATGCCATTAGGCACAAAAACTACAGGCTCCTAAGTATCAACTGCTCAAAATGAAGAAACTATTCAAAACTACTTAAAATTGAGAATACATAATATAAAAATATGCTCTCCAAACTAATTATGATCTACCATCTGTAGATGTACAGATTCTGCAAAGCAGTTTACTGGCATCACCAGCATACAAATGTCACAACCCAGATTCAACATTAGGGAGTCTACATAGCACAAACGATGTGCATAACAAGATTAATTCAACAATTAAAATTCAATAGGTGCTTGAATCTTTTCCCAGACAAATACCCACAGGCCAGATTTTTAATATATACTGTATATATATATATTCAGAGCCAACTCAGGAGCAAATTTTACTTATGTTAGTCAAGCCCTTCTGCTTTCTTTGGCATAAGGCCTATCTCTTCTTCACATAGAATCTATTACAAACCTAGTACAGTACATTGTTATCAGGGTAGTAACTTCTAAAAGCTTTGCCAAATATTTAAACACATCGACTCAGTATACAGTACTTTGCACAGGAAGAAACCTTTATCCCACTGTATTACCAGCAGTATTCTCTGAAGCCCTTCCCTTTTTGAGATTATCAAACACTTCCTTCTAAGTTGGTCTTAAATATCATGCCTAAGGTGTATGCCTCAACAAAGAAAAGATCATGCAGAGCAAACAGAAAATGAGGGAGAAAAATATGCAGAGTGTGATGTGTTAGTTTAATAGTCTTGGACTTTCCACATTGCACCTGCCATCTGAGTACAGTATTCTGACAGATCTCATAAAAACAACAAACTGGCAGTAAGCCTGCAACACTGCCAAGCTATTTTGAAGAAGGCTGTAAGATGTTCCTAACTCCAGAAAAAGCATCTTCATTCCCAGAATAAAACTAGGCAAAGCACAAAGGAGCACTTTTTTCCAACAACAGACTCACAATATTAATCAGCTAATGACTTTGTTGGCCCTGACTATGACAGATATACAAACAAAAATTTGAATTATCAGTTTCAGTTTGGGCTGAGGAAGGCATGAGCTACCACAAGAATTTCATAACAATCAATGTTTAAAACAGATCTGGGGAATGTATGACTCTCCACTAGAGTACTGAACTGCAACCACCCCTAGGCACCACAGCCACGGGAGAGGGATAACGGGAGTCACAGTGCAATGAACATATGGCAAGCCATGCCTTCTCCACCCCAATGAAAACCCTAACCCTTCCCTGCCTGCCTTGTTCAGTAAATTCAAGCACAGTCCCACCCACTCGCTTGATTATAACACACTAACAGTTAACGGCACAAAAAGCAGACGCCACCGTTTGTTTGTTCTCAAGCGGACCATCTGTCCCTAACTCCTTCCTCAAGATCCTCCACCGCGGCTCGGAGGGGAGGCGGAGGAAGGACAGCGAAGGTGGGAAATTCCTCCTGGCTGGGATGGATGGATCAAGGGGGGGGGAAAAAACCCTCCACCACCTCCGCCAGGCTGGATCCGACCCCACCAAGGAGGGCTTGAGCAGGGCTCCGGGAGCCACCCCTGGAAGAAGGGATGCAGGCGAGGGAGAGGCATATCTTCTTCCTTCCTCCCCCCCCTCATCATCATCATCTCCTCATCCTCCATCCTCATCATCATCATCATCACCACCACCACCACCACCACCACCACCACCACCACCCAGATGGGTCACCTGCGCTCCGCAGTCCATCTTTACTCAAGCCCTGCCAGTCCCCCTTCCTCCTCATCATCATCCTCACCATCATCCTCCCCCCGCCGCCCCGGCCGCCCCCCCTTCCTCCAGAGAGCTGTACCCACCGCCTCCTCGGCCCTTCCGAGAAAGCTCGCCCCAGAAAAGCGCGGGGAGCGGAGCCACGACGACGCCCGCAGCGACGCGGCTCCCACCGAAGCCCACAGACCAGCAACCGCCCAGGAAGACGTCCGCAACCCGGAAGTGCAACCTCCACCACCACCACCACCCTCGCCGCCGCCGCTGCCGCTGCCGCCACCCCTTTCTCCCCGCCCCAAAACAGGAAACCGGAAGTGAACGCGAGCGGTCCTCTTCGAGAGCCGCTTCCACCCTGGCCCCGTCTTCCTCCCCCCTCCCGCACGCAACGGCCCGCGTGGAAGGCGCATGCGCAGGAATCGGGCCCCAGGAGCGACGTCGCGGGAGCTAAGAATAGCTCCGCACGTTTGGCGCATCTTCCCGTTCTTCTTGACAGATCACCTCCCACCACCGTCACCGCCGCTCTGTGGCTAAAATGGGAAGCGCTTGGGCGGGGGGGGGGGGGGGGGAAAAGCGGGCCGGGGAGCGGGGGGGGGGGTAAGCACAGGGTCTTGCGCCGCCTCGGATTGGGGCCGGAGGTTGCTTCCCGCATCGGTCAGGGCACGAGTGGATGTGGGTCGAGGTGGAGGGCCTCAGGCATAGTCTATCTGCTATGTAGTTATCAGGGTGTGCTTTCAACAGTACCCAGACAAATCCAAAAGCCTTCACCACCACCCATGCTTTATGGATTTCAGCACCTTAGGCCAGTGATGGTGAACATTTTAGAGACCAAGCGCCCAAACTGAGATTCAAAACCCACTATTTTTTCGCAAAGTGCCAATACAGCAATTTCACCTAAGTACAGGTGGCTGTGAAGGGGTGATGTCGAGTGCCCACAGAAAGGGCTCCGTGCCATAGGTTCGCCATCACTGCCTTAGGCCATTGTTCACCTTGAGGCTATGGATACTGCTGTCTACCTAACAAGCCTATTCAGGCCATTGTTCATCTTATGAGCCTATTTCAGACCAGGGTGACGTGAGGTCAAAATTGACTATAAGATGCACTAGATACAACATTAAAAAGCAAGCAACAGATAACAATGCAACAAAAATAATAATGATAATAAGGAAACAAAAGGTAAAATATATGAAATAAGATAGCTATACTAATACGAAGCCAAAGCAAAATGGAAGAAATATCTGGCAAGATGGCGCGGGGGGGGGAGCTATTCAAGGTCGCCAAATGCCTCACGAAAAGCCAGGTCTTCAAGGCCTTTTTAAAGGCTGGTAGGGACTGTGCAAGGCACAACTCACTCGGGAGATGGTTCCAAAGGAAAGGGAAAGCCACAAAGAAGGCTCGGTTGTGGGTTCCCACTTTCCTAGACTCCCTGGGCGTGGCCACCCGAAGTGAGAGCGCCTGCAACATTCTGGTAGGTCGGGCCTCAGTTGACCTCTGGAAGATCCGCTCTGCCAGGTATTCAGGTCCCAAGCCATGGAGGGTTTTGTAAATCAAAACCAAGACCTTGAATCTTATTTGGGACGCAATGGGTAGCCAATGCAAGCGAGCCAGAGCTGGGGTGATGTGGTCATATCGACCCACACCCACCACCAGTCTGGCTGCCGCATTTTGCACCCACTGAAGTCTATGAACAAGATTCAAGGGCATCCCCACGTAGAGAGCGTTGCAATAGTCTATCCTCGAGATCACAAGCTTGATGAAGACAAGTTCGATTTACAACCAGATGAAGGATTCATTTTAGAATAATAACTTTTCCTATTAGTTTTACAGTTATATCAGAAAATTACTGATTTGGTGATTATATACCATTAGAAATACATTAGAAGTATTTAAATTAAAAAATCTGATTTAAATAAAAAATTGATTTAAATAAAAAAATCCGATTTTTAATTTGAAAAAAACCATTGATTTTTATCCACTTTGGCCAGTGGTGGCAAACCTTCAGCACTCCAGATGTTCTGGACCACAACTCCCACAGTCCTTTTTCATTGGCAGTCTAGGCTCGGAGTTCTGGGTGGTGGTCCAAAACATCTGGAATGCTGAAGGTTTGCCACCAAGGCGACCAGAACAGTCTCCATCCCATAACCAGGCCTGAAGCCAGATTGATGGCATATAACCACCACCAGGTTGGCTACAGGCAGATGCCTCAGCACTGACCCACCTCCCATGCAGGGCTTTTCCTTCCCCACACACCTGTCTTGAGTGTTTTTGTTCCAGTTGCAATGGAAGGTGCATGGGGGGGCAGAAAATTAGAGAGGACATTGATGCTCAGATATATGACAGAGGTCTAGCAAAATGCAGCAGCCACTTGCACAATTTGCCTTACATGCACACTATTCCACAATAGGCTTTGGTCAACATGTGTAGCAAACACTAAACGAAAGTACTGTGGTACCTTGAAGGTCAACAGATTTATTTCAGTTTAAATTTTGATAATTTGCAATCCAGTTCCTTGAACATGAAGTCAATTATTTAGCCACAGTTGTACAGTATACAACTATGTATTGTGGGGACCCCCTAAAGATAGATATAGACACAGAATAATGAGATTTCTAAGCGACAGTAGCATTTTTAATGCCATTAATGTGCTTTGAAAGTGCAAGTTACATAAACATCCTGACATAGCTAGAATACTCAGCCATCTGGCACAGGCTATTTCTGAGATGCAAAAACGTTGATCCAGAAAAGTCACTTGTATTTTTCTAAATTAACTTCAGAATCTGTAACCAGTTTTAATATCCTAATCTATGCACAGCAGCATAAAAATCTGATGATGGGCTAAGAGTTCTTACCTTTATTGGAACCTTTAGACACACTCTGGAAGTTAAACACCAAATGTACCTTTCTGGCTGTTTTAATAATGCATACTAAATATGTTTTTTTAAATGCATACAGGGCTAACATGGCTATCGCTTGGCTAACGACAGTTATGTAACAATGAAGGTCGTGATCTAAAGGATAATTTTGGGGGACAGGGAGGGGATGTGTGGCTCTTCAGATGTTGGACTGCTATTGGCTATCTTGTTTAGGACTATGGGATTTTCATTTGTAATGCTAAAAGTTACAGTTGATTTAATAGAATAAAAAGCTTTTCCATCATCTGTGGGTAGCTGTGCTGCATCAGTGCACTTAACTGCCAAAGAGAGGTGGGTGGGTTGCAGTAAGAGAGAAATTAGATTGTACAGATATTTCTAGAGCTCATCACAGCCACACAGTGAACTGGTTTCTTGAAAACAGAGGCCATTACCAAAACAGAGGCACTGATCACTATCATGAACAGTGCTTTCCATTTATATGATACAAGAGGGACCCACAAAATCATGTTGCCTGTGGCTTCGGAGACTAGGACGCAGGGCAATGGTTTCAAACTACAGGAAAAGAGATTCCATTTGAACATTAGGAAGAACTTAATGATGGTTAGAGCTGTTCAGCAGTGGAATATGCTGCTACGGAGGGTGGTAGAGTCTCCTTCTTTGGAGGTTTTTAAGCAGAGGCTGGATGGCCATCTGTCGGAAATACTGTGATGGGGGCCCCTGCACAGCAGGGGGTGGACTGAGGTCTCTTCCAACTCTATGATTCTAACTATGCCCTCTTTTGTATTCTATTCCATACTGTCCCTTCCCCAACAAACCTTCAAGTGTTTCATTGGCAGTTAAGCATCTTCAATCCTATTTGGCTGTTTTGGAGATTTTCTGTCCAACGTGTCCTTCCACTCCCCACCAAACCAAGAAAATACATCTGGAAATGTTTCTCCGAATCTTATTAATTCCAAATTCCTCCAGTGCTTATACGTGTTCACAAAGATATTTTTCACAAGGATCTGTGCCTGAGAAATGCCTCTGCTCTTGAACAAAGTCTAACTTGGTGGGTAGAGTGCTGGGTTAGTTCTAGACGGATGGTTCCTAGTGGTATCAATCGAAAGAAATGCAGCTATTCCACCTTTTCCTCTTTAATGAGATTTTTTCTTCAACAAGATATAATCAGCAATGGTAAAACACAGGAAGAGTGTTCGTAGATGATGGTAGCACCATCTAGAAACTGCCTTTCCCCTGAAATACTGTGAATAGTGCAGGACAAAGAATATTAAATGCCTGGTTTGTCCTTTTAGTTGGACTGGAAAGTCCCTGCTAATCTATAAAACTCTTGGGCCAATCATTATACCGCTGTTAAAAATTCCCCTGAATGCCTTCCCAGGACTTCCTGGAAGAAGGGTAGGGTATAAGTGAATGCCCTGAATGTTAGGTCTCTTGTTTGTACACTGAAAATATTTTCTACTGGTAAGGCTAAACGGGATGCATATCTGCCAGTTTCCTAAGTGTTGCTACATGTCTGGAATATTGTTCTGCTTCTAAGAAAATAATATGTAGTAGTAGAATTCCAAAAGGCTTCATAGAAGTCAGGTTCTTTCAAATGTCCATAAGCTCATTCTAGAGTTTAGGAATGGTGCAGCTAGATATGGTTTGAAAAATGTAAAGTTTTTATTTACTCCATTTCTACACAGGCAGCTTGTAAGAAACGGAACACAAATCACATTTAATTGAAATGTAAAAAAAAAAGTTAAAAATCCGAACATTAAGTAGTATGAGTTAAGATAAACCACTCCCTGAACATCTCACATATCTGAAAATCCCTTTAGGCGCACCATAAATAAAAAACAACTTGACAGCACGTGGTATATCAGCAATTTTTTTTTGGCTAAATCCAGTGGTGGTCTTAATGAAAGCTTCTTCAAGGTTTAAGATGAATCAGTTTGGACTGAGGAAAAGCCCACTGGGGAAAGAATCTGTGTACCCTAACATCTGTGATGATTTCTCTAAATGTGTCTGATTTTAATTTGTTGCTTTTGGATTAGTCATCTGGCATGCAAAAACCTAAGCATGCATCATAGCTTTATATGACGTAGCATACAGATAGACATTCTAAAGAAGCCTTGAGACCTGGGTAGTGGTCGGGGGTGGTGGTGGTGGTGGTGGTGGTGGTGGTCAGAAATGTTTTATTTCAGAAAAATCACCACAGGCAATGATCTTTTCTTTCCACAGGTGAACAAACGGAAGTTAGTATACTGGTTCCATATATCAAGTTTTTTTACTTACCTTCAAAAATTAATTTTAAGGGTGGTTTTGGGATTATCTTGACAAGAACTGCTATCCTCTTATTAGTCATCAGTCCCCACTCCCAATAACCTATACAAGTCATGGAAAGGGGGGCAATTGATAATAACAAATGACTTGCCAAACACCCTAATGACTAAATTCATTGTAAGCTGAGTTTCTCATACCAAGGAGAAAGGTTGTTGTTGTTGTTGTTGTTCTTGTTGTTGTTGTTGGTAGGTTGGCAGACAGACAGACAGACAGACAGACAACCAATCAACCAGTCTTTGGATATAAACCTCCCAAATTTTATTCAGGATAGTGGCAACACTGGCAGCTGGTATGTTACACTGCAGTGAAAGGAAGGGAACCCAGAAACAGGAATTGAAGGTGCCTTTTTGAGTTTAGTTCCTCTGCAGTATGACATGCCTGCTGCCAGTGTTGCCACCACCCTGATAACGAATCTGGAAATCTTAGGACTTCTCAGTGCTGTTATGTCTCTTGCTCTTTTTAAGGCATTTGTGGAAAAAGAGTGCTTTTCCAGATGTGTCATGGGACATTTGGTGTGTTGAGGTCAAAGCAGGCAAATCCTTAAATGCTAGGCCATTCTGACACATAATTACACTCACAGCACTACCATGTGGCTGAAACTCACTGAGGATTAATCCCCACTGCCTGGGATTAGCTGTTAAATCTTGTTTCACTTCATAAAACCCTTGTGGCCAATCTTGATTTTACAAATATATAATGATTATGCTTGACTGGGGCATAGTTTTCATGGGAGCAGAATTCTTCTTGTATAGGGGACATATAGGAGATTTGGTGTGAAAGTAAAAGCTGAGATCTAGGAGTGGGAGTGAAAAAATATGAATCATCATGCAATATGGGAAATTCTCAATTCTTCTATAACTGCAGATATTTGTCACTGTTGGCAGCAGGTGACCTTCTGTTGATTTATGCATTGATATCATACATTGTTGCACAAGGAGCATGTGTGAACAAGAGCTGGATGTAGGCGTCACAGTGTAAGAGGGATTAGAGAGAGAAAAAAATACAGAGACAGCAAATGCAGTATTAGGGTTTGATCTCATATACAAGCAGAACAAGAACCGTTTACTGCTTCAAACTCCCACTCCTAGGAGTTTTTAACTTCATGCCTAAAATTTATACTCTGCCTTTCCTTCTAAGACTAAAAAGGTTGCACCATTAAATGAGAAATTACGAGTACTTTACATACCAGTTACAGATGTCTGCTAAAAGGATTAAATTGGTGCCTAAAAGACAAATGGGGAGTATTCAGATCCCTTACAAAAAGCAGTTTCCTAACTAAGGTGTTGCCACCAAGAAAGCCCTGCTATGTATGGGTGCATCTTGAGGATATGCTATTTTAGAGATCCAGAAGATTACCTTTTCTAGTTGATCTTAGATCCCAGGTAACTCATTATGAGGAAAGTATTCAGGACCTATGTATTGAGAAAACTTTCCATGAGAATACTCTGCTCACTTATGACCAAGTAAATATTAAGACTCTCTTTTAATGAATTTGATCCTCGTGGACTGGTATTAGGCCATCTTTTCTTCATAATTATTTTTGGGGTGCTATTTCATGAGAAAACATGGCATTTGTATGTGAAAGAAAAGGTGCATGCAGTTCTTGGCTAGCTGTGACTAAGCAAGAAGAATTCTTCATGATAATGAAGGGAGGACAGTCTTTCCTTGGACGAACTTCTTGATGACATGTAAGTGGCCACCTTGTCACTGCCCTGCTCCTGGTGATCATCCTGGCTGAATGGGGAAAGTACACTTTTTAAGGCTTCCTTTTTGAATTTTTTTGAATTAACAGTATTTCTTGTTCCACATGTTCTCCTTGGCTATGGAGCAGTGGCCATCCCACTTCATCCCAAAATTACAGGTTGTCCTGCATTGCGACTGATAGCAAATCCAGTTTCTGATAGTGGTATAGACTAGAGCAGGGGTCCTCAACCTAAGTTCTGAATCCGGCCCCTGGGACCAATTGCAACCCCCCCACCTACCCCCTGTTTTGTGAGCAAGCCAGCCTCCGCAGCTGCTTTTGGACTGTGATCCGGCCCCCAGTGGTGTCTGGGTGGTGGTGGACCGGCCCGCTGTTTGAAAACTTTGAGGACCCCTGGACTAGAGTGTAGTTCTCACTCAGCAGAACAATGTTGACTTGACTGTATTAATCTCTTGCCAGCTGTTTACTCCCTAATCATAGGAACTGGGAAATTGTGTATATATGAGATAGAGGGAACTATCAAAAGCCTGTACAGGAAACAAAGTAAAGATGAACATTCAGATCGTTGGTGCATGCTGCAGCAGTCAAAATTGTGTGCTTGAAGTTGGGGGAGAAGTGATGTGCCCTTTAGATGCATCCTTGCATCTAAAAGGGTAAAGATAAAGGTCCCCCCCCCCGCACATGCATGCTGGTCGTGTCCAACTCCAGGGGCAGTGCTCATCTCCATATTCAAGCCGAAGAGCCAGTGTTGTGCAAGTCTGTGGCCATGTGGCCGGCATGGCTGCAAGGAAACATTGTTTTGCCTTTCTTCTTTTTACGGTGGGACCTATTTATCTATTTGCATTTACATGCTTTCCAACTGCTGGGTTGGCAGGAGCTGGGGTTAACAGCAGGAGCTAACTCCCCTGCGTGGCACCCGGTATTCCAACCACTGAGCTGGCGACTTCGCAGCTGACAGTTTTCAGCTGAGCCACCTCCATAAATATATTATTTATTTATTGCATGGCATGATATGTACTAACTAGACTATCACATGTACTAACTAGACCATCACTTAGAGTAAATTAACATAGCGAGTTATTATTTAGTAAAAGTATAACCCACCCTTGCCTTCAGATTGTGTGTAAAGTCCACAGGACGTTTCTCTTTCATTTTACCAGAAAAAGCCTTCGAGTAGCTTTAAGAGTACTGATCAAACAACAACAACAGCTGCTCTTATAGTTCCAGATTTTTCAGGAACCTTTAGCTTATTACTGCATTTGAAGACCGGCTAAAAGGCGAAGGAGCTCACGGGCAGGTTGTTTACACAGCCGCAATCCCGCTCGACCGTATTCTCCAATGGCTTTTTAGTAGGGGAGTTTATGCGCTGGGGGGACGGGCGCAAATTCAGTCCATCAGAGGGGGGCCCACCGAGTAACTGCCTAGAGCGGCGAAACTCCTCCCGAATCAGCCGATTCCTTCCTCCCTCCCCCCACACACACACAACTCCGCCGCCCGTGACAAAACGCCGGTGGGAGGGGGCGTGGGGCTTTTTTTTTGGTGCGCGTGCGCGCTAGAATTCCCCCCTCGTTTGAGTGGGCGCGGCCTAAGGAGGGTTGGCCCTTTTAGGCCGCCGTATTCCCTCCTGAGGAACGGGGGGAGGGGTTTGACCAACGTCTCTTGTTGGCAGTTGTGTTGCCGGGGGCGAGGTTTGCGGAAGCGTCTGGGGAAGATGGCGCTGGCAGAGGCGAGTTCTCGGTACTCGGAGGGGGCGGCGGCGGCGGCCGTCGTCTCTGCGGAGCGGCTGGATCCTTTGTCCCGCTTCACCTGCCCCGTGTGCCTGGAGGTCTTTGAGAACCCGGTGCGAGCGCCCTGCGGTCATGTGTGAGTGCGGAGGGGAGGGGAGGGGAGGGGAAGGGGGGGCAAGCCGGGCCGAATGGGTAACGTGAGAAGGCAGGGTACCCGTGTCAACGAGAAGCACTCGGGTCGGGGGTGAGGCGGCGGAGGAGGAGGATGTGGAAGCTAGGGGCAGCTCCTAAAGCTGAACTGAAACTGAGAAGTGGCAGGCTGCCTTGCTCTCCTTCCTGCCCGTAGAGAGGCGTTTTGGGTTTTATGGCCAAAACGTTTTGCTCCTGAAGTAGAACTGGGTTTATTTTTAAAATCCGTGAGAAAGGGTCCTTTTTTAACTGAAGGGCTGCCCTGCCCTTTTATTAATCCATTCGACAGCTGTGTTGTTGTAAAAGGCCCTTCTCATATTGCAGCTACTTTTCTCATATTGCAGCTACTTTCTCTTTTGCTTATTTATTTATATTTTATTTTTTATATTTTTATAACGCAACAGATTTTCCCAGTGGGAACTCTGGGTGGTTGACATAAAAAACACACAAGGAAATATAGAAAACCAGAAATCCAAATTCAGTACAATAGTACAAAAAGAGAAAACAAGCAAATAACCCGGCAAGAGGCACTCACAGCTTTCGCTGGTTTTCCCTGAAAGCAAAAGACTGCTTTCCTAGAATCCCACAGCCTGTGGGATATCCACATAGTGTTTTTGCCCAGAGTTATACAGTGGGCTCCTGATTTGGGTGGAGTTGATGGGCAAGAAGATCTACCCAACATGATTGAATGGGCTTGTAGGAGGGAACATTTATTAGAAAAATTGGCAAGGCCTGTCCAAGGTAAAAAGAATGAATTGCACAGATATAGGATGGGAGCCACCTGGCTGGAAAACAGTACCTGTGAAAGGGATCTGGGAGTCTTGGTGGACCACAAATTGAACATGAGTCAGCAGCCAAGAAAGCCAACACGATTCTTGGTTGCATCAATAGAATTATAGTGTCTAGAATATATCAAGGGAAGTGATAGTGCCACTCTATTTTGCTCTGGTCAGACCCCACCTGGAGTACTGTGTCCAGTTCTGTGCGCCTCAATTTAAAAAGGATGTTGACAACCTCGAGCGGGTACAGAGGAGAGCGACCAGGATGGTTGAGGGTCTGGAAGAAATGTCTTACGAGGAATGGCTTAGGGAACTGGGAACGTTTAGCCTAACAAAAAGAAGGCTGAGAGGGGATATGATAGCTATGTTTAAATATTTTAAAGGATGTCACATTGAAGAAGGTACTGGTTTGTTTTTCATGGCTTCATAGACTAGGACATTAGGCAATGGTCTCAAACTACAGGAAAAGACGTTCAATTTAAACATTAGGAAGAACTTCATGATAGTTAGAGCTGTTCGGCAGTGGAATATGCTGCCACGCAGGGTGGTGGAGTCTCCTCCTTTGGAGGTTTTTAAGCAGAGGCTGGATGGCCATCTGTCGGGAGCACTGTGATGAGGGTTCCTGCATGGCAGGGGGCTGGACTAGATGGCCCTTGAAGTCCCTTCCAACTCTTTGATTCTATGATTCTAAGATGTGATACGGGTGGCTGGCTTAGAGTTTTCTGCAGGATGCAGAGACATTTTCCTCTTCTTATTAGCTCAGAGGAGCTGGCATATATTTGTTGTCACCTCATCAGTCCTGGAGCTCAATCCCTTTTCATCAGAACTTGCAGAAAGTCCTACAGTTGATTTCTAAGGCGCATGCAAGGGGTGGGATGAAATCTTCCACAAACCCCTGTTTACCTTTTCCGGCACCCACTGTATTTTCTTGGGTCACTTTGTCCTTACCCAGGTAATAATTCTGATTTATGACAACCTACTTTGTAATGACCCTTTTTCTGGGGTTTCTAAATATTTAGAAGATCATTCCCTTCTTTTGGAGGCATCCTGGGACTTGCCGAAGACCACATAGGCTGGCTGTACTTCCATCAGGCACAATAGGGAATCGAGCTCTCAACTTCTGGCTTTGCAGAGAGATACCTAAACCACTGAGATGTCAGACCAACCTTTCCCAGATAAGCTTATCAAAATAAAAGCTTTACTACAGTGGAAGGGGAAATGATGGAAACAACTGCCCATTTGGTCAGCTTGCCATCAGGCGATTTGAAAGCTGTGTGCAAGAAGGAAAAATCCCAGGAAATGGCAGATAGGCTTCAGCAAAACGAAACTGAAAACAAAGAATAAAAGCATACAGTTGCATCAGAATCTATGCATTCTGTTAAAACCTTAGCTATTCCTCACGTGGACAGGATCCAAAGAAGGGCAAGGATCAGAAATCTATGGTAATCCAATAGGCATATGTCAAGGAATTCTGGGATATGAAGTCAACAGGAACAAAAACCAAAACTACTTATTGCTGTAAATGCCTTTCCTTGTATTAGTCAAGGGTGTACCATTGAACTCACAATCTTATCTTGGACATTTGTGAATGCTCATATTTTGGGTGGAATATTTAAAGTTGGAATAGAGACAAGAATGACACAGTAGTACTTTAGTGTCTGAAACAACGCTGAGCTTGTTGAAATGATTTCCCGTTAGAAGTACTAGAAATATGCCAGCCTGACTTTTTCCAGCTGAGGGATGGTAGAACATGTAGTTCAAAAGATATTGAGAGTGCCACATTGTGGAAGGCTAGCTTTTCTGATACCTTTTTTTAAAAAAGTTATTCCAGGCTCTTAGCCGATGAATAACATTCAGACTGGCTGAGGTTTTTAGAAACCAGCACGATAAATTGACAATTTATCCCCAACCCTGTAGAGAGACCAGAATATAGTTCTGGACATGGCTAAATGTCAGTACAGTACTTAAATGAAGTACCCCATACCTATTATGGCTTTACTGTGCACAACATGTGCAACTTCCCTGTGCTGTTGATTTGAAAAAAAGTACATAATTATAATTTTAAGAGCATTTGATATCGGATGTGAATGACTGGAAAACTGTCTTTCCCAACCTGTTCTTCAGTCATGCCCCCATATACTTAACCAAATATTGGTGTCATCAAGTTGACTTATGATTATCCTTCCCATGGATTTTTAGGTAGAGAATACAGTACTCAGAACCGGCTTACCATTCCCATCTTTTGAAGGCACTCGAGCCCTGTGTAAGGAAGTAAAACTTCCAACATCTCGGTTTGATCCGTAAACCTTTGAGCTATGGAGTCAATTTCAAATATTGGTAGCTCTCCAGTATTAGGATGGTTTTATATCTTTTCTTGGTCCACTTCTGAAGTTATAGTTATTAGAAAGTAACTGTGTTAGGATAAATGTTGTATTCCTAATAATTGTAACATATTATGCTGTTATTGCTATAGTTGGATGCTAGTTGCTAATTCTTATATATCAACTAAGTCCATGTGTTGCACTGTATTGCTAACTGTAGTAACTGCTGTATAAGCTTTATTAACATTTGTGCTAGTGATTCCCTGGTGTTATGTTACACGGTTTTAATGGTGTCTCACTAGCATGTCACCTTCTTTAAAGTTTTTATAACAAACAAGTTATTTTTATACTACTTAAGTACTTAAATAAGAATTGAAAATTTTCAATGGGACATGAAGTTGTAGATGGGCTCCTTTCAGCTATCTGAAACTGCTGGTAAGGCAAAGCATCATTTGAGATTTTTCCTACGCTGTCACATATTGAACAAGTTGCTGGTCTATATATGAGGAGTGGGCACATTGACTTCATTCTCTGCTATGCAAATGTTTACACTCTCTTTCCCCCCATATTAGCTTTTGCATGCCCTGCATTCAAGAATGTCTTAAACCAAAAAAGCCAGTTTGTGGAGTTTGCCGCAGTACCCTGTCTCATGGCAGCAGAGCCTTGGACTTGGAAAAGCAAATTGAAATGACAGAAGCTACTTGCAATGGCTGCAGTAAAAAAGTATGAAAAGTTACTATATTTACCTATGTATAGCATGTATTTATTTAGAAGCTTTCCCTTTTGATTACAATGGCCAGGTTCTCATGAACACAACTGAGTTTCAAAAGGCTGCATTGCTATAGGAGTAATTGAGAATCTGCAGAGTCCACCTGGCCTCAGATGAAGATTATGACTATAGGTGTTAGCTTTGTGGTGAAGAGGATGAAAGAATGCATGCAAGTTCTCATATATCTTTTTTCTAGCTTTATTATATAATAATAAGTAATTATAGAAATTAAAATTCATTGAATGGCTGTTATAATGCACCTTCAGTGGATCATTGCAAACATTTTAGTTTCGGATTCATATAACAGTGGGAAGTTTTACAAGTACAAACTGACATCTTGAATAGAAATTGGCAGTTCTGTGACTGCCTTGAGCCAAAATTATTTCCAAAGTAGAATTTCCTTATTTCACAGAAACAGACATGAGTGAAGAAGAGTGGAATTAAAAGCCAAGTTGTTTGAAGAACTGAATATATATATATACCAGATTACTGGCAGTTCAGAACTTGGACCTGGATAAAGTAGAATAAAAACTATCCACAATTTGGGCAAGCTGAATTCACCATTAATGTCCAACTGCAGAACTGAAGCTATGGACAGCTCTCTTGTGACTCTTGAAGTAAATAATAACACTATAAAGAATATGTTGAGCTACATATTGTGACAGTTTCAGATTCTTATTTGTAGACATCAGTACTCTCTACTAGACATGGGCACGAACGGAAACGGTAATGACAATTAAGCCGTCAGAACTCGAACTCGAACCGATAAAAGAAAAATTGGGTCTGATTTGTCGTTGTCGTTCATGGCATCGCGGTGATCGAGCGATGCCAAGCGGCACAGAAAAAAAGTTTAAAAAAAAACCCGATTCCCGGCCAAAAAAGCAGACGAAAATATGCCTGCCTGAGTGAGGGCACCTACCAGAGGGGTGGTTTCTGGGGGGGGTCCCTGGCCTCCCCCCTCTCCTGTCCTGGGCTGCTCTGGTGGGGGGCATCCTCGTCGTCTCGCCATGCCATCCGGTGCAAGGGGATCCAAAATGGCGACCGCAATATTTTTTTTGAAATCATGGTCCAAAAACCCACCAAAGCACCACACAGAAACATGCGAAAATTAGGTATTTTAACTGCCTGAATTTTTACAGTAGCAGCAGTGGGTTTTTCTTGCAATAAACGTCTGTCTCCAATCCCATTGATTTTATTTTATTTTATTTTTATTTTTAATTTTTTACACCTGCGCAATGATGGGCTGGCCATGGGATGGGACCATGCAAATTTTTGGAGCCATTCCACCAATCGCATGGCCACTTGGCCAGCTTTTGACTGAGGCTTCTGGGATGTGCCAGTCGGGCATAAAAAGCCCACTATAAACCTAGCCCTAACCCTAACCCATATGCCAGTACACTGTCCTTCTTAGTGGGTCAGAGGCACCCAGAGGTGCAGCCCACTAACTCACCCTAACCTTACCCATAATAACCCTAAGCCTAGCCCTTGCCCTAACCCCAACCCTAAGCCAGATCTGTACTCGCATTGCACTACACGCAAGTACATTTCCCTTCTTAGTGAGCCAGAGGGCGCCCAGCAGAGGCATTCTTCTCTCACCTCGCTCACCAGTCCAAAGTTCCAAAAAACTCTGTACGCCAGTATGTTGTCCTTCTTAGTGAGCTAGAGGCACCCAAAAGAGAGGTGCCTCTGCCAGTGCCACTTGGTACGCAATGGATACACGGTCATGTACCCTTCCTTTTCCCTTTGTAGGGGGCCAGAGGAGGCATCCACCCCAGAGAGGTGCCTCCAGGAGCCTGCTAAATGCCTTCCCTTCGTAGCGGGCCAGAGGAGGCACCCACCCCAGAGAGGTGCCTCCAGGAGCTCGCTACCCTACCCCCCCTAAACCAGTAGTAATGACAGACGACAAACGAAACGACAAATTTTTGAAAAATTTCGCGACAAACGGAAACAAGCCGAAACGGGCCGGCTCCGACACACGACAACTCGAAACGTCATTTTTCCTGGTTGTGCCCATCTCTACTCTCTACCTATGCTGAACCATTCAAGTGATTGATAAAAGCAGAGGGACATTCATTATCAAGTGGTTTCTGAATCTGACTCTGCAAAATATGAAAATACTGGACATTAAATGTGATGTTTTTAGTGTTCTAGTTCTGAACAAAACTCTGTTTAATTTTGAAGGCATGCAGTAAAAAGTTCTCCATGCCACAACTTCAAGGCTGCACATGTTGATCCATGGTACTAGTGATATTATTTCATCAGACTGCAAAATTTAAAAAGCATATCAGTTGAAGTAAACACTTTTGGCGGATAGTATTGCATCGAACTAGAAAGTCTGACTTGGCACATAAAAGAGAAATTGTAGTCTGTTCATCCCCAGGGAATGAAAGATGAGAACACATGGCGGTCAGGGAAACAAGGTGTCAGCTATCCAAAGCATTGTGAAGAATTTAATAGCTTTGTGGCAGTGTTAGGGATCAGCTTAACCTGATGAGTTCCTTCTGTACCTAGACTTTGTGACCAGCAGTCTGCCACAGTTCAGTGTAGTTTCAACAATAAATGGATTCCCTTATGTGATCTTGGGGACATAATCTTTCTTATTAATTTGAAGCAGTTGCTCTATTGGTGTTCAATCAAATTCTTGTCTCTGTGCAGATGAACCTCTCAAAGCTCCGTAGCCATGCAGCTGCTTGTACAAAGTACCAGAATTACATAATGGAAGGTGTTAGAGCCGTGACTAAAGATCCATCACAGGATACCAGGTAACTCCTTGACAAAATTGGCTTTGTTTGATCAAAATATAAATGCACACATGTTGATAGGGTTCAGACTGAGGTTTGGTGTATCTTGACCACATAAACTTGGAGGTCTTTTCAGTTTAAGTGAATGACCTTGAATTTTGCTCCTTAGGCCCATTGTAAGAATGTTCTTAATTTGAATTTAACCTTGCAGCTCTTGTGAAGATCTCTGTCAATGTTTACTGGGCATTATAACTATACCAGTTTCACTTGAGATGTGCTGTAGGAAAGTTACCATATTTTACAAAAAGCGATCAGCTAGATTACAGAGTGGTAATGGAGAAAATTTCATTCCAGTGCCTTGTGCCTTTTGGTTTCCCTAATGTATGACACACCAATGGCTAACTTATATCTCCTTCATAGGTGAATTAATGTTTCTAAGTTAAAGAAAAAATGGCTACAAAAGTAGGAAATAAGTTCAATAAAACTGATAGCATCATAAAGATAGAGTGTACAAAAATAATATAGTGCTAAGAACCAGTCCTAACACCTCAACAGCTTTACTGGGGCTATCATTGAGCCTCAGTGGGTATGTGTCTGATCCCTTTTTGTTTTTAGTATCTGTTGTGTGCTTATTCCTGGGGCTGCCTTATTAGTTTTGTATAATTGTTCTATGGGAATAGGTTTTTTTGTCTGCATAGAGAAGGAAAAATATTTTCAATAACATAATGTACTTGACCAATTAGATTACATTTAAGGTGAGAATTTCTAATTATAAGTTTTTTCTTGACATTGCGCTAAAGCATATTAAAATTTACTTTCTTACAATACATTGCACATTTTTGTTTTGCCCCTTTGTAATTTTATAGTACTTAGAGGCATGATTAAAAATTGAAGGCATTGGTTCAGTTCTCCCCCAATGGGACAATAACATAGTTAGGAGGCCTTAGATTTATAGTATCCTCAGCTCAGTATGTATCCCTCATCTTTTTTTTGTGCTCTTCTCCTAAACACCAAAGGCAACTGGGGTTTCTGCTTTTTAAAGAAAATGCCTGGAGCAAAGAAATTTTATAAAGTAAAGCAAAGCAAAGTGTTCTTATACACTGCTCCATAGTGCTGACAGCACTCTCTGGGTGGTTTACAATTTTGCAGGCTATGCATTCCCCCCCATGCCCACGCCCACGCCCCAACAAGCTGGGTACTCGTTTTACCAACCTTGGAAGGATCGAAGGCTGAGTCATCCATGGGCCAGCTACATGGGATTGAAACCAAGGTCGTGAGCAGTTTTAGCTCTGCCGTACAGCTGTTTAACCACTGCACCAGGAGGTTCTTTGAGTCAACAGTGCTAACTCTACCTCCAAGCTGTTTATATGTGGCTGCCAGTGGTGTCTGCTAGAAAACTTGGAGGCAAGCAGGATGCTCTCTGTTTTGTTGTGGTTTTGGCAAATGTTAAGAACAGGCTTCATGGTATCACAGAGCTAAAGTCCTTCTAATTTCTTTTTGCAGGAATGTTCCAAATAGATTCACCTTCCCTTGCCCTTATTGCAATGAGAGAAACCTGGACCAGGAAGGCCTGGTGGAACATTGTAGAAAGTACCACAGCATGGATGCAAAGCGTGTGGTAATTGATTCATTTTCTATGGAAGAAGAACTCCTTTAGAACAGCCTAACCCATTGATCTGGGACTAGTTATATTGTCTAAAGCAAATGTTGCTTCTTAAAATATTGCCTGTATTCAACAAAAATAGGTTTTTTAAATAGTATTTGTTCTATTGGGATTTTTGTTACTCAGAGCATTTGTGGTGTTCTATTCATTTAAAATATTTCACACAATAAGAGGCTGAGAATCGTGCCAGTTCAGCAGATCAACAGGAATTAAGTTGAGAATCATTCAGTTCAGAAGATGAGATGCTTAGGCAGAAAGAACAAATTGTTCCACTGCATGATGATTTACAGAATGTGTATAAAATACAAATTCTGGATTTTTAAACTAAAAAAACCAAGTTCACTGTTTCAACTTAAAGGCCATTATTCTCAATTTTCCATGCCTGCAATATTACTTAGAACACTTCAGTGACACTCCTTAGCCACGCCGGCTTCCTGAATGCGTTTTTAGATGCACATTCATTATTGCCTCATAGATATTGTCCATTTGGGCTTTTCTAACCTACTCATCCTGATGTACAGTAGGACCATAGTATCTATGGAGACTGGTTCCAAGCCCCTGTGTGCATGCTGAAAAAAGGAGAAGTATTGAACACTGTACAATGTATAATCTCTTGATTACTCTATTGTCCGGTACTGGTAGATGCATTCCAGAAATACATATACTGTAAAGACATATTTCTGAGGTTTTTAATTTAATATTTTCAGACAGTGGCTAAAGAATCAATGGATACCGATTCTGTGGATAGGGAGTTCCTGCTTTAGCCTCTTCTGCCTGCCAGAAAACTATTCTTTAGGGTCAGGAAAACCTTAGATGACAATCTAGCATATTGGTGAAAATCAAAAGCTCAGGTGCATACAGTAGGCAGAATTGGTTTCTGTCTTCGGATTTCCTTAGGCTCACTGCTTATGGATACTTGGTGTGTAAATCTTTGAAAATAATTTTAGTGACTCTTTATATAAAATGTATAGGAAGGCTCTTTATGGCTAAACTACCACTTCTTACAGGTTTGCCCAATTTGTGCAGCAATGCCATGGGGAGATCCAAACTACAGAAGTGCTAACTTCATGGAACACATTCAACGGCGACATCTGTTTTCTTATGATACTTATGTGGTAAGTGGAAATTGGGAAACTTAGTATGCGGTGTTTAAGTAGAGAAATTCTATTTTTAGCTATCCCCCATTGTACTGTCTGTTTCTACTAGGGATTAAGAAATATTGCAGTGTTCTTATTGTGCTCCTTTCCATGAAAGAACATGCTCTTAAGGATAATGGCTAGAGCAGTTCAGCAATGGAACTGGTTACCTCAGGAGGTGGTGAGTGTTCCAACCAACACTGGAGGCATTAAGTAGAAATTCAGTCAACCACCTTGTGGATATCCTTTGATATATTACTGCATTGAGCAGGGGTGGGTGGACTCAGTGGCCTTGTAGAACCTTTCCAGGTTTATGATTCTATCATCACTTGAGAGCAGTGGCTCCCTACCTTGGATCCCCAGGTGTTCTTGGATTAAACCTCCCAGAAGCCTTTGTCACTAGCTGTACTGGCCAGGATTTCTGGGAGCTGTAGTCCAAGAACAACTAGAGATGGGTGTTTCATTTCAAAAGGGGACTGTTTCCGAAACAAAACACGCCAGCTGAGCTGGTGCTCGGAATCCATTCCCATCCTCTTGAACAAAATCAACCACTGTCTTACCTTGTTCTATTTTTTGCTGGGCGAAAATCCAACCAGGAAGCAGCCTCTGATGCGTCATCTTTCCCTTTCACTGACGCTGGCCAATCAGACAGGAAGGCAGGATGATGCATGTTCTTGCACAGCTCCTGATTGGCCAGCACCAGGGAGAGGGAAAGATGACGCATTGGAGTCTGCTCCCTGGTTGGGTTTTCACCCAGCACAAACTAGAGCAAGGTAATACAGTGGTTGATTTTGTTCCAGAGGATGGGAATGGATTCCAAGCACTAGCTCTGCTGGTGTGTTTTGTTTCAGAAGCAGTCCCCTTCCAAAATGAAACACCCATCTGTACTGGAGACCAAAAGTTGGGAACCACTGCTTTAGAGGAACACAGTAAGTAAACTGTGTCACATACATTTTTCTGAGAATGCATAAAAATGTAGGGTGATTTTTTTTCTCTTAGGAATTTGGGTTTAAACTACTTAACTCAACAGAAACAGGAAATGAAGGAAGGACTCAGGCTTACTCAGGAAGATTCTAGAACAAGACCACAACCTTACTTGCATAAAACTCTTCTCCTTTCTTTGGTATTTAGGATTATGATGCTGATGAAGATGATACTGTGGCTGAAGTTCTGGTGCGTTCCTTAATGGAACAGTGAACAAGCAAGAAACTCGACATACTTGGCTTCCATTGGGGAAAAATACTAGGGACAGTTTATTCCCCAGGATGCTTTGGCATCCCTAATTTCCTTGGTTCTTGTTCTTGCAGTTTCCATACTTGATAATTGGTCTCTTCTAGTGCTCCTTTTCGTACTCCTTACCTCTCCAGATTTTAATCTTCTGATAGCTTTTTTTTCACTTGTTTTTCTTCCATTTCAACTTCTAAGGCCTAAACTGTAAATTATCAGGAGTTTGGCAATAACTTCACATGCAAGCAGTCCCCAGTATAATTGTACTCTTTTACAGAACTGGGCACTAGAACCTCAACTTTCCTAAATGTGTAAAGAGTCTCATTATTAGATTAAAATTTTGGAAATATTTATGGATTTCTTGATCTGTCTGTTGGAATGCTATGTCGGAGTTACCAGTCCAACTTCTCAAAAATTGATGATAGCCCTTCCAAATACATACAGACCTGAGGCTAAATCCAATTGTGTTTTTGCAGCTAGAAAAGACCCATTAAATTGGTGTTGATTTATCAATTCTCCATAAATTTAGTGGTTCTACTCTAGTTAAGACTGAATGTTGGATATAGGCAACGGCTTCAAATTTCCATGCTTTTACAGTATGCCTTTTTGGTCAAACAGTTATACAGTAATTTCTACGAGTTGCAATACAGTTAGTTACAGTTAAATTCAGATTTGTTTCTCTTGATACCTCCCCACTGTTGATATTCATTCAGAGTTCAGTTTTGAAGTATGATGGAGTTTTGTAATGTGTTATTTCATTTTTGGCTTCCTGAATTCATACTACACCCTTGTATATACCTACCTCTATGCCTAGAGTTCAGAACTATTTGAGAGCAGGAGATGCTGTAACCCTTAGCACCCAATTCCTTTTGGCCTGGAGTGGGTGAATCACGGCGGTCTGGGTGTCGTTGGCCAGCCATTCACTCAGCATTCGTCATCACTGACTGTGCTGGGTATGTCTAAATTGTTGTGGGATTCTCATGTCAACAGCCCATGGAGGGCCACACTTCGCTCACTCTATCATTATACAAAACAAATGCAAAACTATTGTGCTGATAAGCTGCACCTCTGTATTTGATACAAACCTGTAACGGATTCATGAGTGGGAATTCCATGCAGAAAAGTCAGTGTTCATGTGCTTATTTTGCAGACAGCCACATCTGAAAATCTTAGGCTTCAGTACAGAGAAGCTCTGATTCTTACATACATCCTGTACCTCTGATGTTACTAGATGTTATTCTGATTTTCATCCATGTGGATTGAGCATGTGTTTGTATTCAGTGGGAGATTAAAAAAGGATCCTGTACAGCTGTGTGCAGCTGGGAGGTCTGGTGAGGGTCAAATGCTTACAAGCATGCATCACCATTCCTGATTTCTTCAGAATTCAAGGTATGGGTGAAGATCAGCAAGTACATATCTGTGTCCTAACAATTCTGGACAGTGTATGAAAAAACAGCATAGAGTAGTTACAAGGTGATTTATCAGTGAGCACTTGTAAACCTGCCATGAATTGAAGTGTGAACCATTTATCCTCAATAATTTGTAACTTTGTGAATGTGTACAGTATACCATATGATGGTGCATTCAGTATGCACAAATGCTACAGTGACTCCACGTCAAAAGTGTGTTTGAGGACTGAGCCAGATTTCTTAAAAGTCATTTGCTACTTCAAATGGCATCGACTTTATTTAATGATAACTTTTGCACTAAACATTCTAAGTGGAACTGGTGTGAAGTTTACAGTGGGAGAGCTAGTACTGTACAGACTATCACACACATCTAGCTCAACAGACATGGCATGTTGCAATTTGAGGCTACTGTGTGTGGTGCTGACAAACTTGGGTTCCATTGAGGGCCTTGATCCGACAATAATATGGCACAATTGACAATAGTGTCTTGCTGCTGAATTAATCTTGACTGCCAACTGCTTATGCTGACTTCAAGAACTTACTCTGTTCGTAGACTGTTTAGCCTTCATTTTAAAAAAAATCAAGAGCCATCAGTTGCTCATATTTTTGTCTCATTTAAGGTCCTTTTGAGACTGTCCAAGATGCAAAGAGTTCTGCACCTTTGCAGGTTCACCTTCCCACCGTACCTTGTGTGTGTCCCCACTGAGATCAATTCTTGAAGCTCGAGGGACACTCCAGAACAGCACTCGGTGCTGGAGCCAGAGGGAAGTGCTAGTGGCTCGCTCACATATGCATGGAAGTGCCTTCTGCGTGCATGTGAGTTTCTTTGCATCTTGGCCATTGCCTTCTGCATTTTCAGTAACTGACACTATTCTTCCAACCCCCTGTGGATTCCATAGGAGCTGGCGAGACTCATCCATAAGTATGCCAGGCTTTTTGTTGTTGTTCTTTTATTCTAAGTGCACTTGTAATTTTAATAAGAACTTTAGAACTTAAGAATTAGCTTACTCTGGCCTTTACATGAAGAAAATGTAAATAAACTTAATTGACAAAATCCTGTGCATCAGAATCTTCTTTGTTCCGAGAAGCTTCAGTAGCTGTCGTGCAAGCGACTGAATAGTTTGATCACCACCCTCTGCTACTGTAAAATGAAAAGTGGTGCTTATGGAATTTTTATCCTGGGCATTCTTCTATTGAACCAGGCTGGGTGTTGGCGTTGCTTTAGATAGAGGAAGCCTGGGCTGCTGCAGAAGGGATCAAAATAAAGCTGTCAGCCGACATTCTGTTCAGCATGAGTTGCATTTCATCAGGTTGCTATGGCAGGCAGCTTCCATAAGCTATATATGCCCACCCAGGTTTGGATACCTTGTGCTTTTAATACTAAGGAACAAGTGGCCTGATTCATACTCCCTGCTAAATCAGAAATGTGCAAAGTGCAGCCTGTAGATATTAATGAGTTTCCACCCCTACCATTCACGGGCATGGACTGGGCTGCCAAGGACTGCTGACAGTTACAGTCCAACAATATCTGGCAGTCTGTGTTTGGCCTGCCGTTTTGCCAAGTGGAAAAACAGAAACGCCCTTAGGCGTTTCCAGATAGACTACAATAAAACCCAGTATTAGTGTGCTTACCTAGGTACAACGGTGCTTTACCACATAAAAGCACGTGCTCAGCATATAGCCACAGGCTAAGATTACCCTGATCATGTAGGTGGTGTTGCTGTAAGGTATAATAACTTCATGCTTAATTGGACATGTTTCTGTGTTCAGAAACTGGCTGGGGGGGGGAATGATGACAGTTGATGGGGAAACTGGCTCTGCCTTCTCCTTATTCAGAGCTATAACGGGCTGTGCTGGACATTTTGCAGTGTGTGCCCAACTATGAAGCTATAGACTTCATTCTAAGAAGTTCTGCATGTCTCATTTGGCAATTGCCATGTTACGCGCTTTCTGTAGTAAGTTATGTGTTGCTTTATGTCTATTTAACCATATAAGCATGTCTGGAAGATTTTATTTGGCAAGACGGGCTAAGCATCGGTAATGCATATTGAAAGATACATAGGTGTGGCCTGTTGGCTGAGGAGAGTAGTGGTTCAGAAACACTCAGGTTGTAAAGCATACTTTGTCTTTCCGTTGTTTCAGAAAATGCTGATATACTCATTGTGAACATGCTGATTTCATAAAACATTGAGGGTTTCTGTTTCAAAGATGGAAAGAAACATGAAAACAAATGCATCAACAGAAATGACCACTTCTTTCATTAAATGACGGAGTACCGTAGTATGTGCCGGATGATACACAGATGAATTTATCTCATAATAGGGGTGATAAAAAATGTTCCCCTGTCAGTAAACTGCCACTCCCAGTTTTCCTTGTGAAAGAAACTGAGGCTGCTTATAGTTGCAGTCTAGCAACATCTGGAAAGCCACATGTTGCCCAGTTATGGTATAGCTGTTAGATTCAGTAAATCTTGTCATGGATGTGATAGTAGATTTGTTAAATCTGTGTGTGGCTAGCAGTATCCTGTACAAAGCAAAGTGTTCTGCTTATATACCGCCCCATACCACTACAAGTCGTCCCTGGGCGGTTTACAATTTTAATTACAGTGTGCAGGCTACACATTGCCCCCCCCCCCAGCAAGCTGGGTACTCATTTTACCGACCTCGGAAGGATGGAAGGCTGAGTGAACCTTGAGCCTGCTACCAGGGATTGAACCCAGGTCGTGAGCACAGTTTTACCTGCAGTACAGGCATTTAACCACTGCGCCACGAGGCTCTTAAAACTTAAAACAAGGGGGTAGGATGTCTTGGTTTCTTCTGGACTGCAATTATCCTAGTCCAATATCTGAGGCCAATGGAAGTTGACCACCAAAACATCTAGAGGACCACATGCCAGCCATCCTATTTGTCATCTTCCTATCATCTTCTGCGACCACCAGGAACCCATTTCCTTTCTGGCATTTAGGCAGCGTTTTAGGACAAACTACAGAAGTAAAACATCCACAAATTTTGGAGTTGTGGAAGACCTGGAGGTGCAGGCAGAAAATACAAGATGCAATACTATCCTTATGAGACCAAACTCCATTTATTCCTTCAAATGGAATGTTCCCTTCATAAATGATCCTATGGAATTGTAATATTTGTTGTATGTACAAAATGCACACGGTAGTTAGCATTGGCCTCCAAATACTGAACTACTCCTTGCCTTCCATGGAGCCACTCAGTGCCTTTTGTATATACACATATACAAGAGGGAGGGCCAAAGCAGTGAGCTGAGGACCATGGTACATCTGCTGCAAAGTGCTCCAGTCCAGAAAGGCTGCTCACACAGCAATATTACTTGGTCCCAATCCTCTTCACTGGGTCTGTGCACACAACCACCTGTTACATGGTTGGGCTTTTCCAGTTATGCACAAGGAGGAATGTTGGACCTCTTTGTGCAAGTTGAAGCCCCATTTGGTACAACAGGACAGTCTCGGGCCTGCATGACAGCTAATAGGAGATTGCCTGAAGCAGTGGGAGCAGAATGTGATGCTCTGGCTGCCCTGCCACAGGCCACTGGCCTTCATCTTGAAGATGGTATCTTCCTTTGCTACTCACAGGTTTTCTGTTGTCCTAGAACAGGGGTGCGTAACCTTTGGCCTTCTTTGTATTTTGGAACACAACTCCCACACTCCTTTATCAATGACAATATAGGCTCAGAATTCTAAGAGTTGCAGTCTAAATAATCTGGAAGGCTGATGGTTCCCCACCCCATCCTAGAACCTAGCCTTGATTTCTGTGTCATCTTAAAATTAATATTGACATCTGGACAGAAGAGGGTGCTCTTACACTTTAGAACAACTTGCTAGTTGATCAAGCAATGGGAAAAATAAATGCAGTGTAACTTTTAGTCCTGTCCTTCAGCATTTTTTTTACCACCAAGTGCCAATTGTTTCTTAAAATATCTCCTGCACGCCACGTGTGCGCAACTAGCTGTCTTGAAAATTAATGTCAAAGCAAATATTTGGAATACAGTACTGAGGATTCAAAGCTTCATTCTGGAACACAGCTACATGCAGCAGGCGCCCTGTCTGCAGTAGGGCTTCTCTCTGAGCCAAGGTGTTCAGGACTGTGCTGGGTTTCAATGCTATTTGGTGCCTTTGAAACTGCAATTAATTAATTCAAAATTAAAACAAACAAAAGCAATTAAAACATTAAAATACTGTATGTTAAAATGCAATACACTAATATTGCCATCAAGACCCACAATCTATGTTGTATCTGTTAAAGAACGTCTGGAACAGGAAGTTTTTTACCTGGCGCCGGAATGTCATCAACGTTGGTGCCAGGCGGGTGTCACTTGGGAGGGCGTTCCATAGCCTGGGGACAGCTGCCAAAACGGCCCTATATCTTCAGCCCGTCCCTCACCTCCTTGAGGGATGGCTCTTTCGAAAGGGCCCCCTGGCTTGATCTTAACTGCCTGGTAGGTTCATATGGAAGGAGGCAATCCTTCAGGTAACCAGGGCCTAAAATGGATCTTTAAAGAATTGAACACCCCTTTAAATGTTTTGTAGTGGTGGTTGTTTACATTTCTACCCTGCTTTTCCTCCTGTGAGATGAAGCTGGTGGTTTTTAACTCTTTTTCCCATGGGGACACTTGGTTCAGGAATACTTGTCTCCAGAACACTACAAGTAAGAGCGATCATGGAATTGTTGTAGATCAGGTTTTATAAGAGCCAACTGTGTGATGTGACTGTAAAGAAAGACGAATGTGATTTTAGGATGCATTAGCAGAATTATCGTCTTCAGACCCCATGAGGTACTATCCTCACTCTATTCAACACTGGTTAGGCTGCATCTTGAGTACTGGGTCCAGTTTTGGCAGCACCCTTTTAAGAAGGATGCCAGCAAACTGAAAGAACTGGGTATGTTTAGCCTTGAGAGAAAAACAAGGGAGAAATGATAGCATTGTGAAATACTTGAAAGGTAGTCATACAGAGGGCAAGACACATCAGTGGGCTCAAGCGACAGGAAGTCTGGTTTAGGATGAAAGCAGGAAAAAAACCTTTTAACTGTTAGAGCAGTATGACAATGGAGCCCATTATTTCAAGGAGGTGGTGGTGAGTGCTTACACCCTGGAGGCATTCAAGAGAAAATTGGGCAACCTTCCACCAGATCTGCTTTGATTGATTAGAATTCCCGCATTCAGCTGGAATTCAGACTTAATGGCCCTAAGGGCCCCTTCCAACTCACTTATGCTATGATTCTATGTTATCATGTAATCCTATCAGGTAGGGAGGGATGGGAGGGAAATAATGGTTCATAATCACTGGCTCAGTTTTGCATCTCTGTGGAGAATCTGTTGGGTGCCTTCAAGGGGAATTAAAATGGATGCAAAGCAAAGTGTTCTGCTTATATACCGCCCCATACCACTTCAAATAATCTCTGGGGGGTTTACAGTTTAATTATGCAGGCCACACATTGCCCCCCAGCAAGCTGGGTACTCAATTTACCAACCTTGGAAGGATGGAAGGCTGAGTAAACCTTGATCCTGCTACCTGGGATTGAACCCCAGGTTGTGAGCACAGTTTTTCCTGCAGTACAGGCATTTAACCGCTGCGCCATGGGGCTCTACTGTGTAATTACAGACCCCCCAAACAAAAGTAATGTTTCCAAAGTCTGAGGAAATTCACAAGAAGGACAGAAGTGCAACAGCAATCACTTGTACTTCTGTTTCCCAGTAAGCGGTTGTCAGAGTCACATTGCCTCCGCTTCTTGAGGTCATATGTCGCCATTCCGATTAGTAACTCTCAGAAGCCTTCTCCACAGTTTTCTCTAATCCTTGTTTTAGACTCATAGAACTGGAGGGCTGCCAAGGACCCCAAGGGTTATCAACCCTCTGACAAAATGGCAGACCTAGAGCTGAAGGATCCCTGACAGATGGGCATTTAAAAGACTGTATCCTGAACCTCAAGGGGCAGGAATGCTCAGTGGCTTTTGAAGTAATTCATTCCACCTTCACACAGCAATGTGTGCCTTTCTAATGTTTAGTCAAAATATCCTTTCCTGTTATTTCAATTCCGATCCTACTCTCTGGAGCCACAGATGGACAACCTGGCTGCATCTCCCACATGACAGCCTTTAAAACATTTAAAGCAAAGTCTTCTGCTTATATACATACTACACTGTAGTCTCTGGGCAGTTTACAGTTTTAATCACAGTATGCAGGCTACACATTGCCCCCCCCAAGCAAGCTGGGTACTCGTTTTATTGACCTTGGAAGGATGGAAGGTTGAGTGAACCTTGAGCCTGCTACCTGGGATTGAACCCCAGGCGATGAGTACAGTTTTATCTGCAGTGCAGGCAATTAACCGCTGTGCCATGGGGCTCCAGTTGTATCACCCCTAGGCTCCCCCCCCCCCCCCAGGCTCAATACATATAGCTCCCTCAACCATTCTTCATATGACATGGTTTCCTGATCTTTTTCTCTCTTGGGCTCAGCCTTTCTGAACCCATTCCAACTTGTTCATACTGTTCTTCAAGTCAGGTGACCAGAATTTGACATATTACAGTTGACCTATGACCAAATGGCAACAGAGTGGAACTACTGTATTACTTCTCTTGATGTTGACAAAACAGTTATCTTGTTACAACTTAATATTGCATTTGTGTTTTGGTTGCTGCCCTGCACTTTTGAGTCACTTTTGACTCGCGTGTGAGCTGTTCTAAGAACTCGAAATCCTTTTTGCACATACTACTGGCAAACCAGCTTTCCTCCATCTTATATTTCTGCATTTCATGTTTTTTCCCTTCACAAACTCCAGAAGTTAAAAATTTTCCCTGTTGAAACTCCTTCTATTTTGATTGAGCTCTTTCCCTTGAATTCCAATCCTGTCTTCTGGAATATTATCTACCCCTCCCAATTCGGTGCCATCGGCAAATTTGATGGGCTTCTCTTCCAGGCTGTCATCCGAGTCATTTATAAGGATGTTGAAAAACATTGAGTGAACCCTACAACACTTGACTTGCCACTTCCATGAGGAACCATGGGTGAGCACTCCTTCAATACAGCCTGTCTCGAGAGCAGCCCAAGTGAAAGCCATTACTACACCTGGTAGAAGTGAATTCCAGCATTAAACAATGTGCTTTGTGATGATGTCCCCCCTCCCCCGAATAACCTGCCTTCCACATTCAGAAAAAAGAGAAAGAATATCACAAAAAGATAGTGCACAAAGGCATAATGAAAGGCTTAAAGCTCAGTGGCAGAGAGCAGTCTTTGTTCAGGAAAGATCTCACTCTCTGGAGAAGTCTAACCTTCGGGTCCAACTTATTATTCTGCACCTTCCTAAGTGTATGTGTGCCATTCATTGCCTTCTTAACCTTTCCTTCCTCCAAAGAGGTTAGGACAGTACAGGTACACATGTTTTCATGTCTTTATCTTCAGTCCTCTCAGGTATGATAAGGAAAGAGATAATGATGACACAGGATCACAAGCAGCAGCAACTTAACATCTCTCTAGTCAAAGTTAAAACACGGTAAGTGCATCTCGGACACCCAGGGGTCCAGGAGTCTGGGCTTTTTAATTTCCTGAACTCATATGGTTGGAAAAACTTCCTTTGGGGACTTGGCTATCCTCATACTTGCCTTTTTCTGTTTTTACTACATTTACTAAACCTGTCCTCCCTGGGAATGTGCAAACGCCTTACTGCTAAGGCTACACCCTCTGCGTCCAGAGAAACAATTACAGATTATCAATGTGGATGCCAAATAAGGCATGTAATTAGTCTTCAGAGTGCCATAAGATTACGTTTTGGATTACAGCTCTTAGAATCTCATAGCCACTCAAGGCATGATCTGCTTGCAATGTACATGGTGTGGACATCGAAACAGGCAAAGTACATCCCAGAGAAATATTTTTGCCTCCGATTAGTTCAAGGAAAATACCAGTCAGTTCTGCAGAGCATGGGCAGACCTAGACAAGCCAGGGAGTAGCTATGGAGCAACTGTTCTTCGGGGATCATCTGGAACCAAATTGTGTTATCAGCTATGATTAAGAACGGAGGTGAAAAACTGAATAGGGCCAATTCTAAATATGGCAGTAAGGGAAGCATGTTAGTGGCCAAAGCCAGTAAGCAGCAGAGCCAATGGTATCCACTAGATCTCCAATCTCCACAAAGGCCTGCAGCACTTCAAAGACCAAGCAGTGCATTATAGGAAGAGGTTTTATGGATTGGAAATGGAAAATCCAAACTTTGCGGGGTGGCTCCAACTGGTGGGAGATTAAAGACCGTGGGCATCCTAGATGTGGAGTTCTGTAAGGGTGTTTATACACGACCCCTAAGCTGCGCTGCAAATGGCTCCCAGCTCCGGAGCTTAGAAATGTTTCCCCACCAGCTCCGGAGTTTAGAGAAAATTAAGTGCGACCACGCCCCCATAAGCGCGACCCAGCGCACCTTTCATGTACTTGCTCTCAGCAGATGAAAATTCCTTGATGAGGATAAGAGTGAGGGCTCTCCTCGCTTGTCTGTTGTTTTTTTGCCTCCCACCCCTTTAAGAGCCCCTTGAGAAGGAACCAGGAAGTAACGGGGCTCCTCGTGGCAACTTCGACCAGCACCGGCAGGTTAGTAAAGGCTTCTTTTGTCCTTTTTTCCCCTCCCTCCCCTCACGCCGACAGAAGCAGGAAGTGCTGAGGGGTGGGGATGCAGGAACAGAAACGAACCCCCAAGATCTCTGGTCCGAATTTAAGGGACCAGCGGATCTTAGGGGTCGTGTGAAAAGGCCCTAAGATGTCCAAAACCGAAGATTTTCCATCTCTGTCATGGGATACAGCACATTTTGATTTGTGCAGGGTTATGGCAAATTGAGCAGCCATCCTAGTCTGCTGTCCCTTTCAGCAAAACTCAGTTGCCCCCCCGAGTTGTCTTTAAGGCTCCCTGGTCCTCCTTTTCATTGTGTGGGAGCTATTGGAGAGTCTAGGAAGCAGAAAGTCTCAAAGTTCCCCCAAAATATCACCACCACTGGAATGACTTTAAAGGAGACAGCAATTTTCTAGAAATAAAGATTTTTTACCCGTCTCATGTCTTCCCGGAACTTCACATGACAAGAGGCATAATTGGGGGGGGGGGAGAGTTGTGGTGGGGGCTGAAAATAATTTCAGGGGGGGAGCTGCAGCTGATGACATTTTTAGCTTCATGTGATATAAACTGATGCAGTTGCATTGCAGAGATTGCAGCCCTTCCCTTTCCATCATTAAAATATTTTATATTGCTTTATTTGTAATCTGTAAACCGCCCAGAGTCCCTCTGGGAAATGGTGCGGTATAAAAGTGTAATAAAAAAATAAAAAAAATAAATATTATAACAATATACATTGTAACACCTGTTTAAGGTACATAGCCGTTTAAGGTTTATAGCCATTCCCCATTACTACTCCCATACAGACCCCAATTTCTCCTGCCCAGCTCTTTAGTGGATGGGAAAGTAGACATGATGGTGGATGGCACGAAACATTTCCGTGTGGTAAATACCAGAGAAGATTGTGAAGAGCTCCAGAAGGATCTCTCCAAACTGGGGGAATGGGTTGCCAAATGGCAAATGCATTTCAATGTAGGAAAATGTAAAGTAATGCATATTGGGGCAAAAAATCAAAACTTTACTGATCATCTCATGGGCTCTGAGCTATCCGTGATGGATCAGGAAAGAAATCTTGGTGTGCTGGTGGACCGTTTAATGATGGTGTCTCCCCAGTGTGTGGCAGCGGTGAAGAAGGCCAATTCCATGCTAGGGATTATCAAAAAGGGGATTGAAAGTAAAACAGCATACATTATAATACCATTGTACAAAACGATAGTAAGGCCTCACCTATTGTATACAATTGTGGTCACCACATCTCAAAAAAGACATAATGGAACTGGAAAACATGCAGAAGAGAGCGGCTAAAATGATTACTGGGCTGGAGCACCTCGCTTATGAGGAAAGGCTAAAACATTTGGGGCTCTTTAGTCTGGAAAAAAGGCACCTGAGGGGGGATATGATTGAGACGTACAAAACAATGCAGGGCATGAGTCAAGTGGATAGAGGGACACTCTTCTCCCTCTCACAAAATACCAGAACTAGGGGACATACACTCAAATTGAGTGAGAACAGACAAAAGAAAATATTTTTTACCCAGCGTGTTGTTAGTCTGTGGTATTCCCTGCCACAGGATGTGGTGATGGCATCTGGCCTGGATGCCTTCAAAGGGGGATTTGATAGATTCCTGGAGGAGAGGTCCATCACAGGTTACAAACCATGATGGAGATATGTAATCTCCAGGCTTAAAGAATGAAGTTGATGCTGTTATCTCCCAGAAGACCAGGATAAGGAAAGGTTCTTAATCATTAGGAATAGAAATTTTGGTCTATTTTGGGGGCTAAATCTATTTAATTCCTTGAAAGAAAATTTACATTTTATATGATACAACTGAGATACTATCCTGAAATTTGGAGTGATTGGCTACAAGATATGTATCTTTAAGTGTAAATATTTTGAAAGCGTTTTAAAAATCTGTTTTTCCAAAAATTCAAATTTTATATTTATTTAAATGTGTAATTTTTTTGGAAAATGTACACCATGTTGTATCTCATATGAAAGCCCTATTCATAATATTTAAAATAACACATGTCCCAGGTCTGTAGCCATTACAATAAGTCAACGGGTGTCATTTTGCCTCTTTATAAATTTATGGTGAGGCCCCATCTGGAGTATTGTGTACAGTTCTGGTGACCATACCTCCAGAAGGACATTATGGAAATGGAAAAAGTCCAGAGGAGGATAACTAGAATGATACGGGGACTGGAACACCGTCCTTACCATCTGAGGCTGCAATGGCTGGGCCTCTTCATTCTTGAACGACGGCGCCTAAGAGGTGACCTGATTGAAGTTTATGAAATCACACACAGTATGGACAAAGTAGATAAGGAAAAACTGTTTTCCCTATCGCACAACACTAGAACTAGGGGGCACTCCATGAAACTTCTGGGTGCTAGATCTCAGACAAATAAGAGAAAGTACTTTTTCACCCAGAGGATCACTGGTCTGTGTGTGGAACTCCCTGCCAGAAGAAGTGGTGACAGCTGTCAGCCTAGACAGCTTTAAGAAAGGATTAGACAAGTTCATGGAGAACAAGGGTATCAATGGCTGTCATTATGGATGCCTAAGGACAACCTCTGGGTTGGAGAGATAGGCAGGATCTCTCTCAATGCCATTTGTAGGGAATCGTAAGCAGGTGAAGACATCTGCCTGGGAACACCCTGAAGCAAATGGTGGGCCGCTGTGTGAGACAGAATGCTGGACTGGATGGGCTGTGGCCTGTTCCAGCCAGGCTGTTCTTATGTTCTTATGTTATGTGACAGGGTTGGTGGAGGTAGAAGCCCAGCAGCTCTAGAAGGTGCTCGGTGGAGCGGTAGACTTTCTCAGTAGGCTTTCCAATTTCACCAGCACAGAAGTTTGAAAAACATTCTACCTTCTACAAGAAGACAAATAGTATCCCAGCTTTCTTTCAAGGAGTATATCCCTCAGTAGGAGAATGTTGTTGCCAGTCCATGATGTGGGTTCTGAGGAATGTCCATCCTGTTCTCGTCCACCACTTTTGATCACTGCACCAACGCTGAAGAGGTTCAGGGCTGCCAGATACTGTATATGAAGAGGACTTCATAATTAGAATTGCGAATCTGAAAGACACCAACTATAGCAGGAGTGTCCAAGGGTGGCCTTCACTTTTGCCTACAGATTCCCATTAGGTACTCAACTCAACAGGATCAATGGTGAGGGATTTTAGGATTTGCAGCCAGAAAGAAAGAAATATGGAGAAATGTGCTTGCACACCCCTAGACTAGAGCTGGAGCAAAGGACTTAACACAGAGAAGCAAAAAATGCTAACTCCTGATGTTGTACATATTATATGATATGCCAGTGGTGATGAACCTTTGCACTCCAGATGTTTTGGATCGCAACTCCTAGTAATCTGAACCTACACTGCCAATCACAAAGGACTGTGGGAGTTGTGGTCCAAATCATCTGGAGTGCCGAAGGTTCACTACCACTGTGATATGCCTTCAAGTTAGAACTGATTTATAGCAACCCTAATAGAGATTTCAAGATGAATTGGATATTGAAGGAGTAGTTTCATCAGTGCTGGCACCCTGCCATTGAGTTTCCATAAGTGACCAGGGTTTCAAATCCAATCTCCCAAGTTCTAGTCCAAGACTCTATTGACTACATTGTGCTGGATAGGTGTTATCAAGCAGTATTCACATTGGCGTTCAAACAAAAGTCTGTTTCTGCTTGTCTCCCACTTTCTTTGTTTTCAGCAGGCAACAGTAACATACAGAGGAGGGCTTTTGTTGCTGCCATTGCAAAATGGTGGTCAGAAGTTACCCAGAGATGTTTAGCTAGATCTAGATGCTCTGTCTGTTGTCCCTGTTGTAGATGAGGCTATACCTGGGTGGAAGACTACCTGGCATCCCAACAGGTGATGCAACTTGTGTTGGTAAGATAAGATAAGAAGATAAATCTTTATTGATCCCACATGTGGGGAAATTTACTTGTTACACAGCTTCCAATATAAAAAACAAGTAAAGATGGATAGGTGCACAAAAAGTGTAAAGTGTGTGAGAGAGAAAACAAAATAGCTAATAGAGATTAAATAAAATAAGAAACCCAATATACAAATATTACACTAAAAGTTTGTATATAAAAATAAATATAAAGAGAAGCTACAGTATACCCCATATGAATATGTTAAACTGTAGAGTTGAAGAGTCTCACAGCAGTGGGAATAAAGGACCTGCGATAGCGCTCCTTCCCACACCGGGGATGTCTGAGTCTACCACTGAAGGAGCTACGCAGAGCCTCCACTGTCTGGTGCAGTGGGTGAGAAGTATTGTTCATAATGGATGTCAGCTTGGCCAACATCCTCCTCTTACCCATCTCCTCCACAGAATCCAGAGGGCATTCCAAGACAGAACTAGCCCTCCTGACCAGCTTGTTCAGTCTGTTCTTATCCCGTTCAGTACTACCTGAACTCCAGCAGACTACAGCGTAGAAAAGAGCTGAAGCTACCACAGAGTCATAAAAAATCCGTAACACAGGCCTACACACTCCGAAGGACCTCAGTCTCCTCAGGAGATGGAGGCGGCTTTGACCCTTCTTGTATAGGGCATCAGTGTTATGAGTCCAGTCCAGTTTATTGTTTAAGTGAACACCCAGGTACTTGATGCTGTTCACTATCTCAATATCTAAGCCCCGGATGTTCACTGGTGTAAAAGGTAGTGTCTTTCTCCAGAAGTCAATCACCATCTCTTTCGTCTTGCTAGTGTTTAAGCGCAAGTGGTTGTTTTCACACCAGTCGACAAAGTCCATGATGGTCTTTCTTTGGGTCTGTTTGTTGGCCAAATTGGTGAATCAAGACAATGGAGTGTCTTCTACTTGATATGATTCTGTGCGATGAACATGTAGAGAAAACAAAACAGAGCTTGGAAAATTTACAACTTGGGATTTCAACTTGGGAAATGTCCCATCTGGCACAGCTATCATAGTGGTCAGAACAAGTTTCTGAGAATTCTACTTTCCAAAAGTATATTTCCCAAGCTCACTGTGTGCTCATACAAACTCAATGAAATAATAATAATAATAAAAAGGGATTCCAGCAGCCACACTTTTTGTAAGGACTCACTGTTTTTGCACTGGGGGGGGGGAGGTCCAGTTGCCATGACTCAACTTCCAGATTCAGATGTGAGTCAGCTCCATGATATTGCTGGAGGCAACCCTTGCCCTTTGGCTCTGATTTAAGACAGAGGTGTTGCAAGGTGCTTAAGGACCCATTGTGATGCAATTCCGTTCCCTATAGCCCCTCCTCGCTGGAATAAACTGAGGTTGATAGGATTACAGGTGCTAGCCAGATAGTGTTCAAGGCACATGATTCTGCTAGAGCTGATGTCATCTCCAAACAGGTTTCCTTACAATGAAGTTATCTCTACCCCCTCTGCCCAGAACCCCCCTGAATCACCTGACAAAGAGGAGCAGAGTCATTTGAGCTTCTGTCCGGGAGAGGATTAGGTCTTCCATATACAGAAGCCCACAGAGCACACACAGAAACCCTGGCGCTAAATTTACACAGCCTGAATGAAATCACCTTGCATCTTTACTCACCTTTAAAGACTTGCCGGCTGCTTAACAGCGTTTCACAACAGCTTTCGTTGTGACAGGCAAAAGATACAAGTTTTCAAAAGGTTGGCAAACACACACACTCACCAAAGTATACTCCCCCCCCCCTTTCCAGCATAATTTGGGACCTCCTTCCCAACACGCTCACCTTCTTATAAGGCCCTAGTTTTAATATCTCCAAAGCAAGCCAACAAGCGATATCTCTCTGTCAACAGTTATCTAATTTTATAACCAGTAGCCATTGTCTCGGCAGCGTACACCTCCTTTAATGACACCTAATTGTACTCATTTCTGGGACGCTCCAGCACACTAGGGAGCTACCATCAAGGTGACTTTGCCTTGTCCTCCCCTCCTTTATTACTTGCAGCCTTGCAGCCCTTGTGGGGCAAAGGGGCCATTTTGCCTCTCTCTCTCTCCCCCCCCCCCACACCATTTTCAAAGAGGAGGATGGCTTAAGAGGTGTTTACTTTGGTGGGAGTCAAACGGACATGTTGCTGCATGTAGGTGGCTGCATCTAGTGAAATTCATCACAGGTTGGGGTGTGTGTCAAACTTTTCTTAATACCCACAAAAGATTCCCAGGGACCGCCCTAATCGTTTCCAGGCCATGCCATGTTAATTTATTGCCTCAGAAACCAGAGTCTTGGGGCACCTTCAAGGCGACCAACTTTTATTTGACATAAGCATCTTTAGGTGATGTTTTGCTTTCATCAGCTTCTCCCTTTTTTTGGCAGGGTGGGGCAGCACCACTCATTCACTGAATAAACAGTTTAAGCTACCCAAACTTTGGTGTGGGGACCCATCAGCTCTAATATTAAAAGCATTTTTGAATTAGTTGATCTTGTTGTACAACTGCCTTTAGTAAATTTTTAAAAAAGCAGCTGTACTGATGGTCAGATAACATATAGATGGATTTGAAGTTCACAATTCATTGAAGAAGCAATCAAAAAGCAGATTATTAAAGAACTTCATGACAGGTAGAGCTGTTTGGCAGTGGAATATGCTGCTACAGAAGGTGGTGGAGTCTCCTTCTTTGGAGGTTTTTAAACAAACACTGGATGGCCATATGTCTAGAGCACTGTGATGGGGGTTCCTGCATGGCAGGCGGTTGGACTAGATGGCCCTTGAGGTCTCTTCCAACTCTAGGATTCTATGAAATATCTCAGAATTCTGTTAAGTGGTTAACTGTACCCAGAAGTCTATCCCAAAGAGACTTCCTCTCAAGTAAATTTTCTATAGGACTTAAATCTGTGAGGTTTACTTTGAAGTAGGCATACACAAATAAACACAGTTCCTAAATTGTTTGTGCCTTGAAGGATTTGGGGAAACGTTTCATCGTCCAAAGTAGAAACACAAATAGGGACAATTAGGACTACCTTTACTGTGCTACAGAAATGACAAAAGTGTATTTACATTCCACTTTGTTGTGCTTTATATTAATTTAGTTAAACCGATGCCAGTTACTATTAAATAAAACACATAAATGATTTCAATGGCTTACGGTTTTGAGCAAATGGTAACAAACAACTTTTATTATTTTATTTCCATGTATAGTATATGTGTTCATATTATAAGTGCTCTGTCTGCATGCAGCTCCTGAGACTTCATTACACTTGTCTAAACAGATTGTATGAAATGGTTTGCCGGAAGTACAAAGTGTGATTCACTGATATAGGTATAATCTGTGTTTGCATTTCTGTGGAATTCTTTGACTGATAAAGTGCCAGCTGCTTTGTGCTTTGAAAGAGGGTGTAATCCAGACACCCCCGTGTTCATGGAGCAACCTAAACAAATGATGATCCAAATCCCCTTCTGCAGTCACTTTTGGTAATCGTCTTCAGGGATAACAGAACTTTGCAAGAGAGAACAAGAGTGATGGTTGAGCAATAACGTTATTATGAGCCATCAAAATGCCACCAGAGTGCACTAGTTCTAGAGTTCCTCATAACTCATTATCAGACTAGGAGGTGATCTATTAAAAGGGAGGATGGAGCACCGAAAAATAGACCAGATGTAGGACTTTTTTTAGGTACTAAAATACTGTATCACTGATCCATAGGGACACCATTAAGTGGGAGGTGACTTGATGGCAGATGACAGCAACAAACTAAAATCTAGTTCTTGACTACCTTAATATTCCAGGCAAAATCCAAGTGAAGATAAATTGTGCAAAATTAATTTTGGTAGGAGAATTAAAAACCTACCTATGCCTGTGACCCTGTGCATGCAGAAAGCAAATGTACTTAAAAAGTTGACAGTATAAGGGGCCTCCACATCAGAACACATTTCACAAGAATCCGGGAGAGGGCGGTGATGTTCCAGCAGCTCTTGGCGCGCCTATACAACCTACACAATATTCCATCGTCCTGTCCCGACAAGGAGAGACCGCGCACATTAAAGGGAAAAAGGAATCCGTGGTCTTTATCCGGAGCGAGAATCCGGCCGAGGGTGAGGGGAAGTGACTTGAATTTGGAAACGAGTTGTTGGCTAAATTGCGCAAAAAGTAGGTTTCCCAGAATATGCGGTAGGAATCGGATTTCTTAGAAGGCAGTCCCGGTCGGTTCTGCTCCCTTTAGGGATCTGGTGCCGGTTTATCACCTGCGCTCCTGAACAGATCTACTTATTCAGGTCGGACTGATCCAGACATCTTACGACGAGAGGGAAATGGGCGTTCAGAAGGGACCCTTTCCTTCTCTCTTCCATCACCCCGACCCTCGGTCTTTCTTGAGACGGGGCGTCTCGGACGTCCCAAAGAGTTGGAGGTCCTGGAGGTGGGGGGGTAGGCAGGTAGCAAGCCACCCGCCCGCGTGTCCAGGGTGGCTCGCCCGCTCGCCCAGGCAGGGTGCTGAAACCCAAATCAGGGCTACGCGTTAGACATTTCCCGTCAAGGCGGAAGGGAATTACAGTAAAGCGCACTTCATAGGACTTTCAGGATAAATGAGATGTTTGAGGACTGAGGAGCGTTCCACACACCCAGTGAGTTTCCCGGGCTGAGTGATGATTCGAACTTGGTTACCAAGACCGTAGAAGCCTCGCTCTGGCCACTACAGCCTCTTAGGTACCCAGGTCTCACCGCCACCATCAATTCTGGTAGTCGACCTCAATTCATTGCCATTTTCTTGAAATAAATGACCTCCACCCAATATGTCTGTGAAGATTCTCAGTCATCCAGGTGCGTTTATCTGGGAGTTGAGTCATGGCTACCGGACTTCTTTTTTGAGAGATAGAAACGTTTCGCTGTTCAGACCGATGAAGCTGTTTGGATGAACAGCGAAACGTTTCTATCTCTCAAAAAAGAAGTCCAGTAGCCATGACTCAACTCCCAGAAGAACTCCACCCAATATATATCGCAGCTCAAACAAATGTAGGCGCGCACATGTATATGTTTCTATATACAACTGAATAGGAAGTGAGTGAATGTGGCGGGTCTCTTTTGGAGGGATGTGGCCGCGGGGCAGGGAAAGCACAAACACACACACACACAGAGAGACCCCGAAATTTTGGATTGCGGAACTTCGCCTCCTGCTCGGATCGCCCGTGAACGGACGACCGCCTGGAAAGCGCGCCCGAAGGCTCGCGTGAGCAACTGCTGTGCTCGGAGGGAGCAGCCCTCCCTCTTGCACCCTCTGAGGGACGGAGTGGGGGGGGGCAGCCCCAAAATCCTTCTCTTCGTGTTGTCAACGAGGAGAGGCAGCGGAGAGACGTGCCTGGCTGAGGCCACCGCTTTTGGGGGGGGGCGGGAGGAATGTCAACGACGTGTCTGCGTTGCCTTTTTAAAGAATCTTCACCGACATATTGTTTATATGTTTATATCGCTCCCGTCGTTGTGAACGTTAGCATATGTTCGTCTCTTCTTTGATATGTGTTTTGTTTAATTTGATGGTGTTGTTGACTATTGGTTTGTTTCAGTTGTAAACAGCCCGCAGTGGCACAGAGAGCCCAGATGGGTGGTATATAGTTAAAATCGAATCCAGTCAAATCAGTCCAAAAAAAGTGAGTCGCGCAACGTGCCCGCAGCCCCCGACGGCCCCCTGAGGGTCGACACTGATGGAGGTCGATGATTGATGGGTATTAATTAGATCCTAAAGAGGATTCTGGCTCAGCGCCCTGTAAAAGTTCACGCGCACACGGTGATCGGATCCGTCGTTTGGGAGGGGGGGAGCCACTCCTGGACAGCATTCCAGGACAGGGGTCCCTGTCACACACCCACTGGCCCCTCTCCCTCCCTGCACCACAGCCTCGTTCACGGGAGGGTGGGGGAGTTGTTCCCGTCCTCTTTAGAGACGACAGACTCCCCTCGTCGGGCTCCTTAGCTTCACGAGTTGGTCGCCGCCGCGCCCCTCGCCTGGGCTGGCTCAGGCGTCGCGAAGCCGCGGGTCAGCGCTCTCCTCGGACCGGTCCCGCTGGGCCGATGGCGTGGGAGGGAGGTTGGTGGTGGTGGTGGGGGTCGTGGGAGGGGCAGCGGCGGCACCTGCTCGCTCGGGGCAGCCCCCGGGGGGGGGCGGCGGCCGGACCCCTCCCCGCCTCCCTCGCCCCATTGGCTGCCGAGGCCGCCGGAGGGGCGGTGCCGCCTCGCCCCTCGCCGCCCGGCCCATTTATGCCCGTGGCGGCGGCGCTCGGGCAGCGGAGAGCGCCGGACGCGGACGGGCTGCGGGAGACAGGCTCGCCCTTGGCCCGCTTGGAGTTGGCGCGCCCGGCCCGCTGCGCTCCGTTCCGCTGCCGCCGCGCGCCCTCGCCAAGATGCCGCGGTCCTTCCTCGTCAAGAAGCATTTCTCGGTCAGCAAGAAGCCCAATTACAGCGAGCTGGAAAGCCGGAGGGGTAGGTGCGGGGCGGCGGCGGCGGCGGGGGGGTGGGTGGTTGGAGAGCCGGGCACGACCCCCCCCCCCATGGGCGACGGGGCAGGCTGGGGCGCCGACGAGCGGGCTGGATCGCGGCTGCGGAGGGGCAGAAACTTTCGAGGAGTCCCGTGGGGAGAGGACCGGCAGGGTTCGTGGGCCCGCGCTGGATGCTCTTATGCGCCGGCCAGGCAGGCGGCGGCGGCGGCGGGGGGGAATTGGGGCGGCCTCAGTGGGGCGCAGAACTTGGTGCCGCCGCCCCAGACGCAATCAGTGGGGAGAAAGACCGTGGGATTTGAAGAGGCTTCCTCCCGTGTAGGCATGCACAGGCATGCACCTTGCCCTGCACTCTGCATGCGCTCAGGGGAACACTGGCCGTGTTAATCACCCGGTTCTCTAAGTGAGCTCTCATGTTCGGAAAATGGGTCTCAGGGAGCAGGAAAATAAGTGACCGGAGTGCCTCCCTTAAAAAAAAATATACTAGGTTTGTGGGAAAACCAGGTCCTCGTCTAAGCTGCATGCCTACTCTGCACGCGTACTAACACAGTGGTTGCCTTTTGATATTTCTGCAGTGATCGTCTCCCCGTTTTTGTACGAGAAGTATCCCGTGTCCGTCCTTCCTCAGCCAGATCTCCTGAACGCTGGCCCCTACTACCCTCCGCTTGTATGGGACACAGGGCTCTTCTCCAGTTTCTTCCCCTCCGAGCCGGAGTACCAAAAGAGTGTGGCTTCTCCGCCCAGCCCGGACTCCACCAAACCTCTGGATCTCACCTCCCTGTCCAGCGAAGAGGAGGACAGCAAGACGACCTCGGATCCGCCCAGCCCGGCTTCCTCAGCCGCCACTGAAGCGGAGAAATTCCAATGCAACCAGTGCAACAAATCCTATTCCACCTTTGCCGGCCTCTCCAAGCATAGACAATTGCACTGCGACTCCCAGACCAGGAAATCTTTCAGCTGCAAGTACTGCGAGAAGGAATATGTCAGCTTGGGTGCCCTCAAGATGCACATCCGAAGCCATACCCTCCCCTGCGTGTGCACCATCTGCGGCAAAGCTTTCTCCAGGCCTTGGCTCCTGCAGGGCCACATCAGAACACACACTGGTAAATGGCAGATTTTGTTTTTCCTGTTGGTTGGGGATTACTCCTATCTGTTCTCTTTCTCTGTCCCCAAATCTCTTCCCCTCTCGCCCCTTGCTTGCAATCTCTTTCAAGTGGACCCTGCAGCTTATCAGCAAAGGGTTCCTTGTTTTTCTCTTTCTCCACACTCTTCAAAGCTTCTTTTGATTAGGGTTCTCAAAACCCCCAAGGCAGGATGAGGGAGCTACTCTAGCCGGGATTGACAATCCCTTATGCTGGCTGTGGAATTCTGGGAGAGGGCCCCCAACACCCTCCCACATTTTCAAGTTCTGAACTAGTGTTTATTTATTTATTTATTTATTTATTTATTTTCAGATTTATATACCGCACCTACTTCCCGAGCGAGAACTCAGGGCGGTTCACACAAAACATTAAAAAGCTAAAAGAAAACTAAAAACAATCATAGTCTCAATAACAATGGCGTCCAAGCAGGCACACATGCAGGCCGGGGCACACACAAAAAAAGGGGGGGGGGTCCTGTATCCCTAGTCATTGTTGAAGGCGTCCCTGAAAAGCAGAGTCTTTAAACCTACTACTACTTTTTATGTGTAGTCAGTCCCCCTCCAATTTATGGTGACTCTATTAATTGAGTTTATTCAAAAGCCCTGTCTCCAACTGCCCAGCTTAGCTCTTGTATTCTCAAGCCTGTGGCTTCCTGTAGGGAGTCAGTCCATCTTGTATTTGGCCTTCCTCTTTTCCTGCTGTTCCTTCAGAATGATGTAGCCAGCATTTCAGAGGCAAAGTCATCCCAGCCCAATTCTTCATTCATGTTTGGACTCATTTTTGTTCAGACATGGTGTCTGCATGCATTTGGGTTTGTCACACATGCCACAGCCACGATCCTGTTGTGGCTACCTATCACAGGGAAAGACCTACTGACTCAGTGGCTGAAGGGTTGGGCATCACTTAAAGTCAATTGAACCAATGGGGGCTACTTTGGCTGGAACTGGCAACAGGAGAGTGGCCCTAGTGATGAGCTCACTGTGCACTCCAGTCCCCTTCCCTCCTCCTACTCCTCCGCTTTCCCTGGTGTCATCAATTCAGAACGGCCCACTCAATCTAGGGAAATGATCCCATAACCACATCTCTCCAGGCCGGCAAACCTAGCTTGGCTGCCCAGTCGACTCAGCAGGCTCTCAGTCATGTGAATCAGCCTTGAGTCACTGGGTGCACAAAGGGGCCCTCTGATTGCGAGGGCTTTGTGACTGCCTTGGAATACTGCTTGCAGGCATGTGTAATGTCAACACACAGCGGCTGAGGCATGTGCTTCCCCTTGTCTGGCGAGAGACTCATCCTGGGCTGGAACGCCAGGCAGCAAAGCCAGATACAATGTCCAAGTGCTACCCAGGAGAAAGGGAAGGGCAGCTCTTTGCATCTTGATAAAGACATAACTGTCTGCCTTAACAGGCTCTCAAACGAGGCCCATCTGAATCCTTTCAAGAAAGCCAAGCACGTCTTTCCCAGCACTAAGCGATGGAGAGATGGGCAGCTTAACGTCCTTATTGATCGGCAGCGTTTGCCTAATGGTACCACGGAGGAGGAAGCAGGCAGGGACCATGGAGAAAAGTGGAGGTGGCCGGCAGGTGGATGGGTGGTTGGGCGGGCAGGGAGCTGCCGGTTCCGCCTGGGCAGGTGCTTTAATGTCGCCATGCTGCTCTTCCCCGTGTGCACCTGCTACTGCAATGCCTGGGGGGGGGGCTGAACACCAGACTCCCCAGCTGCCAGCCTGTGGGAACCTTTTGAGCTTTTAATCCAGAGAGGATCACGTTTACAATGCATATCGCGCCAAGCTGCTTTTGTGCTGGGGTGGGGGATGCGGGGATCCTTTAATGGTGAGGCGGTACTGATTTCACACCTTCTTAAAAGTGCTCAAGATGGTGCCTCCAGAAAGCAAGAAAGGCTTAATTGTGCTTTCCCAATTGAGCATGTCCTGTTGGTTAGCTCCCAAAGAATTTCTCTGATCGGAATTTGTCCCCCTTCTCTCCCCCCCCCTTCTTTTTTGCCTTTTTAAACAAGCCGCTTGTCTGAAGTGGGAGCAGCATAGAAAGTGCACCCTGGAAAGGACAGCGTTTGGGGTTGGTATTGTGGGTCCACTGATTGCTGCACTTCAAGCCTCCTTTTTTTTTTGCACTGTTGTCAAACAAAAACATTTGCATGTTGCACCTTGCAAAATTAAAGTTCTTCAGTTGGATGGTCTGGCCCACCAGCAGTTGGAGAGCTTAGGACCAGCTCCTCTCTCCCCACTAGCCTGCCTGCCCTTACTCAAAACTCCCAATGTAGAGCATGAAACTCCCCGGATAAATATGTAGAGAACTGCTGTATTTGTGTACAAATTTCAGCATGCAGTGGTACCTTGTATAAAGGAATTAATTCGTTCCAAATGAAATTCTGTTAAGCAAAATTTCCTTTATACAAATTCCCCATAGGAATGCATTGAAAATGAAGTAATCCCACTTTTATGTTGTACAGATTCGCCCCATAGGTGAGTCTGTTAAGCAAATTTTCCCTATCTCCGGAATTTTTTTTATGTTGTACAGATGTTATGCTATACAAACCCTTTGTTATACAGTAGACCCTTGTATAACAAATGGTTTGTATAACATAAAATTTGTGCAACATAAAAAATTCCAGAGATAGGGGAAATTTGCTTAACATAATCGCCGATGGGGCAAATCTGTACAACATAAAAATGGGATCACTCTGTTTTCAATGCATTCCTATGGGGAATTTGTATAAAGGAAAATTTGCTTAACATAATTTCATTTGGAACGAATTAATTCCTCTATACAAGGTACCACTGTACAAGGGTTCACTGTACTTGCCAGATCTCACTCCAGGCGAGCTCCACAGGCACAATCGTGCCTTGATTTCAAAGGGGGAAACGTTATACCCTGTGGTTCCCCACTTCTGAGGTCAAGAGGATGCAAAGTTGCTTAATCTCATCTAGATCTGTTGCCATTATTTCCGAATAAACCTATATCAGTTTAACTTGAAACTGTGATTTTAGTGCCTCCATTTAAGTGGAAACCGCTCCTGCATGGTTCGTTTCCAAACAATTAGCTGTGCTTGCATTTAAAGGAGCCATCGGTCTGCGATTCAGACGTAACTCGTATGATGGAAAGACTTAGAAAAGGTTGTAACAATGTTAGCAGCTGATGTTTTTATTTTGTGGTTGGGTTCCCCCTCCTCCTCCCCCCACCTCCCTGGTGATGTATCTTCTGGAATGATTGCTTTGCAAAGCTTCTAGGTCAGGGGTCCTCAAAGTTTTCAAACAGCGGGCGGGTCCACCACCACCCAGACACCACTGGGGGCCGGATCCCAGTCCAAAAGCAGCTGCGGAGGCTTGCTTGCTCACAAAACAGGGGGGTTGCAATTGGTCCCAGGGGCCGGATTCAGGACCTTGGGGGGGCCGCATCCGGCCCCGGGGCCTTAGGTTGAGGACCCCTGTTCTAGGTGCTTCAACTTTTTCTTGACCACCCCCCTTCTTCTCTTGCCTTTCAGGAGAGAAGCCATTCTCCTGCACGCATTGCAACAGAGCTTTTGCGGACCGCTCCAACCTCCGGGCCCACCTGCAGACCCATTCCGAGGTCAAGAAGTACCAGTGCAAAACCTGCTCGCGGACTTTCTCCCGCATGTCACTGCTCCACAAACATGAAGAAACGGGCTGTACCGGAACTCGCTGAGAGCTCTCTGTGCACCTGCGCACGTTGGCGCCACCCACCCCCCCCACACATATCCCCATTGGACTCCTCCATACAAATACTTATTCTTGTAATTAGTGTCTGTAGGAAGATAATGCTGTTGAACTGCCAGGACAGCATATATTGAACTCTTATTTCCAGCTGCGTCAGGCCTTAAAATACTATACATATCCCTTTTTTTTTAAACAGCCTTTAAAGCTTGATTCGTTTCTCCATTTTCCTTTCCAATTGTGGCAGAATGCTTCCCGATTCAGGCAGGTGCAGGATCCTATGGTTTTCCCCTTGCAAATGGCTGGTTTACAATAGGACAAGCATGGATGATTTCCACTGAACTAACCAGGGTATCTGTCACCAAGGCTGTCTACCGTTCCATCTCTCCGTAGCAGCCTGCTTCTGCAGACTTGGACAAGGTGCATCAAAGGGATAGCTAGTCTACCTCTCCCACAATTCCTCCTAGCATCTGGTACCTGGGGGTTTACTGCCACCAAAGGCAGAGGCTCTGCTAGGAGTTTTCTGTCTAATAGCCATTGGGGTGTTCCCCTGTGAATTTCTCTAGTCTTCCTTGAGAAAGCCATGTAAGCTAGTGGCCATTGTTACTAGTGGCTTGGAAAAATTGTGACCATGTTTGGGTTGGAGTTTCTAGAAACTACAAGCCTGGAATAATTTTCCCAAGCTTTGATCCAAGTTGCGTGCATTCTCCCCCTCTACAAGTATAAGAATGTACAGAAGGTGCTCAGTATCACTCAGGGTTGAACCTTGCAGCTTGCTGACCCAAAGGAGAGCAGTATTTTTGTTATTGTGGGGTAGTAAGGGATTAGTACAATAGATTGGCAGAGAATATCTCTGAAAGAAAATAGAAGGATAACAGCAACACCTCCGTCTGTCTCCCCCTTGCTGCACTCTTGCTGTCATCACTAGATATACACCACTTGTAGAAGGTGTAACTATGCAGTAATACAGTGTTAGCCGTGAGGCAGCTGCATCTCCCACCAGCACAATGATAATTTGCAATGCCTCAGAGATTAACAATGTCTGTAGAAGGCATTGAGTAGCCATTCCAAACAAGACTTCTGTTTACAGAGCAGCTATGCACTCAAGCACCTGTTAATATGACTTCTTTTAACACATGCTTTTTTTCAAAGGAACTGTGACTAATAGCGGGCACTTGTCAGGCGATACAATAAGGGCCTATGTGGAGAGAGCTGCCCATTGACAGGTGTGTGCCAAAAGAGCTATTTATGGGTATTGACAGGTGCCTCTTGAATGCATCTTTTCTTTTGTACATTGTTTTCACACCATAAACAAAAAAGAAGAAAAGGGTATGTTTACATTTCAAAGGTACACTGGTATTTATATATTTTTGTGCCACGATTTTATACTGATTCAAAACTTTTTATATATAAAATTATATGCAATTTATTGATATTCAATAAAGTGGTTAATTTATAATATGTTTTTGTGCACTTACTCAGATAATGCCAACTTTTTTTAACAGGAAAACACATTGGCTTTCATTTAACAAACGTGAATTGCAACAATACCCTTACAACAGCATTCCCTAGGTGTGTGGGGGTTGCAGTTCCCATTATCCACAGTTGATAGCTCAATATGTCTAGCAAATAACGACTTGCACAGGTCTGATCTGTTAGTTGTTACATGGCCAGCCTGTCCAACACTCTTAAGGTTTGGGGATTGGGAAAAATGATAACAGAGTTCAGAGGAGGAGAATGGCCACATTGGCTGGAGGGAGATGGATTTGTTGCCCAGTATATTTGGGGGAAAGTACCCTATAAATTGATCTCAGCTCTCTTGTTTTATTCCCTTTGGTGGGATGTAGAGCTTAACCCTAAAAAGGAAAGGTAAAGGTTCCCCCTGCACATGCATTCTAGTCATGTCCGACTCTAGGGGCAGTGCTCATCTCCATATTCAAGCCGAAGAGCCAGTGTTGTGCAAGTCCGTGGCCATGTGGCCGGCATGGCTGCAAGGAAACACTGTTTTACCTTCCCTCTTTTTACAGCAGTACCTATTTATCTGCTTCCATTTATATGGCAGGAGCTGGGGTTAACAGTGGGAGCTCACTCCGCTGCATGGCACCTGGGATTCGAACCACTGAGCTGCAGACTTTGTAGCCAACAGTTTTAAGTGGTCTAGCCCACTAAGCCACAACACCCTCCATAGCTTAACCCTAAGGGTGATTTATAAGCAAATCTTGCTGAGTTTGGTGGCACCCACTCCTATGACATGCTTGTTGCGGGCTGCTTCCAAAATATGCCTAGCTTGAAATGTGTAGGGGGCTGATAGGTGGTTCAAAAAACACCCCAAAACCAAAGGTACTACAATCTACCAGGAAGGATTCCCACATTGTCTCAAAAATGCACCAGATGACTTGCATGTCTGTCACAGTCCACAGCAATAAGCACCCCTCTTTAGTAACCTCCTTCCCCAGTGGACTGTTTTGTTGAAACAGGAGACGATGGAGACCCTTGTACTAAAACACTGCAACTTTTTAACAGACTGATCCAGCTGGGAAAAGTTAACTGTGCCCATCCCTTTGAACTGGCATATGAAGAAGAAAAATTTGGCATCCCTACTGAATTATCTGGGTTGAAACACTACTATAGGAAGACAGAGGTTTTTCCATAGGTCTGTGTTAGCCAAAGAGGCATATGCTAACTGGTTCCCTGTGATGATGGGATTCTTCCATGGACACTTTTTAAGAGGAACAGTGGGCAATTGGTGGCTTGCTGGATGTTTATGGATTACAACTGTCATTCCTCATAGTTGGCTGCGCCAAATTGGATGAGAGTTGCAATCCAGCAACATTCAGAGAGATGCAGGTTCCCCACCCAATTCCTAAGGTCTTGCCCAGTTTTGTGCAGCCTGGTGATCTCCCAAGGCTCCTAGCCATGGACTTTTGTCATTTGGGGCAGATCAAAAATATCTGAAAGGCACCGAGTTGGAGACAATCCAAGGCTTGTGTTTCATCTTTCTACCCACCTACGAGTTTTCTTTTTCTTTTTCAGTAGGCACATTCCTTCCTGGAGTGATCCAAAACATTCTGCTAAGACAAACGTGGTGTTTTCCTCTCCCATCTCATATGTAGGGACAAGATGGATTCACAACTGAATTTTACTTCCAGTAGGTCCCGGCCTCCCTGGAGAACACCATGTCAGTTTGAAAAGGTTCCCTTCTTCTTTCAGCCTGTAATGGTTTGGGATCTCTCCTAAAATTGTCCACCCGAACCACCCAAGTCAGCTAGATGTCGTGTTTGTGGATGGCCCTAAGTACATCCGATTTCGCCTGATTTCGGATGCTAAGCAGGGTCGGCCCTGGTTAGTACTTGGATGGGAGACCACCAGGGAATACCAGGTGCTGTAGGCGCCTGGAGTAGGAACTGGCAAGCCACTCCAGTATTCCTGCCAAGAAAACTCCATGGACATGTAACGACACAACACAACACAACACACGCACGCACACACACACACACACCTCTTCCAAGGCCTGGAAAACTACCACCAGAAACAGGACCCTTCTCTGTGGTGGCCAGAATGCTATGGAATGTGTTAACTGCCAGTCTCCCTTCCTGCCTTCAGAAAATGGGGCGGTGTGTGTGTGTGTGGGGGGGGCAATGTTGTTTGAAAAGGCCTTTAGAAGCATCTTGTTCCTCATACATCCTCATGAGTCCATAAGCTGAACTGATTACTTATTTTGATTTGCCATCCATTATTTCTTCTTCCTCTTCTTCTTCTTGATGTCCAGGGTTTTAGAATCATGAATTTGGAAAGGGCCTACAAGGTCATTCAGTCCAACCCCTGCTCAAGGCAGGAATGTTCTAATTAATGTTTCTCAGTTCGCTTTATTTATGTCCTTGTGAGTGAGATCGGGTAGTAATGTTTTAACTGTTGTTAGCACCCCAGAGTTGTGTTTAAGCACTAGATTGGTGAGATATGAATGTAACAAATAAATAAAATAAAAATAAAACCAGTTGATTTATTTGATTTATATACCACCCAGAGTGGCTTCCCATCTGATGGATGGTATATAAATCTAATAAACAATAGATTCATACACATACTAGTTCTCTCTATTGGGACTCTCTTTATTTCCTCACAGTAGCATGTATAATGAGCCTCAGAGGACGTTTTGAGCCCTTGATCTAGAGGCTGAATGAAAGATGTTGTATTTGGGACAAGTAGACCACTGAACCCATTTCCCTGTTCTGGGTGTCCAGGAGCCCAGTATTTAATGAATATTTAATTACTGAACATTTTGATTTATCTAAAATACAGTACTTATTGATTGAAAAATCCACCTATAACTAAAACCATGCTGTTCAGAACCATACAGTTCAATAGAGAATGGTATCGGAAAGCTATGTAAAATATCCCATGTCTTCAGAAGTCCAGTTGCTAAGATCATCCAGGGAGGCTTTTCTCTTGTCCACCATTTGTGCATAGGTGCATTTGGTGGAGACATGGGAGAGGCCAAACTAGACCCATTTTATTCATCCTTCCAGAAGTAGGTGAAGACCTTTCTCTTTAGGCAGGCTTTCCCTTAGTGACTGGCTGTCTGAGATGGTTTTTGTTGGTTATCCCTTGTTTTTAAATGTGTCTTTATTACGGATTTTATTTACAGTTTTTAATATATTTATTTACAGCAGGCATGTCCAAACATTGGCCCTCCTGATGTTTTGGACCACAACTCCCAGAATTCTAAGCTTAGATTGCCAATGGCAAAGGACTGTGGGAGTTGCAGTCTAAAACATCTGGAGGGCCAAAGTTTGGACATGCCTGATTTACAGTCATTCTTTTTTTAAATGTTGTAGTAATTAGTTTTTCAGCTTTTACTGTAACCTTTTTTTTAATGATGTTGTAAGCTGTCTTGGGTCTTCTTTAGGAGAAAGGAGGGATATAAATATTTGGAAGAAAGAAAGAAAGATGTGTGGGAATGGGATGACTGGCCCACACAGAACCAGACAGTTGGTCCCTGGAACCCAATTGGATTCTTGAATCAGTAGCAGGTCTTCAGTATTAGGGAGGAAAATATTTTCCTGGCCCATCCAGAGGCACTGGGAATTGAACTTTGGAACTTCATCAGGTGCTGTAGCTCTGCACTATGCCTCCCCTTGAACTTAACAGGCTGAATCAGAGGGATGGGTGGGGGAACAGTCTCCTTTGCTAAATGATACCCTAGGGCAGTGGTTCTCAACCTGTGGGTCCCCAGATGTTCCTGGACTGCAACTCCCAGAAGTCTTCATCACTAGCTGAGCTGGCCAGGATTTCTGGGAGTTGCAGTCCACTAATATCTGGGGACCCAGAGGTTTAGACACACTGCCCTAGGCCAGTGGTGGCGAACCTTTAGCACTCCAGATGTTTTGGACCACAACTCCCACAGTCCTTTGTCACTGGCACTACAGGCTTGGAATTCTGGGAGTTGCGGTCCAAAACATCTGGAGAGTGAAGGTTGGCCACCACTGGCCTAGGCTTATGGCCATTACTCAACAACCTTAAAGCAGCCTTCTCCAGATGTGTTAGACTACAAGTTTCATCACCTAGATAAAGCGTAGCATGGTAGGTGAGGATGAGGGCACTTGTAGTCCTAGTTCTGGCTGGAAAAGCCAAGCTTAAAAGCATCAGGACTGGAACAAGAGGAGCATCCCACCCCAAAATACTGTACCAGGGAAAGTACCCCAACTTAAAGGACATCCCAGACTCACGTATCTCTTTCCCATTCTTCTTTTCTTCTTCTATCAGTTTTTTCTAGGATGAAAAACAAGGCTGCCAGTGTTAGGCTGAATGCCATCTCATCTTATTTTCTTCTTTGGTAGAGCTCCCTTAAGTCCTGCAACCATTCTCTCTGATGAATGCAAGATTGTGCTTCATACCGGATATTAGTGCTTTGTCTAGACACTTGAACAATGGAACCGCTGCTATTTCCCTTGGAAATATTGTTCATGGGCACTTGTAGACTGCACAAGTAGGAGGATTTTTATGATCTCTCGATGAAATATATACCTTATTGCATCACAGGAGTGGAAAAGACATGATTAGAACATGAACAGGGAATTGGGCTGCTTACTGGCAACGCAGACTTACCGGTACTCACATTTCATAGCAAGTGGCAATCCCCAATATACACTTTAAATCAGAATGTGGAAGTGCAGCTTCTTTGGACTGCAGCTCCCAGAATCACTGTAGCCAGCATGGGTCATGTTACCTTAGGGGATTCTGGGAAATGTAGTCAAAAAGGTAACTTTCTCAAACTGCTGACCATTGGCTTAAATTCTTAAGCCAGAATGTTTTTCTACGCCCCGGGCCAATCTTCCCGTCTATATCTCCTTGAATTATAACTTGCAGCAGATGCTATTTAAAATATTCAAAATAATAATACATTTCTTATTGCGTATCATGTGTCCAAAATATTGCAATTTTCTTTTCTTTATGGTATTGAGGATTTCTAGCATTTTATTCATGTGCTGTAATACAGCCACATTAGTGACTCTGGCTGTCCAAGATATCTTCAGAATTCATCTGTACATCCGCTTTATTAGCATTTCCTTGTGCTCTGTCAGTGCAATATAAGGGGGACCAGATTTTTTTTCAGCTACCTGTCTCCTGAAAGTGACTTTCGAGCAATAAAATTTGAGATCAATTCTTTGACGACTTGCTTAACCGGGTTGTCAGCTGCCAGATGAACTGGAAAAAGTCTTGCCGGGTGTCATGGTGTTTCTACCTCCCCTAAGCACTAAAAGGTACCTTGTAGCTGGCCATTTTGACACCTGGGACTTCACTGTCCTATTGAGTAAGGATGAGTTTCATGACAATTGGTATATGCGAAGAGAGGACAGAGGAAGAGGGAGGCATATTTGGGTCTGAGCATGTGACAGCCCTATTGGGTCTACACTGAGCCTCCCTGTTATGTGCTTGCTTCCGCCTGGCATGGGGAAGCATCTGGAGACACAACACATTCTTGAGATGGAAGGTTCCTGGCCAGCAGCAAATCTCCACTAAAATGGAGAAATCCTGGTTATCTAAGAATGCAAACTCTCCTATTTGTCTAAAGAACTCACATCCTTTCTTTTCATTTCTTCTCTGAACTTCCTACAGGCAAACTTTTGTTGCTTCTGTTTCCTTCTTCATATTGATGTCCCTGCTGGAGGATTACAAGAAATGTGAGCAAACCCAAAGAAAGATGTTCCATTCTCAACAGAGTTTCAGCTCCACCTTATCAAAGACGGGAAACAGAATGAATAAATGCCATCGGCGGCTGGGATTCTTAATCTGGAGTTTCCTTTCGGTTCCTGAAGGTATTTTTATGAAAGAGGAAGTTGTGCAGTCCTAAGCAAGAAAAAAAAATCCACTGCTCAGGAACTCTGTAATTATTTGTTTTATATAATTTTATTTATTGCACTTTTATACGGTTCATCTGGCAACAAGGCCACTCTGGGCAGTTTACAACAATATTAACAAGAAACATGACAATTAAAATAAGAAAGAAAAAACAATAACTACATTAAAATAAAAAACACAATTTCAAAACATCACAATCAACTATACCATGTTGAGTGGAGAAGCTGTCCCAGGAAAAATCAAGTTTTCCTTTTGATTATTTATTTTATTACTGATTTTGATTTTTTGATTTTATTTCTGAGCAATACCTTTATTTTACTGTTCTGATGTCTTGCCTGATAGCTATCTAGTCAGCCAGGTCTGTCTCCAGTACAGTGGTACCTCTACTTACAAGTTTAATATGTGATGAATGCATACTCTTAAGTCGAACTCTTAAGTAGAGCAGCCCTATCTAAAAAATAAAATAATAATAAATCAAATAAATAAAAAAGTAGAGCAGATCGCATCTAAAATTTGTAAGGCAGCAGTTAAAACACTCTTAAGTCAAATTGCTCTTAAGTTGAGCCACTCGTAAGTAGAGGTACTACCGTATCTTCCATGTCAATTGGCTCATGATGCCTCTGGACCTCTGACATAGCAGAGGAGGAGCCCCATGGCACAGCGGTTAAAGGCCTGTACTGCAGGTAAAACTGTGCTCACGACCTGGGGTTCAATCCCAGGTAGCAGGCTCATGGTTGACTCATACTTCCATCCTTCTGAGGTCGGTAAAATGAGTACCCAGCTTGCTGGGGGGAGGGTAAAGTGTAGCCTGCACACTGTAATTAAAAACTGTAAACCACCCAGTTTAGGATGGTATATAAGCAGAAGATTTTGCTTTGCTTTAGCAAGGCTGCAGTGCAGATCAGTGCTTTGTCAGGACTGGAGAGGCACTATTGAGAGATTAAAAGGGTGGTTTAGGGCTTGCCATTTTTTAAAGAAACTCCAAAGCCCAGAATTCTCCGTACCGGAATTCAGCCCGCCAAATCTAGAGGTAAAATGAGATCACCTGCAGAAGGGCTGGGATGAAAATCTTCATAGTTTAGGATATGCTGAGCTCTGGCCTAGCTCCCTGTTAGAAAAGAAAGTTGCCCCAGTGCTTGCTGGGAACTGTGGTTGTTTTTATGGGCTATCAAGTTACAGTACCTCCAATTTATGGCGGCCCTATGACTGAGCAATCTCTGAACTGTCTTATCCTCAGCTGCCATGCTCAGCGCTTGTTAACTCAAGCCTGTTGCTTCCTTCAAGAAGTCCATCCACCTTGCATTTGGTCTTCCTCTTTTCCCTCTGCCTTCCACTTTCCTGAGTATTATTGTCTTTTCCAGAGAATTCAGCCTTCTCGTGGTGTGCCCAAAGAAGCACAGCTTCAGTTTTGACATTTTTACCTCCTGAAAGGTAAAGGCTCACTTTGATCTCATCTTTCTGGCAGTCCACTGGATCTGCAAAACTCTCCTCCAGGAATTCTAGAACATTTTTATTTTTAGGGATTATCTGCCTCTTTTCTCAACTCAGATTTCTCTATTCCCCCTGGCCTTTCCTGCTGTCCTGGCTAGCAAGAGAGAGGACTGTTTCCCCCCTAGAAGCAGTACAGTATATTGTTGCCTGTTATCTCTGCCAGGAGGCAAAGTTTTGGATAACCTGAATGGGAAATTAAAACCTATTAGTTTTACTAATGACTTGTTCATGGTAGAGCTGAAAATCCTTAGCACTTCATTACCGGTACAGATCAACAGCAAACAAAGCGAAACTTTCCATAGGTTGTTGGATTTCAGCACCAACCACACCTCAAGATAGGCTGTGGCAAACAAGAGATAATTGGAGTTGAGGTCCAACAACATGTAAAGGACATACTTTGCACATACACACCCCGGATCCTTCAAGACAACCTTCCACTTGAAAATGTACCACTAGATTGCTGGTTGCAGTCAATCCCGGGTGTTTGAAAAGCATTCCTAGAGGGTACAGTTCTGTGAGAACATATTTTGTCTTTAGCTTTTATAGCTGCTTTGCTTGACATTGCTGGTGAACATTTAAAACACTTGAGGTGTAGAGCCTTTTTTAAAAAGGTAATGCGTGAAGTGGCCGTGACTTGGCCCCTTGTTAACAAAATTTCTCTGAGGCTATGTAACGCATCTCAGTTGGCTGCCACTGAATCAGCAAATAACTCAACTGATACAGCACGGTTGTCCCTCTGCCAGACGGAGCTTGTAAAACTCATTCTAAATTACTAAGGCAGAGACGATGGCTGTGCAGTGGGAGACAAACAGAAATGTGGGCTTTATACACATAGAGACACACACACACAGAGTCAGGAAACCAACTATCCATAAGGTGGGTCCCGGAGGAGGTTGTGTGTTCTGTAGGTAAAATGGATGGGGTGTGTGGGGGGGCTTGACAATGGGAGATGGGAAGTGAGTGAAGAACCTGTAGCAAACAGGAGAAAATCTTGGGAGACCTTCTCATATGATCATCTGCAAAACATTACACTGTCAGTGCTAATAAACTGAGAGTCAATCCACTGTCAACTGAACTCCAGGTACCGCGAGTGCTCCCTGCTTCCCTTTCACAAAGGCCATAGGCCAAGGGGCTATGATTACTGAAGATGCTGAACCTTGAGGAGCGGAGGCTTCTTTAGTCCACTGTTGACATTCTCTTTGGGCTTAGAAGCAGTGCGCGAAATACCATCATCCCACCATGTGTTTCCATCCTTTCCCATCACCCTCCAAGCTCTCATTTCTAGCCACCGCAGGACAGCTCAATCAATCTCTTCGCTCCAGAGTTACAAGTAAAACAGACCCTGAAAAGTGCCATTTCCTTGCTAAGGCCTTTCTCAATTTTCCCACTGTCCAACTGAATAATGCAACACAGAGCCTGCTTGAAATCTGCCCTCGATACCTGACTTCGTGGTAAACTGAGCTGCTGAGGATGTATCAAAGCTGCTGAGGATGCATCACACCAACATTCTCCTCAGCCAACAACATGTACTGAGAGGACAAACACCCTTTAAAAAAAGTTCTGATGGATGCAAATTGGGGAGGTTTCCGTGGGCCAATAGGAATTACAATGTATTGAACAGTATATGCCTACGCTGCTGCTCTCACTTGGATGAAACACTAATGTAAAGCTGAGGTGTCTTGTAGCAATTGTATAAGCACATCCGATCTTGCCTGATTTCAGAAGCAGGGTCAGCCCTGGTTAGTACTTGGATGGGCGACCACCAGGGAATACCAGGTGCCTGGAGCAGGAACTGGCAAGCCACTCCAGTATTCCTACCAAGAAAACTCCCTGGATATGGAGTCACAAAGAGTTGGTCACGACTGGAATGACACACACACACACACACACACACACACACACACACACACACACACACACACACACACACACACATCTGTTGTGTAAATTGTGGAGCTGCCCTGTGCCACTACAGGCAATGCTACTTAAGCAACCAGTTTGTTTGTACACTTCCCACAACCGAGGTGCAAAAATTTTAATTGCCATAGCATTTTGGGTCATAGCCCCATCAATTTGAAGAAGCTAGTTTCATTAGTAGTTTTTGTTGGTTGGTTGGTTGGTTGGTTTTAAGAAGCAGGGAATGATACTTTTCTTAGAAAATATGCCCCTAGCCAGCATGGCAGATCGCTCTGTGCTACAACACATGTAATGCAAGGAATTGCCTTGGCCTCCAACTGCCAGACTCAGATTTGTTAGCTTTACAAAAGACCAACTCTTGACAGGGATTAAAATGGTCAGAACTTGTCTCTTAATGTAAATCAGCAGAATTGCCTGCATTTTTTTCCTTCTGGAAATGGTCAGGAAAGCACTTGAATTTCAAAATCTGCCCTTGCCCATGTGGGAAAGAGGCTGTGCTGCTGGATGTGTCCCTTACCCTTTACTCCCTTGTCCCAAATGTTTATAGGGTGTAAGTTTTCACCAGGAAGGTAAATAAGAGCTTTTGGATGGGTGGGTGGGAGATGTTCTTCTGTGCACCCACCTGGACAATATGCAAAGCTTTAGGAGCAGTAGCATCCTGAAGGTTTTCAGGACTAAAGGCCACAGCCAAGGACCAAGCCCTCAAACTGACCAGGTTTCAGATGAAGATGCATTTCCTGAGTGACATCTAAAGCAGGTGGGACTGTGCAAGTCCTGGAGCAGTACTTGGGAGCAGTGGAAGGCTGGATGAGGGCCAGTAAGCTGAATTACAACATAAAATGGTATCTGAGTGGGCGTTTCTCAAAGAACGGGAGGATCACGTTCTTAGTCTGGAATACTTTTCAAGCCGTCTTTGTCCCTGAAAGCCCATGTGGATTTGGCGATGACACAGAAGTGCCATAACTTCATTTTTGTGTTGTAGCCACAGCATTCCAGGAGATGAATAATCTGCCCACGGTGATTCATCGATGGCTAAATTCAAAACTGGACTACTGCATTGTATGGTACATATGGGCTTCCCCTCCAGATCACAAGACTGTAGCTAAGTGGAACGGAGATGATCTCGGGCTCCACTCTCTGCATGTCTAGGAAGTAGTTGAGAAGAAATTGTGCTTAAATAAGCCATTCCAAATTTGGAACAGGAACAAATTTCATGGATTTGGATTTGGAACCCTGGGCTGGAACGGCAGCTACACAACCTATAACTAGCCTCTGTCTGGTTTAAGACATGGCCATTCTACGTTGGGGTTAATTGGTAGACAATGTTGGCAGAAGTCAGAAAGGAAGCATGTTTTGAATTTTCACAGATACAGTATAATTGGAGGACTTCACTTCCAGAGTCATCATGGCAGTTACAGAGCACATTCATATCAAAAAGAAGGGTGCAGCGCCTGCTCTTTAAGCTCTTTAGACATGTTTGGGGGAGCACTGTTTTTCCATTAGTCCAAAGCAGCTGACACTGTTGGGTGGTGCACTGGCCTTGAAAGTCATCTCCGAGTTAAGCTGACTGTCTTTTGTACAGATATATGATGTTCAAGCTGTCCCGGAAGGTCCACTGCCTTTAACACCACAATGGCCTGAGCCTAATTCTCAAGCTTCTGACTTGAAATCTCAAGGATGTGGAAACTACTGATCTGGTGACCCTACAGACAATAAAAAAGATGGAAGAACACGTAATGAGGGATTCCTTTCACAAAACTGGGGTGCCATTGTGGAGCTACAGCCTTTCTAAGGCAAAGGAACTGAAATTTATTCCTAGCAGAGCACTAGGTATGAAATGATTTTTCTAAAGGCAGAATATCTAACCTTAAGATTCAAAGAGCAGACTGCTGAACCGTACAGCACAGGGCTTTTTGGTGCAGTCAAAATGTACAATAAAAAAATATAAAATATACTATATAAAATAAACAGAGTTTATTTTCTTGGGCTCTTTGATCACTGCAGATGGCGATTGCAGCAATGAAATTAAAAGATGCCTGCTTCTTGGGAGGAAAGCGATGGCAAACGTAGGCAACATATTAAAGAGTAGAGACATCACTTTTCAGACTAAGGTCTGGATAGTCAAAGCTATGTTTTTTCCAGTAGTAATGTATGGAAAGCAAATCAAATCAAAGTGTTCTGCTTATATACCGCCCCATACCACTTCAAGCAGTCTCTGGGCGGTTTACAGTTTTAATTACAGTATGCAGGGTACACATTGATCCCCAGCAAGCTGCGTACTCATTTTACCGACCTCGGAAGGATTGAAGGCTGAGTCAACCACGAACCTGCTACCTGGGATTGAACCGCAGGTCGTGAGCACAGTTTTACCTGCAGTACAGGCATTTAACCACTGCACTAGGAGGAAGTGAGAGCTGGACTATATAAAGAAGGGTGATTGCCGCAGAATTGACACTTTTGAGCTGTGGTGCTGGAGGAGGGTCTTGAGAGTCCCCTGGACTGCAGGGAGATCAAACCTATCCATCCTGAAAGAAATCAACCCCGAATGTTCATTGGAAGGACAGATTTTGAAGCTGAGGCTCCAGTACTTTGGCCACCTCATGAGGAAAGAGGACTCCTTGGAAAAGTCCCTGATGTTGGGAAAGATTGAAGGCAAAAGGAAAAGGGGATGGCAGAGAATGAGATGGTTGGACGGTGTCATTGATGCAACACATATGGATTCAACCAAACTCCGGGAGGCAGTGGAGGACAGCAAGGCCTGGTGAGCTCTGGGACATGTAGTCCCAAAGAGTCGGATATGACTGAACGACTGAACAACAACATTACACCCCAAAATGGAATCAACAGATTGCCACTTCTTTTTCCTAAGGAGAAAGCTGAAAGAGTGTACACGGGTTTTCATGCATGTGGATGTGTTGGGAGCAATTAAAAATATCTGGAATTTATTTGCATCCAAATGAGATAGGAAACATGGCAAGGAAGGCCCTATCATGCACTGGTAGACTTCAGGGTTCCTTGTGGAGTTCACCGTCCGTACCCACGGCCAGAGCTGCATTCAGATTACAGGTCATTAGAATTTACAGCACATTAGAAAAGCTTACGCATGTCATTTCGGCTGCAGTTCAAAACGGCAACCCATTTTGCACAGATGCTAATGGGAAACCTTGGCCAGATGATTGGTAGGGCAGGCCGGGTTTAGTGTTAACGCTGTCAGATGTTGGGTCAGAAACAGCTGGAGGGGGACTGATCAAACACTTGCAGGATGCTGCTTCCCGAGAACCACCCCCGGCAAAAAAACAAGATCCCTGAGGAAGAGCTCAGCTCCTCCAAAGGAATTTCTCCCCAGCGCTGTCAATCAGGCTGTTTTGGAATGTGCCTTGGGGGGAAGAGGATTTACAGAGTTTTACCCACAGCTAGGAAACATTCCTTTCTCTCTCTCAACCCCCTCCCTCCCTCTCTCTCTCTCTCCATCTCCTAGAATCTGAAAAGTTAGACTCACCAACCTTGAGGCTTTGCTTTCTAACTAAAACTGAATGTAGCTGGTGATATTTGCTTGAAGCAGCCCGTTGTGGTTTTGATGCAGGGGGGAAAAAAGGCATATGCTTCCCAACGTCAATCCTCCCTACAAGCCTTCTTACCTTCTTGAAACAAACTTCCCAGTCAACTGACCCAATGCAGAGAACGGAGCAAGGATTCCCAAGCCTTGTGCAGCGGTGCTGAAGTCCCAGTTTCTGCATATGCGTTTTTTTTTTCCCTTGGCCTGGAAGATAAAGTATATAGATTGTTTTTTTCTTCTTTGAAAACTCATTAAATGCACAGTTTTTCTCTGTTCTTGTTTTAGGTTATCTGCGTCTGCCCTTCATACTTTGATCTGCAGTAAAAGAACATATGTGGTCTACCTACTGTTGATTTAACTCCCTCCGCCAAAATTACAAAGTGCATTTTTTCCAGCCATCCTACTGGCTGTTATTTTCCCCTTGAGGAAGGAGGTGGGGTGGGGAGAGGAAACATCAATTAAAGGCCAAATTAAAAAAGGAGCATTATTCAGGTTAAAGGTTCTTAACAAAGCAAAAATGCCAGACAAACCATAACAAAAAAATGAAACACCGTAATTTGGTCTTCTGTGGGTTTCCTTGGGTAAAGAGAGCTTGGAAAAGTTGCCTTGTTGTGACGATCTCTGTTCATGCACGCCAGCTGGGGATTCTGGAACCTGTAGTCCATGAAATCAACCTTTGAAAACTCCCGGGAGAAGGCCAAGAAAGTAACCAAGAAATCAGAGAGAAAATATCCTTTTCTTTCCAAATCTGATGGGGGAGAGGTGGGAGAGAGAGAGATGAGAGAGGGGCACATTTTTACTCTTACTTCTCAGTGCAAATTGCATATCAATGGAGGTTTGTGGCTGGCGAGTGGAGGCAACTCAAAAAAAAAAGGTTTCCATCCATTAACAGTTGGCCATAAGAAGTCAAGTTCACAAACAAAGTGCAGGTGTCGCTCCTGCCTGTCTGGTTCTGAGCGCAGGAAATGAACAATCACCCCAAATTAATATTTAATCGGGGAACAATGTGGTGCAATCAACTCTGTTAAGGACAACACTTTCCACTGCAACAAAGAACTCAGCAAATATATGCAGAAAGAATGAGGTGGAAAGATGAGAGATGCAAAGACAGGAATGATGGATTTATTGAATCCTGGGCATTTGTTTTTCATGGGTAAGGGAGGAATTGCTCTATTATGTTTCTCTAGACGCGAGGTGATGAGAAGGGAGGGACCCTGTCCTTTGATAAGGAGGCGTGTAGGAGAGGTGATTTCAGCAGGTGCACTGTCTGGCACACCTGCAGCTCTATGACACCATCATCACAAGACACACTTGCGGATCTGAATTGTATAACTTTTAAAGGTGCAGAAGCCTCGGGCTCCTGCAGTAGAAACAGGGGTCTGCCCATTTTGAACCCTTTGCTCTTCCATCTCTTCCACAGCTATGGACTTTTCAACCGTTAGTGGATGTTAGTGACTAGCTTCCCACCCTATGGCAGAAGTAAAGATGGAAAACATTACCCTTTTCTACTACAAGTCTTGTAATGCCCAGACACTGTGCTAGCTGGGTACTGTGGGAGTTGCAGTCCAAATGTAAGATCCAATGCCATGATTCAGTGTTTCAGCCTAGCAGGATTTGGAGATGAGATAGGGATCACCTGGTGAATTTCTGCTGGATCTGGTTTTAGCATGGGGGGGGGGAGGCAGGAGCTAGAAGAGAACTCCTGCCTCCCCCTATGCTAAAATCCATATCCAGCAGAAATTCACCAGATGATCCTTGTCTCATACACTGTAAGTAACTTTTGCATCTTTGGGAAGGGAAGGGATAGGAAATATTACTATAACAGCAGCAGAATCCAGATCTGGATAGAATGCTGTAATTTTTGCTCCTGTAGGGTAAATTTAAATATAGGAACCTGCCTTATCCTGAGTCACTCCATTACTCTATCTCAGTGGTTCCCAGCTTTGAGCTCCCAGTTGTTCTTGGATTAAAACACCCAGATGCTCCACCACTAGCTGTGCTGGCCAGGATTTCTAGGGATTGTCAGGGCTAATCAGCAACTGCCCTACAGACATTACCAGCAGGATTATTTCCCTTATTATTTCCCTGCACCCTAATCTTAATCAGTTTAGCTTCTGAAACAAGGCATACTCAAGATGGTATCCACAATGTTCCATTTCGAAAACAATCTGTTTCATAAGTGTTGGGTTGAGTTGAGCTTAAATGGCGACCTGGAGAAGACTGCACTTCCCAAACTCATTTGGATGGCTTTATGCCCTGAGCACATCCGATCTCGCCTGATTTCGGAAGCTAAGCAGGGTCATCCCTGTTTAGTACTTGGATGGGAGACCACCAGAGAATAGCAGGTGCTGTAGGCATCTGGAGTAGGGACTGGCAAGCCACTCCAGTATTCCTGCCAAGAAAACTCCATGGACATGGAGTCACAAAGAGTCAGTCATGACTGCAACGACACAACACACACATGCCAGGACAGTGTGCAGGCAGCCCTGCAGAAATGGTTGGATCCAGTCCCCACTGACCATATCTAGCACAGTCAATAGCCAGAGATGATGGAAGCCAAAGTCGAAAAACACCACAAAAGCCAGAAAGTCCCAAGGCCTCTCCCAGACACTAGAGGTAACATGAAAGAAGGGTGCTTATTTATTATTTTTCTTGGATAAGGAGAATCAGTGGCACAACTTTTAAGTAACATACTGACAATAATGTTAATATAAGTAGCATTTAATCATTAAAAATTCACTTTTCGGGGTGGGGTCTATTTTAGTGCCCTTTCTGCAACTCTCCCAACAATGTTGGCAATGTCTATTGCTTGTACCAGCTAGATTAGACCCATTGACTTGTTGGTTTATTCAATAGTACCAGCACTAGGATATTGCCAATGAATAACGAGTAGAGTCTTCCTTGTAAACGGGATGTTTCAACATTTTGGCATTTCATTATGCCAGCTTCCCAGGCCAACAAAGAATGAACAAGCTAGCTAAACAACCTTTTATTAGTACTCAGTTCATATCACATAAAAGGGAACTTGTGCATCTCTGTTGGGTTCTGGTCCCAGAGTTGTTGACATCCTCATAATTGACTCAAATTAGAGCATGGAGGGGATGCTCATCCAATTTTCAAATGGCATCAAACAGTGAGGAGTAGCCAATGCTTCAGTAGACAGAGCCAGGATTCAGAATGACCTCAACAGATTGGAGAACTGGGCCAAACCAAATCAAACAAAATCAAATTCAACAAATAAAATCTTAAGTTCTGGTTTTAAAGAAGGAGAAAAAAGTCAGAGACGCATGTAAAATAGCTTTTTTTAGTAGTAATAGAAATGAAAAGCATCTAGGGCAGTGGTGGCAAACCTTTGGCACTCCAGATGTTTTGGACCACAACTCCCAGGATTCTAAGCCTAGATTGCCAATGACAAAGGACTGTGGGAGTTGTGGTCCAAAACATCTGGAGTGCCGAAGGTTCACCACCACGGATCTAGGGAGTCTCAATAGACCACAGCTAAACACGACTTGGCATAACAGTGTGATGTGGAGGCATATAAATCATACTTTTTAAAAAGTAAATGTAATAGTCTGTTGCATGAACAGCTGTATTCAGATCAAGGGAAATAATACTAACATATTCTGCTTTGACTATATCTCATTTGGACTTCTGTGTCCTGTTCTGGGCACCATTATTTAAGAAGTACCGGTAGTTCATCCATTTAAAACATATGCTAAGGAGACAGACCAGGAGACAAAAAACCTGGAAGACAATCCTTGTGAAAACTAGTTGAGGGAGATGAGCCTGAAAAGGGACCATCCAAATGGAGCCATCAACTTTACATATTGGGCTGACTGCTCTGCAAATACAGGGGCTCAGGAGCAATTGCCATATGAACAGAAAGTATGATCTAATCAAGCCCCACCATTCAAAAGCAACCTAAACTAGATTGCTCCCTGTCACTAATGTAGCGGTACCCCTACTTCACAGGGTTGTTGTTTAGGTAAAATTGGGGGTAGTTGTGTAGACACTGTTATGTGATAGGCTGTGGGCAATAACTATAGCAGCTGGCTGGACAGCTCAGTGGTTTAGGTATCTCCACGTGGAGTCAGAGGTTAGGAGTTCACTTCCCCACTATGCCTCCAGTGAGTAAAAGCCAGCCTGTGTGGCCTTGGGCCAGCTGCGCATTCCCAGAGCATCCCCCAGAAGAAGGAAATATTAAGCCGCTTCTGAGTACTCTTTACCATGGCTTCAGAGACTAGGACTCAGGGCAATGGTTTCAAACTACAGGAAAAGAGATTCCACTTGAACATTCGGAAGAACTTCATGACGGTTAGAGCTGTTCAGCAGTGGAATATGCTGTCATGGAGGGTGGTGGAGTCTTCTTCTTTGGAGGTTTTCAAGCAGAGGCTGAATGACCATCTGTCAGGAGTCCTGTGGTGGGAGTTCCTGTATGACGGGGGTTGGACTGGATGGCCCTTGAGGTCTCTTCCAACTCTATGATTCTATAATTCTATGATATCCCTGGAAAATTTACTTGATGGCACATCACGACAATGATGGTGATGACGACGACGACGTTGACAGACAAGAACTACAGTACAGTATTACCTTCAAAAATTGGCAATACAGTAACAAGAATGCTCTTGCTGCCTATCTGAACAAGGCTTTTATGAATAAGGTCACCAGGAATTAATAGAAGAGAATATTATTAGCATGGAGAATTTCTTCCCCAGTGAAAAGAACTAGGGGCAAAAGGCAGAAAAGAAATTCCTACCACCCAAGCAACAATAACAGGTCCAACTTTTCACTCCAACCTGAGACGATATAGCCTGACACAATAGGAGCGCTGTACTGTAACTTGTTGGAGATCTGCCTAGAAAAATCATCAGAAGGCATTTGAAACCCAACATAACATCCATATTTATGGATCACCTTCTGTTTTACTGGGGCTCAACCCAGAGCCCTTGTGAGGAGGCCTGTTTTTACGTCCCTCTATAAAAAGGCTCAGGTTTCACATGTGAGAAGGTTGGCGTCTCCGTGAGCTAATTAATACGGGTTCTCCTCCACCTCCGGATTTTCCACGCAGGGTTATGCTGGCGACGCTTTGTCTGTTCCTTCCATAAAGACCATGGTGTTGAACCGTTAGTCTCACTTGCTGACAATGTGCTAGAGGCACAATGGGGCAGAAGTGGGGGGGGCGGGAGGGGAGGGGACAGACTCACCGCCTGAGCTGAAGGGAGGCCCTTTTATAAAGAACTTCTTCCAGGGTCTGTCTTATGTCATTACCCAATTAGCCTGTTGGCAACAGCACTTCATTAGAGAGACAGTTTCCATTCACAGCTGTAATCCTCTCACTTCTTTTTAAATGAGAGGGGTGGTGGTGGCTGCAATTACTGCTCACTTCCCCCCCCCCACTCCCCTGAAGATGATAGGGAGTTTTTGTTTTTCCTAAGGAAAAAGAGACCAATTTTGAATAAATGTTTAATTGTTTTAGCATAGAGGTCAAAAAGATGTAGACAGGATGCCGGAGAAGAAAACCCAGCTAACCTCCCTCTTCTAGTCCATTAACAAACAGGGACACCCAAGCCAAGCCGGCACCATCCAGGTGTGTTAGATTACACTGGTGGGGACAAAAATGCATCCCTCCAGATGTTGCTGGTTTGCTACTCATAACAGTAATGGAAATAATTCGGAGCCTCATGGCACAGTGGGCAAATTGCAATTCTGTGGTGAAAACTCTGTTCACAACCTGAGTACAACCCTGGCCTCAACTAGCCAGTTTGAGGGCCACTCAAACTTCCATCCTTCTTAAGTCAGTAAACGGAGTACTGTGCCCAGCTTGCTGGATTAAATTGCAAATGGCCCTGAGAAGGTTTTAAGGGCCATGGGGCAGTATATAAGCAGCGCACTTGGCTTTCTGTTCATCCGAGAATTATTGCTATTCAGTTCCATTGGCTGCTTCGTAGAAGTACACACTCCAGTTGTGGAAACGATAGAATAAATCTGTGTTCTTCACATTGTCTGGGGCAACAGTTTAGCACTGATAGCCCAGTTGGACATGAATCTAGCAGGCTGTGAAAAATATACTCTTTTGGCCTACCACTCCCAGAATTCCCATTGACTGGGAGACTCTGGGAGTTGGAATGCTGAAAAAATAATTTTTAATGCTCTGATATTTATTCAGAAGTAAATGCTACCGTGTTCTGAAGGTGGCTTGATCTGAAACCCATGCACAAAGAATCTCCAAAGAGCTGATTTCCTCCTCATTAAAACTAAAAAGTGCCACTCTTTCTGGTCAAATGAATGGCTGGATTTTCACAGTACTGGCAATTTCTCTGCAAAAGGAAATAGCTAGCCCATAAATTTTTTTTAAAAAAGTGGACAGGATATGGAAGGATTAGGAGGCCCATGGCTGGAGAATACTGGGCTCTAAACTCTCCAAAAGCAATAGTTGCTTCTTCCCCCCCAGTCTGAAAAGTATTAGATGCAAGTAGAGCAAAACCAAGGAAGGCATACACTTTCCCACAATTCCCCTACACAATTCAAATGTCAGTCCTTTGCAATATTAAAACATGGAACATTTCATAGTGCTGTTTATATACTGCCCCATAGTGTTCTGAGTATGCGTGCTAGACATTGCTCCACCCCCACCCCTAGCAACTGGGCACTTATTTTGCCAACCTAGGTAGGATGGAAGGCTGAGTGAACCTTGACCCTGCTACCTGGAACTGAACCCCTGGTTGTGAGCACAGTTTTGGCTGAAGTACAGCAGTGACATTGTCCATGTAAAGAAGAGAAAGTTTCAGCATATTGCTTCCCCAGGGCCCTTTCCTTGAGGTCATGAAATATCTGCATGGCTATAAACCCCACTTTTCATCATGGGACTGACTTTGGCTTTAGTTCCTCATGGCTTGAAACCCTTCAGCCAAATATTTTGGGTTACTGTGCCTTACTCCCTTCCCGCAAAAATGACGTGTGTTCTTGATCTGCCCAGTGAGGTTGGCAATCCTTCAGATGTTCAGGCCAATCCGAAAAAAACAACATGGTTAGAGGTAGACCAAACTGAAAACTAGTGAAAATGGACACATTGGAATCCAGTTTTCAGGCAAATGTACCACATGTTTCTGTCAAGTTCTAATGACAACTAATGTCCTTTGTCTAGCCCTGTGTGGAAGGAAATCCTCAGAGGAGGAGTCCACTAGTAATATAAGGCTTGGCTGATTGATGAAGCAATAGAGAACCTGGGCAATGTGAAAGGCTTTGTGTTTCTCCATCCTCCACTTCTGAAGTCGTGCCAGAAAAGCAAACGCAAAGTGTGGGCACAGGATTGTGGCATATAAACATTATGTAGGGCCTTTCGCAACCAACAATAAGGTTTGCATAACCAGTTATCTTCTTCATGGATGTTCAACAACGGATCACCACCGTTGTTTTTTTTAAACTGTGGACTAAAGTTGCTGCAGGGATTTGGGGGGCCTGAAGCTGAAGCTTCAAGTTGGTCTACCCCTGGGTTGAGAGAGCAACAGCAGTTTGTGACATTACACAACATAATTACATAACCCCTGGTCATGCAGCATACCTGTTCAAAGACTACCTATGTCATTTTTCTGAACTAAAACTTCCAGAAACCTCTAGCCATCATAATTGCCTATAGAATTCTGGGAGTTATAATCTGCCCCAAAATCTTAGTAAACTAGGTGCCTGCTTTAAGGGCATCGCCCTTATTTTTGCTGGGTGGATGCAATGAGGTTGAGGAGGGGCGGAGGGGCGCAAAAAGAACTTTGTCCCCAGGCGCCTCAAAACCTTGCTACGCCGCTGCTCTCTCCAGAAAACAATATCTGCTCTCACACACTGCCCGCCTGGCTACACGAGTCATGGTGGAGCAGCCCACTCTAATCCTGACGAAAGTGTCTGAGAAAGGGCCAAGAAGTCTAGCACCATAACGTGTGTGTGAGGTAGCTGGAAATATTCTCCTCAGGCCAAGTTCCCTCAGGCCTCTGGTTCTGACCGCCTCTGGCTGGGAGAAGAACCCTCTTGGAGGGAGTACTCTTCCAAGTCAGCACCAAACTTCCTCCTCATCCATAGGGCCTCGTGTTAGGATGCTGTACCTTTTACAGAACGAACGTGACCCTCAGCAGCTTGCATCTGGCCTTAACATATTCACATGCTCAAGCTGGCAAAGCAGGCTGGAATCATAGGAACAACACCTGCAGCAAAAACCAAACAAAATCCACTGTTGTTTTTCATGCAGTTTTTGTTTTTAAACTACTGCTGTAAACTGTGGACTTCTTCCAAGACCGTCCTTGCCTGTGTGCATGGTGTCTTTGAAGAAGCAAAGGAGGAGTTTCCCTTTGGTTTATGGCAGGAATGGTTGGCTTGTGGCCATCCAACCACTCTTGATCTGCATGTTCCTTCATTTCAAGACCACCGAGGAATGTCTTAGATAGATTAGATAAGGTAAGGAAAGGATATGTTATTATGGCGGGAGATCTCAACTTGGTTATAGATATTAGCAAAGGTAGGACAAAAACTTTGAAAGAAGAATCAGGGTGTGCTCAAACGATATTGGATTAAACTCATGAAAAAGCCAGATTTTAAAGTCCCGAGTGTGGGTGTGTGGGTGTGCACAGGGTTGTTGTTTTTTCTTTTTGTTCTACTTGCTTGAGTTTTGTTCAGTGGTTTTTTCCCCCCTTTCACTGTATTATGTTGTCTTACGTTTTGTATCGTAGTTTTATAATTTTAATAAAAATAATATTTTTTAAAAGACCACTGATTTACCTTTGTGGACTAGGGATGATGGGACCTGAAGAACACCAGGTGTAGAGAGCCCTTTTATTTATGGATGGAATGTAGATATTACTCCCTTGCTCATGGACCACTTCACTGGCAAGTGGCTTTGCGCAACATCCCTGAAGTTGTCTGTGAAGATTCTCAGTCATCCAGGTGGGGTTATCTGGAAATTGAGTCATAGCAACTGGACTTCTTTTCCTGAGCGATCAAAATATTTCACTACTCATCTAAGCAGCTTTGTCAGGCTGAGGTCAGCTCAGACATTTCGATCTCTCAAGAAAAGATGTCCAGTTGCCATGACTCAACTTCCAGATCCCTGAAGTTACATACATCATTTTGTCCACAGCATGCAAATGGCAGTTCTTTGAGATACAATTTTAAATCCTTCACCCAGAGTGGGGCTCTTTGGGGGTTGTAGTACAAAAAGCAGTAGCATCAAGTTCTGATTTTGTCATACATGGCAAAGAACCCCAAACTGATGCAAGTTATTGTTTTAGATAACACCAGCAAGGATGGATAACACATGGGTTCTGTGTGGTGCTTTCAAAAATAGGGAATACTGTGTGTGTGTGTGTGTGTATTGTGTCATTACAGTCGTGACCGACTCTTTGTGACCCCATGTCCATGGAGTTTTCTTGGCAGGAATACTGGAGTGGTTTGCCAGTTCTCGCCTGATTTCGGAAGCTAAGCAGGGTCGGCCCTGGTTAGTACTTGGATAGGAGACCACCAGGGAATACCAGGTGCTGTAGGCACCTGGAGGGAATACTGTAGTATTTTGTTTTTTGGGGGTGGGGTGGGGATTGGATTTAGAAAAAGGATTTCTCCTGGTTGTAGTTCAAAGAAAAAACTTCTGTTTTGGAAAGCACACAGGTTATGGAGTGGAGGTCTGGGAGACATGCTGAAGGCCCTTCTTAAATTCTCTCTTGTGAAAAGCACTGCTAGCAAAAATATATATGTACTGTATATACAAATCCCCTTAATCTGCTAGGATGGGACTGAAAAGCTGATACCCTAAGGGAGGAGGGTGGGTATATGGGTGAATGGACTAGGAGATATCTTCCTTGGACATATAAAATTAGCACCTTTGCAGGAGGTTGCATGAGTAAACCTATGTGGAGCAGTTGCAATGGGAAGCAGATGTTCTCTGATTGAGCCCACATGGGAAGGAGAGAGACAGCGCCACTGGCTGTGCCTGAGCTTAGTCATGAACAGGAAGCATCACTCAGCATTCGCATCAGTCAGGGCCCGACAGGGGTGTTTTAGAATGTTTGGCCGAAGACAGACAGAACATATAAAAAGAGAGTCCATGGGGGTGACTTCCTTCTGGCTTTGTAGGCAGAAGAAGACACATGCATCAATGGATCCAACACTAGCCCAGCTGTCGTAAATGTATTTGATGAACCTGAAATCTGCCCGGTGCTGACTGACAAGACAACCACACCATTACTTTCCTGATTTGGTTTAATCTTCTTTGCATGCTCCATCTACATAAATGTTTTCCCATCCCACCTCCTTTAGGGATGGGAGGAGAAACCTTTCCTCCTTCTTTCATGACAACAACTCCTAGAATCTTCCAGCCAGTAATATGACCACCCGACACACATAAATTGCATTCATTATGGACCTCAATCCTTTTCCAATAGTCACAAACAAGAACCAGAGGCTATGGATGGGTATGCCACAGAACGTCAGCTCTATTGTCATTCCTGTCTGTGGAAGTCAGTGGACTATTGCAATATTGAGGAGCCTCTTTCCCTGCCCTCCATTTCTCATGTTGGATTTCCAAGGTCAAAAGACAGTGGTTTTCCAGACAGGCCCCATTTAAGTTTGGCAGGGTCCTCACAGAAAACCAGCCAAGAACCCAGGAGCAGTGCCTGCACTATGTGTCCCCTTTAAAAAATCATTTCCTTCTAGCTGCCTTGCAGGTAGAGAGAGTTTTCCTCAGAACAAGGCTGTACCAAGAAGGAGGCACACTGTCGACACCAGAGGCCTTGACTGCAACCACTAGGTAAAATTGATTCTTTTAAACTGGTTCGTGGACGTCAGGCTAGCTCAGAGGTTCCTTTGTGGCCTCTATTGAGCACAATGGATGACAATCTCATCAGGTCCAAGACAAGGGAGAGCTTGCTTTTTCTCCCCTCTTACCGTTATCCTGTGGCTGTTACCGGGGCTTACCCAGCCAGGACATTTTGTTGCCAGAGGGGAAGGCAAAATGGTGCCTCTACAAGAAAAGTACTGTATAGGAGTGGACCAGACTGGTAACGGAAGCTGTTTCAGTGCTGGCAGCTCTAAGGAATTCTGGGAGCTAAAATCCAAAAAGGAACTTTCCCATGTCCCGCCTCTAGTGTATGGAAGACCACAGGTTAGCTCAGGGCAGTCCATGAGCTGCACATACAACTCTGTCTTCCAGCATCTTGCCCATCCTCCATGCCTTGAGGGCAGAAGCAGCTGCTTCACTCTGCCTCATGGTAGGACTGGCCCACATCTTGGTGCAGCTCCCAAGTTCTATGGATGCTTCCTTAGCACAGCCCCCTCTTCTTCTCCTGTTCAGTTGCTCTGCCATGAAACTCTGGCAATTCCTGTTGGATATTTCTGTTTCTTTTCAAGATGTTATTCTGTCCACTCCCCACTTTGTCCCATGTGGGATTTGTCAGCTTCGGAGATAACAAGGAGGATGGATGGCTAGGACAGGATGTTGCATGAACCCTCCTGGTGCTGTACGCTGGCTGCTTTATTTTATTATTATTTTTTTAAAGAAAAAGCAATAATTGAGAAGGACTCCAAAAGGAAGTAACCTGGTACAGCAGACAAGCCAGATTTATCAAAGCAGAGAGGAAATACTCCCCAGAAATGGATCTGGCACAAGTTCCTGTACACCAGTCCCACGCTCCTGTCTGCCACCACAAGGCAACTGTTATCTGAAACAGACCAATGTTTAAAATAGCCTGGAAAATAAATAGACTTCCAGCTTGACTGATCCTCCAGAGCCGGGGGGGGGGGGTTCATCCCAAAAACATTTATGGTTTTCTCTGGAGTGATTCCGACATGCAGCGCAGGGTTTTCCAAGTCTTTTCTCTTCTGTCTATGACATTAACAGACCTTCGGGGGATTCTGAAAGCATGGCTTATGTGGATGTATTTTTGAACGAGAGAGAGAGAGAGAGAGAGAGAGAGAGAGAGAGAGAGAGAGAGAGAGAGAGAGAGAGAGAGAGAGAGAGAGAGAGAGAGAAGGGAGCAGATTCCAGCTCTCTCTGCAGTCTCTGTTACAGACAGCTACTCAGTAAAACTGACTCCAAACAGAAATTGATCAAATTTCAGGAATAATGTGCAGCCCTTCAAGCTGTATCATTTGCAGCCGTGTCATCCTAATTGAGTATTTTATGCCTTTTCAATTTGCGCCCAAGCTATTGTTCATGACTCAGGCATGGCTCAGTTTCTTAACCAGTAACACAAGATAAATGCCTGATTTTAAAATTCCAGCCTAAATTGAAAGATTACAGCCAAATATATATTATATTGGCTTGTAGGAAAACTCCCCCACCCCACCCCACAAATACACACATAGACAGTGACACCAATAAAATCTTGTATATTCATGTTTCCAGACTGAGCTGGATTACTTCAGGCCTTCTATCTGTTGCAGGAAAAAAGGGAATCCCAGCCTGCCTGGTTTCAAAGCAAGTGTTTCCTCTGGGCAGTGATGAGGCTCCATGATCTTAACTTGTGCTAGTTGTTTCCTTCTTATCCTGGTTTTCTCCTCTCACAAGCCTTCTTAAAGCAAAGATTGCAGAAGAGGTTGCAGAAAGAGGCCACAAGTTCAGCCACTATATTTTGAGTGGAAACTCGCTTCCTGTGGCTCTCAATATGACTGCATCCTTGCAGATCCCTAATGTTGTTGTTCGAGGCGGGGACAGGATCAGTTCTACCATTAGGCAAAGCAGGGCAACTGCCTCAAGGAGCTGATAACGGGTTGAGTGTGTGTATTGGAATAGTGACGCTGGCATCCGGGTTCTGTGCCACCTGCTACAGAAGGAAACAGGATGGATGTCGATGCAAATCAGATAGGATGTTAAGAGTGCTACCTAGCATGTAACAATGTGCAGATTTAAAAACAAATTAAACGGCTTCTACACAATGGGATGCTGTAGGGTCTGATGTGTGGTGGTGCCAGAGAACAGTTGCCCTTGCCCTTGCCAAGATCTGAATACGAATTGACACACAAACACCCAACACTGTAATGCTGCGGTTCAGCAGGAAAGATTTTAGTGGTGCCAATTGGTGGTGGGGATTTTGTTTGCTTGCTTGATTCTTTAAGACCATTGGACAGTTAACAGGAAATATCAATTAACAAAATAAACATGACATAACCAATTGCATTAACTTAAATTAAAATTAAAAATTAAACTAAGTAATAAACATACAGAGATAGGGAGGAGGAGGAGGAGGAGGAGGAGGAGGAGGAGGAGGATGTTAACAGGTTAACAATCAAGAAATTGCCTAATGTTACTGACTCTAAAGAAAGGAGAACAGGGATCCAGTGCCTTTAATCAGATCCAGCTTTTCTCATGCCGTGTGTGATTGGAAGCAAATACTGGATTCCTTTTTGGTTCTCTCAGAACTCAGTTCTCTGTGGCGTTTGGACCCTCAAACAACGCCCCACCACCACCATCAGTCTCCTGGAACCCAGGTGAGATGCTTCACAGAGGGATCTCTCACCTGGAGGTTTTAAGTCTGAAAAACTGACATAACAAAAGTGTTGCTTATTACCTGCCTGTTACTGCATGGTTCCTCTCTCTCTCTCTCTCTCTCTCTCTCTCTCTCTCTCTCTCTCTCTCTTTTTTTTTAACAAAGGCTTGACAAGAGAATGGCATAAGACTGGGGCGGCGGGGGGGGTAACAGTGGTTTGAATGGCCCCATTTTTGGCCTGAATGGAGGTGAAAAATGGCCACAGTTCAAGTAAATGAGCAGATGTTCTGCAGCCAGAAGCAATCCAAGCCCAAAGCCCAAAACCTGTCATCAAAAAAGATCAAGCAGAGCTTGGAAAAGTCACTCTTTGGAGGAGTTAATAATTCCCAGAATCCCCTTGGCCAGCATGGTATATTGGCACAACAGACCCCTACCTCAAGTCCCTGGAAAGGTGGCACAGAAGACCCCTATCTTAAGTCCCTGGGCCTGGAATGTCACCACCGATCAGAGTCAATAATAATAGAACAGCCAAATGGATGGCTATTCCTGCCACTATGGACTGGACTGGGGATATGAGAGCCCATCCATCTGCTGGGGGGCGGGATGCTCTTTGGGTGGCCTTGGGTGAGTCATCTTCTGTCTACTAATGAAAATATTATTGTTTATAATTGCTATAGTGTGGGGCTATTTGTGGATCGTTCATTGCTGCCGGAGGCACAAGCTGTATCTTTGGCCAGGGCATTTGCTTTTTATGAGTGACCTCTGATATACCACCTGAACTCCTTCTAGAGAAGGATCTAGTGACTCATCATTTATATCTTTTTGCCAATTCTCTTATGAGACTATTTCTGCTGTTTCTGTTTTGTTTATTTTCGCCCCCAAAGGAAAGTGAATCACCAGCACTATCACTGTCTCTTCTGTGCCTTTTTTTCTACAGGATCTCACAACATATCTAAGTAAATACTCAAAATAAAATATTGACATATCTAACCTAATTGGTTTGTTGCACATTAATGCTGTACACATAAAACAACCTGGGATCCATAATGTGATGATGAAAAGGACCACAGTTCTTTATAGCAGCAACAAGCGGGACAAAAAAAAATCAAGAAGCCATTAATGTGCTTTACAGATGAAAGTTAACAGGCAGAGCACTAAGAGTGAGATGTAGAGAGAGACTCAATTTTGGATTCCCCACTTGGTGTCCTGAAGTGAATTGTGTGACTTTGGGCCAATCTTGGCAGGGGCTGAATTCAATGACCCATAGAACCGCTTCCAGCTCTGCAGTTCTGGATGGGAACGGTGACAATTTACTTAACTTTATTTACTCAAAGCATTGATTTGAGAATAAAACTCAAACAGAATCCACTGTTTTGAGCTCCTTGAAGAAAAGGCAGACTATAAAAACAAAGCAAACAATGCTAAGAAGAAAAAAGTAAACCCTGTGAAGACATCAGCTAGGTATATTGCACACTGCGCAGCAGTACAATAGACAGATGTCACTGGGAAAGACGGCTAAATGTAGGCCTGGGAGGGCAGATAGGATGGACTGTCTCCTCCAAGTCAACAGTGAAAGTCCAGATGAGATGTCCACCTCTATGATGGAAGAGTGAGATGCCCTGTGGTGGTTCTGTGTTGCTCCCTTAGTGGTAGGAGCAAAAAAGGACACCCAGGTCTGTGTGTCATGGGATGATCAAGGAATACTTGTTGAGATCCATTAGATTGAAAGCCCCCTCCTTCTCTAGACATACAACAATATAGTTTGGGAGTTCAGGTTTTTTTTTTGGGGGGGGGGGAATACTTGTGTTCCCCTCCCCCCAAACATTTATTCCAGGGTGGGGGGCATTTATAGCTCATGATGCAGTGGTTAAACTGCTATACTGCAGCTGCAACTGTGCTCACGACCTGGGGTTCAATCCCAGGTAGCAAGCTCAAGGTTCATTCAGCCTTCTGTTCTTTCAAGGTAGGTAAAATGAGTACCCAGCTTACTGGGGGAGCAATGTATTGCCTGCATAAATAAATTGTAAACAGCCCAGAGAATGCTTTAAGCACTATGGGGTGGTATACTGTAAAAGCTGAACACTTTGCTTTGCTTCAGCTACAATTCCCACCTGGCCATACTAAATCAGGGATTCTGGGATTGATGGTCTGGAAGAATACTGTATAATGTTTTCAAACCCTGTTCCTAAATTCACTCTCATGGTGAGATGAAGCAGGAGATTTTAGGGAGCTGACGGCCAGCGTATCAGTGTGGTGGAATATTTCTGTGCTTCCACACCTGAGCATGTTCAGCCTGGTTTTGACGTTCTTCTGCCTTTCCATCTTTTATAAATGGCAAACCATTAACCCCATCAGCTTTTAAACATTCACTTTGGAAGAGACCTCTCTTAGCAGGAAAGGAATTACCCCCTCTCTAATGCAACTACACCCCCCTCACCCACCGCAAGTTCCATCCAACCATCAACAGCAGTGAGAGAGAGAGGGGGAGGAACCACAAGACACACACACACACACACACACACACACACACACACACACACACACACACACACACACACACAAACACACACACACACACACACAGTGAGAGAGGGGGAGGAACCACAAGACACACACACACACACACACACACACACACACACACACACACACACACACACACACACACACACACACACACACACAAAGAGGGGCATGAAAGCTCCCAAGTGATGGAACTATGATTTACTGACTCCCCACCATGAAGACTTAGTTGCAAATCATCCTGTACAAAAATAACTCCTTTCTCCCACTTTTGATCTCCCATATTCCTCGGCTTCCCTGGGGAAAATGTAAATCTATGAACTTATTGCTAATATTTCCTGCTCCTGACAGTGGAGCCAGTGGGTATTTTCCTTGAGAAACCCAAGGAGGAGAGGTGGGGGAGAAGCTGGAGGCAAAGGAAAGCGGGGGTGGGGGGGTGGGGGGCGTGGGGTGGGGTGGGGGGTGGGCATCTGCTTAATGACTATAGACTGTTTCCAATCTTCAGTTTCACTTCACAAATGGACCCTTTCCATCTTATGGCAGAGGGGGGAGAGATTGAGAGAGAGAAGCAGAGGGAGGGAGCTTTTAAAAATAAAACACGACTTAACTGTGGCCAAACTTCCTCCCAATGTTTAAGCTTTTGGCTTGCAGTCTGATCCGTTTCAAAGTGGATCCTTTGAAAGCAGCAGCACCAGACAGCAGTGCCATGCCTTGCAAATAGTATTGGGACACGTTTGCAGTGGTAATTATTCTGGCTGCTGGCCATTTCATTTTTTTCTTTCTCTGTTTTCCCTACCTTTCTTTCCTTTCATCTCTTCTCACGCAGCGTAACTCTCAGCTCCGAGATGATGCCGAAGTTTTCTGTGTATTGCACTTGACATTTAAGGTCACCATGTCATCAAAGGACAATTCTGACTGGAGAAAAATCCTATTTTTAGGCCTCGAATCTAAGAGCCTGGGGTGCAGAGACATATACTTTAGTATACATACATTTCAGGTTCTTATTCTATATATACTAATTCAGTTATGTTTTGAATGTTCACATAAATAAAAGCCGCCCAGAATTCCCTAAGGAAGATGGGCGGGATAGAAATTCAATAAATAAATAAATAAATAAATAAATAAATAAATAAATAAATAAATAAATAAATAAGGGATTGGAAACCAGTCATAAGACCAGAATTGATGCTTTTGAGCTGTGGTGCTGGAGGAGAGTCTTGAGAGTCCCCTGGACTGCAAGGAGATCAAACCTATCCATTCTGAAAGAAATCAACCCCGAATGTTCACTGGAAGGACAGATTTTTGAAGCTGAGGCTCCAGTACTTTGACCACCTCATGAGAAGAGAGGACTCCCTGGAAAAGTCCCTGATGCTGGGAAAAATCAAAGGCAAAAAAACCGAGGACTGACAGAGAATTGGTTTGTCATCGATTGAATTTACAGCAGTGGACCCGAGCTCTGGTCCATGGGGTCATACAACTGAACGACTAACAACATAAGACCAGAACTTCCAGAATGGCCTAGCTGCAGTATAAAACTGACCCTATTTTATTTTTCTTATACAGTGGACCCTTGTATAACAACTGGTTTGTATAACATAAAATGTGTACAACATAAAAAATTCCAGAGCTAGGGGAAATTTGCTTAACAGAATCATCTATGGGGCGAATCCGTACAACATAAAAATGGTTGTGATTAGGGATTACTCTGTTTGCAATGCATTGCTTTGGGAAATTTGTATAAAGGACAATTTGCTTAACATAATTTCATTTGGAACAAATTAATTCCCTTATACAAGGTGCCACTGTATCTGTTTGGAACCAGAAACCAATTTAAGGTCTGTAAATCAGAACTGGCCTTCTGCAATCCATGAAGACCTGATTCTTCCGTCCATCATCTGTCTGAAGCAGATAGTGAAGGTTTATGAAAAGAAAGTGATAAAGGAGCACAAGCCAACTAAAAATAAGCATTTTAAATGTTCCACTGACTTTAAACATCTTTTTACACTTCAAAGCAAATTTCATTGTCCATCAGGTAAACAATGACGTGTGTGCATTTTGCCCATTAGCTCGGTAACAAAATATCTCAGGTTTTGACCTACTCCCAGCTCAAGTGGTGTAAACTAAAAGAAGAGGTCTTCTAAAGCAAGCAGGATTTAACAACGAATGAACGAACAAACAAAGCATTTATAAAATGTAGTTTTATCAAGCAACATAATAAAAACATCACTGTTGGACACAGCTTTTGGTCAAGACCCATTTAACTCTGCCATTTCTTTAAGTGTTGTCTTTACTCTCTCTCTCTCTGTATGTGTACAGTATATACAGTATATACATATATTTTCTTCCACGTTGGTTTTGTTTTTTGTTGGTCACAGCTATTATAAGAATATGTTATGATCTATTGTTTTAGGTGTCACTCTCTAGGTTGCCTTGAACATTTTTGAAGGAATAGGAGGAGAAAGAGCAAAATGTGTCAGTTTTTAGACCCACAGCCAATAAGTAAAAAGCCACAGGGCTATTTTTTCTGACCCAAATAGTCAGAACTGGCAAAAATTACTCCTTTGAATTACTAGTTGCAGAATCCTCAGACATCCTGGCCAGTGGCCATGCTGGCAGGGAAATTCTGCTTTCTGTAATACAAAAAGAAAAGAAGAAGTAATTTTTCTGAGCTCTGCCCACAGATACTTGCATGGGCAGCCACTTATTTTAAAAGTACAAGATTTAGGGATAGTATAGTTGAGGGCTGTGATCACCTGAGATGATAAAATAAAAATTGTTACTTTACTTCAAGCGGATCTAAGACATTTTGGGCGCTTATACACGACCCCTAAGCTCCGCCGCAAATGGCTGCAAGGTCCGGACCTTAAAAATGTTTACCCACCAGCTCCGGACTTTGCAGAAAATTAAGTGTGACCCCGCCCACTTTAGCAAGACCAAACAGCAGTTTTCTTGTACCTGCTTTTTGGAGGTGACAAATATTTGATCCGGTGTAAGGATAGTGAGTGCGGGACTCTCCTGGCTTCTGTTTGTTCTTTTTTTTGCGCCCCGCCCCTTTAATGCTGAATGCTGAATGCTGTCCGGAACAAAACGGAGGTAAACCGGCAGTCTTTGCTTTCTTTTTTCTCCATCCCTCAGACAGCCAGCAACCAAGAAGTGCCGAGGGGGGTGGGGACAGAGGAAGAGCGAGGAACCCCTAAGATCTCTGGTCCAAATTTAAGTGGCCAGCGGATCTTAGGGGTCGTGTAAAAAGGCCCTGTGTGTCAGAGGTACACAGTGCCACATGGCCTCCAAGTCAATTGACATAGAGATAAAGCCCATCAAATTACTTTAAGCAACAACAAAAAATCCTTGCTTCATTAAAAAAGGAGAAAGGAAATAAGGAAATAAGGGTTGATGTTTGGAAAATTAATTAATATTTCATTGTGTAATTTTAAAAAAATGCTTTAGAGGTTACTCAGCATTTTGTGTTGCACAGTGGTCAGCCAGATAAGCCTTCTGCAATGTATTCCAGATATTTTAAGCTACAACACCCATAATCCCTCAGCCTTGTATCTGCTGGCCTGGGCTGGTGAGAATGCTTGTTCCAAATACCTGAGTAGAAAAGAGCACCAGCCCAAGCCAGATGGGTTGTCTGTGACACAAATTGGGGCAGTGCCTCCCCTGAAACTGTGGGTTAGCAGCACTCCCTGCTTGAGCCATCTCAGTGCTGCTATCCACAAACATGGAGTGTGGCATTACGTGGAAAAAATCATTTTGGGTTTGTTGCTGTTATGTGCCATCAGGTCAGAAGCTAATAAGGACTTTCAGAATAAGTGAGCTATATATGGAAACGTCCCCACCAGTTCCACACTCTCATTGAGTTTCCATGGCTGAGCATGGATTTGAACCCAGGCCTCCTGGGTTCATCATTTTATCCACTGACTATACCAAAATGAAGAACAGTAGGACTCCCGTATCCACTGACTCATTATCCACGGTTGGCAGAGGAAAAAATAAATAATTCAGCAGCCACAAAGCAAGCTAAAGAGCAGCTGTAAAGCAAGCTACTGTCACAAACAGTAGCTGTAAAGCAAGCTACTATTGTAAAACAGCAGCTGTAAAGCAAGTTACTATCACAAAACAGCAGTTTTGGGGACATTTTGGCATTCTCTCTTATCTATGGCTTTCATTATCCACAGGAAGACTTGAAACCAATCCCCTGTGGATACTGGGGTCCTACTGTACAGTGGTACCTCAACTTATGAATTTAATCCATTCCAAATTCATGCTCTTAAGTTGAACTACTCTTAAGTTGGTGTACCTATCTAAAAAATTGAAAAAATAAGTTAAAAATGAAAACAGTGAAAAAAATATTTGTAAGTCAAGCAGACCATATCTAAAATTTGTAACGTGGCAGTTAAAATGCCAACAGTTTTCTACTCTTAAGTCAAATTGCTCTTAAGTCAAGCTGTTTTTAAGTCAGGGTACCACTGTATTCCTTATTTTGGTTTGCGACCTCCAAAATCTTTCAGCCAGCTGAACAGCGATGCTTGAAAGCCTCATCATCGCCTCCTTTTCGGGACTTGAGCAAGAGAATTTCCACAACTCCTTGCCACCTGAAGATGGCATCACCATCTGTCTCCTAATCAGTCCATCAGTATAATCCAATCAGTCTGTTATCCCAGAGCTGAGCTCCCCTGCCTCCCCTCTCCAATACACAGAGAAGCAAGAATAGCCCCCAGGCTGATCTGATGCAGAGGAAGAAGAGGAGGAGGAACCCATGAGCTAGGTCTTCCCCAAATTGGTCACAAGAGGCCTGCAAAGGGATGCAGCTGAAGGCCAGTGGAGTCTCTGGCATCTTGACTGGTGTTGGACACCAGCGTGAGCGAAATAAAAGGGATTTTGAATGGCTACTCAATGTGATTTCCACGCTCCTGGGGATGGATCTTAGCTGCTACTGTCTCAGCCCTGGAAACAAACCCCAATGAAGATCATGAATCTCTTCTTATTATCTTGCTGGCACCTAAGGATTTCTGCCAGGGCTCCAGCCAAGCCTCAGCCACTTCGTCTTCAATGGTTTGGCTTCATCCAAAAGAATATATGCTGCCAAGGAGCGTGGGTCCTACCCCCTCATTCTTCCTGGAGGAGGGAGCCTGAAGCAGGCTGGAGGAAAAAAAGGGATTAGTCTGCTGAAGTCATGGTGTGAAACTGGGCCTTTTTCTGTACCCACTGGAGAGATGACGAGAGATGCAGCTTGTCTCCTGTCCATGGAAAAGCTGCAAAGTTTCCAGTGCTGGGGAACCTTCCATGCCTTCTCCGTAGAGTTGTTAAAACAACATTAATCTAAACATTTGCCTCTAGTCTGGCAGACTGATAATAAAGTGTGTGTGTGTGTGTGTGTGTGTGTGTGTGTGTGTGTGTGTGTGTGTGTGTGTGTGTGTGTGTGTGTGTGTGTGTGAGAGAGAGAGAGAGAGAGAGAGAGAGAGAGAGAGAGAGAGAGGAAGGATGGGAACACTCACAGGGTTCTTGTGGCTGCAGAGACGGTTTGTTTCGAGAGCTATGGCTTCCAAGGCCTTGGCATGACAGAACATTGCGGTTTTTCATCCGAACTCCCAGTTGACAGAAAACAGTGACCCTGGGCCACTTGTATTAAACTCCCTTAATATTGTAATGCTGTGGCATGGGGCGGGGCTCCCCAAAAAGGAGATTAAGGGAAACGAGCAAGGGAAGTGATTATTCTACCCTACATGGAAGGAAATTAAGCCTCTCACATCACGCACTGAATGTCTGAGGGCTGGTTTGCACCTGTCTCTTTAAGCTCCACATATCCCATTATGAGCCTGCTCTGAGGTTAAGATGGTCAGGAGAGGCCTTTCTTGGATTACAACTCCCATCAGCCCCAGCCAGCACAACTGTTGGCCAGGAATAATGGGGATGGCAATTCACAGCAGCTGAAAGCACATGCCAGCTTGTCCAAAGTCTTAGAGATTTAGCATTCCCAGGCTGTCTTTATCTAGACGTCCAAACCCCTCCAAGGCTCCTGCATAGAAACATACCTTCCACAGATCCAAACACTGCTTTGATGGATTAATTGATTGATCTGGCAAGGTCCCAGTAAAGTATTGTTAAAATGCCCTCCCTTGGCCATCCATCATTTCTGAACTTCCCAGCTCCAGCTGGGTCTCTAGTAGCAAAATGCTCCCAAGATAGGCAGCAGCCAGGGCGGGGCGGGGGCTGTGAACTGCCTGCCTGGCCTGTGACAGGAAATGCCAGAGAGAGGCTCTGAGATTCCAAGAAAGCTCCCGAGGTTTGTGACGATCAGCATTAGCAGATGAGCTCTGAGCTGTTTATGGAACCGGCCCACGAAATTTGGAGGACTGTCCATTCTTCTGGTTTGTTAAGTTGCAGTGTGTCTCAGACTCTCCCGCTATGAAATCCTTCACACACCCCTTCTCCCCTTTCATCTTTTTTTCCCCAGGGACTGAACCTTTTCGGTTGCATGGCAGAGGCATTAAGTTTGTGTGTGTGTGTGTGTGTGTGTGTGTGTGTGTGTGTGTGTGTGTGTGTGTGTGTGTGTGTGTGTGTGTGTGTGTGTGTGTGAGAGAGAGAGAGAGAGAGAGAGAGAGAGAGAGAGAGAGAGAGAGAGAGAGAAGGGGAAATCCCATCTATGAATTGGTATATGAAAGGTGTGTGAGCTCTGTGTGAAAAACCACAGTGTGGCCATTCAGCTGGAACAAGAGAGAATTCAAGACTCATAGGCTACATTTTGTTTTTAAAGGGTGACTTTGTGCTGAGGGTGGAAAGGGAGACCACCAGCGTGTAGCGGCATTTATACCTGGAGAGGCTGACTTTCCCAGCTTCCAGACCCCCTGTAGTGGTCATGTTCAGAGGAAACTGACTTTAACTAACCACACAGTCTTTTACCCTCTCTGGCCTGACCTTTGGCTCATTTAGTTCAGTCACCTAAACCATCTGCTCTATTCGGAGAGGCCAGGCAGCCAGCCTACCTGCGTAGTCTGCTGCTCCCTTGAAATGTTATGGCTCCATTTGAACAACGCGTCTCCTCTTGTCCCTGACCCTAATCTGTTTTGAATTGGCCCTTGCCGTCTAGAGAAGACCTCCATGACTCGCAAGCCACCAAGACAAACACAAGTCCGCCAGCTGTGTCTTGCCACCTACCAGGACAGAAAGGTTCATGAGCCAGTGGACTATGCTTGCCTCAGAATGGGCTACCCCCAACAGATTGTGCAGATCTGACCCACAACTTTCGAACATTCCTTTTTAAAGATTCTGCTACATAACATTCTGGGAGTTGAAGCTCTTAAAGTAACTTTCTGTCTGGGTCTAGAGCAAGACGGTAAAACTAACGAGCTTTATGATGTGGTGGTTTCTCTACATATGTTAGAAAGGAACAACTAGTGCCATGTCCCACAAAAAACACTGTTAAGAGCACATTTGTACATATCTTTTTTAAGATCAGGATTTGGGTGCAAACATTCAAATCATACTGGGATAGTAAATCCGCTGTGTTGTGGTATCTACTAATTATGCCAGGAATGAGGAGCTACTGGCCCTGGACTACAAGTCACATAACCTCTAATCATTGGCCATGGTGGCTGCTAGGTCTGAAAGCTTAAATCCATGGTATAAATAATTGCTAGTACCAAGGAGAGTATGCCTGAATGGTGAACCTACACTTATGTAAATCCCATTTATGCACTAGGTCTACTTTACTGGGTCCAAGTAACTGGATATCTGAAGGCTAAGAATGCCTCACTAAAACTTATTAACTGGTTCTCCTTGAGCAATTAATCTGCTTTAGAGGAAACAGTGAGCCACCCAATAAGGAAAATAGGGCTGTCCCCTGTGGTCCCACTCTGTTGTCATGTCCTCCAGGGCCATGCCTTGTCCCCACAGGCCTGCTGGGGGTGCAGAAAGACTGAAACAGAGAGTTCGCTATCCATCCATACATAATCTCCCCACCTAGTATTTTACATCATTAATGCTCAGATCAAGGCAGGGATATTGGCAAATGGCAAATCTTGGGCTGTAAATCCCAAGTTTTTGATACCAAGTCCCAATCGTTATTTTAAAAAACCAAGCAGAAAAAAAGGGAGGGAGGGAGTGGGTTCTGAGTTACAAGTTGAGTCTGAGTCCCTGGCATGACTTAAGTCCGACTTGACAGTGACTCGCATAAATCAAGTCCCCATTTCTGGATCAAGGATAGGGAATGGATAGGGCATTTCTGGTGACCTTCTGGGGTGAGGGCACATCCCAATGCTGGACAGTGCCAGAGGCAAAAGGATGGCACCAAAAATACTGGATTAAAGTGCTTCCCGCCAGTGAATAAGCTTTAAGACATGCATTTGATCTGTTTAGAATATGGAAACCCCATGGACAAACTAGGGAACCATGGTTACTTTGAAGGAGACATACCCTTTTAAGAGAGCCCGAGGACTGAATTTCCTCACCCTGTCTTGCAGATATCTAGTCTCATGCACTCCCAGAGGCATCTGGTGGGGCCACTGTGAGATATAGGAAGCTGGACTAGATGGGCCTTTGGCCTGATCCAGCATGGATCTTCTTATGTTCTTATGTTCATGTTGTGATGGGTGGAGCTGGCCCACAATGAGCGCTCCATTGTCCTCCTAACATGGTGATCTTGAACAACGGAACAGGGCCTTAATTATTTGTCCAGCAAAACATGGCATTGCTCAAAGTGGGTGAGAACAGTAATCCAGAACAACACACATTTCCTTGAAAAAAAGAAGAGAATAAATGCATAACGTGAGTGGATACTGCAATACCATTCATTCATCATCCAGTAATTGTCTGCAAAACCATTGGCCACAACACGCTTGCCCCCCAAATCCTCTAGAAAAGATGGTTTTGACAGAATGGAGTGGTTGCTCACACATTACGTGCCCAGCTCAAAAGAGGACAAAAATGGTATGGACCATGATAAGGCTTGCATATTATAATCTGCACAGGAGCCAGCGTGCTGTGGGCAATAGTGCATTGGACTGCCACCCAAGAAACCTTGATTCTGGATAGAAATACAACATTGAAGGCAATGTGCACACCATTCAAAGCCAGTTGTTTTGACACACAATGCCTTTCCCATCCTTGACAGTGAAAATACTGTAAGAATAAGCTAAATGACTATTTCCTGCCCTTTGGTGACGCTCCAAACCAGCTGAGGCAGCTGTTTCATTCTGTCTAATGGTAGGGCCAGCCTTGAAAGCAGTGCTTAGGGGTATGCTCCCATCTGCACTTGGTATTCCATCAAGGTCATATTTCCCTGTTCACTGAAAGGTCTTTGAGGACCCACATGTTTATTTGGAAGAAATTTTACAGCACTTCTAGAAAACACTCTGAATGAAATTTCTTCTGGCTTCTGAAGCTTACCAATCTTAAGGTTGAGGCATTAGTAAGGAGGTCATTCTTGGCTGATGTGTTTCTCATAGCCATGATGGGGCCAGAGGGAAAGGAGGAGATTTTGATTAGTCCAAGGATCATGACGTTTGGACCGCAGTCTGCTTCCTCTGGAGCATCCCAGATGACTTTGGTGGAATTCCCTGTAAAGGGTGTGGGTTGCATCCCTCCAAGTCTAGACTGTTTTGTTTTTTACCCCACCCTTCCTCCTAGGAGTTGAGGGCAGACACAAGGTTCTCCACCCTCTTGCCTGACCAGTATTATTCTCCCATGAAACCCATGAGGCTGGAAAAAAAATGGTGACACTTCTGGCAAAGAGTGGATGTAGGAACTACATATGTGGGGCCAAAAAAAGATGACGGAGTGAGCTTTACAGCAGAGCAGGAATGTGACCGTCTTATTTATTTATTTATTTCCTGCCTTTCTCCTTAGAAAGGATCATTAAAAGACACTACTAAATCTAAAAATGTGAGTATACAAATACAAAAGAGTATTGAAGGAGAAGATGGGTGGCTGCAGGGGATGCCAAATTGAGACGTGTTGAGACATCCCCTTTTTGTAGAATATAGTCCTCCACCTGAGTGAAAAGTACCACAATGCTAAACTTTGCCACTGGAAAAATAAGAAACCAATAAAACAATCCAAGGGAGAAAAAAGCCAAGGAAGTCCTGGGAAAATTCACGGGATAACTGAAAATAAGCCTTACATCATCAGGTTGGTGGAAAAAAATGAAGATATCACCAGCATAGAACTCCATATGTTAAGCACTGACAAACGTTCCTGCTGGAAAAGCCTATTTGAGGGTGAGGAAATGCTGCTATACTATTGTATAACTTTTTTGCTCCACTTTCCTCTTTACAAGTGAAATGCCCACAAAATGAATGCAATAGCTAAGCTTGTTGTTGCTTCCTTCTCTGGACTTTTGCTTCCATGGCGCTTTCCTTTGTGAGAAATGAATTCAATGCTAGGCCTGTATATAGGCATGTGTTTGAGCATAGGTGGCTCATAAATAAATAAGAAGACATTTCTCCTACTGAAATTTCAGGAGGAAGTGTCCCCTGAGTCTGAGAGGCAGGTTAGGAGTTGTGTGATGACCAGCGATGCCATTAAAGTATGGTTGACACACTCAAAGCAAGGCAAAACAGAGGCATATGCAGCTCTCAAGAGGAAAGGCAATTTAGGGGGAGATCTCACACAAGTGAAAACGAGCATGCATTCTCTGTATGCACTTTACTGCCTTTCTTCCTTCTCAGATTTCTGTCAATGTGTCTTTACTGCAAATCCTTCTGAAGAAAATGTAAGGCTACGTAGGTCAGGTAATAATTTCTCTCTTGATTCTTTTAGCCAGTGGTGCCATAAAGGGAGAGCTTTGTGGCAACACACCCAACACCCAACTCTGCAATGTAGCAGGGCTGGCTTAGTTTTATAGTAACCGATTCAACAGAGATTATATTGTAATGGCAAGAGGTAAGACATAGGACCAGAGTTTAAAATTGCAATATCCTCTCTCTCAACCTCTTCTTGATGTTGTTCCTTTCCTCCATTCAAGATGGTCTGAAAACAGCCCACGACAACCTTCAAATCAAACATTATATGAAAACCTCAAACACAAATATGGGAAAACACTAGATTACCTGTGTCACTACTCGAGGTCTTGAACCCAACAGAGACAAAAAATAGTTGCTTGATTTGCTGTTGTGTTCTTTACACAAAGCCCAGGTGCCTGCTAGCTCACAGCACACAGTAGCTGAAAAATTATATGTCTGTAGGCAAGCATCTGTTTTCCTGCAGATACTTTCGGGTCCTAACACACCACTTTGCCTGACCAATCATGATTCAGATCACAAGCCGACATTTAGCATGTCCTTACTGAGAGTGTCTTGCGTTTTCTGTTTTGGTCAGCCACGTGGCCACTGACCATCAATTTCCAAGATGGCAAGCATTTTTAGCAATGGTGGGAGGTCCCACTCTGAGGATATGCCCATACCAGCAAAGCCAGCTTTCTTTCCTCTTCTCTGTAACTGATGTCACATCTGGTTGCTGTTGGGTGGTATCATTTGTGACGCGGTTGAGCAGGGAGATACCCAGTTTTCTTCTTTTTCTTTAATGCTTACAGTCCCACTTGGTGGTGGGGCCCACTAGACAGGTCCATTGTTTTGATTCAACTTTTTGGGGAAGTTCACCTGGCCTGTCTCAGGGCCTGTCGCCTAGCCTACTGCACCTGGTATTCCCAGGCAGTCACCCATCCAAGTATTAACCAGGCCTGACCCTGCTTAGCTTCAGAGAACTGACGAGATCGGGCTTCAGGGTGGTATGGCTTGTGCAGATAGGGAGATACCCAGTATCCAGAGTATTTGCATTTCCATTTCATGGAGACGGTTCTGTGTGCTGTACAGTGCCACAGGGTGGAGAGCATACCTGTCAAGTTTTGGATTTGAAAATAAGAGATTGTGGTAACAGTATCTCGCTTCAAGCCACCTTTTGAGCATGCAATCCCTAACATGGCTGCTGCCATTTGTCAATAGCTGCCATTTGTCAATAGCTGCTCAATAGCTGTCCCCAACATGGTGGCACCCATGTTCCGATCCCTAACATGGCCACCACCATTTGTCACGTGGTCACAGTATCCCTGCCCCTACTACATATTGAACATGCTCAATGGTGAGCATGCTCAATAGCTGTCCCCAACATGGTGGTGTCCATGCCATTCAGAGGGTTTTTTTAAAAAATGCAGCGGCCAGACTGGTGGTAGGTGTGCGCCGTTACGACCGCATCACCCCAGTCTTGGCTCGAGTGCATTGGCTACCCGTTGCCTCCCGGATCAGATTCAAGGTCTTGGTTTTAGTTTATAAAACCCTCCATGGCCTGGGCCCGGACTACCTTGCAGAGCGGATCGCCCAGCGGTCAACGTCGGCCCAACCGGTTCGGCAGTCGCGGGCGCACTCGCTTCGGGTTCCCACCCCCCGAGAGGCCAGGCGATCCACCACTCGGAATCGGGCCTTCTCGGCTGCTGCTCCACTTCTATGGAACAGCTTACCCAGCGAAGTGCGCTCTGCAGAGTCCCTGCTGGCCTTCTGCAGAGCGGTGAAGACCATCCTATTCCGCGAGGCCTTTGGTGACCTAGCCTAATATTAATTTTTCTTTCTTTCTTTCTTCCTTTCCCCCCGCCATCGACTGCCTCTCTTAGGGTCTTGTTGTAACAGCAGCCAGATTTTTGAAACAAAGGGTGCCCCTATGCTGCTTGATTTTAATTATATGTATTGCCCTCTTTGTCTGTTTTATTCTATCGTGTTGTGAATTTGCTGACCTGATCAGCTTTGTAAGCCGCCCAGAGTTCCCTTGGGAAGATGGGCGGGGTATAAATTAATAATAAATAAATAAATAAATAAATAAATAAATAAATAAATAAATAAATAAATAAATAAAATTATATAATCTGGGACATTTCCTGGAAAATAATATATCCGGGACGACAGTGGGAAATAGGGGTGAAAAATGGGATTTCCCTGCAAATACAGGACACTTGACAAGTATGGTGGACAGCCCTCCCTTCCTCTCTGCCCCTTAAGAAAGACTGCAGTTGTGTGATTAACAGCCTAATATTTCTAAAAGCACTCTGACATATACGATAATATATATCCTGTTTTATTTTTTTTTTCCCCCCTCTGCACTAGTGACATTTTAATTGATATTTTATCACCTGCTCCGCTGTGTTCAGCAGTTTAGCCTACCTAGATGGGTTGGGAAAGGTCTTGCAGCTACCACCTGCTCAGAAAAGATTCTTTGGTAGCATGCATTTTGTTTTCTCAACAGATGAGTCTTGTTCCAGATTGGCATTCCTGACTGAGTCAACGCATTGGCAGCCTATGTTACGAACATCTGGTCTGCTTTCTAATAAAGTGTCGTCCTGCTCATAACCAATGTGCCGCCGCCGCCGCCACCCCCCCTCCAGCAACCTTTGTGCATCCTGGCACCAATGCCTGACACAGCATTTTCTCTTAGCTGATTATAAAGAGAATCCGTCATTTCGTTTTCATCAAGTTGATGAAGCCAGTCCAGCCCAGGCAGGCCAGCCTTTATTTAAATGACAAATCCCCACACATCTGTTTTATACAATGAAGCCATCAGCCCACAGTGTTCTTTTCCTTTTCCTTTTTGGCACAGTCTTGTGGATGGTATGATACATGTCGAGACTCGGAGTGACTCTACCTTTTGGGTCATTTTCTGAATTTTGCAGAATGTGTAATCCACCTTCTTGACATTTACGAAACAGCATTTATGAAATACGATGGTATTTGACCCCAGTGAAATTGAATAAAATAAATGCTAATTTTTCTAAGTTTTGTTGGGTATGTGATAATGAGATTGGTACCTTTTTCCATGTGAGGTGGGAGTGTAAAACGAATGAAACAAAAATTCTGGAAATGTATTTTTAAAGAACTGAGTGACATATTAGAAACGAACATAGAGCCTAATTCTGAAATTGCTTTGTTATCAATATTTGTTGATAATAATTATGATTTTAAAACTCAAGAGTTGATTACCAATTTGTTGAATGTGGCTAGATTAATAATTGCTAGAAACTGGAAATCTAAATATGAACTATGCTTAGATGAATGGTACAATGAAATATGGAACATTGCTTTAAATGATAAATTGACATGTTCTTTAAAGATAAAAAAGGAGAGTTAAAAAGAGATATTTTCTATGATATGTGGGGTAGATTTATTGAATATGTGCTTGTACGAGATAAGGGTAAGGCTTCCGTGCAACAATCAATTTTGTTCTGGAGGGGAGGATAATGACTGTAAATAAGAAGGGTGATCCTGTTGGTGAAGGGGTGCACTGTTGTTGATGTTTTGTCTTTTTTTGTAATTTGTATAATAAAATTTTAAAAAAAAGAAATAGCTGCTACATCAGAATCTTTCAGGGAGGTGATAATAGTGCTGGAATTAGCTTTTAATAACAAGCTGAAACTGTCTGCTGCAAAGTCAGCAGCTCGGCGGTTCGAATCCCAGGTCCCACGCAGCGGAGCGAGCTCCCGCTGTTAACCCCAGCTCCTGCCAACCTTGGAACTCCAAGTTATAAAACAAAACAAAACAAAACTAGGGTAAACTGTCTTCCAGTTAGGTGTCCTCCTCTCAAAGTAGGTACACACTGACATAATAAGGAGTAATCTTATTTAATTATTTCATTTATTTTTATTAGTAGACATCTAATCAACTTCCCGAAGTTACTTAAGCCATCTAACAGGGCTCTCTTCCTCCCAAACGCAGGCTGTGTGACGATACAGAGAGGGAAATGTGAATTCACTCACAATTGCTGTGAAGTTGCACCAGGGAATTCAATTCTGTTCGGGTTTAAGCAGCCACATTTAATTTGAATTGCTTGCATATCTTCTACAGCCCTGCAGGTAGTGCCGTTCTAAGAACAGCCTTAATAGGCAACAAGACAGGCCTCTCCCTGTCTCAGTTGCCAGTCTAGGACTTGTGGAGCCTGGTGAGTTAAGCTGTTAAAGATAATGAAAAATAAAGGTAAACAGGAGCAGCCAGCGTTGCCCAGGAGGAGGAGAAGCTGTTTTTAAAATATATATATATATAAGGGGGGGGGGAGAATAACCTTGGAGAGGGGCCTGGCTGGGGCTGTCCTGTTTCTGCATGTGCTCATGAGGGAAGACGCAAGGGATACAGGGGAAGATGCCCACACTCAGGTAGGTCTTCCTTTCTACATCACTTCAAAGCGATCACACACTCTGAACCAAAGCAAAACAAAAAAAAAGTCTAGGTTAATTAGTGCTTCCTCTTGCGCCCCGTGTTTGACAGGAGGGGTGTGTGTGTGAATCAGCCCATCTGAAACCTGTTGCATCCCACCTTTTGTTGTTGTTGTTGTTGTTGTTGTTGTTGTTGTTGTTGTTGTTGTTGTTAATGGGGTTGCCCCCTTATTCTTCCGACAACCCTACCAGGTGGGCCAGACTGGCCCAGGGTCTCTGAACCTGCAGGGTATTGTTTTGGGCAAGTGCATCCCCTTTGTAAGCCCTCCTTAAAAAATAATAATGATTTAACGTATCTATTAATTTATCCTCACCTTACTTCACATACACATTAAGAAAATTGTACCTCTCTCATTTGAGGAGATGATCCTGCACTCTTATTTCATCTCATTATGAGGTTATACACAATAACTGGGCAGAGGTTTTAATATACAGTGGTACCTTGTATAAAGGAATTAATTCGTTCCAAATGAAATTGTGTTAAGCAAAATTTCCTTTATACAAATTTCCCATAGGAATGCATTGAAAACGGAGTAATCCCTAATCACGACCATTTTTATGTTGCCATTGCCAATGCACGGATTCACCCCATCAGCAATTATGTTAAGCAAGTTTCCCCTATCTCCAGAATTTTTTATGTTGTACAGATTTTATATTATACAAGCCATTTGTTATACGAGGGTCCACTGTATGTCTACACTCTGCAGCAAAGGAAGAGAGGACCATCTGGAAGCTGGGTGGTAGCTAAAGGGACAATGCTGCATCTATTTGTTGTTGCTTCATTCGAAGACAGAGCGCTCTTCGGTGTACCTTCATTTGTTTCTCATACATTGGGCCGTGCAGAGCTGAATCGGGGCAGGTCAGACTCATCTGGAAACGGAGGTGGCAGCTGATCTATCACTGTCAACCCTTCTGGCATCCGATCCTGCTGGAACCATTACATCTGGAGCAACAAAGGTAGGAGGCAGAGTAAACAAGGGGGTGAAAGCTGCAACTCATGGCCTCGAGTGACTGATTTAAGAACAACAGATTTTGACTGCTTGACAGGCTTCTGACTCACTGTAATGGGATGCAGCCCTTCCACGGACTCTTGCAGGTCTTCTTGGAGAAACATGCAGTCAAGCCCCTTTGGGTGACTCACTGAGGCTCAAAAGCAGGTCAGACATATATAAACATTGTAAGCTGGCCGACCAAATCACTGAAGTAAGAATCACTAACTGTTCTGACTTTGTCTGAGGGACTTTCCAAGTGGTGACTTTGAAAAGCACGGCCACTTCATAACTGCTTCCCAAGAGTTTCATGGGACGCTCTCCCCTGCATCAAGGTGGAATGTTTGCTGAAGGGACATGGCAGTAGGGGGAATACCGCTACCCCCGCTGTGGTGCAGTGCAGCCATTATGAATATAAGAACGTAAGAAGAGCCGAGTTGGATCAGGCCAAAGGCCCATCTAGTCCAGCTTCTTGTATCTCACAATGGCCTGGGAGCACTTGAGACTAGATATCTGTCTCCCGATATCACTCCTCTGCATCTGGTTTTAAGACTGGAGATCTGGTACCCTGGTTTTAAGACTGGAGATTACACATCTCCATCATGGTTTGTAACCTGTGATGGACTGTTCCTCCAGGAATCTGTCCAATCCCCTTTTGAAAGCATCCAGGCCAGATGCCATCACCACATCATGTGGCAGGGAGTTCCACAGACTAACAACACGCTGGGTAAAAATATATTTTCTTTTGTCTGTTCTCACTCTCCCAACCCTCAATTTGAGTGGATGTCCCCTAGTTCTGGTATTTTGTGAGAGGGAGAAGAGCGTCCTTCTATCCACTTTACTCACGCCCTGCATTCTCAATTGGGGGGGGCAATATGGCCCCCTTGGGGGCCCTGGCACACTTGAAAGAGGCCACAGGCTGGGGAAAAACTGTTCTCTCCCCACTCTGTTCGTCCATTTGTCTTATATCCTTGTTCGACAAGGAGCTCTGGAACCTGAGAACTGCTCCCTAAAGATCTGTGACTTAAAAAAGAGAGATTGAGAATGGTTGGTATAGTGGATGGGACAGAATGGCAGTGGTAGAAGCATTTCTGAGAGATCTCACATCACGTACCTTGGAAAACCATAATAGGGTCACTATGCTGATGTCACTTGACAGCATACAGCATAACCCCCCAACAAGGGCTGCCGAGGCTCAGAAAAACAACGGAAACAAATCTCAGGGTGAGAGGTGCTGAAAGAGGAGGAAGTTTGATTTTGTTGTGTGTGGTGGTTTTAACTCTTGGGTTCCCCTCTTTTCTCCATCCTCCACTGCCACCAAGACTTACTAGCTCGGTGTAAAGTGAAGGCAGCTCACTTTACTGCCTCCCCTTGAATTTTGGGGTGAAGGAGCTCCTGGTCCACACATCCATCTATCCTTAACCTTTTGAGTGGGGAGGTGATAGCTTGAAACACCACTCTCCATGTGTTGCTTCATCTCTACATATGTGGAGTCCAAGGTGGTGGTGACTCCTATCCTGAAAGGGAAAGCTCACCTAGCAGAAATTTTAATATATGTTTATTTGTTTGTTTGTTTGTTTATACACTTGCCAGTATATACCACCCGTCTTCCAAAGGAACTCTGGGGAGGGGTTTATAACAATGCAATCAAATACTACTACAACAACAAAAACGTTCTGTTCATAACTAAGGCATGTTTATTTTACTAGGACTCTGAAATAAATTTTTGCCATAGATGTCTTATATCTACCCTTGTCCTTCTAAGTTGAAGGCTGAATCTCTCATAGTTTGCCTATGATCTGCAATCACAATACCACCACGCAGTATTACAAGCAGTAGCAGATCTCAGAAATAATATCATCAGAAGTCAAAATGTTACTATTAGGAAAAGCATACATACTCTGCCAAATATTTAACAGATATGTAGGATTTTGGTAAAACTTGTATCATATAATACCAGCCAATGTTTTTATAATTTGTATTGATGGTACCTGGTATTTTTAAGGGGCGTGGTGGCTCAGCGGACTAAGGCTCCAAAAACTGTTGGCTGCAAAGTCAGCAGCTCGGCAGTTCGAATCCCGGGTGCCACGCAGTGGAGCAACCTCCCACTGATAACCCCAGCTCCTGCCAACCTAGCAGTTCAAAAGCATGTAAATGCAAGTAGATAAATAGGTAAACTGTGTTTACTTGCAGCCATGCCAGCCACGTGGCCATGGACTTGCACACCACTGACTCTTTCGGCTTGAATACGGAGATGAGCACCGCCCCTAGAGTCCGACATGACTAACACGCATGTGCAGGGGGAAACTTTACCTTTACCTTACCTGGTATTTTTGAATAATACAGTAATGTACTGTCAAGTCAATTATGACTTACAGTAACTCTTTTAGGGTCTTCCAGCTAGAGAATAATCAGACGTGGTTTACATTCCCTTCTTCTGGGAAATGTGCAGCTTCTGTTCCTAATATTAACATGATGTTTTTGGCTCACTGTTGGTGGTGTTGCTGCTGCTGTTTTTACCCCTCATTTTTGTGATTAATCGCCTTTTTTTGGTGCTTTCATTTGGTTTATCCTCTTCTGTCGGGAACCGGTATTGCAACTGCTATCGTGTTTTGTACATTGTTTTATTTTTAAAAATGAAACAGATAAACTAAGGACTCCACAAAACAGTTTCCAAGGAACAACCAAGGATCTGCCTTTACTCACCCCCAGGGAAAAGACACCCCCAAATGGCTTGCTAACAGGTCAGAGGCAGAATGGCTGGCTGACACCTGTGAACCAACAAATGCCCTTATTATCACCTAGGTGGAGATCCTGTTTTGATAGATGGTATTCTTACACATTGCTGTGAAGTCTCCCAGGTCCTCCTGCTCATGCCAGCATCAAGATCGCCACCTCAACAGTGATACCCAGACCTATTAAAGCCACCTTCACCTCCACATTTGATAGATACAAACAAACCCATGGGTTACTTTCATGGGGCATAAACAAGAGCTGTTCTTCAGCCAACTGTTCCTCTCCAGCGATATTAGACTATGAGGTGTATGAGCCACCAGCCAGATTCAAGAGAATAAGAATGATACACAGTCTGACTGGTGTCATATATCATCTTAAAACTAGTTTAAATTAATTTTCTTTTATTCTGACTGATAATGATAGTAAAATCCTCAAATTCTAAATTCTTTTCCATTCGTCTTTTTTATTTCTTTATTATGTCTTGTTTCCAAACCTCTCTTATTGTGATTTGCTCCCTTTCCTCAAGTGAGTCCTGATTTATTTTATATATTTTACCTACCGCTCCTTTTCCTGTATTTCCTTTCTCTGGTTCATGTTAACAAGAATTGTTCAAACTTTGTATATTCTCTGAGTTGTCTATTTCTCCTTGTCCATTCTTTCGTCCAACTTTCTAATTGGGCATAATTCAACCAAGATAAATCCTTGGCTTGCAGTATGTTTGTTAGTTTTAAAATAAAAATAAATAAATAAAAAAGGGATGATGGTTGCAGGAGTTCACCAAAATCTAGATGGCCCTAGCCTGGTTACATGACTTCTGGCTAAAGGAGGTTCTGTATGTCTAGATGGCCCAAGGTTACAGACTTCTGCTAAACAGGTTCAGTATGTCTTTCCATGATTGAGCCAATAATAATAATAATAATAATAATAATAATAATAATAATAATAATAATAATAATAATATGAAAAATGCAATGCTATTTCTAAAGACTTTAACTCAAGGAGAGGAAGAAAGGCCTCTTAATCCTTTTTGTTCCAGGTGTTTTCCCACTATGGTGCTTTTGTCATTCAGGGGGACATAAGTTAGGTATCTGTATCTAATCTTTCACAGGTAGTAGTTGGGGGGTGGGGATGGGGAGACAGCCAGAGGAGAAATAGTTAATTACCCACCCTCCCCATGCTGATCTTCCTATCAGTTTTGAAGCATCCTTTTTTAAATATTTGGTGTATGTCATATATAATTATCTCTTGTTTGCCCTTTAAAAAAGCACCAGAAGTTAAGAGATCTGCCAATGACCAGCAGGTTTTCAACTGGATAACCCAATAGCTTCTGCAGGCCTGGCCCTATCTTTAGGAAAAATGGGTCAACTCCAGCAAAAGATGGCAGCCTTTCAACATTTCTCACAAAGTCCCCGGCGGTTCCCTCCAGCTAGAAGGCAAGCCTGTGTTTCTCAAAGGACCTCTGCAAGGAGTCTTCCAACTTCAGTGTTGAAACTCTTAATGCATAGTGAAATCCAACTGCCAGTACTGCTACTTTTTATACATGAACCACTGAAGTGACACTGCCTTGCCTTTTGTCTCGTAGGCAGCATTACATATATCTTGGGCTGGTCCTGCTGTTTAGGGTAAAGCTGGGGAAAGTTTATGCTTTTGGACTACAACTCCCAGAAGGCCCAAGTCAGTATAGTTTTAAAACTGAATGATTCCATACTCTGCGTTTGGGGACATAGCAAAAAGGTCCATGCGTGCACATTTGTCATGTGCAGGTTTCGGGGGGGGGGTTACGTCACTGTTAGCACATTAAGCAACCTCGAACTTCCCAGCAATAACAGGTTGCCGTGTCAGTTTGCAAACCCCACCTGGCTTTACAGCAGCAGGTATCTGTCAGCTGCTATCATGGCTGGAACCCTCTTCCAAGAACTCAGAGATGCAACAATACCTGACCTTGCCCCTCCCTGTCTCCTTTGTTGTCTGAAGACCCATTTAAGGCCAGGGCAAAGTAATCTGGTAGCTTTATTGCTCTTGACCAACATCAGTTCTGCTTTTATTTTATTAGATATGGATTATCTCTTATCTAGGCCTTTAAAGATCTGGTGGCACCATTCAAACAAACACGTTAAATATCTACCCTTTGATTAAAAAAGAAGAAGGATCTCCCAGGCGGCCTGGTTGAAGTGCCGTCGGAGAACTCGGCAGTCTTGTATAGCATCATGTTCAACATGCGATCATAAGCAGCGCTTTAGAACAGAGCCAATGCTTCAGATCACAAAACCTAGATATTCTCTTTTGATATTTGTTTGTACACCTGTCCTTTCCCATATTCACTTCCCCCCTCTTTTTTTGCAAGGAATACATAGCTTTCTCACAAGGCCATAAACAGCAGCTTTAGGATTTATGTAGTTTGGTTAAAAAGAAGAAGACTGTTGACTGTGAAAGCAGACAGGCTGCCTGAGGCCTAGTACTTGTGGAGTAATTCACCAGCTGATGGAGTTGTCTAAAGCCTAGCTCTCAAAGTCCAGCCTTTCAGTCCTGGGGTTTTTGTTGGAGTTCTGCTTTCAGCCACACATGCCGACTGTGGTTTGAATGACAGGGAAGGACTTTTTCTGGGCTAGGGTGATTAGCTATTGATCTAGCCCTAACCAATTGTTCCAGTCTTTGAATTCAAAGAGAGCCTGAGTTCTCTTTCCTGGGTTTGTGTCAATCACTGTGAGTTTTGATCTGTTTGGTTGTTTGCTAAGTATGTATGCAATAAATAAAGCGGCATACACGGGTTTGTACTTTCAAGCAACTGTAAATAAAGAAATGCCTTGATTCCATCTCCTGAAAATGTCGTAGAATGAACTACTGAGACTTTAAATACCAGTGAATGAGGAACTTGTGGTTATTTCTCTCTGTGAGTCTCTGTACTTCTGCTCTGTAGCCAGACAAAGAACATTGTACCAGAAATTCAAAACTCTGCAACTGTTTTAGAGTTTCAGCTCCCCCAAACCCCACTTGAAGGACAAATGGTCAGAGATTCTTGAAGTCCAAAACATCTGGAAGGCCTGAGGTTTAAAACACAACTATGCTACCTGCCATTTAGGGTTGTGATGGGCTTGAGAGGTTGTTAGAGAATTCTGCGACAAGGTATCCTCTAGTGGGCAGCTTCAACACCTATGCAAGTGCTCCCTATGGTATTTGTCACCAAACCAGACTTGGAAGTAGGCAACCATTTACAGAGAGGGCACCTTCAAAGAGGTCCCTATAAAGCAGGACAAATGGGTGTAAGCTGCTTCCAGAGACACCACACTTCTTAAACCCAATTACCCAATTAAACCCAATCTTAAACCCAATTACTGACAGCAACAAGAAGAAAGCGTTGCCACTGCCATGTCCTGTTGGTGGCCTTCCCACAGGCACTTGTGTTGCTGCTGGAAGAAAGAGGAAGCAGAGCTCGAGCTACAGGTCTGAGCCAGCAGGGGACATCTTCTTAGGAATGGTTGCACTCCAGGAATAAAGTAGTGAGATGTGGGAGGGATTGGAGCAGATTAGTGTTGAGACACCTTCCATCTAGATCAGTAGTGGCCAAACTTCACCCCTCTAGATGTTTTGGACCACAGCTCCCAGAATTCCAAGCCTGTATGGCCAATGACAAAGGACTGTAGGAGTTGTGGTTCAAAACTTCTGGAGGGCCAAAATTTGGCCACCACTGATCTAGATCCTGGCACTGTAGTTCTATGGGCATTGCAAGCCCAAGAAGCAGTGGGTAGTATTTGAGAAGCTGTAGGATCTCCAGATCTCAAGGATACTAGTGATCCTTCATGGTTGGATCACCAGCATCCAACCATGTAGAATGCTGGCTGGCATCTCAGGGAATCACCACACCTTCCCAGGTCTCTAGGCAGGGATTCAGATCTCTCAGACAATGGCAGTAGTGGAAGAGAAAATCTTCTTTTTGCTTGTCACCTGAAATTTAAAGGCAAGGTATCCATCTCCACCCATTCTTGACTGGCTGAATAGCTCAGTGTGAAGATACTGGTATACCGGAAAGCTCAGAACAGAGAGAAGGCCTGGGAGAAAAGCCAGTGAGTGCCTGCACTTGGTCCGACTGTGGCCTTTTCAGCAACAAGTCAGGGAGTGGCATGCCAGCCTGAGAACTTGGAAGCCTTCTCCTTGTCCATGTCTTGGCCTCAACAGTGCAGGACATGGAGGGAAATGACGAACCTCCCACAATCCCTAGCAGCACTGTAGGGCCTGAGGAAGCACTTTACGTATCTTATGTATTATAGCTAAAACCACAGTGTGAGTTCTAGAGGGAGTGATGGCAGCCAATGAGTTTATTTTTCTATTGGTCTGGCCCCCTAGGAATTGTTTTCATTCCCTCCCTCCCCCAATCTCCAGATTATCACATTCTTTGATTCACTACAGGTTCTGGGCCTATTTACCCAGAATGCTCTTGGACACGTGCCCACAGTTGTTCCAGAATCAGTTCTCCACCTCTCCCTACCCTTGTCTGCTCCACCTCTGTGATGTCACAAGGGCATGACAGGTTTTGGTCTTAAATCTCAGGAACAGTATGGAGCTGTCTGACCCTCTAGTACTGTAATCTCAACACACAGGCACTGACTATAGTGGCTGAAAAATTCTGGATGCTTTGTGCTAAAAAAAAAAAATAAACCTTTCAAAGATCTGCGATTGTCAAGGTCAACTCCATGACGAATCATGGAGTCATCATGGGATTGGAAGGCACCTTGGAGGTCTTCTATTCCAACACCCTGCCCAAGGTAGGAGACCTCATACCATCCTGGACAGATGACTGCCCAATCTTTTCTTGAGAACCTCTAGCAATGAGGTACCCACAACATTGGGGAGGCAAGCTGTTCCAGTGTTTAATGGCTTTCACTGTCAGGAAATTCCTCCTTATTTCCATGTTGGCTCTCCTGCTGATGAGTTTCCACTCATTGGTTCTTGTCATACCCTCAGGTGCAATTGAGAATAAATCAACACCCTCTTCCCTGTGGCTTCTATGGGAGCATTTGCATGTTTTGTAGAAACTGGTCTCCTCCAAGTCATACATCTTGCTTTTTAGCCAAGAGGAGACCTTGTTGCTTTGTTGACCTTGCTGTGCGAACAAACCCCCCCCCCCCCGGGCATAGATAATGGAAATACAGTAATCCTTTTATAATAGACCCCCAAATCCTTTAATCCATTTAATCTCTGACAAAGTCAAGCACCATTTGAACTGGAACTCAGGGCAAGGTCTGTTCCTGCCAGACGGGGGGGGGGGGGGGGAGACACCTCCCATCTCAGAAATCACAGGTCCTTGTTGTGATTAAAATATTCTTTCTTAAGGTGCCATGTGTAGGATACCAGAAGGACAAAAGGTGGTGGTGTCATTGCAATGAAGGATAGCCTGCCAAGGTGATTATATTTTCACTGAAAGTCTGAGAGACCTGTTCCCTCCGGATGTTATTGAACTCTGCCTCCTATGGGTTCCAGCTAGCATGGGCCAGTGGTTGAGAATGGTGGCAGTTTAAGTGCATCTACATATGGAAAGCTTGCTTCAGGTTCCTTTCCAATAAGAATTACAGTATGAAATACTGTACTCTAAAGCCAGCCCTTACTTTAGATGCCCAAGTATCATCAATGAAATAGGAAATTGTCTCGTATCATTGGTCTCCCTAACCCAGTGGTTCCTAACCTTGGGTCCCCAGATGTTCTTGGACTGAAACGCCAAGTAGCCTTCACCACTAGCTGTGCTAGTGAGGATATATGGGCATTGTAGTCCAGAAATAACTGGGAACTCAAGGTTGGGAACCATGGAACACAGGTCTTCCCCAGTGCAGTTCAGGAAGCTGTACCCCTCCTAGGCGGAAATAATCTGGCCACATTTCTCAGCACTCCCAACAAAACAGAGATCAGTCGACTGCAATACATCTCCCATGAGATTGTCTCTGAAACCTCATTCATTTGGCTCAAAACACTGAAGTTGGACTGTTAAATGGAGCTGATGGCATAAACCATCTCTACAATGCCCCTGGAAAAAAGACCCACTGAATGAGTAAGACATATTAATTTGACCATTTTGATTTCTCCATAGATTTCTCCTCTGACATTCAAACTGACAATCAGATTTAGACCTTTCTACCTCCCAAAAGGAACATTCCAAAATCCCCACTAGAGGAAATGGCTTTATTAGGTGCATACAAAATGGCTCAAAACAATGAAAAAGGTTTTGAGTTCTCCAGAGCTCTTCATCAGGCTGGTTCTTAAGTAAAGCTACAGCAGCAGATGAGGAGGGGGTAAATCGGACGGTGTGGAGCTGCCTTGCTCTCAAAGCCATGCCACTATCATTGGGCAAAAGTGAGGTAAGAAAGGAATGCTGGCTGGAAAGGTCAGTGTGGTTTAATTGTAGTTAAATTCGTCTCTGTATCTTCTGTGAGTAGAGCAGCCTATGAGGAGTTGGACTAGCTGTACAGTCCTAGCTAGCTCCAAGAGGAAGGGAATAGTAAAGTATTCTTTATCTGGAAAACCTTGAAGAGTGACACCATAAGTCAGAAGTGACTTGATGGCACATGATTATTATTATTTCTAAGTGCTACACCTGACATATGCGGCTCTTGTTTAGGTAGCATTGCCAAGTCTTAGGTTTTGATCTTCCAACTCAGGTTTTCAAAGGCTTCATTTTCTGAGTCTTAGGGTTTAGTAGGAATGCTGTTGACTTGGTAGCCCTAATTTGCCTCTGGAATTCAAGCAATACTCCCTTTTTATCGCATTCCAATTGCCTGTTCATTGTATTCTGTTAAAGGCTTGCAGCAGCCATTTCCATAAGAAGAGTTGTAAAGAAAAATGGGAAAGAGAAGTTAATTATGTCTACCATCACTGTGTGTTTCTGCAGGCCATCTGGTTACCAAAGGAGCAAAGGCTCCAAGAAAAGAGAGATTGGAAATGCTACCTGAATCTAGATGTGGTGGGCTAGAGTTCCCACCATCCTCTGCCAAACTAGGAGGATGACTATTGTAGGATGCCATGTTGGGAAAAGGCTGCTCTTCGGAATCCCATAGTGTTGTCAAACTGCACCGAAATCACTTGTCACCTTGGCTGTCTTCACCACCATGCCATTTCGCTCCACTGCTTTGAAAAGCGGGGTCTGGCTTGTTTATCTTACGTTTGACCTAGCTTAGTAATTTGGTTCTTATATGTCAAGTAGCAATTCCAGGAGGTGTTGATATGGAACCTGAGGATATGACATCCAGCCTTGCAGAAGGTAGCTATCAAGAATGAAGATGAAAGCCCACCGTTTGTCCCTCTTGGAAATGGAAGGAGGGAAATTGACATTTTATCACCTGTCTCTTTTCCCCACTTCCCTCAACCCTCTCAAAAGCCCCCTTTCTTGTGGAATAAAGGAGTCTGTCTGGCACTTGGAGATCTACTCTTCACATGTCAACCGACAGTAAGACCCAGTGGCCAAAACTGTACTTGTCTTCCTGTCAGCTTTGTATAATTTGCTGCAGCTAATTGTGGCTAATCTACAACGTGTCGGGGTACATGTTGGCTGCATGATGGGTCCTGTATTTGATTATGCAACAGAGATAGTGAAACTGCAACAGGTTATTAATTGTTTCATCTGTACTTTGAGAGCTAGGTTTCCAGGGAGAAGTACTTCTCAGCTGCCGCCCCCCTCCCCACAAACCAGGTCACACACCTATTTGCTTTGAAACATGCATAAAATTTAATATCCTGTTGTTAAATATTCTCCCCGGCTGTGGCTCTTGTGCCTGTTTTTGTGCTGGTTGTAATATTGGGTCACACAATTCCTAATGCTACAGGGATTCTATTGTAAAGTGAGGAGGGAGTATGTTTATGTGATTTCAACTCCACCTTGCATTTAGGCAACATGATATTGTACTAGCCATTATAAAGAGAGAGAGAAAGCCTGATGCTTATACACTGCCCCATAATGCTTAAAGATCTCTCTGGGCAGTTTAAAAATTAATCATGCAGGTTTTATTTATTTATTTATTTATTTATTTATTTATTTATTTATTTATTTATTTATTTATTTTTAAAGCTTGTATACCGCCCGTCTTCCCGAAGGGACTCCGGGAGGTTCACAACAAAATAACAAGAACAAATAATCAACTGGAAACTAACAAATAAACAATTAAGCAACAATGTAAATGTAAACAAAAAATATAAAACTATAAAAATTCGGCGCTTACAGGTCGGAAAAACAGATGGCAGAAGAAGAAAAAAAGCAAGCTGAGTACTCAATTTACCAACCACCGACGGGTGGGTTAAGCCAACCTTGAGCCAGCTACCTGAACCCATTGGGATTGAACTCGGATCATGAGCAGAGACTTTACTGCCATACCGCAGTTTAGCCACTGATCCACAAGGCTCTTCTAATAACTAGACAGGCTTGAGCTAGTCCGTGCCATGAGTGGGAGGTTCTGGTACCATTTGGTGTTCCATCACAGGCAAGAAAGCATCTGGAGGTAGCCTTGTGCAGAGTCTAACTAAGTGCAAATCCTGTACAGTAGGACCCAGTGTCTGCTGGGGATCGTTTCCAGGCCTTCTCGTGGATAACGAAACCAGTAGATAAGATAGAACACCACCACCCCTCCCCAAAACTGCTGTTTTGTGAGACTAGCTTGCTTCACGGTTGCTGTTTTGTGACAGTACCGTGCTTTACGGCTGCTGTTTTACAACAGTAGCTTACTTTACAGCTGCTATTGGTGACAGCTTGCTTTGCGGCTGCTGAATTATTTATTTAATTTTTTTCCTCTGTCAACCTTGGATAACTGAATCAGTGGATACGGGGTCCTAATGTATCTCCAAAGGGTGTTTCAGAGAAGGAGGGGGAGAAAGAGATATTTTCATCCTGTTTTTAAAGCATTTTAATCCAGAAACCCCTTTCAGTTAGGCCCTAGTCATTACACACAGTCTGTCCCGTTATCCACCAATGAAATGTGTTTTTCAGTGATCCCCAAGAAAGAAATGGCAGGCTTGGCTCTCTTACAATGGTCCAAAAACTTTTTCCATTCTCCCATGCACAGACCACTGATTTCCCAGGGAGGAGGACGCCTCTGTCTTGCCTGCTAGGTATGTATTTATTTTCTAAAAGTGTTTGCTCAGCCATTATTTGCATTGTTTCAAAGCACTGAGATGGGAAAGCGGGGGAGAGAGGCAGGTTCATGAATGAGTCTGCACTCAGAGACGTGGCGGAAAAGGAAAGAGTGATTTTCATTTGTGAGTATTTCAGGAAGTGAGTAATGCTGAGTAAAAAAGGCAGCTGGACTTCTAAGAGTGTGCAGGGAAGGGCTAGGAGATTTTGCTGGGATACCCCAGCATTCCCACTACAATCGTCCCATCACCCCACACGGTTTGTTGTTGCTTGTTGCTTGCATATCATGCACACGTGCCTTACTTTACATACAGTGTATCACAGAATTGAGTACACCCCTCACCTTTCGTAAATATTTTAGTATATTCTTTCATGTGACAACACTGAAGAAATGACACTTGGCTACAATGTAAAGCCGTGAGTATACAACTTGTCTAACTGTGTAAATGTGTTGTCCCCTCAAAACAATGCAATACATGATTAATTAAGACAGTTTGTAAAATAAATTTTTGTACCATACACCAGTATTTTTTAGCCCTCTTGAGCTAAAACCAGAGATTTTTTTGCTATCTATGATACAACAAAATATTGGTGATAGTAAAACATTTTGTAATAATCCATATTATCACAGCAGCTAGAATGTTGTATACACAACTATGGAAGACAAACAAGATTCCGGACAAAAACCAGTTAATTATGGAGGTGTTAAACTGTGGAGAAATGGACAAGATCTCAGCATCAATGAAACCAGATGGATATTATGAAGACTTTGAAGAAAGATGGCATGATTTCTACAATTTTTTAGATCAATATTATAAGTCAAGTTAAGTTTCCTGTTTAATTTATGAGTACAGTAATTGAAATAGTTAAAGATCATATATTGTTATGATGAGATGCAAATTTTGTTTGAAAAGATTAGAATCGTTCCAATATTTTTCCTTTTTTTGATTTACAACTTTTTTGTTTGAAAACTAGAAATAAATTGCAATAATAATAATAATAATAATAATAATAATAATAATAATAATAATAATAATAATAATAATAATAATAATAATAATAATGCAACACACACCGTCACAGCCGTTAATGTCTAAACGACTGGCAACAAAAGTGAGTACACCCCTAAGTGAGAATGTCCAAATTGGGCATAAAGTGTCAATATTTTGTGTGGCCACCATTATTTTCCAGCACTGCCTTAAACCTCTTGGTCATATAGTTCACCAGGGCTTCACAGGTTGCCACTGGAGTCCTCTTTCACTCCTCCATGATGACATCACAGAGCTGGTGGATTCCAGAGCTTGCGCATCTCCACCTTCCATTTCAGGATGCCCCACAGATGCTCAGTATGGTTTAGGTCTGGAGTCATGCCTGGCCAGTCCATCACTTTTACTCTCAGCTTCTTTATCAAGGCAGTGGTAATTCCGAAGGTGTATTTGAGGTTGCTATCATGTAGGAATACTGCCTTGCGGCCCAGTCTCCAAAGGGAGAGGATCATGCTCTGCTTCAGTATGTCACAGTACATGTTGGCATTCATGGTTCCCTCAAAGGAACTGTAGCTCCCCAGTGCCGGCAGCACTCATGCAACCCCAGACCATGACTCTCCCACCACCACACTTGACTATAGGCACAACACACTTGTCTTTGTACTCCTCACCTGGTTGCTGCCACACACACTTGACCAAATAAGTTGAGCCAAATAAGTTTATCTTGATCTCATGAGACCACAGGACATGGTTCCAGAAATCCATGTCCTTAGTCTGCTTGTCTGCAACAAACCATATGCGGGCTTTCTTGTGCATCATTTTTAGAAGAGGCTTCCTTTTGGGATGGCAGCCTTGCAGACCAATTTGATGCAGTGTGTGGCATATGTTCTGAGCACTGACAGGCTGACCCCCACCCCCACCTCTTCAAGCTCTGCAGCAATGCTGGCAGCACTCATACGTCTATTTCCCAAAGCCAACCTCTGGATAGGATGCTGAGCACAGGCACTCAACTTCTTTGGTTGACCATGGTGAGGCCTGTTCTTGAGTTGAACCTGTCCTGCTAAACTGCTGTATGTTCTTGGTGACCATGCTGCAGTTCAGTTTTAGGGTCTTGGCAATATGTTTATAGCCTAGGGCCATCTTTATGTAAAGCAACAACTCATTTTTTAAGATCCTTAGATAGCTCCATTACCATGAGGTGCCATGTGGAGCTTCCAGTGACCAATATGAGAGAGTGAGAGCGATAACACCAAATGTGAATGTGAGAGCGATAACACCTGCTCCCTCTTCACACCTGAGACCTTGTGACACTAACGGGTCTCATGACACCAAGGAGCGAAAACGGCTCCTTGGGCCCAATTTGGACATTGTACTCACTTTGTTTGCCACCAGCTTAGGCATTAATCACTGTGTATTGTGTTATTTTGAGGGGACAGCACATTTACACTGTTATACAAGCTGTATACTCACGGCTTTACATTGTAGCCAAGTATTGTCACATGAAACGATATATTAAAATATTTATGAAATGTGAGGAGGTGTACACACTTCTGTGATATACTGTATGACAGTCCTCAGAAGAGCTGTCTATCCCAAGAGTACATCTGTAGTACACAGCAATGATGGTTTGATATGTTTGATTGTCGTGCTTCCTATGAAATCCTGGGATTTGCAGATTGTTGTTGTTGTTGTGGGCCATGAAGTCTCTAGTTGGAAGAAGGAAGAAAAGGAAGAAACCTCCAGAAGGTCCCACATCAACAACTCTGATGATCTCTAGAAAAGTCAAGGCTGTGACTTCCTTTATTGAGTCAATTCATCACATCTGGTCTTCCTCCTCTCCTACTACCTTAACACCATTTCCAACATTATTGTCTTTTCCAGTGAGTCTGTAGTCTGGTGGGCTAATTGGAATTCTTTGCTGAAGGGGACTGCACTAGTGTTCTCTAACAGAGAAATCTAAGTCCTCAACAAATTATACATCTTGATATTCCACAGGATGGACTGGTGGTGTTTAAAGTGCTGGAACTGTGTACTACTCTGTGTCTGGTTTGAAGGAAGAATGGTAACAAGGGAGAGGATGGGCTGGGAATGGTGCATTCACAAGGAGCAGCACCTGGAGAGAGAAAGGAGAAGATGACAAAGTCATATGTTATTTCATGGTCTTCTCCACTGTCTGAGGTCAGATCCCTGCATGAAGTAGCTAGTTCCTATGAATGATGGGTCTTGGAAGTGGAGGTAGGCACACATTGTTTCATCCCACTGCGTATGAATTCTGATGAAGTGGGATAAAATAATTTGTGCCCATCTCTACTTAGCTTTTTTTTTTTTGGCAGACTTCAACGGCTAGCATCCTCCTACCCACATGGTCTTAGTGCCAATGAACAGGCAATAATTATTAGTTATGAATTGTACATTTATTTCCATTTTCTTTATTACCAGTAGGTTGGAGATGCCCTTGTGCAATATTCTGGCTTAGCTCCCCAAGATACTTGCTTAGTCTTGTATGTTATATAGTGTGATGCCATTACAAGGGCATTATTTGCTTGTCTGCCTCATGTCCTCATGAGGTGATGGACCCTTTTGCTGTCTCTCAAAATTTCCGGTTCTGAGCTAGATGGAAAAAACGGTCCCCCACCATTCATCGTGCTTCTCACGTTGCAATTCATTCCTTGTAGACACTTGCAACACTTATGCCTTCCTTAAGGAGCCCTGTGGCGCAGTGGTTAAATGCCTGTACTTTGGCTAAAACTGTGCTCATGACCCGGAGTTCAATCCCAGGTAGCCGGCTCATGGTTGACTCAGCCTTCCATCCTTCCAAGGTCGGTAAAATGAGTATCCAGTTTTTGGTAGGGGCAATGTGTAGCCCGCATAATTAATGTGTAAATAGCCCAGAGAGTGCTTGAAGTGCTATGGGGAGATGTATAAGCAGAACACTAAGCAGAAGACTTTAATACTGTATGCATCTAACCCTCCCTGCACACAGCTAAGCTAATGTTGGCAAAACTGGAAGTCTTGTGGATCACAACACCAGCACTTGGGAAAGCTTGCAACAGTGTCGAGAGAAAACCTATGTGTGAACCCTAACCCTGCCACCATCACTTCCTTCTGTATGTGCATCTTCATAGAATCATAGAATCATAGAATCATAGAATCATAGAGTTGGAAGAGACCTCAAGGGCCATCTAGTCCAACCCCCTGCCATGCAGGAACCCCCATCACAATATTTCCGACAGATGGCCATCCAGCCTCTGCTTAAAAACCTCCAAAGAAGGAGACTCAACCACCCTCCGCGGCAGCATATTCCACTGCCGAATAGCTCTAACTGTCATGAAGTTCTTCCTAATGTTCAAATGGAATCTCTTTTCCTGTAGTTTGAAACCATTGCCCTGAGTCCTAGTCTCTGAAGCCATGGAAAACAAACCTGGTCCCTCTTCAATATGACATCCTTTCAAATATTTAAACATAGCTATCATATCCCCTCTCAGTCTTCTTTTAGAGAGGCTAAACATTCCCAGTTCCCTAAGCCGTTCCTCATAAGACATTTCCTCCAGACCCTCAACCATCCTGGCCGCCCTCCTCTGCACCCGCTCGAGGTTGTCAACATCCTTTTTAAATTGAGGCGCACAGAACTGGACACAGTACTCCAGGTGGGGTCTGACAAGAGCAGAATAGAGTGGTACTATCACTTCCCTTGATCTAGACAATATGGTTGTGTTGATACAACCAAGAGTCGAATTGGCTTTCCTGGACGCCGCATCACACTTCTGACTCATGTTCAATTTGTGGTCCACCAAGACTCCCAGATCCCTTTCACAGGTACTATCCTCCAGCCAAGTATCCCCCATCTTATATTTGTGTAATTCATTTTTTTTTTTTACCTAAATGTAGTACCCTACATTTCCCTCTGTTGAAATCCATTTCATTAGCTTTGGCCCAGCACTCTAGTCTGTCAAGGTCTTTTTGGATTTTCATCCTATCCTCTAGGGAATTTGCAGCCCCTCCCAATTTGGTATCATCTGCAAATTTAATTAGGATACTCTCTATTCCTTCCTCCAAGTCATTAATAAAGATATTGAACGGCACTGGACCCAGGTTTCTTCTGCACCACCTTCCAGAGGGAGGGAAAGCCAGCTGTGTGTAAGGTGCTTGTCTTTTAAATTGCAGAATTCCTTGTGATTAACCCATCAGGGAAAGTTAATATTTATCCACAGCCAAGAAGAGCAGCAGGAGCCTCCAGGGATTGGTGGTGGCTGTCACTTGTGATCCCCTGGTGCTGTCTTTGCCATCCCATAAAAATGGTGCTGACTTAATTGATTTGAACTCAAAACAACCATTTGTACTGGTTTCTCCTCTCCCCCCTTTATTTTCAATTGCTTCATCTCCTTGATACTTCCTATATTCTTGGAGAATCTTGGGAGTCACGGTCCAGTTCTGGGAGGTCCTGGAGAATTCTGGGAGTGGCAGTCCAACATGTGAATCTGCACCCACCTAATTTGTGTATGCAGAGTTCAGTCCATAACAGTTCTCAGTATTTCACAACCAGAATAGCCACTCCCAAAAGTTACTTTTTCCAAACTGTGATCCATAAACAGGAGTTCTGCTTTAAATTCTATGCAACCTAAATGTTATCAAGATGGAATCATCTTAAGGTAAAGGTAAAGGTTCACCCTGCACATGCGTGGTAGTTGTGTCCGACTCTAGGGGCAGTGCTCATCTCTGTTTCCAAGCCAAAGAGCCAGTGTTGTGCAAGACCGTGGCCATGTGGCTAGCATGGCTGAATGCATGTTTGCGCACAGAACACTGTTCAGCTTCCCACTTTTTATGACGATACCTATTTATGTACTTGCATTGACATGCTTTTGAACTGCTAGGTTGGCAGGAGCTGGGGTTAACAGCAGGAGCTCGCTCCGTTGTGTGGCACCTGGGATTCGGACTGCTGAGCTGCCAACTTTGCAGCTGACAGTTTCAGCACTCTAGCCCACCGAGCCACCACTGTAAGATGACCCTAATAGGGCTTTCAAGGTAAGAGAAGTCTTTCAAGAGTGGATTTACCTGTTTCTCACACTCTGTGAATTTCCATAGCTGAATAGGGATTCCAGCCTAAGCCTCCTGGGGGCCCTAGTCTGTCACTCTATTCACTACATCCTTAATTGGCTTATGCAAATTAGCCCTTGAGGGTAATAGAGTAATATACTTAGGTAGCCATGACTCAACTCCCAGTTAAACCTGGATGACTGAGAATCTTCACTGTAACAAGCTAGGTGCTTTTGTAGGATAATAAGAGCATAATGAAGGGGGGGGGAATGAAGGGAAAGGAGGGGGGGGGATCATACCACTTCCAGTGTCAGCTTTCAAGAACCAGTCCCCTCCCCCAGACAATGAGGTTTTATTTTAAAAACAGCACAATGAATAGGGTGAAACTTGTTGTATTTGCATGATGGGCTTTATTTGACTTTCAACAGTTAATTTTAATGGGCATTTAAAGCACTTCTAAAGGCATTTTCACAGCAGTTTCCTCCCTACTCTTCTCCACCTTAAATAGTCTCTCAGATAATGGAAAGTTGAAAAGAAGAAGAAAATGTTAGAAACAAGATGCACAAATAAAGCAGCAAGTTACATTTTGAGCATGGTCATGAGCAACACTGATGCAGGGCTGGAACTTTTTGGACTACGGCTTTGTGGCCATGCTGTCTGAGAGATCCTGGGAGTTGTGTAATCTATAAAAGGAGGTTTTCCAAATTATTTTGCAATCCACTGTGTATTTTTTTATATGCCATCAAATCACATCTAACTTATTTGCGAGCCCAGATAGGGATTCAGGTAAATGAGATTCAGGTAAAAACAGTGTTTCCTTGCAGCCATGCTGGCCACGTGGCCATGGACTTGGACAACACTGGCTCTTTGGCTTGAATGCGGAGATGAGCACCGCCCTTAGAGTTCGGCACGACTAGCACGCATGTGCGGGCGGCACCTTTACCTTTTTAAATGAGATATTAAGGGAGTGGTTGTACTAGTTCACTCTCATGCTTGGAATTTCCACGGCTGAACAGGGATTTGAACCCAGATCTCTCATGTTCTCATCCACCGCTCTTTCCATTACACATATCTGGGTTCCTGATGGGAACGCTGTTTTGAAAAGAAAAACTGAAAAGTTTTATTCCTGTCAAAGGATACAAATCTCAAACTGCCTTAAAACGCTTAATTAATGAATTCACTTCAATTATTCATATGCTGCCCTTTTGCCCATAGGGAATCCAAGGCAGCTCACAACAGGTAAAATAAGAAATTGTCAAAGGCTGTGTAAATATAAACTTTAAAAATAAATGAAACATACACCAGGATTAAAAGAATCAAATATAAAATCAGTTTTAAAAAACATCAAATAGCTGTTGGTTAAAAAGCAGCATTCCTGAGATAATGTACAGTAGGACCCCAGTATCCGCTGGGGATTGGTTCAGCCTTCCTGTGGATAATGAAAACTGTAGATAAGAGAGAACACCAAAATGTCCCCAAAACTGCTGTTTTGTGATAGTAACTTGCTTTACAGCTGCTGTTTTATGACAGTAGCTTGCTTTACAGCTGCTCTTTGTGACAGTAGCTTGCTTTGCAGCTGCTGAATTATTTATTTGTTTTTCCTCTGCCAGCCATGGATAACTGAATCAGTGGATAATGAATCAGTGGATACAGGGGTCCTACTGTATTGCTTAAAAAGGCCTGCCCAAAGCAGAAAGTCTTTCCCTCATGAAGGAAGGACTGGAGGGAGGGGGCCAATCTGGGTTTTCAAGGCAGAACATTCCAAAGCCTGCTGGGAGCAACCACTGAGAAGGCCCCCTCTTGTGTCCTCCTCACTAAGTGATCTTGAGAACTTGAAAGAACCAAGAGAATCCCCAACCACCCACCTGCCCCCGAAGACCTTTAAAGTCAAGAAGGCTCATATGAGGCGAGATAAAATCGGTTGTAACAAGGGAACCACACGCCCCCCGAAAACCAGGACCAATAAACAGTCTGGCTGCAGCATTTTCGAACCAGATGACCTTTCTGAACACTCTCCAAAGGCAGCTCCATGGAGAGCATGTTGCAGTCATCTTAAGTGGGATGTAACTACAGTGGACCCCTCATATAACAAACAGTTGGTATAACATAAAATCTGTACAACATAAAAAATTATGGAGATAGGGGAAATTTGCTTAACAGAATTGCCTATGGGGCGAATCCGTACAACACAGAAATGGTCGTGATTAGGTATTACTCTACTCTGTTTTTGTATAAATTTGTATAAAGGAAAATTTGCTTAACATAATTTCATTTGGAACGAATTAATTCCTTTATACAAGGTACCACTGTAAAGCATGTGCCAGTGCCACCATGGCCAAAGTACTGCAGAAAGGAAGGACTAAGGAGGCATGCCATGATAAGCTTCCCTTCTGGCAAAGCTCTACAAAGGAGGGTCCCCTGTTTTTCATTGCAAGAGGCTGCCAGCCCAACTCAAAAGGTTGCCAGACTGCCCACCTCGAAATAGTAACTTGTTATGCAACCGTATAGCCTTAAGACAGCCGAGGGCTGGCTCTGTTTGTAGGATGTGCCGACAGAACGGTGAGCAAGGCATTAATCAGCGGAGAGATTTTCCTACATAGCAGCAGTTAACTAGAATGTTATTTACAAAGCGAGAGGAGAGAGGGAAGCGTCTCTGATCTACTTCTTCCCCATGTATGGATGTGGAGACCAAGGTTACTCAGCAGGATATAGCAGAGACAGAGATCTTTTTGTAAGGATGAACCCTAACAGGCAGCCTCACAGGCTCATTACAGCAAAAAAACCAGGCTGATCCTTAGATGACAGAACGAGTGATAGAGACCTGGTAGTATTGCCTAATGGCTAGTGGAATGGCAGGAAATTTAAAGGAACTTTGTCCAAGCTTTTGCCAGATTCAGGAGAAGTTTTCACTTTGTTGGAAAGGTTGTCATGTGCTGTTGGGAAAAAATGGGGGAAATGTTGATATCAGTTATGCATTGGGGATGGGATATCCGAAGATAAATTTCCACGAACTACAGGGAGCAGAAACTCTTGCAGAAGCATTAAAAGCATTCCAATTTTGAAGACCCAGTGTTTTAAAGAAGTAGCATTTTTGTTAATGCAAGTTTGGTGGGGCAGCAGGAACAGATAGATAACTTTGTTACTGAACTAAGGGAGATGAATAAATGAATTCTAATTGTATAATAAGTAAGAACAACACACTTTTATGAAAAAAACTGTATTGGATACAAGGAGAAGAGCAGTGTGTATGTGTGTGTGTGTTTTTTCTTAATTAAGTGCCAGGTGTCAGAGACAGCATATGTGCAGATGGAAAACCAGCTTGGAGAACATATCTGGAAGTTGAGTCATGACAACTGGACCTCTTTTCTTGTGAGATTGAAATGTTTTGCTACTCATCCAAGCACACTTTATCAGTCTGAGGACTGACAAAGCTGCTTGGATGAGCATCAAAAAAATTTCAATTTAACAAGGGAAGAAGTCCAGTTGCCATTACCCAACTTCCAGATAAGCTCACCTGGATGGCTGAGAATCTTCACAGGCATTTGGACAACATGTTATTTTGAAGTTTACGAGTCTGTTGCGATCTTAAATTGCCAATGTTTCTTCCACCAGTTTTCGCACTTCCTTCAGCTGTTATCTAATCCATTTTTTTCTGGCTAAACAATGAACTGATAAGGTGATAAAATGCAGCCTTGACTGATGTTTTCCCCCCTGCATGAAACCTTTCTGAGCTCACCCATTCCTGTAAGAATGATTCACAGCTTTCTACGATCCATACAGTCAAATGCTAGGCAGTAATTTAAAAAGCTCAAACTGATTTTCTTCTGAAATTCTCTGGTATGCCACAGTAGCCAAGGCAAATTTGCTGTAAGGTCTCTAGTGCCTCTTCCTTTTCTAAATCCCCCTTGAAATTCTGGCTCTTCATGTCAATATATCATTACAAGCCTTTGTGGTAAAGGCTTGAGCATCACTTTTCCTTGCTTGGTAAATTATGGCAAGGGACCTCTGGATGAGGAGGGTGGCCGCCCTGGTTCATTGAAGGAATTCTACTGAGATCCATTCCCCATTGGCCATCTTCACCCACATACTAGTAGTGGCTGCTTAGTCAGAATTGCTGCATGTTGGTGCCAGAATCAAAGGCCCCACACTTCTCCATTGCTAGGGAACAGGAATTGGTAGTGGTGCCTTTGCGTCCTATTTGAGTGATCTCCATTGAGGCATTTGTTCAATGCCTTTGATTTGATCCAGGCCAGCACGGGTCTAGCCCAAGTCATTTTTGCAGCCTGTAGCAAAGGACAAGATGGCACTCCCGAGTGCACCATGACTGAATCAGCTGTTGAATCTTATCCCAGTCCAGCCAATGGGAGATGGTACATAACACCCCTGCCAGGCAGGTCAGGATGAAAGAATGTGCCTGGCGCAATGGCAGCCAACGAACCTCAGGGGTGAAAGAAATCTGAATCCAGGACCCCTGAGTTGTCATCCAGCACTTTAATCACTAGACCTCACTGGCTATTGCAGCACACATTTTTTAAATTGCTATGGCAAAATAGCCCTCCATCTAGACCTCTGCCCAGGCCAAAGGCAGTCTGTGGAACTCCCTGCCACAGGATGTGGTGATGGCATCTGGGCTGGATGCCTTCAAAAGGGGATTGGACAGATTCCTGGAGGAAAAGTCCATCATAGATTACAAACCATGATGGAGATGTGTAATCTCCAGGCTTAAAACCGGGGTACTTCACAGGCCAGGTGCAGGGGAGTGGTATCAGGAGACAGATGTCTAGTCTCGTGCGCTCCCAGACGCATCTGGTGGGGCCACTGTGAGATACAGGAAGTTGGACTAGATGGGCCTTTGGCCTGATCCAGCATGGCTCTCCTTATGTGCTTATGTTCTTATGTTTATTGACTTTACAATAGAAAAATAGGCCAGGCTTCAGGAGGAGATCTCGGTACCTCCCAACAGCCTTGACTTCTCTGCATGCAGCCAAAAGGTGTGCAGATAATAGGATCTGAGCCATTTATTGCCACAATGCATGGGCTGCTGTTGCTCCAAGTCAGGCGAGGGCCCTCCATTATGACTTCTCAGCACAATGCTTTGATTCAGGAACTTCACCCAAGAGGCATGAATCACCTTGTAAATTTCCCACCCTGTCCAGCAAAGGAGCCAGGGCTGTAAAATAGGCACTGGCATGTGTGCTTATCCACTTTGAAAACTGGGCCTTGTAGGCTGGGGGAATAATCCCAGGGCCTTCTGCTCTCATTCCTGTGGTAAGATCTGGAGCGGTGGCTGCAAGATAAGTGAGGACACGCTGGCCCGGGCTGTCTGCAAAGCTGTCTGTCCAGTGGGTTTCTGGAATGATGCAAGTGTGTGGGGTCAGTGAACTAATGTATAAATTGAACTTTCCTGAAAGTTGGAAGACAATGCACATGTGTAATGAGACTTGAGAGGGTGAGCAATGCTCAGAGACATACGAAAATGTTCTAAAACAAAAAGCAGTGCTGTTGAATAACTGGGACATAAGGCATTGATTGATTGATTGGCTGAACAATTAATTGACAGATTGATCCTATGCGTAACAAGACTTTTCTCCTGTGAACAAGGGCAGTAGATACGTGTCTCGTTAGGAAGCTCCTCCTGATGAGAAACTGTGACAGGCCCAAACGGGGATTAGAAAGCTAGGCTTCGGAGTCCTGGTATAACATTCCTAATCATTACATTACATTTGGTCTCTTTTTAAACCAGCAATTTGGATAGACATAAAGTTCTGAAAAACAGCTGCTCATCATGAGAAGTTGCAAACTCATGCATATAAATAATAAAAGGAAATTTTAGGCAGCTTTGTTTATGCATCTCAACAAACCAGTACATGCAGTTCTAATCTCTGCAAGGAGCAGATCTTTTGTAAAGCTAATGATTCTTGACTAAACATTTGAGAGACCAACCCTTCCCAGCATGCTTGACATAATGACAGAATTCACTACAGTATATTAATTCTGGGGAAATCTTTCCTCCTTAAAAAATTGTAGTTAATTACAGAGGAAGAAGAAAAGCCTGAGGAGTAGGAATAGCAACGGTTATCGAAAGCATTGTTACATTTCCAGTCAACTGCAAATATTATGTTACACAATTGCTATGGAACCCCCAGCAGCTTTCCAGGGGTTTCAGGGGCCTTTTACCAATCCTGGCCCAAGGTGCTCCTGGGTTTCAAACTGGGGGCATAAGAACATAAGAACATAAGAAGAGCCATGCTGGATCAGGCCAAAGGCACACCTAGTCCAGCTTCCTGTATCTCACAGTGGGCCCCACCAGATGCACCTGGGAGCGCACAAGACTAGATCTCTGTCTCCTGATACCACTCCCCTGCACCTGGCCCTTGAAGTACTCTGGTTTTAAGCCTGGAGATTACACATTTCCATCATAGTTTGTAACCTGTGATGGACTTTTCCTCCAGGAATCTGTCCAATCCCCTTTTGAAGGCACCCAGGCCAGATGCCATCACCACATCCTGTGACAGGGAGTTCCACAGACTAACAACACGCTGGGTGAAAAAATATTTTCTTTTGACTGTGCTCATTCTCCCAGCCCTCAGTTTGAGTGGATGTCCCCTAGTTCTGGTATTTTGTAAGAGGGAGAAGAGCGCTGCTCTATCCACTTTACTCATGCCCTGCATTATTTTGTACATCTCAATCATATACCCCCTCAGGCGCCTTTTTCCAGACTAAAGAGCCCCAAACGTTTTAGCCATTCCTCAAAAGGGAAAGTTATATTCAAACAATTTCCTCTTAATACAGATCTCTGATCCTTTGCCCAGCCGTGGGCAACCTTTAGAGATCCAAGCGTTGCAGCTGATTTCTGTGCCCAATTATGTTTTTTTTCTTATAAATATGTTTTTTTAAGAAATTGAAAAGCCACCTTGTGCCCCCTAGTGGACTTTTAAAAATATTGCTGTGTGAGAGGTTTTGGGGTGCTAGAAGACCCCTCAAAACATAGCAAAATTGCTACTCATGTCTCTAGTTGGGTTCTAGTCAACATTTTTCAGCCACATCTTTCCCCTTACAAAAACAGAAACAGTCTTTTGGTGTTCTGAGGGTGTCTGGAACCCCAGGGATGCTGGATGAGAAATGTTCTACATCCCCACCGAAAGCTAAAGGCACACAGCTGTAAAATGTACCTAGATCTCTCACCGATGGGATTGCTGATCTATTCTTAATCTCCAGTCCAGCTTCAGTCATCACCAGATGTGCATAACTGGTTGTGGAGTCAGCAGCTTGCTTGCATCAAATTAGCTGCAGCAAAATACTCCTGGTTTGGGAACACACAGGCGCGTCTATCCAGCTCACATCAGAAGTAACTGTTTGAACTCTTTAGGTGGCTTCTGAAGCATAGAAAAGAGGACACATACAGATACTTGTTTGTATCATTGCATGTGAGAATGAGACATTTTAGGGCTTTAAGCAACCCGTGTTTTGGCTGTTCTCAAAGCAGACTTATGCAGTTTAATCTTTGTGTGTGTGTGCAATTTACACAACTGAATAATTGTGGAATCACAGATTGTGTCTGCCTTCTTGTCTGAACTTTTAAAATGTAGCAGCATGGGATCTGTTTCCCCCCCTCTTCTAACACATTACCTGTGTCTCCTATATAAGTGTGCCTAGCTTCACAAAGGGCGTTTCTGCAAAATTCCTGTGTGCATGTGTGGAATTAAAACAGGCAATCTCATCACATTCTTTTGCTGGAGGCAAGTAGTGGAGGAGGTGTTAATGAATTATCAATAGGCTATCTTAATCTGTGGATGGTCAGTCTAAACAAGTATTGATGAGAATTCTTTGCATCCCTAAAAGAGGCAGGGATTCTCCTACACAAAACCCTCTACATCCCTTCAGAAATGGCTGCATTTAACATCTGCTTCAGCCCATTTTTGGTTTCAGTGCCTTTTCTCATTTGAACCTTGTGTGGCTCCTCACCTGATCAACCTGCACATCTGTACCATTAAGGGGATGCTTACATGGCCGATTTGCAAATCCAGATAGGGGAAGCTGGAGAAGTTTGAACATGTTTAAAAGGTTCTTATCTTTAGTGCAATCCATTTCCTCTCTCACTTGAGCAATCCTTCCATTCTCACTAATCAATTCTTTGTTCCAGTGAGGAGTGTCTGGACAGGTCTTAAGAACTCTTCAATTTGTCCCCCTTCTACTTAATGACACTCATCTTCCTACCCCACCCCTTTTCTTGCAATATCATTCAGCAGCCCATGGTGACGTTCCTCTTTTTGTTGTTTAATAAAGTAAGTGACGCAACAAAACAGCCACGCAGCTTAATACTGTATAGTACACATTATACCACCAGTGTATCTCCTTTATCTAAATAGCGCTGAATTGATAGGAAAAGAATATTTATAAAAATTAAAATGGAAGAGTAGATGAAAATAAAGCAGGGTTTCTCACGACCACCCTTGCCTGCCTATCTGCCTGCCTGTCTCTTTTCTCCAATGAATGCAAGGCAGATCCTCCTCCAGCTCATGATCTCTCTCTCTCTCTCTCTCTCTCTCTCTCTCTCTCTCTCACACACACACACACACACACACACACACACACACACACACACAGAGAGAGAGAGAGAGAGAGAGAGAGAGAGAGAGAGAGAGAGAGAGAGAGAGAAGGTCATTTTATGGGTTTCATGGCCATGTGGGGACTTGAATCTCAATCTCTGAAATTTCTAACATATTAACCACTACACACCACATTTATATCCTGCTTCCCCACCCCCACTCCTCTCCTGAAGTGATTTGAAGCATACATAGGATTACTTCTCCCCCATTTTATTCTCACAACAGTCCTGTGAGGTAGCTGCTCAGACAGACTCAAAAAGTGTGAATGTTCAATCTGATGGTGCATCTCCCATCCTTCCTGCCCTTCTGGTACCCCAACTTCCAAGTAAGCCCGGTCTTATGCTCCAATTCTCAGGACCTTCTGTCAGCTCTTCAACTCCTTGGAATATTGATGATTACACCATTTGTTTTGCCATATCGCTCCATCTTCTCTGCAGATGAGCCCTTGGCTAGCTCAATCTATGTTCCTCCAAGCGCTCCATGTATTTCGGCTACAGGCTGTGCTGTCAGCAAGGAGGCTGGAGGTTGGGGGTGGGGTGGGGGTAGAGGAGGGAGAGAGAGAGAGAGAGAGAGAGAGAGAGAGAGAGAGAGAGAGAGAGAGAGAGAGAAGTGGGGGTGGGAACACAGCTTTGCCTTGGATTTCTTCAAGTAAGTCTCAAGCAGGGACAGGAAGTCCCTTTGCAGACAGAAAGTCTGCAGCCCCACAGCATTTGGCACCGTTCTCTGGCCTCAGCGCCTGCGTGTGCCACCAACCAGGCCTGTGAGGAATTCCGTAACAAAGGCAGGAGTGAGCTAGAGAAAGGGGGGGATCCAAGGCAGGAGATGAAGATAGAGTAAGGAAGATGAGGCGGGATAGCTGAGTAAGGGGGCCGGTGGAGGGGGTGAGAACATAGCGTAACAGACAGAAGAAGAGGGTTGCTTGGATAAAGGGAAAGTGGGCCAAGCAAGGGAAGGCAGGCAGGCAAAGTGAAGGTTAACATACCAAAGACATCTAGGGTCGGTGCTGTTATTAGTTAGAGTGAATCAGTTCTCCGTAGGCAGTTGTATTAACAGAATAATGGCCCAGGTTGGGAGCCTTGGGCCATATCCATTTAGGCTTCTATGTTTTCGGGCAGAGCAGGCGATCATTAGTACTTCAGCTATTTCAGTTACAGCTCCCATCTTCCTACTGTTACCAAGATTCACACATCATAAAGCACAGGTGCCCACCTGCAATGAACCTGCCTGTCTTACCAAGTTCTCTACTCCTTGCTCTAGCCTTCTTTAACCCACACCCTCTGCCTGTTTCAAATTACAGACACTACCATCCTTCAAGACGCAGCTAGTAGGGTCATTGGTGGAAGGATGATGGTGCTTGTAACTGAGCTTCGCCATTATTCCACCTTGCTCACTCCAGGATTCAGCACTCTCTGTATCTGTGTAGATTCTCAGTCATCCAGGTGGGGTTATCTGGAAGTTGAGTCATGGCAACTGGATTTCTTTTCTTGTGAGATCGAAATGTTTTGCTACTCATCCAAGCAGCTTTGTCACTCTGAGGAAAGTTTGTGGTGAGGCCTCCAATTTATAGTTCACCTTGATTTCAGATCACCCTGGTCTGAATAGGCTCATTAGGTGGACCATGGCCTGAATAGGCTTATACGTTGTCCACCTATTCAGGCCATTGTCCACCTGTTGAGCCTATTCAGGCCACTGACCAGCTTATGAGCCTATTCAGACCAGGGTGATCTGAAATCAAGGTGAAATATAAATTGGAGGCCTCACCACAAACTTTCCTCAGACTGATGAAGCTGCTTGGATGAGTAGCGAAATGTTTCAACTTCCGGGCATCCTCTGTAGTTTGACTGTTTCAACCCACAAACACCAACATTCCCTCTGCAACCTCTAGCAGTTGAAATTGAGGGGATTTGCAGTGCACTGTATTCTGGGAAAGATGGCTGACAGTGGATCTTCCAAGGGTCAGGTGGAGATGCCATTTCTATTACCAGCAGCTGAGTATTTTTCAGCTGGAGATAGCAGGGAGTTAACCTGTTCCCAGCTGCATGTTCTACTGCAGTGGTACCCAACCTGGGGTCCCCAGGTGTTCTTAGACTAAAACTCCCAGAAGCCTTCACCACTCATACTGGTTGGCCAGAGTTTCCAGGAGTTGTAGTCCAAGGACATCTGGAGAACCATGGTTTGGAACCACTGTTCTACTAAACGCTGCATTGAGGTACAGTGTAGTGTAGTGGTGAGAATATAGGATGGGGCTTGAGAAAGCCAGGCTCCAGTCTGCAGTTTCACAAAGGGGGGGCCTTGGGCCTGTCATTTTTTCTTAGCATGACCTACCTCGCAGGGGTGTTGTGAGAATGAAGGGGAATGTTGTAGACACCACTTGGAGCTCAGAGGAGGAAGGGTGCTACGTCAATGTCATTGATAAATAATGGGTCAGACGTATTAGAGAAGGCTGGCAGAAATGCCTCCTTAGTTAGCAACAACATTTTGAAACGATGGTACGGTAATCCACACTGGGGCTTTCTTTGCAACACAAACTCTAGCACAAGAGGTGGTAGCTGGACCTCTCATACTCCAAAGGTTGTGAGTGCTTGGTGTATCCTCCCAACACGAAAGTTCCAGTCATCTAGGTTTCATGGACATGGCTTCATATGTGTCAGACAATGTAGGTTCACACTGCAAGGCCCCATAAGCGCGACCCATTCCCTTTACGTGACCCCCCCCCCGCCGCCGCCGCTATCTCCCATTGCCTTTTTCCTACTATCAGTTAACAGAGGTCTAGGCCAAGACTGGCCCGACGGGCCGACATGGGCAGACAAGAGCCACACGGACATCAGACAGCTAATCACACACCCTCCTTTGCTGGCTCGGTTGCCTTTCTGTTTACTGAGGCCCCCGGTCAGAAGATGTAAAACTCGGCATTGTCCGTATGCCGACGGAGAGGGTGGTTGCCAGTTTTCACAGCTGATTATGGCTCGTACTTGGAAGGGCTGGTTATAATGGCTCCTTGTTCCCACGTACATCCCCCTTCTTTTTCTCTCCAAGTCCCACTCCTGTGTCATATCCTCTGTGACCTCCTTGCGGTGACCTCATCTGGCTTCATAAGTGCCTGATGAAACCCAACGGTCAAAATGTTCCCCGCCCCCGTCTCTGAAGCTTGGGCCAAATGTGGAGCCTCTGGCAGGCAACGGAGGAGGCCCTGGATGTCATTCCAATACCAGCTCCAATCCAGTGCAGGTCCTTCACCAGTGGTATCTACAAATTTGGGACAAGAAGGAACAGGGACATAAGTGTGTGTGAGTGTCAAATGTGCCACCTTGACAGATTATCTCATAACTCCAGGATCCCTGTTAGATTTGGATTTAAGCAATTGGGTCCTAGATCAAGCCCGAACTATTGTTGGGGGAGGAATGCTTAAACTGAGGCTGTCCTGTTTTAGACACATCCTGGGCAGGCAGTATTCTTTAGAAAAGACAATAATGCTGGGAAAGGTGGGTGGCAGCTGGAATAGAGACGTTCAAATACAAGATGGATTGACTCACTAAAGGAAGCCACAGGCTTGAGTTTGCAAGAGCTAGGCAAGCCCATTGAAAACAGGGTGTGTTGGAGATTGCTTGTTCATGGGATGGCCATAAGTCACAGATGAGTTGATGGCACATAAGAACAAGACAAAGAGTGATGTAGTAGTCTATTGGTGGTGGTTGTAACAATTGTTGCTGTGGGCCCTCAAGCTGCACTAACGTATGACAACCCTAATAACGATTTCAAGGTACAGTGGAACCTTGTATAAGAAACGGTTTGTATAACATAAAATTTGTACAACACAAAAAATTCTGGAGATAGGGGAAATTTGCCCAACATAATCAATCGCCTATGGGGTGAATCTGTACAACATAAAAATGGGATAACTCTGTTTTCAATGCATTCCTATGGGAAATTTGTATAAAGGAAAATTTGCTTAACATAATTTCATTTGGAACGAATTAATTCCTTTATACAAGGTACCACTGCATGTGAGAATTTGAAGGTATGGTTTTCCCATTGTCATTTCCACGTGACGTTGCAATGCCAAAGCAGGGATTTGAAGCCAAATCTTCTAAGTCTTCGTTTGTCACTGTATCCACCACACCACACCACAATGGCTTTTGGATCTAGTAGTAGCAATAATAGTGTCATCTCATTACCATAACTTTGCTCCCATAAGCTATGACTGTTCCATGCACTGACAATCTATCCCATCAGGCCCCAAGACCTGGTGGTTAAGAAATGCAAGCTTGAGGGAATTTTCCTTCTTTAAACAGGAGTCTTCAGTACCATGCAGTGGTAGACCAAGAAGCTGGAAGCAATGTGTTACCTGTAACTTGTTTTTCATGTTAATGACATACTAACATTCTTTTCACAATGCCTAGATGCCTTGAGCACATCCAATCTCGCCTTATTTCGGAAGCTAGGCGGGGTCGGCCCTGGTTCGTTCTTGGATGGGAGACCACCAGGGAATACCAGGTGTTGTAGGTGCCTGGAGTAGGAACTGGCAAACCAATCCAGTATTTCTGCCAAGAAAACTCCATGGACATGGGGTCACGAAGACTCGGTCATGACTGTAATGATGCACACACACACACAACATTCTTTTCACAAAACAACTTTTTTTTCTTTCTTTCTTTCTTTCTTTCTTTCTTTCTTTCTTTCTTTCTTTCTTTCTTTCTTTCTTTCTTTCAGTGTAACAAGAAGCAACATTTAGTGCTTGCTTCTAAAATGGATTCTCAGGAGTCATGAGAGCAGTGGCCCTTTTATGGTACATTTTCTTCAAAGAAAACAAAACACAAGTTCATTAAAATGTAGAATTTTGATGGCACATTATTGACACAGGGCAAAGATTAAAATCCATACTGGGCCAACTAATTATGGAAATGAACACAAGGGCGTGGGAAGTCACGAAATTAGGCCCTAAACCAGAGTGAAACCCAGCTAATAGTGCGGCAACCCAGATAGAAACCCAAAAAAACCTTCACTAGTTTTTTGGTTGCGAGGGAAGTGGTGAGACCCCTCTAACACCTGCAGTGGCTGCTACCATTTCTACTAGTGATTGTATCTCCTGCTGCCTTCTCTGTAGCACATGTGACCCAGGTGAAAATTTCCCAGCTGCTGTGTTGCTGATGGAGTTTATGGAAAGTCACAGCCAGCTGACAGGAAATATACTTTGGTAGGCCCTGGACTCTTAACGGCCAGGACGTGGGCAACAAGGAAGTTTACCAGTTCTGATGTCAAAACTCGACTCCCTGCCCTGCTCCCAAATGGTCCCAAATACATGTATCTCCTGGGTCTATGTCCCCAGTCTTCTCCACCTCTCTGTCTTCTCACTTCTCCTACAGCAAACCAACAACAAATATGGAGAAAAATTTGGCGGGTGGGATTGCAAATGCTGTGGTGCTCCCAAGTCCTGGGACAGGGTTCTGCAACTCTGGGCCTTTTCACACGACCCCTAAGATCCGCTGGCCACTTAAATTCGGACCAGGGATCTTGGGGGTTCGTTGCTCTTCCTGCATCCACACCCCTCCGCACTTCCTTGATCCTGTCTGTGTGAGGGGAGGGAGGAGGAAAGAGAGGAAAAAATGCAGGCTCACCTCCGAAGCCGGTCGAAGCCCCGTCGTCCTGATTCGTTCTCTTCTGTTTTTTTTTTTTTTTTTTGCCTCCCGCCCCTTCTCTTAAAGGGGCGGGAGGCAAAAAAAAAACCAAACAGAAGCGAGGGGAGCCCCGCACTCACCAGATTAAATCCGGACCTGTGGGGATTTTCACTCTTCTAGAGCAGGTACAAGAAAAGTGCGCTGGGATGCGCTTAGGTGGGCGTAGTCGCACTTAATTTCCTGCAAACTCCGGAGCTGGTGGGGAAACAATTGTAAGCTCTGGAGCTGGTAGCCATTTGCTGCGGAGTTTAGGGGTCGTGTACAAAGGGCCTCTGAGAATGTCTACCCCTGTTTTAATGCTACTTCACAGGCCAATTTCTTCTCCTCCATCTTCATTCATTCTGAGATTGGTTTCCCAGCCTGGAGATCCACAGAAGTATCACGATTGCTGTGTGGGGAACATGACAGGATCCTTTTAACATTCTGAAATTTACAAAAAGGATTGATTCATGTGAAACAAGCTACTGGTAGCAGACTTAGCAGAAGGGTGGCAGTTGGGGGGGATATATTTCATAGAAGTATAACTTCCTGCAGGAGGGTGTTGGGTGAAGGCCACTAGTATGACCTGAAGCCAGAAAGAGATATCTGAGGGAGCTCCCATCTAGAAAAAAAGGAAGTTGTATACCAGTGCAAGTGCTGAGGAACACAGCAGAGATTTCTTTCACCTCTGTCAATGTATATAAATCAACCTTTGTTTGTCTTCAGGACTAAAGCATGGGGTTTGTTTGAAGCTAGATCCCCAAAACCTTCTTTGGAGCTTTAAGCCATCTTGGGTTCTTTTGGTGAAAAAGGTGGGATAGAAATATTTAAAATAAGCCTTTAAAACAAATTTAGTTCTACTTGAAGGCACTGTTTCTGGCCTGAATTTTGAAAGGTCTTAGGGATGCTATCATGCATACTGCCAGTTTAAATGCCATCACCGTGTAGCCAAATGTAAAACTCTGAATCAAGTGGTCCGGCACATTTAAATGTCTTCCCCTCCTCCATTACACTGGTGCGGGAGGTTTCATTTCTTTATTGATTAAACAAACAAGGATGTGTGTGGATGGAACAATAATCTACTCCTCCCATGGGGGAGATGGACAGCAGTGTTTTCCTAATTTGGGGCACCCAGAAACTGGAATAAAGGATGAAGTCTGGAATGACTAGAACACGATGCCTGCTTTAGAAGGTCTGTGCTGGGAGCTGCAGAGCTGCTGTTGAGACATCCTTAGACTTATCAGCAGAGGTTGGAAATGCAATGCATGGCACACAATTTTTAAGAAGTTTTATGATTTCCCTACTCATTTTACAAAACACATTTTAACATGACTTGTCCTTCATTGTATAGAAAATAATGTGTTATGAATATGGGTATTTTTCTGTTTCTTTTTCATGATTTAAACATCATGTTATAATAAACAAATGGCCCAAAATAGTCAAAATCATTCCTGCCAAACAGCGTTTCATAATTAACAAAATACTGCATACTGTAAATTATTATAACCTATAAAGCAGCAATATTATCAAGAATTAAGTGATTTAAAAAAAATATTATTACCTCTTTGCCACTCTCCAAAATCACATGATCTGGAAAATTCTTACTTGTGGTGTGCTGTTTTACAGTGGGCGGAAGGATGAGCCAGCTGCCCACCAATGCTTAGGACCACCATTCTCAACAGGGGCCCTGGAACATTTGGAGTAGGCCACAGACTGGACACAATTCTTTATACTCCACCTTATAAAGTTTGAAATGCAACTTATATAGGCGGGCCATGTTTCTTTGTTGTGTTTCCCCCCCCTGCTCACTCTGAAATTCAGACATCTTTTTGCACATTTTGCCAATGTGTACATTTTATTTGCACAATTTACCTAAGGTGCAGATTTATGCATCTTTAGGACCTTGTTATCTGTCAGAATGGCTCCTGCCCTTGAACACTGCATGTAACACTCACTCCTCAGGAGCAGGTCATCTGAGGGTACCAACTCTGAAAGAAGCCCATAAGATGGTAACAGAGGAACCGGGCTTTCTCAGTAGCAACTCCGAGACTTTGGAACCAGCTCCCCTCGGAGATCTACCAGGCCCATCACTGTTGGTCTTCAAAAAACACCTGAAGACCTGGTTGTTTAGAATTGCTTTCCCGGGCTACTAACACTTACTATCCTCCCCATTTGCTTTTAACGTACTCTCGATCTTTGATTTTATGAGTGATGTTTTTGATTTAATTATGTTTTGGTATGTAATGTACTATTAAGTTGTATTATTTTAACTTTACTATATTTCTATTGTATATTGTACTGTATTGGGTGTTTTATGTTGAATTGTTGTAAACCACACAGAGTGGCTTCGTCACCAGATGGGTGGAATATAAATAAATAAATAAATAAATAAATAAATAAATAAATAAATAAATAAATAAATAAATAAATAAATAAATCCCCCTTTGCTTGTGTGGTTTCCAGATTGCCCACAGTTTTATGTGAGAATTATTAATCTGAGATGTCCTATATGCTTTGCAAATATCCAAATTTATTTATTTATTTATTTATTTATTTCCCACCCATCACTCCCCAAACCTTACAGCACATCAAATTCTCAAAGTGGGATGCGTTTCTTCTTACACAAGGATCCCGGGAGGTGCAAAAAAAGTTACTTTTACCAGAAGGGTCATATCTAATGAAATTCCTTCCATGTCCAAGTCTTGTGCCCCAGTCTTTCCCACACCGGCAGACTATAAGTAGTCTCATGGGCTGATGTCATTCCTCAGATCTTTTCTGGAATATATATGCAGAGCAAGGAATCGAGGGTTGCTTATCCAAACAGGAATAGTACCCCCAAGGAGCAAGTTCTTCTGGCCAGCTGAGCTGGAATTCATCAGCTGACAGGAGCCAGATAACAGATGAGTATAGCTGAGTCTCTGGAACCGACAAAAGAGTTCTTGTTTTCAGGGTTTAATACTTCTCATGTCACTCTCGATGAAGAACTTCATTAACTCAACACATGCTTACTTTCACGGGACCTTGTTTAGTTAAGGCAGATGTCACCTTTTCCTAATTTCATTAGCAAGCAAGATAAAACCCGATGCCCATCTAAGGGGTCCTCCTTCTCTGCTTCATTTCATTATGAGCCTTTGTGCATGAGGCGGGGGATAGGAATCCCTAATTTATTGACACATACCTTTAAACCACTGGCAGGCAGCTGGCTGGTCAAAGTATCTTCTTACCACACAGCTTGGGAAAGCTATTTTTTAAAAGCCAGTAACTCCCAACATCATCCAGTCAGCACAGTTAGAGGATTCTGGGAGTTGCAGTCAAACCAATCTATTGTTCAAATTCTGATTTAGCATAGAGCAGAAGGTAACAGAACAAGATCCCCATTAAAAACTGTTTTTGCAGAAGTGTTCTCTCTTCATTTGTCAACAATATGTGAGAAATCTGGTCAAGTCTGCTCCTCTTGATAAGACTGGTTGCTTAGATTCAACCAGGGTTTTCCCTTACAGCCAACATCAGCTCCTCAGAAACTACCCCAAAGTGTTGGGTAAAACCAGGGCAGAAATGGGGTGAGTGACAAATGGGCATCTGCAATGGTCTCTAGATCTGCTAAGCCCCCTTGGCTTGAAGTCCAGGCTATCCGAAGGATTGTAACACCACTAGAGATGGGCACGACCAGATTTTTTTTTTCGAGTTGTCGTTTTTCGGGACGGGTCCATTTCAGGTCTTTTCCGTTTTTTGCGAAATTTTTTAAAAATTTGTCATTTCGTTGTGTCGTTTGTCGTTACCGCCGCCACGATTTCGCGCAATTTGACATCCCAGCGAATGGCGTCCCGCCGGCGCTAGGTGTTTTTGCGCCCTAGGCAGCGGGCGGGGTGGGGGGGCATGGGCGGGCGGCGGCAGCGGCAGGAGGGAGGGGCGGGCGCTTGGGCTGGCGGGTGCGGGTCCCGCAATGACCCAGAGCAGGCGAAAAACACTTTAAACTGACTTGCTGCACAAGACTGCATCGAATAAAGCAATTGCAATTTTTGCAAACAAAGTGGGCAGTGCACCCACAGCAGAGCTGCAGGCAGGGTATGAAAGGACCTTGGCTTGCCACCAAGCAAATGAAATTTTTAAAATAAATCCACACCTCCCCTCCCACTCAAACCTCCCCCCCTTTGAAGCACTATCAGAAAAGAAATCCTAACAAACTGCAGGAGAATAAAAAAGAATAAACTGTGTTGCTATTCCCCACAGCAGACAGAGAATGAAAGGAATTATTATTATTTCCTAAAAATTCAATTGAATCAATTCCCTCCCTGCCTGCCTAACTGAAATCTAAAGGCTCTGCGAAATCGAAACTAGTCTAGCACAGCAGCCAGCTACACACAGCCCTCTCCCACCCACATCCAAGCCCAGACTGCGACTCTTCTGGGAGTGCCTCGCCTTTTTATGCCCTCTTGCACATCCAGAAGTGTCAGTCAAAACCTGGCCATGCGATTGGTAGAATGGGTCCAAAAATGTGCATGGTCCCATCCCATGGCCAGCCCATCATTGCACAGGTGTAAAAAAATAAAAATAAAAATAAAATAAAATAAAATCAGTGCGACCTTTTACTGCTATAAAAAACCCACTGCTGCTACTGTAAAAATTCAAGCATTTAAAATAGCTAATTTTCGCATGTTTCTGTGGTGCTTTGGTGGTTTTTTGGACCAGAATTTCAAAAAAAAATATTGTGGACGCCATTTTGGATCCCCCCGCACCGCATGGCAAATGGAGACGCCGAGGATGCCCCCTCCCAGCCTGGTACCAGCAGCCCAGGACAGGAGGGGGGGGAGGCTGGGGACCCCCCCCCCAGAAACCACCCCTCTGGTAGGTGCCCTCAGGCAGGCATATTTTCGCTTGCTTTTTTGGCCAGGAATCGGGTTTTTTTTATTTTTAGAACTTTTTTTCTGTGCCGCTTGGCATCGCGCGATCGCCGTGCGATGCCAGGAACGACAACGACAAATCAGACCCAATTTTTCTTTTTTCGGTTTGAGTTCGAGTTCTGACAGCTTAATTGTCGTTACCGTTTCCGTTACGTAACAGAAACAATATCCGAAAACGGAAACGACAATTTCGCCAAGTCGTGCCCATGTCTAAACACCACATATAACCGCCTTGCACCCAGCAAGTAAGATCTTCTGAGGAATCCTTTCTCTCTGTCCCAACACCCTCACAGGTTTGTGAAGGGAGGCCTTTTTTTATTGGCTGCTCCCAGACTGTGGGCCTCCCCCTCCTATCACCAGAAGGAGTTAAAAGCCCTTTTCAGGCCAGCTTTAATGGATCTGCAAGAATAAATGCTGCTATGTAATGCTAAATATACTTTCCCCCCCTCATGAAATCTTTGCTTTTAAGTGTTTCCAAAGGGAATGTTTAATATTATCTGTTTAACTAATTTTAATATTAAATTTCAGTTTGTTTTTAAATTGTGTTTATTCTGTTCTTGGAACTGATTGTGAGCCACCTTGGATCCCTTCAGTGGGAAAAAAGCAACATATAAATGGAATTTTAAAAAAAAAACAGACAGAGAGACAAACATTGTGTTAACAAGACTGAATCCAGTGCAGAGTGTAATTCCAAGGCAGAACTGTTTGAAGACTAAAACTCCCACAATGCCCCAGCCAGGTAGGGGGATTCTGGGAGTCATAGTCAACAAAAAATGATTTTCCAAGCTCAAGAAGGTGAAAGTTCACCCTAACAAAGCAAATCCTCTGGAAAAGCTCCCATCTGATGATGAGAAATGTCAAGTGCCTTCCGTGGAAGTATCTCTGGGCAAATGAGTGCAAGAGTTGGAACACAGCAAGGTAAGTCACTACAAAAGTAAGCATGAGCTCATGTCTGGGGGTGGGGAAAGGCAGCCAAAAGAACAGTAAACCAACACTGAAAAAGAACCCAAATTACTGCCCCCCCCAACAGTCACAAGAGGGTCTTCGCTTGACCGATCAGTAAGTGTGGCCCTGACTTTCCCACTTTTCAGTGGGTCACCAGATTCTTTCATCTCTGGTTTCTCTCTCCCTCTTGATGAGCAGAAGTGGTTTTTGAGGATTTAGGGAATGTGTCAGTTGTTTTAAAAGGTGTTTTGATGACCAAGAAACAGCTGAACCGTTTCCATGTGCCAACAGCATTCCCAGACAGGGCAGGTGAGATGGCCGACATCTCCTCTGTGCTTTTTCACACCCACAGAGACAACAATGAGGAGCTGAGTTTCCAGGCTGCAGGCCATTTGGTGGTGTATGTGTGCTGGGGGTGGTGTGTGTGTGTGGGGGGGGAGAATTCACAATAACTTTTTTGTAAGACCTCCACCTTTAATCAGTGGGTGAAACAATGGAAGTTTTGATTGCTTAAGCTGGGGGGGGGGAGGACATGAAGATCATAATTATTGATTTTTTGCTATTTTGGTTCCGGTGTGTTACTGGAATGAAAATATTAATGGCAGCATTTCCTTCAAAGAATGAGAAGTGTGTTCACTGAACCTGGAAGGCATAAATTGCTTGCTTGTTTCTATCAGAAGAAAGAAATGTCTGTAGTGTTCTCCAAATATATATATTAAAATATCATTAAATATCGATCCGTTAACTGGCTGCTTCTTGGGAGGAAAGCAATGGCAAACCTAGATAGCATCCTAAAGAGCACTAAGGTCAGGATAGTCAAAGCTATGGTTTTTCCAGTAGTGATGTATGGAAGTGAGAGCTGGACTATAAAGAAGGCTGATCGCCGCAGAATCGATGCTTTTTGAGCTGTGGTGCTGAAGGAGAGTCTTGAGAGTCTCCTGGACTGCAAGGAGATCAAACCTATCCATCCTGAAAGAAATCAACCCCGAATGTTCACTGGAAGGACAGATTTTGAAGCTGAGGCTCCAGTACTTTGGCCACCTCATGAAGAGAGAGGAGTCCTTGGAAAAGTCCCAGATGTTGGGAAAGATTGAAGGCAAAAGGAAAAGAGGACGGCAGAGAATGAGATGGTTGGACGGTATCATCGATGCAACCAATATGGATTTGAAAGCAGTGGAAGATAGGAAGGCCTGGCGAGCTCTGGTCCATGGGGTCACGAAGAGTCGGACACGACTGAACGACTGAACAACAAACAACAACAACAACAACAAATATCGATCTGTTAACTGGCTAGAAGGGAAGGCGCAGATTCATAAGAGTTTGACAACTAGTTGACAGATCTACCTGTTTATCCGACAAGATTGAGTCACTAAAAAAGCATGAGGAAAGACGAAATCATTTCTTGAGAAAATGAAGTTATTGTTACTTGCTTCTTATAGGAAGGCCTTATCTTCAGTGAAAATGATGGAGCAAAATCATCCTTGTTGCCCTTCCCTGAACCTGCTGCCAAAAAAGCTAGAGCAAGTTCAGAGGAAGGCAACAAGGATGATAGGAAACCAAGCCCAATGTGGAAAGACTGAAAGATATGGGCATGTTTAGTCTTGAGAAAAGGAGAGAGAAGGGAGAAATGAGAGCACTTTTCAAATACTTGAAAGGTAGTCACACAGAGGAGGGGCAGGACCTGTTCTTGATCGTCCCAGAGAACAGCACGCATAAAAATGAGCCCTAGCAATAGGAAGCCAGACTTAGGTTGAGTATCAGGAAAACCCTTCTTAACTGTTAAGAGCAGTATAAGAATGAAACCAATTACGTTGGGAGTGGTGAGCACTGCAACACCGGACCATCAGATGCAGGTGCTTGTGATCTCAAGGATAGATTATTGCAACACGTGGGGTTGCCCTTGACCAGGCATACCCAAACTTCGGCCCTCCTGATGTTTTGGACCACAACTCCCAAAATTCCAAGTCTGTATTTCCAATGGCAAAGGACTGTGGGAGTTGTGGTCCAAAATATCTGGAGGGCCAAAGTTTGGGCATGCCTGCCCTTGACCCTTGTTCGGATACTACAGCGAGTACAAAATACAGAGGCCAGACTGGTGGTTGGAGTGGGCAGAAATGACCACATCACCCCAGTTCTGGCTTGTTTGCATTGTTTGCCCGTTGTGTGTTGTGTCCCAAATAAGGTTCACGGTACTGGTTTTGACTTACAAAACCCTCCACGGCTTGGGACCTGGGTACCTGACAGAGGGGATTTTCCAGAGGTCAACTGAGGCCCAAACCACCAGAATGTCGCAGGTGCTCTCGACTTTGGGTGGGCACTCCCAGGGAAGCCCGGAAATCGATCACTTGAAACTGGGCCTTCTCTGTGGCTGTCCCTTCACTTTGGAACAAATTGCCGAGTGAGATTCGCTTTGCACAGTCCCTGCCCGCCTTTAGAAAAGTGCTTAAGACCCTGCTTTTCAGAAAGGCATTTGGCGACCATTAGGGGTTTGCGGTTTTTTTGGCTCTGTTCTGCCATCTTGCCGAGCCGTGTCGGCATCGTTGTTGTTGTTGTTGTTGTTGTTGTTGTTGTTGTTGTCGTCGTCGTCATCGTCATCGTCATCATCATCGTCGTTATCATCATCATCATCATCATCGTTATCATCATCATCATCATCATCATCATCATCATCATCATCATCATCATCATCATCAAATTATCACACAGCAGACAAGATACCTACACTGGATTTATGCTAGTTGAATGCTTCCCAAGCATTTAGGACTACATGATGTATCAGCAAATTATGCGAGCAGATCCCAGTAAGGTGCCTTCTGCACCTAACTGATGGTGACTTTGTCAACTCCAATTTCTTCAAAATACTTGCTTTGCTCTTTAGACAGCGCACCCAATGTGCCACATTTATTATTATTATTATTATTATTATTATTATTATTATTATTATTATTATTATTATTATTATTATTATTATGTAATTGTTGTACACCGCCCAGAATTCCTTCGGGAAGACGGGTGGTGTTTATATATATATATATATTGTGGTCTAGTGGACCTGCATGCATAAAGGCCAATTTTAGCGTCTTCCATCACTAAGTTCAGGGCTCTTTCTCATACACACTCCCCAAACTGACTTCCTGAAGTAATAAGCACAAGTTTTCTTTTTTCTTTTTCTTTTTACCTTTTTCTTTTTACCTTTTTCTTCTTACAGAAAGGCGGCATAAAAATAAAGTTATTATTATTATTATTATTATTATTATTATTATTATTATTATTTATTATTATTATTAATTACAAGTTTCTATGTAGTTGCCCTTCTTTAGTAGGCATAAGCGTAGCAATGAATTCTGCTGGCTTAAGTGTAAAATACCATAATACCACCATTCTTCATCCTTAGCTTAAGAGGACTGATGGACTCTGCCACCCTAAACTTTGAATTGTGGTGGTGGTTATCCACTTGGAGAAGGTGTGCTCATAGATGGCTTTGCCTCCCACTTGTTCTATTTTTTGTTCGTTTTTTACAGCAACAATAAGTTCATATGGTCACACAGCTCTCAGTACATCAGGACACGACTGAAGTAGTGGAAGGAGTGATGCCAAGAGCTCGAAGGGAAATTCTGTGTTCTTGTTATGTTTTCATTGTGCAAAAAAGCCCCATAAAATTTAAATCAAATAGAGCTGTTTCTCAGTCAAAGGGCTCTGCGTTAAGCCAGGCTGCCCTCCAATATACATAGTTCCTTTGCTGGATCAGAGCGGTGTTTCATTCAGTCTAGCATTCTCCGTCTCTCCCTATGACCTGCCAAGAGCCTTTGAGAACTGGTCAACTAGGGCAGGACGGGGGCAACTGCCATGAGTGGCAGACAGAGGAAACCTGGGCCAAAAATATTTGAGAAGAGAGACATGACACACCTCATTAACGGACTTGAAGCGGTTGCTTACCCCCACCCACGTCCATACATTCCACCAGTGCCTCGCTGTTCTCTTTTCACAGCATAAAATAGACATCTGGCAGCTCTGTTGCTCCAGGGTATAGGCTAGGTTTATATGGCAGAGAAGCGCACAACCATTGTTGTTACCGTCATCATCATTTTCACCATATCATCAGGGAACATAGAATCATAGAATCATAGAGTTGGAAGAGACCTCAAGGGCCATCTAGTCCGACCCCCTGCCATGCAGGAACCCCCATCACAATATTTCTGACAGATGGCCATCCAGCCTCTGCTTAGCCAAGTAAAAATAAGGTTCCTGTCCCAAAGAGTGGAAAGTGTGAAATTCAACTGTGCATCAGAGAGAAAGGAAAAAAAGATGGGTTCCTGCAACCAACAGCTATAAGAAGACATTTTGATACCCGGGGCAAACGCACTGTCTCCCACATTGCTGGCCCTTAGACATGGGCTTGAGCCCACCATTAATCCAACATCCCATGGCTTCCACTTCAGAACCTCTATAAGATAGAATCTATAAAAATGGTGGTGAACCTTTTGTACTTGCTTGCTATTGTATTTTGTACTGACGACCACTGTTTGGTCCGTCCATTGGAAGCTGCCCAGAGTTCCTCCGGGAAGATGGGCGGGATATACGTGTAATAAATAAATAAATAAATAAATAAATAAATAAATAAATAAATAAACCTTCGGCACTCCAGGTGTTTTGGATCACAACTCCCACAGTCCCTTGTCATTGGCAATACAGGCTTGGAATTCTGGGAGTTGCGGCCCAAAACACCTGAAGTGCCGAAGGTTTGCCAGCACTGCTCTATAAGATGAAAAGCAGCTGAATGAGTACAGGATTTGGAAAAACCAGTGGCCGCGTTATCTATTGTGGAAATTGCCATTCAAAAAAGTAGCTGGAGTGTGCACAGATGCTGTGGAAACCCTTATATGACTAGGGTTCCACACCCCTGGCTTTATATGCTTACAGATATCCATGCTTCCAGAAAAGCCCTGGGTGTGGACATGCTTAACTTTGGGCCTTTTCACAGAACCCCTAAGATCCGCTGGCCACTTAAATTCGGACCAGAAATCTTGGGGGTTTGTTGCTCTTCCTACGTCCCCATCCCTCCGCACTTCCTTGCTCCTGTCTGCGTGAGGGGAGGGAGAAAAAAAGAGAGGGGGAAAATGCAGGCTCACCTCCAAAGCCGCCCGGAGCCCTGTCGTCATCCTGATTCCTTCTCTTAAAGGGGCGGGAGGCAAAAAACAACAACAACAAACAGAAGCGAGTTTGTGCATCCTCTTCATGTCATTCGTGACATGGAGGGAAACATTGAATTCAGTGGGGTTGACCTGATCCCACTTTAGTTCTAAAACCGAATTCTTTACCTAGTTGAATTTCCAAAAGCCCATGGAGATTGAGATGTAGAAATACTAAATAATAGAGTGATGTGATCCTCCAACATAAAGAATTACAGTTGGTGAACGTTTTGGTCTGTATATGAATACAGTTCCCTTTTTCAATATGAGTCAGATGACTTGAATCCTGATCCTAAAGGAAGGTTGTTGGTAGACCCTTGTTCTTACCAGATTCTGCCAGCATAGCTCGGCGGAAAAAAATAATGGGTCTGGAAGTTCAGCAACAGAAGGAATTGTAGAGAGTAGACCATGAGTTCTCCATCCAGGTCTGCTCTCTACAGCAAGCTTTGGAGGTCCCAAGCCATTTTTACACACTGAGGATCGGTGTTTCTAAACAAAACAAAAATGTCCTTGTTTCAATAAAACAAGATTGAAGGCCCTTCCCCCCCCCCCCGGTGGAGAACCAGGGCGCCTATAAATGTAATTCTCCTGTTTATAATCATTACAATTGAGAGCCATCAAGCTGATTCTGACTTATGGCAATCCTCCCAAGGCTTTCTAGAATAAGCATTCAAGGGTGGTTAACCAAGCCCTCCTAGTTGTGGTGCATTGGGGCACCACATAGCTTGCTGGCTCCTCTCTTATAAGGCACCAAGGGGAATGAAGCTGATTGCTGACTCTGTGGCAATGGGATGCCATCCACCTAACTATTCAGCCAGCTGCTTTTCTTTTTTTTTTGGATGGGAGGAAATCTAAAGAAATATAATTTTCATTAGGGTTTGTTTTTCCCAGAATTATCTCTGAGGGCCACAAAAAATAGCAATGAAAGCCACTTGTGGTCCACAGACCATTTGATTCGTGCCTCCTGTTCTACAGTGCTGGGTGTACAGTGATGGATAGCTGCTTTCCACAGTTTCAGATAGGTGTTGTTGGTTGTTTTTGTCAAGTCTTACCTAGAGACTAGGTGGTCAGAACTACATATTTTGTTTGGAAAGCATGCCAGAAGTACTTGCAGCACATCTGGATTTGGTTCCATACCACCAGTACTCCTTATGGTGGAAGTTGAAGGTTTCTGCTCCCTCTGTACTGAACTGAGCTGCTGAACAAAATCTGAAACATCCAGAGCTTGGAAAATTTACATTTTTGGATAATGAGTCTCAAAATCTCAGAGTTTGCACATACTGACTGTATAATAAGATCCCATGAGTCATAGACCAAAAAATAACTTTTGCTAGGACTGGACATACCAACCACACTGTAATTCTTGCCATGATTCTAAAACCTATATACTGTCACAGAGTTTTGGATTTCTGGTAAAATTCCTATTTTTCTATGAGGGGGCCCCTGTGGCTCAGCAGGCTAGAGCACTGAAAACTGTCAGCTGCAAGGTGGGCATCTCGGTGGTTCGAATCCCAGGTGCAATGCAGTGGAGTTAGCTCCCCCTGTTAACCCCAGCTCCTGCCAACCTAGCAGTTTGAAAGCATGTCAATGCAAGTAGATAAATAGGTACCAACGTAAAAAAAAAGTGGGCAGGTAAAACAGTGTTTCCTTGCAGCCATGCCGGCCTCATGGCCACGGACTTGCACAACACTGGCTCTTTGGCTTGAATACGGAGATGAGCACCGCCCCTAGAGTCGGACATGACTAGCATGCATGTGCAGGGGCAACCTTTACCTTTACCTTTAAAAGTACAGAGAGCCACAGAGGAGAATGGCTACTACTTCCCCAGAGTCCACCTCTTTCTCATTAACTGGTATTTAAAGTATCAGTTGACTCTGAGACATTTGTAGGAGAGAAAAAAACATTAATTTACTTATAGCTTCTTGAAATTACACACTAATTATGCCACATTCTCTTGCTGCACTTGTACTAGCAAACAACCAAACAGATCAACAGCGATCAAACAATGCCACCACCAACCAATTAAAGAGAGGGGAAAGAACACGCCTCAGAGAGTCAGGGCTCTCTTTGAAATCAAGGGCTGGAAAGAACCCTGGTTAGTGCTGGATAGATAAACAATCAGCTCAGCCCAGAAAAGTCTCTCCCAGTCACACATACAGTACTATAGCCAGCATGTGGTGTCGCAAATAAAACTGCAAGTATTTTGAAGGATCCTGTTATCCTATTATGAAGCATATTACAGGAAGGATTTTTCTTCCCTTCAAATTGCTCATCTCGGATGAACTAAAAACAATATCAATATTTGAAAAGGAAAAAGGGTGGAAAGTGAGGGAACAGACCTTTTACCACTGTTAGGCTGGTGAGCTGGGTGTTGGACCAGAAATGGCTTCCCAAGGTGTTTATCACTATATCTTGAATCAAGATTGACTGAATGTCAAAGGAATAATTTATACAGCTGAATCCTCTTGCTCAAAAGAGCGCTCCTCAGTGCCCATCATACATATTCCAGATCTCTTGTGGTAAGCCCTACCTCAGATATTTCCATCAAGACCTGCTTGTCTTTTCCAGGATGGCTGCAGGACAGAAGTTTATTTTCACTGGAAATTAAATCATGTCAGAACATGTCACCAGGGAGGTCTTTGCCTCACTGGGTTAAATACTCCTTTGTGGGCACCTGATCCTTATCGTCAGAGACAAAAGGTCATTTTTAACCAGTGGTTCAACCCATAGTTGCGCATGGATCACCGAGGCTTCCTGTATTCCTATTAATCTGGTATACATGCTGTCTCTTATTATCTTCCTGGGTCTTCTCCTGTTACCCGTATTTACAGTAGATACATCCATGATTTTGATATGCTTTGCACCTTGGGTTTTTTGGGATTGGAGAGAGATCCTGAGTCAAAGCTCTGAGAGTGTGTATTTTCCAGCCATCACATCAAATGTCAAGATTGTTGAAGCCCTAAAATGTTGAAGCCCTTTACAATGATCACAGCAGTTTCCAGGGGTGGGATGGAAGGGGAGGGGTTGTACTCGTGGAGTGAGCCTCGTGGCGCAGTGGTTAAATGCCTGTACTGCAAGTAAAACTGTGCTCACGACCTGGGTTCAATCCCCGGTAGCAGGCTCAAGGTTCACTCAGCCTTCCATCCTTCCGAGGTCGGTAAAATGAGTACCCAGCTTGCTGGGGGGGGGGGCAATGTGTAGTCTGCACTCTGTAATTAAAATTGTAAACCGCCCAGAGACTACTTGTAGTAGTATGGGGCGGTATATAAGCAGAACACTTTGCTTTACTGCACAGGTATGCCTTTCAACTGCTATGTGTAAACCTTTTGTTTTATTTGTTCATATTTTATATGTGAATAGATATGAGAAGAACCCCCTTGGATATTACCAAAGCAGAGCTTGGAGAAGAACTGCTGGATATCTCAGTGGTTTAGGTACCTGATGCTGGTAGATCGATCCCCCCCCCCCCCACTGTGCCTCATCGATATGGGGTAAACTCAATAATCCATAGGGTCCCTTTCCAGCTCTTCAGTTCTGGAGATTAATATGATAATTAAGTTATTTTGTGGCAGTAGAACTCTGAAAAGCCCCCAGTAAATGCTGAGATTCTGGGATTTGTAGTCCAAAAAAAGTAACTGCTTTATGTAACATGGGAACTAAGTCAGCCCTGCTATCATATACTCCCTGTCCTAATTTGATGATGATGATGATGATGATGTTGATGATGATGATGATGACGAAGAAGAAGAAGAAGAAGAAGAAGAAGAAGAAGACTACTGTATTACAGTGATCCCCCACCTTTTGCGGGGGTTAGGGACCCGAGCCAACCCACGATAATTGAAAATCCGTGATATGCGGATGAAGGTCGGATCAGGCCTGGGGGGGGGGTCTAGCTGGGGGCTCTTGTACTTACCCCCAGTCTGGCACTGCCCCAAATGGGCCTGCGAGGGCCTTCCTGGGCCTTCTGGAGGCCCCCAAAGGGCCTCCCTGCGAACCGGTAGTGACTTCCAGAAAACTGGAAGTGACTTCCCGATCACCACAAATCATTTCTGAGGCCTCCGAGGAACTTTGCCCCCTTGCCCCAGGGGGCCTTTTTTCATATACTGCGGTCCTGCAATATAGTGGGACCGCAGTATATGAACCGCGAAAGGGCAGGGGAACCACTATATTACCCCACCTTTCTCCTTGGGAAAGGACACAAGGTGGCTTACAATAAAGAGGGACAATATAAAGTCCAGAATATTTAAGACATACAGTATTCAAATTAAGAACAGGGAATTAGGAGAGGCATCTTAGAACATTAAAATGTAATATTATTGGCTGCTTCTGCCCTTTATTTGCAGAATTCCAGCTTTCTCCACCCCCTTGCTCTGGGTGTCTGTGAATCTTCCAGATTGGTTGCCTGGGGCATATTCCAATTTAAGGTAGGCAGCTGGCACACGTGGGCCTCCAGGCTACTCATGAGGACTGTAAGGGAACACCCTCCCTACCATCAGCAGACATATTCTCCCTTCTTCCTCCCTGTTGTTGTCGCTGTGTGCTGTCAAGTCACATCCAGCTTATGGTGGCTCTAATAAGTTTTTCAAGATATGTGAGCTCTCTGAGGAGTGTTTTCACCAGTACCACCTCTTGGTGAGTTTCTGTCACTGACCAGGGATTCGAACCCATGTCTCCTGAGTTCTAGGCTGCCACTTTATCCATAACACCACAATGGTTGGGCTGTCGTCCTCCTTCGGGTTTGATGCATGGCCTGAAGTGAGCCTGCAGCCTTTACAAACTCAACTCACAAGGGCCACAAAAGAAACTTCTGCCTGGACCAAGCAGAAGTAATCCTCATCTACCTTTTTCTCCATGGCAATGCAGTGCTTTTCTTGTGCTCCTAAGACTTTGGCATCAGCAGCTTTCCTTTCACATTAATAAAGAGCAAGTGCTTTGGGGATAACTGGGTGCATCTATGTGTGTGGATCGATCAAAGGACAACAGTAGGATGTGTGAAGAAAGGAGAGGGAAGAAGCATGTAGAACCAGGAGCCTCGCTGAAGGTCCACCACATTTCCCAGATTGATGAGGCTATGCAGTGCCTTCCCATCCTAGGTGACGGTTACAGTAGTTGTTTTTCCCATTTGCAATCCATTCTCCCCATATTGAAATATACTTGCGTGAATCTAAGAACTAATCAATTTAGGCGGAGGGGAAAGTGGAGGTACAGGTATGCACATGTCCCAGTCTGTGGAGAAAATATTTTGATACAAGTTAAACTGGGCAAGTACCTGCACACTCCTGCTGGCATACTGTAGATCAGTGGTTCTCAACCTGTGGGTCCCCAGATGTTCCTGGACTGCAACTCCCAGAAATCCTGGCCAGCTCAGCTAGTGATGAAGACCTCTCTCTGGGTGTTGTAGTCCCAAAACATCTGGGGACCCACAGGCTGAGAACCACTGCTATAAATGTAGAGTAGACCAATGAAGCTCCCCCAGCCCCAAAGGAGCCACATTTTTTTCCTAAAGTGCCAGTGTAGGATAGCTGTTGTACACGACATGCAGATCAAGGTGGGCCTCCTTTGAGTCTGTTAAGGCTGCAGGCTCAGTTCAGGCAGTTTTCCTTGGTGTGAGTATTAGGAGTGTTGCACATGCATTTAATAAAGCTTACTTCTCAATAAGAGATTATAGAATTGTATTGTAAACAATGTAAACTCTTGTTAGATTTGGCTCTATGCTATGCCCAGGGGAAACCTAGCCTCAGAAAAGAACTAAGATAGTTCTGCTATACGTAACATGGTTCTTTAATCACATAGATCTTTTTAAAAGCAAAGCATCTTGTAAAATAGAAGCCAACACTCAGTGTTTCTATAGCTTAAAACCAAGTAGGTATGATGTACATGCAGTGCTCTGGTTTATAGCGTCCACGCCTGCAAAATGAAATTGGCATCGTACACTTTTTACAAAAAACCCTTTCATGCATCACCACCAGCTCATAAAGGATTTGTTAAACATACACACATGTACACAATCATATGGTGCCATTTTCATTTTGTCAGAGTGGAAGTAAGGGTGAAATCCCAAAACATTTTAAAATTTTTTACTGCTCTCCATGTGCCCTACAACCTGATCTCATAGAAGGGTGCTCATATATTGTACAGTATGCAGGAAAGTCTCATCTACAAACAAAGGAATCTGCTTTACACCAAGTCAGGCAACTTGTCCATCTTGTACAGTGTTGGTGAACCTATGGTACGGGTGCCAAAGGTGGCACTCGGAGCCCTTTCTGTGGGCACCCGACATCGCCCCTTCACTGCCACCTGTTAAATGGCTGTCAGGGCCCGCGTGTCCATTAAGGCGAACTAGGCAGTTGCCTAGGGTGCCAAAATGGACAGGGGGCGCTGCCCAGCCTGCTGCCCCCCCGCCGCCCCCACCGCCTGTCGCCCTCGCCCGTCATCGCCCCCACCCCCCCACAGCCCCCCCACAGCCCCCCCGCCCCCGCCTCTGCCTGACCCCCCCCCCCGCTGCCCGCCCCCCGCGGCCACCCGCCCCCCACCCGCCGCCACCTGACACCCCCCCGCCGCTGCCCAACCCCCAACCTCCACCGCCCTACCCCCGTCCGCCGCCACCGCCCAACCCCCCTGCCACCCCGCCCTCCCCCGCCCCTTGCCTAGGGCGCGAAAAACCCTAGCGCCGGCCCTGATGGCTGTATTGGCAGTTTGTGAAAAATTAGTGGGTTTTGAATGGCAGTTTGGACACTCAGTCCCTTTGACCATCTCTCAGGCTTTCAGGCAGGAGGCTTCAATGTTTTGCTTTGAAGGTGCCCTGGATTGAGACCCTCGGCAGGCAGATCATATTTCAGTGCCAGAGTGTGGATTGTCTGGTAAAATTCCTTTTTCTACACAGTAGAAGTACAGGGGCTCACAGAGATGAATAGCAGCAAATTCCTCAGAGTCCAACTCTTTCTCATTTACTGGCACATAAGAACTTCCTCTGAGACATTTGTAGAATTTGTTTTTTTAAACATTCCTTTACTTACAATTACGTGAAAATACAGAACTGTATATGCTTCTTTCTTTACTGCACACATACTTAGCAACCAACTAAGTCAACAGCAAACAAACAAATTTCCACCAACAGGCTAAAGAGAGAGGGGGGAGCATTCAGCCGACAAGCTGGGCCCTCTTTAAAATCAAAGGCTGGAAGAAATGATTGGTTAGAGACAGGCAGAAATGTCCCTCCCACTCACACAAACCACATTTAATGCTCAGTTTTGCAAACAGAATTCCCAACACAGAAGATGATTGATTCCCCCCCCCCAAAGCCTCTCACTTTCTGAGGTGGGCAGCTTCCACATGTTGGATTGCAGCTCTCATTAGCAACAGCCAGTGTAGCCAGTGGTAAGGGAAGATGAGCACTGGAGTCCCTTAACATCTAGAAGGCTAGACGTTGCTCGCCCCTCCTACATTTAAAAAGCCTCTAGACCAAGTAAAAAGATTAAGAAAGAAGAGCAGTTGGTGTGACGTTTTCCTGTCAACAGCAGAAAGCCAGCAGCAGGCGTGTAAGGCAGCTAGTCGGCCACCAAGGCCAAATGCATTGCCCCTTTTTTAATTGATAGCAATGGGAGCAATTATATCGAAGCAGGCACAAAAACAAATAAATTAGCAATCGTAAATTTTCTGGATATTAGGGTCATCCTCTGTCCCCTTTCTGCTGATGTCTAGCTTGGCAATTTATGGAATCAGACTACTGTACTCAGACCTCTAAAACAGTGTTTTTCAACCACTGTTCCGCGGCACACTAGTGTGCCGCGAGATGTTGCCTGGTGTGCCGTTTGAAAAGCTGAAGAATATCAGCTTTGTGTTCAGCCAAACAGGCCCAGGTTGTGCACTGAATAAGGTATTTTATAATTTTTCATTTCTGTTTACTTACTATTTCATAATAAAGTAATTATAAAATACTTTCTTTGTGTTTATTTGATTCCTATTCAAGAGAATTACTTTATATATAGTCAATATAGGCACAGAGTTAAATTCTTTTACATTTTCTAATGGTGGTGTGCCTCGTGATTTTTTTCATGAAACAAGTGTGCCTTTGCCCAAAAAAGGTTGAAAAACACTGCTCTAAAACAAAAGCAAGGAAGGTGTTTCTGTGTAGGTCAGGAACCCCACAAGGAAATGTTGTTTAAAGTTTTTTTTAAATAAAATGTTATGAGGTAGATTGTAAGAATTCTCCATCCCATCTTCAGTTCCACTGGAGCTTCTCAAGACCCTTATAAAATGTAGAACAGAGAGGATAAGCAAACATGTTATTAGCAGAGCCGTTGTGAGTTATCACTAAGCCCTGAACTATGTCCATAAGAGAGACCTGTACAAGACATTTCTTGCTTCTACCTGCCTGGTGATTAAGTAATCCTAACCCTTCCACCCCTTGTGTCTTCTGTGGCTCACGCCAGACAGGTGTTCAGGTACTGGTCTTACCCTGGAGGCTTATACCTTGGAGTCCAGCAGGGTCAAAGTTCAAAATTAAGGAAATCTTGCCCATCACATCATTGCCCTACCCTCTCCAAGGCACTTGGTAGATTTCTATCTGGGATGGAATGTAACAGGAAAAAAGTCTGACCTTTTCAGCCCCAAGTGCTGTATCCAGCATACATTACAGGACCAAGGAGATCACGTGTGTGTGTACGAGTATGTGTGTGTGCATGGGGGTATACTCACCCTCACACCTTTCTGCAAAACATCCATTTCTATACAAATGGACTTTGCACCACTTTGGACTTTTCTTTAGCAAGTGTGTAAAACACAGCTCAAATCTAGACACATCAACTTAGAAGTAAACAAACAAAAAGATTCTGCAAGCAGGCTATTCACTCTGCTGGCATGCACTGGTAAAGAGCTGTGGAAGTATCGGACACTTTGTTATTGAAAGTAAAATTCTCCATTGCTGCCCGCACAAGGAGAATGAGAGTGAATGGAGAACATCCAGTGTTCTGTTGTGAACAAAGAGCATCACACCAGTCTTGCTAGTCTGCTCTGGTTAACCATTGTGTCTCAAGTCAGGTTCAAGTCCTTGACATTTATATATAAAGCCCTTCATGGTTTGGAACCACATTACCTGTCAGAGCGTCTTTCCTCAATGTCACCTTTCCTCAATGTCACCTGCCCAACCCACCAGATGTCCTCAAGCTGGGTTCTGACCCATCCACTCCAATCATTAAGTTTGCAGATGACACTACCATAATGGATCTTATAACAGGCGGAGATGAATCAGTATATAGGGGGGAGGTCCAAAAATTATCCTCATGGTGCCTAGAAAATAATTTGCACCTAAATATCAGCAAAACTAAGGAGATGTGTTGGACTTCCGGAAGAAAAGAGAGGAACTTGCTCCATTGTACATCATGGGAGGCGGGCAGAGAGAGTATCCTCCTTTAAATTCCTGGGAGTTCATTTCAGTGAAGATCTTACCTGGAAAATTAATACAACCCAGGTGGCCAGGAAGGCTCAACAGAGACTCCATTTCCTCAGGCTCTTGCAGAAGAACAACGTGAAACAACAATTGATGACCTCCTTCTACCGGTCTACAATAGAAAGTGTCCTTACGTACTGCATTACAGTCTGGTATGCTGGTTTGACAGCCGCGGACAGAAAGACTTTACAGAGGGTAGTGAACACAGCACAAAACATCATGGGCTGTCCCCTGAGTCCGCTGGATGACATCACCAGGGACTGCTGTCTTAGGAGAGCAAGGAAAATCATCAGGGATGACTCACACCTCGGTCAGCACTTCTTTACTCTCCTACCCTTGGGTAGGAGATACAGAAGTATAGCAAGCTGTACCAACAGGCTAAAAAACAGTTTTTATCCGTGGGCTGTTCGACTGTTAAACGAGACGTGATAACTCGTGATAGACTTGTGGGGCTGGCGAGTTGTGCAGCAAGCACACAGAGTGAAATTAGATTGAATGGCTTTTTAGTGGGATGATGTTGGGGGGAGGGAGGGAGGCTCAGCCAATTTCACTGTACACTGGTTGTACAATGACAATAAAGGTTATTATTATCCAGGTTAGCCACTTTGAGATAGATCCAAAAGTCATCCAATAGATGTAGGGCCTTCTCAGTGGTGGCACCAGGTCTATCGAATCAGCTCCCAGAAGAACTATGCTTGGCCCCGTCCTTGTACTCATTTAGGAGACAGTTGAAAACACTACTTTTTAGGGAGGCTTTTCAATCCAAAACCAATTGAGTGCCTCACATCTGGTCAGCTTTATTGTGAAAATTTATTAGTACCACTGGTTCTTATGTTTATGTTCTGTTATTTGGGTTTCATTTTAGAGTCCGTTGTTCATTTGTTTTGGTTTTAATTGCTTGTAAACTGCCCAAAACAGTGCTTTGGCACTCGTGAAGCAGTATAAATTAAACAAACAACAAACAGCCGTACCTCTGCCTTAACCATATAATTCAAAAGCTGAAGTAAGTGAAAACGTTTTTACCCATCTTTAAAAAGCTTCCCTTCCAAAGAGACGGTGTTTTGTTGTGTGGTGGTTTGGCATGTTTTCTTGGTTTTCCCATGCACTTAGAAAGAGGATACTGAAACTGTGGGGTTCTCTTCTGTTTTTGTAAGTTGAGATGGGACCCATCAGGATTTGTGAAGAGAAGGTTATCTGGGGGTAAGCCTGATTAAATACAGTGGGTTGTCCTGCTGAATAAACATGGATAGGGTTGCTCTGGGGGAAAATTTCAGAATGTCAAAGTTCAGCACGTGCTACCTGGGATGCTATGAAAAGCAATATTCATTTAGGTCACATATTATCTCTGTCTCCTGAGTAGAAAGAGTTTGCCATCTACAACTTTATTGTGTTCATGTGAACACCGAAGCAGGTGTGGTGTTTGAGGCAAGGGATGTATAGGATCATAGCTTCCAATATTTTCATTGTCAGCTAAAAACACCCTTGAGGAACTCTGGTTTTGATCTAGTAGTAACTATTTTGGAAGCATTAAAAAGGGTCTAGCAGCTCTTTCCCCTGTTTTATCCTCCAGATTTAAATTGTCATCCCTTTGCTACTGTATATTGTTAGCATTTAAATACTGCCTTTTGATGATGTAAGCTGTCTTGGATCCTTTTGAAGGAAAAAGGGTAGCAAAAATATTTTAAATAAATAATAAAAACCCTATATATACAGTATATATATATATATAGAGAGAGAGAGCTTACTGGTTTCTTCCTATTAGGGGAATGGCATCACCTTTGAGAGTGATGTGTCATTATGTATCTTATATCCATAAAATGGACAAAAAAATTAACCAGGAGCTGAGAAAAAAAGTTACTGCATTTTTCCACATACAAGATGCCCTCATATATAAGACAACCCCCACTTTTCCAGCCAAAAATTACAGTTTTGCAACTCTGCGGTTCTCTCTTCAGCTTACTTCCATGTATAAGACAACCCTCAATTTTAGTCTAACCCTTTTAGAAAGAAATATAGTCTTATACACAGAAAAATGCTGTACTTTGTTGGGTGACAGCTCCTAGCATTACCTACCTGTTGTTCATACTGTCAGTTTATATCTCTCAGTATGAACCAACTCTGGTGTTAAGGTCATCAGGAGAGGCCTTTCTCTCCATCCCACAACCCTCACAGGTACATCTCGTGGGAACCCATGAAAGGGCCTTCTTGACTGCTGCGGCCAGACTCTGGAACTCCCTCCCACTAGAGGCCAGGACTGCCTCATCTCTGTTGTCCTTCCAGAAACAGGCAAAGACCTTTCTTTTCAGGCAAGGTTCCCCTGAATAATGGACTACCATGTGTATTTTATATGAATCTATGGGTTCACCTAGACTTTGTGTTTATGACTGCTTATACCCATGTTGCTTTAATGTATTGTTTGTCTATTAATGCTGTAAGATGTCCCTCAATTCCTTGTTCTCAAATATTTGAACATGTCTTAATTGTACTGGACTGTATATTGTCCCTCATTACTGTAAGCCTCCCCGGGTCCTTTTCCAAGGAGAAAGGCGGGGTAAAAATACTCTACAAATAAATAAATAAATAAAATAAATAACAAGGGTAGGGGTTGTCTTCCAAAAAAAAAAAAAGCAACTCTAGGTATAGTTTATTTCACTTCTCAGCGCCATTGCAGTGGGGAGTGGGAGGGAAGGATCGTATCATTGGCGGGGCAGTGGGGGGGGGGAGTTACTGGATCCAACCACGGATCTCCAAGGTCACGGCCTCCCTTCAGCATCATGCTGGTACCTGGTTGCTTCTCCAGTGCTTTTTGAACTCCTTCCTTCATGGGGTCCTTCATACATTCTGAAAAGCCACTTGGGAGGGTGCATGGGGAACCGTGCCACTGCCAGGGAGACCAAACTGGCTCGAACTCCCGGTTCGACTTGTGGAAGCCATGGATTCTAGGCACTGTAACCACAGAAAAGGATTTTGTCAAGCAGTAACTCTGAATGCTGCTTGTTTTCCTCACTGACCCCCTTGTGATGCCATTTTAATCTGATGAGGAAGCTTGGTCTCCCTTGATGAGGAGGGAGAAATGTCGGGAAAGGGCTGTAGCTCAGCAGTCAAGCACAAGATAATTGAGAAATATTCCTACCTGTTTCACATACCTGCAGCCAAACAGTAAACTGGCTGACTTCATAGAAGGGAACTTCCTAAATAGTCTCACTTCCTAATCCAACAAATGAATCGTGTTTCCCGGAATGTGGGAAATATTGCACGATGGTGGAGCTACTGATTTCCCGGCTTAGGAGCTGTGTCTCCAAGGCAACAGAAGGCTATTTTGAAAAGCATAAAAAATCACCCTTCCCCCTCCTTCTCTTTGGATTTCACTTTAAAACTCAAACTTGGCTGGTGCCTATGAAAAGGTGCGTTCATTGGCAGCCTGGGAGAGAGAAGACGCCGGTTTCTTTACAGAACAGTATTGACTCTCCAAACAGAGCGACCAATGTGCACAAGACTCAGGTCAGAAGGTGAGGTTCAGACACTGCTGTCGAGTGGCCAAACTCCAGGCCAAGGTGGGAGCGTGGTGTTCACTCAGGATCAGTGAAAGAGGGCAGATGTTGTGCTCTAGGCATTAATCCAAGGGTTAGGATGTGATGCGGGCTTTGAGCTCTCCTCTTCTGCAGCCAAAGAATCAGATCAGGAAGGGGAGGAATGCAAGAATTAGAAAAGACCACCAAGTGTAAGGATGTGTCACCGGAGACCAAAACCGTCCACACTGTTGTCTTTCTGATCACCATGTATGGGCACGAAAGCTGCAAAGTTCAGGAAGCTGATGATGGTGTGGTGGAGAATGGGTTCACTTGGAATGTGGTGCAGGAGGAGATCTTTTTAGATACCCTAGGCCCGTGGTGGCGAACCTTTGGCACTCCAGATGTTCTGGACCACAACTCCCAGAATTCCGAGCCTAGACTGCCAATGACAAAGGATGGTGGGAGTTGTGGTCCAAAACTTTTGGAGTGCTGAAGCTTCACCACCAGTGCCCTAGGCTGCCAGAAAGACAAATAAGTGGTTCCTACCTCCAGTCAAACTCGAACTATCCCTGGTTAAATAGTTGAAACTGAAGCTGTCCTATTTTGGGCACATCCTGAGTATATATCTGGAAAAGCCAATAAGGCTGGGAAAGGTTGAAGGGAGTAGGAAAAGAGGAAGATCAAACACAAGGTGGATTGACTTCCTAAAGGAAGCTGCTGGCTTGAATTTGCAAAAGCTAACCAGGGCAGTTGAAGACAGGGCATGTTGGAGATCACTCATTCATAGGGTCACCATAAGCTGGAGGGAACTTGGTAGCACATAACAACAACTTGTGCCTTTCAGATGCAACATGTACCTTTTACTAGGTGAAGGTTTTTGTTTAGCAAAGAGGAAAGATTTTGGCATTGAAAGGGTGACCATCTTCTATTCAACCACCCTGTTCCTGTATGTGATGTGATCTGCAGAAATTTCACAAGATAAACGTTTCCCCTACTATTTTGCCTCCATGCCAGGAAAACATTCACCTACTAAATTCCCTGCATTGTTGTTTAAAGCACAAGGCATACAACTGATAATAAAAGAGCTACATCATTGGGGAATGATTTCTCCCTGCTTTAAATAAACACACCTCTGAGATTTGTAGTTTTTTTTTAACAACCTTTCAAAACTCTGAAAGATCCCATGTGCTCTGTAAGCATTGTACTGTATAAAGAAAATAGGAATTGTTGAAGAGAGAGGAGCAGATGTCTAAGGAAACGGGTTTGTAGAATAGTAAGCCTTTTCGTCTTTGTATTCTTCAACAGCGAGTAATAAGCTTATCATGCTACCACAAGGATGGTTTTTTCCGCTGCAGAGACAGATACACAATACATTGGACCCTCATATAACAAACTGTATAACATAAAATCTGTACAATATAAAAAATTTCAGAGATAGGGGAAATTTGCTTAACAGAATCACCTATGGGGCAAATCCATACAACATAAAAAAGGTCGTGATTAGGGATTACTCTGTTTTCAAGACATTCGTATGGGAAATCTGTATAAAGGAAAATTTGCTTAACAGAATTTCATTGGGAACTAATTAATTCCTTTATACAAAGTGCCACTGTACAGTAGTTTCACAAACTACAAGATATCTTGTCCCTGCCACAAGGAGCTTACAGTACAAAATGTCATAGCAGAGTTCTTGAATGATGACAGCCATTATGCCCGATTGCTAGCCATGGACTGGGGTTCATGGGACTTGTATTCCAACAGCATCCGGAAGGCACTAGGTCCCTCATTTCTGCAGCAGGGGACATTGTTTCAGTAATTGTGGGTAAAGCATTATGGCAAGGATAAATTTTTAAATAGCACTTCACGGATCCTTGAAACATTTTCTTTTAATTGGTTTTTCGGTCATTATTGTGCACCTGCCAGGTTACCATTAAACCTACCATTGCCCTCCTTCTGAAAGCAATTTCATCCCTGTGTGTTTTTAATGTTTTACTTGGTTCTTATGAGCATACTAGAAAAAGATTGGCAAATATTTTCCGTAGTGTTCTCTGTGGTGGTCATGATTGATAGTGCATCTTGTGGGGGGGGGGACATAAGAGAAGTGCAGACATTACCTGGTGCGTGCCAAATTGAATGATTGAGCATGCAACAGTGTCTATGCTGACGTCGTAACCTGCAGCAATTCTCTGCCAAATATTACACCACTTGTGCAAAACAATAGCAGGATTTGGCCAATGTCTGGACTATTTTGGATCCTGCTGCTAGAAGAACAGGCGCCAGGATAGCTAGCCTTTTGTCTTGTGCTACTCAACTACTTGCAGAGAGTTTCCTCTGTCTTCCTGTCCCAAGGTATCCCAGGTGCTTTTTACACACCAAAGGAGATTACAGGTGGAGACACTGGAAGCTGCCCACAGATAGCAGAGACCTAAAACTTTGGCACGGGGTGCTCCCTCCTTCACAAGACATGAGTTGAATCTTCAAACAAGCTTGATGGAGGCAACCCCCCCCCCGACAGTCTGCCTTCTTTTGCCAGCCAGATGTCTTTGGTCTTCAACTAGAGGTTATGTTTATTCCTATCAATCAGGGAAAACCAAATGGTGGCCTTGGAACCACCTGTAGACACAGGCACTCATGGCCACCAGTCCTAGCCTAGCTCTCTCTTTTTCTGAAAAGAAAAAGGGTGACATTTCTGCACACCTCCAGGAGTGGCAGTTCATAGTTTAAATGGATCACAAGCTACTTTTACATTATCTATCACTAATTTTTCAAAAGGAAAGATCTGGCCACTTCCAAATACCTTTACATTATCTCTCTCTCTCTATCTGCCATTGAATGGCACAGCATTAAAATACCAACAGGTCAAAAGAGACAAAGGGCCTTTTCACATGACCCCAGCCCTAAGATCCGCTGGCCACTTAAATTTGGACCAGAGATCTTAGGGGTTCCTTGCTCTTCCTTACTCCCCACCACTCCGCACCTGTCTGCTGAGGGGAGGGAGGAAGAAAGTGGGGGGGGGGGGAAATGCAGACTCACCTTGGAGAAGCTGCCAGAGCTCCTTGTGCTGATTCCTTCTCTTTTGTTTGCTTTTTTTCCCTCCCGTCCCTTCTCTTAAAGGGGCGGGAGGCAAAAAAAAAAAAAAACCAAAGAGAAGCCAGGAGAGCCCTGCACTGACCAGATTAAATCCGGACCTGGCGATTTTCACCCTCGAGCAGGTACAAGAAAAGTGCGCTGGGACGCGCTTAGGTGGGCGTGGTCACACTTAATTTCCTGCAAACTCCGGAGCTGGTGGGGAAGTCATTGTAAGCTCCAGAGCTTGCAGCCATTTGATGCAGCGTTTAGGGGTCGTGTACAAAGTCTCAAAGTCTCAGGATGCTAAGCAAAAAGGTGCTTTATTGAAACAAAAGCCCAACGCGTTCCGGCTTAGGAAGCCTTCTTCAGGGGCTATATTAAACAGCATTAAAATATGAAAGAGACGGAAGGTGTGCCTAAAAGAATGCTCATCTGCCTGTCGGGGAACAGAGCAGAACTCTTTCGCTAGAGTCAATTCAGGATACTGTAACACTTAATGGTGCACAAGTGGAGGCCCGCCCAGTTCCTGGGATCGCACGCTGGAGCACCCAAGGAGTACACCAAAGGGTTGCAGGAAGGGTGTGCTTCTGGACACATCAGAAGGGAGAGGCGGGAGATACATTTGGGATGCTGTGCCTGCAGGCGATTCTCTGCTCAGAAAGGAAAGGAAGAATGTGGCTCCCCCCCCACCCGCCCGCCCGCCCGCCCCTTTGCGGCAGGCAGCATGCCAGTCGTGTGCTTTAAAGAATGATTTCTTGAACCTCTTGGAGGCGGCCTGCAGCTGTCAAAAAAAGCATTGCACCTGCGAATCGAATTGCCCCCGTGCTTTGCTCACTGAGCTCTTAAGCAACATTGTCTTTGATTGCCCTTAATTAGTTTTGGCTCAAGGCTGCAGCTGTGGGACTCAGAGATATACTACTCCAGGGCATGTTTACCACCTCCTTTTTTTAATGGGATAGAAGAGCTGGGAAACAGTCCCTAAAAATGCATAAGAGATCTCCAAAATAGTTGTTGTGAGTTTTTCAGGCTGTTTGGCCATGTTCTGAAAAGTTCCAGAACACGGCCAAATACCAGAAAAACCCACAACAACTCTCAGATCCTGTCCGTGAAAGCCTTCACGAATACATTGATGTCCAAAATATCCTGTCCGCAACATCTCTGCTCAACTCTTGTAAATGCAAGCTTGTGGCTTCTTTTAGGGAATCAATCCACATTTGAACTTCCTCATTTCCTGCTGCCTTCGACCTTTGCCAGCGGTATTGTCTTTTCAACAGAATCCTGCTTTCTCATGATGTGCCCGAAGTTGGACCCCTTTGGCTTCCTGATTTTTGCTTCCAGATATCCAGTTCAGGCTTGATTTACTCTAGTACCCATTGGTTCATCTTTTCAGCAGTCCAGATTGTCCACAAAACTCTCTTCCGGAACCATATTTCAAAGAAATCTATTTTCCCCAACCCGCCTGGCAACTTCCTGTCCTGTCTAGTTCTCACACCCATGCAGGGTGGTCAGGGATACATGCGTATATGATCTTGGTCTCCAGTGACACATCCTTGCATACATTAAGGCACTTAGTACTGCTATGACACTGAGAATGAGCTGCAAGGATGTGGAGAGCTACACTCGTAAGTTTCTCACTGTTGTACAGCTGGCACACATATAGGTTTTTCACAGCTAGTCTAAGATATTTTGCTGCCTGATGACCAACGGCCATAATGGTTAGAAAATTCTCAGGGTTATTGTCCACCAAACAAGGAATTTTTCCAAACTTTGCCCAAAAACAATTAGATGATTTCGGCACTAGAGACACAACATTGGACAGGTCTTTCTGTCTGTTTTCCAGCAGTTAAAATAAAAGAAATCAAACTACTAAGAACCCGCCGGTCTCTCATGCCATCCAGACTCTGCTGGCTTAGGTGCCCCCTGTCTTTTCCCTAATGGGAGAGCTGGCCCAGTCTGGTAGTTTCAGACAGATGTACCATTCTTAAGTACCCAGCCCACACCCACCTATTTTTTTTTTTTTTTTTTATTGTTTGAGTATTTTTACCCCGCCTTTCTCCTTGGAAAAGGATCCAAGGCGGTTTAGAGTAATGAGGGACACTATACAGTCCAGTACCTTTAAGACATAGTCAAGTTTGAGAAGAGCAATAAAAGGCAACATTAAATGAGAACACAAGCAGTTAAAGAAAAGAGTAAACATTCCATTATGAGGGATGGTGCTAACATTTTGAAAACACTGGTGATTTTATTAAGTTGACATATGAAGGACTGTAGAGTTAGTCGCAGATTTTCATCTTTGGGCCCTTCAGATGTTCGGATTTCATTCCCAGGAGCCCAAGACAGGCAAGGGCCTTTTTACACGACCCCTAAGATCCGCTTGGCCTCTTAAATTCGGACCAGAGATCTTAGGGGTTCGTCGCTCTTCCTCTGTCCCCACCCCTCTCCGCACTTCCTGGTTGCTGGCTGCGTGAGGGAGGGAGAAAAAAAGAAAGAAAAGAATGCCGGTTTACCTCCGTTTTGTTCCCGGCAGCATTCAGATCTCTTAAAGGGGCGGGGCGCAAAAAAAGAACAAACGGAAGCCAGGAGAGCCCCGCACTCACTATCCTTACACCGGATCAAATATTTGTCACCTCCAAAAAGCAGGTACAAGAAAACTACTGTTTGGTCGCGCTAAAGTGGGCGGGGTCGCACTTAATTGTCTGCAATGTCTGGAGCTGGTGGGTAAACATTTTTAAGGTCCGGACCTTGCAGCCATTTGCGGCGGAGCTTAGGGGTCGTGTATAAACTCCCTAAGTGATTTTGGGAGCTAGAATATGTGGCGTCGCGAAGGGTATAAGGCATCATGGGGATACACCTTTTCCAAGGAGAAAGGCGGGGTAAGAGTACTCTAAAATAAATAAAATAAAATAAAATAAATAATACACTTCCTGCTGATGAAACTTATTTTGAACTCTTTAATATCCAACTGTAGGTCAGTTAAAAAAATCTTATTTTTTACCTGGCATCTGTTAAAAAAATTGAACACTTAACTCAAATCCAAATTTTATTATACAGTCATTGACCCGAGAACACTTAACTCGGTTGGGAATGGATGAACCCCTCCAGGCCATTTCAAAGGAGCAAGCAAGAGCAATAGTTTCTTAGCCATGTGTAAAGGAGAAGTGGGGAAGATTTGTTCTTATGGGCCATCAAGTTTCCCCATCATTATAGTGCTGGGAAAAGTGAAAGGCAACAGGAACAGAGAAAGACCAAATAAAAGATGGGCTGGCTCTGTAAAGGAAGGAACAGGCATAATTCTACAAGACCTGTGCAGGGCTGATGACGGTGGGACATTTGGAAGATCGCTCATTCATGAGGTCAGAAGAAGCAAATTGATAGCTCATAACTACAACCTTTTAGTGTCCCAGCCACATCTGTAAACTGTGTTCAGCGTGACACAACTTTTATTATGGTGATAATAATAATAAGCATGGCTCTGTGCCAGAGTAAAGTTCATTGATGGATTCTGCCTCCCGGGTGGCTGATGGTTCCAAACAAATGTTGGAACCTTCCCCCGCCATGGCTGATCCTTATCTACTGCCTTCAATGCAGATTGCGGAATGGCAATGGCGGTCACATTTTTGTGTGCGTGCCTTCGGCTGAAGCAAGGGGCAATGTAACTCATTCCTGACATGAGGCAGCAGGCCCAGCTCAGATTTGCATGCAGCACAAGCAGGTGCAAATGCTGGTGGAGCAAATGACACGTGTCCTTGGGTGGCTTTCCTCCCCCTCTGCCACCCCCTTTTCCCCTGGAGCAAAGCTAAGCAATTGGCAAAAACACTGGTGACCACAGCAAAACACCTGCTATCGGCTTCCTCTGGAGTTCAGTCAGACTTCAGATGGATTGACTGTGCTCTTTGCAGACCAGCCTTCATGATGCAATCCTCTATCTAAGGCAGCCTCCCTGCAACCCAACAATCTCCTAACATGCTTGAACAACAACCCTAATCAACCGGTCCCTGACTGCTGGCCAGGGTGGTTGCAGGTGATGGGAGTTGCAACCCAGTATATCTTCAGGGTGCCATATTGGGGAAAATGGAACTACTAGGCAGTAAGTGTGCTTCAAGGTGAGACTGGGCAACTGCCCTGCCTCATTCTTGGACTTTCAACATGACATGACGTTGGCAAGACTCAAATTGGATTTACAGTACTTCTGAAACAACGGTGAAGCACAGAAATGTAGCCGATACTGTGTGTTAACCACTGCTCCATTTAGTTCAGTATTGTCAATGATAGTGACAGCTGTCTTGTTTTTTCAGACGGAATTCTTCCCTACACCTACTTGAAGATTGAACCTTGCACATTCTACACACAGAGTGAGTGCTCTACCATATACTTAGGGGCAACCAGAATGGAAACTTTTGGAAGGATACCAAGGATCATGTAGACCAAACCTGGCAGGAAATTCAGAGTTACAGCATTCTTTTTAAATATCTCTGTAACAAGCCTCCCATGAGAAAGGCCTACCAGCTGCCACTCTTTTACAGTGTCAAGTAGCTTTTAATCTCTGGACAGTTGGATCTCTTAATCTCTGGACAGTTAGATGAACATGATGGTGGCCATGCGTACAGTCATTTGTTTGGTTGCATGCATTTGCAATAAACAGATTGTTGGCTCCACAAAACTCAATGAGTTGTTTTCCAGCTTTGTTTCTGCCTCCTAGACTTAATTTCCCAACAACATTTGGTTCTGATTTTACCCCCTTTACATTTGTACTCTAGTCACCCATAATTATAAGCATATTTGTTTTGGTATGCAATCAGTTTCGTCCTGGATGCTTGCATAAAAGCTTTCAATTTTATCTTCATCATTTAAAGCTGGAGCCTAGACCTGAATGATGGTTATGTTGATAGGCTTTCCACACAGTCTTAATGATATTGTTTGGTCAGATCTTGCATTCTAGTTCCTGTCTGTGCTATGCTTTGCCTCAGTATTAAAGCCACTCCATTTCTAATGGATTTGTATTTTCCAGAGTAGAACCTTTGTAGTTGCCAGAAAATATCCCACTCTGAGCACTGCTATGCTTATATGTGCCATTCTTGCTTTACAGTTTATATTGATGCATGCTTATCACATTCTGTTTTTCATTTGTATGTGTTGCGTTGTGTACTATCACACTTTCCTTTCACATTTGAGCACATCAGCTGCAAGACGTCCTTTCAGCTTTAATCTAGTTGCACAGCTAGCGATGGTGCTTTTGGCATTTGTCGTTTACTGTTCCCTAATAGCTGATTGAGTGGTTTCTGACCTGGGACTCTTATTTTCCAGCACTAGCTGGAAAGTTCAACAGTGGTTTCCCATTGCCTTCTACTTTTATGATAAGGAAAGTTCAGTGGTGGCTTACCATTGCCACCTTCTTTGTAGTACTAACAAATGTTTATTTGCATATAATCTCTGTTGTCTCCTCTCCTAATGTCAATTTCAGCTACTGCTTTTGTCCGGTAGCTGCCAGTGCCAACCTATCACCATTGGATCTATCCATCCTCTTCTACTCATGAGGCTATTACTCTTAAAGAGGGTGGATGGATCTTATTCTGGTATCTCCACTAGAGACGAGAATGAAGCCCTTCATCATCCTTCATACAAAGGGGACCACGTGGCTCCACAGCTGCGTGGGGATAATCCCTGTCTCACCTCCTCTTTGGAGTGGTCGGCTGTCTGAGGTGGTGGAGATGGGAGGGCTAAGTTCCTGCCCAGATTGGGAAAAGGACCCTGGCACCATGCAAATACTGGTGAGTGGGCTAGCTGGTCAGGGGGCTGGACGACGGACCTTTGCAGCACCTGTGGAGCCATGCAGGCTCCTTCATATAGAGGATGATAAAGAGCTTTGTGGCTGTATCTAGTCTCTGCTATCACCATTCCACCTTGGGTGACCCTACTAGGAGTCTAGGTTCATAATGGAGTCTGTCCTTCTAACAGCAATTCTCTCAGCTTCACTTAAAACTCTAGTAGGGTCACTTTAAGTCAGTTCTAGAGATTGCCACAAACCACTGGATTGGCAGTTCATGGTGGTTCTGATAACAGACAAACAGGTGTTCTGCAGTCCAGCGCCCTGCCCACTCTGGTGGCCACCTACTCAGAGGTAAGCAGGACAGGGAATCCAGGGTTCCGTTTATGAGTGGGCACATACTGGAGGGGGTCAGGGAGACAAACAAAAATACACCTCTTTGACTATGGTCTGAATCAGCATGAACCACCAAACGGCAGACTGTGCCCACCTCTTGTCCATTTCTCGTTCCCTGCTGCCTTTCACTTTTCCCAGCACTATTATCCTCCACAGACAATCCTGCCTAACCATTATGTGCTTAAAACTAGGGCAACACCAGCTTCAAAATTTTTGCCTCCAGAGAGAATTCAGCTTGATTTGATTTTTGGGCCCATTTGTGGCAGTCCACAGTACAGTATCTGCAAAGCTGTCCCCCAGGACCACAGTTCAAATGAATCAATTTTTTCCTGCCCAAGAGATAACTTGCAATCCTTCCTTCCTTCCTTCCTTCCTTCCTTCCTTCCTTCCTTCACCAGCTTGAGGAAGCATTTCAGAGAACCAAAAGCATGACTAAGCTGGTGGAGAGTTTCTGCCATTTGTACGCCAGAAAGTAACTTTTCCAGGCACTATATAAATATGAATAGGAGTGGGTTCCCAGAGGTCAGAGGAGTCAGAGGATTTCAGTAGGAAGAGAAATAGTTCCACCACTTTGTTTTTGTTTTGTTTTTCATGGAACTGAAATTAATTGGAAGGCCTTTTCTGTTTTAAAAGAACTCTGTGGTCTCCCTCCCACCCCTGGGGCTTGGGAAGGCTCTCTCAGCAGAAAAGAAATTTGGGCCGAAGTGGTGAGAAACGTCCTCAGCCCCACCTGTTCTCAGTCCCCCAGCACCACAGATGTGCATCTCACATCAGAGGACAAGTCATTTCCCAAAACCTTTTCATTGCAACAAGCCAGCTAAGCCCTTTTCAAACATTGGCGTGGTACTAAGGATTGCAGCTCTAAATTTAATTCTGACCTGCCTCTCAAGTCCCAGCCTCTCCCCCTCCCTTTTATAATTGCACTCAGCCGAAGACTCTTTGGAACAGATGCTTAGGACTTAGCGTGCAGACACAGATCCGATGTGATCTTGATGTGAATGCACGACGTTACAATCTGTGGTTGCAATGGGGGATGGTTCGGTGATACATAAATCTTTGCTAATCATGCAAACTCTGCTCAAAAAATATGTGATGTTTTACTGATCCGATCTGAAGTACGACGTTACAATTTGGCTGTGATGGAGGCCAGTTTATAAACAATCATACGTAACCATAGATCTTTGCTAATCCTACAGACTCTCTACAGCTTGATCTTTGCCAATTATGCAAGCTGCTCTGTGTTTATTCTCAGGACAGTCTCGTGACTGAGGAATAGAAGATTGTGCTGTAGCTTCCCATTCCATTATAAAAGCCAACTGGAGCTCAGTTTTTCTGCAACTCTGGCTATTTATTTATTTATTTATTTATTTATTTATTTATTTATTTACCACCCGTCTTCCCGAAAGAACTCCGGGTGGTTAACAAAGAGGGCAAGACAAACCCAATGAAGAAACAATACATCAATCAAACAGAGGATAGAAAAATAAAAGGTATATATATATATATATACATGAAAATAGAATATAATATATAATATATGGGACAATGTCTTCTGATACGCTTGAGGAGGCCATCTCAAGAAAAGGTGACACAGCACACAACTCCCTCCTCTAGCATCTTGCCGTGCCATCTCAGAATCTACTACAGTACTTCACTTTACCTTATGATAGGATCGGCCCCCTTTAATTGTAGTATTTAGCAAGGATGCTCCGGTGTAAGCTTCCTGTCACCAGCCAGTTACCTCCTTCCAGTAGGATACTAGAAGATGGGAAAAGACATCTAGAATATGAATTCTCAACCAACAGCACAACTGGCCATGCTGCCTGCAAACTACGACAGGTGTTGTCCAAAAAAGTAACTTTTCCAAGATCTGCTCTCTCATCCCTTTTCCCAGCTGCTACTCAACATTCTATGGTTGTTATGCATGTTTCATTTACAGGGGGATGGCAGAGAATCCCCAACATCATTCTTCTGTCATTAATTTTAACTTCTGCAAAGTTATGCTGAATATTCTGATGCTCTTCCCTTTTGTTGAAAATGGAGCTTTTCCCCTCCTATTTCTGCAGGCATCAGAACCAATGTTTGCTATTAGAATTTTGTACAAAGGAAAATTTGCTTAACAAAATTTTATTTGGAACGAATTAATTCTTTTATACAAGGTACCACTGTACAAGCCAGGAAGAAAGAAAGAAAGAAAGAAAGAAAGAAAGAAAGAAAGAAAGAAAGAAAGAAAGAAAGAAAGAAAGAAAGAAAGAAAGAAAGAAAGAAAGAAAGAAAGAAAGAAAGAAAGAAAGCCAGGAACTTGGACATAGTCTGTCCTTCTTACCAAAATGAGGTTTAGGTATGGATGGCAAGAGAACCTGAGATTGTCTGTGGACTATCAGGTACATTATGGAGGACAAATGCCCTCAATAGTGAGAGACGAAATACATTTTTGGAAATATACTGTAACTCCTAGGCTGATGCAATACAAAATGGATGGAGACAAGAGATGGCAATACTGTAGATTTCAATATTATCCCCCCCCCCCATACTCAAATGGGAGAACTCACTCTGTTCTTAGGCTTTAGGCAGTAGGCAGGAGTCTGGCATGGTTTGGAATTTCTCTTTCCACTACCATGCTAATAATAATCCCAAGTGCCTCTGATAAGAAACAGTTTCAAGGTTCACAGGTGGGAAGGTGTCAACTCATACACACGGAACTATAAAACCTGCATACTCGTAAAATGATCAAAGAGGAAAGAGTTTATTTTCAGATGTCTGTTTCCTCCACAAATCTTGGTGTCAAGTAAGGTGGGAAGGAAAAGGTAAAAAGTAGGGGGGGGGGAGATGGATTATAGGTCTTATTTGCCAAGGGGGGGGGGAGGCAAAAATCATTGCTCGCCATTATGACCTAAGAGCATGACACAGAGCAGAACAGTGGACTTAAATTGCCAGAAAGCTAATTCAGACCATGCCTACAACATTTCCACACCTTCACCATTTGGGTGTCAATACCAGGACAAGACTACAACGATGAACTGAAAGCACTAGACAAAATATCCTTAAGTGATTCTGTGGTCACCATTTCCACCCAAAAGAGTTTGAGAAGAAAACTTCATTGGTAGCATGAAACACCGAAGCAGAGTAACACAAAGACTCGGGGCTGTTGAGTGTTTAGGGACAGAAACGTCAGGGAGAGCCTATGATTGGAAGAAGCTAATTGCAAACCATCTCTAAAGTCTGTTTGTGGCTTAGGACTAGGGAGAGTGGGCACTTTCTGAAGAACAACACTGGGAGTAGGGTATGGTTTTCACATTCTCCATGTGAGTGCCCTAATAGCCATTTTATTCACCCCTTGAGAAACCAGGATGCTAGATGCTACTTAGATCTGATCTGTTTTTCATCAGAGTATGTTCTTAGGAACTCCATGGAAGTGCTTCTGAGACCATGAGACATTCAGCCATGGAAATTGTTGGATGCTGGCCTGATGGACAATAACGATGGGGTTGGGAAGAGTCACCCACTCCATTGGTTTTGCTGATAGGGTCTAATGGGAGTCATACTTGATATCCTGGGTTTCTTGGAAAGTGACCCAGAAAGGTACCATCCAAATTCCCTATTGTCCAACGATGGAGATGACAGCAGACATCTTAACCAAGATATATAGAATTCCTACTAGGGCTATACTAGTGGCCCACATTCTCTTTTTTAATGGTGATCAGCTGTTGGGAAGCTTTATAAGCCGGTCACAGCCTTTCTGTAATGCTTCTTTATAGCAATATATACTGCCTATGGAAACAGAGGTTGTGTTTGTCTCATGTGCATCCCAGTGCAGTACATCTCCACGGGAGACTTCCTTGCTACAAACGACCATTACCAAGGACATCAGAGAGATCCCTTCTCTTGAACTTGCATTCAATTCCATGTTGTGGGATATAGTATTTCCGTTGACTTCCACCCCTTCCCTCCAAATTCCCTTTCCTTTAGTGCCACATCTTTCTCATAAGCCTGCGGTATACAAGGGAGATTTCTTTTTCAATCTTTGTCAAGAAGCTCTTAGACGTTTTGGCTGAAATATGGGGCAAATTTAAACAAAATGTAAATAAATGTAGCCATTAGTAGACCACCCCTCCACGAACATCTTTTCTCTTTACTAAAACTCTTGGGTGTTCCGAGTATCAGTACATTTTATGACAACAAATTCTATAAGCTGTATTACATAAGGAAGTATTTTTCTTGTTTTCTTGAAATCCACTTTTATAGGGTTGCCCAAGCTTTTGCCCCGGGGTGGGCAATTTTAGAGAGACCACTGCAGGAACACCCCTGCCCCATTTTCTATTCTCCTGTTCCCAAGGAAAATACCACAAATGGTGTGTGTATGGAATAACATTAGAAGTAACCTGTTACTCTCAGAGAACTCTCTGACTATCCATCTGGGAGTCAAAAAAATATTCCTTGGCCCCAGAGAAATTTGCTTTGACTGCAGTTCCCAGATCAGTTGTAGTGATACGCTCATCACTAGAGGGAAGGACAGTGGTTTCTAATCAGTGTTATTTTTCTATGTGTTGATGCATAAATTTGTTCCATCCCATTTCTGCATCAATTTGTATACAGTGGTATTTCTTAAAATGAATTTAATTCGTTCTATGGGTCAATTTGCTTTAAAAAAATAGCATTACAAAACGTGGATTCCCATAGGAATGCATTGAAAATGGATTAACCTGTTCAGGAGGCTATGGGTTGCTTTGTTTTATGAAAAATTTGTCTTACAAAATGTGGTTTCCCATAGGAATGCGTTGGAAATACAGTAATCCGTTCCAGAGGCTAGAAAATAAAGACAAAAATAACTCCCCCACCCCGTACATGCGGAACAGCTTTTTTGTCTTGCAAAGCATCACATAGGGATTTTTTGTCATGCAAAGCATGCCTATTCCTAGAAACATTTTTCTTCTTACGGGTTTTTTGTCTTACGAGGCTTTTGTCTTAAGAGGTACCACTCTGAAGAAGTGAAAATGTGCATTATCTTTGGTCAACCTTTCCCCTTGCCTTATGCATTCCTGTGCACATCCTGCCAGAACATATCTTTTTTAAAAAAGAATGCAAAGCCAAATTTTGGCAGGGTTTCTCACAAAAGCAGTGTGATATAATGGTTAGAATTCTGGATCATGAGGAAACATACAGAAATAAGAACTCTGTATGCCACTTGAACTACTGCAGCAAATTAGTGATAATGATAATGAATACTTTCCAAAATACATAGATCTGAAAGGGTAACTGATTTCCTATCTTTTTAATAGTCCAGGAAGTGTGGACTGGGTCGCTTTAAGAAGAGAATCCCAAAGCGTTCTTCAAAAGATACAGAGATGCATTGTTACGCACCAGGGGCACTGCTGTTGCCCATCTCTCTTCTACTGTGACGGGCATTTTTCTGTGCTTTTTTTTGGCCCACATCACCTTGGTAGCAAATGCTGTACCCCCTGTTCCAGGCAGCTGCCTTCCCTCCTACCAGGAACACACAGAAGTATCAGTGTTAACATTCGTATGGAAATGGGCTGAGGCAGGAAATAGGTAACATCTGTCCCGGAATTCGCAGCACCTGCTTCCTCACACAGAGTGTGCTGCTCACCAGACCCCCTCCTCTAGGAACGGACATTATGCTGTGTAATGCTGTCGAAGGCAGCCAGCGGCAACATTGGTTTTCTGTCAATGGAGAGAAGCAAACATTTGTCTGCTAACAATGCATTCTTGTTTTCGTGTGCACTTCTGACCCTTTATTCACATCCAAGGCAAAATGTGTGCATCTACTGTCCTTCCCGTAAATTGCCCGAGACATTACATTATGCACACGTTTCAATGCAGCTAAATAAAAGAAATGAAGGGCATCATTCAGCTCGCCTTCGCGCCTGCTGGCTGCAGGCCAAAATACACCCACAGAGGGTTTTTTTTAAGGGCCTTTATTTTTACACCAAGGAGGAAAATTTGTCTATTTTAGTTCATTCACAGGATTCGAGAACATTTTTAAAGTGAGGTGAGCAGAGGCGACAAGCTAAGAGTGAGAGCTGAACAAAAGCCACTGGGTTTCTCTTCAGGAGGGACCAGGGAGGGTACCTGTGTGTCAACAACGGGGAAAAATGAGTTGCAAGGATTCAAATCTGAGTTACAGCTATAGCACTGTGTAGCTCCAGCTGGCATCTTTGGGTGTGCAGCCTCCCGAGCCTCTGAACAGAGAACACAATGCACACGGTTTCTTTCTTCTTCTTCAGGTGCCGTCTCCTCGTAGAACGCTGGCGATCAGTAGCCTAAATTGGTTTCTATCTAAAGCTATTCTAAATAGAGCATCTGTGCCCACTGAGGACCACTGGCTTACGTTCTTAAGCCAGAACGTTCTTTTAAGCCCCGGGCCATGCTTCCCATCTATTTTGCCTTGAGGGATAACCTATAGTGAAATTAAAATGGCTTGAAAATAACATATGATTAAAACCTATGTCATTGGTGGGCAAATCATTACAGATGCATCTGTAAAGCTCCAAGTTTCAACACTATAGAGAAGTATACTGAATACATAGGATGGAAGTATTCGAGTACAAAGTCTGATAGATAAGTCCCGGTTTGTCAAGACTTTTCTCATTTTCTGGAAGGAATTTCTAGCTTTTTCAATTCTACAATGGATTTTGCATGGTTGTCCCGGTTATCCTTGACATAGCACCCCAGGTCTGTGAAGATTCTCAGTCATCCAGGTTCGTTTAACTGGGAGTTAAGTCATGGCTACTGGACTTCTTTTTTGAGAGATAGAAACGTTTCTCTGTTCATCCAAACAGCTTCATCGGTCTGGCCAGCTTCATCCAAACAGCTTCAGACCGATGAAGCTGTTTGGATGAACAGCGAAACGTTTCTATCTCTCAAAAAAGAAGAAGTCCAGTAGCCATGACTCAAGTCCCAGCACCCCAGGTGTTTATAAGCTGATACTTACTCAAAGTTTTCTTTGAAGGTAGGATGAAGTGATGGCCAGACTTAAAGGGTTTTGACACAGCGTAAGGCACTAAATCCAGACCTTGGGTGGCCTGCCTGCTCTCCAATATGTACCTGCAATTCTCTGCTGGGAAACCCAAGGAATGACAGAAATGACCAAGTGGCCCCCCTGCTGCTTGCTGTGAAATTAGTAAGTCACTGGGGGTTTCTCCAAATGCTGCTCCTAGCTAAAACTGCACCATTCACATACAAAGAACAGGTGATCAACAGACTTGGAAGCAATTTGAGGCTAGTAAAACTTCAGGGATGAAAGCAGTAAAGACAAATCATGCATAGTACTGTAGTATATCCTGACTATCAGGGTAAAAAAAATTAGGGACATGGGTGAAACTGAACACACTGTCCTCCTTTTCTGCAGTCAGCCTGAAGAAGCTGAGTGAAACTAACCACATTTGTTAGCAGGGGCGTATCGGGGGGGGGGGGCAGAAGGGTACATCTGCCCCAAGCACAGCAATCTGGGTGCGCCTGGAGGGGGAGCAGGAAGAGGAAGCATGCACCCTCCCACTGCCTAGCAGTCCTCCATTCCCTTAAGGCTTGGCGACAGCACCCCCTCCACCACCTCCGCCGCCGCGCCCCAGGTAGGTAGGCAGGAGCATGGTGGCCGCTGCACCCTCCACTTCCTCGTCTTGGTGGGAGAGGTGTAAGGCGCATGCATGCTACTGCGCGCACACACATACACATCCGCCCGCCTGTGTGCACGCGCACTCACCCCACGCCCGCAGGGTTCGGCCCCATGTTGCTGGGTGGGTGCGATGTGGGTGGGCAGCAGGAAGGGCAGAAAAATGAACTTTGGCCCCAGGCGCCCCAAATCCTGGCTATGCCTCTGTTTGTTATTTGCATCACAACCTTATCAATTTGTTTTTGAAACAGTGAGAAAACCTCTTGGTTTCACTGGCGTTTCTCCAGCATTCAATAAAATAAGTAGGACTGGATAGGTGAAACCTGTTGAAGCTGGACAGAGCTATTTTCTTTCTTTCTTTCTTTCATAGCACTCTCATTCATTTTCATGGCAATTAGAAAATATGCATTTGACATAGAATAAGACTTGAACTTGAAAATGTTTACTCTGTTGTCGTTTTGCCTACAACCCCCAGAATTCCTGAGCCAACATGACCAATTTCCGAACAACAACATTTGACAAAGCTGCATTGCTTGTGGCCGAAGTTTTACCTGTAGTTTTGCATCAATTTTCTGTTCTTGTCTTTTTTAGGCTGATCTACCTGTCAGTTTCACATGGGTGTGTTAATTGCTGTTTGACTCTGAAGCTGATAAGCAGTGGTCACTTGGAAACCTCTGGTGATTAGTCTCCTCAATGCCTCCACCATATCTAAGGAATTCTCTACAATACTCTGCGGGGAAAAAACTAGAGATGGGCATGAAACAGAAAAATGGTGTTTCGGTTTTTCGTTTGTCGTTGAGAGGTCTGTTTGGGTTTGTTTCCGTTTGTCGGGAATTTTTTGAAAAATTTCGTTACCGGTTTTCGTTTTTTCGTCTGTCGTTTCTACCCGCTTTTTGCGCGATTTTTAAAGCATTTCCGTGCGCAGGCATCCCCCAACGCCCCAGACCAGAAGGAAAACACTAAAAAAAAATGGATGCTGGCAGAGACACAGTATAGACTAGGTATGCAGGGAGGCTGCAAAGGCAGCGGCGGGCGTTGCCCAGGGTGCAAGGCAGCTGCAAAGTGACTGCACTGTGGGGCAGAGGAGGGTACTCACCGAGAGGTACGCAGCACGCACGCACACAGGGAGGCTGCAGGACTGAAGCTAGAGTCGCAGAGACAGCAATCCCACCCTAACTCCCACCAGAGACTGCAAGGAGGACGGGGGCTGCCAGAGCTTTTTATGCCCTCTGTGGCTGCCAGACCTGCCTGCCCAGTCTGCAACCTGGGCATGCTATTGGTTGAACATGATCCCACATCACATGGCTTGCCTCCATTTTGTGGCTGGTGGCGACATCCATTTTAAAGGGAAAAGAAAAATACATCGCGATGGGAGAAGACAAAAACAAACGTTTTAAGGACCCCAACCCCCCTGGTAGGTATTATCAGACAATATAAATAATTATCGCTGTGTTTTTACGGATGTCCAGGGCGTTTTTTAACATTTAAAACAGCTCATTTCATTGTGCGTCGCCATTAACGGAAACGAAACGTAACGACCACAATTTTTGTGGTTCTGTTCATTTTGTTTCATTTTCATCACAATTTTCGTTTGTCGTTTCGTTATGTAACGGAAACGACAAACGGTAATGGAAATGAAAAAATGTTCGTTCCATGCTCATCTCTAAAAAAAAAACCAAGGATATTTTGTTGGACTGGAAATCCCTGAGGAAGGAAAGGAAAAAGAAATAAAATCTCATAGAGAGCTAGGGGACTGAGAATGATCCAGGTTCACAATTCCATTTCCAAGCTTGAAGTAGAACTAAAGTCTAGTAAATCATGGGTTTGTTTTGTTTGTAAAATCTTCTTTGTTGTCAGTGGCAGGCATCCTCAGGAGATAAACACACCAATTGGCTTGTTGTTAAAACCAGTGTTTCTTTGGGCTATGTTTGAGAACCACCACCACCCCCGTAATTCTTATTTGTTTTTATTTTCAGAGTGCCAAAGGAAAAGAAACAGGTTAATCTCTTGAGGATGAAAATTAAATATCCTCTCCAAAGCACCTGCTGGGGGGTTTAGCCATTACCTAAGAAGCTAATAACAAGTGTGAGGGAAACACACAGCCCATTCTTCAAGGGAAACTTCACTTTAAAACATTATTTATCCCACCTGTTTCCTGCCTGGAACAAACTGCAGCCCCAGGTCCCCTGCTGTGTCAAAAAAGGAAGCGGCCATGAAGCCAAAGAGACACAGCCTCAATTTTCCTGCCATCAGGAAGCAGTTCCTTGTATCTCGTCATTTTCTTTACATAAGGAGGAGGCCCAGCTTTTGAAAATTGTTAAGCAGTAGGAAGGGGAAATGATAAGTAAGAGGGTTTAAATAATTTTGGCTTATTTAAAATCTAGTGTTCATGATTCGAAAGGCCAAGGTAAGGATTGGAGAAATTATGTGAAAGTAGGATCCATAGTGTTTGCTTTCTAGTTCATTAACTGTAGAATTTTAATCAGTGGAATACTAACTTAGAAACATACTCATCTTTAGCCCATCATCCTCTTAAAGTCATATAAACTGAATTTTGGGGATGGGTAGATATCTTTAGTATAATTCTGTAGTAAAGGAACATGAGCATGTGCTACCATCACATTGTATGTGTGTGTGACACAGACAGACAGGGCAGCATGTATAATTCTCATAGAATTATGTTAAAGGTTAGGCAGAGAGGTCTTCTTATCTATGACAATGGGCATGTCTTAAACTAGGTATGTCCAAACTTCAGCCCTCCTGATGTTTTGGACCACAACTCCCAGAATTCTAAGCTTAGATTGCCAATGGCAAAGGACTGTAGGAGTTGCTGTCCAAAACATCTGGAGGGCTGAAGTATGAACATGTATGTCTTAAACTATTTCACCCATATACTGTCTTTTATGTCCTACACTTTCTCGCCCATAGCTGAGGTCATGTGTGGGGAACCTTTGAACCTCCCATCTCCATCATTTTCTTGCCTTTGGCCATTCTGTCTTGGGTTTCTCAGAGGGAAAGTCCAAATCATCAGAAGAATCAATGGTTCTGTATTGGTGATGGATACATTACTACACAGCCATCTTTTTCAATTGGGGAAGGGAGGCATAAATGCTATTGTTTAGAAAAAGTTACTCTTTTCAGAACATGTCTCTTAGAATCCACTAGCCAACCTGGCTACTTGCGGCTGCAGTATAAAACAGTTGCATACTCTGAAGATAAACCAGATAAACCACTTGTCTGGCTCAGTAGAAGGCAGCTTCCTGTATCCTACCCATCTCCTATAAACTAATACAGTATTCTGTCTCCTAAGAAATCTATATGTGGGACAAGCAGCAGCCGTCAGAACTGGATATGGAACAACTGACTGGTTTAGAATTGGGAAAGGAGTACGACAAGGCTGTATACTGTCACCTTGCCTATTTAACTTATATGCAGAGTACATCATGAGAAAGGCCGGTCTGGATGAATCACAAGCCGGAATTAAGATTGCCGGACGAAATATCAACAACCTCAGATACGCAGATGATACTACTCTAATAGCAGAGAGTGAGGAAGAATTAAAGAACCTCTTAATGAGGGTGAAAGAGGAGAGTGAAAAAAAAGGGCTGAAGCTCAACATCAAAAAAACTAAGATCATGGCCACTGGTCCCATCACCTCCTGGCAAATAGAAGGGGAAGAAATGGAGGCAATGACAGAGTTTATTTTCTTGGGCTCCTTGATCACTGCAGATGGCGACTGCAGCAATGAAATAAAAAGACGCCTGCTTCTTGGGAGGAAAGCAATGGCAAACCTAGATAGCATATTAAAGAGCAGAGACATCAGTTTGCCAACTAAGGTCAGGATGGTTAAAGCTATGGTTTTTCCAGTAGTGATGTATGGAAGTGAGAGCTGGACTATAAAGAAGGCTGATCGCCGCAGAATTGATGCTTTTGAGCTGTGGTGCTGGAGGAGAGTCTTGAGAGTCCCCTGGACTGCAAAGAGATCAAACCTATCCATTCTGAAAGAAATCAACCCCGAATGTTCACTGGAAGGACAGATTTTGAAGCTGAGGCTCCAGTACTTTGGCCACCTCATGAGAAGAGAGGACTCCCTGGAAAAGTCCCTGATGCTGGGAAAAATCAAAGGCAAAAGGAAAAGAGGACGACAGAGAATGAGATGGTTGGACGGTGTCATCGATGCAACCAAAATGAATTTGACAAAACTCCGGGAGGCAGTGGAGGATAGGAAGGCCTGGCGAGCTCTGGTCCATGGGGTCACGAAGAGTCGGACACGACTGAACGACTGAACAACAACAACAACAACAATACAGTATTCCAGTGCCTTCCTCTTTGTTTTCCTCTCCCATCTAAATCAGAAATGGGGAACATGGCCCTTTCCAGATGCTGTCGACTAAAACTCCCATTAGACCCTATCAGCATAACCAATGGAGTGGGTGACAGAAAATATAGTTCAATATCCAGGGGGAGACACTTTCTCCACTTCTATCTATATTTAGACTGTTACATCCCTTCTTCTGAGAAGTAACTTTCTAAGCTCTATTTTTTATTCTTGGCTGGCCTTTCTATATCTCCCTCTTCAGATGGGATTAAGGGTGTTCCGTGCAAACATTTCTGAACAGTTTCCACTATGTTGTATTGTTGTTGTTTTTTATTATGTTTTCCTCCATACTCTCTTAATCTTCCCTCCTCTCCAACAACACAGTCCGTGATTCATGAGTACAGCTCATCAACCCTTCTTTGTAATACCCCAAGGGGATGTCCAGTTCACGGATACATCTGCGAACACACCACAATTAAGAATGGCAAGTTGTTGTTTTTAGGTAATGGTGAACACCTGCAAGCATCTCCTGGCAAATCTGCCTTGGTTGAGCTGGGAAGGGAGAGAACGAAAGGACAAAGAGATAGACCACGGGGACGTTTTCCTGCAAAGGGTTCCCCTTCCTTCCTGAACTATCCTCATTGACCAGTCAAGTTTGCCAAGAAAGAAGACTATTTTCAAATTAACAGTATGCCATTTGGAGGCAGAAGGACCCCAAGTGAGATGATCTAGGTTAAATCAGCAGGAAAGGTTTTATGATTCATTGTAAAATGCTTGGGTGAGGAGGAAGGAATACTGAATATTCTTCACTTGATTAAGTGTGTGGGCAAAATACAAGCAAAGTGAGCCCTTTTAACCCTTTGCTGAGGGAAGAATTTTTTTAAGGAAAGAGAGAAGTTGGTTCATCGTTCAAACGTCCCTGTCCACAGATTGACTGACTTCATTTCTCTGACACAAAGTCAAGGAAAGTGTAGGCTGTGTTATGCTGAAGTGCACTGTTTTGTTAAGCCAGAGAGTGGGGACCCTCAATCTGTGGTCAAGATGCGAAACTACCAATTTCCCTCTCTGGCATGCCTTTGCCTCAAGTCTATCCATAGGGTATGAGAGTAGGATTTATGGAATGAGAGAAGGATTGGTGCATTTGGCCCTGGAGAGTCAGCTGTTAACACACACCCCTTTGTGCAATGTGAACTGACACTCACAATTGCACCCCATCTTCTGTGCTGTGCCTAGTCTCAGCAGTTGAAGGCCTATCTCTAGTATGTGGCCCTGATAAGATTTTGGGGTGTTCAGCAAAAAAAGCTCGACTTGTATTGACTTTAATAAACCAAAGTAACTTCCAGACTGGTCCTTATGCCAGGTCCAGAGGAACGCCAAACCCACCAGTTCCCTCCTATGCCAACCGGCTGCCTTGCGTTTCAATAGCAGGACTCTTGAGTTTCTAGGACAGGCATGTCCAAAGTCAGGTCCAGGGGCCAAATGCAGCCCATTTTCAAATTTTGAGCAGCCCACAGCCTCTTCTTCCTGCCGGCTCAGCCTGTCATGCATCCCCACCAGCTGGCCCCTCCCCATACCAGATAGAGATGTTTTACGGTTTGCCTGCCCTCCCTGCTTCCATCTTTCCCCACAGCCACCTGCTCAGCCTACCTGCCCGCGGCTCCATTGCTGCAGTGTCCTCCCCACCTCCTTGCACGTCCCAGAGCAGTGCTTTCCAAACTGGGGTGGGGGGGGTGGGACCCCTTTGGGGGTCGAACGACCATTTCACAGGGGTCGCCATGAGCCAGTGAACAAAAAGACACAAACGACTTGGGTCTGGAGGAGGAGGGGGAGGAAGGAGGGGAAAGAATGAGTTACAGCTTGATAGGTTAAAGGGGATGTCAGTCAATGGCACAGGAAGCTGCGATTGGCTGAGGGTGCCTGTAGAGGGAAGTTCTCTATGGCACCTGCAGCAGTGGCCTGCCAAAGTGGGCTTGTAGCCTCTTCCAAGCAGGGCAAGGGGTCACCACAACATGAGGAACTGTATTAAAGGGTCACGGCATTAGGAAGGTTGAGGGCCACTGTCCTAGAGGATTGTGCAAAGTCCAGCCCGAGCGCCAAATACAGCTGAATGGTTGGCCCCCTCACATTTCCACCTCACCAAATCTGGCCCTCCTTGCAAAAAGTTTGGACACCCCTGATCTAGAAGTTCAATATGCTTCAGATGGTGACTCATCAAGCCTGTTGACCAACATGAAGGAAAGGGGCAAATTTCAGGCTGGTGGTCAGTATCTGGCCTAAAAGGCCAGCTGCTGAACCTTGGACCATTCCAGCTGGCCACCCACTTCCCTTAAGATTCTTTAGTCATCTGCTGCAGGCTTATATTAACAGCCTTGGGAAGAATATTTGTGCACCCTTGTTCACGAACTGCCAATCTATGTGGAGCCTAATGCCAAGAGTCAGTTTCCAGTAAATAACCTAAGAGACGTTGTGCTAAATTAATGTAATTTATCTTTAAAACATTGGCTGTATTTAACGTCTTTAGTACCCTGAGGCTACCCCCCCCCCAAAAAAAAATAACCTGCTGCACGTCAAATTTCTTTGCTTTACATTCAGAGGTCTGCAAAGACATTTTGACTAATACATAAATCTATCCAAACTACCCTTAGGGCACATGATGCATGAGTCTTTTATGTCACCTCTCTTGAATAGTACTTTAAGGCTATTTACAAAGATCCTTAATTGTATCTAATGCCTTGGAGGAGCTTATTGTACCTCCCCATTCCCTAAAGCAGTTATGTCAGCAAAGACAAGCTTAATTTCTTTATGGTACACATAGTTGAGTTACAGGCTACAGAGATCTCATTGAGAAGCATGCGTTCACACACATACACAAACACACACACACACAAATGATCAAGGAAACCCCAGGCTGTTCAAAATTGTGCACCACGCAGCAGAGATGAGATGTTTCTGATTGTTTGCCCCTTGTGTTTTGGCTTTGTAAATTATTGTGGCACAGTATGGTACTCCAGTGGAATGTTGTGAAATCCGTTGAGCTCATCATCTCCGATATTTCAAAGCGCTATCTGGTGCTGAACTGAAGGTATAAAAAGAGACAGGCAAAGTTATTCTTTATGGCCACAACTCCAATCTGCATTGCCAGTATGTCCACCCCCATATTGGTTGTAGGAATCTGGCAGTTGTGCTCCCAAAAAGCAAATTTCCCCATTATTGTTGTATACTGCTGCAGATGGAAGGAAAGAAATACTCACATGATCATCCTTCTGTAATAAAATAGGATGCTGGCATTTGAATAACAAGAATGACAACTGATCACTATTTAATGTTTATAGGACAATTCATTCTCATCCCAATTAATTTCTTGAGAAGGTTATAACTAGGGATACCAACTGGGAAGCCTAAAGATGTAACAGGTAACAGCATCATTCTGCTATTCAAAAGCAACTGACGTTCCACCCGTGCAATCCTTGGTTCCACTACAACATTGAGCATAAGAGTATGCTTAAGAAGGTATAGCATATGCAACCAACCTAAGAGTTAATTTCTACCATCTCTTAGCAGGACTGGGATAGACTGGAACTACTGGCTGCCAACAAAAATACTGTGCTGTTCTCAATGAACCAATGGCATTTTACTGGTACAAGACAGCACACTCCATTCCCAAGGCCAAGCAAAAAGTGTTCTGCTTATACACCGCCCCATAGCACTTCAAGTACTCTCTGGACAGTTTACAGTTTAATTATGCGGGCTACATAAGAGCCAAGGTGAAAAGTTGAAGAAGCCCTACTTGACCCTGTGGTCGCTTGACTTTCTTGCTGCATCATTTGAAGTAGCCACCACTGAACAGTTTTTATAAAACCATCAAGAAAGGTATGACTCAGCCATCATCCTTCCTCTTACTGGCAAATCTGCTCTCTCAGCTGAAAATATAGCACGTCTTGTGTTGTGAAACTTGAGCTTTCCCAAAGGTTATGGCTGCTCTACTTACTGAGAATTATCCTGCCTACTGCGTTTAGCATTCATAATCAGCATGAGCGAAAGGGGTACAGGTTAGGAAATCCTACCAATGGCTGAAATCATTACTGAAGTTGCAGTTAGTCTGGGAATTTACATAGGTGCTGACCTACCAAATGATTCAATCCCTTTTCTTACTAGGGAACTTAGTACTAGATTTCAGCCATCTTGTGACCCTGGCATGTTTAAAGAAATACCAGTGAAGATTTCCTTCCAGTACAAATACAGTGGTACCTTGTCTAAATGAATTAATTTGTTCCAAATGAAATTCTGTTAAGCAAATTTTCCTTTATACAAATTTCCCATAGGAATGCATTGAAAACAGAGTAATCCCTAGTCACGACCATTTTATGTTGTACGGATTCGCCCCATAGGCGATTCTGTTAAGCAAATTTGCCCTATCTCTGGAATTTTTTATGTTGTACAGATTTTATGTTATACAAACCATTTGTTATACGAGGGTCCACTGTACTGTGATATCTCAGTTTAAGTAATTAATTCATTCTCCAGGCCATTTTGTATTACAAAAAATTCTTAAACCAATATGTGGTTTTCTATAGGGATACATTGAAAACCAATTAATCCATTCTAGAGGTCAGAAAAAGGCAAACTGGGGCATTCCATTTAAAATTTTCTTTAACCGAGGCATTCTTAAACTGGGGCACCATTATAGAAGCTTCAGAGGAGCAATTTTCATCAGCACTGCTGCAGGGAATGAAAGGGTTAAAGCCCCCCCACACACACACACACCTCTTTTGATCCTACTAACAATCACTTCCCAGTGGCTGAGACCTGATCTTTTTTACAGATGCATGTTATGTGTAATACTGTATTTAATATATATTTCCTGAGGGGGGGATGTTAATTAGACCTCTTACACATCATTTTGAACAAGCTGACCTGTCATGTCCTCCAGAACTCTTCATCATACTAAGCACTACTTTGTAACGACTACCCTGATTAAGAATCTCTGAGCACTTAAAAGCTCCCTGGCTTGATGGTATTTCTTGTAGATCAACGAACACATCGCCAAACTTTTTGTCCTTTATTCATAGGCCACAAAGGTTGGGCATCAAGGGAGAGGATATGCAACAAATGGAACTATGTGGATGTGGGCATCACTTGGTGGCAGAAATTCAGAAGGACATCTCACCTAGATCTAGGAATCTTTCATCAGTCTAGATAATGCCTATATTTCTACCAATTTCAATGACACAATTAAACCCATTAACTTTGCACTATCTAACGTGCATCCCAGGATTTCCAGGTGTACCTGATTGATAAAAAATGATACTTGGCTGACATGTAGCACTGATTAGTTTTCAGATTCAGGCTCTGGTCCTATGGTCATAGGTTAAGGGAATCTTGGAATGGAGGACAATGAACATCACTCCCCTGACTCTTTAAAATGTGTACTACATTTCCTCCAGAATTGTTCCATGAGGCAATTGACTGAAGAAGGATATCAACTGTATATTAAAATCTGTGGGAAATTCAAGTTTGTGTTGATCCCTCCTCACTCTCAAGGCAACTGGAGTAGTTGCTCTGAGTGACAAAACATGCAATGGGACATAATATAAAATGGGGAAAACTTGATTTTTCAACATGTATTAAAATGAGTCATTTTATTACATCTTTAACAGTGTAATCTTATACTTGTCTACTTAGGTTTAGTACACTAACCTGAAGTGTGTTACTCCCAGATGTATATAAGACTGCCATCTGGTAATAAGTTGTCCACTTATCATCTCCCCCCCCCCCATGTATGACATGACATTCCTTTAGGAGTGAATTAAAAGTGTGATCTTCTTTTATGAAACTTATATAGCTATCTGAAAAAGCTAAATATAGAATTGTGAAAATGTAGACCAGGCATATCCAAACTTCGGCCCTCCAGATGTTTTGGGCCACAACTCCCACAGTCCTTTGCCATTGGAAATACAGGCTTGGAATTCTGGGAGTTGTGGTCCAAAACACCTGGAGGGCCAAAGTTTGGACGTACCTGATGTAGACTATTGCTTAATGATAAATTATGACTAGAAATGTAGCCATAAAGGGGTCCAATAAGACTGTTGCTTTTGACTATTGATCCATAAGCAAGAAGAATCACAGAAGTTGTCTTAGTTCATTTACAAGATACTATTCACACACACACATCTGATTATGCATCCAAATCATGTTTGTACCACACTTCTGGCTCAATGCCAGTTAATTATAGTTAACCATGACAACACTTCTTCTTGAGCAGGTGTAAATATTCAGTAGGATTTCGGTGTATTGATGTTAAAGTCAAAGCGAATTATTACAATAAGCAAAGGGGAAAGACTTGTGGAACTCTGTAGAGAATTATACTAGAAAACATTACTTTGAAAAGAACTGTTGCAGTACTTAGAACATTTGATGATTAGGATGTGCATCTTTGGGTTATTAAGCTTTTAAAATATTGTACATTAATTCATTTAAATCAGTTTTGATCTCTCCCTAGTCTGCAATACGATTTTCAGTCACTAGATGGCAAACTTCTGTAATTATAACAGCTATTTGAAACAATGCTTGCCATTAAAGAAAGAGATTTTATAAGAAGTAACTGGTGACAAGCAAAAACTATAGTGCGAATCACTAAATTACAGTGTAGGAGCTAGTAGGGGAAACACTAAATCTTTAAGCCTGCACAGCAGCAGCTTGGAAGGAAATATAATACAAGCTTCCAAGCTCTCCAGAAGTCTTCTGCAGGCTATAGTGTAAAAAATTGTGGATGAAAAGATGGAACAGCAAAACTCCAAAGGAAAAAAATGCCTGGATATTTTATGTTACAGATATCTGCAGTTAAACTGAGTCCTTAAATGGAAACTAGACTATGTCCATCTATGGATTTTGCCTTTTGTTTGTTCCTGTGGGACCTACACAGCAGCTTTCTTTCTTTTTCAGTAGCCCAAATGCCTTTGACTCTAGGCTTGGTGTTCTTGAGAAGAATAATTTCATTAGCCTTGCCGACCAAATCATACTTACTCATTTCAAACATCTTTCCATTCCAGGAATTCATTTTGGCCTCCAAGTTCACCCTGTCTGAAAAGGACACCATTGCAGAGCACAGGAACCTGCTCACCCTGAGCTGGGAGGCCCATGGCGTCATCTGGATGACGTTTCCTGTTTATATCCTGTCCTGAGCCTTTGTACCAGTTGGAATTCAGTTCCTGCCAACAGGAAAGAGAGATAATTCATGCAGGAAGCCCTAACGGTGAGGATGAAGCAAGAAGGGCATTGCCCGGGCCTCTTAGTGGGCCAGGATGTGAATAACTTTTCAGCTTCCTTTGTAAAATAAAGTCCAATGTTGATCTAAATGGAGCGACTTTCCTCCTACTCAGCCGCCTTTCCCCTTTGATATGAATGAATCAATGAAAACTTTGAAAAACGGTTGACTTTCATGTCAAAGTCAATCAGGGCAACTCACCCATTATGGATTTCTCACAAATATAAGCAGACCGACATATCCTTTAACTGTTAGCTCAAATATGTAAAATGCAAAGGTGACAAATAAGTGGTTAGCCTCTATGATGGGGGTATGGAACCCCTACATTTAGAAGTGTAAGACTCTGAATACCACTTGCAGAATGCAGAACTGCTGAGGCTCCTTTATTATTTTTTTACATCTACACCTCCCAGAACCCACTAGCCAACGTGGCCACTAATCTTGCTGGCTGTGGATTATAGGGGATATTGTGCAAAAAAAGGAACACTTCCATGCTCTAAGTTGGTAGCAATTGTGGAAAGAAGGTCACTGCCCCGTTCTTCTTGGAGGCATCTGGCTGGCCAGTGTGAGAATCAGAATGCAGAACTACTGTAGGTGGATGTTTGAACTGATTTATCAGCATCCATCTTAAAGTCATCTTGTTTGGTCAGGAAGCCAAGTTGTGGTCCATCTTCCTAATCCCTGCATATTAGAATATCAGGCAAAACCGAAAGAAGAAATAAAAACCAAAGAACACATTTAAGTTGTGGCACCTTAAAGGCTAACTGCAATATTTTAATGTGAGATTGCATGGACAGGTCCACTTCTTCGGGTTAAAATATGGCAGTGAGTTTTTAAGGTGCTGCAGCATTTTTGTCTTCTTTATTTTGTTTTTGTTTGTTTGTTTCCATTTATACCTGTTTCTCCTTATTCCAGAAAGTCAACGCATGGGTAACAAGCACGGGTGAAAGCATCCATTTGATACAGTGCTGAGCAGCAGTTCAAACATAACTAAATTTTTAGTTTTCCTTTTAATGTTGTGCTCCTAGAGGAGTTTCTTGGCTCAGCTGCCTTGCAGGACATGACTGGACCAGGGGATGTGATATCCTTACTGCCAGACACTCTATCCAGCTTTGCATCTGAAAGACCAAGGCAAAGTATGTGTGTAAGGACTCTGGGAGCAAGCCAGCCAAATTGCGATTCTGTACATAATTCCTGGTCCCAAGGCATTTTTGTTAAGCCATCAGGTTTAGATTCCAGTTTCCTAGCTTTGAGAAATATAAGCTGACAAGATATAGTCTTACCCTTCATCTTAAACAAATAAATATTCCTAGTGTGGTGTAATGGATGTTGAGTAACTGACTTGAACTCTGGAGATCAGAGTTCCACTCCCTACTCATTGGGGGAGTAGAACTGGTAAAACTACTCCTTACATATCTCACTTACCTTGAAAGCCCTGCTAGAGTCACTATAGATCAGTTCTGCCTTTTGGGAACATAAATTGACTATCACTGACTACAATATCTGGTTGGAAGCTGAGGGAACAGTTACAGGAGGAAATTTGGTAGAATGGAAGTTGGAGAAAGCCATTGATGTGTATAGAAAATCCCTCTCTCAACAGGGTGGGGGAGTTAAACACAATCTCTTTCCCATTTATCATGGTACCTTTCATTAATCCCCAGGCAAATCAGAACCACATCTCTTCTCCACCAGGAAGACCATGGCTAAGGACCCGTACTTAATTGGTGTAAAGAAGGGTTGCCTAGGTGTGACTTTCACACACCCCAGGCCATTGCCAAACTAACAAACCTATTTAGGCTACTGCAAACCCAACAAGCCTATTCAGACCAGGGTGGGGTGAAACCGAGGTGAACTATAAATTGGAAGCCTCCCACCAACCTTTCTCAGTCCAAAGAAGCTACTTGGATGAGTAGTGAAACATTTCGATCCCACAAGAAGTCCAGTTGCCATGACTCAACTCCCAGATACCTCAGAGAGTCAAAATATTTCTACTTGTCTTCACAGGTTCATAAAGTTTATGGTTCACACAGTGTAGTTCCATATGAATATCCATCTCTTATGATTTGATAAGGCCCATTCGTATGCCCCCAAATTTAGAACAGTACAGGGGCAGGGAACCCATGACGCTCAGTCTAGAGGCTGATGAACTCCTCCCATCATCCTCCACCATTAATCTGGCTGACTGGGGCTGATAATAAGCAGACTCCAATGACATCTAGAGGTTCTCCAGCTCTTTGCTGCCAAACGAAGTTTCTTCTGGGTGAAAGTGCCTGTAAGGATATGCTCTGATTCAGCACATTCTCTTTCCCGCCAAAAAAGCATCTCTGATTTTGCAGACATAATAACAGACTTCAGGGACAAATAATACAAAGTGGCAATTCGCATTCTAGGAAGCTCTGAAAGCAGTGTCTTTCCCTTCGCCATGAGAAGGAGTGTGCCTTCTGAGATACATGCCGCGCTCCTTCGACAGGAAGTCCTGAAAAGTCATTAATCTGCAGACTCGGCAGGGATTTGTTTGCTTTAGTGCAGCTGGGGACAGAGTGACTCAAATGGAGTTTGAGGTAAGCAGCCCAATTTGTGGCTTTTATACACTGACCCTGCTGGCTGGGAGATGTCAAAAAAAGTTCTGGGAGGAGGAGGAGGAAGGAGGAGGAGGAGGAGGAGGAGGAGGAGGAGGAACTGTTCTTACCTCTGGTAGTCAGTGACTCCAACCTCTCAAAAAATGACAGATATTCTGCCTCATTCCCAACTCAGAAAATGTCCTGCTGGAACCATGCTTGAGATTCCCCATCATGTATGGTGCATCTATGCAGACTTTGAACTTGTGAGATCTACCTGGCTTTTTCTGGAAGGTCGACCCATGAGAGGCAGGAGCAAAGGAGAACCTGGGGTGGAAAACCTTCAGAATGCCAGTGAATAGAGCCAGGGCCCCTGATGCCACAGATCAGCCAAATTCAGATACATCATAGCCATGGACAGCCACAGGAGAGGAGAGAGGGTGCTACACTAGGTACAATATCAGACAGCCACTTGGGAGGTCCAGTCCCAGTCCCAGTTAGCCACAAAACTGACCACACGACCCCTAAGCTCCGCGGCAAATGGCTGCCAGCTCCGGAGCTTAAAATCGTTTCCCCACCAGCTCTGGAGTTTACAGAAAATTAAGTGCGACCACGCCCACCTAAGCGCGTCCCAGCGCACTTTTCAGGTACCTGCTCTCCAGGGTGAAAATCCCTGATGTGGATGTAACCTAGTGAGTGCCGGGCTCTCCTCGCTTCTGTTTGTTTGTTTTTTTGCCCCCCGCCTCTTTAAGAGACAAGAATCAAGATGACGACAGGGCTCGGGGCGGCTTCGACTGGCAGACGGAGGTGAGCCTGCATTCTTTTCTCCCTTTTTTTCTCCCCCCCCCTCACGCAGACAGGAGCAAGGAAGTGCAGAGGGGTGGGAACACAGGAAGAGCAATGAACCCCCAAGATCTCTGGTCTGAATTTAAGTGGCCAGCGGATCTTAGGGGTCATGTGAAAAGGCTCAATTGAAGCAGTCATGCTGTCCTTAAAAGGAAGGATAAAGTTATCAAGTTATCCAGTAGTGATGTATGGAAGTGAGAGCTGGACTATAAAGAAGGCTGATCGCCGCAGAATCGATGCTTTTGAGCTGTGGTGCCGGAGGAGAGTCTTGAGAGTCCCCTGGACTGCAAGGAGATCAAACCTATCCATCCTGAAAGAAATCAACCCCGAATGTTCACTGGAAGGACAGATTTTGAACCTGAGGCTCCAGTACTTTGGCCACCTCATGAGGAGAGAGGAGTGCTTGGAAAAGTCCCTGATGTTTGGAAAGATTGAAGGCAAAAGGAAAAGAGGATGGCAGAGAATGAGATGGTTGGACGGTGTCCTCGATGCAACAAATATGGATTTGACCAAACTCCGGGAGGCAGTGGAAGATAGGAAGGCCTGGCGAGCTCTGGTCCATGCAGTGACAAAGAGTCGGACATGGCTGAACGATTGAACAACAACAACAAAAAAGTTATAAAGAGGGATGCTACAAAATCATTATCAACAACTGGGAGTTGGAATAAAATCTATGAGATATAACAAAAATTCAGATTGGCACTACCCATGTCTAGGATTTAGGATGGCAGTCTGTTTTGGATAAAACTTCCAAAATAGCATGGGCATAGCTTGGGGGATGCTCCTGGGTCCCTGTCTGCCATTGATGGCTGAGGTGGAGTTGGTGGCCCAAAATGCCAGGGGGTCAGCTCCAGTTGGCCTGCCAACTACAGTACAGTCAATCCTGAATGGGGATAAATCAGACCTCAACAGACAATCAACTGGGAATTTTGAATTAGATTGCTACAACACACAGTACCTGGGGCTTCCCTTGGAGACAACACAGATGCTGCAGCAAGACACACTGCTGGCAGGAACACCTTACAGAAGAGGTAGGACATAAACTACAAAAGACTTGTGCTGCCTGCCTGTATATTTCCAGTCTTGAGTTCAAGGAGCCGACAATGATATTCAGAGTGCCTTTTCTCATACATTCCTGCCTGCTCATGAAGATCTGCTGGAGCGAGCCTCCTCTGTGCCCCACCATTGAGCGTAGTAATATGTCCAGCTACCAGGAAAGTGTTCTTGTCACTAACATTTTGGAAATGGGATGATCTTCCATTGGAGGCTTGTTTGTCCTACAAATCAATTTGCCACCTAGGCAGGGGGTATAGTTTTGGATCTTTATGTTTGCTGGGCTTTCACTTCTATTAGTGGTTAAACTGCTTTAAAATGGTCTTATAATTTTGAATAGCTTCAGAATTTTTAATGTGCTTTTATTGATTGTCCCCCTCATTGAGTTCAGTTAGCTTGGGGGATGCTCCTGGTTACAGACATGCAGTATACAGCACATGCAGTTGAGGGCACAAGTGCTGCTAAGTGATGTAATGCATGAAAAGTTTTATTATCTTTTGAAATTTCCATAGGGCACTTTTCATTTGAAAAGTCTTGAAGCACGAAATCAGACAATTGAGGACTGACTGACTGATCTGATCTGTAGTTAGCAGCAGACAAAGTTTTATTATGCTTGGAGAGTAAGAACTGACAAAAGAAAAATATTTTTTCACCCAGCATGTTGTAAGTCTATGGCCACAGGATGTGGTGATGGCATCTTTGCCATTTGAACAGATTCTTGAAAAGCACGGGTTACAAACCATGATGGAGATGTGTAATCTCTAATTGAGGGTACTGATGCTGGATCAGGAGACAGATATCTAGTCTCATGCGCTCCCAAACGATCTGTGGGGCCGCTGTGAGATACAGGAAGCTGGACTAGATGGGCCTTTGGCCTGATCCAGCATGGCTCTTCTTATGTTCTTATGTTCTTATGTAGGATACCTTGCTTTTTAAAGAATGTGCGATCAAGTAACCTTTTTATATACAGCAGAGCTATTTCATTTTATTTTCACTAAGCCTGTATTTCCCTGGGTTGGGCCAAACCTGGCAAGAAAGTCTGAAAGTTAGAGTGCAATTCTATAGCCACTTGCTTAGGAGTAAGCCCCGATAAACTCCGGAGGGCTTAATTCCAAATAAGCATGCATAAGTTTGCTCCTTCAAGTTCAGCAGAGAGAGGAAGAAAGAGAGAAGCTGTTGAAAACAATAGGCCCTGGAGAGGGTACCAGCAATAGCCCTGGTTACTGTGCTTCAGGGGTGGAGAAATATAAGTAGCTGAGAAGCACTGAACACAAGGGAAAACAAACAGGCTTATTCATGAAATGTTAGGAACCAGAAAGAACAGTATTAGTTGCGTTGAAACTGAAAATCAGTGCTGGTGCCAAGATTAATAGCATTTAAAAAAAAACACGGTAGCAACAAACAGATTTCTTGGAGGTGCTGCCAGAAGTTGGCTAAGTATGTTTTTAACGAGGCACTTGTAGTCCAACCAATTCATAATTTTCTCTTCTGATAGCAATGCTGTCTAAGAAGGATGGGAGTTGTAGTCTTTCATATCTGGGAGGAACTAAGTTGGGGCAGGCTCCACCACAGCAAGAGTACGTAAAAGAAAGCTAAAACTTCTAAGAAATGACTTTTTTTTCTTCCTCAGACTTCAACCTATCTCTATACTCCGTCCATGGTGTACTGTAGTACTTTGTGTTCTGTGCTTGGGCTCCCTGTCTAGACGCTGCCCAACAATGAACTGAGATATTTTCTTTTTTTTAAAAAAAATGTATGCCTCCTTGTCAGATGGGCTGTGCCCTTCTTGAGTAGGCTGTTTATTTTTCTTTCTTCTCCTCTCCCTTCAAACCGTCTACCTCTGCTTGCATATCACTGTTCCCTTGGGTTAAGAAGGCAGGTTTTATTGGCAGTGCATCGTACTTACACTGTCCACATCAGACCAGAATAAGCAAACAGCTTGCTGCCTTGGAATACAAATACTTCTTTCAAGGGATGCTCCGGCTTCTTATCCTTCTTGTGTGGCTCATTGAGGATGGGTTGTGGCACAGACCTTCAGCCTGGTCCACCAGCCACTTAAGACAAAGTGTGTGGAAGGTCGCATTATTTAGGTCAATAAAAAACACTAACGATTTCTTCAGCATTGGCACATTTTGGTCAAAATTCAGCTGCTAGAGACGTTCTACATGGGGGCATCTTATAGACGGGAAAATGCAGTACGTTGATTTACCATTCCATGCTTGGCTCAGTAGGTCTACTCCAGCTGGGACTAGAAAATGGCCTTAGGTAACTGCTATCTCACCTGGGTTTTGATCCTGATCTTCTGAAGGTCCAGCTTTTCCTCTTTGTCCCATCACCTGATTTAAATGTGGGACAAGAGTTCCCACATCAAAAGCTGTTTTTTTATTTTAAAGTGCAGTTCAGCCCCCTTGGCCAGCAGGTGGTGCTAGCATTTGAAAAAAACGGACCACTTGCCTGGGGGAAATTAATGCTTAGGGCACTGCATGGAGCTTCCTGTTTCTCTGAAGGTGAAAAGCAATTTTAAAAAAAACAGTGCCGATCGGCCCCAGGAACAGCTGGTTGGTGCTATGAGTTACAAAAAAGAAGAAACCCGGATCATCTGTGTGGTCCCATGGTGTCTGCTTCCTTAAAAGGTGGATTATCAAAGCGAGGCAAAAAATTCCCTACGTCTTGGGTGAGTCACAGAAACCTCGCTTAAAGGGGCATTACCGGGTTTTCTTTTTTCTTTTTTTTTCAAAAAGCCCGGTGGCCGTGGGGATGGCATTTTTAACCCAGGTTTTTCTAGTAATTTAAACTGCTTTTAAAGGGACGTGGGACCAAGTAAGCTGAATGCTAGAATTCCAAGGTCACTTGAAATTGAGACTTCCTTGGCTTGAATCCATGGAGGAACCAAAAGCTCACCTCAAAAGTCTGAATTATTTTCATCACTAATGTCTACCAACGTAGAAGGCTGTGATTTCCTGGTGTTTTCAATCTGGTGGCCAGGAACAAAACATACTGGTAACTTGAGTCAGGATGGAGCAGTATTCAAACATTTCCCATGTTGAACAGGGCCTACAGCCTGGTGGCATCAACACATTTTGGGATACAACAAGCAATACCTTGTAGTAGTCCAACTTCAGAAGACCATTAGACGGTCTACCTATGTCTTAGATGGAAAAGGACTGTCACCGGTGGTGCACTTCCTCTGTCCCATACATTTGGGTAGTGGTGCCACAATAAATACATTTTTTCAACAAGAAGGAGAATGTATGTTCCTCACGTAAAAACAACTGTGCTTAAACATTTAATAAACCCAGTTTCCAAAAGCATCAATCAAGAAAGGTAACTGAGGGAGCTTCTGTTAAGAGCCAGCCACAGTGCATCAAGACTTTAGCTCTTCTATGTTTTCAGTCCTAGCATCACTGAATAAGGAGGTAAGCCTAGAGGTCATCTGGTCTACCCTTCCCTGACATGGTGCCCAGCATAGATCTTGGGGTGAAATTGCCACCTTGTCTAGGCAGCACACATAGTTTTTTTCACCATTCTAAACAATAACTAGATATGGCCAGTGGCTGAACCTTGGGGGGCATAGTTACATCTCTTCAAGGGAATAACGTTGTAGAATGCCTGCTTGGCCGGTCTAATTTTGTATGATGTCTGAGATGAGAACTGAGTTTGGAGGACTGAAAGTCCTCTCCAGAAGGAGGAGGGACTGAATCCCTTCTCATGGCTGTGACACGGAAGACAGGAGAGACTCAAATTCTAAATGAGTAGTCATGGTTAGTTGAAAATGCAAGTGGAAGCTCCTGTTTTAATTCATCCATGCATGCATTCATGTATTTCTCCTAACCCACGCTTTATCATCTGATCTCAGGACAGGGTAAAAATCAGTGAAATGACCTGAAAACAATCTAAACTAATGCTAAATTATGGTATAGCGTTACATGCGAACAAGCCACTGATTATCTCCATATTTAGTCATCTGCACTGGGTAGAATTTCATACATTCTCCAGCACAGTAGATTCACTGAAACGTAGAAAGGGGTATTTCCTTTACATCACTCAACCCCAGTCAGGAATTCCAGATGTTAGGCTATGATCCTATCATCCCTCATGAGCAGGGGCAGTGGTTGGGGGATGATGGGACCTGAACGCTATCTGGAGACCTAAAGGAATGGATCAGTTTCATTGGATGAAATAACATGCTAGGGAGTGAACTGAAGGCTGATAGAGGGGAGCAGCATGAGGCAGTAAACAGAAGATAAACAAATTCAAAGCAGGCTGTGCTCCACCTCAAGGCCAGATCTCTTTGCAGGATTAGGCCTGCTCGTGGTCCTTTGAGTCATTTGTTTACCTACTTATCATTACTGTGCTGCTCAGGATAAACAAATCTAGGCAGGCTTTGTTTAAGGGATAGCTCAGCATGGCAGGTCATTCTCAGCTGGTGGGGGCAGGGCGGTAGGGGAGTCGGATTGCTTTGCTGCAGAACACAGAGTGAGGTGGAAGACACAGTCATAACTCCCACATCACACTGACAACTGCTGTTCAGTCAAGCTCAGCATGGTGACCAGAGAAGGATAAATGCAGAACATCCAGGTTTATGGCTTGGGATGCAAAAGGACTAAATTGCATGCTTCCGTGCAGCAACAAAACTGGGCATCTGGTAGATGCGCACCTGTTCAACACATGGCATAGACCTGCGACACCTCTTTCTGCTGAAAAAGTTGAATGTCACACACCAGCCATGTCTGATTGTCCTTCAGTGCCTTGATAAACCATTTGTTGTTGCCAGCTAAGCTCTGTTGTTTTGTATAGGGTTGCTGTAGTCGTTAGATGCCATCAAGTCTTAAAGCAGGGCTGTCCAAACTTCGGCCCTGCAGATGTTTTGGGCCACAACTCCCAGAATTCCATGCCTGTATTGTCAATGACAAAAGACTGTGGGAGTTGTGGTCCAAAACATCTGCAGGGCAGAAGTTTGAACACCACTGTCTTAAAGCAACCCTAACAGGACTTTCAAAATAAATGAAACATTTGGGTGGTTTTTCCCAGTTTCACTTCCCCATTTGGTTTCCATGACTGTGCGGTGGATTTGAATCCTGGTCTTCAGAATCTTAATCCATCACTCTATGCCAGTGATGGCGAACCTTTGGCACTCCAGGTGTTTTGGACCACAACTCCAAGAATTCCAAGCCTTTATTGCCAATCACAAAGGACTGTGGGAGTTGTGGTCCAAAACATCTGGAGTGCCGAAGGTTCGCCACCACTGCTCTATGCACTGCACTGGTGGTTAACCAACTGTGGGCAACTCAGGTGTTCTTGGACTGCAACTCCCAGAAATCTTCACCACTAACTGTGCTGACTGGGGTTTCAGGAAGATACAGTCCAAGAGCATCTGTGCTACCCAAGATTGGTAACCACTGCACTACACCACATTGGGTAGTCTACATAGATTATTAGCTAGATTTATATCCCACCTTTCCTCCAGCAAGCTCAAGGTGATGTATGCCACCTCTGTTCCACTTTATCATCCCAGCAGTCGTGTCAAGGAGGGCAGATTGAGGAACAGTGGCTAGACCACAGTAATGCAGTGAATTTCCCAGTGGATCATGGTTCTCCTAATTCTCAGTTTGACACTCTAACCACTACACCAACTGATTGTTTATTCTAACTACAGAACTTGTTGTGAGAATGATTTAGTTCAAGTAGCCCAGTCTGTGACACCTGGGCTTTGTTCCTTTTGGAAAGGGACCTAGTTCCAAGAGAGCACAGCTATTTCTATGTAAAAGATCCCTGGCTCATGCCTGCCACATCCAAGAAGAGTTGGGGGGGGGGGGAGCTCATTCATAAGGTTAGGATGTGCACTATTTATTTAGCAAAAATGGAAAGAAATGTGAGTGATATATTTAAAAAAATCATCTACACTTCACCTTCTTCTTTACAAAAAGCTTTCTTCTTCCCCGTTTGTCCCACACTGGAAAGACAAGGTTTTATGTACACCAGGCTATGTTACAATGAATGCACGTCCAAAGGCCACTGGTTGCAAAACAAAACCACACTTGACATCACTATGGCTGCAGAGCAGAGTGTGTTTCTCTTGCTGTTAAAGGTGGCATTAGCGTGTGTTTGGGGGGGGAGATACTCAAAGACATACACAAAGCCAGATAACTGTAGCTCTTCCTTGGAAATGTAATGTGGAATAGAAACCCACTCAAAATCTCAGATCAGCATATGCAATCTTCTAGGCATAATAGAAAGAGGCCCAGTTGAGTGAGCTGCTGGATCTCTACTGCCAGCTTGTGGCTTTTATGTGAGTCTGTGTGGCATTGGCACAGAATTGGATCTAGTGGGTAAGAAAGTTACATTTTTTGATCTAGTGCTTATGAATGTTACTTTTTTGGACTGCAGCTCCCAATATCTTCCACCAGCATGGGTGCAGGGCAGGTGGTTCTTAGAAGCAACATCCACATTTTTGAGAGATGGGAGTCCACTTGTCAGACAACCATCTGACCTGGGTTCAAATCCACTCTCGGCCATGGAGACTCGCAAGAAATGAGTGGAAGTATTAAAACCACTCCTTAAACATCTCACCTAAAAGTCCTATCAGTAATCACTGTGTGATGTCCAGTCAATTTTTCCGTCCCTCATAACTTTAGATGGTCTACCTTACTTGATTACATTGACTGACTCTATAAATACACCTGTGTGTTCAATGTTAGTTCCACCCCTCATAATCTGGAAGTGGAGTCATGGCAACTGGACTTCTTTTCCTGAGAGACTGAAACGTTTCGCAGCTCAACCAAACAAAATCCCTCATAATGGAATTATTCGTTTCTTTAACTACTCAAGTTTTTTTTTAGCTTTAATGTTGCCACTTAATGCTGTAAGATGCCCCTTGATTCCCTGTTCTTAAACTTAAATGTGTCTTATGTACTGGGCTGTATAATGTCCCTCACTACTGGAAGCCGCCTTGAGTCCTTTTCCAGGGATAAAGGTGGGGTAAACATACTCTAAAATAAATAAAACACAAATAAATTGTGGCAACTCTTACCAGGTTTTTCTTAGGTCTCTAGAATACAGTGGTACCTCAACTTGCAAATTTAATCCGTTCCGAATGCATGCTCTTAAATTGAACTACTCTTAAGTTGGGGTACCTATCTAAAAATTGAAAAAATAAGTTAAAAATAAAAAAACAGGAAAAAATGAAGTCGAGCAGACGATATCTAAAATTTGTAAGGCAGCAGTTAAAATGCCAACAGTTTCCCACTCTTAAGTCGAGCTGCTCTTAAGTCGGGGCACCACTGTACTCAGAAGTGGTTTACCATTCCCTTTTTCTGTGGGGTGCCCTGGCTCTGTGTTGCTTCCCCAAGACCACATAGGCTGGCTATTCTACCAGTGGGGAACTGAACCCCCAACTTGTGGTTCCACAGCCAGATACCTAACTCACTGAGCGACTGACTCAGTTCTGACCTGATACTACATAACAGCAATCGTCCATTTTTGGGGGGGTTGCAGCTCCCAGACTACCCAAACCAGCATGGCTAGGTGGAGTTATTTTGAGTTGTATAATGAAAAAAGTGACTTTTCTAATCTCTCATGTAAGTGGTGAAGACAAACGGGGAAAATAGCTGCTATTTTATCACTCCATTGGTAAAGTTTTTCCTCCCTCTTCCCTTCCCCCAAAGAGGTTCACAGGTGTCTGTAGACATAAGGTGGTAACTGGCTTCCTCTTTTCTAACAGATGTTGTACCTTTTAAGAAATGAACACAGCTTCCCAGCTTTTTTGCAAGCCCCAGTGTTTCTGGTTTTGACCTCCTAAGCACATGCATGCCTTTAGCGGCCCTTGAGGAGCCCATACAGGTGTTGCATCTGCACAAGTGAGCCCTCCTTGGGATGTGGAACTGATGGAGCAGATGAACCCCAGCCAATTACTGTCTGGAAATCACCCAGCCTTTCCCTATGAGCCATATTCCCCACCTGCCAATTCCTTTGCAACGGTGAGCAGATGCAGACCACGGATGGGGTGGAGTAGCTCTGCAAACAGCAGATCCAAATGTCTCAATCCTATCCACTGCCAAGTCTTTCTTGGCTCTGGCGGCTACAGTCCGTGCTTTGCAAGCAAAATGCACAGCTTCCCAAATAAGGGTGGATCTAAACCTAACGGCAGCAGAACCGGTGAGTTGTTTGTATCACTGGCGGGAGCTACCATTTTCAAATGCTGCCTGTCCCATGTAAGGCATTCCCCTGCAAAGACAGTCAGCAAGGGTTTCAGTGGTAGTGGTCTCTTGGGGTTTGGTAGGAATATAGGAAAGTTTTCCAAAATGTTATTATCTCCCACAATCTATAATGAAAGAATCCTTTCTCATCTCTTCAGCAATGAATCATGGACTGGAATGCCAGCCCTGAAGAAGGACCCCAGCACCACAAAGTGCCCTGGGAGTGGGCATCTGCGGCACCAGTCATGCTGTGGTCACACTCTGTACAAATCGGTACTCATCGCAAAAGTGCCCACCTCTACTGAACATCCAGCCTGTGGCTCTGAAGCTAGATACCTAAACCACTGAGTTACCCAGACAGCGATTAGCCATGATAATATTGTGGCACCCCGACTTAAGAGCAGATTGACTTAAGAGCAATTCAACTTAAGAGCAAAAAACTGTTTGCATTCTAACTGCCATCTTACAAATTTTAGATATCGTCTGCTCAACTTACAATTTTTTTTTCATTTTTTCATTTTTTAACTTATTTTTTTTCAATTTTTTTAGATAGGTATCCTGACTTAAGAGTAGTTCAGCTTAGGAGCATGCATTCAGAATGGATTAAATTCATAAATTGAGGCACCACTGTATTTGCTATTATGTATTCTGTGTGTATCATAATGCATTAATTCAGATTTTGATTATCAGTTTCCGTTGTTTGGCAGAATGGTGGGGTAGAAAATCCATCTGTCCATCCTGCTCTGGGGAATTGTCAAGCCTCCTTTCTCACAATACAAGCACAGTCAAACTTGGAATTGGAAAGAGAAAGGCCATCGGATCCATAACGCACCTGGACTCTCCTGGGAACCTCTCCACAGCTTGTTATTCAACTTCCGTGATGTCACCAATGAAGGCTGACAGGCTTGCAAAAGTGAGCACTGAAATAGATTCACACGTGCATGTGTGCATGACGCATAATCATGCAGCCAAGTAAGTAGGGACAGAGAGAGAGAGAGAGAGAGAGAGAGAGAGAGAGAGAGAGAGAGAGAGAGAGAAGCCTTTGCTCAGGCACTTCCTTCAGTCCTACGCCACACATTCACACCTTTCTTGAATTGCAGTGATCCCCCCCACCTATCGCGGGGGTTAGGGACCCGACCTGACCCGCGATAATTGAAAATCTGCGATATGTGGATGCAGGTCAGGCTGGGCCTGGGAGGGCCTAACTGGGGGCTCTTGTATTTATCCCCAGCCTGGTGCTGCCCTGAATGGGCCTGCGGGGGCCTTCCCAGACCTTCTGGCCTAAAAAGGCCCCCGGAGGCTTCAGAAATGATTTTTTGGTCACCTGGAAGTCGCTTCCAGTTTAATGGAAGTCACTTCCGGTTTGCAGGGAGGCCCTTTTGGGGGCGGGCGGGCAGTGGTGGGGGGGGGGGCAGGGGGTGGCGGATGGCGGAGGACTGCAATGGGCACGGGGGGCGGCGATGGGCACAGGGGGCGGCGGGTGGACAGCGACGGGGGGTGGGGAGACGGACGGTGGTGGCCAGCACCGGGGGGGGTGGCGGGGGGAAGCAGGCTGTCCAGTGCACCCCCTCTCCATTTTAGCGCCCTAGGCAACTGCCTAGTTCTCCTTAATGGACGCGCTGGCCCTGGTAAGGAGACAGACAAGACTGAGCCTGAAAGATAGCTTGAGCCTGAGGACGGAGAGTGTCCCGCTGGCCTGGCTGGTCAGTCTTCACTGCCCAGGTGACAACTGCAGATGTTGCAAGCATCCCTTAAAAGAGAAGGGTTGTCCCTCTCCCACCCTTGATGTCATGCTAGGTCTACTATTCTTATTCCTGCCATGAAAGGAACTTCCTTCAGTGTGCCTGAAACCATCCTCTGTGGTTCTTATAAGGATCTGTTTTTCTGGCAGATCTTCCGTCTGACAGCTTGTAAACTCAACGTAGGTTGAATTCATGTTTTCCTCGGGCAGCTTTGAGTCATGGATAGCTCTTAGAATGCTGTCCAGCAGGCTGAAATAGTCCTGGAAACTGGCCAAATGGCCAAACATTCACCCCTGGCTTGGCTAGGGTCACAGGAGGAGAAACCAATATGGCTTACATTTGGGATCTGGGAGCATTTGCTTTGGACAGAGAAGTTTGCTTGTAAGGGAGATGGTAGGCACCATTGGGTTCCAGGAAAGACCTTACAGGCTTTAGTGAAGACTTTTAATCATGAACCAAGTGGCAGGGTCCTTTTCAGGTGAGAGTGCTCTTCCTCATAAAAGAATCGGAGGCTAAAGAATTATTGAGATTTACCTAAAAAATGAGAACTTGAAAATTTCAAATATACAATCCCATCTCCAATATTAAGCTCAGAAGAAGGCAAACCTGCCAGTGTACAGTGGAAAATGATAGCGCTAGCTGGTTAGTACCTGTGACATCATCACAAAATCTTCCCCACTTAGCCCAGAGTCTGCCAGTCTAGTGCTTTGCTGTGTTGTTTGTGGAGAAATATTTTCTAGAAGTTTCAGAAATGCTGGGGCTTGTGTGTGTGGAAGGATATACCTATGGAACACACACACAAACATTGTACATTAACATGCATTTTGCAAGCGTTTCTTGCCACGCACACAGCCTGACTTCCTAAAACAATAATTTAGCACCAGCAACACTTTTATAGCATTCGAGAGCAGCTCTTTTCTGTAAGACAATCCGTTGCCTCCTTTGCCACGGCCACAGTTGCTCCTGTTGCTGCTCTCCTACCGGCAACTGGCTATGGGAGAAATGCCATATTTGATTTCCAGCAGAGGAAGCTTTAGGTTGGGATTTGTTCTCTTGTGTAGCACTTTGTTCCAGGGCTTGGCGTTCTGCTCCCTGGGACTCTGGAGAGCAGAGAATGGCAGGCAGGGTGGCGGCGGCAGTGGCGGCGGCGGCCAGGGCTGGGAGGGCTGCCTTACAAGGGGGGGAACTGGTTACATTTCCAGCTTTTTTTGCTAATGAGAACGCCAAATGTCCATGGTGGGCTGTTCGCTCAGCATGAAGCTCTCAGCAGTGAAGACAGCCAGGGCCATTTTAATCATTTCCAGATTTGTGTGGGAGGTCAGGGCCCTGGGGTGCCGCTCCATGTCAGTTTTATAAACAGTGCAGTTTTTCCAGATGCTCGCTGGCTCCAGCCTGGCTAGCAGGTTGATTGGGCCAGACCAAAATAACAACAGGTGGAGAGCAGGCCATGGCAGCCTAATGCTATCTCCTTTTTCCATCCATTCTCCTCTCCCTGCAATGTATTTTTTTACTCTCTCTCTCTCTCTCTCTCTTAACGAAAAGAAAGCAATTACAGTTGCTGGGGCAAATCCTTAAGGAATGTGAAATGCAGATGCACACACACCTTTTTTTATAAAATGGAAGGGGCATTGCTAATGCAGTGATGTGAACTAGCCTGGGATGTTACCCTTTAAGAGAAGGTTGGTCTGGGGGGAAAAGATCACATAGGATCAAAGCCCAGAAAGTTATTTTTTGAAAATTATTAATTTTTCTCCTAGCCCCAAGACTCACAGAAACAGTGTCTGTTAGAGTTGCAATTTTTAAAAAAATGCGATTGCCACCTCAAACATTAATTACATTGTCACTTTCTCCGCCCCCCCCCCCCCCCCCCCCCCTGCATTTTAAAGTGTGAACATTACAGAATGCTAGTCTGTAGTACAAAGTATCCTCTTCTCCCATCACAAGCTGCTTGTAGAATGGAGTGCCTCCCTTTGCACTCCTGCTGCTCAGCCCACGAGCCTGCACTGCTTCTCATTTGTGCCTCAATTGAGCCACGGCAGACCAGAAGGCAACAATACTGAGCTCAGGACAAGCCAAAACTTGAAACGTGTGCAGAGATGGGATATGTTTAAATCAGTGGTCATGCTAGCTATGGGATTTGGAGACGCGTAGACCAAAACGAAATGCTCCCCATCTCTGAGCACATGTACATGGGTGTTTGGCCAGTCTTCGTGCCTTGCCTTGTAATTTCCAAATGCCCCTCTTCTGACAGCCAGTGGGGCACATCCTTGCAACTCAAAAAGTAACTGTAAAGCCTGGCATGATCTCCAGATATACGGTGGCTTCTTGGTTCTAGGCCCCGTTCGCTGAGTGATCTTGAGATGCTCTCTGGGTCTGACCCACCTCTTGGTGTTGTTCAGAGGGTGAAGTGTGTGTGTGAAGCAGCCATGTCTGTTGCACTGAACCACTTGAAGGTAGATCATTATAACTGAAGGAAACTAAAAAGCTTTTTAAATACTTAGTTGCTAGGAGGGGTGGGGGGTGGAGGGTTTACAGAGGAATCAGCATTCGATTTTTACATCAAAAGATTTTGGAGCTTGGTTCTGCTGCTGATCCCATATTGCTAAGGCAAATCATGTGCTTCAGAGGCATCCTCTTCTTTCATTCTTATCACACTCCTGCCCACACGGGCTGCTGTTTTCTACATAGCCCTCTCCAGTGAACTCACAACAAAAATCCAAAAAAAGAGTACACAATCACCAACAAGGTCTACCAACCTCCATTTTAATACAGAAAGGCCGCTTCCTGCAAGAGGATGGCATCAGTTATCCATTAAGAAATATCCACGGGCTCAGAGGGAAATTACAAAGAGCAGCTTGGGAAGGGAGGGATTTTCATTGAGACCATGTTAGGGGGAGAAAGGGTCAAACCCTATGGTTCCATGCACACTCTTCACAGTAATTGCTTATTTAAATTTCTTTAAATGAAGCAATCCAGCTGAGCCCATTGTACCTGGTTGGACCACGAGGGGGCGAAAAGCATGCTCAAACTCCAGTGGGAAATGAGCTGTGAAAACACACTTAATTAATGATGGTCACCAATTATTGTTATTTGCAAAGAAAGCATGTGGAAGGGAACAATTGAATGAGGAATTCTTGTGCAATGCCTTGGCATCATTCACCATCCATGTCATGGTCACCTCCATGGTAAGGACTACTCCCAAAGAGCCACATCATTACCAAATCTCAGCAAAGTCATTTCCAAATGACTCACTGGTGAAGCAACACTTTGGCTTCTCCTGGGCAGGAAGCAATATAAGGAAGCTTCCTACGTCAGTGGAACATTGGCTGGCTGAGTAACAAAGTCTGCCTGGCCTCTGTTATGCTTGTTGTTGTTGTTGTTGTTGTTGTTGTTGTTGTTGTTGTTGTTGTTGTTGTTGTTGTTGTTGTTGTTCTTGTTCTTGTTCTTGTTCTTGTTCTTGTTCTTGTTCTTGTTCTTGTTGTTGTTTCTAAGGTTTTCTTTGCGTCCTAATCCTGGCTTCTTCTCTGGCCCTGCCTCCTGAGTTGCCTTCTGGGCCTGATTGATTGCTCTTTAGGCCTATCTAGGATAGCCAGGTCAACAACTGTCTCGTTTACCTGAGATTTCAGGTCCCAAACCTAAGAGGAAGAGGCAGGCCTTTGGGTTGCCATGGAGATCAGGGCAGTACAAGCAAGGGGGGAGCATGACCAGAACTGCTTTTCAGCCAGAAAGAGGCATGAGGTTAATCTAGCCCAACAAACCCAACATCAGGCAAAAAGGCCAGGTAATATATGGCAACTCAGAGTTGGGTGAAAAGCTGTCATTTTAGACGCTGAATAAATGGTACAGCAGGCAGAACACCTCCTGCTAGCATTGCCCTTCTGTCCATTTAGGGCCCTTCCTGTATGGATGGATTGATTAATGGATTGATTGATATGCTGCCTTTCTCCTGAAGGATCCAGAGTGGCTTACCATATTTAAAAGAAACAAAGTTAAAGGCCAAATAATACATTGTCACAGTACAAAAAAAGCATTAAATAACTATCATATTAAAAACTCATGATAAGAACAACATTAAAGCCACAAAGATTTTCAGTGGGGCTGCCTTTCAGAAGTACGTCCCACAGTGTGGAGTGTTTGGCTTGTTAAGGACAACTCCTGGGCTGGTTTAAGGTGGATCACCCTCCCAAGAAAACTCCATGGACATGGAGTCACAAAGAGTTGGTCACAACTGTAATGACACAACAACAACAACAACAACAACATGACTACAGATGTAGTAAAATAAACATGAAAATGGTAAAATATGGCTTGTTAGCTGCTGTTGTCATTTCTGCTTTATCTGAAAGAAGTATAGGGGCCCCAACCCAAAACGTAACAGCAACGGGCTGGGATGGAGATTTATTTTGTGCCCAACTAGGAAAATTCCTACACAGACATTGAGAATTAGGTGCCAGAAAGATCCTGTTACTGTCAATAAGTACTTTTTAACCATGCTGAGTACTTAACTGGTGGTGGTGGTGGTGGTGGTGGTGGTGGTGGTGACGACTTTTTGACGGTTACTTCACGTCCTTCCTCATTCCGAGTTGACGTTCGTTTCGTGATCATGTCGCTCGAGGTCACGTGGTCTTGTCCCGGTACTGTCCCTGTTCCCGTGTACGCACAGGCGTGATTGATGGTACTGTGATGACTGTTACTGGACGTCCTTGTTTCGTGACAACATCTGAACTTCTCAGCCTTCATTCTCGGTTTTTTCTTTGGTCCGACTTTCCATTTTTCGATCTTTCAAATCTCCTCAACCTTGCCTTCAATGCGTTACGGAGCTAAGTTTGAGGCATTTATCTTTTAATCTCTCTGCACTGTGTTGCTGACTCCATAGGGAATGTACTGGCGAATGGCACTTCACACTCCTGCCACTAGATGGAGAATGGCATGTTGTGTGACCAGCCTGACCTCACGGGCACTCATCTCGGAACGCCGAGGCCAGGGAGGGGAATCGCTCATCCTGCTTAATACCCAGTTCAGGGGGCATGGTTGGGACGAACTCCCATCATCATGCAGTGGATGTGGAGTAACATTTCTTCGTACCGGTCCCAAGCGGGACGGTGAACTGTGATGAAAGGGACGTGAAGTAACGACCATAGTGGGGGAGTATAAAGGAACAAGTGCCCTCAGCAAAGAAAGTGGGGGGGGGGTTATAAAGGAACAAGTGCCCACAGCATTAAAAAAAAACCCAACTAATGGACCATGGACTGGAATGAATCGAAGATGGGAATCAGCTTTCACAGAACATCATGGCACTGCAAATTTACACTAGTTTCATTCATCTTTTAATTTGCCATGAATTCCTAAAAATATGAAACCCTGGAAGATGTTGTTCTCCCAGGGAATAAGCAAGGAATGATCATCACTACTACAAACCAAGATCTGAATTCCCAATGTTTTATTTTTTTATTTTTTGGTGGGAACCAAGACAGTTAAATCAGAGTCTGCTTCAAATCATGCCTGGGCAGAAGGAGGGAGGGAGGGAGAGAGAGAGAGAGAGAGAGAGAGAGAGAGAGAGAGAGAGAGAGAGAGAGAGAGAGAGCTCTAACAGCATCTCTCGGCATTGCTAATGGAAAAGATGGGCACCATGAATTGCAGAGAAATATTTACTCACTAGGGTAAAGTAATATAATCACTCCACAACTGTGCCTTAGAAGTCTCTAACAGATGGAGAGGGCAAAACCAGGACCGAAAAGTAACCTTGGGGAACAAATTTGGTCTAAACATGCCTTTGGTGGAATGCTGTCTTCTCCATCCCCACCAGCTCCAACCTTTCTAATTACACAATCTATGGGGAAATGTATCTCTCATTCCTGCATAATTTGTAGAAATTGCTCACGGTGTTGCAATTTAGCCTTTAAATTGCATTTATTCTGCCTTGATGAATGGAAAAGAGGTGTCCTCCTGCGACCAATAAAAAGGCCTGGTAGGCGATAGAGACCCATATAAGGAGGGGGCTCTGTTGAAGACCACAAACAGGGCTGCCTGGAAGGGCTTGCCTGCTAGTCCCCGGAGGCAAACAATTTAGCCAGTGGTCTGTGTGAAGGAAGCATTTCCTGCCCTGTTATCCCATCAAGAGCTCTTCAAGTGCAAGAGCAATAAAACGAGGGAAAAAGCTGTCTACTGGATTTATGTTTCTTCGCATAAACTTTTAGTACAAGTGGGCGACTAACTGCACATCTAATTGGCTGGCTTGATTATGGTGGTGGTTGCATACACATGCAAACAACCTATCTACAGAGGAAACCGTCAATTCCTTCTGTTTGTTTATGTAACACTCTTAGATAAGTAATTATGTGTTCTGGTGGACATTTACATTGGTGATGGAAGGAGGGAGAGCCATCTTGCCATCCAATTAAATCAAGATTCCTAAGGTCAAATCCTGCTCAAAGATGTGCCGGCAATAACTTATGGGGAATTGACTGCAAACATTAGGGAAGACCAGCCTTTCTATTTCTTCAACTGTCTTCTTGTTATTGTTTTTCCCCTTTCTTTAAAAAGCAAAAGGGGATTGAAAATTAAGACAGTACTACATGCTAGACTGAGTCAACAGTAAGTGAAGGTTGCCAGATACACTTATGAACACATCTCGCAGAAGTGGCATACTTTCAGCTTTCTTTGCACCACTAATAGCAGTATATTTTGTAGCATCCACATGATTTATTTACTTTATTTATTTTAGAGTATTTTACCCCACCTTTCTCCTTGGAAAAGGACCCAAGGTGGCTTACAGAAATTAGGGATAATATACAGTCCAGTACAATTAAGATGCTGCCCAGGTGCCCTAAGCACATCTGCTCTCGCCTGGTTTTGGAAGCTAAGCAGGGTCAGGCCTGGCTAGTACTTGGATGGGTGATCACCAGGGAATACCAGGTGCTGTAGGCGCCTGGAGTAGGAACTGGCAAGCCACTCCAGTATTCCTGCCAAGAAAACTCCATGGCCGTGGGGTCACAAAGAGTCAGTCATGACTGTAATGACACAACACACACACACATACACACAATTAAGACACGTTCAAGTATTGAGAACAGGGAATTGAAGGGCATCTTACAACATTATTATTTGTTTGTTTGTTTGTTTGTTTTATTTCTATACTGCCCATCTTCCAGTAGGAACTCTGGGTGGTTTACAACAAGGTTAAAATCAACAGTACAATACAAGAAGAGAGGGAAAACCCTCAGCAAGAGGCGACATTACATTAAAGACAACATTACATTAAAGCCACAAAAGAACGTGAGCAGTTAAAAAAGAGAGTAAAGTTTCATGTAAAAGTTATGAGTGATGGAAACTAACATTGAAAACATAGTGTCAGTGACCAGTATCAACAGCGTCAAAATGGGACAAATAGCATTATCTTCCCAGGATTTTATGCCACTACTACCAAAGCAAAAAAAGAAAAAAAGAAAAAAAGTGCTGCTTAAAGCATTCTAGGTAAATTGTGACAAAAAGGGGGGATCCAAGCAAGACAGTAGAAAGGCCTTATCTGTAAGGTCCCTCATTACAGGTATAGATCAGGGGACAGGCCTACTTATCCTGTGATGGGGGTTCCTGCATGGCAGGGGGTTGGACTGGATGGCCCTTGAGGTCTCTTCCAACTCTATGATTCCTATGATTTCTAACATACTGTATCTGATCCCAGGCTTTCAGAAAAGAAGGATTGGTTAATGGAAGCCAGCAGGGGGTTTTGTATATTACACAAAATGTGCAGTTCCAAAACAACACTTACGTAGTTGGAGAACTCTTTTCAGTTCCTTGTTGCTGATATTACTGTAAAAAATAAAAAAAAATATAATCTACAAGAGTATCCACAAACATTTCCAACGTGAAGACATTGTTGGTGTTAAAGAAAAAGGTAGTGGCGACTGAAAATTACAATATATTCTAAGTATTTAGGACTGTACAGTATTGACAATTTTCTGACAGTGTTGACTTGATCATAACATCACTCCTGCTATATTCCTTTTAATATGTGCTGCATCAGGTATTTAAATTTATTTTTTTCTTTGCCTTCTTTTAAAGGGCTAGTCGAGAAATTGCCCACAGTGAGATGCACATTTGTAGCTTTGATTATAGGCAGATTCTCAACCAGCCCTTTAAAAGAAGGAAAAGAAAACATTTAAAAATTGGATACGGCGCATTGGCAATAGTTTATATGTAATCAAAAAAGGGAGCAGAGGTAGTGATTAATTTGCCAATATCATGAAGTGGCTTCCCAATTTCCATTCCTTGTAGCTAATGTAGGTACATCTAATCTACTTTCTTTTCAAACGATCTACAGATCTGTTGATCTGTAACATGCTGTTATTGACGAGAACTCCGTGGGATGTTCCCTTCAACTTCTTGTCCACTTGATATTTGTCAGACAAGCACTCTAGCCTTTCAGAAGCATTTTCTTTTCTTTAACACCTGGAAATTTGGTTTGTCAAGGATGACGAACAAAAGTGCCATGCAGATGACAGGTGAAATCCCTTATGGGGATCTACTGCGGAGCCTTCCATCAGCACTGGAAGGAAACTAGATTAGCTAGGCAGGAAGCAAAGGGAACAGGGTGAGCATGAGTTATGCTCTCTAGGTGATGCACATCAGATAGAACAACAAAGTGTGCAGGCTAAATAGCATTTTTCATGTGGTTTACTGCTTTAAAGTGCTACCAGATCCTTTGCTAATCTTGCTGCGACAGTCTAAGAGGGCTGTGAGCATATAATTTTCAAAACTACAGTAGCCTTTACATGCAACCCCCCCAAGCTTATATCCAACGCTTGAAAAATTTACCTTTTAAAGGACATCTAGAATCCCCCAGCCAGCAGAGTCAGCGAAGAAAGTAAATTTTCCTAAATTCTGCAGAACTGGTTTTATCCACCAAACCCGCTCACATTAAAATATAGCGGTCATCTTTAAGGTGTCACAAGAGTCGAATGTCTTGGTTTGGCTTTCTCTGGGTGCCTTCTGGGGATGAACGCCTTTGAACTTGTTGGGATCTGGATTTCAGAATGAGCAATGAAGTAGACACATTTGCCGATGGCACCAAACTAGTTAGGCTGTTCAGAAAGATTTCTCTGAAGAGACAATCTCTCTGAACATTTACAGTGGCAAAGGCTTATCGGTGCAATCTACTGTCACGTTATGCACACAGAGACACTATATACTGCTGGGATCTCAGTAGATGGTTGCTGGTGAAGAAAGACACCTTCAGGATATAATGGATCTTCCTATTGTTTCAACTCCTTCTGGTGGTGATGGTGGTAGTCACCACAGCTAACTTGACTTTGGTTGCTCCAGCCCAAAATGGTGAATTTCCATTGTATCCAAATTTGTCTTCCAAGTTCTTCAGCACAGAGGTTCATCTCCTTCTAGGTCTGCCTTTCATATGTTTTATCATTTTTCCAGCTCTTTATTCACTTGGTTTAATAATACTTTGTTAGTTACCCTCACAATCCAGGAAATACTGTCCTATGATAAATCCACATTTCAAACACACCTTACCTTTGTAATAGTTGCTTTTATTGAAGTGGACTGAGGATAGCATAGCATTCTATGTATAATGACTATTTTGAAAAAGCATTTAAAGATTTTATTTCATATTACCTTACTGATCTTAAGGAAGCTGCTTGGAGCCATCTCTCTACAAGTTTTTATTGCAGAGCTATAATCACACTGTTAATTCAATCAAATTCCAAAGTACTGTACTTATGTTTTTCCACTTGCTCTATGCTCTACTTGTGCAATTTCATTTCATGGGCTGCTTGCTTTTAACTGAATACCATCAACTTAGGTTTTTTTTTTCTTTTAATATTCATCTTTGTACTAGGTTGATTACTTACCTCACTGACTTTTCAGATTACCCCTTGCAGATAATCTATCCAGTAGTTAAACTTCATTGGATAACCTCTCAAGTTGACAATGATACCATCATTTGAATCAGGAAGTGCTTCTGTGAACATGTCCTTGGAGTACAAATTTAAAACAGTGGCAAGATTGGATTTCTCTCTTCAACAATGCTGAGGTTAATGGGAGCAAAATAAATTTATAACTCTTACCCCCACCAAAAATCCTCATAACTAAAGCCTCTATGAGAAGGGGGAAATGAAGGCATGGTCTGTCCCTCCCCCAATGGAGCAGCACACCACTGTGACCTCTCCTGACCCATGTCAACCTCCCAGCATGCTCCATATCCTTTCCTGCCTGCCATGTGGAGCAGCCATGCCTGGAGAGAGCCTTGCCAGGCCCCCACTATTGACCAGGGGCCACTGCACTGCCAGCAATGAAGGCCTTGGTAAGTTCAACGTTGATCTTTTTCAGGACACTTGCTGGAGATGGACAAACAAAAAAAGTGTTGAATATTTATTGAAATACTGGTTTTACAATTTTTTACAGAGTGCATGGATCTTATGTTGAATATGGATGGATGGATGGATGGATGGATGGATGGATGGATGGATGGATGGATGGATGGATTAAAAAGTCCATTAGGTATAAAAGAAACCATGCAGTTAAAACTTGTGCAATTCAAAGGATAAAATGCCTATGCTAGTTTGTATCTTTACTTCCTCTGTCATCTGATCTTTAACTTTCAGTGCCGGAGTTTGTTACCATTGCAGTTTATTCAAACAAACTTTATTCAATAGATATTACATAAATATCTATTGAATAAAGACTTTCACTTGCCAACCTCTTTGTCAGCTTAACATTTGAACTCTGTCAAAGGCTCCCCCATAATCAATAAAGCAAACATATTCACATGTCTCAGCGTCTTTCCTGAAGTCCACAAGTGCAGAACAATGCTTCCTTTGTTTCGGATCTTCCTCTCAATTCAGACTGAATATCTCCTGCCCCTTCTTCGCACTTGTGAACTCTGCCGTTAATTATTTTCAAGAAAAGGTATTGCAAAAGGTGCTTGAGCTTGTTGTTCTGCAGTTAATACATGCCTTGACATTCTACTTTTGGGATGCTGTAACAGAGCTTGATTTCAGGAAAATTTCAGGAGTTATTCCTCTTTTGTAGTTTGATTGAACAGATTTGCTAAAACATTTACATTGCCATCTTGTTTTAGTGTAAATATTTCTTTGAAAATATCATCATGTTCAGGAACTTTTCTGCCTGTTAAAAAGCTGTGTTGTACTGTACTTCGGTTTCAGATTTCTCTGTTTCTGGTTCAGTATCAATATCTTGTGCAATATATTCTGCTGATCTTTTACCTTCAAATAGCTCTGTCTTGAATGTATTCCCTCACTTGTTACTCTTAATGTCATGCATCAGAGACTGTTACTATTGAGATTGCTGTAAGTCATATATGCTGTACATAACCTACAGTGTTCACCCATTGAAGTAATTATTATCTCTTAAATAATATGCTTTATTTTAATGTCTTCTTGAAGGCTTTCATGGCTGGGATCCGATAGTTGTTGTGAGTTTTTCAGGCTGTTTGGACGTGTTCTGGAAGTTTTCTTCCTGACGTTTCTCCAGACTCTGTTACTGGCATCTTCAGAGGGCAAGGAGCACAGGGAACTAGGAGTTTCTCTCTGTGCAGAACATGGCCAAACCGTCCAAAAAACTCACAACAACTATGATTTATTTTAGCTTGACTGCCAATAACAATAATTTTAATCCTTATGTGAGTTTAAATGTTATGTTGATGATTATTTAAGGTTGTACAGTTCATGTCACCCCTTTTGAAAAAGTATGTTGCTTTAAAATCCCAAGCCATTATGGGGAGATGTGTTATCTGCAGGATTAAAAGAAGGGTGCTTAAAAATGCAAGAGGCAGGGGAGTGGTACCAGGAGACAGGTATTTATTTATCTTATGTACTCCTGGAGGCATCTGGTGGGACCACTGTGAGGTACAGGTAGCTGGACTAGATGGGCCCTTGGCCTGATCAAACAGGGCTCTTCTTTTTATTTATTTATTTATTTATTTATTTATTTATTTATTTATTTATTTATTTATTTATTTTCAGATTTATATACCGCTCCTACTTCCCAAAAGAGAACTCAGGGCGGTTCACATAAAAATTTTAAAAAAGCTAAAAACAGGCACAATAGCAAAGCAGTCAAAGCAGGTGGCATAAGTAGGCCGGGGCAAGAGGAAGGGGGGAAAATAGTCCCTAGTCTTACATTCTTATTTTAAGCTTGAAGCCTTTCCCTGCTCTGTTAAACACCATCAGACTCCTCATCTGATGTTCATTGCCAAGAATGGTCTGCTGTGATAAGTAAGCTGTCTTTCAGAACATCCACGATGTCTGAAGCCTTCACCAAAGAACCCCAGGGTTCCCAAGAACACAGCTGGAAAATTATCGGATTAAACAGCAGGACAAGTGCATGGGCACAACCTCTCACTCACCTTGACCGAGTTGTGTTCTCAGGCTGCCATGAATAGTTCTGGTTGGGTGGCTTTTATGGGTTGCATCTGGCTGCGATTAAGTCTTCCGTCAAAAGGGGATCACTAAGTCAGATATAACAAAATTTAGAGGAGTTTTTAAATCTTTTTTTAAAGTACACTACGCCCTCAATGAAACCTACTTTGGTCAACATCCGAATGAGCTGGAATTCATTCACACAGGAAAAATAGTGGCTCCCCACCAGAACAGGTTATAAGGGAGGTTATAACAGGTTATAAGGGAGTCACCAATGTCTTTCTTTATTCTGATGTGAGTGAAGTAGGGATGGGCACGACCAGAAAAAATTACGTGTCAAGTTTTCGATTGTCGGGATGGGTCCGTTTCGGCTCGTTTCCGTTTGTCGTGATAATTTTCAAAAATTTGTCATTTCCGTTTGTCGTTTGTCGTTTGGGTTGGGGTTAGGGTTAGGGTTGGGGTAAGTGGGCTCTGGGAGGCACCTCTCTGGGTGCCTCTGACGTCTGACCCACTAAGAAGGGAAGGGAAGGGAAGCGTAACGCGAAGCCGCCGCATACCATACATTATGTTAGGGTGGGGGGTAAGTGGCAGAGACACCTCTCTCTCTGGGTGCCTCTGACTCACTAAGAAGGGGAGCGTACTAGCGTACTGACGTACAGGTTAGGGAATGGGATAGGGGTAGGGGATAGTGGGCTGTGGGAGGCACCTCTCTGGGTGCCTGTGACCCACTAAGAAGGAAAGTGTACTTGCGTACGGATCTGGGTTAGGGTTGGGGTTAGGGTAAGGGCTAGGCTTAGGGTTACGGTTAAGGTTAGGGTGGGTTAGTGGGCTGCACCCGTGGGTGCCTCTGACCCACTAAGAAGGACAGTGTACTGGCATATGGGTTAGGGTTAGGGTTAGGGTTCGGGTTTGGGTTAGTGGGCTTTTTATGCCCTCTGGCACATCCAGAAGTCTCAGTCAAAACCTGGCCATGTGAATGGTGGAATGGGTCCAAAAATTTGCATGGTCCCATCCCATGGCCAGCCCATCATTGTGCAGGTGTAAAAAAATAAAAATAAAAATAAAATAAAATAAAATCAATGGAGATGTTTTATTGCAAGAAAAACCCACTGCTGCTACTATAAAAAATCAGGCATTTAAAATACCTAATTTTCAAATGTTTCTGTGGTGCTTTGGTGGGTTTTTGGACCACGATTTAAAATAAATATTGCGGTCGTCATTTTGGATTCCCCCCCACCGCATGGCAAATGGAGACGACGAGGATGGCCCCCCCAGCCTGGTACCAGCAGCCCAGGACAGGAGAGGGGGGGAAGGCCGGGGACCCCCCCAGAAACCACCCCTCTCTGGTAGGTGCCCTCACTGAGGCAGGCATATTTTCGCCTGCTTTTTTGGACGGGAATTGGTGGTGTTTTTTATATTTTTAAAACTTTTTTTCTGTGCCGCTTGGCATCGCGCGATCGCCGTGATGCCATGAACGACGATGAAAAATCAGACCCAGTTTTTCTTTTTCGGTTCGAGTTCGAGTTGGAGCGGAGTAATTCTCATTACCGTTACCCGTTACGTAACGATAACGAGAACCGAAAACGGAAACGAGATTTTCGCCACTCCGTGCCCATGTCTAGAGTGAAGATGATGAAAAGTGGTAATGTGAGGGATCTGCATCAACATATTTAATAAATGGCAGTGAGAACCAACTGGTGGAAGAAAGAAAACAACCAGGGAGTGCGTTGATTAGAATGAAGTAGCTACTCTGATCAAACAAGAGGTCGAAAAAGGTAACGGATTTGGGTGCTGTGGTCAAAGAAAGGGACTTCTCTAATCTCTGTGACAGAGCTTGTGTTTTCTGCATGGATGTCTGGTGCTCAGTGCCTGGCCTCTTTAAGTGAGGCTGCCAATCAGTGGAGACAAAACTGAGATACATGACTAGTTTGGCTTAGCAATGACACCTAGCATTCCAGGTTGTCTAGGGCCATATTTGCTGGAGTTGTAACCCGAACAACACCCTTTCTAAAAGCTTTACTTTCTGTATCAGTTGCTAACTCAGGCAGCTTTCTATGCTCTTTCATCTGATACTTTCAGCTGGTCCAAAATACTACAGCCTTACCACTGACCTAGGATGGTTATGGGGAGCATATGACTTCCCCGTGACAGCAGCTTTGGTTATTCATCTGGTTCTGGGAGGGGCATGGTTGATGGTTCAGTGGGCTAGAGTGCTTAAATGTCAGCTGCAAAGTTGGCAGGTCAGCAGTTCAAATCCTGGGTGCCACACAATGCAGTGAGCTCCTGCTGTTAACTCCAACTCAAAAGCGTGTAAATAAATACAAGTAGATAAATAGGTACCACCATACAAAGCGGGAAGGTGAAACAGTGTTCCGTGCACAGATATGCATTCAGCTATGCTGGCCACATGGCCATGGACTTGCACAACACTGGCTGTTTGGCTTGGAAACGGAGATGAGCACCACCCCTAGAGTCGGACACGACTAGCGCGCATGTGCGGGGGGAACATTGACCTTGACCTTTACCATCTGGTTCTGGGCAGAAAGCCCTTTGTACTTTATGTCCTCTCTACACTTCCTGTGAATTCTCACATAAAAGATGAGCAGGAACTGCCAGTTCAGCAGCTGGTGCCAGTTCAGTTTCTGGCCAGACTGGTGTTCAGTGCTTCTTTTGGTGGGCTGTTAGTCAGGGCAACACTTGGAGGAGGCAGGACAGGGAAGCCAGGGTACTGCTTCTGTTCTAAGTGGATGCTCTTTGGAGGAGGTACCAAACACCTGCTTGTCTAAAAAACAAACCCACACGAAGTCTTAAGCAGCTGTTTTTGCCCATCTCAACTTACATTCAGGTATATGCCTGTCCAGGTTTTGAGATATGCATGAGAGGCAAAAGCCCTCTTCCCAATCTCTGTACCCCTAGATGCCCCAGAAAAGCCTTACCAACAACTCCAAGCCAATCACAATTATTATTTTTTACCAATACCCCATCCTGTTCACTCACTGCCTCCCATCACATACTTACCAAACCAAGGGATTTCAAAACAAAACACTTACATGTGCCATATAAACGGTATGTTTAACCAGACAATCATACAACCAGGTAGCTCTCAAGAATTAGGTATCCCTTATGAGCCCATGGACAAGTTAAGACTTGATTTCCTGACTTTTCCATTGACTTTTCTGGTAAAATGTTGCGTGCACAGAAAGACACAAGAAGCCAAAAGCACCTCAAATGTCATGTGCTACAGCACCTGATGCATGTTGCAGTGTGTAAAAGGAATGGGTTAGGTGATTTGGAGGGTCTCTTCTTCTCTTCCTTCTCCCCCTCCCCCCCCGCACCCCCTTCAGTGCCTTTGATGTGGCATAAAAGGCCATGGGAAGGATTTGTGGAAAGAACTCTAGGGGATAATTTCACAATTGCGAGGCAAGCAGGAATGAGAAGCAGTGAGGGGGTGTGCATGTGCGTGTGCGTGTGTTTAAGCATTAGCTGCATGCAAAAGCTTTAGGAAGAAAGTAAAACATTTTCAGAGATTAGATTCTTCCCATGCCACTGATCCAGAGGGATTCTTTGAAATGCTCATTTATAAGGACCATACGCAACCAACATTCCTCCACACATACATGCTTGCAGATGCCTGCCGCAAAAACATTTGTCTCCAAGGAGGTTCCAAAGGAGGGCTGGAGTTAGAAAACTGCAATTCTGTGTCTAGGAAGGGAAAGTCAAGGGGAAACAATGACATTCTAAAACTATAATGGACGCATTTAAAGGAGGCACACTTGGCTGGTGTAGGGTTTAAGAAAGAATGATCATTTGCAGCAGCCCAAAAAGAACATCCAGGGTGGGGAAACTTAATTTTTTTTTCCAACTGAGGGATGGGGGGAAATATACTTGATATTTATAGTGGATCTCCTTGTTCTTTGATGTCAGTCCATCATTCTTTTGAACTAGGAGGATGAACCAGCAACAAATTATTGCAGTATGGAGTGGTTTTTCTCAAGATTTCAGGGCAGTCTATTTATGCACCAGCACCTGGTTTTCCCATGGGCACTCAAATCTGTTGCTAGGAAATATGTTTTTTCTGCATTGGACTATTTGGGGAAGTCCCTCCCCTCCTGTTCTTACTTTTTTTTATTTTTGCTTTTCCATTGACACTGTTATTTGGAGAATTAAATGATGCAGGTTGCGAGGTGCAAACAGCAATGATGCAGTCTACACATTAATTTACTGCCTGAATGAAAATCAACCCTGGGCATGAACTGGAAAATGCTGATGAGCAGGTCTATAAGTTAATGAAAGAGCAAATCATCTGAAATGGTTTGTCAGAAGGCGATTGGAGAGTAGATCTCATCCTTGGTCACACTGATTGAAGTTTGGTTGAGTTGGAAGTTGTAAACCTACCAGCTTTTCTGAGATTCAGGGCAAAATCCTGAGACAAGGGTCAGACTTCTGTGATGTAATGGGGAGGGTCCCTAGTGATGTCACAGACAGGGGCAGTCAAATGTTGGGAGGAACATGAAACTGAATCCAGGTCTGTTGAGTGGCAATGTGCAGGAAGGGAATCCAGATATATGGGCTCAGAATCCTGGTTAGGACTGGCTAACCAGTTAATACAGTGCTCCCCAACCTTTTTATCGCCGCGGACCGGTAAATGTTTGATAATTTTTCCCTGGCCCGCTTGTTTTGATTTAATAATTTTAATTTAATTGTATTTGAACATGCCTTCAAAATAAAATACAGCTACACCAAAAATGAATATAAAGTGATGTATTTTATTTATCCATCTCCACTCGATTTCTCCTCCCACCCCCCGTTGCCCCACCCACCCACCCACCAGAGATCCGACACCCGGCGGGTCTCTTTTGGAGTCTCCCCACCCCCACCCCGTGCCCCGGGCGCTGTTCCTTTTCGCAAGAGGGGACGGATCTCCGGCGCCCCCCCCGGCAGTTCCCCTGCCGCCGCCCGGGTCCAAAGACATCCCCAGAGGAGCTTTAGGTAAGAAGCGCCCGCCCCCGGGGCCCCAGGCGGCAAGCACTGGATGGGAGGGAAGGCAGGCAGGCAGGGGGAAGGGAAGGGAAGGGAAGGGAAGAGAGGAGGGAAAAGGAAGGCCGGCTCCAGTGCGCACTCGCCCCTTCCACGTGCAGTCCAGCGCCCTCGGGGAAGGGAGAATGGGGGGCCGCCGGGGTGTGTGTGAAGGTGGCCTTCCTGCTTCCCCTCCGAGCCCACGAGTCCCATCAACTGGCCGCTTTCGGGTGAGGGGGGGCGACGGCTCTTCGGAGAAGAACGCAACGATCCCCCCCGGGCCTCTCTCTCTCTCCCTCCTTTCTTCCCAACCCAAAGGCTGGCGACTGGGAAAGCCTTCCCCCCCCCGCCGCCGCTGCGTGCTCTGTGCCCGGGCCCGTCCGGAGTCTTCCGCCAGCTGCCAGCCCCTCTCGTTGCTCGCCTTCCCCGGCGTCGGCGATGGCCGGGTGCTTTCCGTCCGGCCGCTCCCCCCCCCTCGTCTACTGGCTTGGGAAGGAAGTTAATTCATCTTCCCAGCCCGGCGCGCAGAGACTGCCCGGGCGCCTTTGCGCCTGATCCGCCACCGCCGTGGCTGCTGCTGCTGGAGGGCGAGGAGAGGAGGAGGAGGAGGAGGGCGGACGAAGAGGAGGAGGAGGAGGAGGAGGAGGAGGAGGAGGACGCGCCGCCGCCGCCGGGCGGAGGAGGGAGGCAAAGGCAAAGGCGACGGCGACAGCGGTGGCTCCTCCTGCGCTCGTCCAGCCTTCTTCTTCCATTGGCTGCCCGCGGGAGAGAAGAGGAGGAGGAGGAGGAGGAGGAGGCGCCGCGGAGGGGGCCAGCTGGGGGGACGGGACGGGCCAAGCGCAGGCGGGCAGCTGGCCGGGACGGGGCGGGCAAAACAAGGGGGTGAGGCGGCTCCCGGGCGGCCCGGTGCCGATTGGTTCACGGACCGGCACCGGTCCGCGGCCCGGGGGTTGGGGAACACTGAGTTAATATACCAAATGAAATTTGATAGGGAAGCAGTCATCTTGTGGCTGAAAAACCCATCCACGATTTCCACTAGAATCAGCTAAAATATGATTCAGATACCAGAGACGCATCAAGCATTGCCATACACATTCAAACACACAGTTTCCCCTCTTCCTGACCTTCTTCTATCCCAATCAAAATACTTCAAATTCTATGAAGCCCCAGATACTGCAATAATAAAATAACGAGCAAATACAGTCAGTTTGTGCATCTGTGCTTTGTTTGATCGCTTCCTTCCAAATCCAAATTTATAAAGCCACTGAATTTGGTCAGCATTTTTCTGCAGACAATTGCAAAACTTATATAAAAAGAAAATTGTGGGACTGCCACAAAAATGTACAACCTAGCCTATATTTCCACTGCAAAAAGGCATACAATCTTTCAGTAACTGTGTCTTATTTTGATTTGAAATGTTCATCTGTCACCATGGCATAAAACAGTGCATACGTGGCTCTTCCTATTCCTTCTGTATTTAGTAAGAACTCCGAGGACGCCAATGAATTTATTATCTATACCCTCTCTCAATGCCGTGATCACAATGCCTTTGAATGTTCCCTTGAGTTTTGCAATAAATTCAGTAGGTCAGTAAGATTTCCCATCCAGCAGCTTTAGCCCATGCTAGATAAGATAAAACCACAGAGAAGAAAGGGTTTTGGAGTCCCTGACTCACTGGGAAAGCTTTGCTGAACTTTTGAGTACGGAATGACTTTTAAGAACATGCCATTTATTGTAGTGGTTTGTCCACAAAAACATAGTTTTCCACCTTCTCATCGGGGAGACGTGTTTATCCGGTAGCAAGGTCACCTTGATCAGGCACAAAGGATGGAGGTCACTCAAATGCACCCTTCCCAGGTGCAATGTTTATCTTTGGCTACCTAGATTAAATTCAGGTGTGTGTGTTTTCAGGAATTAGTGCTGATATTGATGAAGCAAGGGGCAAATTCTACATTTTAGGGCCTCTCCAGCTGGTGTAATTGTTGCATGGATATCAGTGATATAGCTCACTGCGGGACAATGTTTCTCCCATTCTCCAGTCAATCCAAGACTTCAGTAGGTAGCAACTCTGACAAAGTGCAAGAAAAAAAAAGGATTTTGTGGCTTTTTTTTGGCGAGCACACAATGTACGTGCCAATGCAAAGCAACCTGTCCTTAGAACGGTCCTATCTGCCCTGTCAAGGTTTGAGATTTTATATGTATATTGAAGACCAGGAAATATATGCTGTGCTTTAAAGATGAAATTTGATCAGCTTTATACTAAATGTCATTGTGAAACAATCAGCCAGCTCTCCAGCTAACTAGTCTGAAAGCAAGAGCAATGTAAAACAACATTGCTGCACAAAAAGAAAGAACAAAAACATTTTTTTTCATAAAGCCCTAACACTTGTATGTTGAAGTAAAGAAATGATAAGGATTGCATAACAATGGGAAATGAAACCGTAACTCTTAGAATTCTAAACTATGGGTAGAGCAAATTGGTACCTGGCCAAATTATTACACCAGCACTTTACACTCATGACATTTTTGTCTACTGAGTAAAATGGTATCCAAGCAACTTGCTAGATGGAAGGACCCGAGTTAGTCAACATAAAGGGTATCATCTGCTACAGCAACAACTTGCAAGTCTTGAATTTTAGAAACCTGGTGGTACTTGGTCATCCTAGATAAAGTGGGGATTGGAGGCACTGCTTTGCAGTGGTTCTGCTCCTTCTTGGTGGACGGTCTCCAGAGAGTACAGCTTCCGCCCCTTGGTCCCTCAATTGAGGGGGTGCCACATTCCCTTCTGAAGTCAGTAAAATGAGTTGTTTGTCCCCCAGTGAATTATGTTGTAAACCACCCAGGGAGTGCCCCAGCACTATAGGGCACTATGTCTGTGAAGATTCTCAGTCATCCAGGTTCGTTTAACTGGGAGTTGAGTCATGGCTACTGGACTTCTTTTTTGAGAGATAGAAACGTTTCGCTGTTCATCCAAACAGCTTCATCGGTCCGATGAAGCTGTTTGGATGAACAGCGAAACGTTTCTATCTCTCAAAAAAGAAGTCCAGTAGCCATGACTCAACTCCCAGTTATAGGGCACTATGTAAGTCAAAACAACAAACATTTCAACATACTGCTGGAATTGCATATGTCTACCAGCATACTCCTAAGTGGATACCTTTGGTCACTGTTGTAGTTTTTGAAATCTTAGCGGTTCTGAGGGCAATCTTATTGAATATGGTTTTTTAAAATACGCAAACACTAAACAAACAATTATTTTGAACTATCACACATTTCCTTATACCATAAAATCTGCTCAAGTGTGACAAGATTCTTTGTTGATAATACTGGACTGTAGATTAATATACATATGTACTATGCTAGAAATTTGGGGTGAGTGAAGGGAAGATCTCTGGAAAGTTCAGATATGTTGCTCTGAATCTTGAGAATTTGACATTGAATTTCAAGTGCCTTCAAGGCTGTTGTATCTTACTTATAAATGTTAGCTTTATATGTGATTTCTGAACTTTCAACTTTCAACTTGATGATGATGATGATGATGATGATGATGATGATGATGATGATGATGATCCCAAGAGCATCTTCTGTGCTTCATTTTAAAGTTCCATTCCCCAGGACTGTGTTGGCATACACACAGAGAGGAAAAATGCTTGTTAGAATAATTTATGTACAGGATTACATTCATAAATACATCCAAGACTCATTTTCACAGTTCATAGCTTTATGGGAAGAGAGGGCAAGATAACAGTAAAGGCATGTTGCCAATATGTTTTCCAAGGCACATGAGCATGGCGTTTCTCTTCTGTGTGCAAAGTGGTCCTAAATGAGAGATTCTGAATCTCCCGTTCGTCATTTATTTTGGCTTTCAACACCCAAAAGCCCAAGCCAACTGGGCTGCCAGCCAAGGATTCTGGAAGCTGAAGTCCAGAACATCTGGAGAACCAAACATCAAAATCCAGTGCCCTAAGGGAACACAGTATTGTATTTCAGCCAGGGAGACTTGGTTAATATCTTTTGGGATGCTCTGAAACAAGGCATTGTTCTAAGCCCAAGCAAGTCTGAATATGCTCAGTGTGTAGACCACTGTAGACCATGGTCTAGTTTGTAGACCCTGTTTCTATGCTACCCTTAACTCCATAGCATAACGGCAGGCTGCCAATTTATTTATTTGTTTATTTATTTCATTTCTATACCACCTATCTGACTCTGGGCAATTTAGTATAAACAAAACATATAAACAACAAGGCTAAAATATAATAGAATAAAACAGAAAATGAAAATAATAGAGTGCAAATAACCAGAACCATCAAAACATGATACTGTACCTTGGTTTAAGAGTAACTTGGTTTAAGAGCATTTTGCAAGACAAGCAAACATTTCTTCTAAATTTTGCCTTGATCAACCAGAAGTGGAGCAGGTCACATGATCAGAAGTGAGCCAATGGTGGTTCTCTCTCCCTCTCCCTGCTGGATTGTGGGTGATTGCCTGGAACATTCCATCTCAGTCAGCCTCCAAAGCAGAGGGAGGAGAAAGGAATAGAGGGGCATGGTGGCTCAGCAGGCTAGAGCGCTGAAACTGTCAGCTGCAAAGTTAGCAGCTCGGCGGTTCGAATCCTGGGTGCCATGCAGTGGAGTGAGCTCGCACTGTTAACCCCAGCTCCTGCCAATCTAGCAGTTCGAAAGCATGTAAATGCAAGTAGATACATAGGTACTGCCATAAAAAGCGGGAAGGTAAACAGTGTCCCCTGCACAGAAATGTGTTCAGCCATGCCGGCCACATGACCACAGCCTTGCACAACACTGGCTCTTTGGCCTGGAAACGGAGATGAGCACCGCCCCAAGAGTCAGGCACGACTAGGATGCACATGCAGGGGAAACCTTTACCATTACCTTTACCTTGCAGCATCCAGGAACATTTTCAAAGGGACGTGCAGGTGAGGGTTTTATTTTTCTTTATATTTATATTTTTCTTTAATTTATTTTCAACATTCTGTCTTATTGTTTCAAACTGTTTCCAGTCATGGGGCAGCTAGTCAAGTGTATATAGAGCTACACATTGCTCTTTATTATTGTCACATTAAAAACACAGAGTAAAATCCAGTTATTTGTCCCAAACCAATGGATTCTGCAGCCATGTACCTAAACCGTGGTGTGGACATGGACTTCTAGCCAATTTTTGTGAGGTTTTTTTTTGGCATTTTGTGTTTACAGTATGTGGTCTATGGGTCCCCAGAACGAATCATCTGAGTTTCCATTATTTATTATGAGGAAATTTGCTTTGATATTACAGTGTTTTGGTTTACAAACATGTTTCCGGAGCAAATTATGCTCCTTAACCAAGGTATTACTGTACATAAAAAGGTCAGCAGGAAAGAAGGAAAGTAAGAAGTCCTAAGATTGACTGATGCAACCATACTTGACTTTACTGTTGTCTACCGATTGCTTAGTTGCATGTAATAGCTAGCACAGACTGCAAGAACATAAGCATCTCTCAGCTGATCGTTATTGCTGTCAGCCTGATTGCTATCTTCTCAAGGGATTTAGATGGTTTGGCTGCCCTCAGGTTGCCAGGGGCCAAAGCAGCTGCCTTAGTCAAATAATAATAATAATAATAATAATAATAATAATAATAATAATAATAATAATAATAATAATAATAATAATAATAATAATAATAATAATAATAACAACTTTGTTTTTATGCCGCCTTTCTCCCCGGAGGGACCCACATTATAAATCACATTATCCCAAGGCTTTGACCCTCCCACCTGTTCACTGGGGATGATACTTAATTCATTGAGTTTTAGAAGGATGCCTGAGATACAGAGGCCTACGTTCTTCAACCATTAACTGGGCCACATATTGAAGTTTCTGATTTATACCCAGTGATGCCGCTGGTGACATTTTCTAGGATTCTCAGTCCTGTACTCATAGCAAGGGACCTTCCCGGTGTGTATTTCCCCGGCAGTGGAACTGCTTTTGATAGGACATGTCAAAGGGAGTTTTCTCACCACCTACTGTTCGTTCAAGAGTAAATGTGGAGTGTACTCCTTAGACATGCCTTTAGTAAGTCACCGGCTGCCAAGGCTGGTTTTGTAAATGGGTGGGGCTATGTCCTTTGCCCTTTAAAGTACACTTTTGAAGTGTTTCAGTTCAGTTGTTTTAATATGCACTGGCTGAAACATTGTTGCCATGAGTTGGCCAGTGTAAGGTTGATGACAGCTGCAGCAATTTTTGAGTACTGTATTTAAGCATTTCCAATATCATCTCCAAAGGTGCTGAAGGTTCCATGGAATCGCTTTCATTATCAGGAAACTCTTGAGAGCTGTGGGACAGAAGAAGGAATTATTTTATTAACGAAAATCTCCACTGCGGATGAAGGAATCTCCAATTCATCATTGGAAATTCATCAGTTCATCAGCCCCAATCATGAATCATGATGAATCACTATTTTTAAAATTTGTCCCGATCTCTAGTCCCCATCCTTCCCTGTCTAAGTGCTGTGTTTTAGTGTCCAGAGTAACTCACCCTGGTGCAAGTGTGACTTATTCAAAGTACTTTTAACCCCCTGGTTTTGAACAGCAGTCGGAGGCTTAGCAAGGTCTGTTTCTTTAGAAAACAAAAGGTACGGCCATACAGCTGATTTACATCTATTTCAGTCCCCAATATTTTTTTTTAAAATGGAGTAAAGTCACTTGATAACTCAGTAGGCATGTTCAAAATTGACTCAGGTTGCTTTGATTCATTTTATTTCTGTTTACTGAGCATGCTTTTGGTTTACTGGACATGCTTTTCATTTATTTATTTTTAAAAAGTAAATTATGCATCACTAAAATGAGGCTCTTAACAATGCCCCTGACCTGCTGACCGGCTTCCATGTCCTGGCACACTTGCTCTGTGTGCACAGAGTAGGAGCACAGCGTCCTCTGGATCCTGGCGCACTCAACGAGAGTGGGTGTGCCGGGACACAGGAGACAGTGTGATAATTCTTGAATGCCAACTCACCTTCTTGCACTTTGCCAGCCCTTGCTTCACTTTCCAGGCCTGGCTTATGTCCCAGGATCCACATAGGCACACATTAAAATGACAGCAGCATTCATATCCACAAAACCACACTGAATTCCAATCAGTTTAGAAACACGGCATTTTAAAAAGCCCCTTCTGACCAATTTGAAAAAAAAAAACAAAAACACTAACTTTGCAGGCCAAATACATCGATTTCCCCTTGTGTCTTGTGTTTGGGGATTTATAAATTAATTTCAGTAACAATGAAATTAATATAACTGGTTCTTCTGGCCGGTATGGCCATGACCTTCGTTGTCTTGGTCCTGGCATGCAAGTTGAAGAAGAGAACCCTGTGGAAAGAATTCTGAAACTCCTCTAGAGAATCAGCAAAGGAATGGTTTAGCATACTATTTGGCTAATTCTCAGTTTTTGAGAAAGTGCGCTTGTGTATGCATGGACTTCTGTGTAACTACAGTGGACCCTCTTATAACAAACGGGTTGTATAACATAAAACCTGTACAACATGAAAATTCCGGAGATAGGGGAAATTTGATTAACAGATTCATCTATGGGGAGAATCCATACAACATAAAAATGGTCGTGATTAGGGATTACTCTGTTTTCAATGCATTCCTATAGGAAATTTGTATAAAGGAACATTTGCTTAACATAATTTCATTTGGAACGAATTAATTCCTTTATACAAAGTGCCACTGTAGTTGAATTTGAAGCTGTCCTACTTTGGGCACATCCTGAGTATATATCTGGAACAGTCAATAATACTGGGAAAGGTTGAAGGGAGTAGGAAAAGAGCAAGGCCAAACACAAGGTGGATTGACTTCCACAGTACTAACTCCCAGAATACCTCCACAGGGGGGAATTGATAGTTGTAGTGCAAAAAAAGTGACTTTTCCGAGCTCTGTAGTTTTTGTGGGGCTATGCTGGGAACTGAAGACCATATAGTTAAAGGTTACTTATACCTGCTGAAGTACATTTCCAGTATTCCTCTGTATCAAAATGTGTTCTTTGTATGGTACCTAATTTATCACTGATGTTATCAATGGTTTTTCTGCCATCCTTGTGACCCTAGGCTCATCTCATCTCATCCAGGACAAAACAGTGCGCTTTTTTTGTCCCTTCCTGAAGCCGTGGGGAATTTTTGTTTCAGTTTGGTCTTGGGGGTGGGTGAGCAGAATTTAATGATATGGCACTTCCTGTGAAGTTCATTTCTCTCATCAGAGTTTCCCTCTTGGAAGCCTTCAATCTGCAGTTGATTAGCACAGAAACACACAGAGAGAAAATCTCCCAAAGAGAAGCTTCAGGGGAAAAACAAATTTCTAGCATATTTATTACAGGATTTTGAGGATTTTCTACAGAGAAATGTCCTACTGGGGGATGGTTCCCATTGATGATATTTGGGTGCAAATCCCTCCTCTTTAGTCAGGCATGCGGATGAGAAAAGTGATAGAATTCTCTCCCTTTTTCGAAGAACACTTGTGGCTTAAAAGTTGCATTTCCCCTCTCAATTGACCACTACTACACTTTGGTGAGCTGCTTCTTATTTTGGATCGCCATTTCTCCTTCCATGGTCACGTGGTCGTTATAGCGGTTATGCTGTTCGAACTTCAGCGGGTAGCTAGCAATCGGCTTTCCAGTTCTCACTTTAATGAACCACTTTAAAACTTGTTATGCCAATAGGGGGCAAGGGGGGGAAGCAAAAATTTGTTAGCAGGGATTTAACCAAGCTATCAAGATTGCCTGTCTGCACAGGAGATAGTTGTGTTCCTGGTTGCCTTTTTTGAAACTAACCACAAGCAGGGAGATCACAACTGCTTCAGAGCTATGCTGACAGGGAATAGCACCCTTATTACTTGCCATTTGGAGACCAGCTGAGGCAATCACACAACTGCTTCTATATCATCTGAGGTCTTCTTGCTACCATCAGCAACAACCAGAAAGTGCATGTCTGAACCATCCCACAAAATCTTCCAACCTAAGCTTTTTCACCTAGTTTGCTTCTATTTTTCCACATGTCATCCTGAAACCATACTGTGGTTGCTGTGCTAACCCTCTGAGAACATTTGTGGGAACATCTATACACACGCAGACCTTCCCAGCCTTGAAGACCACAAGTCCTGCTTTAAGGTCTTCTTGTCACAGTGTGTTGCAAAATCTCATGGTGCTTCAGGAACCAGCTGCTTGCATTATACAAGAATTCAAGGAACTCTCTCTCTCTCATATATATATATATATATATATATATATATATATATATATATATATATATATATATATATATATATATATATATATATATATATATATATATATATATATATATATATATATATATATATATATATATATATATATATATATATATATAAAAGCTATTGTTTATTATTAAAAAATATTTTATTAACAAAAGGAAAAGACAAAAGACAAAAGAAACATTAACATTATATAGTGACATACACTGTAATCTTACTTATTTCTTAATTAACCACACTGTGCACCTGTTATTTATACATTTAACAGGGTTACATTTTGTGTTCCAATTTTCTTTATAAGCCAATTTGGGAGGATTTTTTTCTTAAAAAAAAAAAAGAGGCAGAGCCGGGCACTCAACCCTTCCTATAACAGCTCCTTCAGCCTCCTGCAAAAGTAACCTTGGTGAGGTAAACATGTTTGGGTTGAATGCAAAAAGTGGAATAGCTAGAGGGAAGTGGCTGGTAAGGAAAAGCTTATTCAGAAGGATTTCCCCTCATTCCTTTAGAGCCTGTAAATTTTACTTTTAGGATGACAACTCCTACAATGTCCAAAACAGTATTTTAAAGAAACACTGGGAGGCTTTGTCCCAAAAGGTCAGTGCTGCAGTTAAATACATTATTGTGTACTGCATGTAAGCCTCTCAGCCACAGGACAAAGTGTTGCTATTTTTAATTTCTTTGGGATTTTTCAACCTCACCAGACAAGAAGATTCAAAATGCAGAAGTATAGTTGGAGGCAGTGTGAATTCAGAGTGAGAACTGATCTATTCATTGCAAATGGCCTGTTGTCCCAACAAGCAATTCCTTAAGTGTTGAAAAGGTAAGATTGCCAAAGCTGGTAGCTCCTTTAGTCTGCAAATCAGCTCTCTTTATGTTGGGATTGGTTATCAGATGGTAAGCACAGGCTTCATTGGCAAGTATGATAGCACAGTTACAAAGGTTTGCCTGAACCTTCTGGAATGTTGGGAGATAACAGCTATATTGGTAGACCCTGAGAGATTTAAAATAACAAGAGGCAACTGGAGGCCACCACACTGACACTATGGTGACCGTGTTTTGTAAGAGACAAATGCAGTGCCGTTATATTTAAAATGCAGCTTAATAATGTCTGATTGGCATATGTAGCCCAATGCTGTCAGCACTGACAGGTAGCAGCTCTCTGAGGGATTCAGAAATATGCTTTTTCATTTGTACAGGGAGATGCTGGGACTATAACTTGAGGCCATTTGTATCTAGAGCAGGTGCTCTGCTTCTGGACCATTGGCTCTCCTGCAATGTTTCATCCAAGTGTCTTCTACGTATCAGTCAATAAACCCCTTCTTGTTTTTACCTCCCACTCTAAGGCTACCTCTTGGCTGTTTATTTTCTAAGAAGCTGGCAGAGAGCCTCCATTTTGTTGACTAGTTCATCATCATAATCTTTTTAGAAATAGTGAGGACAGACTGTCATGCCCCATCTGGATTATTTCCTCATCAGTTTACTTTGGTCTTGAGTACCAATGACTCTTAGGCTAGATCCTGGTCTAGGTTCTAGAGGGCATAGGAGGGATTGATTTGAAACTAGAACATAATGCATGCCAAGCTTGTGCTGGACCACTAAGCTCTGGTTCTTCCTTGCCTTTATTGTTAGCTTTTTATTGGAGCTAAAACACCAGTGTTCAGGAATTGTACAGCAGCAGTTGGGGACCATCCCAGCTGGTGTGATGAAAGGCACAGCAATGATGAGATAGCCAGCTACTGTTTTATCCCAGCCCTATCTGGAGAGGTAGGGATTGGACCTGGGGCCTTCTACATGCAAAGGATGTGCTCTGCCACTAAGCACTGGCACTCCATTGCAATCACTCCAGCTCGGTGCTGGGGTTAGCAGACCAGAGTCAGGAGTAATATGGCTGGTGCCCCTGATGGTTGGCAGTGCAGAAGGCACAGCAGCTGATGCTGGGTGGTATGGAAATGAACAGCAGCTACTACCTGCTGCTGTTTCCCCTCTTCTTCCTCACTTCCTCATCCTCATGCAAGGTCCAAGGCTGGGAATTCAAGACGAAGGGAACACCAGCAGGGTTCTTCTAACCCCCACATGCTGCAGACAAAAAGGGCCATAGAGACGTAGCCTGAGGCAGCTGAGGTGGGGCAGCAGGCCAATTGCCTTAATCAGCTTTTTTGATTCTGTGTAGAGATTTTGAAATGCACCAGTCTGGACAGATTAAATCTGCTCAAGATGACAGAAACAGAGCAAGACTCTGCTGCCTTTTCCTTCCTTCCTTCCTTCCTTCCTTCCTTCCTTCCTTCCTTCCTTCCTTCCTTCCTTCCTTCCTTCTCTGTCTCTTCCACCCCATTTCCTTTTCTTTTTCTTTTCCACAAAGGCTCTCTCTCTCTCTCTCTCTCTCTCTCTCTCTCTCTCTCTCTCTCTCTCTCTCTCTCTCTCTCGCTCTCGCTCTCTCTCTCTCTCTCTCTCTCTCATAGGCAGCCCAGCTTCTCTTCTCTTGCTCGGGAGGCAAATTCCTCTCAAACAATAATAGTGACATTGTTCCTCACTTTGTGGGCGGTTTTATGGGGCTCGCTTTGGAGAAAGGTGACTGTGGATGCCTCTTGGCCCACATGTGTTTACATAAGGAAATGCATGTGGGTTTTGGGGTGGCGCCTGGTGTCAGCAGCCGCTCTCTGTACTCCTGACCCTGACAGAGCTGCTTTCTTGCTTCTGGGTACATTTACTGCACTCCAGATGTGCGCTGGCTCCAGCGTGGCTGCGGAGCGTCAGGGATCTGGCATCCCCCAGCTCATCGGTCTGTGGGGTAGAATGCCATGGTGGTTGTTTTAAAAGCTGTAATGTTTCTGGGTAACACATCGTGATTTATTCAGCCCATGTTTGACAGAGCTGTTTTATCAAAAGCTCATGTGAAGGGATTTTTTTTTGGGGGGGGGGATGGGGGGGAAGGAAAACTGGTGGGGAGAAAGAGAGAGGGGGGGGGTGTGTGTGTGTGTGTGAGAGAGAGAGAGAGAGAGAGAGAAGGCTCAATGCTCCTTATGTGCTAGGGAAATGAACCCTCTCAACTGTGCACATTTCGAACCTGTGTCGAAAAGGGAGAAACAGGTTCTTTTGCACGACAAAGATCTGCACTTTGCTTCTGCCTTTGAAATGCGCTGGTTGTATTTTTTTGGATTTATAGGAAACAGCATGGCTGGGTGTGTGGGAAATAAGCACGGAGGTGGGGGGAAATGTCTGTCCCAAAGTAATAGACCTTACTATTTTGGATCACCACCACCTAAGATGGTGGAGCGGGGGTGGGGTGGGGGTCTGGGAACTAAAGTCCCAGCATGAATGCTTCCAAGCTGTTGTGTCTAGCATGGTCTCACTCTCCATCTGGTAGCTTCCAGGCAGAAGGCAGGGCCGCCCCTACCACTAGGCAAAACGAAGCAGTTGCCTCAGGAAGAAGATTTGGGATGTTGTGAAACAGCAGCAGATTGTTAGTAACTAATTGGTTCCCCTTTTTAACAGACCAGAGATATGGAGAGTGGTGGTAGTGGGACTGTCTGTGTCTGACTGCAAACTAATCGTGTGTATTATGACTGTAGATTTAGGTTGACAGGGGGTGGGGTCATCTTTCGTTTAGCATCAGGAAACAAAATGTCTTGGGCTAGCGTGGGCCATAGTGCACCACTGGGTCACAGAATTTGGGATAGATTTGTCAGAGAGATAAACAAGTGGGCCCTAGACACCCCCCCCCCCCAGATCAAACCAAGCCTAAACTTTCTCTGGTGGCAAAAATGTTGAAACTGCGGCTACCCTACTTTGGGCAGATCGTGAGAAGGCGGGATGCTCTGGAAAAGACAATCATGCTGAGAAAGGTAGAAGGCCATGGGAAAAGAGGAAAGCCAAATGCAAGATGGGCCGAGTCCCTAAAGGAAGCCCCAGGCTTGAGTCTACAAGAGCTGAGCAGGGCTGTTGAGCACAAGCCATTTTGGAGATCACTGTCTCATTCAAAGGATTGCCATAAGTTAAGGGTGCTTTAATAAAAACAGCAACAGCAAACAACAAACAAACAACAGTATGTAATTCCAAAAGTAGTCTGGCCATTGTGGAACTGCAGTCCTGGCCCTACCATTAGGCAAGTGCTGGGGAATGTACGGTCCTCCAAATGTTGGGATGGGACTCCTGTAACCCCTCAATATTAGTTCATATGGTTGAAGCTCATAAGATCTCCAGCCCAATAAAACCTAGACGGCCATTATTTTCTTTGAGGTTCTTGCTGATGGCTAAAAGATGGTAGGCAGAGGGAGGTGATGCCAGCCGCCCAAGGGCCATTCCCCTCCCTTGAAGAGACAGAGATGTTTACGTCAGGCTACTTGCCCTGCACCCTCAGGTCCAGACTGCAGGAGTGGACAATGCTGTTCCATCTCCAGTGTTGAGGCATGGTTTAACTGCCACTCACATAAGTAGAATGTCTGAGCATGGTGGCTCAGAGGACTAAGGCATCGAAACAGTCAGCTGTAAAGTCGGCAGCTCAGCAGTTCGAATCCCGGGTGCCATGCAGCGGACCCAGGTCCTGCCAACCTAGCAGTTCGAAAGTGTGTAAATGCAAGTAGATAAATAGGTACTGCCGTAAAAAGTGGGAAGGTAAAACAGTGTTTCCGTGCAGTCACGCCACGTGGCCACGAACTTGCACAACACTGGTTCTTCGGCTTGAATACAGAAATGAGCACCACCCCTAGAGTCAGACATGACTAACATGCATGTGCGGGGAGGGGGGAGCCTTGACCTTGACCTTTGCCCCAGCCCAGGCAGGAAAAGGCCTTGCACGGGCCCATTCTGTATGTCCCAGCTTTAAGAGATGTTCATGCTAATGGAGGAGATGGAAGCAGCAGCAAAGAAACACAGGAAGGTTACAATTAGAGATGGGCACGACTTGAAAAAAAATTTTTCCGAGTTGTCGTTAGTCGGGCCGGTCCTGTTTCGGGTCGTCTCCGTTTTTCGTGAAAATTCGCAAAAATTAGTCGGTTCGTTTTTTCGTTTTTTCGTTTCCGTTAGTACTGGGTTTTTTTGGGGGGGGGAGCGGGCTCCTGGAGGCACCTCTCTGGGGTGGGTGCCTCCTCTGGCCCACTATAAGGGAAAGTGGGCTCCTGGAGGCACCCGTGGGTGCCTCCTATCCTCACCCATTAGGAAGGGGAAGCAGGCTCCAAGAGACCCCTCAACATGGGGGTCTCCCCTCCTCACCTGCTGCTGCTGCAAAATGCTATGCAATAGCCATATGGATATTGCATAACATAATGTGCAGACAGTGACTGTGAAGACTAGTGGATGGCACTGAACCCAGAGCCATAGTGAGATGCCTAACTAAGGCTCTCGCACCACCATGTCTCACACAGAAGGGAATGGTACTTGCTGTGTGTAGTGCAATGCAAGCAAGTAGATCTGGCTTTAAGGTGGGTTAGTGCAAGGGCTAGGGTTAGGCTAGTGACGGGTAAGGTTACGGTGGGCTAGTGGGTTGCACCTCTGGGTGCCTCTCTGACCCACTAAGAAGACAGTCTGTGACATATGGGTACGGAGTCAAGGGTTAGGGTTAGGGTTAGGGTTAGGGGGCTAGGGCAGGTTTTAGGGGGCTTTTTGGCACATCCCAGAAGTCTCCATGGCCAAGTGGCCATGCGATTGGTGGGATGGCTCCAAAAATTTGCATGGTCGTCCACTCCCACATGGCTGGCCACTCGGCCAGCCCATCATTGCGCAGGTGTAAATAAAATAGAATAAAATAAAATCAATGGAGGACAGAGGAGGAGAGGAGAGACATTTTGTTGCAAGAAAAAACCCACTGCTACTGTGAAAAATCTGGCAGTTTATAAATTTTCGCGTGTTTCTGTTGTGCTTGTGTGTTTTTGGACCACGATTTCAAAAACAATATTGCGTTCACCGCCCCATTTTGGATCCCCCACCCGCACCGCATGGCATGGTGATGGCGACTCGCGAGTCCGGCTGCCCAGGACGGGGGGGAGGCGGGACCCCCCCTCCAGAAACCACCCCTTCGGTAGGTGCCCTGCGCCCTTAGTCAAGCAGGCATTTTTCCGCCTGCTTTTTTGGCCCGGGAATGGGTGGGGGGAGAGTTTAAAAGTTTTTTCCTGTGCCGTCCGTGCCGCTTGCTTGCGCTTTAATTGCGGCGGCCGGTGGCCGGCGAGACTGGGCTTTTTGCTGGCTGGCTGCGAGCCTGCGGCGAGTCCCACAGAGCAGCCCACAAGGATGGGGGATGGGGGGGGAGGCCGGGGACCTCCAGAAACAACCCCTCTGGTTGGTGCCCTGAGGCACGGCAGGCATTTTTCCGCCTGCTTTTCGGCCGGGAACCGGGGTTTTTTTTACTTTTAAAAACTTTTTTTCTGTGCCGCGTGGCATCGCGCGATGCAAATAACGAGCACGACAAATCAGACCAAAATTGTTCGTTCGTCGGTTCGAGCTCGAAGTAACGGAAACGAGTAACGGAAACGGAAACGGGAATACCGCTAAGTCGTGCTCATCTCTAGTTGCAATTTAAAGCTGAAAGTTCTGTGAGTGTAGCAGCATGGCAGTTACTCAATAAAATATTTATTTGAAGACTTAGACACCGTAGACATCAAGAAACACCTTTCCAGTTGAAATATTAGAATAGTGGTGGACCACTGTGGCCTCTAGATGTTGTTCACCTACAGCTACCATCAATCCTAATGTCCAGAGCAAATGGGTGAGGGATTAGGGTAGCTGTAATCCACCAACACTTGGAAGAGCGTCTTCAAGCTCTCTTCCTGAGGTCCTAGCTTTTCATGCCCAATGAGTTGTTAGCTTAGGCATGCCATTTGTTTACCAAAACCTGACATAGTAGGATATGCTCCCGTGTGTGTGTGTGTGTGTGTGTGTGTGTGTGTGTGTGTGTGTGTGTGTGTGTGTGTGTGTGTGTGTGTGTTCTGCCTGCTTTGTGCTGTCTTTGAACTGGCATAATGACGGGGATATTGGGAAAGGGAGTACATAAGAACATAAGAAGAGCCATGCTGGATCAGGCCAAAGGCCAATCTAGTCCAGCTTCCTGTATCTCACAGTGGCCCCACCAGATGCATTTGGGAGCGCATGAGTAGTGTGTTAGATCATAATTGTATTGGGAGTGATTTTTAAGTAAAATATTAGAGTAGCAGAACTGTAGGACTGTAGAGTTCCATTTCCCCATGCTGCATCTCAGGAAGACAAGCCAACCTTTGAAGCCTTGGGGAAGTGGCACAGTTCCAGGGCTCCCCCAGAAGAAAAGAATGGGAAACCACTTCTGAATACTCTGTACCTAGAACACCCTGGACCCATAAGAGAGAATTGATTTGGCAGCACAACTATTATTAATAAAGGTGGAGAAGATCCCTGAGGTCATCTGCTCCAGGTTGCAGCTGATGTGAGATTTTCAGAGCTAAAACCTCAGTGACAAATGGCCATTCAACCTGCTTAACACCTCCAACGGAGGAGAGCATTCCACCATTCCACGGCTGAACAGTTCTTATAAGCACAAAAACCTTCCTAATGTTTAATCAGAATAGCTTTTCTTCTCTTTTGAAAGTTTTTGTCTGGTGCAGCCGCAGAGAGCAACTTTGCTCCATCTTTTGTGCAACACACCTTGGGATTTCTGGAGACTCCCCTTGTATTGCACCTGAAATTTTGCTTCTCCAGGCAAAACATACCCAGCTTCCTCAGTCGTTCCTCACAGGGTTTGATTTCCAGATCCTTAAGCACCTTGGCTGTCCTCTTATGCACATGTTCTAGCTTGTAGGTATCCTCCATAAGCTGGGGTGTCTGTGCATGTTTTCCTTCCCGGTACCTGCAGTGCCTGCATTCCAAGCGTGCAAAGGATTCCCCAGGCCTTGGGTGCATTTTATGGGACAAACATGGTGAACATTACATATCTTAAATATGATGGCACATCTTCCAGCGATGAGTACAGGGGTGCCATGCTCTTGGTTATGCACTCTTCAGCTGAGCCCTAAGCAGATGGAGTTGCCATCTGGGCCTGCTTCTGTGGCCTGCTCTCCTGGAGGGATGATTTTAATTTCTATTTTCCCCTGGACTGATTCTTCCCTGAACTGATTATTTTGTGACCACATCCACATCAAAAGCATTTAGATGAGTGACTCATCCCCATGGCTTGCTCACATGAACGCTGGGACAGCAGCCTCCAGAATTCACTCATAACCCCAAGAAAACATTCTCTACAGTTACGTGGCCATGGGGAACGGTTCCAGCCATCATCCTCCAGCTGCAAAAGCTTGAAAGGAGCTCATTTGAAGAGGCAGAATTAAATTAGAGCAATAATCTCATAATCCACAAGAATTGGTTACAGAGATGCTAGTGCTGCTTGTTTTATCTGCCTTTCTTCTCTGGGGCAGTATTACCATGATAGCTCTGGAAGTTGAGTCATGGCTACTGGACTTCTTTTTCTTGAGAGATAGAAACATTTCGCTGCTCATCCAAACAGCTTCATCAGTTTGGATGAACAGCCAAATGTTTCTATCTCTCAAGAAAAAGAAGTCTAGTAGCCATGACTCAACTTCCAGATAAACTCACCTGGATGAATGAGAATCTTCACAGACATACAATGATAGCTATGAAGAAAGTCGATTAATTGGGGTTTGGCAGCTTCCAACCAAGGGTTCCCTCTTCTACCTTTTGTCTACTGCAGAAACGGGACACTAAGCAGATGTGTCCTATTATCCTCACTGTCATCATCATTAGAGATGGGCACGACTTAGCGGTATTCCCGTTTCCGTTTCCGTTACTCGGTTCCGTTACTCTACGGAAACGGTAACGGGAATTACTCCCCCAGACTTCGAGCTCGAACCGACGAACGAACAATTTTGGTCTGATTTGTCGTGCTCGTTCCTTGCATCGCGAGATCGCGCGATGCCACACGCGGCACAGAAAAAAAGTTTTTAAAAGTTAAAAAAACCCGGTTCCCGGCCAAAAAGGAGGCGGGAAAATGCCTGCCGTGCCTCAGGGCACCTACCAGAGGGGTTGTTTCTGGAGGTCCCCGGCCTCCCCCCTCATCCCCCGTCCTGGGCTGCTCTGGTGGGACTCGCCGCAGGCTCGCAGCCAGCAAAAAGCCCAGTCTCGCCGCCGGCCGCCGCAATTAAAGCGCAAGCAAGCGGCACGGACGGCACAGGAAAAAACTTTTAAACTCTCCCCCCACCCATTCCCGGGCCAAAAAAGCAGGCGGAAAAATGCCTGCTTGACTAAGGGCGCAGGGCACCTACCGGAGGGGTGGTTTCTGGAGGGGGGAGTCCCGCCCCCCCCCCCCGTCCTGGGCAGCCGGACTCGCCATGCCATGCGGTGCGGGCGGGGGATCCAAAATGGGGCGGCGAACGCAATATTGTTTTTGAAATCGTGGTCCAAAAACACACAAGCACAACAGAAACACGCGAAAATTTATAAACTGCCAGATTTTTCACAGTAGCAGTGGGTTTTTTCTTGCAACAAAATGTCTCTCCTCTCCTCCTCTGTCCTCCATTGATTTTATTTTATTTTATTTTATTTACACCTGCGCAATGATGGGCTGGCCGAGTGGCCAGCCATGTGGGAGTGGACAACCATGCAAATTTTTGGAGCCATCCCACCAGTCGCATGGCCACTTGGCCATGGAGACTTCTGGTATGTGCCAAAAAGCCCCCTAAAACCTGCCCTAGCCCTAACCCTAACCCTTGACTCCGTACCCATACGTCACAGACTGTCTTCTTAGTGAGTCAGAGAGGCACCCAGAGGTGCAACCCACTAGCCCACCGTAACCTTACCCGTCACTAGCCTAACCCTAGCTCTTGCACTAACCCACCTTAAAGCCAGATCTACTTGCTTGCATTGCACTACACGCAGCAAGTACAATTCCCTTCTGTGTGAGACATGGTGGTGCGGGAGCCTTGTGAAGGGCGGGCATGACCCTATCACTCTCACACTGGTCTCACGTCTGCACATTATGTTATGCAATATCCATATGGCTATTGCATAGCATTTTGCAGCAGCAGCAGGTGAGGAAGGGAGACCCCCATGTAGAGGGGTCTCTCTTGGAGCCTGCTTCCCCACGGGTGCCTCCAGGAGCCCACTTTCCCTTTATAGCGGGCCAGAGGAGGCACCCACCCCACAGAGGTGCCTCCAGGAGCCCGCTCCCCCCCCCAAAAACCAGTACTAACGACAACGAAAAAACGAAAAAACGAACCGACTAATTTTTGCGAATTTTCGCGAAAACCGGAAACGACCCGAAATGGGACTGGCCCGACTAACGACAACTCGAAAAAAATTTTTTTCAAGTCGTGCCCATCTCTAATCATCATTCCTTCTCTGCCGGAAAGCAGGTGAAATAGGCACCTGCTTTCTGCAGTAGGCAGAGAAGGTAAGCAGGCAGACCAGAGAAAAGCAGAGAAGAGAAATTCTGGTTGTGTTATCTTAGATCCAGGGTTCAGTAGTAGATGCAAAAGGTAGGGGCAATAGAAGTTCAACTTTTAGATGGTTAATTCTACAACCTGGAAAAGTGATATTTTTTTCTGGACTAGGACTCCCAGAGTCTTCTTAGCCTGCATGGTCTTACAGGCTAAGGGTTGTAGCTCAAAAATAACATCTCCAGTTTCTGGTTAATTCGAAGGCAAAAGATGAATAAACATATCCATAAATCAAAGCTGAAATTGCAAAATCTCTGTGAAGGGTCCAGTTCTTCCTAAGCATGACATGATTTCACGATTCAGCTTTGGATCGAGGAAAGACGAGGGGGAACCTAGTTTTCTGTTTCTTTTTCAGCAGAGAAGACATAGAAAAGACATAGGCAGAAGATCTCGTCTGAAAACTCCCATACCCTTCCAATCTGCTACGTTCTGAGAACGATTTCGTTTGTTTCTGGCATATGGTTTTTGTGTGCCAAATTAATAGAAAATGGAACAGGTCAGTAATGTAGTCTGTGGCTGAAATCTTACGGCTGCAAAACAAAAAGACACAGGTTTGCCAACAACTAGATGAACTTTGGACTAATTTGGTTCTGTGCCTTTAACAACAATTTGATGCACAGAAGACAGGTTTTCTTTTTGTTTTTCACGCTGGCCCAGCATGGAAGTGTTAGCAGTATGTGTCTTTGGGTGCGCAATGATTGGATGCTTCAAAAATGCCAGGAGTAAGAGCAAGGGCCTGGGGTAAACAGCCTGTGGGTGCACGCATGTGCTTGGGGCCATCATGCAGTTTGCAGCAAGGCATGGAGCGGAGTGCCTTGTGCCTAGTTCCACAGGCAGCTGGTCCAGGAATATTTGGGGCCTTGCTTTGTGATGTCACAAGAGGCTGCCCCTCTGACGTCATATCCACGCACCTGATATCTTGAGGAATGGGATTCGGTTGACCGACAAAACCTAGCTGTCATCCCAAAAAGTCTCATTATTTCTTTTCCAAGTAGTTTTTCTCTGCTCTTTAATAGAGAGATACACCTGGAAACCTCTGAAATAAAAGTCTGGTGGCTTCCTTCACTGTCTCCCAGTATTACCTGCCAGAAGTGGTGGCCTCGTCTGCTGAATTGTAGAGTTAATGCTACTTTTTCATTCATTTATTCATTCTGATTGATTGATCAATTGATTTTATTCATTTAAATGTTTCCTGTCTTTCTCCCTTTAGGGCAGGCATGTCCAAACTTCGGCCCTCCAGATGTTTTGGACCACAGCTCCCACAGTCCTTTGCCATTGGAAATACAGGCTTGGAATTCTGGAAGTTGTGGTCCAAAACATCTGGAGGGCCGAAGTTTGGACATGCCTGCTTTAGGGAATCCTATTTGTTACCCTGACTTAGACTGGTTTGTTCTGTCAAGCTTTCAACTTGACATTGCCTTCCCCCAGACATCTCTGTTTCTTTCACACATGCATACACATATCCTTTAATGATAATTATAGCTCTTAGTTCTTATGTATGCATGCTCTGTTCTGTGCAGCACTTTATTGTGTGAGTTTTTAATGGCCCGTTTACTCTCTATCATCAACAAATGCAGCAAATAAAATTTAGTAAAAAAGATTAGTGGCTTTTTATTTATTTATGAGTTTGCAGAGAGAAAACACTCTTTGCAATTTTCAGAAGTGCTACTGATGATATGGTTGCCAAATGTTCCATTGGCCTTTGTTGTTTTACCTTTAAGAATAGTTTTGTGTCTTTTGATGCTAGCAGGTGCTGGTAAAGCTTCCTTCAGCGCTATGGAAACAAAGCTCTCCCTGGCTAAGATCCTGTTGACTTTAAGTACAGACTAGGCTAGAATTTTCTGGTCAGTTGGCAACCGGATTGAGTGAGATCAGGATCTCACCCAATGCCTCCACAGAGTCTATGAGCTCTACTCTGCAGCTGCATTCAATGCATAAATTTATGAGGCTATTTTAATTACTAACTACAAGGGTTATTTTCACGAGCCAGGGGAGATTCAGAAATCTTTAACCCAGGATTTAAAATGAGCCTTCCTTAACTTTTATCGCGATGGGGGGCAGGGAGTGGATATTGAAACAAGAGATACAAAAGGAAACTGAGGGGGAGAGAATTCTATCCGGGTCAAAATCTCACACTAGCCGCTAGTTCACTTCACAGTTTAAGTAAATAATTTTCATCTCCAAGTCTTCTTTTTGGGTTGGGGGGTCACATCAAATATGCCTTTTTTCCCTGGGATGAAATATTTGGATAATAGCTGGGGTGTTCATGGAATCTCTGACTTTACCAAAGGCTGGGTGCGGAGAACGCTTCCTTTAGTTTTCACAGGGAGATATAAAAGCAGCTCAATTAATCTAACTTTTATTGCACCTCTGGGGCATGAGGAAGATGTTATTTGAACAAATGGTTCCTATTACGTTCAATAATTTTATAAAATGTTTTTGCACTGATTTATAGGCTTCTATTAAATGGACAATATACTTCTCGGCTCCTCGAGGGGCTGAGCAGCCGTCCAAATTTCAATTTTGTTTTATATTTGGGTTGTTTGTTGTTCAGTCATTTCCTTTGCTTCGCATGAAGTTGTTATTTAGTTCTAGGGTCCTGTGGTGGGAGGTGGCTGTGTCAGAGAATGATAATCAGATATTTTGGCCAAAATGTTCATTTAATCTGGGGGTGGGGGTGGGGGTGGGAGCTTGATTAGATGAGGAGAATTCTCCTACGTGCACTTGACAGTGGAACTCCCGCTTATTTGTGGCCTATGCCAACACTAGGTACCACGGCAACAGAGCAGAAGGAAGTGGGAAGGAGGAAGCGCAACCCTCTGACAGTTGAAGGCTGCAAGCATGCTGCTTTTTTATTAGGTTGCTTTCACTTTTTGACATCAACAAATATTCCTGCAACTTGCAAAAGCTTTGAGGGTTATGTAAGCCAGGGGTGCCCAAACTTTTTGTAAGGAGAGCCAGATTTGGTGGCTGAGAATGTGTCAGGGGCCGGTTGCTTCACAAGGTTCCCGGTGATGCCGGTGGTGGTGCCCCCCCCCCCGTGCGCGCCCAGCCTCACATAGTTGCCGGCGGTGCCGGTGGCAGCAGCATGTGCAATGGCTGGTCGGCCGGCTGGCCCAGCCCCACAAGCTTCCCAGCGGTGCTGGTGGTAGTGGCCCGCCCCCTCAGCCGCCCATCCAGCCCTACAAGCTTCTGCTCACCGGCCGGCCGGCCTGCCCAGCCCCTAAAGCTTCCCGGCCGGACTTTGGGCAGGCCTGATGTAAGCATTTGCCACGTGTGTGTGTGTGTGTGTGTTATGTGCTGTCAAGTCAGACCTGACTTAGAGCAACCTTAATAAGGCTGTCAGGGCACGTGAAATATTTTGAGTACTTTTAGTAGTCCCACCACCTCTCCTTTGAGTGTCCATGGCCAAGTAGGGGTTTGAACCCACATTTTCTGAGCTAGTCCATCATGTTACACTACACGGTGGGCATCTGAATTGAGCAACAGCGGTAATTTTGTTTTCCATTCAGAAAGAGGGAAGAAGGACAAGCACAAGAAAGCAGAGAAATAAATATTTGCCTGTTTTACTTTCATTACGTTCCTCAGAATCCCACCAGCATCTCGTCTCATCTAACAAATTCTGTGTATAGTGACAAGACTTTTTCTTCCCAGGTCACAGAAAACAATGTGTATTTAGAGGCATGCTTTTCCTCATATAGGCCTTTTGAAGCTTTTAAAAAACACACAGGATTATGTTTCTTTTCAAACTGACTGAAATGTTTTGTGTGTGTTTTTGAAATCTCTTTGGTCTTTCTCTCTTGTGCATTTATTTGAGTACAATACACACCAACAAGAGAGAGCTCTAGGGATGTCATCCGGGGGAACTGCGCTGGAAACTTAGCTATATCAATCCTTTTCACATCTCTGTTGTACCAATATGTTCTTTTTCCAGCACTCACAGAGAGAGAGAGAGAGAGAGAGAGAGAGAGAGAGAGAGAGAGAGAGAGAGAGAGAGAGTGTGTGTGTGTGTGTGTGTGTGTGTGTGTGTGTGTGCGCACGCACACACACACATATACAGACATACTATGTGTGTGTGTGTTCATACACAGAGAGAGAGAGAGAGAGCAAGAGAGAGCGGTACCTCAGTTTAAAAATGCTTCTGTTAAAGGAAAAACCCAGTTAAAGAAAAGAAAGTATTGGAAACGGGGATGCCTCGGTTTAAGAAAAAACTTCAATGGGATGTCCCAGTTTAATTCCCCACCCCCACCCCCGGCAAGGCATTAAAAGTTGATGGGTGATGTTTGCACGATGAAAAGAATGGGCATGCCTCGGTTTAAGAAAATTTTAAATGGAATGCCCCAGTTTGCCTTTTTTTCCTGACCTCTGGAATGGATTATTTGGTTTTCAATGCATTCCTATGGGAAAACCATGTTTCGGTTTATGAATTTTTCACACTATGAAATGGCTCAGGGAACAAATTAATTACTTAATTGGAGGTTCCTCCTCTCTCTCTCTCTCTCTCTCTCTCTCTCTCTCTCTCTGTGTGTGTGTGTGTGTGTGTACACATATACACATATACACATATATCCATATACCCCCACCCATCCCACACAGTATCAGTAGGAGCATTTGCATTGTTGACGTTTACATGCTGCTCCAGTTATTCTTTTTCAGCCTAACCTACTCTACAAGGTCATCAGGAAGCCTTGAGCCTGTAAATATAATTCATCAGTTAAAATAAAATTCCACCAAGGATGGGAGGCAGTTGGGGAATCAGTGACAGAAATGCGCCAAAAACAGCCTCCCCTGCTCTGCTCCAACCACTCACCCCATGAGGCCACTTTGCCCCGATTATTTACAATGGAGCCCTCCACTGCCACTGTGCAGTGGTCACCTCAGTTGAAGTCTGGTAAACCAAATGCTTTACCTTCTGCCTCCTGTACATTGATTTGTGCTTTTCTATCTTGATTTACTTAAATCAGAAAACTAAATAAAAAACCCGTATGTCTAATGTGAAAGCAAGGAGACTCAGGGTTATTTATTATTGTTTCTATAACTCCAGCCTGCCTTCTCTTAAATCTTGATGAGTACACCAAGTTGCCCTGAAACACAGTTTCTTCTAGCGTTATTAATTTGTCTGGGATTCCCTGGGCTTTAAGATAATTTTCATCCCTTATATACACAGAGAAGAAAGGATACATTATTAATTACTTGAACAGCTTTTTTCATTACCCACAAAGGCAATTTAAATATCTTTCTGGGGGACAAGAGTTGTTTATTGAATTTGACATGGATGATCCACCTCATGGGAGGCAAACAGCAGTGCCTGGGAGGAGGTAGACCTTTTCTATCCAAATATTACATTGTGGGAAACAGACCCATTGTCTTTTCTCACTTCTCAGACCTCGGCAAGCTCCACGTTTATCTTTGGGTTGGATGAGTCAAAGCATAGACACTAGTTAACAAAGGAGAGCTCGCAAGCTGAAGGGACGTCCAATCCAAAAATGGACCTGAAGGAGCTGACTCATCAATTTCCCATTGACTCAACAGGCCTACTCTACTGTGATGTCCTACGCTAAGCAACAGGATTTTGGCCATTGTAGGCTGTGCTTTGGAGCTGTGTCAAGCATTCCCCAGAAACAAGGCAACATTTGAATGAAATCCGTGTTCTTTAATGTAGAGGCACCTCGGAATCTCAAGGACTAAAAGTGTTCTGCTTGTATATCGCCCCATATCACTTCAAGTAGTCTCTGGGCAGTTTACAGTTTTAATTAGAGTATGCAGGCTACACATTGCCCCCCCCCCCCCGCAAGCTGGGTACTTACATTACCGACCTCGGAAGGATGGAAGGCTGAGTGAACCTTGAGCCGGCTACTGACTGATCCCCAGGTCGTAAGCACAGTTTTAGCTGCAGTACAGGCATTTAACCACTGTGCCACGAGGCTGTCTGCCTGCTTCTTTATTTTCTTATTTGCAAATGATGAAAAAAAGTCTTCCTATGCAGGGCTGAATTTTTTGTCATGTTCTTTTTTGGGAGAGACCATGCATGTGAGGGAGGTGTGAGACTGTTTTAAGAGGAAGGTTGGTCACGAAGAGTTGGTCACGACTGTAACGACACAACACACACACACACACACACACACACACACACACACACACACACACACACACACACACACACACACACACAATCACTAGAAAGAGAGGAGACTGAGGAGGACTGACCACAAACACTTATCTCGCCAAGGGTCACACAGGGACTCAGTTGCTGGAGCAATGACCTCAGCCTGTCATTCCATCCCAGGGCCTCATCCATCTCCTGTGCTGGCCTGCTAACCCTCCGTACTAGCCATGCTGACAGATAGAACAGCGATTAAGGACTTGTTGCCATAGTTCACTTGAGGCTGTCTGCATTTCAAATGGCTTTCAAGAGGGGTGCCAGTTTTGGAAGTCTGCTGCCATTTATCCTGTTTGTTTGTTTGTTTTTTGGGGGGCAGGCCTTGCTTTTATAGCAATACAGTATTAGAAAGGGCTAAATGTGACTTGCATTTTAGCCCCATATGTTTAAACAGAGGAGCCAACATTTTGAGAAAATCTGCTTCCACTATTAACAGAATGCAAGTTTCTAGGAATTGCGCTTGCTGGGAATGGGGGAATCTGGGGCAAAGCCTTGGCGCCACTTTGTAGTAAAATAAAACAAAATAAATAAGCACAACAAAATAAATAAGTACAACATTTAACACAGGCAATGTTAAATGTATTAAATTGCACATTTTTAAACAAATGTTAACAAATTTAACATGTGTTAAATTGCACATTGTGTTAAATTAACACAATTTAAATGTGTTAAATTGCAACACAATTGCAACACAAGAGGATGTGAATGTGTATATTTCAACAGATAGATCCATGATTAGAAAGAACTACCAGAACAGAAGTGTAATGCTGCTCACCATTGTGGTGAAGGCTATGGACAGTCTATCTGATCAATCTGCTCCCAAAATGCTATCTGTTGAAGGGCAACTTCAATGCTCCTGCTCGTCCTGCTTGTCCTTAACTCATACTTGTATTAGATATGCTTTAAACAAAGAACTGTCCTCTGTAAAGCAGGATATATACTCTGATTGCAACCATCCCCCTCTATTCTGCACTGATTAGGCCTCCACTTGAATATTGTGTCCAGTTCTGGACACCACAGTCCAAGAAAGATACTGACAAGTTGGAACAAGGGACTGGGAACCAAGCCCTATGTGGAAAGACAGAAAGAACCGGGGATGTTTAACCGAGAGAAAAGACGACGGAAGGGTGATATGATGGCACTTTTCAAATATTTGAAAGGCTGTCATACAGAGGAGGGGCAGGATCTCTTCTTGATCATCCCAGAGTGCAGGATGCACAACAATGAGTTCAAGATAAGAGAACTCAGCTTTAGGCTGAATATCAGGAAGAACTTCTTAACTGTTAGAGTGGTGCAGCAATGAGTGCTCCAACACTGGAGGCATCCAAGAGAAATCTAGACAACCACCTGGCAGGTATCCTTTGATTGGTATACATGCCCTGAGCAAGGGGTTGGACTTGATGTTCTTGTAGGCCCCGTCCATTTTCACTATTCTATGATTCTACGTCTGTGCTAAAGTAATTGGCTATTATAAAAGGCCCATTTGATTCCTTGAAACTTACAGAGAAGTTGATTCAGTAAATCTCTGTTGGGTCAATGGACCCTTCTGTGATTCACTATTGCTAAGCAACAGGATTTTGAGCATAGAATTTTGGGTGGTAGGGAGAAAATGGTTCAACATGGTCTGAATTACATCCATTATGTTTTCACCACATCTTGCTATCTTGGTCCCACCTACTGCTGGGAAGATCTTTTGAGGAAGGGGGAACTTAGCCGATTGGAATTCTGGAAAAACAGTATCTTCTCCAGCATGAGATGGAAGCAGGGCAAAACATGGGTGTCTATTTTTAAAGACACAAAGTGCTGTGATCATGACTTGAGATCATGTTAACGTGGCAATAACATAGTAGGAGTAGAAAACTTTTCCAGCCTACTGACTTTTGTCTGTAATTTATTTCACATGAAAATAAATTACAGACAAATCTGCATAACAGAATGGCCGTGAAGAATCCAGCTTTTTGGAGGATGGTTCTTTATCTGAAGGCTGGGGAATACCTGACCTCGTAGATCAGGGGTGGGCAAACACTGATAACAGAACTCCCAACATTCCTTGTCATTAGCTAGGCCAGCTGGGGCTGACAAGAGTTTAGGTTCAACAGCATTGGATGAAAGCTTCAGTTTGCCTAATTCTGCTCTATCTGGTCTTGGACTACAACTCCCATCAGCACTGTCTAGCACAGTCAATGGTGAGGAATGGAGAGGGAGAGTGTAGTCCAATACCATCAGAATGGCATACCTCTTCTAGCCACTTTCTGTTTGAGAGGGTGCCCTATTCAAGTCAAGAAAGTCCAGGGGGGTGCTGAAGTTGCCAATTAACAGTTAGTACTTGCCTTGCAGACAGACAGGACATAAAAGCAAACTGATCACAGCCTTCCCCACTATTATGAGATGCACCATACTTCTATTTATATTATATTAATTTCCCCACATTTGCCTGCCTACCTGCCTGTCCACTGTATCTATCTGTTGTTGTTGTTGTTGTTGTTGTTGTTGTTGTTGTGTCATTTACAGTTGTGACGTACTCTTCGTGACCCCCATGTCCACGGAGTTTTTCTTGGCAGGAATACTGGAGTGGCTTGCCAGTTCCTACTCCAGGTGCATACAGCACCTTGTATTCCCTGGTGGTCTCCCGTCCAAGTATTAGCCAGACCCAACCCTGCTTAGCTTCCGAGGTTAGGTGAGATTGGATGTGCTCAAGGCATCTAGGCAGCTATAAGATAGCTATGGTAGATTATCTATGTATGTGTGTGTGTGTTGTGTCGTTACAGTCGTGACCAACTCTTCATGACCCCATGTCCATGGAGTTTTCTTGGCAGGAATACTGGAGTCGTTTGCCAGTTCCTACTCCAGGTGCCTCCAGCACCTAGTATTTCCTGGTGGTCGCCCATCCAAGTACTAACCAGGGCCAACCCTGCTTAGCTTTTGAAATCAGGTCAGATCAGATGTGCTTTGGGCATCTAGCCAGCTATATCTATCTATAAGCATGTTTAAATTTTATGAAAATCTGTCTCTTCTGCATTTAAGGCATTCCTTCTTCTGGGGTGATGCATATGTGGTCTGCTACATGCCAGGGTTACAGGGCATGTGTTGTTAACATTATACAGTAATGTGTATCACTCTCTCTAATTAAAAAGAGAAAGAAGTAGTATGGGAAGCACGTTAAAAGGAACTCGGGCTAACACATGTTCTTGAATATGATGTCTTAACTTTAGAACTCATACCAAACTGAAAGTATGTAGTCAAAATTTGCTCACTTTTATTGCTAGTTATCCGTATTCCTTTTGTCATCCTGCTCGTTATCTTGCCTGCTGTTAAGCATTTAGCTTGCAAGCTCCTTGGGACAGAAACTCTTCCTGCTTCCCTCTGCTTGCATGGTATGACTCCATGTGCATTGATAATAGCGTATAGATTAAATGATACTACGGTAGCAACTGTTGCCCCAAGGAAAACGAAAAAGGCAGACTGTCTGACCCAGCAGAGTTACATGGAGTGATCTTTTCCCAGTGATTGAACTGATCATCATTGTGTTAGTTGAACAAAACCGAGTCCGTGAAAGCGTCTGCTGTAATGCTCGTCTAATGTAGGATACTGCCAATGATATTTTTGTAAGTTTTTTGGGCTGTTTGGCTGTGTTCTGGAAGTTTTTCTTCCTGACGTTTCACCAGACTCTGTGGCCGGCATCTTCAGAAGGCAAGGAGCTCAGGGAACTAGGAGTTCTCTCTGTGCTTTGGGGAACTAGTTCCCTGAGCTCCTTGCCCTCTGAAGATGTCGGCCACAGAGTCTGGTGAAACGCCAGGAAGAAAAACTTCCAGAACACGGCCAAACAGCCCAAAAAAACTCACAACAGCTATCAGATCCTGGCCGTGAAAGCCTTCGAGAATACAATATTTTTGTTATTTTTAACTGACTCTCTGCAGTGCATCTGAGGAGTTGTGGGGAAGACAACCTCTGCAGGGAGGGACTCGTGGAATACCAAAACGAGGATAGAAATACCTTGACATGGGTGTACAAGCTGAGTGAGAGCCTTTTGCTGTCTCTTTAGGACTCCTTGCTTTCCAGCCTGCATACAAAAAAAGGGTGGGTGGGAATACAACAGCCTATTTTCTCTATTTCCTGGCTGCTAACTTTAAAATCTGGATAAAAGACACTGTTGTCCTTTAATTTGCTAGAAGGTCTATGACCCTTACACGGGCCCAGTGGGAAGTCAGGAGCCTGGCTCCTGCAGGCCAGACCTTTCGCACTGTTTCAAACTGTTTCGCAAAATCATCAGGCAGCAAGCAGTTACTCTGTTTGCTACTCAAGGGGGGGGGCAACTTGGGCCTTGGGACGCTTTCTGCAGAGTTGTGTTTTGTTGATGACAGCCCACCTTTGCTAGGCTCCTTGCTTTAAAAAAAAGCAGAAGAGGGAGATAGCAAACCATCTGTCAAGTGGCAGTTAAGTCAAGGGAAAACAGCAGGTTCCCCAGCATGGATATGTATCAAAACAGCACCTAATCTATGAAAGATATGGGAATCAAAGCATCACAAGCTATTTTGTGTGGGGGGAGGGGTGGGGGTGGTTGGGTAACAACTCCTAAATACAGGCATGGACAGATTTCAGAATTACTGGATTTTGTGGCTCCTAGAAGACCAAAGTTCCACCAGCTGGATCCAGGTACAAAATAGTGACTTTGGCTGATGACATATGCTAAACATGCAATGGCTGGGGTTGGTCTCCGAGCCAACAGTGGGAAAGGTGATTTCCCTCAATTTCACTTGACATGGTGTTTTGGATGTCTAAGGATTGGTAGTCTAAAACAAAAATAAATAAACAAATCAAAACTGCCCTCTTTTTTTCTTAGAATGTGTTAATCCTTAAAAAAAATGAGTTTTAATGAATACTAAAACCATTCCTTGTTTTCACCCAACTGTTCCTTTGTTATCTTAATAGCTACTTAATTTAGAAGGGGACTTTAAAAAAGGGAATTAGAAATGTGTAGTGATCATCAGCAAATCATTCTGTAATCTACCAGTATGTCTCAATCAACATTCATTTTGCCCATACTGTAGCTCTGAAATCTCCATCACAGTCATATGGCAACAGCATAGCACCATTTTCTATAAAAATTGGGTGTTGGACTAGATAACCCTGCACCCCTCCAAGCTCTATAATTCTATGATTCTACTGACTTGTGTTTATGCCTGAAAATATTACAGGCATCTTATGTGGTCTCTACATCATTGCCATGTTTTCTAAATATGATGCTTATTACAAAGTGACATTTTCTTAAACATTCTCAAGAGCACAGAAAAGCATATGGTAGGTGATGAAGTTCAGATGGTCTTTGGGCGATTTGCAAGAGATTGGCAAGAACAACACCGAAGAAGCCCACCACCACCACCACCACCACCACCACCCACCTCTAAATTTAGGTTGCCGAAAAAGAGTGCTTCCGTGAAAACTAAAAAAGCCAAAGGGCTTTGTGTTTGTGTGTGTTTGACTGGACTGGAACACTTTGGTTTATGTGCTGATAACATATTCGTTGGTTGAACATTTTCTGAAGCATCCTGTTCTTTCTTTGGTAGTATATGTCTGCCCATTAGCTGGTGCATCTCAGCTGAGTCGATCCAGGTAGCAGGTGGCATCATCCCCTTGCTTACTTTAGTGGAAGTGCTTAGTACCTAAAACCAGCTGTACTGTTTTGGTAGACGAGGTAGAAATCCCTGAAATCTTTGTCTCTGCTGATGGAAAGACTATATTAGTAAATATAAGAGTTTGCTACTCATTTGTGACACTCAGAACCTTAGGTCAGAGCATCTGCCTCATTGTGCCAATGGTGCTTTACATCTCAGGAATCTTGTGTAAAAAAGTGTGGATCTCCAAGGCTGAAGACTCTGAAGTTCTGTTATTTTCAAGTCTCTTGCACTTGTCTATGCTTCATGTGAGAGAATCAGTGATGTTACTTTAATGTCAGCTTTGATTCCCCACCCCTGATGCTCTGATGTTGGAGCACCCAGCTGAGCATCAATAAGGCATCCTGAAAAAGACAGGTGCTTCTTTCTGGACACCAGCATGCTCAGAAGGGGAAGCTAAGCATGCACATGTGGATATAGGACACTGGCCATGGATCATGGCCACTAAGTTTGAATGCCACTAGGTGGAAGGCAAACACATTGCCTCCATGCCTGCCTTTTTAAGTATTATTCATTTCTGTTGCTGCTTCCTCATCCCATAGTCAGGCTAGTCTTATAATTAAGGGCCTTTTCACACGACCCCTAAGATCCGCTGGCCACTTAAATTCGGACCAGAGATCTTAGGGTTTGTCACCGTTCCTGCGTTCCCACCCCCTCCGCACTCCTGGCTGCTGGCTGTGTGAGGGGAGGGAGAAAAAAAGGAAGAAAAGAATGCCGCTCACCTCCGTTCTGCCATCTCGCTTTGCTCCCGGCACTAAATTCAGATCTCTTAAAGGGGCGGGGGGCAAAAAAAGAACAAACAGAAGCAAGGAGAGCCCGGCAGTCACTACTGTTATATCCGCAACAGGAATATTCACCCTCCGAGAGCAGGTACATGAAAAGTGCGCTGGGACGCGCTTAGGTGGGCGTGGTCGCACTTAATTATCTGTAAACTCTGGAGCTGGTGGGGAAATAATTTTAAGCTCCAGAGCTGGGAGCCATTTGCGTCGGAGTTTAGGGGTCGTGTGAAAAGGCCCTAAGCTGGATTCAATAACTAATTTGGAACAATCCATTGTTACTTCTTGGTAAGATGGAACGAAATAGAACAGTACTATAATACTAATACCTGTAATACTACTATATTAGTATTAAAGTGGGATCAGACAGTTTATAAAGGATCAGTCTATTCATGATTCTGACTACAAATCATGATGACCTTTCTGATGTTTTCTAGGGAAAAGTTGGGCTATTCGGGAATTTTATTTCAAAATGTAGTTTCCCCATCTTCTGAAGCAATATGTGTCTAATCCTACAGGATGATACCCATTTACCTGGGACTAAGTTCTGTAGGGCTTACTCTGAATATATACACCTGCCTAGGATTACACTATAATCCACCAAATGTTTGAGAACAAATCTATGAGAAGGCTACTGTCTTCTTTGCTCTCTCTGCGGCCTTCCCAGATACATCTGGTTGGCCACTGTGGGAAACAGGATAGTGGATTAGATAAGACTTTAGTCTGACCCAGCAGGGTTCATTTTATAGTACTAATCTCCCCCCCCCCATCAGATTGTACTGCGAACGTGGCCTCTTGCCCCCAGTAGCCAACGTCACTTTGTTGCAGTGCCTCCCTATGGTTCTACTCAACAGCTTTTTCTACAGTGGTTACCAAAGTAGCAGAACAGAAGATGACACTGGGTTGCATAAATATTGCACACACAGATAGATAGATAGATAGATAGATAGATAGATAGATAGATAGATAGATAGATAGATAGATAGATAGATAGATAGATGCAAATGAAGAATTAAGTAGTAGCATTTATTAGAAATTTAATATATTTTTGCTTTGCGGAAAAGACTGTGACCAGGCATATTTGTTTAGTCCCTCCAGTGTCCAGGTACAAATTGTGAAAGAGCAACTTCAAGACCTCTGCTCTCTCTCTCTCTCCTCCTCCTCATTGATAAACTAGATTTGGGTTGGAAGCCCTTCAAAGAGGGCTGCCCTTCATAAAATAAGAGACTCAGATCTGCTCCTCTCCTTGATAGTAGCCACATGTTGCAACCCACATGAGATTAGTCCTTTAACACTTCCTATTCATTTCCCCGTGCAGGCTCCCTCTTAAGTGCTTCACTTAGTTAAACCAATAATGGTTATGTCTTCAACCTACCACCTTGCTCTTTGTTTGTCTTCCAGTCAGTTTGGGGCTGGGAGACAAAAAGACCCGCCACATGGAAATCAGAATTGGCCACCATACAAAGGGAAGTCTTGTTTGGAGGAGCTGGCAAAGAGTCAAAGCAATGAAACGCTAGCTATCTTGAACCATGTTTTCACAGCAGCGATAGCAAAATCATATTTCTCTGGTGCAAGAGAGAGTCTTCATCAGGTTCCCTCAGATTTAGAAGGATTTGTTCAATTTTTTTCCCTCCATGAAGTTATTAAAAAAAAACTTGAAACGGTTTCATTGTGTCCCAGGGCTTGCTATTTATTATTATAAACGAGGGTGTCAGGACCATTAAAAATAAATTGGAAAGCAAACAAGGAGGGTACAAGGGAAGGCCAGCTGATTGAAACCATGCAGCCCGGCATTTGGGGCAGACAGACATCTCTGCCGTTGGAATAATGCTTGGTCTGTGGTGAGGCAAAGGAAATGGATCAAGCAGCTTCGGTGGTGGTGCATATGAAATCATGGCCCTATTGAACTTGATGACAAAACCCCCATTGATTCTGATGGGGGGGGTCACAGATGTCACCCAGGGCCAGTGTTGTCATCCAGAGTGGCCACTGCAAAAAGGAGTCCCAAAGAGTATGCAGGTGTTAGTGAAATGGCCCCTGCTAACTTACACATACAGATCACCATTAGAAACCAGTTTTATAATTTTAACAGAATCACAATGCATCTTACCCTATCGGAGAAGAGAGTCATCTGATGACCTGGTGCACTGGCTGGGTCTGCTGTTCAGGGGCTGCCACACCTGGATGGGTGACTTCATATTTTGGGGCCTCTTTCCTTCCGGTGCTTTTTCTTTAATTTGGACATGGACTGGACAACAGATTGTCAGATGGAAGACACCTTCAAAAGAAAGATGGTTCCCTGGCAAGCCTTCAAATGGAGGACTGTCCTCCCCCAACTGAAGATACATGGCCATCCTAAAAGTTGTCTGGCTTACATAAACAACTGTCAAGGACGCAGTTTTCAGGAAGAATTCTGGAAATGGCAGAAACAGATATACTGGACAGTTAATTAACTAGATAACTCGGCCAACTGGGAGATATGGTGGAGATCCTGGACCGCTCGTCAGCTCACTGTGATGATTTCGCTGTTCGCTTTGAGGGGACAGTCACTCAGATTCAAATATTTAGTTCAGAATCCAGGGATGTGTCCAGTGCATCGTGCTTAGGTCTATTATTATTGGATGAGTTTCAATTGTTGAGACCCAAGGATGTGGACAGGGTGCTTGGATCTGTCCGCTCTACCACCACATTGCTCGACCCTTGCCCTTCTTAGCTAATTGAAAGATCTGCCAGGGGGGTTAGCACCTGGGTCCAGGAGGCCATGAACACCTCTTTAAGAGACTGGTCCCTACTGTCTTGAAAGAGGCAGTAATTAGACCACTCCTTAAACAAAACTTAACCTGGACCCAGGGCTGGTCGTTAACTACCAAGCACTAGCGAACCTCCTTTAGAAGTCAGGTTTCAGGTCTGGTTTTGGTACAGAGACTGCCTTGGTTGCTCTGTATGATGGCTTATGCCAGGAGAGAGATGGGAGAACTGCTCACCTAAATTTGTAGACTTTATTTATTTATTTATTTATTTATTTATTTATTTATTTATTTATTTATTTATTTATTTGATTTTTGAATGTTTTTACCCCACATTTCTCCTTGGAAAAGGACCCAAAGTGGCTTACAATAATGAGGGACAATATACAGACAAGAACATTTAAGACATATTCAAATTAAAAACAGGAAATTAGAAGGGCATCTTAGAACATGAAAAGGTAACATTAAAGCTATAAAGAGCACGGCAAGAGAAAAAAAACCCGCATTATGCGGGAATGTTCATTTAATTGTTCATTTTAATTTTGAATTGTAAGCTGCCTAGAAACCTTCAGGTAGATGGCGGCATATTTATTTATTTATTTATTTATTTATTTATTTATTTATTTATTTTCAAATTTGTATACCACGTCTATTTCCCAAACGGGAACTCAGGGCGATTTACACAAGATTAAAAAAGAATCAGAAACAGCAATAGCAGCAATCAAGGTGGCGGGTCAATGTTGGCAGGGGCGGGGTGGGGGGGAAACACCTGCACCCCTAGGCTTTCTTGAAGGACACCAATGAAGGAGCTTGCCGCCTCTCACTTGGTAGGTCGTACCAAACACTAGGTCCAACAACCAAAAAGGCCCGATTACGGGTGGTCGTTTTACGGGCCTCCTTCGGCGTGGCAATCTGAAGCGAGAGGGCCAAGGAAGATCGGGTGGGTCGGGCCAGGTCTAATCGTCGGGAGATACGCTCTGTCAGATAGACAGGGGCCAAGCCCTGGAGGGTTTTGTAAACCAAAACCAACACCTTGAACCTTATTTGGGAGGCAACGGGCAACCAGTGCAAGCGGGCCAGGATGGTGGTGACACGATCAAACTTACGTGCACCAACCACCAACCTGGTCGCCGCATTCTGGACCCGCTGCAATCGCCGAACAAGGTTCAAGGGGAGCCCCATGTAGAGGGTGTTGCAGTAATCCAACCTCGATATGACCAGCGCCTGTACCACTGTCCTCAGATAATCCCCATCGAGGTACGGGAGGGCGATAAGCCTAAGATGGTAATAGGCCGACCTGGTCACGGCAGCCAACTGGGAATCCAGGGACAAATCCGTATCCAGGACAACGCCCAGACTCCTCACTCTTTGCGCCAGCTGGAGGGCGGACCCATCCAGACTGGGAAGAGGGCCACTGTACCCCTCCGGGCCTTCCCCAAAGAACAAAACCTCGGTCTTCCCGGGGTTGAGATTGAGTCTGTTTGTTTGTTTAAAGAAGAAGGGAAGAGATGCTCCATTGCAAATGCTCTTTCCGGAAACCACCCAGTAACACTCACAATGAAGGAGGGAGGGAACAGTGGAAGTGACACTTTCTCCTTTTGTGCTCCACCTGCCTGCCTCCAGGTGGCTGTGTGAATGAAGCCTGACTCTCAGGGTCCAAAGCATCATGGGAGCAGTGGCCAAAAGCGATAGCCACCCCTTCCCATAATGCTTTGGCCCCCGGCCTTCAATTCAAAGCCAGGCATTGTTCACACTAAAGACCTGGAAGCGACCACAGCATGGAGGTAGGTACTGTAGGTTATTATTAAATGAAAGAGAGAGACTGGCTGTGGCAGCTAAACCAACACCCACACCCCCAACCGAGGCTCCACCATCTCAGGCAAATGTGTCACTCTGGCTAGTGGCTGGGCCAGCCTTGGGGTGGCACCATCCCTACACAAAGGACTTTTTAAAAGAGTATCCTTTATTTAAAGGAAGAATGAAAGGTGCACTGTTCTGCTTCATAGAATGAGACAGCAAGCAGCGTGATAAGAAAGCAGTAGGTATCCACTGAATTAATTTTCTAAGTTTTTTTTAAAAAAAGATAAGGTTATATAGTTTATTTATCACATTGCTCCTCCAAAATCCTCATACTCTGACATTACGTACAAGTGCAGAAAGACTGAGATAAATAAGCCTAGTGTGTATGCATGCCTTGGAGAACAATAAAGCCATATCTCTGTGCTCCTCTGATGATCCCCTTCCATAGCCAGAAAACATGGGTGGTTCAAGATTTGAAGAGTGTGAATAGGAAGCCCACCCCCCCAAGCCTTCTGGAAGCTTCCACTTCCATTCTGCTGCAGCATCTGGTGAAGATGCCTCCGTTATTATCATTTCCACTCCATCCACCCACTCGATCCAATTTAGGCAGAAAACATGTGCTGAACAGGTTTAATTACATCCAGGCGTCAGGCCACTGCCACTGCTACTCTGAGCTTTGACATTTTTTTTAGTTCTTAAATATTCACAGAGATTTCAAAGAAGACTAGGAACAACCTCCCAAAGGTTTGGAATTTTTTTTAGCTTCTTAGCTTTCCACCCCAAAGGAAGGAAAATCTAAGACGCTGCAGGGTGAAAAATCGATACAAGACAAGAAACTGTGTGTGTGTGTGTGTGTGTGTGTGTGTGTGTGTGTGTGTGTGTGTGTGTGTGTGTGTGTGTGTTCAAAAATTCTTGGGAAACAATGTGAAGCACATGCATTCTTCCATGGGACTGCAGTCAATTAACACAAATATTAATCACATAAGCTGCAGGAACAGAACCCTGGCAAGTGTAGCGACCCACATGCTGGTCCTGGCATGAGAAATGGCTAGAAAGTGTTCTCTGTGAATAAAAAAGTCTCTTTCTCTCAAAATAAGAACAAGATGGGAGAAGAGGATGGGTTGGAATTCTTATCATTCTATACATCCCCATATCCTGAGATCAGTTATTCCAATGCAGAGATCCCCAATGCTGACACGCTTTGAAAGCTGCTTTGATACTGCGATTCTACCAAAAGGGCCATCCTTTTGCTCCATCTTGAGACACTGGCTGGAAACTCCTATTCAGCAGGCAGGGACATAAATCTCAGAGTCAGTCTCTTTCAAAGAGAAGAAACTTTAGTTTTGAGGAATGAGGCATCTCTACCCAGTATGTTCACCTATTCCCAACTAGCCCCCAGGGCTCCCTGGCTTCAGTTTGTATATATGTTTGCTTCAACACCTTGACACATTAAAAGGCCAGAAAGGCAGAGAGGAAATTAGGGAGAGAACCGCAGTTAGTGTGGAGTTTGTCCTGAGATTGCTGGCCAGGCCTCAGAATATGCTTCCTAGACTTGACCACAAATCACAAAATTCTGTGTCTGTGGAGGGGAGAAAGTTTGATTTTTGTCTGTAAGATGATTTTTAAGCCTCTGCTTATTCCCTTTCTCCATGTGCTGAAGGCAAGCCTTCTGCAAGCCCCTGAAGCAGCAGGTGGCCTAGAAAAAAATGTTCCCATATCACATACAGTATTTGCACAGAAGGCTGCACAGGTTGTGAGCCTTTGCAACTACACCAGCTTCTGGGTTCATCTTTGGTGCCTGCCTGGCTATGAAAAACTGGTACAGTGGTCCCCCACCCATTCACGGTTCATATACTGCGGTCCCGCTATATCGCAGGACCACAGTATATGAAAAAAGACCCCCTGGGGTAAGGGGGGAAAGGCCTGGGGTAAGGGGGGGAAGGGTCTGTCGGAGGACTCAGAAATGACTTCCGGTTTGCAGGGAGGCCCTTTTGGGGCCTCCAAAAGACCCAGAAAGGCCTTCACAGGCCCGTTTGGGGCAGCGCCAGGCTGGGGGAAAGTACAAGAGCCCCCAGCTAGTCACCCCAGGCCCAACCTGACCTGCATCCGCATATTGCGGATTTTCAATTATCGCAGGTCGGGATGGGTCCCTAACCCCCACGATAGGCGGCGGGGGGGGGGGTCACTGTAGATTCCCTTGGGCCTCCAAGCCATCCAGTTTGCCAGATTTCACCAGAATTCTGGGTCCATTTCTTTGGATTATGTGCCCATCTACCTGGTTAGTCAGCTGTCCCCCAAACCAGGTTTGAGCTTATCTCCCAGTCTTTGCTTGGTAGGCCTCTGTGATAGGCTAACTTAAAACTGGAGCTACTATGGTCTTCTACAGTCAGTACAGTCATGTGGTGAAGGTGCCTGGTTCACTGAACGGTATTATCCAAAAGTTCAGGGCCAAAAGGTGAGACTAGGAGGGAAGGACTTCTCCTATCACAATTCCCGTCCTCCAATTGTCTGAAGGACCATGGACCTTAGTGCAATGTTTTTCCAAATTTCATTATAAAAAGCAACTTCACCAGAAACCTCTCTTCTTCAGGAAATCTAAGGAATTCTTATAACAAATATATGGAAGTCCATTTCCTTCTCATCATAAGCTTGTTGTAGCTGTGTACTTCACATATACCGAAGGTCAATCCAAAACTTTCCAACCAAGCTCTGATTATGGAAATGAACTACATCTGGAAAGTGCCAGTGCAAAACTTTGCTCCAGGAACAAGCTGAAATGAAAAATAAACCATGCCTCTAGAACAGTGGTTCTCAACCTGTGGGTCCCCAGATGTTCCTGGACTGCAACTCCCAGTAGCCTCCACCACTCTCTGTGCTAGAAGGGGTTTCTGGGAGTTGCAGTCCAGGAACATGTGGGGACCCACAGGTTGAGAACCACTGCTCTAGAAGATTCAACCAGTACCTGAAATGTTATGGATGTTTTCTATGTTTGAATAAAGACAAATCTGATGTCATATGAACAGTGGGAAGAATGCCAATAACATTACCAATGAGCCTGGTCTAATATGGAGAACAAATGTTTTATCTGGAAGAACCTTAAGTTGAGAGAAGATATATAGGCGCTTCCCTTTTCAACTGTTAGTTTCTCATTCTACAGACTTCCTGATAAAATTGTGTGCAAATCCGAATACCATGACCAGATTTGCTTTTATTATTTTAATATAGAAAAGAATCATAGCATGAAAGAAAAAATCAAACAATGAACAAACTAACGACTGGAAGGAAGGAAGGAAGGAAGGAAGGAAGGAAGGAAGGAAGGAAGGAAGGAAGAAAGAAAGAAAGAAAGAAAGAAAGAAAGAAAGAAAGAAAGAAAGAAAGAAAGAAAGAAAGAAAGAAAGAAAGAAAGAAAGAAAGAAAGAAAGAAAAAGAAAGAAAATATTTGTCAGGGTAAATGGTGAACATGACAGAGAGCAAAATGAGCTAATGAAAGCCTAGTGAACAAACACAATCTTTTATATATATACACAAGAGATTTAAGTAAAGCTTTCATTTGCTAGTGCTTTAGTTCATAAAGTATGGCTCCATGTTATAATCCCACAACAGACAGGAAGGGATTCTATATTATTTACTTCATTTCAGAAAGATCAGTGCAGCCCACATTTTTTGAATAGTGGGGTTTTATTTATGCCTTCATTTTATGTTATTTTTGCTGGTAAACAGAGATTGCTGTTTCAGTGCTGGTATTTTTGCTGACCAAACTATGAGCCTGTTGGAAAATGTGTCTCAAGAATTCCCTTTTGTCAAACTCTCTTGCGTCCCCTCCCCCATATTTATGATTTAACAGGAAATATTCACCCATGTAAAAATGTCACAGGGCTATCAAACTGATGGATTCAATCTGCAGATCAAGCACAGACTATGTAAACAAGGTGGGGAGAAAAAAAAATCCCATAGCCACATGCAAAGTTATATCCCTATCCTCAAGAAGGGAATCATAAAAACGGAGACCACTTAATAGCAAAACTAATTGAAGGGACGCCTACTTGAAGGAAGCAGATTCCATTAATTAAAAGAGAGAGAGAGAGAGAGAGAGAGAGAGAGAGAGAAGTAAGGTTCAAATGAAGACTTTACAAGGGAGAAATTGAGCAGGGGCCCAAATGTTCCTTTGTAGATCGGTTTACACAGACCTTTGCATTCAACTGGAGAGGAATGAGGCTGGAGATCGCATCTGAGGAGAGCATATTCAAATAGGATGTCATTCCCACGGATGTATTTTATTAAGCAGGCCGTTGGTCAAGGCTTATTCCACCTACGCATGCAGCACAGTGCAATGGAAATGTCCCTGGTCACAGTTAGAGTAGTCTTACAGAGGAGTTTACTGACTAAATCCTCATGGATTCAATGAGCCCAGCCTTTTGTGATTGACTATGCAGAGCAAAAGGATTTTGGTCATAGTGTTAAAAACAACAACACAAAGTCCTCTGAAAGCATGAGTAAAGGAATCCTCCACCAACACTACCTAACCTTCTAGCATGGTCCAAGCAGAACACAGGGAAAGGATTCCACCAACCTCAGCTTCTTCCTCCTACCTATAGGCCTGTCCTGTTAGAAACCCCAAATGCACAGCTACATCCTACATGTTCTACCTTGTCAAAAATGCCTAGATAAGCATTAAAGGAACTGTAGCCTTGGGCTGCAATTAGTAAGCATATTTATTAGGAAGAAAATTCCATGAAATTCAGATAGGCTTCCGATAGACCTCTTTGCCTTCCCATTCAGTGTTGAATAGGGATGGGCACAAAATGGAAAATAATGTTTCGTTTCGTGCTCACCCCGTTTTATTTTGTTTCATTTCATACGTACGAAATGAAATGAAACAAAATGGCTCCCCTGGGTCCTAGAGGCACAATTTGGTGCCCGGGACTCCGGGAGCCATTTGTAAAAGGTTCCTGCCAAGCTGTCAATGGATAGAGCCCTTTAAACCTGGGACAGTCAGTACCAGGGGGACAGGAGCCCTTAGAAAATGGTTGGGAGGGCACTTCCAGCCATCGCGCTCCCCCCCCGAGCATTTTTAGAGGGGTTCTGCCACTCTGTCAATGGCTGGAACGCTTTAAACCTGGCCCATTCGGCACCAGAGGGTCCCCCTGGTGCCGAGTGGGCCAGGTTTAAAGGGCTGCAGCCATTGACAGCTCAGCAGCAGCCTGAAAACAATGGAACGAAATGGTCCATTTCAATGGGAAAAGGACCATTACGTTTCATCTATAACGAAATGCTGCTTCCTCGTTTCGTTTCATTTTGTTACATAATGAAACAGCATTTCATTTTTCGTTTCCTGCCCATCCCTAGTGTTAAAGATTCAATCTCTTATATGGAAAACAAGAAACTGCCTACCTGTTAAACAGAGAGGATCTGCTCTGGGGTAGCAGCAACAGCAATGTGTGTATATTCTTTTAAATATGTTTTGATCTGAAGGTGTAATCTGGACAACAATATTTCATTCTCTGATCAGGTAATGACTGCTATTGGTGCTTTCCCAGAACATGCTGGGCCAGCACAGATTTCTTCATAGTAACTAGAGGTGGGCATGAACCAGAAAACCCATGGTTCGGGTTCGTCTGGTTCAGGCCCACCCTTGGTTCGATTCAGGTTCATAGGAATGTTTTAAAAAAATTAGTACAAACCCGAACCGGTTCATTGTTCGGGTGGTTCTTACCAGCAGTGGTGGCTCCTGGCTTCTGCAGCAGGGATTTTTGTTGTTGTTTTTTTTAAGCTTCTGCTGCCCAGCAAGAAGAGGGCTTGGCTGGCTGGGCAGGCAGGCGCCTTCGGTGTCCGGTGGTGGCCAGCAGGACGGCGGGCAGGCGGAGCTTGTCGGGGCACAGCAGAGGCTTGCCAGCGGCCGGGCGCGAGTACTCCGGTGCAGTCCGGTCAGGCAAGCGTCCAGTGGGGCGGGCAAACTCGGAGGCTGGGTGCCGGGTTTGTGGCCTCCGCGGGGCGCACTTGGCATCGACTCAGCAGCAGACCCGCCCACACAACCCATGCTCGGGCTGTCTGCTCAAAGACGCTGCCGGCTAGAGGAAGAATTACCCTGAAAGTAAGAAAAACAAACCAAAAAAGCCCCGTGCCACAGCTGTAGCACGTGGCCAAACCTGGAAGTTCGCTGCAAACTGAACTTCCGAGGGGCTTTTTTTGTTTGTTTGCTTTTCTTATTTTCAGGGTAATTCTTCCTCTAGCCAGCAGCGTCTTTGAGCAGACAGCCCGACCACGGGTCACCGGCTCGCTGCAATATAGCCCCACGGGCAGGTCTGCCACTGAGCCGACGCCAAGCGCGCCCGTGGAGGCCACAAACACCTACTGGGAGTCCGGGACAGCCACTGCCTCCCAAGGCTCAGCCCACACCTGGCAAGCAGCTTGCCTTGACCGGTCCCATTCGCCCCGCAAAGCCTCCGAGAGGCCCCGAGGAGGGCGGTGGTGGCAGCGGCGTTTTCAGGAAGGCTGGCCTTTCTCCATTTTTAATTGTTTTTTTCCCCACTGCCGTGCTGACCACATGGCCGCACGGCAGTAGGCTTCCCCCCCCCTTCCTGGTCGCTGTCCCTGAAGGACTTCTGGACCAGCACCAGGTAGGAGACATCTCCGCCCACCCACCCCCATTAACGAACTGAACCAAACCGAACCAATTTTTCTCGGTTCGGTTTGGTTTGTGTTAAATTTGCCCCTAGGGTCGTTATTCATTCCGTTCCATAATGGAACGAATAACGGATAATGGAACAAAAAAAGGTCATTTCGTGCCCATCTCCAGTTGTAACAGCTCACAAGCACAACACGGTGAAGCCCATGAAATGTTTTAAGCAGGAAAAAGACATTGAGAAAGAGACAAGGAAAAGAGAGAGGGGGGAGGGAGGGAGGGAGGGAGAGAGAGAGAGAGAGATGAGAACAGGAGAAAACACATAGCATAGGCTTGGCATCTCCTTTTTTTAAAAAAGTTTTGCAAAATTGGCTTTGATCATTTTAGATGGGCATAGCAGTTTCTCTTTTTAAGGCCCTTTCCAGTCTTTTGTGGTGGGTGGTGGGAAAGCAGGAGATGGCCTTATGCTCTCATTTGCTGGGAAGCATGACGACATCTTACCAGCCAAGAGAGAGCTCTAAGCCTTCTGGCCTAAATTATCTACTAACACAAATAATCAAATTCCAGGGACCACACGGCTCTGGCGCCACTAAACCAAGGGGGAGGCTTGGCCCCAGCATTGCATTAGCAGGTGGCAGCTCAAACTCCAACCGCACACGATATTCAAGTGCAGGACGCACAATTCTGGTTGAGCCTCTCAGGAAGCCAGCAACCATAGCCATATCGTGGGAAGTTTTTAATGGCTTGCTTAAGGCTAGGTCTCTACAATGTTTACATTAATACTTGCTTGCTGGATAGCCACTCATTTGGGTCTCAGCTGGAAATCTGCCCAGCAGCTGAGAAACATCTGGTCATTAACCTTAGACAACATCTAATCTGGTAGCCCAGGACTGGAGCTCTCTCTAGAGAGAATGACGCTTGGCAAGTTTTCCAAGGGAGATATGTAGTCCACCACTGCTGGTCCTAAACCACCAGTTGCCACTGTCAACATTTGTGTTTATTGCTCTGGACTCTGGAGCATGGGTGATGCATCCTGTTTCTACAAGTAGGAACTAACATTCAAAGCACACTGAGGGAGAAAAGAAGTGAAAGCTCAAAAAGGAAAATGGTGTGCAGTGCAATGCTATGGTGAGATCATGAAGATCAAGGCTCATATTTCTTTTCAGAACCGAAACTTCAAAGGTGACTCCACAGGGTCGTTGTGAAGATAAAATGGCAGGAGGGAAAGAATCATGGGCTGCCTTGGGATAGAAATGCATAAATCTTACATTTAAAAAAAAGATACTGTATATACTTGTACCAATCAAGGCATACAGCCCTTTCCCCCACTGCACTCAGATATGCAGTTGAAGGTTTCTACTCTCTTTTGATCTTTGCACCCACTTTGGAGTTGACTGTTCCAGCACACTTTTAGAAGCAAAGTAACCATTTTATTTTGGTGATGCTTACACATGCTAAGAGAACACGACCATCCTTCAACTACTCAAAAAAGCATAACAAATGAAATGCATTATATAAGAATGGATTTCTTCTGACTTGGAAACATGAGGTTGCATTTTAATGGACACCCGTGTTCATTAAAACGAAAATGGACCAACATTTAACTTCTGATGACCTTGTAGAGCGAATCAACCTAAGAATGGGACTCGGCAGTGCATCTTTTTCCAACTCTACATGTCCAGCTGCTATTAGGATACAACTCACGTCATTGTCACCCACCATCCTATGCTGTCTGGGGATAATGAGGTCTGTAGTGCAACTGTATCTGGAGGAGAAGGCTGAAATAGGCTATCAAGTAAGCAACAGGGGAGATATATCTGTGCCTCTCCCATCCTCCACCCCCAGATGATATTCAACTCCAATTACCAGTACTTCCTCCCCCAGCTAACATAGCCAGTGGTGGAGGAGGAGGATGTTGTTACAAGTACAGTAATATTTGGGGACCCAAAGCTGCAAAGGCTGCTCATTCTGTGTGAACCCCAATTTAATCTTACAATCTCTTAAAACTGTTAACAAAAACAATACTGTATTAAGAATTCCATTAAAATGACTCTTTTTAAATGATGGCTAGCAGACAACAGACGTGCACTGGGCTTGCACTGAAACCCCTGCAAACTAGCTTTGATGCAAGAGCTGTCTTCTGTGGAATATTTCAGGCAAGTTCTGGATTTCGAGCCCTGTCAACCTCAACATCTTTTAACAGTTCTATTTCTGTATAACCCAGTGTGTTTAGTCTCCAAATGGCTACTCCAATGCATATTCGGATCCTTACAAATGATACAGAAGAGTGTTCCTTTTGGAGAAGTGGAAAAACTGGATAGATAACTAAAATTCCCATCAATACATTAATCTGGGAGGTCCAAGTGTGGATGATTTCAAACAGGGATTTATAAAGACTAAATTTCCCCAGCATCCCAAACGAGGTTATTATAGACTGGCAAAAAAGTAGGTGATGTGTGAGTTGTTAGCAGCCATGATTCTAAACAATCACTCATTTTATGTGAGCAGAAGCTAGAATTTTGGTTTTCAAAGAGTAAACGCCATTCCCTCCCCCTCTGTGTCCCTCGGGAGTTACCAAAAATCATGTGGGACATGAGAGGCATAAAAATCCCAACAAAGAGAATGCAAATCCTAGTGCGGGTAGAAGTTGGTATAGCTCTGAAAAAGTTATGTTTTGATGCATTAAGCCTCAGAATCTTGAGTCAGTCCAGCTGCAAGTTATGGGTGATTAGATTTAAAAACCTTAAGTAATTTTGAACGTGTAGCAGGAGCTATATGCTCTTCTTCTAAACAGGTGCAAGACAGAGAAAAGAGCACTGCTTGGATAAGTTACTTTTTACAGACAGTAACTTCCAGAACACCCAAGAAGCACAGCCAGTGGCTCACACAATATATGAAAATCTATTATAAACATGTCTTAGTAAGCTGGAATTCTATCACTGTCCATAGCAGCAGTCATTCTACCTTGTACATTATTTGGCACAATGGCAAGAGGCAGAGTGAAGATTGGCCTAGAGATTCCTCTAACAGAAAGTACAAGTAATTCTCTAAGTGATGTGTTTTATACATGTCCCAATAATGTAGAGATGGTTTCTTCACCATAGTTTGAAAACTGGGTTGTAAAAATGCCCTTGTTCTGTTATGTGCTGCTCAGTTAGTGCTCGCTTAGAGAGACACAAATAGTATTTTCCAAGTTAAGTGAGATACTGTATATACTTGAATATAAGCCTAGTTTTTCAGCCCTAAGTTTGGGCTGAAAAAAGGGGACCTTGACTTGTATTTGGGTCAATAGTTTTAGCCACTGTGGCAAGTGCTTGGGTCGGTGGCTAAAAGTCATTTTATACATTGTGTGCCACTTCTCATGACCCCCCATCTTCATCACAGGGGAGTGGCGTGCAACGTTTAAAATTACTTTTAGCCACTGATCCAGTGGCTAAAAGTCATTTTAAACATCACATGCCACTCCCCCAGCTCACAAAGCAGGAGCTGCCAGGCCCTGCTGCATTTCCTACCCTAGACTTATACTCGAGTCAATAGTTTCCCCAGTTTTGGGGGGTTAAATTAGGGGCCTCGACTTATACTTGGGTCGACTTATACTCGAGTATATACGGGTATTTGGTTTTATCAGTTTCACGACAGTAAGTTTCCGTGGTAGTGCTGGGAAAGCGAACCCAGTTCTCTTGCATCCGAGTCTATTGTTTTGTCCACAATGACATATTGGGTACCTCCAAATGCCCTGACTTCCCGAGGGGGGGATGAACATACACAAACATTTGTGTTGATTCAGTGGAAACAACATTGCCAAATAGATTTAGTACTGTAGTCAGATTCCCCACAATGCTGCCCCTGCCTGGTGCTACATAGTCTATAGCTTCTCAAAACCCTACCTTGAGTGTGGTAGAAAAGGTGCATAGAAAACAATGTGTTACCAATCTAGAAACTGACCAGAGCATGGACAGAATAGCTTGTTGTGCCAGCCAAAATAATTTGATAAAGGCTGGCTTAAACTCCTTGGCATTCACCAGTCTTGGAGTGCAGACAGCTGTAGCTATCTGTTATCTATCCCCCACTCCCATTACTATCAGGGAGGCTGGGCATAAACCAACCAACCTTTAACGGGAAATCCTCTTCCCCTAATAAAAGGAAATGTTAATAGTCTCCACACCCACAGAACCCCCACTTACAAGATCAAGTGTGATGTTTAGCCTAGGACAGTGATGGCGAACCTATGGCACGGGTGCCAAAGGTGGCACTCGGAGCCCTTTCTGTGGGCACTCGGCATCACCCCTTCATAGCTACCTGTATGCAGGTTAAATGGCTGTATTGGCAGTTTGCGAAAAAAATAGTGGGTTTTGAATTGCCGTTTGGGCACTCGGTCTCTAAAAGGTTTGCCATCACTGGCCTAGGATGTGCACTGTGCACCAATCCAATTATGTACTAACCCAAACCAGGGCATACCTAAGCTACATCTGAAAAAGCAGTCTTAGTGGAGGTATTATGCAGAAACACTGAGTCTGATTCAGTGCTTGAACTTGAAGTAAATGCTTAGACTCAGAAATCTTTAGTTCTAGGTTTTGGATCAAGTATCAGTGGGTGGAGATCAGGATTGTTCTTGAGTCCAAAGGTGGAGAGTAAGGGAGACGGACTTGAAGCATACCAACATAATCACTAGCCAGTCACTCTTGACTTATACCAGGTACAAAGAGCCTTCCCTAACATCTGGTGAGGATGAGAAACAAAACCAAAGAATAACGAAATGCAAACTTCTCCCCTAAAATGATGCGAAGCAAAACGTGGGAGTGTTTAGTTTGACCAAGTAATTTTCTGTCCCTTGGAATATTATGTTGGCATTTATTGTGCACTGCAGTTTGCTAGCACCCTCTACTGGTGAATAATATTGGTCCCCATTTCTTGTCACAGGAAATGGTAGAAAGAAACCTGGCCTAACTCAGGGGGCTGGAATTGTTGACCAGTTGGAATGTCAGTTATGCCATCTAAGATCGCCTGGAGTGGGTATGCTGATGGGGTTACATGCCCTGGCTCTTGTGTGGCTGTGCCCTGATAGCATAGTCCTAGCTCAAACCAAGAGACTGGCAAACCATTCCAAGTGTATTATACCCAGAAAACCCTAGATCAATGAGATAGCAGATGATTTATATTTCTCATAAAGCTTTGACAAGCCCAATAATTTTACAACTTTGTGGTTTATATGGATCAGTTTAGTCACATTTAACTTGCGCCAAGAAATTAACTACCAGTTTCCTATTTAGAACTGCTGTACTGAAAGACATGCCACAACCAAACCTGCTTTCATTTGTTTTATTAGTAAAAATTAGTATAATCTGGCAGCAGCATTTTGCAATGAAAACCACTCTAATCCAACAGCTTCCACTTGATGAAAGGGATAACAGTGGTGCCTTGAGACACAGGCACCTCGTGTGACGAAAAACTCAAGATATGAAAGGGAAGTCTGTCCGGGGCGCAAAGCACTCTAGGAATGGGAAACTTCCACAAAACTCGAGATACGAAAATTTCCTATGGAAAGCCCCATGGTACGAAAAGTTTGTGGAAGACTTCAATTCACAGCGTGCATTGCGCCCCATTTGGATCTGTGATACGAAAATGTTGTGATATGAAATGGCCCGAGGAGCAAATTTCATATCACAAGGTACCACTGTATTCACAATTTAGAAAAGCCACCAGAAAGGAGGAGGAAGTTTTTCAGTAATGGGGGAGGGGGGGACCCTTTCCCTGCTGGTGATGTGACTGATCTTCTGCTTAGTCATATATTTTTAGAATAGACAAATAAGATAGGAGGCATCCATCACCTGGTAAAGCAGAAAAATGGACACTACTTAATGTGTTGTACATTCAAGTTTTAACCTCTATCTAGAACATTGCTACTTTCATATTGGACATTTTGGAATTTTTTACACAGGCATTCTCTCATACACATAATGCCAATATTTTTTCTCTTCCACAAGACCCAGTCATTATGTCAATATGGTATGTACTGAGCCCCACACAGGGGAATGTTCTCTGTGCTCAGATTTGCCAAGGATTCCCAGTCCAAATATAAATACAATTACAGCACAGTAATATTAATGCACACTTTTTATTATATTAAAATCAGGCAATGGGTCTGCTACAATAAAAAGGCTGCTTATGGAATACTGTTATGTTGAATTTTTAATTACAGAGGATGTTAAATCCTTACAACTATTTTCCTTAGAAGAGTTAATGGAAACATCAATTATTCATTGACTTGATAGCTTCTTCTTTTTTTAAAAAAATGTGACTTTAGTACTTTCCTTTTTTTTTTACACAAGCACTGAATTTTTAAATTCATAAAACGTAAAGAGGACACAAGATTGTTTGCCTTTAAGCTTGCATCCACATTTCAGCAGTTCAGTGGTCCAAAACAAAATGTCCGAAAAGGAAGTAATTTGCCGGGAAGCCTTGCCAATCCCAGTCCTTAAGCCAATATTCATGGCGCTGCCATCCCATTCTTTGGGGAAGAGTCCTCCTCTTAAGCAAAGTGGCAGAACACAATCTCCTTCCTGCAGAGTAGATTCGTCTCTATGTTGGCAGGCTGTTAAAGGGCCCTAAGTTACACGCACTGATGAGTAGCTAACATGGCGCTCAAGCGGAGGTAGTGACCTTCAGCTCAGCGAGCTGGAGTGTTTGTTTCCAATGTCTGTGTAAAGATGTCTCCACAATATTTGGCCATTCTTAAGAGGGCACAAGAGATTCTGATAAATGACTCGCTGCTCTTTTTACCCTATCAAACACCTACCTAATAACATCAGCCATTGGCCAGCTTGGCAGTTTAGAAGCTGGGCCACAGGACGGGAAGAGGAGGAGCCTTCTGAGCAAGGACAGTCACTCTCAAATTCTAAGCAGGCAAAGACTAAATGCATTGGCCCTCCTTCCTGTCATCCCTTAAAAAAAGGTTGTCAAGCATGAAGCAATATAATAATAGTAACTGACAGTAAAATAAGCAGTTTGCTAGCCACTTACCTCTTTTGGCCAGGTGTCAAGGAAAGGATCAGAGATAGGACAAAAAGAAAGCAGCACCCCACTGTGACAAAAAGGAGAAAGGAAAAACTGAAAGACAACCTTTTGCCATCTATTACTGGCGAAGGGTTGGCCTGTGTATTCAATCTATGCCTTACCCAAAGGTTACTGGGGGAAAAGAAGAGCCGGCCCCAAACAACTATTATGGTTTTCCAAATAAAATAAAATAAAATAAAATAAGAAAGGAAAAAACTAAAAAACCAACCCCAGACACATTCAGCATTTTACTAGAGTCTCACAAAGGGAGGGATGACTGACGATATCAACAAATCCCACTAGTAGTCCGTACAGTCCCCAGCGCAGGACTGAGAATTGAAGCCTTTAAGCACCCATCCTTTTCGGGACGTTATCCAGAGCAAGCCCCGTGGGGAGACGTGAAAACTACGCAAGACCAGAACCATGTTCTCGCGCAGTCTGTGTCCTTTCCAAGGGGGCTTGGTGCAAGAGAACTCCCCTGCAGATGGTGCCTTTTGTGTCTACTCTAATAAATAGCCCTGAGCGTCAAACTCTATTGCAAACACAGAGCGAGCGAGCAGGAAAAGAGATATAAACCCAGGCCAAACACACAGCAATGAGATTGTGTGATGTATGCTTTTTATGCATTTTCACAGTCGAGTTCAATGTGCCACACTGGTCTTGACAGTAATAAATTTAAATAGACTTTTCTTGATACCAGAAGTTCAGCTATGTGAACAGTGGTTACACATGACAGCATTATTTGTTATAGCACAACTTATTTTCAAATGGAAAAAAATTAGTATCATTTACAGTATCTCAAGGTAGAATTTTCTTTGAGTGGGAACTTCCTTTCCAGTATCTGGAGGTCTACAAGATGCATCTAGAAAATTTACTACTGTGGAAAATGAAGAGCTTAAATTGAATGAAACGGGCATGATTTTTCTGTTTGTTTTTCATTAATTACTGTAACATTGTCCTTCAGGTGGTTGAGGGAGTTTCATATTTTCTTTAGACATCATTAGACGCCGGAGCTCTTGCAGAACAACTTTGATACTATACGAATTCTGCCATTTTGCTAGGACTGATATGGCTCTTGGATCCACCTACAAACAAACAAACAAACAGGAACCATCAACTTAAATAGCTTTGCATTCCCCATGCAAGCCCCCCTTTAGAGCAGTGAAGACCAGGGTCAAAATGTATGAAGGATTACATGATATAAAATGAGGTGATTTTGAAACCTGTTAATTCTTGAATAGGAAAACATCCTTCATCTTACCTAGAGCACCACTTCTAGAACTAAGAAGCTTTCCAAACTTACTTGTGGTAAAATATAGGGTGGAAAATTAAAAGCATTAAAGTAAAAGGCACACCTGAAGTACCTCTTTGGATCTTGCCCTGAAATTCGGTCAGTAGACAAACCAAACATAGGACAGGCATGTCCAAACTTTGGCCCTCCAGATGTTTTGGACCACAATTCCCACAGTTCTTTGTCATTGGCAATCTAAGCTTAGAATTCTGGGAGTTCTGGTCCAATACATCAGGAGGGCCGAAGTTTGGACATGCCAAATTTAGTAGATCAATCAGCAAAGGTAATTTAAACTCTTATGCTTTAAATGTTACATAGTCATATCTCATTCTTTTATTAGGTGTTTTGGTTTGGGTGTATTATTGTCAAAAAATCATAATATTAAATATGCCATTTTTTCTATTTAATAGCTTTTAAAACAAATGCAAATTTGTTATTATTTATTTGTAAATCATTCAGAACTGAAGTAATATACAACAATAATAGAACATACAAGAGACATACTACACAACATTAAAAGGCAATTATTTACAGTTACTGATGATGTGTTGGTGTTCTCTGCTATTAAGTCAGAACCAACATAAAAAGACCCTAATATGGCTTTCAAGGAAAGTGAGGTATTTCAGGATATTATCATTTCCACTCCCCCATTGAGATTAGACGACCAAGTGGGGATTCAGAACTGTTCTCCAGAGTTCTCACCTGTCACTCTATCCATTATACCACACTGGAAATCTTTAGGTTTTATGAATTAAAAATAAATGTGTACAAGACAAGTACCGTTTATACTCGAGTATAAGTCGACCCGCATATAAACCGAGACCCCCAATTTGACCCCCCAAAACTGAAAAAAATGTATTGACCCGAGCAGCAGAGAGGAAGCAGGCTGTGAGAGGAGCACATGGCCAAAGGGCAGAGAGCTAACTTCCTGTTCTTACAGGAGCAAGGGGCGGAGTTTTAGCTTTAAATACTTGCTCCCAGCAGCCCCTCAGTCCTTTTCTGGCAGAGCAGCAGAGAGGAAGCAGGTGGTGAGAGGAGCACACCGCCAAAGGGCAGAGAGCTAACTTCCTGTTCTTGCAGGAGCAAGGGGCGGAGTTTTAGCTTTAAATACCTGCTCCCAGCAGCCCCTCAGTCCTTTTCTGGCAGAGCAGCAGAGAGGAAGCAGGCTGTGAGAGGAGCACACGGCCAAAGGGCAGAGAGCTAACTTCCTGTTCTTGCAGGAGCAAGGGGCGGAGTTTTAGCTTTAAATACTTGCTCCCAGCAGCCCCTCAGTCCTTTTCTGGCAGAGCAGCAGAGAGGAAGCAGCAGGAGCAGCCAAAGGGCAGAGAGCTAAGCTGTTCTGCAGGAGCAGGAGCTTTAAACACTTGCTCCCAGCAGGCCCTCAGAGCTAGCAGGCTTCACTGTTCTTGCAGGAGCCTGGGGCAGGAGGAGTTTTAGCTTTAAATACTTGCTCCCAGCAGCACGCGCCTGACGGCGCGTGCAAACTACAAAAAAAAAACCCCTTATAATTTCTTCTGGGTATAATTGAGTTCCTAAAGCCAAGCTACTCCTGAGGAAGTCCTACACACATTAGCAAGTTAGCACTGGAAACTTCCTGACGTGATTGCAGTTGGAGTAGAGGTGCTTTAGCAGCCCCTACACAGTTAGATTTTCAATAAACAACAAAAGAAGTAAAGAGTCTTACTAGATTAAAAAAAAATTAGTGCAAGTTTACATTTTTGAGACCTTCAATACATTTTATTGCACTCGTTAAAATGGAGTTGCAGGGAGCAGCTGTAGTTACCTGCAGTACTTGTGCCATGTTTGTTATCTTGACAGAGCGTGTGCAGAACTACATCTGCTGCAAGTGCAAGCTGGTGGCGCTATTGGAAGAGAAGGTCCAGCAGCTGGAGGCTCGCATATCCGACCAGCAACATATTAAGGAGCTTGAGCGGTTCCTGGACAGAGCGGAACAGACTACTCAGGTCCAAGAGGAGACAGGGCAAACGTCAGAGGAGGAAGTCACTCCCGCAACTCAGGAGGTGGATGGGTGGAGGAATGTGACTCAAAGGAGTAGAAGGCCAAGGCATCGCTCAGAGAGTCTCATCTTGCACAATCAGTTTGAAGCTCTTTCCCTCAGCACACCTCATGAGGCACACATAGAGGAAGAATTGGTTCCACCGGAGGATCTCTCCCTCATCACTATTGATGAGATACAAGATCAGGTACATGTTGATGACCAGGCTGCAGGAGAGAAGCTCATTGTACTAGGAGATTCTATAATTAGAAATACGGAGGGATGGATTTGTGAGGAGCATGATAACCGTATGGTCACTTGCCTGCCGGGTGCAAAGGTTGCAGACATCACCAGAAATATAGATAGCTTGTTAGAGAGAACTGGGAAGGAGCCAGTGGTCATGGTACACGTCGGTACCAATGATGTCGGGAAGGCCAAGCGGTCAGTCTTGGAAGCCAAATTCAGGTTGCTAGGTAGAAGATTGAAGACCCGGGCTTCCAAGGTAGCATTTTCAGAAGTGCTACCTGTTCCTCGTGCAGGACCCGCCAGACAGGCAGAACTCAGAAGCCTCAATGCATGGATGAGGCGATGGTGTCGAGAGGAGGGCTTTAGATTTGTCAGGAACTGGAGAACATTTTGGGACAAGCCAAACCTGTTCAGGAGGGATGGGTTGCACTTGAATCATGATGGGACCAGATTGCTGGCACTCAACCTCAAAAAGGCAGCAGAGCAGCTTTTAAACTGATAACTGGGGGAAAGCCGACAGGAGCTGAGTGGCATCCGGTTCGGAACACCTCATCCTCAGGGAATGAGGTTGGAGAGGGTAGAGAATCACATAGAGAAGACATAGCAGGTATAGGTATTCGCACCGGGAGAATAACGGAATGTGACAGTTCATCTACTGAAAATAAAAGCTGTGAGGCAAATAGAACAAGGCAGCAGCTGTTGTTGCGGGACCCACTGTACAGGTGCTTCTACGCCAATGCTCGAAGCCTCCGAGCAAAGATGGGAGAACTTGAACATTTGGCAGCTAGGGATAACATTGATATAATAGCCATAACAGAAACCTGGTGGAATGCGGAGAACCAGTGGGATACAGCAATCCCAGGCTATAAACTCTATAGAAGAGATAGAGGGGGGCGGGTTGGAGGAGGTGTGGCCATCTATGTCAAAGAAGGGGTAAAATCCAGCAGAATGGAGATTGACAGAGGGTCTGACTCCACCATAGAATCACTGTGGGTTAAACTACCAGGTCCAAGGAGTGATGTGATCGTTGGAGTATTCTATCGTCCACCAGATCAGAAACTTGAGGGGGACCTTGAAATGAGGAGAGAAATCATGGAAGTGGCTAAAAGGGATAGGATAGTAATCATGGGGGACTTCAATCATCCCCACATTGACTGGGCCAATGCGAGCTCCGGGCAAGAAAGAGAAACTGAGTTTCTCGACTTGCTGAATGACTGTGCCTTAGAGCAACTTGTCACGGAGCCCACCCGAGAACAGGCAACTCTGGATGTAATATTGTGTGATACTCAGGACCTGGTCAGAGGTGTGAATGTCACTGAGCCTCTGGGGAACAGTGACCATGCTGCTATTACCTTTGCCATGCATGTCGGAGGAAGAGTGTCAACCAAATCAGACATAAAAACCCTTGATTTTCGAAGGGCAAACTTCCCTCAGATGAGGAAACTAGTTAGAGAGAAACTGAAGGGGAAGGTTAGAAGAATCCAATCTCTTCAGAGTGCATGGAGCCTGTTTAAAACAACAATAATAGAGGCCCAGCACAAGTGCATACCACAAAGAAATAAGAGCTCATTTAAGTCCAAGAGGACACCGGCATGGTTAACGAGTGGGGTAAGAGAGGCTCTAAAGCGCAAGGAGAGGTCCTTCTGTAAATGGAAATCCTCCCCAAATGAGGAAAATAAAAAGGAACACAAAGTCTGGCAAAAGAAATGTAAGAAGATGATAAGGGAGGCAAAGAAAGACTTTGAGGAACGAATGGCTAGCAATATAAAGGGTAATAATAAAAGCTTCTTTAAATATGTTAGAAGTAGAAAACCTGCCAGAGAACCAGTTGGCCCTCTGGATGGTGAGGGAGGAAAAGGGGAGGTTAAGGAAGACTTGGACATTGCAGAGAAATTGAATGAGTTCTTTGCGTCTGTCTTCACGACAGAGGACCTTGAGCAGATTCCGCTGCCTGAGCCGCCCCTCTTGACTAAAGAATTAAATCAAATACAGGTTAAAAGAGAGGAGGTTTTAGGACTAATTGATAAATTGAGGATTAACAAGTCACCTGGCCCAGATGGCATCCACCCAAGGGTTATTAGGGAACTGAGAAATGAAATTGCAGATCTCTTAACGGTTATATTCAACTTGTCTCTTAAAACGGCCACAGTGCCGGAGGACTGGAGGATAGCAGATGTCACACCAATTTTTAAAAAAGGAAGGAGGGGGGACCCAGGAAACTACAGGCCGGTTAGCCTTACATCTGTCCCAGGGAAGATGGTGGAAAGCCTCATCCAAGAGAAAATCTTAAAACACATAAAAGAACAAACCTTGCTGAGAGAAAATCAGCATGGCTTCTGTAAGGGTAAATCTTGTCTGACAAACCTCTTAGAATTTTTTGAAAAGGTCAACAGGCACGTGGATTTGGGTGAACCGGTTGATATAGTCTATCTGGATTTTCAAAAGGCTTTTGACACAGTCCCTCACCAAAGGCTGCTGAGAAAATTGCACAGTCAGGGGATAAGAGGGCAGGTCCTCTTATGGATTGAGAACTGGTTGAGATCCCGGAAACAAAGAGTAGGTGTCAATGGGAAATTTTCACAATGGAGAGAAGTGAAAAGCGGTGTGCCCCAGGGCTCTGTCCTGGGACCGGTGTTTTTCAATCTGTTCATAAATGACCTGGAGACAGGGATAAACAGTGAGGTGGCCAAGTTTGCCGATGACACAAAACTTTTCCGTGTGGTAAAAACCAGAGAAGATTGTGAAGAGCTCCAGAAGGATCTCTCCAAACTGGGGGAATGGGCTGAGAAATGGCAAATGCGTTTTAATGTAACCAAATGTAAAGTAATGCATATTGGGGCAAAAAATCCAAACTTCATCTATCAACTCATGGGCTCCGAGTTATCCGTGACGGATCAGGAAAGAGATCTTGGTGTGTTGGTGGACAGCTCCATGAAGGTGTCTACCCAATGTGTGGCAGCGGTGAAGAAGGCCAATTCCATGCTAGGGATTATCAAAAAGGGGATTGAAAATAAAACAGCCAACATTATAATGCCATTATACAAAACAATAGTAAGGCCCCACCTGGAGTATTGTGTACAATTCTGGTCACCGCATCTCAAGAAAGACATAGTGGAACTGGAAAAGGTGCAGAAGAGAGCGACTAAAATGATTACTGGGCTGGGGCACCTCCCTTATGAAGGCTAAAACATTTGGGCCTCTTTAGTCTGGAAAAAAGGCGATTGAGGGGGGATATGATTGAGACATACAAAATAATGCAGGGCATGAGTAAAGTGGATAGAGGGAAGCTCTTCTCCCTCTCCCAAAATACCAGAACTAGGGGACATACACTCAAATTGAGGGCTGGGAGAGTAAGAACAGACAAAAGAAAATATTTTTTCACCCAGCGCGTTGTAAGTCTATGGAACTCCCTGCCACACAATGTGGTGATGGCATCTGACCTGGATGCCTTCAAAAGGGGATTGGACAGATTCCTGGAGGAAAAGTCCATCACAGGTTACAAACCATGATGGAGATGTGTAACCTCCAGGGTTTAAACCAGGGTACTTCAAGGGCCAGATGCAGGAGAGTGGTATCAGGAGACAGATATCTAGTCTCATGCACTCCCAAACACATCTGGTGGGGCCGATGTGAGATACAGGAAGCTGGACTAGATGGGCCTTTGGCCTGATCCAGCATGGCTCTTCTTATGTTCTTATGTTCTTATAAGCCGAGGTGGGAAATGCAGCTGCTACAGTAAATTTCAAAAATGAAAATAGATACCAAGAAAATTACATTAATTGAGGCATCAGTAGGTTAAACATTTTTGAATATTTATTTCAAAGAAAAACAGCAAACTAGCCACTAAGAAACCTGATTTGGGGTGGTGGTGGAATTGGTTTGTTTGAAATGTACTGCTGGAGGGGAGCTTTGTGGGTACCATGGACTGACAGAAATATGAACAAGTGAGTCTTAGATCAAGTCTTTACTTACACATAGTGGAACTAGAATAAGGTGCAAAAGAGAGGGACTAAAATGATTACTGGCCTGGGGGACCTCCCTTATGAAGCAAGGCTAAAACATTTGGGGCTCTTTAGTCTGGAAAAAAGGTGCCTGAGGGGGGGATATGATTGAGACGTACAAAATAATGGAGGGCATGAGTAAAGTGGATAGAGGGACTCTCTTTTCCCTCTCACAAAATACCAGAACTAGGGGACATCCACTCAAACTGAGGGTTGGGAGAGTGAAAACAGACAAAAGAAAATTCAGGAAGCTTGTTTCAAATAGATACAGAATTTCTACCTTGCCTTGAGTCCAGATGATTTTAGCTGTGTCGGAAGAGGAGAGGGACGCTGCAGGAGGGCGTGTCGTGGTGTTTTGACCACAGCTCCCAGAATCCCAAGCCTGTATTGCCAGTGGCAAAGGACTGTGGGAGTCGTAGTCCAAAACATCAGTCTTCCTTCACGTGCTGACTGTGAGCTGGTTCAATAGGCTGCAAGAGCTACCATTCCTGCCTACATAATCTGCATATGGGAGACCTCCCATGATTCCATGAGCACTAGTATTTTGATACTCTGCCAATTTTTTTAGCTAATTTAGATAAATTTTATCAAGCAGTATCAGTCAGAAGACTTTTATACACTCGGATCAACTGCTTGAAAGGCAGAGGAAAATTGCTCATCCTAAACTCAATGTACACTAGTCTAGAAGCCTTATCGAGAAATACCTGCTTTTAGCTGTATCTTACAGCCTTTTCACACGACCCGTAAGATCCGCTGGTCCCTTAAATTCGGACCAAAGATCTTAGGGGTTCATTGCTCTTCCTTCCTCCCCACCAGAGAAAGAGGGGAAAAATGCAGCTCACCTGGAGGAGCTTCCCAGAGCTCAGTTTCTCTTCCATATCTCTTCTGCTTGCTTTTTTTCCTCCCACCTCTTCTCTTAAAGGGGCAGGAGGCAAAAAAAACACAAGCAGAAGCCAGGAGAGCCCCGCACTGACCAGATTAAATCCGGACCTGGGGATTTTCACCCACCTCAAGGAGGTACAAGAAAGTGCAGCTGGGTCGCGCTTAGGTGGGCGGGGTCGCACTTAATTGTCTGCAAAGTCCGGAGCTGGTGGGAAAACACTTGTAAGGTCCGGACCTTGCAGCCATTTCCTGTGGAGCTTAGGGGTCGTGTATAAAGGCCCTTGGTTAATTTGCTTTTGCCCTTTTCATGTGCAAAGCAAGTTGGCAACCCTAAGTAATTCAGCCTCTGAGGCTGGCTTGCTGAGGTAAACCAGTAAAGTCTCTTTATTGCTTTTCAGTACTAGTGCTGCCTCTTCTATCCCCCAATTTTTTTATTGACCTGTGTATAAGCCGAAGGCCCTTTTTTTTAGCCCAAAATTAGGTCTAAAAACTCGACTTATATGTGAGTATATACGGTAAACAAGCAAAACAAAATTCTCATTCACCCTTCAGCATCTCAAAGAACAGTACAGTACTAAAGTTGTAATACTGCACAGTTACTTGGAGGATACTAAAAGGATTACATTTACCAGCAGACAGTTGCAAAGTCAGAGTTTACTTTTGGGTTTACGTTAAAAGAAATATTGTGAGGGAGCAATAGCAAATAAACAGCTGTGATTAAGTAGATATGCTAAATTATTCAGTCCTGAAAACTGACAATGAAAAAAGTGCTTGTTTAAATAATAATGTGGTGCAAACAGTGAAAAACTTACCACTCCATTAGAACTATTTACTCCATTCATATTAATTTTTGTTACAAATCTTACAAATGGAGGTGCTTCTGGATATTTAGGCCCACATTCTATTTTAAGGCTGTATATTCTGTTTTCGTAAATTGTCTGGAGGGAGTAAAAAAGGAAGAAATATCATTGTTGGGGATCCATCAATGAGGCAAGACAACAATCAGAAGAGATTCCACATACACCCCATGTTTGTACTGACTGCATTATACAACAATAGATACTGGCAATGCAGTTGGAAATGCATGTCCAAATGCACTGTCTTGTCTTTCTACCTCTTAAGTACTTGACCACATCCTCTCCCTTTTTTTAACCTATCTTTATACCCAGTACACAAACTCATGCTGGCTTCTGAACAAATTAAGTCCATTTTGTGGCACTGAGGTATCCAAACATGTGTTTGCAGTGAGAAGGTTTTGCCAGTAAGTGGGAAGAATTACAAAGTGACACTCGGCTGAATTACAGTTTGCATGCAAAGATGCTGCCACTGGAGCTGAACTGAAGGTACTTTATGGATCACCCATTTTCTCTCCCCTGATGCCACACACTCAAGTGCTGCCACGGACAGTCCTCTCATCATCCACCCAAACTAGCTGCAGGAAGGAAGAAATTGTAGTGGGGAGAAATCAGCCATTCTTGTTAGCACAAGTGCTGATTGTTCAGTGGGATTTTTATATTCATTATAAAAGTGATCAAGCTAAGCTTCTATAGGAGTCAACCAGATCAAAATATGTTCTGAACAGCTGGCATCAGGTGCATTCTGAGAGTGGCTGTACCAACTGTCAACTTACAATTTCCATTTGTTATGTCTGCAGCCCTTCTCTTTCTCCAAAGAATGGAGCACGATTTTAATATACTGTACAGTGGTACCTTTTATAAAGGAATTAATTTGTTCAAATGAAATTATGTTAAGCATATTTTCCTTTATACAAATTTCCCATAGGAATGTATTGAAAACAGAGTACAGTGGTACCTTGTAGAAAGGAATTAATTCGTTCTTAATGAAATTACGTTAAGCATATTTTCCTTTATACAAATTTCCCATATGAATGCATTGAAAACGGAGTAATCCCTAATCGCAACCATTTGTATGTTATACTGATTCACCCCATAGGCTATTCTGTTAAGCAAATTTCCCCTATCTCCGGAATTGTTTATGTTGTACCGATTTTATGTTATACAAACCGTTTTGTTATGCGAGGGTCCACTGTAGTTTGTTTCCAACTATAGCTTGCCATGTGTTTGCCAAGTAAAACAGGTTTAGTTTTATTTTATCACAACCATCTTCATCTTTTCTTCCATCCTCCCTATTGCATTTCTCTAATGCAGGGGGTAGCCCACCTCTAAGGGCTTAGGGGGACCGGTTTTTTGGTCTCCAGCCTACCTTGGCAGACTGCAACCCTTTCTGACGCCTCCCAAAATGATAAATGGCTCCCCCAGGAGCCTGTAATGTGGTGCTATTTGGCATTTAAGCGTAATTTGAGCCCCCAGTCATGATTTTAGATCAGAAAGGGTTTTCTTAAAAAAACAGCAAATGACCTGGTAGCCAGTCAGTTCCAGTTCATTTTGTTTTAAGGCCTTTCATGCCTCAGGCAGATTAGAGAGGAGCCAATATTAAGTTTAAGTAGCAAATTGCACCCCACAAAGTTTCTGAGGGATGCAGTTTGACATTTGGGGTGAATCATCTCTCAGGGAAGATGGGTTGGAGTAAGGTCCTGTACTGGGAGGCTGCATGAAGGCCCGCCATTGCCATAATGAATACATATAGCTAGTTACATCTCTGCTTACATTTGTCAATTATACTTATCAGCATTAAGCAGCAAATAATTTGAGATGAGAGCCATTCCCAAAGACCATTAAAATTATGCACTATATATAGAAGCGTAGTAGAATGTATTAATTCCGTCCCGTTTCTGCTTATATGCAATGCACCATGGTTTCATATTAAACAGAACTACTTCTGGCATATCAAATTATAAAATTTTACATGGGAAAGAATATTCATTCACTCATTCAACCATACATACGTCGCTGATTAGTGATAAACACTATGCTGGGTGCTTTATATCCGGAGTTAAATAAATACACCTATATATAATATAAATTGTTTATGAACACAGAAAATCCCAGCAGCGTCTCATAGGTTTTCCAATTGACATGTTTATTTAAGTGTTACTAATAACTTTATTACTTTAAAGATATGCATCACTCATACATTGGCTGAAATCCTGCTGCTTAGTCCAGTAAAGCAAAACTAGAATAAAACCATTGAATGAGTAGAGACTTGTTAAGTCGAGGCGTCCACGGGTTCTACTGATTTGGTGATCCCACTTTTGCAACTTAACTGTGCCAAGTAACAGGATTCTAGCTGATGCTGACTACTCCGTATAGCAGGAAGATAAATCAGACATGGATTACTACTCTTTTACCCTTGTGGGGAAAATAGAACCATTCCTCGCTAATAATTCATACCATCAAACTGCTATTTATAGAACAAAATCACAGGCAGAAAAAGAGCATCACCTCATTTAGACATATACAAGACTCCCTTTGTATAGGAAACAGGTTGAATGATCATGGGTTCCATGTTTTTAAATGGATACTTACTCTTGGAGGCCCAATGATCATGCCTGTCCATCTTGTAAGCGTCATGTCTTCATCATCTTCAAGGCCCCAGCTAACTGTCCCATCTCCTACTCCCTTCTGACCTTCTTCAAGTTCTTCCAGCAGTCGAAAATTACGAGGAACTTTAACTCCTGAATGTCAAAGATTTTATTAATTAACAGTGCAGCCAGGCAAATTTACCAGAATCAAGTCCCGCTAAATTCAATGATGCTAACTCTCAGTTAATTCAATATAGACTGTAGGCTAAAAAAAAATAGAAGTGATATGTTTGAACTGAGCAATATGATAAAAGAGGTACGTGGCTGCTAAAGCTAGCAGTTAAGTGTAAAGTGATATGATTTTAAACAGACCAATAATAGGGAACCAGTGCTAATGTTTGTAGGTAGCATACAGTTGGCTTTTACAGAAAAGTTAAAAGATAATTGGGAAAAAGCTGTAGAAAAGTGAAATCTAGAAAGGTACAACAGCAACATCAGGGTACCTAACAAAGATGTTATTATAATATGCATGCACACCGATATGCACGAGCAGAATCTACTCAACATAACAGGTTAACATACTGCAAATCTCTGAGAATATTCCAAGTATCCACTATTTGTGTCCCTTCCCTGTTTCACGGAGAAGGAAATGAAGAAGAAATAATTCCTAAATTATGGCATATGCTTTGCTCTACCTTTCTCTGGATGGAAAGGCTCACGATGAAGCTGCTATCAGCTCCAGTCTGTGGCAACCAGCCAGTTAAATTGTACAGCCAACCTATTGATGTACTGCATTTAATTACAGTGAATGTGAAAGCCTAGTTGTACTGCAGCTGTTGGGCGTGACAATATGTAGCAAGCGAGAGCAAAAAATAGACTTCCTTTTTAAAAGAGAAAGTACAGAAGAAAGTGGGGAGAACATTGAGAATAAGGTCCAAAAATGTCTTAAACAAGCCAAGCAAAAAGACTATATTAAAGCTCTAATCGACAATGTTGTTCTGCACTAAATGTGGCAACATAGCACTCTTACATTAGTCAAATCTAAAGCAGCCCTCCCACTGACACAGTTTGTGTTGCAGAACTCCAGAGCTGGAGAAACTAAATTCAGAGTGTTGTACAGTGGTCCCCCGCCATTTTGCGGTTCATATACTGCGGTCCCGATATATTGCAGGACCGCAGTATATGAAAGGCAAGGGCCGCTGGGGTAAGCTTTTTGGGCCTGTTTGAGGCCTATTGCACTTAACCGAGGCCTGACAGGCTGCCCCAATGGGCCTCCGATAGGCTTCCCGGACCTGTCAAAGCACCCAGAAGTGGTTTCTGACAAACCAGAAGTGACTTCCAGATTGCAAGAAACCACTTCTGGGGGCCGGGAAGCCTGTTGGAGGCCTGTTCAGAGCAGTGCCATGCCCCCCTGTCCTGACCTGACTCAGCATCCCCATATCGCGGATTTTCAATTATTGCGGGTCGGGTCCCTAACCCCCGTGATAGGTGGGGGATTAGTGTACCTTTATGGGTAGCATCATTAGAAACAAAATAGTAGTAAAAGAGAAAGGCAGACTACCTAGACTCCTCACAAAGTGTTTTTATCCACATGGTACATGTACGAAATGAGTCCATAAGTAAGCATATCTGTTCCATTGTATTCAATATTTTGCTTCATACAACATGAATCAACAGATGCTGTACTAGCTGTTTCATTGCACAGATATCTAGGCCCATGTACATCTAACGAGCTTTTTACTGCTTAATACAGGGCAATTAAAAAAAACACCGTCATCTACAGACCACTAATAATTAAGTGTATGAGCTACATTTCCACTGAGTGTGCACAAATTAACATCCAGTAAATTTCCCAAGGACCTCTTTCCCTAATTTATTTACTTAATTTTATTATTTCGTTGATTGATTGATTCTCTCCAGTTAGTAGCAGAGCCACTACCCAAGAAGGCAAAGTCAAGGGAAATAAATTACACGAGTTTATTCTGCGTTACCTAGCTAGATAGCTCAATGAGGCGGGTAACTGGCTGTGCAGCTAGAGGTTGAGAGTTCGGTTCCCCACTGTGCCACCCAGGAACAGAGCCAGCCTGTGCGGCCATTCAAAGGCTGCACAGTCACATGGCACTCCCAGCAGAAAGGAATGGTAAAGCAATTCTGAGTACTCTCTATCTAGAAAATCCTGGAAAGAATTATCATAAGTCAGAGCTGACTTGACGGAATGCAATTACTATTATTCCAAATTATTAGCCAAACATTCTTACAACAGAATTACAACTATCCCAAAACAGCTACAAATAGAAATCATGGCAACTGAAGGAAATTCCATTTTCAGCTGATGGGAAATGAGAATTGCAAGAAATAAAAATCCAGCCCAATTTGTTGGGTAAATCAATGGACAAAGACAAAGCCCCAAAGAAACTTCACAAACAGTATATATTTAAATATAATTCAAATTTTCAGTCCTTATTTTTGGTTTAAAAAAAAAGCCCTCGACTTATATTCGAGTGAAGGAGAAGCGGCGAGTTTTAAAAACTTTTCTCTCCCGAAGCAAACGCTGATATCTGACACTGGCGCTTGCTTCGGGAGAGAAAAGTTTTTTAAAAAACGCTGCTTCTCTCTCTCCCCCACCCCCAAATCAGACACATAGACCAGTGGTTCCCAATCTTCCTAATGCCGCAACCATTTAATACAGTTCCTCATGTTGTGGTGACCCCTTGCCCTGCTTGAAAGAGGCCACAATCCTCCTTTGGCAGGCCACTGCTGTAGGTTCCATAGAGAACTTCCCTCTACAGGCACCCTCAGCCAATCACAGTCTCTGGTGCTATTGACTGATTTCCTCTCTGACCTATCAAGCTGTAGCTCACTCTTTCCACCCCCTTTCCTTCCCCTCCTTCTCCAGACCCAAGCCATTTGTGCCTTTTAATTCACTGGCTCATGGAAACCCCTGTGAGATGGTTGTTCAACTCCCAAAGGGGTCCCGACCCCCAGGTGGGAACAACTGGCGTAGTGGGGGGAAGCCGCCGCCACCACAATTCCTGGAGCCCGGAGCTCCCCCCCCCCAATGGCCACCACCACTGCCACGGACAAAAGATGGCACTTCCCCTTTCCAGAGAGTCAGAAATAAGTTCAGGGTGGGTGGGGAGGTTGTTATTGGCCAAAAAGACCAGTCTGGCGGATTGGGTGGGCAGAATCCAGCTACTGTCCCCCCGCTTCTGGGCGTGCCCAGTTGGGGAATTGCGGAGCTGCTTCGGGAAAGGCGGTGTGATTGCTGGCAGCTGCTCAAAGACATTTTAAAAAGCCCGGACCTTCCCCAGCCAGCTTGGGGAAGGCAGGGGAGGGAAATATTGGGTTATACTCAAGTCAATCAATTTCCCCACTTTTTAAAAGGCAAAATTAGGGGCCTCGACTTATATTCAGGTCGACTTATACTCAAGTACTGTATCTACGGTAGCTGTTAACAAGACCAGTGCAAAGCATGCCAGTATGAATCCAGCACTCTGGGATGAGTATTGACGTGCTTGGACTCATGTTGCACAACTGTTGCATTCTCTCACTCCCAACTGAAGGATGGTGTCCTAAACACATTTCCTTAAGCAGTTACTCCATTTGTGGAATGTTGTGAAGGGGCTGCATCTTCTCTGAGTGTTCACAGTGCAACTCCAATGTTTCTCCACAGGGTCATGCAATAGAGACCATGAGTCTAAAGAAACTATTTGTGGGGTCACTTACATAAGAATGCAATCTAGCACATCTCTGGAAGTAGGAAACTGTATTATAGAAAGGTTTAATGTTATTTATTTATTTTTACAACTTATATGTATTATTAGTTATTTGAATACAGTATATTTATACAACATCAGTCCACTTCTATCCCGATAAATATTTCTGATCAAATATTTATGGGCTGAACAAAAAAGTCTGGTTGATAAAATATCAGTCAAATAACTGTATGAAATCAGCTTGTGATCTACTGAGGTCAAGAGTATGTAATTTTCATGGGTCCAAGATTCAATTTTGCCCTTCCTTTGAACCCTGGAAGATAACCTAAACTCAACCAAAAGCATCCTAAACACACATACTCAAATCTGCTTCTGAATCACAGACCTCAGAGGTGTGTAACTTGCCCAATGCATGTAGTTCCACCCAACCAATATTATAGGTCTTAAAAGGCCATTTTAGAAATGCTTGACAAAATAACTAACGTAAGAAAAAAAATCCTGAATAGGCTACTGCCTACAATTACAGGTTTATTGCCAAGCAACAGGACTGGTCATTTACTAGGCCTACACTGTAAAGAGAACAGTTACGTACAGAATATTTTTAAAATCAGAACCTTGGTGGCATCTTCAAGGTTCATTTGCAGGTCAAGCAATATTTACTTCCAGGTCATTATTTTAAAATTTGAAATTAATGTGCTGGATTGAAAGCTCAAACACCTCTTCCTAGTATGACTAAATCTGGGCAGTATCTGTAATATGAACAAACTCAATTAATGATAGCTGATCAAAATATAACATTTAAGTAACCTTCATATGAGTTTACTGCTATACAACATTCCCACGACTAGATGTTTTAATGAGTTCTTAAACATACCTATGAGAATATCTGATTTTCCTTAATACAAGGAAATTAATTATGACAGTATATTCCAGATTAAAAATAGTCCTCCTAAATATGAATTATTAATTTAAAAAGCAAAAAGTGTTCTGCTTATATACCGCCCCATACCACTACAAGTAGTCTCTGGGCGGTTTACAATTTTTTTAATTACAGTATGTAGGTTACACATTGCCCCCCCCAGCAAGCTGGGTACTCATTTTACCGACCTCGGAAGGATGGAAGGCTGAGTGAGCCTTGAGCCTGCTACCTGGGATTGAACCCAGGTCGTGAACACAGTTTTACCTGCAGTACAGGCATTTAACCACTGCGTCATAACTGGACAAAATGTTTTAATCTATGACGCTCCAATTGACTAAATGTCAATGCATTTTCTAGCACACTTTGGAAAAAAGAAAGTTAAGCTCCACCCTCACGTTAACATGAATAGCAAATATATGTTTCTTGCTAATATGCCTTTCAGTCTGGGACAGAGCTTGGACAAGTTGCTTTTTGGACCCTTATTCCAGAAGAGCTCTTTGCTGTGTTTTTTTGTTTGTCGTTCTCATTTAATAATAGGAGAATCTGTAAGGATTTTAAATGAATGTTAGTAGGTTTGGTACTGATTTTTTCTTATATTTAAGATTTTCTTTAAATGTGAGCTTCTTTGGGAGATTTCTAGTTTACAGCAATGGTGTACAAGTTATTTTAAAAACAAGTAAAACAAAAATCCCAGTCCCATATGCTCGCACTCATGTATGCAAAAATCACAACCATGACCTAGCAAAAATTTAAAATGACATCTGAGGAAGGTTAAAGAAGCAAATGTGTAAGGATTACAGTGGAACAAAAAGAAGCAGAAAAAAGGAGCTCCAAAGAAGAATCACATCATTTTCTTGTTGACAATGAAAAAGTGAAGTTGTTAAAAGCTATTCTAAACCTTAGTTCAAACAGCAGTAGTAGAGATTGCAGCAATAAATAAATAAATAAAAATCAAAGACTGAGACTTGGAAGAGCAGCTATGAAGGAACTAGAAACAATCATAAAGTGTAATGCTGTGTTGTTAGAGATGGATAGTAAGATCATCAAAACTATGCTGTTCCTGAATACTTTAGGCAGGCATGAAAACTGAACAATGAATAAAGCTGAAAGGGAAAACAAATATTTCATCTGAAGTGTGGTTTTGAACTAGAACTTTACAAATGCCATGGTGACCACAAACTAATAAACTGGCTGTCACTTATATTAAGTCTGAACTCTCATTAGGAAATAAAATGACTAAATAAATGCAATCATACTTTGGACAAATAATAAGGTAAGACTCACTGGAAAAAAAAACAATAATGCAAGGCCAATGAGAAGGTAGTATGAAATAAGGATGATCAAACATGAGGTAGCTTGAATCAATAAAGGAAGCCACAACCTTCTGTTAGCAAGACATAAATGGGACTGTTAATGATAGAGACTTTTGCATGCCATTAATGCATAATCACCAAGTCTGAAATATGTCTGTGAAGATTCTCAGTCATCCAGGTGAGATTATGTGGAAGTTGAGTCATGGCAACTGTACTTGATCTCTCAAGAAAAGAAGTCCAGTTGCCATGACTCAACTTCCAGATGTAAGTCTGAAACAACCCGGTGGCACATAACAAAAATTGATGCTGCCACCTCAAGCAATTCATAAGCCAGAACCTAACAGTACTGCTGACTTTATCCTAACACAGCCTTCCTCAAGCTGGTGATTCCCAGAGGGGTTAATCTGCAATTCTCATGATAGCTAACAAATGAATGTGCTCCTGGGAATAATGGTGTGGCAGCCCAACACATTTTAGGGCACTGCACTGAAGAATGCTTCACTATCCCATTTCTAAGACTACTCCAGTCAACAGATCTGGGGATGAAAATTGCACTCTGAGTTGTTATATTTTAGAATAAGATCAAATATTTGGTGTATAATTCATCCAGGAAAAACCTTCCAGTTGACCAAACAATTCATACAATTCGGGAGGGGGGGATGGAAGGCTAAGCTGGCAAACTGAACCTATTAGAATTGAACTCAGGTCATAAACTGAGTCTCTGTTGTAGTACTGCAGTTTAAACACTATGCCAAAAGGTTTTATGGAGGAGGATCTCGCCGAAGTACCCTTCCCATGGTGAAGTAGAACAATCTAGTATAAGCAGTAGTGAGACTGAGGAGAAATTCCCTCCTGCTTCCTAGCTAATGAACAAACAATAATGGTGGAAATACATTTATTTTGCCTTCTGCCTTCTTCTCTCCCAGTCCCAGAAGTTTGTGTGCTGAAGGTCTTAATTCTAACTCCTGCCATCTCAATTTTATAAAATCAGAAGCAAGGCTGAGATGGGATAGGCATATTTTGTCTCAAATCTTGGAAAGCTGCAAAGCTTGGTCCTGACTAGACCAAGAGGTAATTTGGAGTTTCAGGGAGGCTACAACTTCCAGAAGCCACCAGTCAATATAACCACTGACTGCGTGATTCTGGGAGTTGTAAATAAAAAAGTAGCTTTTCTAAGCCATGGGTGATTGCTAGTCTACCATCATGTATTCATTCATATGCCACATATTGTATGTTTCTGCTACAGAAACATATATTGCCATGGCATGCCAACAGCAACAGACAGAAGAATGAAAGAGGAGGTTGCATTTCTTCTCACTTGCGATTCTGACCATTGATTGTGCAACACAGAAAGTATGAGAGAAAAGAAAACAGAAAGAAATTAAGTACGACAAAAGAGCAAACTTCCTCATAATAGCATATAGACACACCCTAATCTGAGTCACTGCTAGAAGTCTGCAGTGTATGTGCAACATCATTTCCCCCCTCCTCTGCTCCAAATTAATCAGCCTGATCTTATTAACCAAATTTACATTCAAAATGCAAGCTATATAAGAAGTCCCTGTCAATGCATGTGTCCTGTTAACAAACTGGAAGGCACATACTTTTACTTTTCCCACTGCAAAGCCAGTACTGTAGTACATGGGATACACAACACAGTACAGTGGTAGCTGTCTAGCTTTAACATTTGAATGTACAGTGGCTGACACATTCTGGTTCATGAGCTATCTTGCCACATGGAAACCACTTCACCCAAAAGAAGCTATTCATGTTCTTCTGAGAAATGGTAGCAAAGTTTCTACAGCATATCTCAGTGAAAGCTCTGCAAGCTATCCCAGGGTAGAAGTAATTTGCCTTTTCATTCTTCCAGCCAAGACTAAACTGCAATGTCAGCAGCTCCAAATGACTAAGGGGACGGAAAAGGCTTGACAGGATTAAAGGACATGAGGACCTCATGTCAGCATCACATTTTATACATACAGCCCCATCCTAGAACGTCCTACAACAGCAGATAAATATTTGAGAGAATGCATCAATCACTACAATGTGATGCAAAGATACAACAGAGACAATACTCCAAGAGATATACTACAAATGTTTTGACGTGGGGAACGGGGAACATTTCAAAATTACGGGAGACACAGAAAATACCACTGCAACATGCAAGCCTCAAGCAATTCACTGACATTTTGCGAATACTGTTAACTATAGTTCAACCATACACATCTAAAACGAACACAGAAGACACGTCACAGACAGACATCTTATGTGAGAGACTATGTTTCAGTTCCTTTTTTTAAAAGAAAATCCCTGTGTGGTATACATTTAACTTGGTTTCAAACACACTCTTGGCAGGACTGAAAGGAAAACCTCGTAAATTGTTTTCTGAAGGCACAATATGTTCGTACAGAAGAGTGAAACAAACTTAAATTCTTTTATCTTTAGTTTCATACATGATCTATTTTATAACAAATTATTTCAAAGTTGAGCAGGCATCTGCCCAATAATTTAGTAAGCATGTTTTTATTCACCAGAATTTTTTTCCTAGAAGACAAAGCTATAAGTAATAGTACAGTGTATTGCAGTATAGTTTAGACTAGGGAAATCTGCCGCTCACTAGGTAATATTTGGCCAGTCATTAGTTCAGCCCAAGCCGCTTCACAGCTGGCTGGATAGCTCTGTGGTTGAGATTATCTGGCTGTACAGGCAAAGATTGGGGTTTTTATTCCCCACTGTGACACCTGGGAAAACAGCCCAGTGCAGCCTTGGGCAAGCTACACAATCTCAGGATAGCCCCAGAAGTAGAAAACGGTAAACCACTTCTGGGTATTTTCTACCCGGAAAGACATGGCATGAATTGGAAGCAATTTGACAGCACAGATTATTATTATTAATCCATCTCATAGTGTTGCTGTGAAGTCACTATTAATCACTCTCCTGATATCCTCTAGATTCCTTACTCCCTGATAAAAATGGGGAGGGGACAAAATATGGGAAATAAACCAACTACCTAATCTTGCAAATCATTTCTTATTTTAAAAATTTATATTACTTGAAAAGGAAAAAGTAATCTCAAAGCAGTTTCCACAACAGCAACAGCAACTGCTTTGATAGAGTATTTCAAGTATCAGCAGCAATGAAAACCAAAACATGAGCAATACAAATATGAAGAAACACTTGGAAGTGAACTAATGTAGCCGTATCGTTAAGCTCCTAGTGAGCCTAGGAGCCTTCTTGTAGCACAACATTCCATTATGCCATCACAGGAAAAAGTCCTCTCCTCTTGTACTCACCAACAAGATAACTGGGAGTTGAGTCATGGCTACTGGACTTCTTTTTGAGAGATAGAAACATTTCGCTGTTCATCCAAACAGGTTCATCGGTCTGTTTGGATGAACAGTGAAACGTTTCTATCTCCCAAAAAAGAAGTCCAGTAGCCATGACTCAACTCCCAGTTAAACGAACCTGGATGACTGAGAATCTTCACAGTCACCAACAAGATGTATCTTACAGGCACGTAAGTAAAGCCACTAAAGTTGATCTTAGCATCTTCTTGAAAAAGTTAACACAGGCTGAGGCTAGCATCCAATGATGATGATGACGTTAGAACTGGAAGGGACCCTATGGATCATCAAGTCCAGTCCTTGTCAAGGAGGCACAGTGGGGTACCAAACTCCCCACCTCTGGCTCCCACAGCCAGATGCTTAAGCCACGTATCTATCCTGGAGTTCTTTGACAACTAGTAAATCTAACTGCACAGAAATAGTTCCCTCCAAAAACAACAACCCCCAAGATATGAACATATGACCCATAAACTATCAGAAACTGAATAATTCACTATTTAGAAATAGAAGTCAGTCTATGCTGGCATTTTACTAGATACAATAACAAGCTACTCTTAAAAGCAGTAAAACACTTTGTTGGGTACTCAAATAAAAAACAATTATAGGATAAATGATTAAAATTCACTAAAATAAACACATTGCTGTACTGGCATTATCTAGTAGCAAAAATTGCCTCCTTCATTTCATTCAGCAACAAGATACTGTACATATCTCCTGACTCCATTCATGTCAGTGAGAAAGCTCTAAATTAGCTCATGTCTGCTTTGGCTCCACAGGGATAAAAAATTGCTCATACCAGCATTATTTGAAATGGTATCATTCTCTTAGTTCTGTTTAGAATTCTGCCCAGATAGCCCTTGTATCCTACAGAGTAGTCTTACAAACCAAGACAACAGTCAGCTGTGCTTGGACAATTGACAAACTCTGTTAATAATAAAGTGCAAAATAAAATTTAATGTACCTGTTAACAGAATGTTTTCTCTCAGAGGGCTTTTAAAATGGGATATTGTGCCTTGTTGCTTTTACATTTTTTAAAAAAGTATTGACTTTATTTAATGTTTTCAATACAATAAATAAAGTGGGTGAGGCCAGTAAAAAATCTTTCACTCGGCCAGACAGAAGATATTTATTTTATTTATTTTAGAGTATTTTTACGCCACCTTTTTCCTTGGAAAAAGGACCCAAGGTGGCTTACAGAAAGAGGAATACAAGAAACGCCTTCTGCTGATGGAACTGCTTTTTCCAGCTGAATGAGGAAAGTGACTCCTCCATGTATGACCTCAAAATTGGTACTATGGCACAACTGAACCTGCAATTTGTGTAATTAGATTTCTCTATTATACTTAACTTGTCTCTGGGAGGACAAACGCATCCCATCATACACTGTCCTTCTCCATTCTGAGGACTCTGGATTACTTCTTTAAGCAATGTGCATCCTCATTCCCAATCCAGAATATACTTTGTCTCCATTCAATGTAACATTCCAAGCAGCTAATCCAACAATCCAATTGCAACAAGATGATGGAGCAGAGGCTTTGCACTGAGAAGCTTCTGGCGTCAATTCCTAGCATCTTCTTCATTTGACTGTTGTCCTGCCTTTCTCCTCTAGTAGAGACCCAAAGTGACATACAAAACTTTGAAATGAAAAATTAAGATTTAAAACAAATACCGGTATTTTCAAAATTTAAAACCTACCACAGTAATTGGATTTTACAAGTTCTCTACACTTCAGTTACTCAAATAAATAAATAAATAAATAAATAAATAAATAAATAAATAAATAAATAAATAAATAAATGCACGCTCTCTCAACTCATCACTAGGCATACATACAAAAGTGCGTGGGACAAAGAAAAGGCTTTCCTCTGAGGATCTTAATTCTTCTTCAATTTCTATCCTGCTCCAACTAGTGCCAAGGAACTAATCTGGGCAGTTACAACAAATATAATACACAAGTAAAAAGTGCTAAAAACAATGGCCATAACCCTTAAAACAGATGGCACAAACCAATCATTTAAAACCAGAGTGAACAGAGGAAAGGGCAGGGGCAGGGGTTAACAAAACAAAAGGTGATCAGTTAGGGTTGGTGTGTTGGGGCTTGTACAGGAAGATACAGTCTTTCAGATAGTACTAGGCAGCATCTACAAAAGCTCTCTGCCTAGTCACAGTTAACAATATTTGGCTAAGACTAACATTCTTAGCTGGTATACAGCAGCTTACTATGCTACCATTGTGGAATAAAATATACTACACTTAGTCAGCAATTCTACACATATTCACCTATAAATCTCAATGAATTCAATAAGAAACTCTACACATCCAAAGGACAGCAAGATTTCAGATGCTAGCACTACTTATTAATTTATACAGGGCTCAGGGCAATGATCCCATCATACCATAGTAGAGTAATTTATTACTGCAATATTCCTATATGTATACATTTTGAGAAACTTCCACTATACCTATTGTACTATCCTTGGAAATGGCAGTCATCTTCATCTCAGCATTCTATTCTCAACTACCTTTTTACAGAGAAATAAACCTTGTACCTCCAAGATGGATACCCTTTACCTGAACAAAAACATGCCTGACACATCTATGCCAATTGCTGTTCAGAACAAGCCTTTCAACCTGTTATGCTGATCTCTGTTTCCTTTCTAAAAACTCGGTTTACTTATGGAGAAGACTACAGAAATATTTTAAGTCCACAACACTTTATGATCTAGAAACAAATTTATAATAATGCCTTCTGTAGAGAAACTACAAGAGGCATTTTCAAGTCACAACTTAATATAGAAAGCCGCAGAGCCATTTTAATTTAATGGTTCTAATTTACAACTTTATTTCAGCATTCCCACTGAACATAATAGATGCACTGCTGCATCAGACCAGTAGTTTCTAAGAAGCCCACAAGCAAGCAAGTTACTATTATGTAAAAGTATGCTACCTTTGACACTGGAGAGAAAATCTACAAGTGGGAGTCACTGACAGATAAATCTTTCAATCTGTCTAGTACCAGCTACAGCCAACAACATTTGGTGAAATGTGCACTTCAGCTGAATAACAACATAACTGGCTTTCTGGATTCAGCTTTTACAGTTCTTTGCCACTGACCATGCTGGGTGAAGCTGACAGGAACTCAAATTCAAAACATCTGGAGTGTCAAAGTTCCTCAACTCAAAATAAGTGATAAAATACAATTAATTGGCACTATCTTTGAATGATGCTATTAAAATTTTAGTTTAATAGCATTTATTAGATGATAGTGCCTATCTCTTTATTCTTTTCCTCCACATTTCAATATCCATGTGTTGCATATCACTATTAGTCCCATTTTATAAGATGGAACCGAGAAAGAGGGTAGCTTGCTCAAAGCCACATAACTAGTATGTAATACTTAGACCTAGATAAGTACTGTATATTGGATCACATTTGCTTTCCCAGAGGATTGTTTATCACTTTGTAAACCAAGACCCCCCCAAAAAACCTACCACAGTATGCCAAGAGCCACCAAGGATTATAAATTACATGTCTTGTCATCTCTACAATCAACAACTCCTCTGGCTTATGAAAAACAGCTGTAACTTTAAAGAAACCTGTTATATAGTATTGGACTTGTAGATGGGCAGGAAAATGCGTGACCTTCTGTGGGAACAGATCAATCACAAGACACCCCTGTTCAACTAGGAGAGTCTCTTCTCTATTCACTACCTTAAAGACCCAGTAAATACTCACAATTTGAATCATACTCTACTATCTTAGGTCACACAAGGCACGTAATGCTGAGAACAGTGAAGGGAGAACTGGATGCAGGATGAAAACTGCCTAATGCTGTTAATGAGTTTGTAACAAATGTATGTGCTGTGGCAGAGACTTCTTGATTTGCAACTTAGTCCCTTAGAAGTTATTATGATCTAGTAGTAACAGTCAATCTCTAAAGGCAACTAAAAGACAAAAGCAGCATTCTGGAAAAAGAATGAAACACAATATTAACTAGAGGAACTCTCCCAGCAAGCCCAGTAAATGCTTCTTATAGGCAGCACAAGCTCCCTTCCCATAAATTTTTATTTATTTTAAAACCACCCTGCCCATGGCTTGCAATAAATATATTTAACATTTGATAAGAATTCCTAGATGGCAGTGATGGCTAAAAAAAGTTACTACAGTCCAAAGTACTGGACAGTATCTGACGGCACCTGACACCATGATCTTGCTGAAAATAAACAGATTGGGGTCACTATTGCCAAGAAGGAAAGACCACCTAGGACTTCCACAGCTTGAGAACATCATCATGTAACAAGCACCGAATAGGTGCGCTGAAAGAGATAAACCACTCCCCCCCCCACTGGTTACAATTCAAGATTTCTGAGGGAAACCTCCCCCCATCTAACTAGTCGCAACACCAGCCCTTCAGAATCTGCTCCAGGCTTAATCCAATAGGGTGGGAACCCCAGTCCTCCAAATGTTTGGAGCCACCATTCCCATCATCCTTGATAACTGTCCATGCAGGTGGGGTCTTCAGGGAACTGAAGTCCAAAACAACGGGTGGGCCAAAGGTTCTTCTCCCTGGAATCCAACAATGGTCTAGGGCAGTGGTTCTCAAACTTCGGTCCCCAGATGTTCTAGGACTACAAGTCCCAGAAATCCTGGCCGGCTTAACTAGTACTGAAGCCTTCAGGTAACTGTAGTCCAAGAACACCCAAGGTTGAGAACCACAGGTCTAGAGCAATTTGGGGGATCCTGTAAACATGTTAGGGAAAACCCTATTTGCTGCAGCTGTTGAACCCACCCGCTTCTGGTTTCATTAAGAGAGAAGCTGTGGATGCAACTTTCTCCTCAGGCATTTTTCAGCATGATTTGCTTCCTGTAAGGCTCTCTGTGCGGGGCGGGAAGGGGGAGGAGAGGCATAGAAGACGTGACAAATCAATACGGAAACACGACTTATTCTCTACCCCCAAAAGAGGAAGAGGCAGCCCAGGCTCTATCGTGCCGTCCCATTGCAGGCCACCCCCCAGATCCTCCACCACCACCCCACCTCTCTCCGACCCGGCCCCATGAACCCCACTCCCGCTGCCTGCCGGGGCCTTGCCCCCCAAGAACGACACCCCAGAATAAGCCGCTCGAGGCCGCCGCCGCCCCTCCAGCCCCAGACACACCCAGCCGGCGAGCCAGGCTTCTGGGAGACCCCTTGGCTCGCTTCGCCACCTCCTCGAGAGATGAAGCGAGCCCTTCACGGCGGGCGCTCTTCATCCTCCTGGGGGGAAGGCTGGCCGCTCCCCGACTCCCGCCCCGCCACAGGCCGGGGTCCGCCTCGGCTGCCCGGTCCCAGCTCACCCGATCCCGTGGTGGCCGCCATCTTGCGCCGCTGTCGCTGCCAGCCCGGCCTCCCGGCCGCCTACGTCACCTCAACGCGCGAAGTGATTTGGCGGCGACGGCGAGTGGCTGGAAGAGGCCGCCCGCACGAAGCTGGGGCGGGCGGGCGCCGCCAAAGCAACAACCATAGGAGTTATTCTAGGAGGGTGGGCAGAGCGTCTCCCCGTCGCTAGGGGCAGCGCGGGGTTTGCCTTTCGTTGTTTTGGAGCAGGCATTTTACTCTGGAAATAGGTACACTCGGGAGGGCGAGACACAGGCTTGCCTTCTTAAACTAACGATTTGGCTGTCCCGTAGTGACGGAGTCAACGGACCAAAGCGAGGCTAGGCAACTTGGGGCACTTCGTGAGAAGGCGAAGCCGCCTTCAAAAGAAAGCTCAGAGAAAATTGGAGACAACAGAAAAAAAGAGGAAGACCTAACATGAGATTGACGGATTCAATAAAGGAAACCACAGGCTTCATTTTCCAAGTCCGGAGCAGAGCAGTTAAATATAGATCCGGTTATTTATTTATTTATTTATTTATTTATTTATTTGATTTATTGGATTTATATACCGCCCATCTAGCAACAAAGGCCACTCCGGGCTGTTTGCAAGGTTTATACAAAATGCAACGTTTCAGAGAGGGTAGCCTAATCTTCTCAAGAATTCCAGTCAAAAACAAAACAAAAACAAAACAAAAGACACCAAACATGTGGCACCTTAAAGATTAACTTTCATATTTTAATATAACGTTTTGTGGACAAGTCCACTTCTTCAGACATAAAGCAACGGAATGAGGTGTCCACCCCATCCCTTATCCATTCCCCCCCCACAACTCTATATACTACAGCCAATGAACATCTGGTATGAAATGTGTATCCCGTCACATATTATATTGCAGACCTCATTCTGCTGCTATATGTCTGAAGAAGTGGATGTGTCCAGGAAATGGAGACCTCATGAACAGATGATCTCAGAAATATCCCTGTCCTCAACAGCAAAACTGCTCAGCTCTCATAAACTCATGTCTGTGGCTTCCTTTAGGGAGTCAAAGCATCTTGTGTTTGGACTTCCTATTCTCCTGGCACCCTCCCCTTCCCACAGCATATTGTCTTTTCCACAAAATCATGCCATCTGATGATGCGCTCTAAGTGGGACAGCCTTAGTTTCACAATTCTTTCCTCCAGAGATAGTTCAGGAGTGATTTGCCCCAGGAACCAATTGTTCCCCTTTGCATCCGCACATGGGGAAGTATGTGGTGCTGGATATGCTGGGGTGTTCTGGATCGCCCTAGTACCCATTTTCCATGCATGGGATAAGGAGATGTAAAGAGAAACAGAAAAATCACCACCAAAAAGGCATCAAATGATATGCACCCACAATGCAGCAGAAGATTTATCTAGTTATTGTTGTTCTCCTGGTCCTAGTATTTGATTTGTACTGCTAGTTTTTATGTTAATTTTGATTTTTGACCTTTTTGTTTTCACTGAATGAATGTTTATTTATGGTTGTTAACTAAATCACACATAGTACAACAATTATAACACAATAAAACATTATAAAATATATTAGTGGAAAAATACAAAATTTATAAACTAAAATCTTGTAGGTAGAGCACTATATATAAGTAGGAGAGCTCAACCCTGTATCATTTACATGTCTGTGGTTGAGCATAGCAGCATAGCAAAACTGGTAACACAATTTGTGATCTGAGGGTCTCCTAGGTCGTTTGCAAATAACAGGATGTATAAGCTCCTCACATAGTTCTGGGTAAAAGGAGCAGCATAAAAGAACATGGGTCACAGACTCAATTTGGCTATTGTTGCAGGGACATAACTGCTCTGTGTAAGGGATACTTTGAAATTTCGCATCCAAGAGTTTGGAAGGGAGCACATTCAGTCTGGATAGGGAAAAGGCCCAGATTATCTTTGTGGACATTGCGCTAGAGAGGTAAAAAGACATATTAAATGTGTTGTATGTGACTATACTATTAGTGCTCATAGGGCTCACATGTTCCTGGAAATCGATATCTCTGTTTCTACGTTTGACGGTCACTTTGGCATTGATGTAGCCCATCACTATAAGGATGTTATGTTTTTACTTAGTTTTAAGAACATAAGAACATAAGAACATAAGAAGAGCCATGCTGGATCAGGCCAAAGGCCCATCTAGTCCAGCTTCCTGTATCTCACAGTGGCCCCACTTTTGGAAGCGCATGAGACTAGATATCTGTCTCCTGATACCACTCCCCTGCATCTGGCCCTTGAAGTACCCTGGTTTTAAGCCTGGAGATTACACATCTCCATCATGGTTTGTAACCTGTGATGGACTTTTCCTCCAGGAATCTGTCCAATCCCCTTTTGAAGGCATCCAAGCCAGATGCCATCACCACATCCTGTGGCAGGGAGTTCCATAGACTAACAACGCGCTGGGTGAAAAAATATTTTCTTTTGTCTGTTCTTACTCTCCCAGCCCTCAATTTGAGTGCATGTCCCCTAGTTCTGGTATTTTGTGAGAGGGAAAAGAGCTTCCCTCTATCCACTTTACTCATGCCCTGCATTATTTTGTACGTCTCAATCATATCCCCCCTCAGGCGTCTTTTTTCCAGACTAAAGAGCCCCAAATGTTTTAGCCTTTCCTCATAAGGGAGGTGCCCCAGCCCAGTAATCATTTTGGTCGCTCTCTTCTGCACCTTTTCCAGTTCCACTATGTCTTTCTTGAGATGCGGTGACCAGAATTGTACACAATACTATTGTTTTGTATAATGGCATTATAATGTTGGCTATTTTATTTTCAATCCCCTTTCTGATAATCCCTAGCATGGAATTGGCCTTCTTCACCGCTGCCACACATTGGGTAGACACCTTCATGGAGCTGTCCACCAACACACCAGGATCTCTTTCCTGATCTGTCACGGATAACTCAGAGCCCATGAGTTGATAGATAAAGTTTTGATTTTTCGCCCCAATATGCATTACTTTACATTTGGCTACATTAAAACGCATTTGCCATTTCGTAGCCCATTCCCCCAGTTTGGAGAGATCCTTCTGGAGCTCTTCACAATCTTCTCTGGTTTTTACCACATGGAAAATTTTTGTGTCATCTGCAAACTTGGCCACCTCACTGCTTATCCCTGTCTCCAGGTCATTTATGAACAGATTGAAAAGCACCGGTCTCAGGACAGAGCCCTGGGGCACACCGCTTTTCACCTCTCTCCATTGTGAAAATTTCCCATTGACACCTACTCTTTGTTTCCTGGATCTCAACCAGTTCTCAATCCATAAGAGGACCTGCCCTCTTATCCCCTGACTGTGCAATTTTCTCAGCAGCCTCTGGTGAGGGACTGTGTCAAAGGCCTTTTGAAAATCCAGATAGACTATATCCACCGGTTCACCCAAATCTACATGCCTGCTGACCTTTTCAAAAAATTCTACAAGATTTGTCAGACACGACTTACCCTTGCAGAAGCCATGCTGATTTTCTCTCAGCAAAGTTTGTTCTTTTATGTGTTTTAAGATTTTCTCTTGGATGAGGCTTTCCACCATCTTCCCTGGGACAGATGTAAGGCTAACTGGCCTGTAGTTTCCTGGGTCCCCCCTCCTTCCTTTTTTAAAAATTGGTGTGACATCTGCTATCCTCCAGTCCCCCGGCACTGTGGCCGTTTTAAGAGACAAGTTGCATATTACCGTTAAGAGATCTGCAATTACATTTCTCAGTTCCCTAATAACCCTTGGGTGGATGCCATCTGGGCCCGGGGACTTGTTAATCTTCAATTTATCAATTAGTCCTAAAACATCTTCTCTTTTAACCTGTATTTGATTTAATTCTTTAGTCAAGAGGGGATGTTCAGGCAGCGGTATCTGCTCAAGGTCTTCTGTCGTGAAGACAGATGCAAAGAACTCATTTAATTTCTATGCAATTTCCAAGTCCTCCTTAATCTCTCCTTTTCCTCCCTCACCATCCAGAGGGCCAACTGCTTCTCTGGCAGGTTTTCTACTTCTAACATATTTAAAGAAGCTTTTATTATTACCCTTTATATTGCTAGCCATGCGTTCCTCAAAATCTTTCTTTGCCTCTCTTATCATCTTCTTACATTTCTTTTGCCAGACTTTGTGTTCCTTTTTATTTTCCTCATTTGGGGAGGATTTCCATTTACAGAAAGACTTCTCCTTGCGCTTTAGAGCCTCTCTAACTCCACTCGTTAACCATGCTGGTGCCCTCTTGGACTTAAATGAGCTCTTCTTTCTTTGTGGTATGCACTTGTGCTGGGCCTCTGTTGCCGTTGTTTTAAACAGGTTCCATGCACTCTGAAGAGATTGGATTCTTCCAACCTTCCCCTTCAATTTCTTTCTAACTAGTTTCCTCATCTGAGGGAAGTTTGCCCTTCGAAAATCAAGGATTTTTATGTCTGATTTGCTTGACACTCTTCCTCCGACATGCATGGCAAAGGAGATTGCAGCATGGTCACTGTTCCCCAGAGGCTCAGTGACATTCACATCCCTGACCAGATCCTGAGTATCAGACAGTATTAGATCCAGAGTTGCCTGTTCTCGGGTGGGCTCCATGACAAGTTGCTCTAAGGCACAGTCGTTCAGCAAGTCGAGAAACCCAGTTTCTCTTTCTTGCCTGGAGCTCGCATTGGCCCAGTCAATGTGGGGATAATTGAAGTCCCCCACAATTACTATCCTGTGCTTCTGAGACACCTCCATGATTTGTCTCCTCATTTCAAGGTCCCCCTCAAGTTTTTGATCTGGGGGGCGATAGCATACCCCAACTATCACATCACTCCTTGGACCTGGTAGTTTAACCCACAGTGATTCTATGGTGGAGTCAGACCCTCTGTCAACCTCCATTCTGCTGGATTTTACCCCTTCTTTAACGTAGATGGCCACTCCCCCTCCAACCCGCCCCTCTCTATCCCTTCTATAGAGCTTATAGCCTGGGATTGCTGTATCCCACTGGTTCTCTGCATTCCACCAGGTTTCTGTTATGGCTATTATATCAATGTTATCCCTAGCTGCCAAATGCTCGAGTTCTCCCATTTTTGGTCGGAGGCTTCGAGCATTGGCGTAGAAGCACCTGTACAGTGGGTTCTGCAACAACAGCTGCTGCTTTGTTCTTTTCCCCCCCACAGCTATTATTTTCAGTAGATGAACTATCACATTCCATTATTCTCCCAGTGCTAATACCTGGTATGTCATCTCTATGTGATTCTCTACGCTTTCCAACCTCGTTCCCTGTGGATGAGGTGTTCCGAACCGGATGCCACACAGCTCCTGTCGGCTTTCCCCCAGTTATCAGTTTAAAAGCTGCTCTGCTGCCTTTTTGAGGTTGAGTGCCAGCAATCTGGTCCCATCATGGTTCAAGTGCAACCCATCCCTCCTGAACAGGTTTGGCTTGTCCCAAAATGTTCTCCAGTTCCTGACAAATCTAAAGCCCTCCTCTCATCCACGCATTGAGGCTTCTGAGCTCTGCCTGCCTGGCGGGTCCTGCACGAGGAACAGGTAGCACTTCTGAAAATGCTACCTTGGAAGTCCTGGACTTCAATCTTCTTCCTAACAACCTGAACTTGGCTTCCAAGACTGACCGCTTGGTCTTCCCGACATCATTGGTACCAACATGTACCATGACCACTGGCTCCTCCCCGGTTCTCTCTAACAAGCTATCTAGATTTCTCGTGATGTCTGCAACCTTTGGACCTGGCAGGCAAGTGACCATACGGTTATCATGCTCATCACAAATCCATCCCTCCATATTTCTAATTATAGAATCCCCTAGCAGAAGGAGCTTCTCTCCTGCAGCCTGTTCTTCTACATGTACCTGATCCTGTATCTCATCAATTGTGATGAGGGAGAGATCCTCAGGTGGAACCAGTTGTTCCTCGGTGTGTGCCTCATGAGGTGTGATGAGGGAAAGAGCCTCAAACTGATTGTGCAATATGAGACTCTCTGAGCGATCCCTTGGCCTTCTACTCCTTTGAGTCACATTCCTCCACACATCTACCTCCTGGGTTGGGGACGTGATTACATCCTCAAAAGTGTGCTCTGTCTCTTCTTGGACCTGGATAGTCTGTTCTGCTCTGTCCAAGAACCGCTCAAGCTCCTTAATATGTTGCTGGTTCAATATGCGGGCCTCTAGCTCCTGGACCTTCTCTTCTAATAGTGCAACCAGCTTGCACTTGCAGCAAGTGTAGTTCTCGGTGCGATTTGTCAAGATGACAAACATGGCACAAGTGTTACAGGTAACTACAGCTGCTCCCTTAGACTCCATTTTAATGAGTGCAGTATTCTGGGCCTTGAATATTTTTAGTGTTACTAGCTACTACTCTAGAAATAATAATCTAGTACCAATGTTCCTCTTTTTAAGATAAGTGAAAAATAAACAAAGGAAGCTGGTCAAACAGCCCTAGCTGAACTGTTCAAACCCAGAAACTTACCAGTGCTGTCTTCTTTTTCTCTCTCTCAGAAGTAGCTCTGCTTGGATTCACACCCAGGCTCAAATGCTGAGGCTCAAATGCTACTTCAGGGAGGAAACACTTAGTGTAACTCGACCCCCAAGCTCAGTGGAAGGCTTAGTCTGGCACCAGCCCTGCTTCCTTTGCTGCCCCGTTTTGTATTTTATCATGTTTGTCACACTGCCCAGAGTGGCCTTTACGCCAGATGGTTCAAGCAGTATAAAAATAAAATAAATAAATAAATAAATAAATAAATAAATAAATAAATAAATAAATAAATAAGAGCAGCTGTTCCTGCACACCAGGAGCAAACAGGAACAAACAGAGCAAAAATGCAACACCATCTGGCAGTGGTGCAGAAAACCTTGGAAAGCAAAGGGTGGTTTTTAATTTTTGTCCCACTTTGACAATACAGTACCAGTTTCCAAACTGTGTTGTATATACAACAAGATTTGGTATTGGTATCACTGTATTCCTGCATGGAGCAGAGGGTTGGACACAATGGCCTTATCAGGCCCCTTCCAACTTCACTGTTCCATGATTCTGTTCACAAGGGCAAGGTGAAAAAAAATTCAGCAGGGATGTGTTCCAAATTGTTATTTGGGCACCAAAGTTTGCCTAAGTACCACAATTTGCCATATCAAAAGAGGAAAAGATGTAGAAGTCAAAGCTGCACTAAAACAAAAGGTAATTCCAAAGTATTTTTAAATAAGTGCTGGGAAACATGCCATGCAGTCCCCACCCACTTGGGTAAAAGTCAGTGAAATTTCAGGAAAGCCCCTAAAATCTGCATACAGGTACAGAAGATGATGATTGTAGACTTTGTAGATGGAGACTTCAAAAAGCAGTTGTATTGGAGTGAGTTATGAAATAAAGTATTCCTTCCCAACATGCTACTGCTTATATTCTTGTGTCCAGTGGTTCCCAAACTTGGCTAACCCAGGTGTTCTTGGACTGCAATTCCCAGAAGCCTTTGCCACCACCCCAGTGGGTTCAGAGAATTGCAATCCAAGAACGTCCCTCCTTGTATCTCAGCCCTTTTTGTTCCTGCAGTGCCTACATATGTCCAGCAGGAGCCCTCATTTGCCTACAAAATGATTGCACAATAGGCTGCAAGGCAACATTTTTCTCCAAGGATCCTTCTGCTTTCAGCCCTATTCCTGTTTCTCACCAGAGCACTTAAGCGTCTGCATTAAATACATGCATACTTGGGGGAAAAAACTTATGGCTTGAACTAAATTGGTCTCTACTACAACCAGAGAGACACCTACTCCCCTCCAGAAGTCAGTCACTGGCTCGAGTTAAGAGCATGCAATACATTTCACACGCTGAATTGCCACTTCCACAGAAATGTTCACATCCCATTCCGGCCTTTTTCACAAACAGAGCTTCTCTCCTCTCTCTTGATGCTACCATCTATATAGTTATGAAGTTCCCCTTCATGATCATAAGTCTTGTAAGAAGTGATGTTTTAGTCCTTTCATAAGATGAAAACCGTTTCTGTAGTAGCAAAAGAAGCTTGCAGGGACTGTAAGACAGAAGCACTGCGCTTCACAAAATGGAGCTTTAATTGAGTAGATGTTGGGCAAACAGATCTCCATCCTCCAAGATTCATTAGCCAGCTGGAGGCTCCTGGAGGTCCAGAGAGGGTCACTCCTCCTACATCCAGCCACTGCAATGGTATGCAAGACAGGGAATACCTGGAGGTTTCTCTCCTTTGTAATCCATTTGGCTTCTGTGCTCGGCACAGAGGATAAAGGAAGCAGCACTCCATCTGTCTTCTGCCAATCTGCTCTCTCACCTCCATGGAACTGGAGGAATTTGCTTGCAGGCAATACTTGATCACCTATGGCCAACACCCTGAGTATCCTGTAGCAGCTTTGCTTGCACTGTATTCATATATTCAGCATGCAATGCTGTAGTGTAATTGTGTACACCAGCGGTTCTCAACCTGTGGGTCCCCAGATGTTCCTGGACTGCAACTCCCAGAAATCCTGGGCAGCTCAGCTAGTGATGAAGACTTCAGGGAGTTGCAGTCCAGAAACATCTGGGGACCCACAGTTTGAGAACCATGGTGTACATTGTAGTAGTATACTGTCACTGCTGTTCACATTTCTCCCTGGTGCTATCAGTTCACTCCATGAAAAATAAGTTGGACAACTCATCAACTGGCAGTAATTCACTCATAGGATTTATATGATGATTATTAAGCCAGCATAAGTTACCCACTGAATTCTAGCTAAAATAGATTAAAATTTATTTACATTTTAAAAACTCACTGAAGGCTGTTGCAGTGAACTGAGGTTCATGAAGTTACAGAGCCTCAGGAATTTTTAAACAGTAGGGATACTGTAAACCGCCTAGTCCCCTCTGGGGACATGGGCTGTGACAAATCTAAATAAATAAATAAATCATTGTGCTGTATAAACACGTGCAAACTCCTGCACCCAGATTGGTTGCTTCCTCTGTATTGACCTGTACTGTATTTCTCTGTTACTACTTCAAATATTTTACTGGTTTTTTCTACTACTTCTGAGTGACATTTTGTTCCTTTAAAAATAACTGGACAGTATATTTAAATACAGTACTATATTGTCCAGTCTTTTTCTTTGTTTACTCGATGTTTTTTGCTTTAAATATTATATTTTAATTATGTAAATTGCCTTGGGTCTTTTTTTAAAGGAAAGGTGGGGTAAAAATACTTTATAGAAACAGTATCTGGTGTGGCAAAGTGGAATGGATTTTCCCAATGACACAATATTTTTCTGTATTATCTTTGCGTTTTGGAATTGCGTAGTCTTCAATGGGAAATTGAGACGCCTTAGCTATGTAACATCTGTTCCTGATGGAGAGACGACCAAGAGAATTCCTTGTTGGAAATGGATCAAACATCAGCTACATTTGGGGGGGATTTTCAAAGGGATGTAGCTATAGAAATATGCACTGATTGGGAAAAAAAGCACATTTTGCCCAAATGTAGGCTAGCTGGATACCCTGAAATAAAGACTAGTTGATTTCAGCCTACCATCACTAGAGCACTGAATGTACATAATGGTGTATCGGGCCCATTATGAGAAGGTGGGGTTCTATGGGAAAAGAGAATGGTGGGAAAGGCAGAAGGCAGTAAGCAAAGAGGAAGACCAAATCTGAGATAGACCAACTCCATTAAGGAAGCCACTAGTTTGAGTTTACAGGAGCTGAGCAGGACAGTTGAGGACAGGACATTTGGAGATTGTTCCTTCGCAGAGTCACCATATTTCAGAAGTGACTTGACAGCACATAACAACAAATGCTCCATGAAATACAAATGAAACTGTCCCTCCCTGGTAAACAAAGTGAACCTGAATTTCATCCACACTATCATTTCAGTTTTTACCCAGAATATTCATAAGGCCAGACAAAATTGCAGAAAGCTTTTCATTAGGAGGATCTGGCATAGGAAGATCGTACAGTACAATGAATCATTTTGTTAATGCACATTTAAGTATAAATAACTGGAAAACTGCAAAAAGGAAAAACTTGGCCTTCCATATACTTCATATTTGCACTTCCTATGACACTCGGCATTTAATGGTGCTCTTCAACCATTTTCTTGAACATTTAATGATGAAAGAAAAACGAGTACCGAACATTCTATGCTCATGTAATTCTACATCCTCTCTTGCTGAAAGAAGGGTTGGGCAATGTTGCACGGTTATCCACAAGGCACAGACACAAGCCCAGGTTGCCCGGTGGCGCAGTGATTCCCAACCTTGGGTAACCCAGGTGTTCTTAGACCAGTGGTTCTCAACCTGTGGGTGCCCAGATGTTCCTGGACTGCAACTCCCAGAAATCCTGGCCAACTCAGCTAGTGATGAAGACTTCTGGGAGTTGCAGTCCAGGAACATCTGGGCACCCACAGGTTGAGAACCACCGTCTTAGACTGTAATTCCCAGGAGCCTCCGCCATCAGCTGTGCTGGCCTGGGTTTCTGGGATTTGAAGTCCAAGAACACCTGCATTACCCAAGGTTAGGAACCACTGCAGTAGAGGATGGCCAAGCATTAAGTAGCTTCAAAAGCCTCACTTGGAATGCTTCACTTCGTTCGTTTCCTGTGGCTCCGATATTGCCGTAAGTTGCTGCATGTTGTGCTTCACCAGTATGTGTATTCTAAGAAGAAAAAGCAGGGAGGCTGTGGGCCACTTGGAGGCTGGAGTCTACAGTGTGTCATTTATTTTTTTAAAAAAAAAAATTCTAAAAATATTTTTGAATGAAAAGATCTATGTTCTTTAAAGCAAGTATTGAATTCTCACAGAACCTAACAGATTCAAATCGTATCCCTGTCCATCCTCACAGGTAAATTTAGGAAAGTATCCACTAAAGTATTAGAGACTGTACATATATATTAAATTGAGAACCAACCTGTTGCCAAGACGACTTCTAGGCATCATTATTCTAAATGCCGCTCTCATCAACTCTTATTGTTCATTTGGGTGTTTGTTGTCTCATGTTGAGAAACATCATCCGCATTTACCCTCAACTTTGTGTCTGTCTTTATATCACTTGTGTTATTCTCACTCCAAAAATATAGCTTTGCCAACACCAAGACACCCATCATTTTCTGCAACCCGACAAACACATGAGGAAAGAGGACTGCATGTAGGCACGTGATCAATGCAACTATTAATTCAAGCTTTAGTGTTACTCCCCATTTACGGAGAAAAGGGAGCAGAATGGAAAGATAAGGTTGAAGTAGAACTGCACACAGCCTACATAGTAGGCAAACAGAAAGCACAATTTCTCAAATGGCTGTATGGCACAGAGACAAAGGTATGGTATTTACCTGCCATTCCATCTTTGTGTGAGAGTGCGTGTCTGAGTGGATATGTAGGCAGCCCAAACAAAACAGCTTTGGATGCTTTAATTAATTACTAGGGCCATTCTGTCAACCAGAAAAACTGCATTTTGAACTCGACTATGCCACACAGTCAGGAATGTCTCACACCTTCTTCATAAGCAAGTACTGTACACAAACCTTATTTATTTATTTATTTATTTATTTATTATTTACACTTGTATACCGCCCCATTCCCGCAGTGGGGACTCTGGGCGGTTCACAACATCACAATTAAAACAGCAAAAGAGTCAAATACGAACAGCAATAACAGAACTACAATAAACAAAAATAATAAGGCGGGGTTATAAAATCCAAAAATATATATAAGCGAGGAAAGAGAAAAAAAAAAACCAGAGTGGGACCTTAGGCATCGCCGTAGGCTTCCCGAAAGAGGATGGTCTTAAGGTTCCTCTTAAATGCCTGCAGCGATGGAGCCAGCCGTAGATCACTGGGAAGTTTGTTCCAAATGGATGGGGCCACTACCGAGAAAGCCCGCCCACGAATACTAGCCTTACGGGCATCCCTCGGAGTGACCGTCCGCAGTGATAAGGCCACCGAGGCTCGGGTGGGTCGGGCCGGATTTAATTGTCGGGAGAGACGCTCCACCAAATAAGCCGGGGCCAAGCCATGGAGGGTTTTGTAAACCAAAACCAACACCTTGAACCTTATTCGGGAGGCAACGGGTAACCAGTGTAGGCGAGCCAGGATGGGGGTGGCGCGGTCATAACGACGCGCACCAACCACCAGCCTGGCCGCCGTATTCTGGACCCGCTGCAGTCGCCGAACAAGGTTCAAGGGAAGCCCCATGTAGAGAGCGTTGCAGTAATCCAGCCTCGACATGACCAGTGCCTGTACCACAGTCCTCAAGGAGCCCTCATCGAGGTACGGGCGAATCTGGGCGATAAGCCTGAGGTGGTAAAAGGCCGACCTGACCACGGCTGACACCTGAGGTTCCAGGGTCAGATCCGGGTCAAGGACGACGCCCAGATTCCTCACTCTTTGCGCCAGCTGGAGGGCGGACCCATCCAGACTGGGAAGAGGGCCACAGTACCCCTCCGACGAGCCCCCGAAGAACATAACCTCGGTCTTGCCTGGGTTGAGTCTGAGCCTGTGGGACCTGGTCCAGTCCAGTACCGCAGCCAAGCAACGATCAAGGGTTCCGACGGCCTCCACTGCACAGGTGGAAAAGGAGAGATAGAGCTGCGTGTCATCAGCGTACTGATGACAGCAGACTCCATAACTCCGGATGATCTCACCCAGCGGCTTCATATAGATGTTAAAGAGCATTGGGGAGAGCGACGACCCCTGAGGCACCCCACAAGAGAGTGTCCAGGGAGCCGACAACTCACCACCCAAGCTCACTCGCTGGGTGCGACCCCCAAGGAAGGACCGGAGCCAGGCAAAAGCCTGGCCTCCAATCCCAACCTCAGAGAGCCGCTCCAGCAGGATACCGTGGTCGACGGTATCAAAAGCCGCTGACAGGTCGAGAAGGACCAGCAGGGTAGAGCAACCCCTGTCAGCTCTCCTCAACAGATCATCATGCAGCGCGACCAGAGCCGTTTCGGTCCCATGACGCGGCCTGAACCCGGACTGGAAAGGATCCAGGACATGGTTCTCCTCCAGGAACGACTGGAGACGCAGGGCGGCGACTCGCTCGATCACCTTGCCCAAAAAGGGAACATTGGCTATGGGGCGATAGTTGGACAGATCGTCCACAGCCAAGCCGGGTCTTTTAATAATGGGCTTCACCACCGTCTCCTTCAAAAGACTGGGAAAAATCCCGTCCTTGAAGGAGGTTGAGGCAATCAGTGAAGCCCATTTCGGCATGCTCCCCCCTGCGCTCTTAATCAACCAGGAAGGGCAAGGGTCGAACGGAGAAGCCGCAGGCCTGCAATGTCCCAGTCCCTGGAGGCATCCACCGGTGTAACAGGCCCAAAATCAACAAACCGAGGCGACCGAGGCGGCCCGACACTGGCCATGACAGGGGCCGGATCAGGGCAACCGGCATCCAACTCGGAACGGATGGCCTCGATCTTAGATTTAAAGTAGGCTGCGAATGACTCACTAGTGAAATCACTAGGAGGAGGCCCAGGCGGAGCGGGATTGGTGAGGTCTCGGACCACACGGAAAAGTTCCGCTTGACGATTCGAGGCCTCACCAATTCTCAGGGCGGCGAAAGATCTCCTAGCCGCCCTTATCGCGCGAGAATAGCGACCGTTCAACGCCTTAACCGCAGCCCAATTCTGAGCCGTCCGAGCGTTCCGCCATCTGCTCTCTAGCCTTCTCCGCTCTTGCTTCATCGCCCGTAGCTCCTCGGTAAACCAAGGGGATGAACGGGCTCGGCATCGGATCAGGCGCTTGGGGGCGATCCGGTCGACAGCCCCAGCCACCTCCTCAAACCAACGTTGGGCTAGGGAGTCGGCCGGATCGTCATCCAAACCGTCTGGTACATCCCCGAGGGCCTCCGAAAACCGCGCAGGGTCCAGGAGCCCCCGGGGGCGGGCCCAGATGGACGGGCCCAGCTCCCCGCGGGGCGGGGTGGCTACCGCAAGAGAGAAGGTAAGTAGATAGTGATCAGACCATGACACGGGCCGGGCCGAAAGACTCCCGACCCTCAGATCAAAACCCCGCGATGTGGAGGCAAAAACCAGGTCCAGGGTGTGGCCACCAGTATGAGTGGGTCCGATGACTAATTGGGGCAGGTTCATGGAGGCCATGGACTCCATGAATTCCAGAGCTACTCCAGACAGTCCAACCTCGGCGTGCACATTGAAATCCCCCACCACCAATAGGCGGGGGGACCTCAAAAGTGCCGCCGAGATGAACTCGGAGAGCTCTGGAAGGGAGAGTGCAGGGTCGCGGGGAGCACGGTACACAAGCACTACCCCAAACCTGTCCCTTTGACCCACCATAAGGTGGAGACATTCCAAACCCGGACTCACCAACGTCGCGGATCTACTGACATGAAAAGAGTCCCTAAAGACCATAGCCCCCCCGCCCCCCCGCCCCTTCGACCTGCCCAGCTGCTGTAAACGGTAGCCCTGGGGGCAAAGGAGGGCGAGGGAAGCCCCACCCCCCTCGCCCACCCAGGTCTCCGTGATGAAAGCCAGGTCGGCATGCTCGTCCACGATAAGATCGTGGACAAGAGGGATCTTATTATGTACCGACCTGGCATTAATAAGCAGACAGGACAGGTCGGGGGGACAGGCGGTTTGGATCCCAGCCATTTGGCGGTGAGCCGACGGATCAAAACGGAGGACAGGCAAAAGATGTCTGTCCCGGGTTCTCCTTATCCGATCGACCCGCCGGCCCATAGCGTATCTCCCACGGCCCGACACCACCCTAATGGGGCACCCAGCGGGCTCCATAAGATCTAAGACGGTCAAGGGCCCAGACCTGGCAGTGCCAAATACAAACAAGAAAAAAGAAATCACCAAAAAAAAAATACAATACAAAATAAGGCAACCAAAGACAATAACCAAATAACCAGATAACAAAGCAAAACAATAAAACAATGGAAAAAAAAAATAAACACTAGTGAAAATAAATTAAGTATAAAAAGGTCAAGGGTAGCCCATAGGGAGATGGAATAGGTGGGGAGATAAAAAGGGGGGGGGGAAGGAGGGAGGGGGGCAACAGAATCATAAGGCAGCAAATGGTCATGGGCGTCAGACTCAAGGGCGCAAAAAAAAAAAAGTCCATCGGAGAAAGTCCACCGCTAGGGTCGACAGCCTCATGGCTCAATTGATCCCAGCGGAGGGCCACTCCAGGCCAACCTGCACCCTCGGTTCATAGGGGGTTCAGCAGTCAGATGGTACAGCCAAGCGGCTCACAGCTTACAACTAGGCCCCTCCAAGTAAAGTGGTCCGAGGGAAGTGGTCCAAGGGTTCCGGAGACCAAGGCCGGTCCTCAAGCAGGCTTGATGGTGTAACCTCAATAGCCCCAACGACGGCACCGGCAGTCAACCCACCGTCCGAGAAACCAGCCCGACAGGGGGGGGCAGGCTGTGGCAAAGATGGAAGTCTGCGCCTGACCCCACCCCCCGGCAAGGGACGCCGGCGGCCGCCCCGCCGCCCAAAGACCAGCCCGGCGGGGGGCAGGCTGCGGTAAGGATGGAAAGTCCGCGCCCACCCACCCTGGCCAGAAACGCCGGCGGCCGACCCGTCGCCCGAGACCAGCCCGGTGGGGGGGGGGCAGGCTACGGCAAGGATGGAAAGTCCGCGCCCACCCCCCCAGCAAGGAACGCCGGCGGCCGCCCCGCCGCCCGAGGACCAGCCCGGTGGGGGGCGCATACTGCGGCAAGGATGGAAAGTCCGCACCCCCCCGGCAAGAGACGCCGGCGGCCGACCCGCCGCCCGAGGACCAGCCCGGTGGGGGGGGCAGGCTGCAGCAAGATGGAAGGCCCGCACCCACCCCCCAACAAGGAACGCCGGCGGCCGACCCGCCGCCCGAGGACCAGCCCGGTGGGGGGGGGCAGACAGCGGCAAGGATGGAGAGTCCGCGCCCCCCCCAGCAAAGAACGCCGGCGGCCGCCCCGCCGCCCGAGGACCAGCCCGGTGGGGGGGGGCTGCGGCAAGGATGGAAAGTCCGCACCCCCCCCCGGCAAGAGACGCCGGCGGCCGCCCCGCCGCCCGAGGACCAGCCCAGTGGGGGGGCAGGCTGCAGCAAAGATGGAAAGCCCGCACCCACCCACCCCGACAAAGAACGCCGGCGGCCGACCCGCCGCCCAAGGACCAGCCCAGCAGGGGGGTTAGGCTGCGGCAGAGATGGAGAATCCGCGCCTTGATGAAGACTTTGACCGCTTTAATCACCTAGGACACTGGTTCCCAACTTTGGGTCCCCAGATGTTCTTGGAGTACAACTCTCAGAAATCCTGTCCGGCATAGCTAGTGTTGAAGACCTCTGGGAGTTTTAGTCCACAACTATCTGGGGACCCCCCAGGTTGGGAATCACTAATTTAGGAGATGTAAAGCTAAGATTACAATAACTGCCTAGAGAGAATAATGAAAGGTACACCAGATCTAGTTAGACATACACGTGGAAGTGTCGCCAAACTATGGGAGTGGATTGGACTGGGGCAGGTTAAAGATACAACCAAATAGCAGCTATTTCTCACTAAAGCAGGCATGTCCAAACTTCGCCCCTCCTGATGTTTAGGACCACAACTCCCAGAATTCCAAGCCTGTATTTCCAATGGCAAAGGATTGTGGGAGTTGTGGTCCAAAATATCTGGAGGGCCGAAGTTTGGACATGCCTGCACTAAAGGGTCTCCTGAGTCAGCCTTTGCAGTTTAAGGTGAGTATCTCAGGCTCTGATCCCATCCACCAGTGAAAACTGTGAGACAGGTAAGCAATTTTTTTAATGGCAGTACATCTTTGCAATGTCTGGAAGTTGAGTCATGGCTACTGGACTTCTTTCTTGAGAGATAGAAACGTTTCGCTGTTCATCCAAACAGCTTCATCGGTCTGAATACAGCTAGTGCAAATCCTCCATCTTATAGGCAGCTTTGACCTCTTGTCACCCTGGCCTGAATTAGGCTCATAAGATGAACAGTGGCTTCTTTGCAATGCTTCAAGACCCCAAAGATGTGTGTAAGTGCCTTTGCTGACAAGTCGGAGGATTTTGAAGTTGGTTACATTTTAGTGTTGTGGATTTCCAACTCAAGTTCTCTTTTGCTATCTTCTTATTCTAATACAACTTCCCCCTAACCAGCACACACTAAATGTTTTCCACTGCAACAAAGTTCCTTTCCACTATTTATACAGGCTGAGGATCAGAATTGTAGTCACAAATATTGTGAGGGCATCAGATTGGGGCCCAGACTGCAGTTCCCCAATCTGTTGTCTTTCAACTGATCCTTCTGAATAAATGTATGCAATTTAATCACTGAATATTGTTTTGTCTGGATGAGTCCACTTAAGTTACAAAGCACTATGAAGGGATTTTTGCAACCTGACAAACATACAGTGGACCCCCGTATAACAAATGGTTTGCATAACATAAAATCTGTACAACATAAAAAATTCCAGAGATAGGGGAAATCTGCATAATAGAATCGCCTATGGGGCGAATCCGTACAACATAAAAATGGTCACGATTAGGGATTACTCTGTTTTCAATGCATTCCTATGGGAAAATTGTATAAAGGAAAATCTGCTTAACAGAATTTCATTTGGAACGAATTAATTCCTTTATACAAGGTACCACTGTATGTGATGTTTCTATCATCACCAGGAACACTCATGTAAATAGCAGCAGTCCTCTTCTATCTTCCTATCAGTTAAAATGCCAAAAAGCAGTATCATTCATGCTACCGGTAGTTATGGTAGAATGATGGCAAGAAAACTAGGAACTTCATACATCTGAGAGACAAAATCTGAATACTGTGTTGGCAGAACTGAAGACAATGTAAGGAGCAGCAAGTGTGTGTTCAAGCAAAAGCTGAACACACATATCATTAGATTTAAGGTGTTACAAAAGGCAATTCATCTAATAGCCTTGTAGAGGCAACGGAAGTCTGCCATGAAAAATGGTTACTTTGTAGGACACAAAGCATTTAGCAGTCAGGCCTCAAAACAAGTTAATAAATTTGCTGTTGATTTTTTTTTGCGGGGGTGGGGGTGGGTTGCTGCAGAAGAACTGAAATTGTTCAGCAATTTGTATTTGCCTTTAACACAAAGCTAGAGCTGCAGTTTTATCTGTAAGCCACCAAACACAAAGCAAATTGCAACAAAACTTAACACAATTATTATAATTGAACTGCTTTGTTATAAATTATATACATTCAGACCACATTAAAATATTATTCCATGTTACACCAAAGGGATTAAGGCTTTATGATATTTACATGAATTAGCAAGCACCTTTTAGAATACACACAATTGTCCTATTTCTTCTAAGATATAAATTTAAAGATATGCCCAATTTTACTATGTCCTACTTTAAACAATGATTATTGGAAGAGGAACCCTACCAAAACAAATCCAGTAGCTGGAAAACACCAAACGGCCTAAGGCAAGTGCTTTGTATGTTTGACACTTGCGAAGAACACCGTCTTTTCCTCAGATGGCTACCAAGTTAATTACAGGCTTATACAGCAACAGTCTGCTCAGGGGTCAAGGAAACAAAACACTTATTTATTTCAGGAGACAGACAACAGCGAAGATCCTTAATCCGCTAGCAGAATGTGACTCCTCCATGTACTCTTGTACACGCACCACAGACAGACTCGACAGAATAGCAAGATGACAGCAAGGTGTACAACACGCTAAATGCACTGAAGTGGTGACAAGGTTCATAACATCTCCCTCTCCTCTGACTAATTCTCATGCAGTGAAAAGTTCAAATCTGCTCCTTAAAAGGTAGTGCTTGTTTGCTATCGTGGTGTTCCTCCACAGGGTCTTACACTACTTTCAGGGTGGTAAATTCATGTTGGTACAACACATTTTACTGTGCTGACGACAAATGACAAGAAATGGTACGGTGTCTTCTCTGACTAATGGCTTTTGAGACTCAAGGATGAAAACAGTCAACATCGGCAGATGTGGCTAACAGAAGGTGCTCGGGACAAATGGCACGAGCCGCTTGCATTTTCAAGTATTATTCTGAAGAGTGAGTCCTTTCACTGCAGTCTGTTAGCACTTTTTTAATTAAAAAAAAGCATTGTGCTTTTAGTCCATTATTTTGCTTGCAAGTCTTTAATTTGGCTGATGGCTTTTTTCTTTTAAAAATATTGGCAACAAGGATAAGGACAGCAAAAGCTTGGCAGGAGTTATTTTGTTTTCTGAGCCCACTTCATGTCGTCTGCTCTAGGTTTTTCTCCCGTCACTCCTTGTATGATATTCTCCAGGAACCTCCAAAACCTAATTTTCTCCAGTGGGTAGTTCAGCCAGCCTAGAAGATTCAACGAAAGAAAGAGATGTGAATTAACAGGTACAGCTACAGATACTTGAATTCTTTTAAGATTTTTATATATATGTATGTATATATGTATAGTCTTCATTTTGTGGTTCTTACTCCTTGTTTATCTACTGTGATTTCAATAAATCTTCAAATTAACTGCACCCGTGGAAAGCCTCAGATAATCTCTGGTTACACTTTTTGCCCACTGGGGCAAGAAAAGGACCTCATTTGCAGAAATTACTGACATTTCAAAAGGGCTGACCTGAGGCAAAAATTTCCACAGACCTGTGTTATTAAAGTGTTTTGTTTTTGAAATGTCATGCATCCTACACTCATGTCAATTAAATCAGATCTGGCTGATAATCCATTTATGGACTCTTTTTAAAAGCACCCTCGGCCGTTCATTCAATTTGACCTAGAAAATTATTTCTTCACTCCACCCGCTGCTATATGCTACACCTCTCTCCAGCACCACAGAACAAAAAATAAAAACAAGACAGAATAACAGAATATAGAAACCAGAAATTACGAATCTGGAATCAAAAGGGCCTTTTGACTAGACAGATATCTAATTTACACTCTTTGGGGCCTTTCTTTCCTGCAAAGGTTTACAGAAAAAATCAGGTACTGGTGATAATATAAAGTGGACAGAAATGACCAATAAACCTTCTAGAGCGAACTACTGGCCTTTTGGAGCCATTATTAATGATACTGTAAGTCACGCACAATAGTGGCCTGGCAGCTAGATGGGCAGGATAACAATATATTTTAAAGGGCAGATGTGGCTCCCTGGCCTCTTAAATTTGCCATTCCCTCGCTCAGTGGCTGGAGCTTCTGGCTAATAGCTTGCCTGAGCAGCCCGCACACAAATCAATATACAGCTACTGGCCAAAAGCCATTGAAGACTTCTCGCTCTACAAACAAATATCTATATTTGCAGGTTTAACCCCCTTCCTCACACATATATACACACGTGCACATAGATGTGTGCACCCCCCCCAATTTTTTTTTATGGACAGAATTGGCTGATCCCTTACTGCTCAATATTATAAGTCAGGGCTGTTCAACTTTGCAACAGGCCAAGGTCTACTTTTTCCGGCTCAAAGTGCCTGAGGGCTACTACACAAAAACCTCTACTCACGAATTTGATCTGTTTCGAGCACATGCTCATAAGTAAAAACTTTTGTAAGTAGAGCAGTGGTTTCCCATAGGAGTGCATTGAAAACCAATTAATCTGTTCTGGAGGGAACAGATTTCAATGCGCCATGGCCCTTGAACTGCCCTGTTCAGCTGAGACAGTGGGCTGGCAGACCCAGGACTTTGCTGGGGCAGTGGTGGTCCTTGGGATGGGGGAGGGAGGGGTGGAGAACGTATCCCCTCACTTTTTAATTGATGGCCAGTGGGCTACTTTTGAACCATTTGCGGGCTACCAGTAGCCCACGGTCTACCTGTTGGGCAGGCCTGTTATAAGTTAAAAAGTGGGCATGGTTGAGCACACAGTGAACTTTTTTCACAGGTTTTGTCCATCTCTATGTACTCCTTGGTCCCCTTGACAACCAGTCTGTTCTATAAGCCAAAATGCTTTAGAACGCCTGCCATGAGAAACATGATCAGCCTTGCTGGAGTTTACCTGTAGTAATACAGAAGTAAGTTTCATGAGGAGACACATGGTGGATCCTGTGGTGTTTCCGTGGTAAGATAACGTGCCAATCCTGCAGGAAGACCACCCATCGAGGAAGACCAAAGTACGTATGGGACCACTTGTGAATCTGGTTTGTAAAGGTTGCAAATACAGCCAGGGCAAAGATGTAGCACTCCCAAGGGCACGTTTGGTGTAATGCTTCTGGAAAAAAGGGAAAAAACAAAGAGAGGAACTTTACTCTCACTAAAATAAGCTTATGAAAGAAGCCCCCCCCCTCAATGGAGCAGCCTGCTATCCCTTGGCTCTGAATACCAGCAGCAGTTTCTAGGGCAGCTATTCTCAACTTTTTTTTTTTTGCCATGGCCACAAACACAGCATAAAAGAAATAGTGTCATAAGAAGGTTGTATAAATCATATAATGAACCTTATAAAGTGGTGTGTGAGGAACTGTTTTCCATCTGTGGCTTTCAAACGTACCAGGAACCCCCAGGGGAGCATGTGGCCTCTCTTGAGAATGACTGTTCTAAAGGAACCTGAAATCTGAACAGTTTATTCTGTGACACGAAACACCAAACTTGGAATAGCTACTTAACAGTCAACAACACTACAATAGCCAGAATCCCCATTCTGGAAGATTTGGGAAGCTGTAGTCCATGCCATTATAACTTTCCCAGACTTTGCTGATATGCCACTTAGTGGCCAATATATTAATTATCAGATTATAATTACTTGGAAAAAATTATCCACTGGGGCTAATGTTCAAAACATTTGGAGGTCATCCAGTTGAAGAAGGCTGGTTTATTTTATAGCAAGGGAAGAAGCCTGCACAATAATTCCTGCACCTTCCTGCCCATCATGACTCTCTGTCCTCTGGGAAGGATCCCAGAAAAGGAAGACAGACAAGCAGACAACAAGCCCAACACCACTGAAGTATGCATTCAAGATGAATTGTTCGTCCCTCCCATATTGCCATTTAGTACCATCCACCCTACCACCCCCACCCGCCACTGTGTGGCTTTGGAGCAATCCTGGCACATTTTCAACATACAGGACTCCCATAGCTTTGATTGTTCCCCAAACCCTGATACCTGTTACTATCAGTAAGCAATGCCAGGATGCCGAATGAATCTAACTTGAAATACTGCCTACCGTTTTCTGATTGTTTTCAAGTCCTTCCAGTAACAAAGGAAAGGGCTCCCACCTTTAAGATTCCCACTCCCAACCTCTCCTGCTACTACTGGCTCATCCCTTTTCCACGCCTGCAGAAAAAAACTTTGCGGGTAAAATAGTGAACCCCCCCTTTCCCTAGTATCATCTAAGTCAGGCATGTCCAAACTTCAGCCCTCCTGATGTATTGGACCACAACGCCCAGAATTCTAAGCTTCGCTTGCCAACGACAAAGGACTATGGGAGTTGTGGGTCCAAAACACTTGGGAGAGCCGGAGAGCTGAAGTTTAGACATGCCTGATCTAAGATCTTTCAAAGATCAACTGGGGCCTGACCCACCAGAACATTGCAGGCCTTCTCACTTCGGGTGGCCATGCTCAGGGAGACTAGGAAACCGAGTACTTGGAACCGAGCCTTCTCTGTGGCTGGCCCCTCACTTTGGAACCATCTGCCAAGTGAGATGCGCCTAGCACAGTTCCTGCCTGCCTTTAACTCCCCCCCCTTTTAACACCATCTTGCCAAGAATCTATTACAGTGGTGCCTCTGATAACAAATTTAATTCGTTCTCAGTGGCAGTTTGTTATCTGAAAAATTTGTTATCCGAAATGTGGTTTCCTATTGAAATGAATGGGAAACCAGTTACTCCGTTCCGGAGGTCTGAAAAAAGGCAAAGAAAGCTGGGGTGTGTGTGTCCAGACCTCTGTGTAAAGTACAGTTTAAAGGCTTGCAGCGCTGGAACACCCTCCAGAACATTCCCCTGCAGTGCAATGCAAACATGGACAAGAGAAACCAGCAAGACTACCCCAGTCTGTTCCCACCCACCACTGTGCAATGGGAATAAATGCAAAGAAACAAACATAAGCAGGAAGAAAAATCCAGCCCATTTTTGCCTGCAGAGCAATGAAAGACTGCAAACATGGAGAAATGAAATCAGCAAGACTACTCCAGCCTCTTCCAGCCAAAAATGCAAAGAAACGCAGTACCAAGATTAATAAAAGCAAGCTCCCTATCTTACCAAGTTCGAAAGGTCCAAATCCCTCAGCAAAACATGTCCAGAATGGCTCCAAAACACCATGGAAAAAACCCTAACTCCTCCCCCCTCCATAAACTATGCATCCTGCAATGCATGCAGGGTACACATTTTTTGCAAGCCATTATGAAACATTTGTTATCCAAGGCAGCCCACAGGGAACATTCGCTATCCGAGGCAGCCCTATACCTGGAAATTTCCATTTGTTATCTGAACAATTTGTTACCCAAGGCATTCTTTATCTGAGGTATGACTGTACTATATTTGTTCTTTGTTTTTATGCATTTGATTTTGTTTTTTATCCCTTATGGTGTTAACTGCCTGGAGTTCCTTTGGGAAGACGGGCAGTATAGAAATGAATATATGAATGAATGAATATGAATGAATGAATGAATGAATGAATGAATGAAAAGAACCACTGATATAACTTAACAACATGCAAATAGTTTGCAGGCTTCTTGGGGCAGCTGACCTAATGCTACTGACTGAGTGTTGCATGAGACTCAATAATAACTGAGTTATGTTCTAATGATGCTTTGTGTTGTTTCTTTTTCCAGAATAATTATCAGAGTTGGGGAGATATTTGCACATACTTGAGAGGTGTCTTAATGTTCTGAGTGTTCTCCTTTCCTTTGCACTCTATGGTAGTGTTCCAACTTGACAAACAGCAGACCTCCAATAGGCAGGGGTAGTAGTCTGAACCATCTGGAATGCAACAGCCTGGGGATGTTGGCACTGTACATCAGAGGAAATGCACTGGGTCAAGTGCACACCAACCTTCAGTTTCGTTCGTGTCAAGAAGCGTGTGTTCTGCTGACTTCGTCAGAGAAAATTATTTGCATTGAGATGATGCTCGAATCAACAGGAAGGGCCGAGTATTTCATTACAAATTAAAGCATTGACACAGCTCTGAATAGGTTTTGCCGAAGACATTCCAATGTTGCAGCTCAGGAACACATCTTGCCAACATCCTTTCATTAGGGAAAGATTTATCAGCAACCCACAGGAAAGCTTTTAGCCACTATCTTTAGTATGTGGTTTTCCTTACTTGCCTCAAACATCTCGCCTGCTTTTCCAAACAGAACCTTCAGTCCCAAAAATGTTGTTGTGGTGGTGGTGGTGGTGGTGGTGTGGGGGGTTGTTTGCTTTTTATTTTTGGTCAAGCATGATGTGAAACAAGATTTCCCATAAGTTGTACCCTGTGGTTGTATTTATTTGTTCATGGGTGTCTATGTTTAAGAATCCTGGAAATTAGATCCAGATGGTCCCAGTGATCAGGTGCCCCACCCTCCCACCGCACCCACCCATTCATCCATCCAGCTATCTAATCTACCTTGTCTATCATAGATCACACCAGTCAAGAGATAAACATTACTCTGGGCAGTTCATATTCAAAATGAGATACAGTGGATCCTTGTACAACAAACAGCTTGTATAACATAACATCTGTACAACAAAAAAAATTCCGGAGATAGGGGAAATTTGCTTAACATAATCACCTATGGGGTGAATCCATACAACATAAAAATGGGATTACTCTGTTTTCAATGCATTCCTATGGGACATTTGTATAAAGGAAAATTTGCTTAACATAATTTCATTTGGAACGAATTAGTTCCTTTATACAAGGTACCACTGTACAGTATAAAATAAAGCCAATCTTAACTAAGATACTAAATACTGGAACCACATATACGAGTAAGAGAACACACAATTAATAAATCAAAAAAGAGTTCTGCTTATATACCGCCCCATACCACTTCAAGTAGTCTCTGGGCAGTTTACAGTTTTTAATTAGAGTGTGCAGGCTACACATCTCACCCATCCCCCACAAGCTGGATACTCATTTTACCAACCTCAGAAGGATGGACAGCTGAGTCAACCATGAGCCTGCTACCTGGGATTGAACCCCAGGTTGTGAGCACAGTTTTAGCTGCAGTACAGGCATTCAACCACTGTGCCACTGTCAAGGAACCGTCCTGGGTCCTTCTCCAAAGGCTTCCTAAGATCGCCTCTGGACTTAGTAAAAATACTTAAACAGACTGTGCACTTTTAAAATACACCAGCCAAACTGCCACCATTAAACCAATACTCTGGATTTAGCTCTTCCACCCCTGGGCAAAAACCAAACCAGTTGTAAAATTATTATTTTTAATTAAAAATAGTTAGTTAAAGAATTATTGAAAAATAAGTCAATTCAAAATACAGGTAATAGTCAGTCTTTGGCAATCAGTAAAATAAAGAAACTATTTTGCTAATCTAAGTTACACTATCCATTGTCCCTAACTATGCCTAGCATATTCTATCCAAACTTATCCAAGCATATTGAAGTCAATATTGAAGACAAAAGCTCTCTATTAATTTCTACTTAAAAAGCATTCACATTATCATCAAATCACCCCCCCTTTCGTCCATCCTTTCCAACTCATTGTCCAATCATCTGGCTAGTCTTAATGATAGTCCATGTAGTACAGCGTTCCCATGCGATCATCTCACAGCGATTCCTTAATTAATTGTTGGCACTGGTGTTATGGCTTCATTCTTCTTGGATGGCACAACAAAGCCTCCATCTTCCTAGTTCCCAGTAGATAAGACACCTGCAAATAATTGCTTGTACAGAACATGGCAAAACATTCTCCCACAGAAATAGAAACTGCTTCTTACTGACTGCCTGTGTTCTAGCCTGAATGAGAAGACAATATAACTGAACCATATAGACTCCATCTTTGATCCTTTCTCCTTTCCTTTACAGCCACCATTAATTAATGGTGAGTCAGTCAGTGAGTCAGACCATCAACAGAAAAGTATATTCACAAAGCTCTCTGGAGGCTACAAGCATAATGCAACCCGTGAATTAATGGGTCACTCACCTGGTGATAAAGACACCAATTTGTAGGCCATGTTTGCCAATGGAATGACTGCCAACATACAGTTATCTCCATTGGTCTCTATGAAGTCGTGTCTAGTAATTGCTGTTGGGTCAATGTGATGTTCTCTGAAAGGTCTGATAAAAGCCTAGAAGTAATAAAAAGCAGATGTGTGATTATGTCAGTGTTAAGTCAGGTCCACAGAAGTTTCCAGCCCACACAAATACTACCTGGTTGTCTGCCTACATGGAACAAATAAGGAATTCAGGAGTCGTCAGATAATTGTTTTTCTGATTGATCACCTGCAGAGGATTCCTACTTGTACAGGCAAGTGACTAGTGAAAAATAATGAATTAGCAAAAAAACAAAAAAGTTACAGTTGTACCTTGTGATACGAAATTAATTCATTCCACAGGATGCTTCGTATTGTAAGCTTTTCATATCATAGACCTGAATGGAGCACAATGCACCCTGGCAATCGAAGTATCCCACAAAATTTTTATATCTTGGGGCATTCCATATGAAATTTTCATATCTTGAGTTTTTGCGGAAGTTTTCCATTCCCAGGGTGCATTGTACCCCAGAGGGACTTCCCTTTTTGTATCATGAGTTTTCCTTGTCACAAGGCACCCTTATATCAAGGTACCACTGCATAACCAATGCTTGGAAGTAACAAACTGCAAGTGACATACTTAAGTGCAGTGAGCGACTTCTGGGAGCTAGTGAAAGTGCCGTTATAGTGCCGTTATACAGAGAAAAATACGGTAAGTATGATGTTACATCTCAAAAATAATGCAATAAATGGGACTGGTGTTCTTTTGGGAAGGTGTAACATGGAATGTTTTCTAATTACTTTTACATCACATTTTCTCTAGTGGAATTTTCCAAGCACTATGCCATTCTCTAAAAAACTCTAAGAACTTTTCTTTAACAAGTTAGAAAAGTAACAATCAATCAATTTCCCCCAGAGTGGTGGTGGCAAGAGTTACAAAACAAAGACTAATTATTTTTCCAAGCCCTGCTTACTATACCTTCAGGATGGTTAAAATAAATTAATGATGGTATACTGTAAGCTGGCTACTGGCTGAATTCATAGTGATCTGACTGTAAGATCTCACAGGTTATGGATTAAGCACTATACTATTGCTAGAATATATATTTAGAGGTCCAATGCACTCGTCATAAAGGCAAATAACTTGGAGTTAAGTTGGCAGTTAAGCGATCTCAGGAGTCAGCAACAGGCCATGTCACAAGGAAAGGCTGTTCAGCACTTCTTGGCTTGCTCAATGCAGAATGGGCTTAGCTTGGAGCTACATGTCAGTTTTGTGTTAAGTACACCAATCTTATTATGATGGGATCAAGTGGGGGGGGGGCGGCGGAGAGAGAAATAAATACAGTCTTTGGCCAGATCAACAGAGAAGGCACTTGCATGAACTAAGAGACTGAACAGAGAAGTATGGTTAAATTGCTTAGCACAGGACAACAACTTTGGGGGAAACACAGGAGGAATTATGAGGAGTGCATTGTGTAGTTCAACTGCAATATGTGCTTCTTTTTATGTATACTGAAAAGGTCCAAATGAGTTACTAGATGGGCTTCCTGTATTCCTAGGATTTCTTCCGTGAAAGAATGCACAAACAAGTTTAAGTTGACAAAATGTGACATTCTGGCCCTTTGTTGCCTTGGTGTTTTAAAACAGCTGGAAGCACAACGTCTAGCAAAAAATGGTAGGGTTCAGACAGAACATCCTAAGGCGAGTGAAGTACCAAGCATCTCTTCTAGGCTTTTGCCCTTTCATGCTTCGATTTCCACTCTCATCTCTGGAGTGAAATAACTAGAATGTGCTGCAGTATCCAAATAGGGAGGCCTGGTCAACATAAAGCACAGTTTATATCCAAGCCACGATTAGAAGCCCTAGCCCAGTGATGGCGAACCTATGGCACGGGTGCCAAAGGTGGCACTCGGAGCCCTTTCTGTGGGCACCCAACATCGCCCCTTCATAGCCACCTATACACAGGTTAAAGTGCTATATTGGCACTTTGCAAAAAAGTTAGTGGGTTTTGAATTGCAGTTTGGGCACTCGGTCTCTAAAAGGTTCGCCATCACTGCCCTAGCCTGAAGCAGGCTGTCAATTCTGGTGGCGGACATGTGATTGGTGGCAACTTCTCTGAAGCTAGCACCTTTCACATGTTTTTAACTACAAATCCCATGATGGCTGGGGCTGATGGAAGCACTTAAAATATCTACAGAGCACAGGCTAAAGGAGTTGTTTGTTAGAACCATCACTGTTCAATCTAGATATCAGGGGAAATTGTGGTTACTGCACAGTAATGGGCGGGAATGGATAAGCTGCAAATATCTCCATCCACTGAACTGTGTGGTTTGGTCATGGTATCTGAACTGAGCCATTCTGAGCTGAAACCTCAACTACCTGGTCACACTGTATCCAAATGCTGTCTGTTACAGCCACAGTGTTATAGCTGAGTTCTAAATGTTTGAGTAAAAGTTTAACAGTTCCCCAGCTGGCTTTGTACAATTACCCATTAATAATAATAATAAAAGTTCAAACCTTTCCAACGATTGGCAGATCTACAGATCCCCAGGTGTCTGCTCCCCAGTGCACCAGACCTGAGACAAAGTCAGCAGTAATGACTCCGGCAACTTTAGGAAACAAAGGTAAGGAGACAGGAAAGAACCATTACTATTTTTAAGGGGGGAGGAAGGCAGGCTATACATTGCTGCCCCCTCCAGCCCTCCAAGAGAACTGGGTACTCATTTTACCAACCTCAAAAGGATGGAAGGCCGATTCAACCTGGAACTATATCCCAGGTCATGAGCACAATTTTGGTTGTGGTATAGCAGTTTAACCACTGCACCACAGAAAAGGCATAAATGCTATTTTGATAGATATATTAAGGTTAATAATGGTGATGTTTTTTATATTAGACAAGATATTTTTTCTGTGATCAATTCTTTTTTTATTCTTTAAAAAAAAACCTTGCCTTCTTGGACTGCTGCATGAATTCAGAATCCAATGTGAGAAACTATGATCAAATCCAGCATGCAACACACCTTTACAAAAGTATCTGTTCTTTCATGGGTATCCTAGGCACTGTATGGCATCTCCTGATAGCCAAGAAGCATTCGTAGTAAGCACTCATAACAGGGATGTTGGCATGTCTTGATTTTTGATCCTTGATTTTTGGCAAACATCACATCCCTGTTCACTTCAAACCCACAAACACATTAAGTCAGAAGCTCGTCCATCCAAAGGACCTGACACCAAAACACAAGAGGAGCAATATAGTATATGTGGTCCAATGCAGTGATGAGTGTGCAGACCATTAAACAAGAGAATGGCCCAACATAGGAGCAGCAACAGCTCAGGACCAGAATCAGCCGTGTACCTCCATTTGAATGACAAAGGGCACTCATTCAAAGATGTGGGTGTACACATATTAGACAGGGAAGATAGGTGTATTTAGTATCTAAACCAAAAAGCCCAGCAATTCACTGAAGAACAACTTTGAGCACCTGGAATGCTCAACACGTTCTGCTTGCCAGAATATCCCAGCAATATTCTCCAGAACACTGTCCATCTTTTGAATGACAAAGATAAAATTTACAGAAGATCTATAATCAGGATGTGCTTTCTGGTCTTCAAGGTTTAGAAAGCTGGAACTCATTTTAAAAAATTGTCTATGAAAAACAGTTCTCTACTCTCTTACCTTTTACTTTTTACATGCCATCTGTAAATCTAGTCCTAATCTACTGTGCTACCTACCTACCTACCTACCTACCAATCAACCTACCTACCTACCTACCCTGCACACACCTTTTGAGATGCAAAAAGTAAGTTTATAAAGTTTTGCTTAGATAATGATCTGAGAAACCCAGACAGCAAAGGCTCACGATTCATGTATCACCCCCAGTCATAAGCAAATCTAAGCATATGGCTCACATGGCTCATGGTGAGCAAGCCAAACTTCCCCTCTCGGTCAGGGCACTTAGATCAGCCCTCTTATCCTGGTTTATAGGATTTTGTCTAGAATTAGCAAGCTCCCAGACAGCAGATATGAGCAACAATGGAGAAGAGAGCAGGCTACTTTTAGCAAGGCTCTGCATTTCATTGTACTGTCTGCAGACGGGAGTTGCATAGATTAGTCTACCAGCCTCCTTTACGATATATATCCAGGCACATACTCGTGCTTCCATAATATAAATAGCAATTAGCTCTGTGTCATTGATCAAAATACAATTGTGCAAACATGATTTCAACTGAACTAAAAGAACGTTCTTGTGGAATTCCTCCGAGAGATACATAATATGCACTATATACTTCAAACACCTGTATAAATGTGTGGGGTATAAATCATCCTATAATGATGCCTTATTTGTATTAAGGTACAGAGTCATTTTAAAGCAGGGTGAATTTAAAAAATCATTTTAAATTGTGATTTAAATAAAAATGATTTTTTAAATCATTCCCGAAAATCCAATTTTGAAAAATTATATTGTGAGTTAAATCAATTTGATTTAAATCAAATCCACCCTGCTTTAAAGTCTCATGCATTTGAACAAGGTACAACTAGATGCCCAAATCCAGTATTGGCCCTGGAACTACACTGCCAAAACAATGAAACTTTCTTTGCTCATCTTGCCTCCTATAATCAAGGAGCTTCCCAAAAATCTCCTTCACGCAGATTCAGAGCCCTTCAAAGTAGGTTTTGGGGACATACATGTGGGGTTTAGAATGGGAAGGAGAGATCATCCCTCCCTGCCACTGGCTTCCAATGCTAGACCTTTGCCCTACCAAAAAGGTCCTTCCCATAGTATTTGTCCCACCAAAAATATTTCCAAACCTTCCACATTCAGTGTTCCTTTCTTCAGGGAAAAATCCAACAACATGGTTCCAACCTTTTATTGCATTTGTGCCTGTTCCTATTCCTGCAGAAAAGGTTACCACTATTAATGAGGGGGCCATGCTCTCCCCCTGTGCCAAAAGAAGAATGACCAAAGATGCAATAATAGACAAGCTGAAGTTTTCTGATAAATGTCCAAACCTAGCCTCCAGATTTGTAACAAAGATGAGACAGTCACCTTCAATATGTTGCTTTATGCCAACTCCCAGCAGCTCAAGCCAATGGTTAGTGCTGGTCGACATTAATATATTCAAACATCATGAACATCTGTAGGTCCTCCATCCCACCCTGTAACTGCAGACCCACGGAGGAAAAAGAACCATTGTGTACTTGGTATCATGATTTGTAGCAGCTTATAAAAAAGATATCCAGTTATTGCACAGGAGCCAACAAGAGGCACTCGTCTCTGAATTGGGCACTTATTATGTACTCTAGCTATAGGCATCAAAAACGCTGAATGATTCATGTGGCAAGCATATGGGGGGGAGGTTTAATGCAGCTCCTTGTATATGAGAATTTGCTCTTGACAGGATTTTATGGGGTACTTTGGAACAAGTGCACCAAAATGATTTGACAGATCTCCCGCTGCTGCTGTTTATTTGAATTCAGGTTGAAAATCCAACAAGGAAAAGATTAGAGCAGCTATTCAACTAAACACAGATCACATGCAGGGCTTTATTAAGTGTCCTTCTGGAAAAGGAAAGGCACACATGGACTAATCTTTATACATTGTTATGTAGGACAGTTGACGCTGGAAACACAATACAGTACAAAGAAAACTCAAGTGGCCCTTTGAAGTAGGAACGGCACTGGTCAACAAACCAAGAAAATGCTTAATGAATCAACAGCCTCTTTGTGTTAAATGACATAATACTTTGTAATGGGCTGAAAGCACTGAAGGACAGAACTGCACACCTGCTGGACCCATCTATCCTCCATTGGCTTTGACCAAAGACCTGAGCCAAGCTTTGCTTGCAAAACTGTATCAGAGCTGGAAATGTGACCCTCCTAAGATGAGGAATTCTGGGACCTCTTCTCCATAAGAGTAACTTTTCAAAACCCTGGAGGTGTCCATCTTCAGCACAACTAGGAACTCTGCAGAAGGCATGGCCCTTCATAAGCCACACAGATCTCTGTTTAGACATTCTACTAAACACCTAAGCAAACCCCCCACCAGGTGCCTCCTAAATGTGTCACACAACAAGGCCGGTACAGTAACCCCATTTATCTTGGGGGTTAGGGACCTGACCCAACCCACGATAATGGAAAATTTGCTATATGTGGATGCTGGGTTGGCTCGGGACTGGGGGGCCTGTTTGAGGCCTCCTGAACTTGCCCCAGGCCTGGTGCTTCCCTGAACTGGCCTCGGACAGGCTTCCTAGGCCTGTTGGAGGCCCCATAAGTGGTTTCCGGCAATCCAGAAGGCATTTCTGGTTTTTCGGAAGTCACTTCCAGTTCACTGGAACCCACTTCTGGGGCCTCCAACAGGCCCAGGAAGCCCATTGGAGGCCAGTTCAGGGAAGCACCAGGCCTGGGGTAAGTGCAGGAGGCCTCAAACAGGCCCAAGCAGCTTACCCTAAGGGGCCTTGCCTTTCGCATACTGTGGTCCCGCAATATATTGGGACAGCAGTATATGAACCACAAAATGGCACGGGACCACTGTACCATCTATATGCAGGCTGAGGGTGAGTGACACTGTTGTCCAAAATGCCTGCAGGAGACCATGCTGGAAAGGTTGCTACAGACAATGAATGCAATGCTCTGACTGACAGCAGCTCTTCATGGCTTAAGTCATTTCCCACGCTTACCTAGAAATCTCTGCTCTTACTTGGTAGACTCTCAGACAAGTAGCCAGGTTTGATTAAGTACTTCCAAGATTAGATATGACCTAAAGTGTTCAGAGTGATATGATAAATTGGCAGGAAAAGCTACAAGGCATGATCTCATTCCTCCACAGGTTCTATCTTAGCAGACCAGACAGGACTAGGATATCAGGTGATAACTGTAATGAGGAACCAGGCTGGTTTGCAGCCCAGATTTGCGGGAACTGAGGTCATGTTGACACACCCATTCTGAAGATACAGCTTGCTTTGTAATTCTCCTGACAGACTAAGCTCCTTTGGTGTTTTAGCATCTTCTAGTTGCCATATATTATAACCTCTGAATAGCAGCCAAGCCCCACATAAATAATCATCACAGATACATCACAGTGGCATATAGGACCATCACCATGTGCATTATCTGTTCTCAGGAGAGAGAGTGGAGCAATCACAGTTTAGAACTATAGCACAAAACTTCTAGAGATTAGCAGTCTGCTACCACTCTCAGAAAGTAATGTCTCAAATGTGACCAAATGCCTGTCCTATTTTAACGAGCCTTTGTACAACAGCTGGAGTGGGTTGTCATACCTAGGAAGAGATATCACAGCTTTTAATATTGCCCAGAATTAGGGTTTCTCTTATGTTTAACATGCAGTATTCCCCCTGCACCCTCAAATGTTTTGTTTGCTACATGGACAATGAAGTACTCTTGCCAGGGGAATCTCCCATAATCTCTGGAATAAACACCAGAAAAACTGAAACAAGTTCTAATTTATGTTGCAGTTTAGATACACAGGGAGCATTTCTGCTGTAGATTTCCTCCACATTCAAACATCTGTGGGTGTGACACAAGCCTTTGTGTACATTTGGATGTCACAAGCGAGGTCTAGCTCACTGTCAAGAGAGTGCAAATGAGGGGATGATGGTTTCAGTTGCTTTTGAAACTTGGGCCTGTTAGCTTGTGCTGGGTAAGGGAAAGCCAGAAGAAAAGAGAAGAAACTGCTTACTAAATGGAAGAGATTTCTCAACTGCATCTTATCTTTGTGCTAGAGGAATTCTCAAGGTTATAAAACACACTGTTCTCATACCAAGCTAATGAGTAAGCAACTGGTTTCAGTATAGCAGTGGTGGCCAAACTTTGTCCTTCCAGAAGTTTTGGACCACAACTCCCACAGTCCTTTGTCATTGGCAATACAGGCTTGGAATGCTGGGAGTTGTGGTCCAAAATATCTAGAGGGCCGAAGTCTGACCACTACTGAGCTACAGTGAAGATACTTTAGCAAAAGGTACTTCCTTTGGGAGGTTTTGGGACAAATTACATCTGGTTAGTGGAACATGCTATAAAAATCTGGAAAGGTGAATTGTGTTGGGGCTACAATATGTTACTTAGTTTCTCTTTAAGAAAATGTTACACTTGCCTGTTGTCTCCCTAACTGATTCATATACAGTGGACCCTTGTATAACAAACAGCTTGTATAACATAAAATTAGTACAACATAAAAATTGCGGAGATAGGAGAAATTTGCTTAACATAATCGCCTATGGGCAAAATCCATACAACGTAAAAATGGGATTACTCCATTTTCAATGCATTCCTATGGGAATTTGTATAAAGGAAAATTTGCTTAACATAATTTCATTGGGAACAAATTAATTCCTTTATACAAGGCACCACTGTACTGCATATGCTTTGGACATTGCTGAAGTTTTATTTCTTTAGGATAGTTGTCACTTTCTAAGGGAACTGTTTTGGAATTGCCTACCCTTAAACCTTTTCAAGGTGTGTCACAAACATTTTGATTACTTTTGAAATATTTGGAACCTTTTTTTTTTACATTTTGCAACATCTACAATAAAATAAAATAAAATTACAGCATTTTAGTTATTCTGGAAGAAGGGGGTTTGATAGTGCTAAAAAAAAGAGAGCCTTGTCTTGCTCCCCTACCAGATCCCTTTATATTTTGTGGGTGTTTTGATACGGGCAAGGTTGACCTGGCAGTTGAAGTGTGTAATCATGTAAATTTTGGCAACCTCCTGGAGCACCTAGGAGACAGGGGGACTCAATCCTCGGAGATTTCCACCAGCCACCAGCACGTTGACCCCATGAAAGTTATGCACACCAGGAAAGTATAGGTAGCTGAGTAGTTTGTGAGGGCCTCTCCGTCTGTCCTGGCCATAATGTTGGCACTTACTGAAGACAAACCAGCATGCTGGTGTCAAACTCCCCAATCATTCTCAAATGGAGAAGCAGCAGCAGACAGTTTTGCTTATTGTGATCTGTCAGCCCATAATGAGCTGAGTTGTGTGTTGTGTCGTTATAGTCATGACCGACCCTTCGTGACCCCATGTCCATGGAGTTTTCTTGGCAGGAATACTGGAGTGGTTTGCCAGTTCCTACTCCAGGCGCCTACAGCACCTGGTATCCCCTGGTGGTCTCCCATCCAAGTACTGACCAGGGCCTGTGGGGAATCTTTCTCACAGTGCCTCTGTGGCATCCATTTAATGTAAGCTGGAAATCACGTAACTAGCGAGGACAGTTTAACAAAGGCATATTGTACTAAATCGATGCTCAGATACTATGTTTCACTTCTCATCAGGTTCCCAGGCTAATTTCACACATGCGCAGTAGTTTGCATTCCTGCTCATGCTCAGTGTGTTAAGATTTAGACAAAGAAGTAACTTTATTTAGGCATTACGTAGATGTGTAAGTTTGTAATTGGTTAAGAAATTACTGCAAAGTCATATGGGATTTGTAGTCATGTGGTTTTCAATAAAACAGCCTTGCTGGGGTGCGGCAAGGGGGAATCAAGAATAAAGGGAATCAAGAATAAAGGGGAATCAAGAATAAAGGAGAGAAGAAGCTGTTCCATTTTGCACCAAGAAGAACACTTGTCGGAGTCTTTATTTTTCCAACCCATTGGAGGGGGGCTTGCTGGTTAAGCTTTCCTGCTGGGTTCCCACATCTACTCTCAAGCCTTAAACGTTAAGGCTTCCCTGGGTTTAATTCCTACATTTGGCAAGCAACTTTCCAAGCCTCACAGATTGGGGCTTCCCACGGGAGTAATTCCCACAAGGGCCGACCCTGCTTAGCTTCTGAAATCAGGCGAGATTGGATGTGCTTAGGGCATCTAGGCAGCTAATGAGCTGAGTTACCCATAACAAATAAGAAATGTCTCATTTTAGCATTAATTCTCTGATTTACCTAGAGGAAAGGATAGCAGAACTCTACAGCATGAAAAACCAACTGGTTACCTCTCAGACCCACATCTGCAAGCAACTACTCCTCATTTTGCCCTTCCTGCTTCAAGTGGAAGCAGAGTTGACAGCATGCAGCAACCTACTTTTCTGTATCAAGCCAGGGTTTTAACAAGATCCCTATATAACCATGACTGGAAAATCTAGCCCTGCTTCCGATCCAGTTTGCTAAAAGATTTAAGGAACAATAGTGAGAAGCCATGGAGATTTGACTCCATTTCTGAAGAGCCCAGCAGGGCATTCAAAACCCACACTTTGAACTGAATGTTTCAACAAAGATTTCCAGTATGCTCATGTCATACCCTTTCTGAATGGACAGGCCTTCGTAATCAGACAGAATATTCTTTGTTAGCAGGCCGTGCTTCGCCTTCAAGAACAAAGAAATAGGTTCACTGTTGCCTATAAACAATGGAGTATTCAGCGCTGAAGTTCCCAATGTCACCTGATCAAAAAATGCAGCCTGACTTCCACAGTCCAAGGGTTCTTCCGAAATTCTAGGATACTATCTGCTTCTAGAGCGAAGAACACATCCTCTCAATTCCCTATACTCATCACCAACTGCATCATCCCCTGCCTATTCCTTTGCCAGTTTGCATTCAATCACTTGCTTCCAATGGTTAGAGCAATTTTGCAATTATGAGTCCTACACAATCCTCCTGCTTCAGTCACCTTCCTTTATTGTTATGTGGCAACAAGACACCTTTAAGGCATGGCAATCCTATGAAAGAATGACCTACATTAACAGCCCCGGCTCCTGCAAATTCTAGGCTGTGACTCCATTTTCCCTTTGTGTGTGTTCTGTGCTGTCAAGTCAGAACCAACTTATACTCATCCTAACAGAGCTTTTAAAGTACGTAAGTGAGATATTAAATGAGCAATTTTACCAGTTCCAATACCTCACAGGTTTCCAAGTGAGGATTTGCACCCTGTTCTCCATAGTCCATCACTCTATCCAGCACACCATACTGGGAATCCACCATCTGCCACACCCCTCTTTAAATGTCTCTATCAATTCCCTGGATGCTGCAATAAACAAACAGGCAACCCAGCATTCACATTAAAATTCACATACCTGTCCATTGGGCACGATTCTTGGATTTGCAGAAGGTACAGTACAGTCTAAAAGATATGGAGCACATCAGGTAGCCTACACTTGAGCTGATTTCCCCTTAACCTCTATTGATGCCAATATTTTTTGTTTGTTTGTTTGGCCAGACTGGATTAGACAGCTCACTAATTAAGTTATATAAAAAATTATACCCTAGGAATGGAATTTCACAGAAGGGCATATATATGCAAGAAATGCACAAGCAAACTGTATACAGCGGTGCCTCAACTTATGAGTACTTTGACAACCGAATTATTTGACTTACGAGTGCTGCTCTCCGCTCTGCATGACGGCTGACTTTTTCAGGTCGGGCCTGTCAAAGTCAGCTGTCTTGCAGAGCAGAGAGCAGAGTTTGCTGTCCATCGCCACCTCCTTCTTCTCATTGGTTGCTTCAATCTCTGCAAAAGAGATCGAAGCAACCAAAAAGGAGGAGGTGGCCATCATGCCTCCCTTCCAAACCGCCCGGGCTGCCTGAAGTGCATCGTTCCCTTGGGCAGGGCGCCTTGCAAGGAAAGCAAGGAAGGAGGGGCGAGGTGCATGAGGCAGAGATTGCTTCTTCCTCCTCCTCGATTGCTTTGATCTTTCAAGATCAAATTTAAGCAAAGGTGAGTGCTTACCCAGAGGTAAGCGCTTCCCTTGCAAGGTGCAGGGGCTTCGTCCATAATCAAGGACAGCCGCAGGCTGTTCTCTGCAACCCCTCCCCCACGCTGATTTGAACAGGACCAACCGGTCAAAGCCAGCTGTCTGGCTAGGCTGTGGAAAGTAGCCTTTGGCTGCCCTTGACTGAGAGGGGTTGGGACATCCTTCCCATAGGAATGCATTGAAAACCTATTAATCCATTCCCTCCAGAACTGATTGATTTTCAATGCATTCCTATGGAAAACCGATGTTCAACTTATGAGTTGTTCAACTTCTGAAGATGCCTTCGGAATGGATTAACGTTGTAGGTTGAGGTACCTCTGTAGTGGTGTCTGGAGCTGCTATGAAGAAAAGTTTTCCTCATGAAAACTTTACAACTTCTCAAGCACCCTAAAATTAGGGATACGTAATAACATATATTTTGTTTGAAATAGGCATAATGATCTAAAGCCCTCTCTTTCCAACAAAGCACCAGTGATGACTGAGTATTTTAAAGCACCTAATTCAACACGTCTGTTTTCAGGGCAGGAATTCCTAACTGATTACTACCTCAGTATTAATTATGCTGGCTAAGCTAATAGGAGCTGAATTTCAACCAGTAATACACTAGAGAGTCTGTGGAACTCCCTGTCACAGGATGTGGTGATGGCATCTGGCCTCGATGCCTTCAAAAAGGGATTGGACAGATTCCTGAAGAAAAAGTCCATCACAAGTTATAAATCATGATGGAGACGTGTAATCTCCAGGCTTAAAATCAGGGTACTTCAAGGGCCAGATGCAGGGGAGTGGTATCAGGAGACAGATATCTAGTCTCGTGCGCTCTCAGACACATTTGTTGGGGCCACTGTGAAATACAGGAAGCTGGACTAGATGGGCCTTTGGGCTGATCCAGCATGGCTCTTATGTTCTCAGAGAATCACTACCACAGTGTATCGATCAGTTTACAGTTCTGTCTTACAGATCCAGCTTTTGGAGTCCATACAATAGTATATAACAGGCATGTCCAAACTTTGGCTCTCCTGATGTTTTGGACAACAATTCCCAGAATTCTAAGTTTGGATTGCCAATGACAAAGGACTGCGGGAGTTGTGGTCCAAAACATGTGGAGGGCCAAAGTTTGGATATGCCTGGTATATAAGAACACTATAATTCAGGGTAGGATACTAATGGACTTCTAGATACTGTTGGGATTCTAACTAGCAACCTCAGGCAATGTGGACCAAGGCCAGAAATGAGAACAAAGAGCATGTACAACAGTGTAACATGTACTGCAGTGTAAGTATGTGGGGACTATGACCTTTTCACCAAGCGCCTTATGTAGTCACTTTCACAGAGAGAAGGGAACAACCCACTCTTGTTTTAATGCACAATGGGTGAAATCAGGTATCTGTCATGTAGCAGATACTTCAGACACATTTAATGTTTATTAAAAGATACACAAAGGGAAGCTTTTACTGAAAGGTGGTAACACACTTGAGGATCAGGTGCTTTAAAGTGGTCAGACCAGAGAACTGATGACATCCATCACTTGGCACTCAGGTTATTAGGTTTCCTAGCACGAAGTTCTATGCTGACAAAACCATTTCCATGTGAGTACCAGTAGATCGCTTGACTGTGAATAAGCTGGAAACCAAAACTGATAAGGGCAGAGACAGATCACTACGGGCAGGAATGAACCAGATGTACCATCTTATTGTTGTTTATTTTTGCAGAACTCTGATATAAACTCCCTCAGGTTTTCCAACTAAAAAAGTCTATCACGAGTAAATAGTACAGTAATACCTTGGTTTCCGAGTGCCTTGGTTTACAAGTGTTTTGCAAGACAAGCAAACATTTCTGATCAATGAGCAATTCCCTAATTATGGGGATTTGTTCTCCCCGTTAACATGTGTTGACCTACCATCAGGGTTTGCTGTGCTTTACTATCCCATCAATGTTTAGAAATCCAAAACATCTGGAAGGCACCACAGTGCAGAAAACATTAGATCTTTCCCCTCACAGCAATGAAGCCTGCATACAACATGGAAGTTGCACTTGATGTTGGCCACAGAGAGTACTGCCAGTCCTCAGATAACTAGACCAGGTGATTTGATAGAATTGTGGTCCCCAGGTGTTCTTGGACTACAACTCCCAGAGGTCCTGGCCAGCACAGCCTAGTGGTGAAGATTTCTGGAAGTTTTAGTCTATAAACTAAATGGGAAATCAACAATCATTCAGGACCTGATCCCACAAGATCTCACTTGCATCACAGAGACTTGGGTGGATGAAGCTGGGCGTGTCAACCTCATTCAACTCTGTCCTCCAGTTTTCTCTGGGGAACAACAGGCCAGACCAGGGGGATGGGGAAATGGATAGGGAATCTGTGTCCCCTTTTGGGCTTACTGGACCTCTCAGCTGCTTTTGACACTATAGACCACGACATCCTCCTGACTCATTTCTCTGAAATGGGATTTGGGGGTACTGCATTAAAGTGGCTCTAGCCCTTCCTACAGGAAAGAATGCAGAAAGTGGTGTTACGTGATTCATGTTTGACACCACGACCACTGACCTGTGGAGTTCTCCAGGGTTCGGTTCTGTCTCCTATGTTATTTAACATTTATATGAAACCACTGGGGGAGATTATCAGATCTTTGGGGGTTAGGTGCCACCAGTATGCCGATGATACCCAGCTCTACCTCTCGTCACCTCCATACTATCTCAAATTACATGAGTGTTTAGCTGCAGTAATGAACTGGATGAGGATGAACAAAATGAAAGACAGGACAGAGGTGCTCCTGGTCAGTCAAAAGGGAGAACAAAGGATAGGGATGCAACCTGTACTGGATGCGGTCACCCTCCAATTGAAAAAAGAGGTGCGCTGCTTGGGGGGGTGATCTTAGACTCCTCCTTGAGCTTGGATGCCCAGGTCACGGCTGTGGTCAGGAATGCATTTGCACAATTAAGGCTAGTATGCAAATTACGCCACTTTTGTTGAGAAACCAGCTCTGGCCACAGTGATATATGCCCTAGTGACATCCTGGCTAGACTACTGTAATACGCTCTATGCAGGGCTACTGATGAAAAGTCACAGGAAGCTTCAACGGGCCCAACATGCAGCAGCCAGACTGCTGATTAGGGCGGGACAGATATCACATTACACACCTATTAAAACAGCTCCACTGGCTGACCTTGACCTACAAAGCACTGAATGACCTGGGTCCTAGCTACCTCAAAGATCGAATCTCACAGTATGAACTGACTCGGGTGTTAAGTCATCAGGAGAGGCCCTTCATCCATCACCCTCACAGATCTGTCTCGTGGGTACCCATGAAAGAGCATTCTCAGCTGCTGCGCCCAGACTCTGGAAATCCCTCCCACTAGAGGCCAGGACTGCATCAACTCTGTGGTCTTTCTGGAAACAGGCAAAGACCTTTCTCTTTGGGTAATGTTTTCCTGAATGATGGTCTACCTATTATGTGTTTTTTTTTATATGAATCTACAGGATCACATAGACTTTGTGTATATAACTACTTATAAACTTATAGGTTTACATTGACACTATGTTTTCAATGTTAGTTTCCATCACTCATAACTTTACACGGAACTTTACTCCCATTTAACTGCTCGTGTTCTCTTGCAGCTTTGATGTAATGTTGTCTATTAATGCTGTAAGATGTCCCTCAATTTCCTGTTCTCAATACTTGAACATGTCTTAATTGTACTGGACTACATATTATCCCTCATTCTGTAAGCCGCCCTGGGTCCTTTTTCCAAAGAGAAAGGCAGGGTAAAAATACTCTAAAATAAACAAGTAAATAAAATAAACATACATCTGGGATACAAAGATTGGGAACAATGGGCTAAAGGAAAGCTCAAGGCTCAAATGAGCATGCACAGACACCAAATTCTTGCCCCACAGGAGGTTTTGAAACCCCCACATGCTTTCAGGCAGGAATGGGAAACCTTTCACCCTCCAATATAAATAATAATAATAATAATAATAATAATAATAATAATAATAATAATAATAATAATAATAATAATAATAATAATAATAATAATAATAATTTATTGTCATTGTGTGTATATACACAGTATACACATACAACGAAATTCAGACACCCAGAGACCAGATTCAACACACACACACACACACACACACACACAAATCTCGAACACTCTCACACACATTAAAAAAACCCTTCAACACACACACATAAAAAATCCCCGAATGTTCTGGCCTACCAACAGGATAGCCAAAGGATAAGGGTGTTGCAGTCCAAAAACAATGGTGGTGGCGGGAGGGGGGAGTTTCCTAGACCCTGTTTAAATTACTTGTAAGAGAAAGAAATGACTTCAAAGAATGCCTTCTCTACCAGTCGTCATCATCATCTAAGATTTTTTAAATGGATCCCCAGTAGGATATTGCCAAACTGACAAAGATTTAACAAAAGAGCTTGTAAGACCATCAGAGTTATATTGGACACTGTTAAAAGTTGACAAAAGCTTTCCCCAACCCAATGCAATCACCAGCACGGACAAATCACCAGTAGCCATCTTACTGCAACTGAATCCCACTGCACTGTAGGAGAGACCAACGAAATAATTTTGCCAGCAATGCAACCTGAGATATTCTACAAGCACCAGATGACAGGGTCTTTGGCCAAAGTCTGATCATGTCACACCGGATATGACAGCTTTTTCCTGACCGGAGATGCAGAATGGGGTCTCCTAAAGTCTGCACTGGTTTTCTTAATCTGCAAAAAGCAATACACAGGCAAGGAACTGTATTTATTCCAGATAGACAGAGCATACAAACAGTCTATCAGTACCCATATGCCATGCAGATACAATGTTTACTGCAGGGGTTCTCAACCTGTGGGTCCCCCGATGTTCCTGGACTGCAACTCCCAAAAGTCTTCATCACTAGCTGAGCTGCCCAGGATTTCTGGAAGTCGCAGTCCAGGAACATCTGGGGACCCACAGGTTGAGAACCACTGGTCTAGTGGAACAGAAAAAGCTGATATACTCTGAAACCACTATTTGCATTGAGAGTACTTAGAAGAGAAATAGTAAGAAATGAATTCTTTTATTTGAAAAGAGATCTTCATTAAGGTGAAACTGGTATGGACCAAAATCCAGAAAATATATTGGTTGTCATGTTTTAGGACTAACTCCCAAAAACATTCATCATCCAGTATGCTAGGTAAGAATGGGAGTTGTAGGCAAAGAACATCTGGAGGGCCAGAGTCAGCTCAGTCCTATCTACAGATAGGAGAAACAGTGACATGTTGAGACACAGCACTACAATCTCTAACCTGCAATTAACAATATACTCACCGTGCCCTTTACATTTGATAAATTCATTTCTTAAGTTCCTTTTTTGAAATTAGGCTTCATATCTTTCAGGTAATAGGCTTTAAAACCGCATGGAATTTCATCCCATTTCTTTCAAGTACTGCCTTAAAAAAAACTGCCTAACAAATGGACACTTATTGCGAAATAACCTGCAAAGCCAGTGTTTGGTTCTTGAACTTTGTCAACAAGTGATGAAGCAATGGTCCTCCTAGGTGCCAAAGTTGTGATTAACAGCTTCTGTATTCATTCTGGCTATGCTTCCGTAACTCATTCACTGCAAGCCAACAGATTCACTAATAAACAGACCACAGAACACTATTACTTAATAGCCATATCTGAAGGTTTGCAATATGTCATGGGCTTTTATATTTTAAGATAGCCCAAGGAGGTTTGGAACATTTAAGAACTAGCTGGTGGTTTGTTTTTTGACCCCAATAGAACCAGACACGCAGGACAGTCTTGCAAAAACAGGTGTACCAGTGATGGTCAGAAACTTAAGTTTAAACAGAGCCACCTCACCACTCTTGTAATGATTTGCCATTAGTCAAACAATGTTATCAGTAAGTTGTCAGCCATATACAGTAGTTGATGAACTGATTAAAAAAACAGACCTTTACCATGGAAGTGAGAAGTACTTGCTATGAACTAATGTGTGAAGCTAAATAGAGCCAGTCAATCTTATATTTATATTTCTGCATGGGAGACAGACAGGTCTAAGACCAATAAAATAAAATAAAATAAAATAAAATAAAATAAAATAAAATAAAAAAAAAAAAGCATACAGTACTGTATTAAAAAAAAACAAGACAGACACAATCTCTGCTAAGGAAAGTAGCTGCACTAGCTTACCAGGACTCACATAGCACCATATGCATGTATTTATGCATGAATCATGATGGATAAAAATCAATGAATTATTTTAAGAAAATGATTTTTATTTAAATCACAAAAAAAATGATTTTAAAAACCTTAAATCATGATAATATCTATTTGACTTAAATCAAATCCTTCACCATACAGAAATCTAAAACTGCTAGAAATTATGAAGCTTGGAAAAAAACTTTTTTTTCCAAAAGTGGTTTTTCCCTGGGGAAAAAACAGATTTTTTTTTGAAAAATTGAAAAAAAAAATACTACATTAGCACTCCCCCCCTTTACAGCTTAAAAGTCTTTAAGAACATAAAATATGACTATGGACAATATGACTTGGCATAAAATTATCATAACTAGCATATTAAAATATAGTGAATCAAAACAATTATTACAAACAGAATTTACTTTTAAAATATTTATTTGTAATTATAACAAATGGAGTAACAGTCTTCTGAACTGTTTACTAATAGAGATGGGCACGACTTGAAAAAAAATTTTTTTCGAGTTGTCGTTAGTCGGGCCGGTTCCGTTTCGGGTCGTTTCCGTGTTTCGCGAAAATTCGCAAAAATTAGTCGGTTCATTTTTTCGTTTTCGTTAGTACTGGTTTTGGGGGGTAGCGGGCTCCTGGAGGCACCTCTCTGGGGTGGGTGCCTCCTCTGGCCCGCTATAAAGGGAAAGCGGGCTCCTGGAGGCACCCGTGGGTGCCTCCTATCCTCACCCACTAGGAAAGGGAAGCAGGCTCCAAGAGACCCCTCAACATGGGGGTCTCCCCTCCTCACCTGCTGCTGCTGCAAAATGGTATGCAATAGCCATATGGATATGCATACCAGTTGCAGACAGTGAGACTAGTGATGGCTGTGAACCCAGAGCCATAGGTGATGCCTAACTAAGGCTCTCGCACCACCATGTCTCACACAGAAGGGAATTGTACTTGCGTGTAGTGCAATGCAAGTAGATCTGGCTTAGGGTTAAGGTGGGTTAGTGCAAGGGCTAGGGTTAGGCTAGTGACGGGTAAGGTTACGGTGGGCTAGTGGGTTGCACCTCTGGGTGCCTCTCTGACCCACTAAGAAGACAGTCTGTGACGTATGGGTAAGGACTGGAGTCAAGGGTTAGGGTTAGGGGGCTAGGGCAGGTTTTAGGGGGCTTTTTGGCACATCCCAGAAGTCTCCACGGCCAAGTGGCCATGCGATTGGTGGGATGGCTCCAAAAATTTGCATGGTCATCCACTCCCACATGGCTGGCCACTCGGCCAGCCCATCATTACGCAGGTGTAAAAAATAAAAATAAAATAAAATCAATGGAGGACAGAGGAGGAGAGGAGAGACATTTTGTTGCAAGAAAAAACCCACTGCTACTGTGAAAAATCTGGCAGTTTATAAATTTTCGCGTGTTTCTGTTGTGCTTGTGTGTTTTTGGACGATTTCAAAAACAATATTGCGTTCGCCGCCCCATTTTGGATCCCCCGCCCGCACCGCATGGCATGGCGAGTCCGGCTGCCCAGGACGGGGGGGGAGGCGGGACCCCCCCCTCCAGAAACCACCCCTCCGGTAGGTGCCCTGCGCCCTTAGTCAAGCAGGCATTTTTCCGCCTGCTTTTTTGGCCCGGGAATGGGTGGGGGGAGAGTTTAAAAGTTTTTTCCTGTGCCGTCCGTGCCGCTTGCTTGCGCTTTAATTGCGGCGGCCGGCGGCGAGACTGGGCTTTTTGCTGGCTGCGAGCCTGCGGCGAGTCCCACCAGAGCAGCCCAGGACGGGGGATGGGGGGGGGGAGGCCGGGGACCTCCAGAAACAACCCCTCTGGTAGGTGCCCTGAGGCACGGCAGGCATTTTTCCGCCTGCTTTTTGGCCGGGAAGCGGGTTTTTTAACTTTCAAAAACTTTTTTTCTGTGCCGCGTGGCATCGCGCGATCGCGCGATGCAAGGAACGAGCACAACAAATCAGACCAAAATTGTTCGTTCGTCGGTTCGAGCTCGAAGTCTGGCAGAGTAATTCCCGTTACCGTTTCCGTAGAGTAACGGAACCGAGTAACGGAAACGGGAATACCGCTAAGTCGTGCCCATCTCTATTTACTAATGTATGTGGAACAAAAAACCCTCTACAAAACAATGTTTAAAAATCCAGGATTAACAATTATTCATATTTCTTCTCCATAGTATTAAATAAAAATAAAACAAAAACCTCTTTCTCAGAAAAATAATTGAAGAAGGGGAAAATGTATAGAAGCAAGTGGGACTAAGTTTCAATGAATGGGCATGAAATTTAATCAGAATAATTTTCTAAGCTGTAATTATCAATATCCATTTCAGTCTCTGCTTCTGCAGCTAATATTTTGTTTCTGTCACTAACACAGTTATTATGGACTTCTAAAAACGGAAGGTTTGCCTGGATTGAAACAAGCTTCTCTACCCTTTCACATGTCAGTTTATTTCTTCCTTTAGTGTGAGTCTTTCCAAACATAAACCAGATTCTTTCACATGCTGCAGAAGATGGAGGACTCTGAAGAAAGCGAGAAGCAAGAGTCAGAGGCTGTGTTGTGCAAAGACCTTGCCACCATGTTGTTTTCTTTTCCTTTTTTCAATTTTCCTTTTTTTCTGGGGGGGGGGGGGAGGCTTCAGGAAAAAAAGCAAAAAAAAATTTTTTTTAAAAAATTTTCCAGTTTTCCCCCCCCCAGGCCTTCACTTCTCTAACCATGCAAGTCAAAGAGTAAAACAGGAGTGAATGAATATACACTCAAGTCCAGCCTTGCATTAGACAGGTCCTGTTTGAGTTGAACAGCCTCCACGGGAACCCCAAAGTCAAACACCACAAACCAACAAATGCTGCAGCACTGAGATGAAGGCATTACACCCATGCACATTTTACTAGGGTAGAAAATTACAGTTGTCTAAAAACAGTCAGAAAAATTCCAGTGATAATACAATTTTTTAAAAGCTGCAATAGCAAATTAAGCAAGACTGGCAAATTGTCACAACTAGAGATGGGCACGGAACGAACATTTTTTCGTTTCCGTTATCATTTGTCGTTTCCGTTATGTAACGAAACGACAAACGAAAATTGTGATGAAAATGAAACGAAACGAACAGAACCACGAAAATTGTGGTTGTTACATTTCGTTTCCGTTAAATGGCGACACACAATGAAATGAGCTGTTTTAAATGTTAAAAAACGCCCTGGACATCCGTAAAAACGCAGCGATAATTATTTATATTGTCTGATAATACTTACAAGGGGGTTGGGGTCCTTAAAACGTTTGTTTTTGTCTTCTCCCATCGCGATGTATTTTTCTTTTCCCTTTAAAATGGATGTCGCCACCAGCCACAAAATGGAGGCAAGCCATGTGATGTGGGATCATGTTCAACCAATAGCATGCCCAGGTTGCAGACTGGGCGGGCAGGTCTGGCAGCCACAGAGGGCATAAAAAGCTCTGGCAGCCCCCATCCTCCTTGCAGTCTCTGGTGGGAGTTAGGGTGGGATTGCTGTCTCTGCGACTCTAGCTTCAGTCCTGCAGCCTCCCTGTGTGCGTGCGTGCTGCGTACCTCTGCAGTCACTCTGCGGCTGCCTTGCACCCTGGGCAACGCCCGCCGCCGTCTTTGCAGCCTCCCTGCATACCTAGTCTATACTGTGTCTCTGCCAGCAGCCAGTTTTTTTTTAGTATTTTCCCTCTGGTCTGGGGCGTTGGGGGATGCCTGAGCACGGAAATGCTTTAAAAATCGCGCAAAAAGCGGGTAGAAACGACAAACAAAAAAATGAAAAACGGTAACGAATTTTTTCAAAAAATTCCTGACAAACGGAAATGAACCAAAACAGACCTCTCAACGACAAACGAAAAACCAAAACACCATTTTTCTGTTTCGTGCCCATCTCTAGTCACAACAGCAAATCATTGCTATTGTTTTGATTAACTCTCTCTTGTACATGAGACTTGAGCAAAATGCCAGGGGCTCAAACAGTTGGTGAATGAATTTGGTCAGGTACCAATTTGCTTTAGATGCATTTTGGAACCCCATGAATTTCAAGGTCTCTCTCTCTCCTGCAACTGTTTTCTACTCCCACTGTATATGTTTCCTATCAAGATTTCACATCCATACTCAAATGTTAAGATGGCTATGAAAGAGAATCATTTGTGAAACAATGTTATTTTACATTGACCTTGCTTTCACTGCAATGGCTTTAACCGAGAGTTGGCTGACAGCCCCGCAGTGACTTCTAACATGGTCAAACTTCATCTTCTTAAACATGATGGGCATTTTTACAGTCCCCCTCCCCCAATTACTTTAATACTCTGTAGATACATAATTTCAACCCCTGATAACATGCTGCTCAATAGCTCTTGTGGTTGACCGGAATGGAATAAACCACAGAAGGGAAGATAACACAATAAACCTACCAATAGTGAAGCTCTGTGATTTGTTTAGCAGCTTCTGCCAAGAAGAGGAGGGATCAAGCAGCATACACCAACAAACTGCTCATCCCCGCGGTCACATTGACATGTGGTAAAATATTTCTGGACTTCATAGTTCAGGGTAGAAGCTCAAATCTTTTCCAGACAGAACTAAACAGCAGGTCAAATTAGACAACTAGTGAGAGGGAATTCTGAATATTCCTCCTTCTAGGACCAATAGAGTAACTGCTCTCAAAATAAGATGTTTTCAATAAAACTGATACTGGACATTAGCAAAAAGACTTTCTAATCCAGCATTGCATCAGTGGTGAAGCGAGCATTGGCTTCAGCAGATTTCTCAATTGCGCTCCAAAGCTACATTGTGCACAACTCCCTGATGATCAAGATGCATCTCATATCAACAGCACTTCCACCAACAGGGAAGTGGGAAACATTCCACTAGGCTAATCTTCAAAGGGTCACAATCTAAGAAGCACCATGCACCCTGGCAATACAGTGAAATATCCAGTACAGTGGTGCACCCATCACCACACTGTAGCGTTTCTATCAGATAACTCAGAACCATCTGAATATTAGATACTTAAGAGAATATATTTATAACACAAGCAATCTTTCCAAAACATTGGAATTAATAAAATCACATTTCTGCATATGATCAAGTTTACACTGCTTGAGAAACTGTCAAGAGCTTTGAGAACCATTTCAAATAAGTTGCTAAAAAAGCACAGGTGGTAGTATATGTGTCTCAGCACAAATGTACAAAAGTGAACTGGCAGCAAAGATTGAATGAAATTTTCTGCAGGCTCCAAGCCGCAATACTTTGAAAACAGCTGGCAATCCTGCAATGATACATTTTAAACACACATCCCACACATTTCATTAATTGGGGAAGTTAATCAACTATATGCCACACCACCACACAGTCTCAGTATTAAGAAAAAGAATTCCATATGAAGTTGGTGCATTCAGTTCAACGATTCAATATGCTAAGGCAGTTCTCATGACATCTCAAGTTTCCAGTTTCCAGAACAAGACCCTTCCCTGTCAGGGTCTTAGGCCCTCTGAACCTCATGCACCGTGATGGACAACAGGCCTATATCAGTTTAACGGGAAAGGCTATGAGGATGCTCCCATCATCCTTCAATAAAAACACATGCACTGACGTGAAAACACTAATACCAGCCAATATGCAAGAACAGTATTGATTTTTTTATGATGGCTCAATTTAGGGTTGCTGTTTATTCTGGAAGCAGCCCTGGAAATGCTCTTCAAAAATGACAAATAAATCCATCAGAAACATATCTGACCCAGTTTAGTTAGTTAACTCAACCTTCCAACTTCTAAAAACAAGAAATAATATTAAGTACTATACTATTATTAGTCAATGTCTACAGAACTTCCTACATTTCAGCTCTCATTACATTAACACACAATTTCACCTGGATGCCATTGCTATTTTTATGAAAAACTAGAATGTTTATGGGATGATGGAATCAGAATGAAAGGATGCTGCTGCCTCCAAACTGTAGGACAGACATCTTGCCTCTAATCCCAATGCCAAGGATTCTGTGTGCGGCTAACAGTGTCATTTTCTCTCCTACTCACAATTTAGTATTAACGCAAATTATAGCTTAGAGTAGTATAACTAGCTCATACTTACATATCCAAATAATAATTGAGAAGGCATGTTCCAGTCTTAAGCAGAAGAGGAGTTTGTAGCAGTTGAAAGACATCAGAGAAAAACACAAGATGACACTAATCCATTCTTGCAGCCGTTTCCCTGTTTAACAGAAAGGACAATTTTTATTTATATGTATTTGAACTGTCACAGCATTGAACTTTCTTTCCCAACAAATATCTGTGAGTAGCCTCCATGTCAAGGTTTCTTCTAAGGTCTGTAAGCAATTCTGCCCCTCTCCGTGGAGGGCTCCTCCTCCCTGCATACACACACAGTGATAGTTTTTTCTTCCAGTTGTGATGGACATTTTCAAACCCTCAGGAGGACACTGGCCCTATTCCTCAATGGAAGAAGGTGTGTCAAACACTTGGTGAATCAGAGCTCATGGTTGCTATCTCCCTCATTGATCCTTCCAGTTCCTGCTATCATCTGGAGGATCACTTCTGATGAAGCCATACACTTATGTGATATGTTCCAGAAATATTTAGAGCAGGACATAAGTATGCCACCCATACCTTCCCTCCTGACAATAGACATACATACAATGAAAATTCTTAATTTTATGGCCACACTGATTTCCTGTTTTTACAAGCCTTCTTGATGTTGCTCAACCAACAACACAGTATTTTACTCTTCATGCACATCCAATATATGTTTCATGACTGCTTTATACCACGTTATACATTGAAAAGATCAGACAACTAGATCAAACATACTACTGTACTATCTCATTATGTTTTGCTTGGCCAGTAATATGTAAATCTATGCCTGTATTAACTTGCCTTCCAGCAGCAACAAAAGACTATACAAAAATCTTGGATCAACTCAACTCATAACTTGTTTACTAATGGCTACATATGAAAGCAGTTGGGTGGACAGCTCGGGGATTTAGGTATCTGCTGCAGAGACAGAGGTTGGGAGTTCAATTTCCCACTGTGCATCCTGGGAGAAGAACATGGTTGTGTGGCCTTGGGCAAGCTACCTAGTCCCAGGGTGCCCACAGAAGGGAACGGTAAACTACTACTGAGTACTCCTTACCTGGAACACCTGAAAGGGGTCACCCTAAGTCAGAACTGATTTGACCCCATATGATTACTATTATTACATGTGAAAGCAATACAACTCCTAGGGCTTCCCATCAATTATTATTTTCTTTTCACATAAAGTATGCTTTCTATCAAGAGTTCAACATCTCTGCAATCTCTGCAATATTCTGCTATACCAGACATGTTAAGTGGTTACTACGTCAGCCTCAAGGACACGTCTATCCAGCTAGGCTGGAATGAGACACTTAGAAAGTGCTAAACAGCCCAATAAACTTGAGAACTGAAGAGTATTAACAAACATGCACACTGTGCTATTTCAACCTGCCAGCTATGACATTTTAGCCCAACAACCATTTAAGGCTTTTTTTTGTCTGAAAACAGCTATTACAGTCACAACTAATAAATGCTGCAAGTCATCTTTTCACTGAAAACAAATCATCATTATCACAACCTTAGAACTTCAAGTCTGGAAGGGACTCTGTCAAGGAGGCACAGCAGGGAATCAAAATCCCAACATCTGGCTCTATAATCAGATACCTAAAGCTATCCAGCACATGAAGCTGGACTCCAGGGAGAACTTGCCAGCAGTGGGTGTGGTTCCACAAATACCCTGGGATGAAAGGTATTAAGAGTTCTACTGTATGACATAAAAATATTGAAACTGCCGCCATCAATGATATGCCTATCAAATGCACTGTCAGAGACATACGTTGTAGCTCAGAACATATCCTTGGGATATTTTTAACATCAGAAAAGCCAAACTAAAAACAGATGTTCCTAAGAAGTACAGAAACAAGGCTGTTTCCAGAGAAAGTCATATTTTGAGTAGTCCCACTGAAACCAATCAGAGTTACATTAACCACAATTAGGTGAAGTCCTAAGGATTTTAAAGTACTGTAATGTATTTCCAAAGTGTGGGCTGAACGGATAAGGAATACATAATAACTATAAAGTTAAAATATCTATTAAATACTGAATAGCTTGCTTCAAGAACTTCTTTCTCTGTCAAACTGGCACATATTTAGTCTGCCACTTAGGCTGATATATAGCCCTAAAGAAAAGTAGAAAAAACTGAGAAAACACTTGGATCAGAACAACATATTACACAGCAGAAACATGGAAGCATTCCTGGTGCCAGTCAGTATAATCCTCTCTGATATTTTGTTATATATATGCGGACCAAAATTAGTGCACCGAGTATTTTTCCACTCAAACCGAAGCCAATAAATTGAGTAGAAAGGTAAATCCCAAAAATACAGTGTAAGAACACCACACAAACATGTTGGTTAACTGTCATAGGGAGCACTGGGGGAGAGTAGCAGTTGCGTACATCCGTTCATGTGTTTAGAAGGCACAGGAGAACTCAGTAAGAAAGTCAGCAAGCTACCACTGTGAGAAGGAAAAGTCCATGTTGAGAGAAAAACACTAGGGAATTCAAGCATTCATCACCACTGCCTTACATCTAGTGCAGGTCAACAAAATCTGGAGGGGCTACACTTAATGTTTTTCAAGTAGTCTAAAGTACCTTCTCCTTCACCACCACCACCACCAAACCAGAGCTGGAGAGGACCCTATGGATCACTGAGACCAGTGCCTGTCAAGGAAGCCCAGTGGGGAACTGAACTCTGAACCTCTGGCTCCAAAGCCAGATACCTAAACCACTGAGCTATCCAGAAGTTCCTTGGCCAGCACTGACTATGAACAGAGACCATAAGGTCCAGTGCCATTTCTCCAATTTCATTTTGAGAGGAGAAACATAAGCTATAAGCCCAACCAATCAATTAAGTTTATTTATTTATTGGGCTTATAGCCTATGTTTCATCTCCCAAAAAATGGAACTCACATCAATAGACACAGAAAATTAAACAAAGGAGTGAACTGAAACACAATGTAAGAACCATAGGGCCAGGGTGGCCCACCTGCATAGAGAGTTCTAAGTCTGAGAAAGGCCTCTGTGACAATTCTCTCTCACATTCCCACCATGTCCCTTAAGAATGATGGGTTTCAATGAATAACCTTTGCTGGAGACTTCCAAACCCAATCTCCTTTGGGAAAAGATGACCCTTCAGAAACCTGAACCTGACCTATCACTGGAAGGAAATGGATGGGGTAAAAATAATGGACCAGTAAGAAAACAGAGTATTATTCCACTACTTCTCTTCTGAAGTTACACATAACACAAGTATGACAAGCCATTAGCTTTGTTTAAAGCATGTGTTTATTTTAGGAAGATACAAGTCTTCATAAACCTAATGTGGATGAGCCTGAAGGTCCATTACAAGAGCTCACTGGATTTAACATCATCTTGTTTACGAGAGAGCCGATTCCACATGACAAGGGCAATACCATTTGACAAGTACCAGTTCAACCAGACAAAGGGCGTTTATACACGACCCCTAAGCTCCGCCGCAAATGGCTGCAAGGTCCGGACCTTAAAAATGTTTACCCACCAGCTCCGGACTTTGCAGACAATTACGTGCGACCCCGCCCACTTTAGCAAGACCAAACAGCAGTTTTCTTGTACCTGCTTTTTGGAGGTGACAAATATTTGATCTGGTGTAAGGATAGTGAGTGCGGGGCTCTCCTGGCTTCCGTTTGTTCTTTTTTTGCGCCCCGCCCCTTTAAGAGATCTGAATGCTGCCGGGAACAAAACGGAGGTAAGACGGCATTCTTTTCTTTCTTTTTTCTCCCTCCCTCAGGCAGCCAGCAACCAGGAAGTGCGGAGGGGGGTGGGGACAGAGGAAGAGCGAGGAACCCCTAAGATCTCTGGTCCGAATTTAAGTGGCCAGCGGATCTTAGGGGTCATGTAAAAAGGCCCAAACTCTCTCAGTAACATGAAAGCCTATAGAATAATTAGCAGCAATTAAAGTAGAATTAGCCAATTTACAAGATACAGGAAACAGAGAACATGACTCCTGCAGTTTCCATAAATTGCCACTTTTCATTTATACATTGTGAATAATGTGGTATTTAACATGGAAATACATTTCTTTTTTTAGATGAGGTCTAACAGTGATGTCAGTATATTACCGCGATTCTAATTTTGTGGTTGTAACTATTCAACTATTGGAATCATGGCAATTAAGAAGGGATTTGGAGTGAGAAATGCAGAGATCCAAGGCCAACTCTTTATTCACCAGTGCAACAATAGTGCTCACTTGTACTGAACATACACACACACACACACACACAGTTTAAACAGCTAGACTTTGAGATATCTTCTCTGAACAAATCAAGAATGGAACTAAGGCCAAACCCCTTAAATTTTACCTCCTGCTAGCAAATTTAGTTACAACAGTCACATCTATGTCTTTTCTCTGGTTTTGCAAGAAGGAAACCAGCCATTGTCTTTTCAAAATGCTTGATCTGATCTGGGAACCAAGTGCTCATCCCTGGCTTAAACCCTTTTCATGCCTTAAAAGATCTGACATCAAATTCCCTAATTAGAGAAAGCAAAAAGGTTCCAATTTATGCTTTGACCTTGAACAAGGCATCCTGCTGCACTTTCAAATCAACTAAGCATCTGGGGTAATGCCAGCTCCCTCGTGTGTGCTCATTTTCTGGAAAAGAACCAGAAGAGCCACAAACATGCTTTTAGAACAGTGCTTCCCAACTACTGTCCCCTCCTCTGATCTTCTGAGCTTCAATCTCCGAGAAGCCCCAGGCCAGCGTTGACAATTTGTCAAGAATCCTGGAAGCTTGAAGCCTCAAGCACAACTGTAAGGAGAAAAATATCACTTCAGACTACTGCATTGGTTTCTAACCTTCCTAATGCTGCAACCCTTTAATACAGTTCCTCATGTTGTGGTGACCCCTTGCCCTGCTTGGCCACAAGCCCCCTTTGGCAGGGCACTGCTGCAGGTGCCATAGAGAACTTCCCTCTACAGGCACCCTCAGCCAACCGCAGCCTCCTATGCCATTGGCTGATATCCCCTTTAACCTATCAAGCTGAAACTCACCCCCCCTCCTCCAGACCAAGCTGTTTGTGCCTTTTTCTTCACTGGCTCATGGCAACCCTTGTGAAATGGTCATTCGACCCCCAAAGGGGTCCCGACCCCCATGTTGGGAACTACTGGACTGCCCGATTTCATACTTCTTGCAAAATCCTTCAAAAACTGCTAATATGGATGAAAACTTAACACTCTAAAAACAACTTACAAATATGCTAAAATATAAAATACACACATTGTTTGTACAAATAAAGGTTTGTTCAAAGTTAATAAGTAAACAGTTCAGCATTTATACTGAGAACAAGTCATCTCCTGCTGATCAAGTCAACTTCAGGAAATGGCTGTTAACCATGTTGATGTCACATGGGGGCATGTGTTATGCACTTCCTTGCATATTAGTCTCAAAAAGCTTGAAACAGGACACCAGCTTTTTCAAATTACAATCAAGACTCTAAAAGAAGTTAAAAATGTCTAAAACACAGAATCAGAGGTTATGATGCAAGTCTTGTTTCTTGTATCCTCATCCAGCAATGCTTCTGCTGGTATACCACCCCATACCAATTCAAGTAGTCTATGGGTGGTTTAGTTTAATTACAGTATGCAGGCTACACATTGCCCCCCCCCCCAGCAAGCTGGGTAATCATTTTACCGACCTCGGAAGGATGGAAGGCTGAGTCAACCTGGAGCCTGCTACCTGGGATTGAACCCCAGGCTGTGTGACCAGTTTTAGCCGCAATGGCAAAATGACAGTCTAAAAAACAGTTTTAAAACAGACTGCACGATAACTGTATATATCTATAACTTGGTATCCACAGGCCTTATTCAGTCAGGGCAGGGATGGGTGTGGCTGTCTTTCAGTGCAGCAGCAAACTGACCTATAAAACACATTTACAGGCCTTAGTCATATGAGACAGGAAAGTTACAGAGGAAGTATGACACTTTCTGAATCAAAAGGAGGATGCATACTCATCAGGATAGAGACTAGCTAAGACAGAACAACTGTATGCAGTGGTTGCCTACAGTTCTGAATGCCAGGAATTTCAAGCAATCTTATCAAACCTAAGTTACTTGTGCAACACAGATGTTTTAAAGAAATCCTCGTAATGGGCGGTTATATTAGCCTCTTCCAGCAAAACATCAAACAGCTGTGTGGCACCCTTAACGTATTCACTAAAGAACAAATTATGCAACTTCCTCAACAGCAGGGAGAAGTCCAGTTTCCTCAAAGTACCAATGTTTGTCTATTGCTGCAAAATATCAGATCATCAATTGGCCTCTTTACAACTAACTTTGGGTTCCAAGATGTTCTTGGACTAAAACTCCAAAAAGCCTTCACTGCTACCTGGGCTGGCCAGGATTTCTGGGAGATGTTAACCCAATAGCATTTAGGGACTCAAGGTTGGGAATCAGTGAACCAACAGATATATTATGACATGAGTGTCCAGCAGCACACAGCACACTTCCTCAGATGCATAACCTTTTGGGATTATGCAGTGTCTACAATTGGGAGAGGGTGGAATTCTTAGGATAACGTTAGAACAAATTTAATTGTACAAATCATTGGTACTTGATCACAACACAACACCCTGACAGGAACTGTAACATTAATGTATATGAACTGAAATCCAGTAAGCAAGTCACAGAGCCGGCCCATGTCATCAATGGTACCTACAGAGGAATTGACTCACCAAATCCCCATTGATATTGTGCCTACTGTTGTTGCAACTTGCTTCTGGATTTCAGCATTGTGTAATAAAGGTACAGTTTTATTGTATGGCCCACTTCTCTGACAACACTTTGTGCATCTACCCATGAAGCTGAAAGCACATCTGACATAACTGCATGGTTTAGGACAAACAGATGGGCTTTCCAACCAAATCAGCATTGAGTTTCATAGGAAAATTGAAATATCAGGCTCAGCCTTCCTGGTCAGATTGTACAAGCTGTTTCTCAGCTTTCTGGGAAGCTGTGCTCAAACAAATAACAAAGGGCACGTCTGTTCTTGAAGCTATAATGAGTTCTCAAAGGTTCAGATTTCTTGTTAGAAGCACTCTGCATCATAAAGAATTTGTTTTGCCCATCACAAGTACTGTGCTCTTTAAGAAAAAACACACCATCATACTCCAAACTAGACTTGCACTAAGCTAGGAGACCTCCTCGTCAAACGATACCAGAAAGATAAAGGAAAAGCTCAAATGATGTACTAGCCCATCTTTCAAAGAAGTAGCCATATTAATATGTTACAGAAAATCAAGACAAGAGTACTGTATTGAAGACATGACAGATGTATTTTAGTGTGAGCTGTCACGCTATTCACGAGGGAAACACCCCATATTCTCCCTCCCATATACAAGCTACAAACATGCTGCATGGTTTAAATAAGCCTCAAATGCTATATAAAAAAATAAGTGCTATAGGAAGCTCTATCATGTCTGGCACTGATTACTCATACCCCTCCTTGCCATAACCATTGGCAGGGAGATGTACTCATTCATTACACCTTCTTATTAAGAAGAGCGTAAAAGGTCTGTTGTCTTATTCTTGCAACCTACCCTACCTTAAAGCCTCGGGAATGGCTTAATTTTGTTAGCATTCATAACATTTTACCTGAAGCATCAAAATCCAGTGATAACAAACAAACAAAACATTTCCACATGACACAGATTATAATTTTTTGGCAAATCTCCAGGGAAAGAACTGTTCAGCTGAATTGAAAGGCATAAGAAGATAAATAATTTGCATCATTAATTCATATTAGCTATCAGGAAGTTAAACAGAGTTCACCAGTATGAGAGTTCACAATAATACTTGTAATACTTGTCATTGAACCTTAAGTTAATCATTTCACGTCACAGGACAGCAAACCAGGTATATACATTACTCCACAGAACCCTCAATTTCATCATGCAATTTTAAGATTAGGTCACTAATCCATATTTCATGCTAGCTGCAAAATCGCAGCTATACCCATCATACATTTACAGTATTGGTATTATTTAAAATATTTTACCCATTTTTCTCCTGAAAAGGACCCTAGGTGACTCTGATCATTAAAGACAACATTAAAGCTGAGTATACAAATAAAAAAGGATTAAAGAAATACCATACAAAAATGTAACCAACACCAAAAGCAGTAAGGCACAACAATCCATTAAAAAAAACCAACTCAGGCAGCCAGTCGCTCAAGGAAAGTTTGTCTGAAGCTAAAGGCTTTCCCTTGCTTTCCAAAGGACAGCAAAGATAGGCTATTATTATTATTACTATGTGCCATTAAGTAAAGACCTTTACCATTCCCTTTATGTGGTACACTCTGGAATTGTGTAGTTTGTCCAGGCAATGGAGGCTGCCTCTTTGCCTGAAAGGTACAATAGGGAACTGAAATCCTGACATCTGGCTTTTCAGCCAGGTACCCAATGCCAACATACAATCAGCAACATCCTGGTCAGCTAATGAAACCTGCTTGCATGTCAAAACTGGGGGGAAAATCAGCTTTTAAAGAAGAACCATCTTTAAAAGTTATCTTCTCTATCATGCCACAGACACATATTCAAGGAAAAGCAGGTGTGTACGTGTGTTTGTGCAGCGCTGCACTGGCTATGTTTGGACTGCAATACAGAGAAAATGTAGATTTAATTCCCCCATTCAACCACAAATGTCAGTAATTTCTCCTTAGTTTAACCTCCATCTTCAAACCCACTGACTGGTGCTGCCCGACACAAACATTATGCGAGTTCCAAATCATGACATTTTTATTTACCAGACGCTTTGCAGATGGAAAATGGTGGCCTGCACAATTTTAATGCATTGTTTTATTGTTTTGTCATTTAAATTTGTTCCACTTGATTTTAACTATTTGAAATTGAGCCTCGTGGCGCAGTGGTTAAATGTCTGTACTGCAGGTAAAACTGTGCTCACGACCTGGGTTCAATCCCTGGTAGCAGGCTCAAGGTTCACTCATCCTTCCATCCTTCCAAGGTCGGTAAAATGAGTACCCAGCTTGCTGGGGTGGGGTGGGGAATGTGTAGCCTGCATTACTGTAATTAAAATTGTAAACTGCCCAGAGAATACTTGTAGTGGTATGGGATGGTATATAAGCAGAACACTTTCTGTTTTAAATCATTTTATGCAGATTTGCAATCCACCCTGAGAGTCTGTGATGCAGTTTGGATAATATATTTTAATAAATTAAATTAAAAAGCTAGATCAAAGGTTGTTATGATGATACAATAGGCAGGTGGTCAGCCAGGTGTAGCACCCTCAGCTCTCTGAGGGACAGCATAGAATTGTAATAGAGAAATACTTCTTTACAGTTAAACCTTCATAGATAGTCTGTTCACATGTAAAAGCTACAGTGAGCATGAAATTAACTGAGTCACTGGTTTCCAAACCAAAGGCTGTGAAGAAAATTCAAAGAGAAACTAGACTGTGAGATTTGTTTCCTCAAGGTAAACCACATTTAAAATCAATATAACCTCAGCTTATTTTCAATTTAAAACAGATGGCTAAAGTTTAATTTTAAAGAGCAAAGTTTAACACAGTATTTCTTTAAGCGAGGTTGGATGATAATACTAAAAAGGAAACATGGGAAAGTGTGATGGTTTCTAAAAAAATCAGAGGAAGCACGAGTACAAAAAGTTTGGGAACCCCTAAATTAGACGAATGTTTAATCAACTTTTTAAAAAAAGAGCCACCAACGAAATCAAAGACCAGCATTTCCTTATTTAAAAAAATTTACTGTTAGTTAAAGGCAGGTAAGACAGTATTCCTGCCAAGAAAACTCCATGGACATGGGGTCACGAAGAGTCGGTCACGACTGTAACGAGGCAACAACAACAAAGGTTGGCAACCTCGACCTTCCAGTCTACTGCTCACCTTTAAAACACCACCGTGTCAATTCAGTCAACAGGATTTAAAAGAGAGAGAGGCAAAATAATAATAATAATCCAGGGACAAGAGTGACAACGGGGCACAACCGATCGCGTGCCATAAGCGGCCCGCCGTTCCCCCTGTCGTGCCCGTTCACACCTTCCGCCGACACACGCGTCGTGAAAGGCGCAACGAGGCAAGGCAGCGCGCGGCGGCGGCGGCGGCGGCAGCCCCACCCGAGCCCCGAGCCCGTTCCGACCAGAAAAGAGAGAGAGAGAGAGAGAGAGAGAGAGAGAGAGAGAGAGAGGCGGGATCCCCGCCCGCCCACCGGGCTTCCTCACCGGGGGAGTAAAGCTCGGCCAGCTCGCGGGCTCCGGCGTGCTGAGCACCCCAGCGGGGGCCGGCTACCTCCGGGGCTTCCTGGGCGGCGGAGGCGGAGGCGGTGGCCTCCGAGGACGACCACGACGTCCCCCCGCCCGGCTGCCTGCTCCCTCCAGCCGCCCCGGGTGGCCCGAGCTCGGCCATGGTGGCCCCGGCGCGGCCTCGCTCCTCCTCCTCTTCGTCCTGCTGCTCCGGCAGGCCGGCCTCGTCCTCCACCTCCGGCCCGGCCGCTCGCGCTCCAAGGCCCGGGAAGCCGCTTGGCGCCGCCAGCAGGAGCGACGAAGGCGGCGGCGGCGGCGGCGGCGGCGGCGGGAGCAGCATCTCTCGAAGCAACCCGGCCTGAGGGCCGGCGAGGGCGACTGCCGGCCTCTCCGGTCGCCACCCGAGAGAGAGAGGCGTCAGGGCGGGGCCACGCCCCTCTAAAAGGAGGAGCCGCCCAATAGGAGGACGCGGCGCCTCGGCCAATGGCGTCGGAGGGCAGGAGGAGGACGTCCGCCGTCCGGGCGCCTCAGGCTCCGCCCACTCTTTTTTTTTTTTGGAGGCGGGGGAGGAAGGGCGCGCCTTTTCCCGGCCGTTCCCGCGGCGGCGCTTGTAGAGGGAGCGGGACCACGTGGAAGCCGACCAGGGATCGGTTTACCCCCCCACACACCCCACCCGTGTCACTGCAGAAGCGACTTTAAATGGACAGCCATTGACCGGTTGCCTATTGATGCCGGAACAAAGCGCCCAAGGAGCTGGTTTATTGTGTGTGTGTGTGTTTTTATGTTCGCTCAGTCGTGTTCCAGTTTGATCCTGAAGTTTGACATTAGGGCCACTAGCCCCCCCACACACACAAAAAAGAAAAGAAAGAAAGAACGAAAGGAAAAAAAAAAGGGGGGGAGCCATCGCTTAAGTCGTTCCCAAAATCGGGACAAAACCAGGAGATAACTAAGATTTAAATTGTGGCATAAAAATAGACGAGGGGCACAGCTACAGAAATAAAGCAGAAGGGTGAAAGCTATCCGGGAGGAAGATGGGGGGGAAGCACAGAAAGAACTAGTTCCCTGAGCTCTGAAGATGCCGGCCAAACGTCTGGCAAAACGACAGGAAGAAAAACGTACAGAACATGCCCGAAAAACTCACAACTATCAGAAATAGGAACGTTTTTGGTTCTGCAGCTATTTTTAAGCTAAGGGACAAAATACATCTGCATGACCATGAACACACCTGTTCTCATGGCTTTCTGAAGCTGAGGAGGAGGAGGAGGCTTGCTTTGTTTGTGGATGTGGAGAAGGACCAAACAGAACTAGGAAAGAATCTGGCCATATCTCCAGGCCACTTGTTGTCTTTCAGAGCTGAAAATCCAAGGCTACAGACCAGGAGTCCAAGTTCATATAGTATACTGTAATAAGTTATCTTTTATTGCTTATGAAAGCCAGGGTGAGTAAAACAGGAGTTGAAGAGAGACCATATTATTAACTACCTGACCAGCTTGTCTAGGGAGGATAGTCCATAATCTGAGTTCCACCACCCAAAAGGGCCTCTCCCTACTAGTGGGCTGCCTTACCTGACGGGGTGGAGGGGAGCTTCCAGGCTTGTTGAATGAATCAGTAATGCCTCCCCTACAGTAAAAGAGCATTTAAAAGATGTCAGATATGCAAATTTAAAAGCCCATCTGATGCCTTAAAAACTAATTGTTTTAGTGGCCAATAAAATTTTCATGGACGAGAGCCCAGTCACAGATTGTCATCTTCGGGCAGTCATTCAGACATATGATCCTGATTTATTGCTTTTCAGTTTTCACAAGTCCATTTTTGTGTATGGAATCTACTGTTGAGGGAAGAGTACATGACCTCAGTCCCTGGTCCTAGCCTCATAAACTCCAAATAATGGTTTATGAAGAGTGTAATAATAATAAAAAAGCAGCATTTTTGGTTCCCTTAACCACCTCTATTTACAAACGATCCTCTCTGTTTCCAAGTGTGTACATGGAGTATCTTTGTTATTGTTTCGGTAACAAAGCAATTAAGTAATTCAGGTCTGGAAATTCTGCATTTTTCTGAAACCAAAGACTGTTATGGATTGAGTGCAAACCTTTGAAGAGAGCTCTGTAACTAAGCTTACAGAATTCTGACAGGCGGGAGAAAAAGCCTTATCAGGATTCCTGACCATGCAGCTCTTCAACCACATTCAGCCAAGCATGATTGCAAAACCTTCTGTAGACCTTTGAGGTCAAGATGCAGGGGTATGATGTGTCCAGCTATGTAGGGAGGTTCAGAGGGGAGGGATTATGTGGTGCCCCGGCTACTGCCATGTGTTTAGCCCTCCACATTTACAGGAAAACACCTGGACTCGTTTTCCCCAACCTCGGGAGCCCAGGTGCGTCCTTGGACTGCAGCTCCCAGAAACCGCTGGCCAGCACAGTTGGCGGTGAAGGTGTCCTGGGAGTTGTAGTCCAAGAACGGAAAGCGTCCGGGAGGTGTAGCCCAAGCCCCAAGGACTAATCTGTTTGGCCCTCCCTGTTGACTTACATCTGCCTGCTTATACAAGTGGTACCTTGTAGAAAGGAATTAATTCCTTCCAAATGAAATTCTGAATTTTTCCTTTATACAGATTTCCCATAGGAATGCTTTGAAAATAGAGCAATCCCTAATCACGACCCTTTTTATGTTGTACGGATTTGCCCCATTGGCAATTCCGTTAAGCAAATTTCCCCTATCTCCGGAATTTTTTTTATGTTGTTCAGATTTTATGCTATACAAACCACTGTACACCAGTTACTTCTAGCATATTCTATCATAAGAGCACCAGTGTTTTCCATGTTAGTTTCCATCCCTCATAATGGAATTATTTTTTCTTCTTTTTGGGTGCTTTTGGTAGCTTTAATGTTTTCATGTTCTAAGATGCCTCTTCTAATTCCCTGTTCTTAACGCGAATAGGTCTTAAATGTTCTGGGCTGTATATTGTCCCTCATTCTAAGCCACCTGGAGTCCTTTTCCAAGGAGAAAGGTAAAAATATTCAAAATAAATAAAATATATAGCACTGCTATGTATAAACTAGCAGAAAGCTTATAGCCTACCCCATTTCCCCCAAAGCTAGGAAAAGTCGTAGCTGCCTAGATGCCCTAAGCACATCTGATCTCGCTTGATTTCGGAAGCTAATTTATTTATTTATTTATTTATTTATTATTGAATTTATATCCCGCCCATCTTCCCAATGGGAACTCTGGGCGGCGAACATGGCAAAACAAATCCAGAAATACACATAGTAGATACACTACAACACAATAAAGAAACATAATCAGCAAGTAAACATAGATTAATAAGAGGCATATTAAAAAGAACAAAAAACAAAAAACAGCAGCAGGGGCGCACCCTTTAAATCAACCTCGCTGCTGCTATGTCAAAATTCGACCTAATTATTGATGGCGGAAAAAAAAAAAGGCTAAGCTAGGTCACCAAAGGCCTCGCGGAATAGAATGGTCTTCACCGCTTTACGAAAGGCCAGCAGGGACTCTGCAGAGCGCACTTCGCTGGGGAGGCTGTTCCATATGGTTGGAGCAGCCACCGAGAAAGCCCGGTTCCGAGTACGGGACCGCCTGGCTTCTCGGAGGGATGGAACCTGCAGCGAGTGCGCCCGCGACTGCCGAACTGGTCAGGCCGATGTTGACCGCTGGGCGATCCGCTCCGCCAGGTAATCCGGGCCCAGGCCATGGAGGGCTTTATAAACTAAAACCAAGACCTTTCGGAAGCTAAGCAGGGTCGGCCTGGTTAGTACTTGGATGGGCGACCACCAGGGAATACCAGGTGCTGCAGGCGCCTGGAGTAGGAACTGGCAAGCCACTCCAGTACTCCTGCCAAGAAAACGCCATGGACATGGAGTCACGTAGAGTCGGTCATGACTGTAATGACACAACACACACACACACAGGAAAAGTATCAAACCTTTCAGAATATGGGGATTCTGGATGTCCAGGAAGGAGGTTGCTTGGTAGAGTGTTCTGTTGGATAAGTATGCTATAGATTACATAAGTACTTGGAGAGAGTTGAATAACTTAACAATAATGTTTACACACTTCACAATAATGAAGAATGGGGGTCATGCGGTCATACATGCGCCAACCACCAGGCTAGCCACCGCATTCTGCGCCCACTGCAGTCTACGGATCAGATTCAAGGGTAACTCTGCATAAAAGTGTGTTGCAGTAGTCAATCCATGAACTCACCAAGGCATGCACAACTGCTCTCAGGGAGGTCTCATCAAAAAGGGGACAATCTGGGTGATGGGCTGAAGTTGATAAAAGGCTGACTTGGACATGGCTGCTATCTGGGAGTCCCAGGAAAGAGCCAGGTCCAGTACCACACCCAGATTCCTCATTTTCTCTCCCAGCTGGGGGAAAGTCCCATCCGAACTGGGGAGAGAGTCACCAAAATTCTCTGAGGTTGCCCCAAAGAACAGAACCTCCATCTTTTCAGGGTTCAGCCCGAGCCTATTCATCCTGGTCCATTCCATAACCACCACCAGGCACCATTCAAGGATCTGGACAGCCTTTCACAGAAAACTTTGTGGAGATAAATTTATTTATTTATTATATTTCTGTACCACCCATCTTCACAAACCATGACACATGTAAGTATGTCTAGTGAAAGATTCTGGAAGTTGTCATTTTCTTCCAAAATGAACTCGATCTAGGCTCTGGAGGAATTGAATAAGCAAGGGGCACTGGGAAACTCAAAAGCTTGCTTGTCATTTGGTTGGGTAGTGGATATGCCTAATAAACATATCACGCACTGTGGGTTTTCCAGGAACCAAAGTCATCTTTAGTGGGGGAAGTCAGTGAAATAGCTCAGTTGACGTTGAGTGTGGGTGCTCAAAATGTGGAATATACTGTATATAGTAGTATGGTTTAGGACCCAAAAGAACATTGAGAAGTTCTGGGGGTGGGGGTGGAATCCTGTTTTATCCCCACAACTTCTTTGGCAGGCAATTTTCCAGAGGGCTGCAAAGGAGGAAAGAAAACCCTATGGGATGGAGTGTGTTTTATGTACCATCAAGTTGGAAATGAGGGGTCATGACACTAATGGGGTTTTTAAAGTGAGATAATTAGAGCATGGCTGTATCAGTTCCATCATCCCCCTTTTATGCTTCTGTGGCCAAGCAGGGATTTCAGTCCAGTTCTCCCAAATCCTGACCTAGTCCTTCACTCAAACCTCTACACTACACTAGGTATGCGGGAATGGCAAACTCTATTAGAATGTAGTGTAGCAGAAAACAGCAGCAGATCCCAAGCAATTTCTTTGATTGCCCAGCAATGCTGAAACATACTCATGTTGCTCTGTTTTGTTCAGGGTGTACACCTGAAGCAGCTGCTCAGGCTGGATGCATTATTAAAGAGGATAAAAGGAAAGGCATTGAAAGTAATGAGTGCGCTTTTTAAACGTTAAGTAAAGATGGGATGGAGTTTCCCAAGATATATTTCAGCACATTAGCTCTTGCGGGGGAGCCATGGAAAGGTTCAGGCTCTTCAGAGAATTGTATGTTTTGGGGTCCAGCCCTACACTTAAGTAAAATATGTCAGTAGCTTCAAGGGATCAGTACTTTTAAGCAGAAAACTTTGAAACTAAAGAGCCTCGTGGTGCAGTGGTTAAATGCCTGTACTGCAGGTAAAACTGTGCTCACAACCTGGGGTTCAATCCCAAGTAGCCGGCTCATGGTTGACTCAGCCTTCCATCCTTCTGAGGTCGGTAAAATGAGTACCCAGCTTGCTGGGGGTGAGGGTGGGCAATGTGTAGCCTGCATACTATAATTAAAACACTGTAAACTGCCCAGAGACTACTTGAAGTGGTATGGGGAAGTATATAAGCAGACCACTTTATGGAATCAGAGTCCTATCAGCAATTTGTAAGATTTCCTGATTCCAAACAAGGGTATTCTATTGACAGAAGTATTGACAAATGTTGACAGTATAGATTCCCAATCCCATAAGATACTGTAGTCCCCCTCTATGCAGCACCAGTTAGGCCTCATCGAGAGTATTTTGTCCAGTTATGAACATAACACTTTTTAAGAAGGATGCCAGTGAACTGGAGCATGTTTCCTAGAGAGCTCAGTGGTTTTGGTCAAGGTTGGGAATAGGGTTCCCCACAGTACCTCTAACCGCTGGACTCAGAGTGACCTTCAGGCCAGATGGGTGGTGAATGAATGAGTGAATGAGTGAATGAATGAATGAATGAATGAATGAATGAATAATTCATAAGGTCCCTTTCACTTCTACTGTTCTCAGGTGATGATGATGATTCCCATTCCATCCTTTGTTCATATGAGAAGGGCAACAAGGATAACCAGGGGACTGGAAACCAGACCTATGAGGAAAGATGGAAAGAGCTGGGTATGTTTAGCCTTGAGAAAAGAAGATTGAAGGAAGAAATGATAGCATTTTTCAAAAGCCTAAAAGGTAGTCATACAGAGGAAGGGGAGGGTGGTTTCTCAATCTTACCAAAGTTTGGGACATTTAATAAAAACTTAAGTTTCTGGAAGCCAGATTTAGGCTGAATATCAGGACCAAATTCTTAACTGTTAGACTACGTCTGTGAAGATTCTCAGTCATCCAGGTTCGTTTAACTGGGAGTTGAGTCATGGCTACTGGACTTCTTTTTTGAGAGATAGAAACGTTTCGCTGTTCATCCAAACAGCTTCATCGGTCTGAATACAGCTAGTGCAAGAGACCTTCTTATAGTCAGCTTGACCTCTTGTCCCCTGGTCTGATTGGCTCATAAGATGAACAAAGCCTGAATAGGCTCGTTAGGGAGACATTAGTGTCCATGGCCTTAAGGTAAACAATGGCCTAAGGTGCTGAAACCCATCAAGGATGGGTCGTTAGCTGTGACCTTGGTGGTGAAGGCTCTTTGATTTGCCTGGGTAGTTTGGAAAGTACAGCCTGATAAGTAGCAGATAGACTATGCCGGAGCCCACCACCTCTGTTGAGGGAGGGATTTTCAATGCTAACATGAATGGCTTCCCTTACTCCTCTCTCAAACCACCTCTCTTCTTTGTCTAATATGTGTACATCCTCATCTTTGAAAGAGTGGCCTTTTTCCTTCAAATGAAGGTGTACTGCTGATTCTGGTCCTGAGCTGTTACCTCTCCTATGTTGGGCCATTCTTCTGTTTAATGGCTGTTTAGTTTCTCCAATGTAGAGGTCTGAACACTCTTCACTGCATTGCAGTCTGCAGCCGAGAAAATCAGACCCCCAAACAAGAGATCCCAAAGCAGGATCAAGAGTCTCATGGCGCAGTGGGAGGTGCCAGGCCGAAACACTATCTCAGGCCAAAATCAGGGAAGAAGAAATATCGTTGGAAGTAAAATAAGATGGCCCAGAAAATCCTAACATGGAATATCAATGGATTGAACACCCCACAGAAGCGTCGGAAGACCTTTAATCTCCTCCAAAAACAACAATGTTCAATCATCTGTTTACAGGAAACCCACATTTTGAGAAAGCATGAACAATATTTAATCCAAAATAAATTGGGGAATTTATTTTCCACATCAAACAAAGTAAAGAAGCAAAATGGAGTGGCACTATATATTAAACCAGAGCTCTTCCCAACCCTTCTGGAAAAAGATGAAGCAGGCAGATGGATCCTTGTCCAGGCAAATATCCAATCTAAAGAAACAATTATTGTTGGTATATACGCCCCCAACGATAATCATGGAAGACAAACCTTTTTCGAAGAATTGGCCAAGAAACTGCTGCAATACGAAAACCATCAGTTAATAATATTGGGAGATTTCAATGCTGTACATACTCCATCTGTAGATAGGAAAACATCCAAAAGGAAAAAATCCATGATCTCATCTTCCACACTGCCTAAATCGTTTCTGGACATGTCCAACATTTTAGAACTTCAAGATATTTGGAGAAGGAAAAATCCACTAAAAGATGGTTTCACCTTTTATTCAAGACAATATGCCTCTTTCTCCCGTATAGATATGTGCTGGGCTACATCCGATCTTCTGCTAAATACAAGGGATATAGAAACCTTGCCCCGAACAATATCTGATCACAATGCCATTTTATGGACACTGAAATCTTCAGGTAAGCCCAGACACTGGAAAATCAACTCAGCCTTGTGGACGGATAAAGAATTTATTTTAGAGGCAGCCAAAGACTTGAACCTATATTTTGAAATGAACCTGAACAAGGGTACACCATTGAAAACGGTGTGGGATGCCTCAAAGCCTTATTTTAGAGGTTTTGTCATTCAATATATGGCAAGACGGAATAAAGAGAGGAAAAAGCAATTTGAATCAATTCTTAATATGATGAAAAAGCTTGAAACGGATCTAATTCACGATCCCCGCAATGAGCAGCTGGACAAAGACTTGGCCTCTTGTAGGCATGAACTAAATCTGATTCTGACTGCAGATATAGCTCACAAAATCAAGTTGGCCAAACTGAATTTTGTGGAAAATGCAAACAAACCAGGCAGATGGTTAGCCTACAGGTTAAAAAAGGTACAATCTCAAAAACTCATATCATCACTCAAAGATAAAACTGGGGAAAATCAGACAGCGCAGTTACAAATCCAAAAAATTATAGAGGCATACTACCAGAACTTATTCAAGCCGGAGACGATCGACAAAGATGCCATCTTTCATTATCTCGAACAAGCCAATTTCCCAAAACTTACTGAAGAACAGAGAGCCCAGACGAACGCTCCTATTACAATGATGGAAATAACAGAGGCTATCAACCACCAAAAAATGAACAGGGCCCCTGGTCCCGACTCAATACCGGCTCAATTCTACAAAAAATTCTCGGAGATAGTCTCTGGAAATATGAAAAATCTTTTTACATCCATTTTAGAAGGAAGACATACCAGATTCCTGGAAATTATCACATACGACACTGATTCCCAAAGAAGGCAAATCAAAAGATTTGATACAGAACTACAGGCCAATTGCCCTTCTAAATGTGGATTACAGAATCTTTGCAACCATTTTGGCTAATAGATGGCGGACGATTCTACCCCCTTTGATATCGCATGATCAGTCTGGCTTTCTTCCGAAAAGGCATCTTCAATCCAACATCAGAACTTTTCTCAGTGTGTTGGAATATTACGAATCCCACCCCGAGAAGCAAGTAGCTTTCGCTTTCATTGATGCTGAGAAAGCTTTTGATAACGTATCCTGGTCTTTACTTAAAACTCAGTTAGATTATCTACAATGTGGCCATAGAATGCTGCGAGCAATTGAACAAATCTATTCCACCCAAAATACCAGGATTATAGTCAATGGCCACCTTACAGACAAAGTCCAAGACATTAATAAAGATATTGAATAGCACCGGACCCAGAACAGAATCCTGGGGCACCCCACTGGTCACGTCTCTCCAAGCTGAAGAGAAGCCATTAATGATCACCCTTTGGGTGTGATCTGTCAAGCAATTACAAATCCATCTAACAATGGCCCTATCTATCTCACATTCTACTAACTTATTTGGAAGTATACCATGGGGAACCTTATCAAAGGCCTTACTAAAGTCTAGATAAGCAAAGTCTAGATGAGTATTCCCCTCATCCATCAGGCCTGTAATTGTGTCAAAAAAAAAGATCAAATTGGTCTGGCATGACTTGTTTTTAAGAAATCCGTGTTGACTTCTCGTAATGATAGCATTGCTAGTTAAATAATCACAGACTCTCTGCTTAATAATTTGTTCTAGGATCTTGCCAGGAATTGAAGTCATGCTTACTGGGCGGTAATTATTTGGGTCCTCTTTTTTCCCCCTTTTTGAAGCTAGGGACAACATTTGCCCTCCTCCAATAGATGGGGACTTCCCCTGTTCTTCAGTACTTCTTCAAATGTTATTGCCAATGGTTCTGAAATTACTTCCGCCCGTTCTTCTAATATCCTTGGGTGTAATTCATCTGGCCCAGGAAACTTAAATTCATTAAATGCTTCCTGGTGTTCCTGTACTACCTCTCTACCTATTCTATGTTGCAATTCCCGTCCTACGTTATCTACTCTTTCTGCCATGGGAACTCCCCCCCCCTTTTTTTGGGAGAAAACGGAGGCAAAGAAGGTGTTAGTAGTTCTGCCTTTTCCATGTCTCCTGTAAGTAACTGGATATCATCCACGCAGAGAGCCTATCATTTCCTTATTTTTCCTTTTGCTGTGGACATAAGTGAAGAAACCCTTTTTACTATCCATAATCTCTCTGGCAAGTCTAAGTTCATTTTGCGCTTTAGCTTTTTTACCATCCCCCTGCATATATTAGCTACTTGCTTATACAGTAATACCTTGGATAACGAATGCCCTTGATAACAATTTTTTCGGATAACGAAATGCAATTTCCAGGTATAGGGCTGCTTCAGATAACGAATTTTCCCTATGGGCTGCCTCAGATAACGAATCACAATTCTAGGTACAGGTCTGACTCGGATAACAAATTTTCTCTATGGGCTGCCTAGGATAACGAATTTTCCTATGGGCTGCCTTGAATAATGAATTTTCCCTATGGACTGCCTTGGATAACAAATTTTCAGCATGCATCGGTAAAAAAGAGTTATCCTGGGCTACATCACATCTGTACCTTTAAAGTGCACTTTATAAAGAGTTTTGAGCAAAAAAACCCAGGTGCCTGTGTTATTTTCCTAGACACTGGAACAGATTAATTGGTTTCCCATTCATTCCTATGGGAAACCGTGTTTCGGATAACGAATTTTTTCAGATAACAAATTGCCTCAGAGAACGGATTAAATTTGTTATCCGAGGTATCACTGTATTCCTCTTTGGTGCGTTCCCCATTTTTCCATTTCTTGTACTTGTTTTTCTTTATAGTTAGCTGAGTTGAAAGTTCTTTAGTAAACCATTGCAGTTTCTTTAGACATCCCCCGTTTTTCTTCTTGTTGGAACAGTTTTAGATTGTGCCTTTAATATCTCGCTTTTAAGGAAAATAGGAAATGCATGGCTGGTCTTGAACTTGCAGTACCTCTCAATCATAGAATCATAGAATAGTGAAGATGGAAGGGGCCTGCAAGGCCATCAAGTCCAACCCCCTGCTCCATGCAGGAATATGGTCCAGTATCCAATATGAGACTGTATATAGAGTGGGCACAAGCTCTAACAACTGCACTGGAAGTGCATGGAAATCAGCTCCCAAAAAAGCTTCTAGCACCTTTCCAGATGCATACACAGATCACTGGAGGGCCAGCTCCACTACCTGACATGAAATGTAAGGAACATAGACAACAGACAAAACAGATCCAGAAGCTAATTCATTGTCCTTGCTTCAGAGGACAATGCAGAAGAGGCAGTTGGTCTCTGTAGCTGCCTTGAAGATAAACTGAAACATGGAGGGGTGAGAATCACAACCTCTGTCTTCTAAGATGAGAACAATAGGTAGAAGCCAGAATCTTTGTCCTGGTTTTAATTCTGCCCCCAAGAGGTGAAAACTCATAATCTTGTCCAACAGCGCCACCTTGCGACCAACCTCGTTTGTTGTGTAAAATCTGCAAGCTTCAGCAGAAGAAACCCGTAGTGACGGAACATCTCTGACATGGCCCACATTGCTTTGGCGCCACCCACTCTGTTCTTGGCTCTGCCCTTTGCCCATGGCCTGCTCATAGTTGTCGTGGAAGCGATAAGAGCCTCCGCAAGATTTGCTCCCCAGGGCAGAGTTTGAAAAACAAAAACAAAGAAATACACGAATAAAATAATGAATAAATAGAAATGACAAAATAGAACAACTTGCCAAATTAATTAATCAATAACTAAGCTGTAGTATGATGATGCTGTCTATCCATACCTCACTTTGCTTATGAATGGCTTCATCATGTTTGATACATTTAACTTAAAAGTAAGTGTCTAAACTTTTCTTTCGGCTGCAAAAAATGCTCCCTACTGGTTTTTAAAGGCTCTTAGGGGGAGTTACACCATTGCCTTAAAAAATGTATGTCATTCTGTTCTCTTCCTTCTCGGCACCTGTTTCTTTCCCTTTGGTTTCTTTTTAGAAAAATAATAATGCAAAAAAAAACCCCACCAACCTGTTTTTATTCTTGCATTATCAGACTATGAAAGGGATAGCAAAAAGGCATGGCACTAAATTGAATGTTATCAAAAGAGAGTTGCAGTGTTTGATAGGTAAAAGAATAAAGAAAGAACCATGGGGAACAAAGCATCATAACCAAATAAATAATTAACCTGGCAAGGGTTACCAGTAGTAAAGGTTCTTCCACATCATAAGCGCGTGCTGCATCCTCCTCCTCCTCCTCCTCCTCCTCCTCATTGTCATCAACTATCAAGTCAATTCTGACGTCTGGTGATCATTTCCAGGGATTTCCAGGGTGAGAGTACTTGGAAGTGGTTTGCCACTCCCTTCTTCTGGGGGTGCCCTAGGACTGGGCAGCTTGCCCATACACAGGCTGGCTCTTCTTCTCCCTGGAATCACATGCTGTGTCTAATTTTCAAATGACCTAAAACTAGGAACATGTCCATTCTACCATTTTGCATCCTTGGCACCTGGCCATAGCTCCTTCACAAAAAGCCCCGGGGCCTTCCAGCTGCTTGGAACAAAAGCAGTGGGATGTGGTGGTTGTGGTGGTGGGGAGGTCTTGCTGGCAGGTTCTGCCACCCAGTTTATATTCCTAGGTTGAGGACTATGTGATTGAACTGCAGGTCCCATCATTAGTCAACATGGAGTTTACTAGCTAGATCTGATGGGAGTTTCAGTCCAGGAACGTCTTGGGAGACCACATGTTCCCTCCTCTGCCCCACACTGTCTGCTGAAGGCTCCTGATGATGTCCCTCTACAGAAATCCCGACAAAAGGACATAGACTGAACTTTTCACAATGTTCTGATCACATGGAAAGAGCTGAAGTTTGGTTATAAAGATCCTGCCACCCCCATACCCCCTGGTATTTGGTGGCTTGGGATGAACCTCCTTGTGACAGACAGGACAGCAAATGAGCAAAGCCCCTCTGCCCTAAGTAACTCAGATTTTTTTAAGACTAGAGCTTTGGACTACAAATCCCAGAACCCCCTAACCAGAATTCCCAGTGGCCTTGCTGGCTGAGAAACTCTGGGAGTTGTAGTCCCAAATGCTGTCGGGCTCTGCAGTGAAGTCAAAACCAACCAAACAACAAATGCTAAGCATCAAGCTTGCTGCAGTGCAACTGACTAAATTCCTTTCTAGGAGACCTGTGAGTTATGGGTTGTCAGCATGCACTGTGCAATATGGGCTGTCAAGGTGCTGCTGAGGCGCTCCAGAGCTTGGGTCTCCTTGAGTAATTGCTTCCCCCCAGGTCCATAACTAACGTCTGTGTCACCATATCACAGGATCAGCCTTCAGCTGTGCATTTGGCTAATGGAACTGCATATGTGCTATCCTGAACCTAATGTCCTGTTCAGGAGAGCCAGTTTTGTTTTATCCCTAACTTCTCTGTAGATGCAGAGCCAGTTTGCAGGAATGTTACACAATTTTATGATGGACCAGAATCTGTACATTTGATGGACCTGTGCCTAGAGTAGCCATTCATCTCTTAGGTCAACAGTTGCCCCACCTATGCAGTAGGTTCAGATTGCAGTGGGTCAGGGTGATTTTTCATCACCTGTTCTAGTAACATTTCACCTAACAATTTTAATATAATGTTATTAATTCATTTAATATTTGAATCACTCACTATTTTTAACTTTAATATTATTTTTAATAATATAAGATGCATTGGGTCCTTTCTCTCTCCCCCCCCCCCCGGTCAGATCTGCTATAATTTTGACTCCTTTTTAAATTTTTTAAAAATTATAAAACTACAATACAAAACATAAAACAACAATATACATTGAAAGAAAAAAGACATTAAACAAAGCTCATACAAATATAACAAAAACCAACCCTGTGCAACCCATCCCCCCTCGGGACTTAACAGAGTTATAACTTTTAAGGTATTGACCAGCGCATTTCCCTCCAGAAATACATTAAGTCATCTCCAGGTATATACACTTTACCTTTTTTAAATACATATACCAATAGTTTATCCCATACTCCATTAAATTCGTTGAACTTTCTCAAACCTTTCCTAATTTTAATTTCACAAGTCAATTTATCGTTAATGGCCATATTCCATAAGTCTCTATGCCATTCCTCCAATATCATTAGGTTATTGGATTTCCAATACTTGACAAAAAAAACAACCTTGCTGTCATTATTATTATAATTACCAATTCCACCTCTTCTTTCTTCAATTGGGTATCCATAACCAGATTCAGCAATGCCATTTGTGGAGACATTTGAAACCTTTCTCCTAATATTTCTTGAATTTCATTAAAAACCAGTGTCCATTCCATTTTCCTTGTCTCACACACCCACCACATGTGTATATATCTCCCTTTTACTTTTTTACATCTCCAGCATATTGGAGAAATTTCTATATTTAACTTTGCAGGTGTTATATACCATGTCCAATATACTTTATAACAGTCTTCTTTTACTCTCATTGACAATGGGTCCTTTCTTAGGAGAAAGGTAATGAATGCATGAATGAATGAATGAATGTGAAGTTTCTCTAATAGATTCTACTAGTGTAATCATGTTGGTTTGTTACAATGGAAACAACAAGAGGTCCTGAAAGCTTACAAGAGAGAGATTCAATTTAATAAAATAAAATAGGAACAACAATAGGATCACAGCTCCAATAATTCCTTATCTTACACAGCTAGAGTAGTATCCTGGGGCTTGTAGTACAAAAAAGGTGCTTATTTCCGTATTCAAGCCAAAGAGCCAGTGTTGTGCAAGTCCATGGCCACATGGCCGGCATGACCGCAAGGAAACACTGTTTTTACCTTCCCGCTTTTTACGGCAGTACCTATTTATCCACTTGCATTTACATGCTTTCAAACTGCTGGGTTGGCAGGAGCTGGGGTTATCAGCGGAAGCTCACTCCACTGCGTGGCACCCGGGATTCGAACCGCTAAGCTGCTGACTTTGCAGCCAACAGTTTTTGGACCCTTAGTCTGCTGAGCCACCATGTACCTTAGAATGATAAAGGTAGGGGCTTGTAATTCATGAGATCATGTTACTGTGGTTGTGCAATCATTACCATAGTGCGTAGATAGTATGAAATAAGAGTTTGCCACTTGATGGCAGTATAAGCACATACTAATACTCATTTTTCTGAAGCTCTCAGTAGAGAGTGGTGGTGGAATTAAGACACTTCCAGGCCAGGGAGGGGGCTGTTTACCCTGCCGTTTGCATCAGATTTGGCACAGATAAAATCAAAGTAACAAACAGTCACTACAGGACGCAAAGCTTAGTATGAGGAAGACCAGGGTTTTTCACTGGGGAATTGTCTTTCTGTGTTGCTTGCAGGGGATGGTTTATTTTGCTCCAATTCAAGTGGCATCACTTTTCTCCACTTTCTAGCATGTGGGATGATGACCCAGTGCAAGGGGCAGCCATGAGGCTGTCAGTGAGTATTCTAATAATAGTTCCCCTGAACGAAACACTTGTTGTCCCCCCCTCCACCAAAGAATTTTCTTTTTCCCTGAATGTTATTGTTATGTTTGCCAAAGGTGGCACTGGACAAGATCAGTGCTATGCCACTTGGGGAAAAAAACAAGAGCAAAAGGAAAAGGCGGTCTTAGTGGTTCTTTTCACAGCTTCTTGTCCCAGCCCCTCTGGTATGGATGACGACAGCAATTTGTCCTGCAAAAACCAGCACAGACCCAGTTTGAAACCCTTTGAAGCAAACCAGGTTTCTTCTCTGCACAGTCAGAGACACACAAAGTTAGCACTATTGCCTTAGTGCAAGAGTCAACAAAAAGCAGACTGGGATTTACTTGTCACTCTCTGTCTGTTTTCCTATAGATCATGCTAGGTTTCTGATCTCCATAATTGCAACAACAGAATGTGCGTTTCCACATTACTGTCACAAATGTACATAGGCCTGTAACCCTGTACTACCAAATCTTCTGCATATAGGGTTTGATGTGACTAAGGTTGCAATCTGCGGCAAAGCAACCTGGGACTAAAAATTGTGCTGCTTATATACCATCCTATAGAGCTTAAAGAACTCTCTGGGCTGCTTACAGTTTAATTCAGCAGGCTACACATTGGCCCCTCCCCCAGCAAGCTAGATACACCATTTACCAACATTGGACGGATGGAAGGCTGAATGAATCTCAGCCAGCAACCTGGAACTGAACCTTGGGTTGTTGTGAGCAGAGTTCTGGCTGCAGTACTGCTGATTAGCCACTGTATCATGAGGCTCCTGAACAGTAGTAGCTTGGTTTACGACTATAATCCATTCCAGAAACATGCTTATAAACCAAAATACTCTTATATCAGAGCAAATAATGGAAATAATGGAAACTTAGATGATTTGTTATGGGCCCCCCGTTTCCATTATTTCCTATGGGGAAATTTGCTTTGGCCAGGACCCGGCAGCTGGCAGCCGGCAGCTGGAAGCCAGTGGCCAGGAGCCAGCAGGCTGCAGCAGAAAAAAATGTTCTGAATTTTTTGCTCGTCTTGCAAACCTCTCGTAGACCGGGGCACTCGTAAACCAAGGTATTACTGTATACAGTATTAAGCGAACTACACTGAACGGAAAGTGAGTGTAATTTGATACTATAGATTCATTTTTCTCTGTGTCAAATGCTGATCCTTAGAAGTCTGAAGAAATAGTTCTGATTTCTTATTCTCTCGGTAACAGTCTCCCTTGTGGTCAGGTGGGGTGGGGACAGCAATATAATGATCTTAGAATGGCAGAGCAGGAAGGGACCTTGGGGATCATCCAGTCCATCCCATGTCAAAGAGGCTCAGTGGGTAATCAAATCCCAGCCGCTGGCTCTGCAGCCAGTGACCAAAACCACTGAGCTATCCATAAGAACATAATATGAGCCCTGCTGGATCAGGCCAAAGGCCCATCTAGTCCAGCTTCCTGTATCACACAGTGGCCCCACCAGATGCCTCTGGGAGCACATGAGACGAGATGTCTGTTACCTGATACCACTCCCCTGCATCTGGCCCTTGAAGTACCCCAGTTTTGAGCCTGGAGATTACACATCTCCATCATGGTTTGTAACCTGTGATGGACTTTTCCTCCAGGCCAGATGCCATCACCATATCCTGTGGCAGAGAGTTCCACAGACTAACAACACGCTGAGTAAAGAAGTATTTTCTTTCCTCTGTTTTCACTCTCCCAACCCTCAATTTGAGTGGATGTCCCCTAGTTCTGGTATTTTGTGAGAGGGAGAAGAGCGTTCCTCTATCCACTTTACTCATGCCCTGTATTATCCAGCAATTCGTGAATGAGGATTTCCCCCCCCCCATGAAACCAGTTCCACAATCTTCCAGGACCTGCAGAAAACGTGGCTTTGTATGTATAACAAAGCCTAAAGAAAGCCACCGCAGTCTACAAGAGCTGAGCCGGGCATTTTGGAGATTGCTCGTAGGGTCGCCAGGAGGAATTTGACGGCACACAAAAAACAAATAACTGCAATTAGCAGATTGCATCTTCCTGTTCGTCCATCCCTCGGTTTCTGTTTCCTACTTCTCTTGTCTCGATTTCATGGGCTTTTCATTTTATGCCCCATTGTGGCAGAAGAGTAGTACAGTACTGTACTTCAACAGTAAGGCATAGATGTACACAGGTAACCGCCACAAACTATTCATGTCAGTGGGCAAATACTCGACCACTGATACATGCTCAAACCTTTACTGAGCTTTTGATGACTTAAGCTCATTTGCAACATTTGAACAGTGATTGCTCGCAGAGGTACGATATTATACAGTATAATATTAATGACTAGAAAGTGTAAAGGCTGTCTAGATGCCCTGAGCACCTCTGATCTCACCTGATTTCAGAAGCTAAGCAGGGCTGGGCCTGGTTAATACCTGGATGGGTGACCACCAGGGAATACCAGGTGCTGTAGGCGCCTGGAGTAGGAACTAGCAAGCCACTCCAGTATTCCTGCCAAGAAAACTCCACGGACATGGGGTCACAAAGAGTTGGTCATGTCTGTAACAACACAACACAGAAGCTGTAAAATGCCAACCTGAGCTTGTTGAGTTCTCTTACACAAGACTTCTCCAAGTTTGGTTCCTTGGATGTTGCAAGTCTCAAATCCTATGGCTATCTTCTATGAAGGGGGACACATGTTGGGTGATGGGATTTGTAGTCCAGAAACATCTGGGGAGTCTACACCATGTCTTTTTTATTCCATATTTCCCCTTTTATAGACACACAAAACGCCATGCACTTCGTGATAGGGCAGTCTTTTATTCATTCCAATATTGGCACTCATGCCGTGCCTTTCAATCATTACAGTAACTCTGTAAACAAATCTCATGTTAGCACTATCCTACTATAGGATGAAGGGCAGCGACATTGATTTTAGGTAGCTGAATTCCACTATATCTGCACAGAAAATAGCTGGCCAGGATGGGCTACCCTTTCCCACAGCTTTTCCTCTAGAAATGCTGACATGCAGCTGTTCCTCTGATGTTCCTGACGCACTGCAATTCCCCCACCCCCCAAAGGCAGAGGGAGGCGATTTGGTCATGTTGTCCTGCAGGCAGGGGCTGCCTATCACCAGGTGACGTCTCTCTTGCACCCAGCAGGGCAAAGAGCATCCTCTGGAAAAGATAAGGCAGGGGTTGTGCAAGCGCACATAGGACAAAGGTAGGGAATGAGGAGTCAAAGGTCAGTCTACAGCCAGATGGTTTTAAACGACAACACAGCATCATGCTATCTGGTGGAACTACGGGAGCTGGCAGAGGGACAGGCACCTTCAGAAGAACCACTGAAAATCCACTGTTCCATTTTATAAAGTCATGCTTTTAATAGTGGGTCACGGGACATTTTTCTTCACTTTGGTGCATATGGAATGAGAGCTTGCTTGAGTTCTTTTTTTAAAGACTACAGCTCCCAGCATGCCCCAGTTCTTGCTGCACAGCTACTCTAGCCATGCATGACTACTGGGCACAGAAGCTAAGCCACTCAAGAGTTGGAAGTCCAGTTCCATTAAGACGGTCAGAGATGCTTATCTTTTATTTTTAAATAGATCAACTTTGAATTGCTGTATAAGCAGACAAACTTTTAGATTTCAAGGAGATCTGCATCAGGCAGAAGGGCAATGAAATTAACCTATATTAATCCTGAAGTTGAGTCATGGCTACTGGACTTCTTTTTTGAGAGATAGAAACGTTTCGCTGTTCATCCAAACAGCTTCATCGGCCATGACTCAACTTCCAGATAAACTCACCTGGATGACTTAGAATCTTCACAGACATAACCTATATTAATATGAATGGAAATAATGGACAACTAACTCAATGGCAATAGTGGACAAATGCTTATGTTACAAGTTGCTTCTGTTCTGAGACATGCTAAATGCAACATAAGAGCCCTGCTAGGGCAGAAAGGTGAAATGCAAATGTTTTTAAATGAACAATAATAACATATTTTTGTTGCTGCTGTTTGTCTTCCCACGGGAACACGCATGCCCCTCTGGAACCTGCATTCCAGCTTGAAAACATCTGGGCAGCTGCCTATGGGCTATTTGTAAAGCCAGGTGCTGAGTGAGTGAAAATACTTGCCTTTTACAAAAGGCCTGTCCACTGCAAGTAAGGTATTAGCGGCGGTTTTAATGACTCAGATATTCCCAATGTTCATTTTTAAATAAACCACAGGATGTTCTGTAATTTGAGAAGGAAAACAGACATTCACATTGTATCTGGAATGTGATATTTACAGGAGAGGAAAAGGGTCAGAGGCATCCGGTACATGGATAATGTATTTAACGAAGGACCATTCAACACGATGCAAAAGAGGGCACTAAAGTGACATAGTACCAGGACCTGTCTATCACTAGGCAGAATGAGGAAGGTGCTTCAGATAGCACATGCTGGGGTTTGGAGGCAAAAGGCAAGGTTCTTGAGTTGTCCTGGACGTAGGTGATTTCTCTAAGATGCAGTGGAAGAGACAGTCTTAGCCGGAGCTTTGAAATAAGGTTCAGCCATTTACCCACTTGGCTTCTGTAAGTGGCATGGGATAGGGCACCATCCTATTCCTTGGGTCAGCCAGAAAAATGTTCCTTCTCATCAGTATTGATTAGTGCCACCAGCAGTGAGGATGGCAGTAGCATTAGGTAAAGGTGCCAAGCAATGAAATCCAAGGGACAATTTTATTTCTCTTTCTTAAAATCTGGAGGTGGTTGTATCACTGCCATACCATAATGGGAAAGAGGCAAGACTCAAGCAGAGGAAGTGCATGACCCTGCCAGTCTTGTTTTTGTTAAATTAATTCCCTTCACACCCCACTTGCATTCTCATACCATCTTTGTCCTCCAAAGAACTTTTATTTTGACAGAAATCTGTGCATAGATTTGTGTGCATTTAAGAATATATCAATTTCCCGTTACATACATTTTCCTCATTATCGAATGCAGTTTTGAATGCAGTTTTGAACACTTGTAGTTTTGCGCATTTATGCATGGGTTTCATGCAGAGTTATTTGCCTGCAAAGTATGCTACAATGGCCAGACCTTGACAGATTTCTCAGGCACGATGCATGCCATTTGATCAGCAGCTCTTGGAAAATGCAAGTTTTCCATCAAAATAGGAATCAGGTGTGGTTTTTTTTTGCCTTTAAGAAATGGAAACAAGAGACTGGAGAATACAGTCCCTTTCTACTACATCATATAGGCCCTTTGTACACGAGCCCTAAACTCTGCCGCAAATGGCTCCCAGCTCCGGAGCTTAAAATTGTTTCCCCACCAGCTCTGGAGTTTACAGATAATTAGGTGCGACCACGCCCACCTAAGCACGTCCCAGTGCACTTTTCAGGTACCTGCTCTCTGGAGGTGAAAATTCCTGATGCGGATATAACGTACTGACTGCCCAGCTCTCCTTGCTTCTGTTTGTTCTTTTTTTGCCCCCCCCGCCCCTTTAAGAGATCTGAATGCAGTGCCGGGAGGGCAGAACGGAGGTGAGCAGCATTCTTTTCTTCCTTTTTTCTCCCTCCCCTCATGCAGCCAGCAGCCAGGAGTGCGGAGGGGGTGGGAACGCAGGAACAGCGACAACCCCCCAAGATCTCTGGTCCGAATTTAAGTGGCTAGCAGATCTTAGAGGTCGTGTGAAAAGGCCCATAGTGCCACGAAACTCCACTGAAATCGATAAGAATCAGATGATGATACTTAACAATATCTTAAACCACCATCTGGCACATTTGCCTATTTTTTAAAAAAACTAATCTAATGTATTTTTGAAATGGAAGCGCCTCTTCTCTGTAAAAGAGAAAAATAAAATACTGCAATTCTGAGATCTTTGGGAGAGGTTTCTCAGTCTTTTGATGACAGGATTGTCAGCTGGAACAACCATGAATCTCAAACACTCTCCAAAGGCTGGGAACAGAAAAGAACAGCATACAGAGCTAGTTATAACTGAATCACAAGTAGCTTCACAAGGATCAGCAATATGTGAAAGATTGTGCTGTCCACAGAGATCTGAAGATCTTTGTGTGTTTGTGTAATCAGTTGCTACTCCAGCTGGCATCTTGAAAAGAGTATCCCGAATCAGCATAACAAATAACAGTTTCAGAAACCAAGACGATTGTCAAGATACACAACAGAGGCCAAATTCCTATTGCTTACCTACCAGAGCATAAGTACAGTGGTGTAATTCACAAGGGGAAATTGCTGCTAGTTGAGGAGCCTCTGCTATACTCGAGTATAAGTCGACCTGAGTATAAGTCGGGGCCCCTAATTTAACCCCCCAAAACTGGGAAAATTTATTGATGCAAGTATAAAAGTCTAGGGTGGGAAATCCAGCAGGGCCTGGCAACTCCTCCTTTGTGAGCTGGGGGGGGGCAGTGTGTGATGTTTAAAATCACTTTTAGCCACCGAGGCAAGTGCTTGGGTTGGTGGCTAAAAGTCATTTTAAACATTGTACGCCACTCCCCTGCATCATGGTGTGTGTGTGTGTGTGTGTGTGTGTGTGTGTGTGTCAGGAGAAGTGGCACACAATGTTTCAAATGACTTTTAGCCACCGACCCAAGCACTTGCCTCAGTGGCTAAAAGTATTGACCCGAATATAAGCCGAGGGCCCCTTTTTTCAGCCCAAAATTAGGGCTGAAAAACTAGGCTTATATTCGAGTATATACAGTAGTCCTTATTCATACGAGCTGTGTGACTTGCATGTGACAAGGAATACAAGCAGCAGCTCCTTAAGTAGCAACAATTAGCCTCTGTGATTTATGCCATTTAGACATGAGCCTTTCATTTTGGAATGGGTCCGGTCCCGAAACGAAGAACAGCAGCACAGCAGGATCCACCCTGCAAAACAAAATCACCCATTGACTTACCTTGCTTTACCTCGCGCGGGGTGCGCCTCCAACCAGGAAGAAGCCTCTGACAGGTCATTGTTCCTTCTCCCTGGCGCTGGCCAGTCAAGAGCTGTGCAGGGACAACCATCATCCTGCCTCCCTGTCTTCACATACCTTTCCAGTCAGGTTTTTAATCCAGAAGGCATTCACTAGGTATATCCTAAACTCAAGTATAGCTACTGGTGAAATGCAATTCTAAATTTAAACCAGAAGCTTAATTTCAAATTTAGAAATGCTGCAAGTGCAGATCTAGGCCTGTTAAGCTACAATCCTATATTTATTATGCCAATGTGGTGTGTTGATTTGCATCAACACATCTAGGACTTGGCCTGACCTTCTGCTGACCTTCTCAAGGGTGGGGTGGCGAAGCGACCCTCTAAGCTTGACTCTCAGCTTGACATAAGCTCATTAGGAAGGTCACCTTCCTCTGGTTGGAAACTAGTGGAGGCACTTGCACTGAAGCAAGGTCAAACTGCTCCTTGGGAGGCAGTTGAGACAGATGGGCTTTGGAGTCTGCTGGCAGGGAAGGGGCCTGAAGAGCAGTCCTTGTGCAGCCACTTGGGGAGTGTGTAGCGGTAGGTCCCCGCGGCTGCTAGCACTGACCTCAGCAGCACAAACACATCCGTGTCCCATGACAAGGATGTGTACAACTTCCTTAAACCCCAGGGAAAAAAACAAAGCAAAACTGCAAGCATTTTTAAAAACAAACCCTCTTCCCACTTTGTGGCATCTTATTGGTGAAGTGGAAAACTCCCACGTTGGCTTAGACCAGTGGCTCTCAACCTTCCTAATGCTGCAACCTTTTAATACAGTTCCTCGTGTTGTGCTGACCTCTTGCCCTGCTTCGAAGAGGCCACAAGCCCCCTTTGGCAGGCCACTGCCGCAGCTGCCATAGAGAACTGCCCTCTATATAGGCACCCTCAGCTAATCTAAGCCCCCGGTACCATTGATTGACATCCCCTCCAACCTATCAAGCTGTAACTCACGCTTTCCCGCCTTCCTCTCCCCCCCTCCTCCAGACCTAAGCCATTTGTGCCTTTTTCTTCACTGGCTCATGACGACTCCTTTGAAATGGTTGTTCAACCCCCAAAGGGGTCCCGACCCCCAGGCTGAGAACCACTGGCTTAGACACTGGGGCAAAAAAGTCAGTGCTGTGATGTGAGTGTTCTTTAGTTCCTCAAGGCTGGGTCCTGGCCATTGAGTCTATGCAAGCCCAGGTGCTCTGCATAGTATCAGGGCAGAACGCGGAGGCCACACATGCTGGTTCCTGCTCAGATATCCTTTTGTTGTTCTTTTACTTCCCAGTGTCTGGCTGGGAAGCAAGTGACAAACAACATGGAGCAAAGGTCCAGCTCTAGATATAGGGCCTTTTCCACCATTGCCCCTCACCTGTGGAATAACCTTCCACCAAGCATCTGCCTGGCCCCCTCTTTGGCTGCCTTTTAAAAACTATTAAAAATTTGGCTATTTAAGCAGGCATTCCCTCAAATATAATGCAATTTCAGTGTTCACCCATTCCATCATGATTTTAACTGATTAGCCTGCCAATAATAATACATGATTTTCTGTCACTTTCATGTTAATTTTAGTTTTATTTCTATTTTGTTATGTTACTGTATTTTATGTTTTTATTGTATGAATTATTTGAATGTATTAATTGTTGTAAACTGCCCGGAGTGACCTCGCTGCCAGATGGGCGGTATAAAAATCCAATAAGTAAGTAAATAAAAAAATAAAAAATAAATAAATAAATAAATAAATAAATAAATAAATAAATAAAGTGAAGTAATTGCCACTGAAGAATGAAGGTCTTCACCCTCCTTGTGCCCTCTTGATCCCCAATTCCATAATCCAAGAAGGGGGTGGGTGGGATATTTGCTTCAGATGGGAAGGAAGAGAGAGAGAGGGAAAAAAATAGGTCACCAGACTGCAGTTTCCATCAGCCCAGGAAAGTTCTGCTGCTCATTTGCTGAAAAGCCAAGATCTTTGCATCTCAGCAGGTTTGGGGCCAATTAGTGTCTACCAGGAAAGACACTTTTAATCAAGGATGCTGTACTTTTACTTAATTCTGCCTTGCTTTCAAATATTTCTGTATTGAGCAATTGTTTTAATGGTTACTTGGTGTTAACTGTGTTTTAACAGTATATAACTCACTGCATTCTTAGCTGTACTAGATTTTATTTCTGGTCACTCCATTTGGAACTCTGTGATTTGGGATCCTATATCGGTAGCAAGGCAGAAAAGCAGATAGATAAATATATAAATAAATGGGAGAGAAAAATCTGACTCGTTGCAGGGAACAGTGTTAGGGCATTTCCTGCCAAACTGCAGTCCGTGGCCCAGGTGTGACAATGCTGCGATGCCAACCCCCAACCCCCCGCCCAGCCTGCCCACCTCCCAGTGGCCAGAACAATTGTGTCAGTGCCACCATGTCTCCTGCTGAGATCTCCTGCTGAGATCATGGGGTCAGGATCTTGCAGTCTGACCTCATACTCTGCAAATAGCTTGGAGGAGGGGGACCTGCAGACCATTCGTCCAGGGACATTCAAAGTCCAGAGGAAGAATGGAAAGAAAAAAGTAGCACACAGAAGAAAGAACACAGAAGTAATACAAGAAGGAAAAAAGGCAAAAGTTGAGCCACGCACTTGAGGAAAAGTAGTTTGATCATTTGCATATGACTCAAAAAGGTAAAGATTCCCCCCGCACATGCGTGCTAGTCGTGTCCAATTCTAGGGGCGGTGCTTATCTCCGTATTCAAGCCGAAGAACCAGTCTTGTGCAAGTCCATGGCCATGTGGCTGGCATGGCTTCAAGGAAACACTGTTTTACCTTCCCACTTTTTTTTACAGCGGTACCTATTTATCTACTTGCATTTACATGCTTTCGAACTGCTAGGTTGGCAGGAGCTGGGGTTATCAGTGGGAGCTCCCTCCGCTGTGTGGCACCCGGGATTCTAACCGCCGAGCTGCCAACTTTGCAGCCAACAGTTTTCGGAGCCGTAGTCCACTGAGCCACCACCGTATGACTTATGGTGATCTTAATAGGGCTTTCAAACTCTGTGAGAGGTTTTTTAAGGGATTTACTAGCGCCAAACCCCCCAGGTTTCCATGGCTAAGTAGATATTTGAACCCAGGTCGACTGAGTCCTAGAACATCACTTTATCTGCTACACCACACTGTCTCTTTACTGTGCACAGAGCATCTTCTAAGCATGACTGCAAATAAACAGGAAACAACGTTTGCCTGACTCCCAAAGCATCAGGGAGGGCTCAATTGCCCCTGATAAGGCAGACTGGGACGCAAGGTGACTTTTTTTGCTATGCATTTGGGGAAGGAGTTAGGGGTGGGACAGGGCTCGGCACGGCTCAAAAACATGCCTGGGGATTGAATAAAAACATCTCTTGCCCCTCTATTTAGTCAAACCTCTCTCTCATTTTGGATTTCACAAAGTGGATTTCACAAAGCTGGCACCATGAAGGGGGGGCAGATTCAATCTCATGCTCCATTTAAAAAACCTCCGAGCCTCTCCCCTGCAGTTGTGCACTGAAGAAAGTGTATCTTCCATTGCATTTCATTCTGAGATCACTGCGCTCCACTGACACAGAGATGACTGGCAGATCAAGGCCTTGTTAATTTACCATGATTTATGGTACTTGTGTGTTTCGTCTTCACCACCACCTCAGCTCTGCAGTTCCCAGCCTGATCAAGGCCTAGATGTGTTCAAAAGCTAACTTGCATTTATGTATGGGGATATTTCCCCCTAACACCCTTACATTCAACCCTAGTGTGGTGTCACTTTTAAAAATAAAGACAAAACCTTTGTGTGTGTAACTCGAGATGTTGCGTAATGGGGTGGCCATACAAAAACAGCGAACAGGCACAATTTTGTAACATCGCGAGAGCTTTGAAGGAAAAACAGTGGGTGATGTTGCCGAGCTCCTGCAATGAGCGTGTAAAGGAGCTGGAAAAATTATGCCCGATTTAGCTCCCAGCTGTAAGCCCCACCCATAATTTTCTCTGCCATTTAAAAAATTGACAGGCAATGCTTCTAAGTATTTGCGCTGTTCTGCTCATTTCCTCCCTCTCCATCTTTGTAGCCTTGAGGACTAGAACTCTGCTTTCAGGATCATTAAAAAGAAAATAAAAGGTTCCCTGCAAGAAAACCAGAGGCTTGCAAATTTAATAAGTGCCAGACAAATTTCTTCTAAGTATCCGGTGACCGTTCTACGTTAATGAAGGGAAACATGGTGAGAAGAGAAGGGAATAACATTGCTGCTGGGATCAAATTTTTAATTCTTCCTCTTTTTTTTAAATCTCTGAGGTTTGTGCCTTCATGAACAGTTGACTGTTTGAATCATATAATGCAATACCTGTTCCTCTGGCTTAACGTTACAGCCTTTCTCTCACCGCAGGATTGCCTCACATCATTCTGAGACACAGCGCCATTTTCTCCCCAGAGCTGGGCTGTCTTTGCTAAGGCCTAGGACACTCCTATTTCCTTTAGTTATATGCTTTGTTTCAAATTAGTGTCCTTTATTCTGAGACTGACTCACCACTTTGGAAACAGATAAAATGTGGGAGGGGAAGAAGGGGGGGGGATACATGTTTGATTCCCCAAGGTGGGTGTCTTTAATTAAACAGGGCCTCGCAGCACCCCCTGGCCTTCCCACACAGAATCATAGGATCATAGAATCATAGAGTTGGAAGAGACCTCAAGGACCATCCAGTCCAATCCCCTGCCATGCAGGAACCCCATCACAATATTTCCGACAGATGGCCATCCAGCCTCTGCTTAAAAACCTCCAAAGAAGGAGACTCCACCACCCTCCATGGCAGCATATTTCACTGCCGAATAGCTCTGTCATGAAGTTCTTAAATGGAATCTCTTTTTCTGTAGTTTGAGACCATTGCCCCACGTCATAGTCTCTGAAGACATGGAAAACAAACCTGTTCCCTCCTCAATATGACATTCTTTCAAATATTTAAAGGACATCAGACACCCTTTACCCATCCCGGTGATCGAGGCTTCAGGAGTTCATCAGAACTGAATCACACCATTGGGTGTCAGTGCCTTTTCCAGAGAAAAGGAGACAGAGATCTTCACCCGTGTGAAATATTAACAACAAAAACAACAACAACACCTTGTGATGGGCCATAGAAAACTGTCTGTCTAGGCATGTCCCAGGCCTGTAGCCCCAACTGCTTATCATTTATGATTTGACATTTCCAGGAAGGAGAGAATAAACAACTCTCCCAGGCCGTGGAAACTCTGATATCTGACACAGCTCTCTTCTGGGCTATACAGAGCACTGCAGAGCTCTGCAACAGGGGTAGGAGCAGAACCGGTTCTCAGAGCTAAGACCTGGCCTAGAAATGTGGGAGGCAATCAGAAGAGACTAGACTCTCCTTTGAATCGATACAGGTTGCCTTTTTGATCACTGTAGCTTCTTGCAACGTCCTCTGAATGCTTCTCATATAGACAGTAAATTAAAATATATCTCCCCCCAGGATCACTTAAGCACCTACAATCCCCAATTGCACCCAGAGGTTTACACTTGAAATCCCCAGTGTATTCTGTTTCGAGCCTAGTTCCTGATGTGCGCTTTTACCTAAATCCTCCTATTTGGTAATGCCAAACATCTCTTAAGAAAATGAAAATACATTTCGAAGTGAAAGGGAAAGAAGCAAATTTAAGCCACCATCCAGTCTGCAATTTAAGCATGACCACAGCTTTGTTTTCCTGACCATGTGTTTGCATTGTGAAATAGTGGAGGGGCATTTGGGAGCCACTCCTGTCCCTCCATTTTCTCTGTTGCTGCCCTCCTGATCCTGTCCCACAGGGTTAACCTCCAATCAGCCTCCCTTGCATTCAATGGAGCTTATTTCTTTACCCAGCGGGGCACCTTCCTGCTAGGTTGAACTACAACGCCCATCGATCCCAGCGATCATGAGTATGGGGTGTGCTGATGTATACTGTAGATTCAAGGAAGCGGCCAGGTTAATATGTTTTGGATTGCAAACACACCGGAGAACAGTACTGGCTCTGATGAGAAGCAATCCACCATCTGGAATTGCAGTCTGGATTCCCAGGACGTGTCCTCAGAGAAGGGCAGGCGCTACTATTAAGCAGGGTGAGGCAACTGCCTCAGGTAGAAAATACTGGGGGCAACAATCCCCCCCCCCGCTCTCCCACCTCCCGATCTCTTCTCCTCTCCTGGAAAAAGGAGCTGTGCGCCTTACAATCAGAAGTCCCCCTTCGCTCTAGAGGGCTTCCTCCGCCTTGCGCGGAGGATCGCAGCCGTGCAAGCGCAGCGTTCCGCACGTTTACTCTGGCGTCGCCCTCGTGGAGCTGAGCCTGCGGAGGAGGGGGCGCGCGCGAAAAAGTCATTCCAGAGCACGTACCCGTAACCTGAACGATCACGGAACGCACGCACGCCCCCCCCCTTTTGCATTTTTGAAATGATATCTGCCAATGCAAGGGTGCAAAAATAAAATAAAATAAAATAATAAAAAATACATAAAAATAAAATAATAAAAGCCGGCGAACGGTGATGCGCCAAGAGAACTTCTCCCCTGGGTCCCGACTTGAGAAGATCCGAGTCTGGAAAGGAGAATCGCCCCGTCCTTCGTTCTCCCGGGCTCTCGGATCGAAGGCCGATCCCTGCGCGCTTGACAGGTGGACGCCGCACCTCCCTTGGCGACGAGACGCGGGCGGGCGCGCAAGTCCCACGCGCACCCCCACCCCACCCCGCCCCCCGGCAGCGGGACCGCTGCGCTAGGCGGCGTCCCTCGGGCCTTCGGAGCGCTCCCGGGACGTGCGAGCGTGTGGCCAGCCGCCAGTCCGCCCAACCCGCCAGCCCGCCGGGCCGTGACGTGCCGGTTGCCATGGGACGCACCGCCCCTATAAAGGAGCCCTCGCGACGGTGCTCGCCCAAGTCCGGAGACTGGAAGGCGAGAGCGGACGCGCCGGGGAGTCGCCGCCGCCGCCGCCGCCAGAGGGTCCCGAGAACAGGCGGCTGCTGCGCCTCCGGCACCCCGCGCCTCCAGCATCGCCCTTGACGCGCCGCGCCGGCCGCTCCGTCCAGCCACCCACCCAGCCGGGCGCTTCGGGATCTCTCGAGGGGAGCGGATCGAGGCTTCGGGAGGAGGTGGGGAAGGCGAGCCTGGTGCCCGGGGAGAAGGGGGCGCCGGCACGCGACAGAGGAGGACCCGGCCAGACGGTTGTCCCTTTACCCCCCCCCCTCCTTTCCGGACCCGCAGCCTTTTTTGAAGGGGGGGACTACGGCCCCGGGATCCCCTTTCCCCCCCTTTCCGTTTGCGTTCATGCAACGCCTGGTGGCCTGGGACCAGGCATGCCTTCCCCTCCAGCCCCCGGCCTTTAAATCCATGGAAGTGGCGAACTTCTATTACGAGGCGGACTGTTTGACGGCGCTCAGCAAGCTGAATCCCCGGGCGGCGCCGGGGGCGCCCCGCTCCATGACCGAGCTCACCGTGGGGGATCACGAGAGAGCCATCGATTTCAGCCCTTACCTGGACTCGGTGGCGTCGCAGCCCCACCACCAGCACCCCCACCACCAGCAGCAGCAACAGCAGCAGCAGCCGCCGGCAGCAGGGGGCAACTTTGAGCCGGTTTGCAACAGCGGCGGCAGCGGAGGGAACAGCGGCGGGCAGGATTTCCTCTCCGATCTCCTTTCCGAGCAGGACTATAAAGGCGGCGGTGGCGAGAAGAAGCACCCCGACTACCCCTACATCAGCCTGGCCAGGCCTCACCACCCTCACCCCCATCACCCTCACCACCCGCACGCGGGCCTCGTGCAGAGCCAAAAGGCAGGGCCGCTGCTGGGTTGCTTCCCGCCGCAGATGGTGGAGACCAAAGTGGAGCCGGTGTTCGAGCACTTGGACTCTTGCAAAGGGCCGCACAAGGAAGACGGTGGCGGCGGCGGCGGCGGGGCCCGGCCCGGCCTGGGGGGCATGTCCTCGCCCTACGGCAGCACCGCCCGCTCTTACTTGGGCTACCAGTCCGTCCCCAGCGGCAGCAGCGGCAACCTCTCCACCTCGTCGTCTTCCAGCCCGCCCGGCACCCCGAACCCGTCCGATTCCTCGAAGTCCGCCTCGGCCGGAGGAGGAAGTGGCGGCGGGCGGCGGCGGCGGCGGCATTGTTTACGCGGCAGGCCCCGGCGGGAGCAGCAGCGGCGGCGGCGGCGGCAAGAACAAGTCCAAGAAGTGCGTGGACAAGCACAGCGACGAGTACAAGATCCGCCGCGAGCGCAACAACATCGCCGTGCGCAAGAGCCGCGACAAAGCCAAAATGCGCAACCTCGAGACGCAGCACAAAGTCCTCGAGCTGACGGCCGAGAACGAGAGACTCCAAAAGAAAGTCGACCAGCTCTCCCGCGAGCTCAGCACCCTCAGGAACTTGTTCAAACAGCTGCCCGAGCCCCTCTTGGCCTCCTCGGGCCACTGCTAGCCCTGTCGCCCGGCGGCCACCTGGACGACGCTGGAACCCGCGCTGGTGTGGTTTGGGCTGGGCGATCACCGGCGATGGGTCGGGGTGGGGGTGGGGAATGCAGAGGGAGAAAGTGGTGCGCTACTTCCTCCCCGTTTTATTTTTCCAAAACAAGGGGAGGGGGAAGACAAGAGAGAGCCCTGAGGGTTTGCCTAGATATATATTATATTATATAGGCTTTTGGCCTTTTAATTCGCACTGTTGAGAAGGCGAGAACCCTTCCTGCCGCGTAAACGGCGCGCTTTCCAACTCCTTCGGCTGGCGGGGGGAGTCTCCGGGCGGTGTCCATTTACCTCTCTGCAAAACTTCATGGAGGAATCTTAAGTTTTTCCTCTCGGTTTTCTTATTCTATTTTTTTCTAAGAAAAAAATATATATATATACCAAATGGAACACATGCCACCTCATCTGTCCAGCCTGGTGTCTTTTGTAGGGTTATTATTATTATTATTATTATTAATTCTTTCCCTTTTGGGTGGGCGGTGGGTTAAATGGTAGTGGTATTTAAGAAGGGGGGGCACAAAACAAGGGAGAAAGATAGGACACAAAAGTGGAGAGTAAAGGGAGAGAAAGCAAGTCCAGAGTGATGCAATCCTTAGAGCATGGCTGGGAAGCTGGCTGCACATGATGCAACTTCGTGTAACTGTCAGTCATGGATTGAGTAATCTGTTCAAGATGTTCCTACAGTTTTTTTAAATGATAAAGAATGATCTATTTCTATAAGGAAAAAAAGATATATGTATATTTTGGGATCTATGCATTCTTGCTGCACATGAAGCATTAATGAACAATTTTAATAAAACTTTATTGCTAGGATGGAAAATGAGAGCCTGTTTTTTTAAAGTACTAAGGGCAACAAAAATAGCAGTGTTTCACCCAAGGAAAGGCTGGTGTGGAAGCATTGGTCAAGACTGGTTTAAAAAAAAAAGAATTGTATGATTAGGTTACGATGTAGATCCCCCCCCCCCCAAAAAAAAAACTATCACATTTGAGCACACGGCTTATCTCTTTGATGCCTTAATTCCCCTTGGCATCGCTGTTTTCCCTCCCTGATCAGTGAAACTTGATTTATTATGAATGAAGAGGTAGATGGCATTAAAAATTGGCACATTTTAAGCAGGTGGAAGGCTTAACCAGACTATGTCTGAAAGCAGTGATCTGCCTGAACAAATGACCCAGTAATTCTGATCTGTTTTTCTCACTGCACTGGAGAAAATAATAAATATAATATTTTGTTGCTGGTGAACAAGATTGGTTTCACAAGTCTACATGATGAAAGTTGGGAGAAAGTCATTCTGCACATCTGTCCGACAAATATTCGGTAACATTGACAAAGCAGTGCCCCATCAACTTCTCTGCTATAACTTTTATTTGGGTAAAGATTAGGTTAGATCTGGGAATCCCAAGATTTATTTTGGAGGTGGAGGGAAACTCCATAACCATGCTTCTCTACCTCATTGGCTTAGGATAAGATAGAAAATGTGATTTCAAGGAACAAATTCCAATTTGTTTTGTCACTCTTCATAGGCAAAATTAACCAGCTTTTTTTGCTAGTCAGGAAAGCCTGTCACAGGGCAAGTCTTAAGCAAACGTGTCACTTGCAGGATGATCACTATCAAAAGGACGATAGTGCAGAATAAGTTCTGCTGCTGTATTAACATAAATTATATGCCAATTGTGTTAATTGCAGCTAACAAAATACAGCCATTAGCCCCTGCCTCTGATTTCCATTATTGCCTTCACCCTAGACCAGTAGTTCCCAACCCTAGGTCCACTGGCGATTTTGGACAAACACCCCCAGCAGCTTTCACCACCAGACAAGCTAGACTTTCTGGAAGTTGTAGCTGTAGTACACCAGGGGACCAAAGGTTGGGAACAGCTGCCCAAGAGCATGTATTTTTCCTCCCTAGCAGCCTCCCCTCCCCTGCCCATCCCCATTTATTTCTTCCGATGCTGTTATTGTGTTAAATGTTTTCCAAGTGAGGGGTTGTCAAACTGACTGCAGGTAGACAAGCAGGTTGTATGAAAACACAACCCCAAAAGTCTCTGGCAAAAAGGCCGCACAAGCAGGAAGAGATATGTTGCCCAGCTTTGGGGTTTTCCATAGACATCGAGAGGGACATTTCTGGAATAGAATTCTGGATCCGATTACTGGCCCTTGGCCGAATCTTGTGGGACTCTTCTGAAAGGTGGCGCTGAGGTTGCAAATGGTGCTAACTGGGGATTTCTCAAAGCCTGGAACCCAAATATCTCTGGCTTTCTGTCGTTTGTTTTTGCATCTGGGCTGCCTGTTAACGTGTTCAACCGTGCTTGGAGTTTGCTGTGCGGGTGTTTGGGTGCTGGGACGGAGGGTGCTGGCTAAAGGATCTGGTCTTACTCAACATTTTCCTACATGGTGTGTTCTTTTAATGAACTTCTCATTTCTGAACTCGGCTAACCAAAGGCACCTGCAAAGAGTTTCTACCTTTCTACAAGTTGGGGCAGTTCATTGCCCGCCCCCCCTTCCTTTTCCCTTGTTTTTAAGGACTAAAATGCCCTGGCTCTCCAGCCCCCAGGACCATGCTAGCTGGGCATAAGAGAAGTTGCAATCTGAAGCAATCGGTTCTGTGCCCTGGTTTTGGCTGCCCTTTTCAGCAGTAAAACTCCAAAGCTGTTCTGCTTGAAAGCTGAGTTGTTCTAATCTAAACATTCTGTATGAGAGCGCCTATAAGCGCCAACTAGGAGTGCTTCTGATTCCTTGATTGCCAATAGAGCTGTTTTATCAACAACAGCCTTGTGGAAGAGCTGAGTTGAGCTTTTACTCACAGTGATCCTGGTATGAATATGCTGTCAGCATCTCAGCTGCCTTCAATCGGTTAGAGCCGACTATATTGCAACCTCCAGAGTAATCTTTGGCCAAGATAGTTGTTGTGAGTTTTTCGGGCTGTTCGGCCGTGTTCTGGAAGTATTTCTTCCTGCTGTTTTGCCAGACTCTGTGGCTGGCATATTCAGAGGGCAAGGAGCTCAGGGAACTAGAACCTGAGCTTCTTGCCCTCTGAAGATGCCGGCCACAGAATCTGGTGAAATGTCAGTGAGAAAAACTTCCAGAACATGGCCAAACAGCCTGAAAAACTCACAGCAACTATCAGATCCTGGCTGTGAAAGCCTTCGAGAATACTTTGGCCAAGAGTTCGCAAGGGTATAACAGGCGATGAAGCAAGGGGTTACTCCGTATGGTGTATAGAGTCATCAGGAGAGCCCCTTCTCCAACCCGCCACCCTCACAGGTACGTGTCTTGGGAACCCATGAAAGGGCCTTCTCAGCCACTGCGCCCAGACTTTGGAACTCCCTCCCACTAGAGGCCAGGACTGCCTCACCTCTGTTGTCTTTCCAGAAACAAGCGAAGACCTTTGAGCCTTTTCACACGACCCCTAAGATCCGCTGGCCACTTAAATTCGGACCAGAGATCTTGGGGGTTCATTGCTCTTCCTGTGTTCCCACCCCCTCCGCACTCCTGGCTGCTGTCTGCGTGAGGGGAGGGAGAAAAAAAGAAAGAAAAGAATGCTGCTTACCTCCTTGTTCTGCCGGTCTCGGCAGCATTCAGCTCTCTTAAAGGGGCGGGGGGCAAAAAAACAACAACAAACAGAAGCGAGGAGAGCCCGGCACTCACTACATTACATCCGCATCAGGGATTTTCACCCCCGGAGAGCAGGTACCTGAAAAGTGCGCTGGGACGCACTTAGGTGGGCGTGGTCGCACTTAATTTTCTGTAAACTCCAGAGCTGGTGGGGAAACAATTTTAAGCTCTGGAGCTGGGAGCCATTTGCTGCGGAGTTAAGGGGTCGTGTGAAAAGGCTCTTTGTCTTCAGGCAAGCTTTCTCTGAATGATGGTCTACCTATTTTGTGTCTTTTATATGAATCTACAGGATCGCATAGATTTTGTGTTTATAACTGCTTATAACCTTATGAGTTTACATTGACGCTATGTTTTCAATGTTAGTTTCCATCACTCATAAGTTTACATGGAACTTTACTCCCCTTTAACTGCCCACGTTCTCTTGTAGTTTTAATATAATGTTGTCTGTTAATGCTATAAGATGTCCCTCAATTCCTTGTTCTCAATACTTGAACATGTCTTAATTGCACTGGACTGTATATTATCCCTCATTCAGTAAGCCGCTTTAGAGCCTTTTTCCAAGAAGAAAGGCAGGGTGAAAATACTCTGAAATAAAATAAAATAAATAAATAAATATAGGATAGAGTGACAGGCTAGAATTCAGGACTCCTGGGTTCAAATCCATGCTCGACCCTGGAAATTTACATGGCTGGGTGAGTAAAACAGTTCTAGTACTATATGCAAAATTCAGTGGGAATCTTCTCACTGTGTGCCTTGGATAAGAAGCAAGATATGTGAAAAAACATTCAGTGAAGAAAGCTTTTTAAAAAAACCTAATTGGACTCATTACAAGGTATAATGAGATCTTTCATACTTGATCTGATATAAACGCATCTACTCAAAATAAGGTAGTTATTGTTTGTCATTTATGGCTAGCCGCTGCTGATCTTTGCTTGGAAACCCACATGTGGTTTTGTGGCAGTAGATCCTGTTGAACTCGCTGGATACCCATGTATGTATGTACCTGTTGATTCACTCATTTAAAATCAAATCCAGGTTTCCTCGTAGGTAAGTTCCACTGAGTCCAAGGACATGACGTCCAAGTAAATAGACATTGCAACCTGGGTAAAAATAAAAGGAAATGTGAGCTGGGTATGTGCAATGCACTGCAGAAAGGTGATCATCTACAGCACAGTGTGGCCTCGTATCTGGCTTGGATTCTGCCCCATTCTCACCCCCCCCCTCCCCACACACACAAACTTACGTTGTTTTCATCTTCGGCTTCCACTGTTTCCTCAACTGCTAATCTCTTGGAGATCAAAATGCAGGTCATGATCCAGAGAATGGAATGAGTAGTTTGGGTTGTCCAGCCAGGTTTTAAGACCTGTATTTCTTGAATGGCAGCAACCCCCCCCCCCCGGTGCTGCATAGCAGAATCAGTTTATAGCGATACATATAGAATACATATAGAATCTTGAGTAGTTCCCTTGGGTGTAGTCTCATATTCTGTAGTCTCATCACAGTGACTTGCATACACAGAGTAGCGTTTTTATTGCATTGTGGTCTTAAATTGCAATATCAGTGGTCCCCCCGTCACACACACACACACACACACACACAGAGAGAGAGAGAGAGAGAGAGATGCTGTCACTGGTCATAATCTCGCTGTATTGAAATTAATAGGGCCAGAAACAAAGATAGCTACTTTGGAAAAATGTAAAGGCCTTCTGTGTCAGCCAGCAATGTTTTTTCTTTTCGCTTTTTTCTTCCAAAAGCAAATCGCCCTGCCAGATAAACAAACAACTTTAGAAACTCCACATTAATTTGTCATGCAGCCTGGGAGTGGCTGTATGGTATTTTAGAGAGGGTTGTGCTCTCTCTTTCTGTGTTGTGAGTTCCTCATTTTTCTTGATTTGAAATACACAAAACATGGAAAGGCAATAATTCTTAATTCTTCTTGATTCCAAGCACACAGAAATAATTCTGGATTCTAAATAGGCAAGGTAATAATGTATTCCTTTTTTAATACTCAGCTTAGTGTCATTGGCATGATGTTTCTTAACGCTGGTTCTCCAAGGTTGTTATATGTTGTTTTTAAATGTCACCATATGGGCATAATCCAGGCAAAGTTAAGCATTTTTTAAAATCATTTGTTTCTGTGTAAGATATATTAAATCTTGTGCTAAATTTTTCCTCTTGCGTTTTCAGGACTGCACAGTAGCTAACTTTGGGTGTACTGTACTGTGTTACTGAATTTCCTTAACAGGAGACTTGTAGGACAGTAGTACTGCTGTTTGCTTATGACCTGGGCTCAGGTAGTGGGTTTGAGGTTGACTCAACCTTCCATCCTTCCCAGGTTGGTAAACTGAGTACACTGATTCAGTTATCCACGGTTGGCAGAGGAAAAATAAATAAATAATTCAGCAGCCGGAAAGCAAGCTACTGTCACAAACAGCAGCTCTAAAGCAAGCTATTTTCACAAAACAGCAGTTTGGGGGATTTTTTGACATTTTCTTTTATCCACAGTTTTCATTATCTACAGGAAGCCTGGAACCAATCCCCAGCGGATACCAGGGTCTTACTGTCCCCTACCATCCCCCGCTTGCTAGGGGGCGCAATGTGTAGCCTGCATAATTAAGTTGTAAACTGCACGGAGACAGCTTTAAACACTATGGGTTGATAAATAAGCAGCACATTTTGGGTTTTGCTTGGGTTTATCACTTTCTGAAAAATTAAACCTGCGAGTGAATCTCATCGTGGATTCAGGTCATCGAATAGTTAGAGTCCATATCTCTAAAGGACATATTTTATTTATTTTATAAATTATAAATTTATATATTTTATAATTCACCACTTTTTGTTAATTTATGCCCAAATTAGCTTCATGGCCTTAAATGTATTCCTTGCAAAACACTGACTGAAATTATGGTCTGCAACAAGGATGATGTCATCACCTAGTGATGTTACTCTTTGTTTTAATTTCATTTATGCCTTCCTATCTCCACTCCCTCCAGGTTCCAAGGTTCCCCTAGGGGTCCCTTTTGGAACCTTGAACCAAGGAGGGAGCTTTACATATCATACATCATTTCTGGCAGCAGTCCTAATCTACTGGTAAGATTGCTAGTGGTCGTCTCTCCCCCCCCCCCCCATGAGACGCTCCCATACCTCTTGAGGCTTCTTGGGGTGAGAAGGATCTCCAGGAAGCATCAGAACCTGAAGGTGTGTGTGTGTGTGTGTGTGTGTGTGTGTGTGTGTGTGTGTGTGTGTGTGTGAGAGAGAGAGAGAGAGAGAGAGAGAGAGAGAGAGAGAGAGAGAGAGAGAGAGAGAGAGAGAGAGAGAGAGAGAGAGAGAGGGTGTAAATCGCTGTCAAGTTGCCTCCAACTCATGATGACCCTATAAATGAGCAATCTTCAGCCATCCTCCTCAACTCTCAATCCTGTGGCTTCCTTTAGGGAGTCGGGCCATCTTGTACGTGGTCTTCCCCCTTTCCTGCTGCCTTCAACTTTTCGTAGCATTGTTGCCTTTCCCACCGAATCTTGCCTTATGTATGATGTGTCCTAAGTAGGACAGTTTGAGCAGTTTTGCCTCCGGAGGTTGTGCAGACTTCATTTTATTAGGGCCCACTTTTTTGTCTTTCTGGTGTTCCGGAGTATCCACAAATCTCTCCTCCGGTGCCATTTATTCAGGGCTTAAATTAAATTAAATTAAATTAAGCATCACATTGTTGGGTGATAACATCATCTTCGTTGTGGAATGTAAAGTTGCAGAAGAAGATTTTACCCATTGACTTGGGGAATCCAAACTTTCCTAATCCACACGGAGCCTTGAAACTCAGTGGATGACCTTGTATCAGAGTCGTTCAGCCTGGCCTTGCCCCAATACCATACCACACCCCAAGAGGGCTGTGGCCAGGATCAACTGAGGGACTGGAGAGGAATGCGTGTCACTAATGCGACGTCACTGGAGGAAGGGTTGGAAATGAACAGAACTATTTGCTGGCTCAAATCTCCCTGCTTAGCTCTTCAAATGGTATAGTTCTGTGAGGCCATTTGCCCCTAGTTAAGAAATCACTGCTAGATCTTATCGGTTTGTACGCTGAGTCACACAATTCCGTACGGAGTTGTAGTTTTTTAGAAGGTAATCTTTCCAGCAGTGCAGGGCAAATGTAGCATTCCAGTTGGGTTTTTTTTTAAAAAAAGGTTTTCTTTTAAACTTCTGTCTCCCAGCAACCCTTTCCAGACTTTCCCCAGGAAAGTGGTGAGACACTCTGGGAGCCACGTTGGAACTACCTCTGGACAATGCTGTTTGGCCAGCTGTCTTCTTTGGTGAATTGACAAAAAGACTTGTCTAGTTTCCCAGATCAAGAGGCCTAGGAGGGCTCGGCGAATAACTCCCAAGTGGTTAACTTGCTCCTTCACTCTAATAGAAACTGCCATGGGCCGCAGCCTGCATCTTTGTCTGATTTATAAAGTGGATTGTCTGCTTCCCAGGACCTACCCCTTTTCCCACCCACCCAAACTTGATATTCCTGTATAAAGCGTGCTGCTAGTCAGGTTAACGAAGAAGAAAAAGAAAACCCTGGAACTGGGTGAGACGTGTGCCTTAATCAGCCAGCAACTGGGATGTGGGGGCTGGCAGGGAGAAATCGAGAAGCCAGTATGTGAAAGGAAGTAATAATGTGCAGAGGGTGGGCCTGCAAAGAGACAGGAACGACTACAATCAGATTGCCCATCCTTCCCCTTCTTCTTCCTTTCTCCCTCCCTTCCTTTGAAAAGAAGAGCCACAGATGTCCTGGGAGTAGAGCCTGAAGGAGACAAGGATGCTGACCGGTCAGTTGCAGCAAAAATAAGTCTCCTGGCACCCTAAGTCCTGGCCAGATCATACGTCCCTGGTTTCAATGGGTATGGCTCAGATGACTGGATGGCTCAGTGGTTTAATCCAGTGGTTCTCACAATTGGCTCCCCAGATGTCCTTGGAGTAGGGCTCCCAGAAATCCTGGCTAGCACAGCTAGTGGTGAAGGCTTCTGGGAGTTTCAGTCCAAGAACATCCAGGGACCCCAAGTTTGGGAACCAACAGTTTAGGTATCAGGCTGCAGAGCCAGAGGCTGGGAGTTCGATTCCCCGCTGTGCCGTCCTGAAGAGCCAGCCCGCAAACTGCACAATCCCCACGATGTCCCCAGAAGAAGAGAAGGGTAAACCATTTTGTGGTTGCTCCGCCTGGGAAACCTTGAAAAGGATTGCCATACGTCATAACTGACTCATCATTTTGGGACTGCAGAGCTTGGAAGACCCCATGGGTCCTTCAGTTCAGCCCCTGCCAAGGAGACACAGTGGGCGATCCAATTCCCACCCGCTTGGTCTCCAGCCAGGTTCCTAAACCACTGGGCTATCCAGCATGCTGTGATGACGATGTGCCCTGCATGTGATAGATGTCCTTGAAAACAACCTTTAGGGATTCCCCCTTTCCCTTTCCCTTCCTGGCCAGCTGTTTTAGGAAGCCTCTCTCTTTCCTGTCCATTTCCTGTACAAGACTCTGGGTGAATGTATCTACTGATTACTCCCCTGACATCCCACCTAGTGATCTCAAAGTGGGTCTCTTCTGTCACACTCAGTTGTCACCACAATCCTGCAAAGTAGTTCAGGCTGAGAAGATGTGACGGACCTGCGGTCAATGAATGACATTTTCTACTCAATTGGGATTAGAACCTGGATGTCCCCGAGTCCCAGTCAAGCATTCTAACCATGGGCTGTCACATTGGCCTCCATCTGTGTCCCCATCTCAAGGTGCTCTGGAATGATTCTAAGCCACTGCTTAGATGTAACCAAACATGTTCCTTTGCTGGCAACGTTGTTTTCACTCTAGGGAACCAGTTCAGGCAGCCTGACAACACAGAGACTGATAATGCTCTGTCCACCTGGATATCAGCTCCTCTAGTAAGGTTTAGATCGTTCATTTGCCAGCTGCCTACAGGGGAGTGTGGCATTGCTTCTCAACTATCTTGGTGGTAAAGAGGAAAAGCATGGGAAAAGCAAGAACCAGGTGCTTCTGGAGGGAGCTGTAGCAGCATGCTGGGAAACACCGCAGAAGAGAATGAGGTTAAAAGGTATGTGTGTGCAAACACCTTGATACCGAGAGGGAGGGCTGTGAAGTAATGCAAAGGGTGTTCCTTTTTCTTTTTTTTCTGATTTTTTGCAGTAAGCATTGAGAACAAGCGGGTAGCTTGGTTTACGCTTTGCTTGGAAGCATGTGTGGTTCACAAGTTGCTTGCAAGCAGATGCATGCAGAAATACTGTACGTTTAATCAACTTGCATTTTAAACGTGGGAATCCTGTGCAGACATACAAGACTTGAGTAACTAGGGAGTAAGCCCTATTCAGTCTAGTGGACTCAATCAATGTCCGCTGTTTCTGGTTGAATGGCAGTCATATGAATTAATAACCTTCAGTAGGATCTTTCACAACATAGCAAACGAAAGGCGGGCGGCCCATCTCATGTTACTTCTTCTTTTTTCCTAATGTCCTCCACTCCTCCCTGCATTACTATCCTTTCCAACAAATATTTTCTTCTGATGTTGTTGCACGTTGGGCTTGGTTTTGCTTCTAGTGAGACATCTGGCTTGATTTAACTCAGACACCATTTACAGTGGTTCCCCCGACCTAAGAGCAGCTCGACTTCAGAGCAATTTGACTTAAGATTGGAAAAATATTGGCATTTTAACTGCCGCCTTACAAATTTTAGATGTGGTCTGCTCGACTTACAATTTTTTTTTCATTTTTTTCATTTTTGAACATATTTTTTCAATTTTTTTAGATAGGTACCCTGACTTAAGAGTAGTCCGACTTAAGAGCATGCATTTGGAACGGAATAAATTCATAAGTTGAGGCACCACTGTATTTGCCTTCCATGTAGTGCATGCTATCCAAACGCTCTACTTCGATACTACATTTCACATGAACTGATTCCTCCCCCCCCGACCCCCCCCCCGGCTGCCTGCTTTCTTCATTGATCAGCTTCCCGATCAGTACATAATAACTGAGAAGAGCACAGTATGGATGATCTTGGCCTTGGGTCTTCAACAACAGCATATCCTTACACTTCAAGGTTGCCAGCTCTTTTCTGGCTGCAGGCTCTTGTACTGTCTCCACTCCAGGCTAAAAAGTGGAAGAATCAGTTAATTTGCTTTTTTGCTTATTTGCAGTCATTATAATAATAACAAACTTAGAACTGCAGAGCTGGAAGGGACCCTATGGACCATCAAGTCCAGCGCCTGTCAAGGAGGCCCAGGGAGGAATTGAACTCCAAACCTCTGGCTCTATAGCCTGAGACCTAAACCACTGACACTTCAGGTTCTCTTCCTCTCAAGTGAAAGGTATGAATGTTAACATTTTCCAAATCATTTCTAATTTGCGATTTGTACTTACAGATGTCACGTACATTTAGATCAGTGGTGCTCAACCTGTGGGTCCCCAGATGTTCCTGTGCTGCAACTCCCAGAAATCCTGCCTAGCTCAGCTAGTGATGAAGACTTCTGGGAGTTGCAGTCCAGGAACATCTGGGGACCCACAGGTTGAGAACCACTGATTTAGATGATCGTTTGCAAATGTTAGGCAGACATTGAATCTCTCTTGTCCCTATTCCTGGTGTTATGGCAGGGAGCATGTTCAGTATGGAAGCCACCAAACATATGAGAGCAATGGTTGCCATTCAAGTTATTGGGCGATCCTGTGAATATCCATTGTAGCTGTGGCCTCTTATAACTGTGGCATGTATGTCATGAAAAAGGCAAGATGTGTCAGATCCTAGCCCAGCAGAATAAGAAGCATAAAATAAATATAATACAGTGTTGTTTCTCATTGGATTGACATCGTTGTGTGTAAGCCTAACTGTACAAGCTTTCAAACTATACAGAGTACCAACTTCTGAGCTTTGAACCTGGAAAGCTTGTGTGTGCTCATGCAGGGACACCTTATTTCAGTTGAAGCAAAGCCACCTCCCTGCCAACTTTTATCTGTTCACAACTCAGTGCAAATTTTCTTTGAAAAACCATTAGGTCCCTTATTCTAATCCCTGTTTTTACACGCAGACTTAAATATAAACACTGGAAACGATTATCGGACTGTCTCCCTCATGGCGAACGGTGTCTTCTGAACTAGTCCAAACCAGCATTCAAAGGAGGGGCAAGATTAAAGCCAAACTGTCCTTCAGGCCACTGCAGAAGGAATTGATTTCTGGTCTCCTCCAGACCCTTCAAAATAAGCACAGGGTTGGGGGAGACTCCTGTTTGTTTTCTATAAATACTTTGGGTTTACTATCGGATGACAAGGACGTTCGTGAGCAGCGAGGGCTGAGGACTCAGAAGGACACGACCTGTCATGGGAACAACCTTGCAGAATGATGTTTTAATTCCCTGCCAATTACAACCTTGATTCCATGTGCCCTTCCCACTCCTACCCAGGTCCCCATGCATCCCGCACAGAGCTGTCAGCGATCTGGATCTGCAGGAGTTTATGAGTAAGATTTATGCCCATGTCAGTAATCTGAAATTAATGCTGCGGTGCCACACTGGTGGAAAGAAGTGTTGTTTTGCAACAGGGTGAAACGATTACTTGGATGCAGAAAATAATAATAATAGGCGAACAGAAGCACAAGGAAAGTGCCCAAGCTTGCCCAGATGGTAGAAAGGGTACAGAGCTGTGAATTAACTGCCTGAGATGTTTTGATGAGAAGTGTGCCAATTTGGGTTTTTGGACTGCAGCTCCCAGAATTCCCCAGGATTGGAGCATGAGGTTTTTGATTTTCAGGAGCTCAAAATTAGCAAGAACAAATCACCACTGGAAGTGTATCTACTCTACACAGTTACCAGTGCAACTACTGAGTTTGCAGCCTATGTCTGAAGAACTCATCTCAGAACAGACTTGGCATGGACATCAGCCCTGAATGTTTGGGACTCTTACCTAATTTTTTTCCTGTGCCACCCATGAAGAGGTGATGCCCAGCCTGATGAAGTGGAATTACCTCCATGAAAGCTTGCAATTAATTTGATCTTTTGGTGGTTCAATTACAGTATCACCCTACTCTTGCACTTGTGTAATACTAAAGATCACATGGCATTTTCCTAATTCATACTAAATTTGATATCATTTTATTTACCATGGCTTCTTCCTGCAAGATCCTAAGAGTTCTACTCTAGAGAAGTCCTTCACATTGTCTGCTAGTGAATTGTCCCTTGGACTGCAGCAAAATAGCTCTGTAGCAGATTTGTACGGATTTGTGTTTTCAAGCTACAATGCCACACCACTACTTTTTGTTACTAAGCTATAAATCATGGACTTGAGATGGATCCATGACAATTAAAGCACAGCATAGTACCAATGCACCAACAGATGATGAAATCATGATGTATCTAGGGATGGGACAATGAGCTCAGCTATATCACAACCTTGCAGATAAACCTCTGCACCCAACAGCAGTTCAGAGACACCTTGTTCTTTCATTCTAAATCATGTATACTAAATTCTGGAAGCTCTGGACTGCCACAGTTCTCTCTCTCTTATTCTGCAGGTCCATATTTTGCTTCCAGATCTAGTTGGTGAATCTTGGAATATCCCACTAACCTGGAGTCTGCTTTTTCTCAGTCTTCTGTCCAAAATCCTTTTCTTTCTCTTTTTCACCTTCCTTCTGACTCTACTTGTATGCAAACTGGTACACCTACAGGATTCTTCCCCTCGAAATGCCTTCAGATTCCTTTGGTTGACAAATCGGTATTATTCTATAGCCCAAATCCTGCTGGGTTTTCAGCATTGGGGTGCATGTGGGTTCATCTCATTCTACACAACCTCTATACACCCTGAAACCAAAAAGAGAACAGTTTAATCAGTAGCATCTGGTGCTGATGACATCATTCCTTTGGGCCAGGCAGAGCTGTGCAATAGGATTTTGGCCCATGACACGCAACAGCTCAGATTTGGATGAATTAACTGATCTGAGAACATCATCATCGTTTATGAACGGTGTTATGAACTGGACTTGCCAGGTCACAGTACTAGAACTTTTGGTTAGCAAGAATGGCAATACCATTTATGGCCACCCAGGTTTTCCTGCTTTCTCTGAACTCTTACAGTGACCTTTGGGACAATCTCCTAGCACTGAGGCTAAGAGGACTATCAAGATGACTGTTGCCAATTGAGTAGGTACCTCTGTGCCCCAAATGAAGCGGTTGGCAGGTTCACCACCTAAACAGAGTAGTGGGAAGGCAGTAATGGACATGTAAGCTGCCTGGCTCTAGGATTAAGGTTTTATTTTATCTTAATTTGTCAAAACACTCTTCTTGCAGAAAGTGAACAGGAGGCCTGAATGTACAAACAAACAAATAAACAAAACCAAAATGGCTTCAATGGCCACCATGTTTCCTTCAGGCTATTCTATTCTATTTTATTCTATTCTATTCTATTCTATTCTATATCATGCCACTGGTTTTGTAATGGAAGGATCTAATGCAGCTGTTTGGCTATAAAGTAGGAGTTGTTTATGTTGTAGCAGGTGGGAATGAAGATCAGGATAGAAATGAGATAGGAAAGGTCATGGCAATATGCCCTTAGCAGGTAGGAACACTTATTACCAGGAAATCTTGGTTGTACTCCCTAGACTTGGACTTTCCCAATGTTGGATAAGGCTGGCCCGCACAGCTAGTGGTGAAAGACTGCCCAGTGCAACTAGAGCAAGTAGTACACACACATGGCCATGAACCAAAAACCATGAACCGCTTCAGTTTTCTGGTCGGTTTGTGGTTCATGGTTAACTACAAACCATCACAAACCACAGTTTTCCAGGTTCATGCCCATCTCTATTCAAAACATTTGCGCTTTATTGGAAATGCAAGCAAACTAGATACAAGGATATGTTACATGTATATCTTACTATTCCTCTAGCATGAGCTCAAGAGAACAGCTTTCGCCCTTCCTAGTGCATCTTCAAGGCTGCCGCCTTCCTCTTTTAAGGATACTCTGAGACAGTCTTTGAATCAGTGAGAAAGATAGCAGGGAGATCTCCTAAGAGCCATTGCAGTGCTCTAACTAATAGAGTGTACTGTCCCCTATCTGCTTTGCTATATCAGGCTTGCTGAGAGTAATTTGGATATATTCCTGGCCATTCTGAATTGGGCCATGCTAGCTGCGGAATTCTGGAAATTTTAGTCCCCCCCCCCAAGCAGATTTTCAAAGCTCTTGGGCAGCAACATGGTAAATAAATGAAAGAAGCAGCGGCCTCAAGGCCAATAGCACATTGTCTCGGTTAACTCTTGCTCAGACAATCCCCTGGGAGTGTCCTTATTTTGTATGTGCTTGGCCTAACTGACAGGGTGTTAGCAATTGGCTGCCGATCAGAGGCTTGTGAAGCAATAGTTCATTAAATGAGCCATGCTTCGTGCCAAGATCCATAGGCTCCAGCCATTTGAAAGACAATAGTCGTGGCTGGCTGAGCGCGTCGGGAAGGATGCTGCAGATGCAGCAGACTGCCTGCCGTCAGACTCATGCAACGTTGGTATGGATTACTGTATTCTTCTCCATGTCCAGGCTGGGATCTCAACAGTGAAACAAGTTGCCGCTGCCCTTGACACAAAGCAGCCCCAATGAAAAGCCCTTCAGATAAATGAGAAGATGGATGCTTGTAAGGCCAGCTTAGCTGATTTTGAAAGCTTTGGTAGACAACATGTGCCGTCAGTATTAGTGGCCCATCACATGTTTATGTAAGAGGAGCTCTGCTGGGTCAGACTCAAGCCTTAATTAGTTTATTTGTTTATTTAAAATATTTTTACCCCGCCTTTCTCCTTATAAGCACCCAAGGTGGTTTACATCATTAAAATGACAATATTTATTTGTTCCCACTATGGTCAACTAGGATAATTCAATGGGAAGACCACAAGTAGAATATGGAGTCCTTCTTCTCTGGGAAAGATAAATAAGTAGACCGTTCAGACAGACAGACAGACAGACAGACGTGTTCCACTTTGTCTCCCATGAATTTAAAGCGGATCACATGGCTCTCCAGCTCGCTACTCTTTTAAAATTGTGAGCTGCTTTCCATCCCCTTATTGTGAGAAAGGCAGACTATTAATTATAAGCAAGCAAGCAAGCAAGCAAGCAAGCAAGCAAACAAACAAACAAACATACATGCACACATACCTACCTACCTACCTACCTACATACATACATACATTTCCCCCACAACAACCCTGTGAGGTAGGTCTAGATGAGAGAGATTAACAGGCCCTAGGACACTCTATAGAGCTGCCTAGATGCCCTAAGCACATCCAATCTCATCTGATTTTGGAAGCTAAGCAGGGTTGGCCCTGGTTAGTACTTGGATGGGAGACCACCAGAAAAAACCAGGTGCTGTAAGCGCCTGGAGTAGGAACTGGCAGACCACTCCAGTATTCCTGCCAAGAAAACTCCATGGGCACGGGGTCATGAAGATTCTGTAACGACACACAACACACACACACACACAGGACACTCTATGCTTTATAGTCTCAATCTCATTCAGAGACATTTGTAAGAAGAAAGAGTTTTTTTAAAAACAGCATTTCCTTTGCTGTTGAACAGATCAACAACAAACTAACACGAAACTGACTTCTTCACCAGAATAAAAAGAGAGTGAAAGGAGCTCAAAGAAGAAAGGTGGAGTTTTCCTTGAATGCAGAGGCAGGTAAGGAATGATTGGTGAGTGCTGGATAGATTGAGAGTCCACCCAGCCCAGGAAGGTCCCTCCCAGCCACATCTACTAAAGGCAGCATCTGAAGTTGCAAAACTCCGACTCAAAATGCCGTTGCTTGGTGTAGTAAGGGCCTTTTTACACGACCCCTAAGATCCACTGGCCACTTAAATTCGGACCAGAGATCTTAGGGGTTCGTCGCTCTTCCTCTGTCCCCACCCCCTCCGCACTTCCTGGTTGCTGGCTGCCTGAGGGAGGGAGAAAAAAGAAAGAAAAGAATGCCAGCTTACCTCAGTTCTGTTCCCGGCAGCATTCAGATCTCTTAAAGGGGGGGGGGGGGGGGGGGCAGAAAAACAACAAAGAAGCCAGGAGAGCCCCGCACTCACTATCCTTACACTGGATCAAATATTTTTCACATCCAAAAAGCAGGTACCTGAAAGCTGCGCTGGGACGCGCTAAAGTGGGCGGGGTCGCACTTAATTTCCTGTTAACTCCGGAGCTGGTGGGTAAACATTTTTAATCTCCGGAGCTGGGAGCCATTTGCCCCGGAGTTTAGGGGTCGTGTATAAACACCCTAAATCACACTAGAGTAGGCTCATTGACTGAATGGGAGTTTAGGAAGTCAACTCCTCTGTAAGTTCCATTGATTCAAACGGGCTTTGTGATTTATGTTAAGGTAAGAGGACTCCTTGGAAAAGTCCATGATGTTGGGAAAGACTGAAGGCAAAAGGAAAAGGGGACGGCAGAGAATGAGATGGTTGGACGGTGGCATCGATGCAACCCATATGGATTTGACCAAACTCCGGGAGGCAGTGGAAGACAGGAGGGCTTGGTATGCTCTGGTCCATGGGGTCACGAAGAGTTGGACATGACTGAAAGACTGCTCCAACACAGGCAGTACTGATACTACAGCTAGATATCAGAGATGGGCGCAAACCAAACCAGAAAAACAGACAAATCAGGAAGGTTTGTGGTTTGGTTTGCAACTCTGCTCAGAGATTCTTTGCTTTCCCAAAGCAAGACAAAGTGCCAAACTTTGGTCCCTTGGCGCTTTGGCAAAACAGGGGGGTTATGATTATTCATAACTACCTACAAACCATTGCAAACTGCCGGTTCTTCATTTTGTGACCATACTAGACACCAATCTATTCTTGTCCCACTTGAATCCAAATATATACAGAAATGTGTTCCAGTTTTCTTGTGCTCTTCCATGTCAACAGTTCAGTGCAATGTGCCTCCCAGGAGTTTTGAACTGCCAGACATTGACAACACGAGAATTTGTGGATTTTCCAGCACAGATGCTTAGTTAATTACATAGAAGAACTCTGGCCAAATAATATCAAAATTTTCTCTAGCATCTTCCTCCTCCTGCAGCCAACCAGACATCTCAACTGGAAGCCCCTGAGCAAGACACACTTATGCAAACAGTTTCTCACCAATTGATGTTCCGTGGTCTTTTGTATCTTATACTGGAGGTGCTATACAGTATCATCATTATGTTTGGTTACCTTACCACTCGCTATTATATTCTCCACTTTTAAAGACAACCGAGACACCATTAAAGCTTTTGGTAGTGAATTCCATAACTTCTCTATGCCTGTTATAAAAAAAGTAATTCTTTTTCTTTCCTTTTAATCTCCAACACTCAGCTTCAGTGGCGAACCCTGACTTCTAGTATTGTAAGAAAGGGAGGTGCTCCCTTATCCTTTCCCCCCCATGCCCTACATAATTATATATCTTTAATATTTTGAAGTTGTCTTTTTGTTAATGAAACAGGCTTATATAGCATAATGTTTCCTCCAAGAGGGTGAGGACTCCAACTACGTGATTATTTGGGCTTCCCATTTATATTCTGAACAAAAGTAAACAAGCCTGCATCATGAATGTGGCAGCCAGATTGATGGTTTGTGCGGGAAGATATGACCGCATCACCCCCATTCTGGCCCCCCTGCATTGGCTACCCATGGCCTCCCAGATAAGGTTCAAGATACTGGTTTTGATTTACAAAACTCTCCATGGCTTGGGACCAGGTTATCTGACGGAGTGTATCATCCCAAGATGATCTTTGGCCTGGCCTACTAGATCATTCCAGGCCCTAAAGTTTAGAGTCGCTACCCCGCGGGAACCTCATAAGACTTCCATCTGGAACTATGCCTTTTCTGTGGCAGATCAGCTCCCCAGTGATATTAGGACCACAGAGCCCCTCTCAGCCTCTAGGAAGCGATTAAAAACTTGGCTCTTCCAGGCTGCTTTTGGCAACTAATGGTGGTTTATCGTATTTTTTTTCTTTTTCTCCTTTCTCTTTTGCCTCCATCTTATATCCCATGTTTCATTGATTTTAAGGCTTTGATCGATTGGCTTTGTTTTATATATGCTTATATAGTTGATCTGTATGGATTCGTTTGTTGTGAACTGCCCAGAGTTCCTTTGGAAAGTTGGGCAATATATAAATATAATGGCTTCAGAGACTAGGACATGGGGCAATGGTCTCAAACTACAGGAAAATAGATTCAATTTAAACATTAGGAAGAACTTCATGACAGTTAGAGCGGTTTGGCAGTGGAATATGCTGCCATGGACAGTGGTGGAGTCTCCTTCTTTGGAGGTTTTTAAACAAAGGCTGGATAGACACCTGTTGGGAGTCCTGTGATGGGGGTTCCTGCATGGCAGGGGGTTGGGCTAGATGGTGCTTGAGGTCTCTTTCAACTCTATGATTCTATGATTCTATGATTCTATGATAAAATAAATAAATAAATGAGAACCATTGAATCTAGGGTGGTTTCCGATTTTGACATGTGATTGGTTTTTATGTGGTTTCAGATCCAAACCTTTAACCTGACTGGGTTGCTTTGGTAAAGAAGAATTATCAGCTTTAAAAAGTAGTAGCTTTCAATAGTTCTCCTGCACAAGGAAGAGGAAAACAAGTAAATCAAGGTAGTCCAAACTTTGGTATCACATAATGCAGTGATGTTGGGAACGATGATGGCAGGAGACATTAATTGGGCAGAGAGGAGCCAGAAGGTGGCTCACTCTAGCCAAGCCAATCAGTGGGTGGGTGGGAGCAGTGACTTACTCTCCCATCATTCCCTCTGGCGCAATGCCTGTGGAATTCCAGCTCGTGGAGACAGTTCAGGGAAGGAAAAGGAATATGGCATTAGGGCCCAGCCAAGCTGAAGGAGGGTTCTGTGGCTTCTCTTTGCTCCAGATGAAGCATCCATTATGAAGTACTGCAACATCTAAAATAAACGAGTCAAGCCGAGAAACAGATCTTATTTCAGAAGCCAGCATGAGACATTTGCATTACATGTTTTTGTTCAAAAGAAGCATGGTTCGGTTCTTCTTCATAATCCTGTGTCATCAAGTCAGTTCTGATTTTTGTGACCCTTTTCAAGGTTTTTCAGGTAGAGAATACTTAGGGCATTTATACACGACCCCTAAGCTCCGCCGCAAATGGCTGCAAGGTCCGGACCTTAAAAATGTTTACCCACCAGCTCCGGACTTTGCAGACAATTAAGTGCGACCCCACCCACTTTAGCGCGACCAAACAGCAGTTTTCTTGTACCTGCTTTTTGGAGGTGACAAATATTTGATCCGGTGTAAGGATAGTGAGTGCGGGGCTCTCCTGGCTTCCGTTTGTTCTTTTTTTGCGCCCCGCCCCTTTAAGAGATCTGAATGCTGCCGGGAACAAAACGGAGGTAAGAAGGCATTCTTTTCTTTTCTTTTTTCTCCCTCCCTCAGGCAGCCAGCAACCAGGAAGTGCGGAGGGGGGTGGGGACAGAGGAAGAGCGAGGAACCCCTAAGATCTCTGGTCCGAATTTAAGTGGCCAGCAGATCTTAGGGGTCGTGTAAAAAGGCCCTTAGAAGTGGTTTACCCTTCTCTTCTTCTGGGAGTGATCTGGGATTGTGCAGCTTGCCCAAAGCTACACAGCCTGGCTCTTCCACAAAAGAGAATGCAGAATTGAACTCTCAAACCTCTGGCTCCACAGCTGGATACCTAAACAATTGAACTATCCAGTCACAGTGCTATCTTGCCCATTACGGCTAAACAAAAATATGTTACAGGACTTGTGACGTGTGGCTTCCAATTTCCATCCCAGAAACTCCTTCTCCTATATCCCTTCTTCATAAAAGAGGCCAAAAGTTCATGCATCATTTTCAGATTACAAGTGGTACCTGGTCTAAAGGAATTAATTTGTTCCAAATGAAATTATGTTCAGCAAATGTGCCTTTATACAAATTTCCCATAGGAATGCATTGAAAACAGAGTAATCCCTAATCGCGACCATTTTTATGTTGTATGGATTTGCCCCATAGGAGATTCTGTTAAGCAAATTTCCCCTATCTTTGGAATTTTTTTTATGTTGTACAGATGTTGTTATACAAACCGTTTGTTATACAAGGGTCCACTGTATTCTGTTGCTCATTCTCTCACAACTTCAGACAGTTGCAATCTTGTTTGCCTCAAAATGGGAATTACCCTGTGAAGAACTTGTCATTCGTTCTTGAGGCTCCATGGCATCTTCTTTGAGGAAGTGGGGACAAGCTGGGGAAGACAGGAAAAGGAATGATTCATCTTTGGATGCAGCAAAGGGTTTCATAACAGGCAAAACCCATTCAGCCTGGCTGAGAAATAATTTCCATCAGCTGGAAATCACGATGGCTCAGCTTCCATGGCCCAGGCGTGGGTTGAGGTCTAGGGCCACTGCTTGTCTTGGGGGGCCCCCCCACAGGGTCCGTTCCTTGCCTGGACAAGTGTAGCTTGGAGCAGAATAATGATCTAAAGCGGACTGCAGAAAATGTACTTTGTTAGACTGCTTTTCGCAGGATTCCCCGTTTCAGGTAAGAGCTCCCAGGATGCTGAGCTGGGGGATGCTGAGAACAGAAGTTTAAAAAGAGAAATATGTCCTTGTTCTGTCTAAGAGCAGCACTGCTTGCAGCCACAAATGGTGGGTATTTAATTGTGCAATTCTGAAAGAGAAATTTACACCTGGTTCCAGTTTTCCAACTTGGGCTCTAAAAGGGTATGAGAGAATGATAGTACACATAGTATAGTCATTCCCAGGGTGACATTGGGCTAGTCAGTCACTTCCTCTGAGCTTGATCTACTCTGTAGGGTTGTTGTGACGATAAATGAAGTGGGGAGGAGAGAGACCCATAAACCACCTTTCACTGGGGGAAAGCCGGAATATAAATGGAGCAAACAAGCGAACACACACTTGTATGAAATTTCCTTATAATGAATCCAGCCCATCAAGTGCAGTACAGCTTGTTTCAGATGATTGTGACACTCCAGAGTTTTGTGCAGTGGTCTGTGGCTTCTCCTCCACTCACTGCAGGGAATGAGTAAAGGTCCTGAAAGACAGGTTTATTGCCCTGGTTCAGATATGATAAGCTTGGCCAAGAACGATCCAGCTCAGCTTAGAAAGACAACTTTGCCATTTGCAATCTGTGATCAGAGTTTGGAAGACTTCACCTTTTTTTGCATGACAACCCCTACAATTCTCCAGGCAGCATGCTGGGAGTTGTAGTGCAAGTGGTAATTTCCCCAGTGATATAATAATGCTGATTTATGTTCCGGGGATACTACAAGGATCCCTTACATATGATGTTTTTAGCTCACGCTGGACTTTGGGACCATCTGGTCCAATATTTTCAATTCTGATTTGCAGCAACACTCTAGGGTTTTAGATTTGTTTCCTTGCCCTCCTGGAGGGTTATTCCTTGTGGGCTCCCATTAAAATACCAATCAAGCTGGATTCTACTTCACTTCTGAAACCAGACAAGATCAGGTGCACTCAGGATGGTATGGTCATGGCCAGAACTAGCCTGAGGCCTAGTGGGACAACTGGATAAGGCAGCTGAGTGCCAGGGGTGGGGAATATGCCCCTCCCCCCCACTGCTGCTCAAGGAAGACCCTAGCTCTCTGAGGGGAACAACTAGACACACGCTCTGCCAAGAAAGGGATTCCCACACTTCCTACCATCTCCTGAAGTAGATCAGGAGAAGAGTCTGGGAGCCACAAAAGCATCAAAGGAAAAGGGAAAAGATAGCACAGTGTCTCCTGGGCCCTCAAGCAAAGACGGAGGAGAAAAGTTAATGTGGAGTGGCAGCAGTGGCGGCAGCAGCGTGTGGGCGCCTCAACTCCAGTGCTCCCGGCATTGCCTGTCACCAGGGAAGAAGATAAGGCTGATCACCTCCGCACTAAAAACATCAGAGCCAGGTATTTCTTGAAACTCTTAGCTCCATGGAGTCCCCAGAGCATTAAACTATGGGTGGGATGGTGAGGGATGGTTGTGATTGTCCCCTCCTTTGCCAACAAGTAACTTTTCTAAGCTCCGGTGAAAAGTCAGAAAAGTGACAGAGCAATGCCTTTATGAGGGGGTCACTGGGAGGAGGAGGCCTTTACATCACACAGAGCTGGAGTTGGAAGAGATTTTTTGTTCTGTTGAAAAGCAGTGGCATGGTGTCAACTCTACTTGAGGATGCTGTGCAGAGCCAGCTGTCTCATTAAGTAGAGGGACGTGGTCCTCTCAGGTGACAGACATGGGGGACAGCCCCAGCAGCCCCAGCTATTCCTCTTAAGCTCTCCAGGCATGTCACCTCCCTGGGGGGTTGCGCCTACATCCAGGGCCGGCGTGTCCATTAAGGCGAACTAGGCAGTTGCCTAGGGCGCCAAAATGGACAGGGGGCGCTGGCCACTGCCATCCATTCCCCCACCACCACCTGTCGCTGTCCGCCCACTCCCCTGCCGCCCCGCCGCCGCCGACTGCCCCCCTGCCCCGCTGCTGCCGCCCGCCGCCTGGCACCCCCCCACCGCTCCCCCCACCCCCCACCCCTCGCGTAGGGCACAAAAAAACCTAGCACCGGCCCTGCCTACATCACAACTTATACTGTGCCTTTTGAAGAACCCCACTTCCGTCAGTAGATAGGGATCAACTTCAATATCTGAGTGGCAGTGTTCATCTAAGAGTGAGTGGCCAGTCCACTTGGGTTCCTGTCTGTGGAACAGAAGGGCAGGGACTGTTTTGCTCTTTTTCTCAAGCAGCAAAATGCCTTCGACAACCTCACATTATGGGCCTGATGCTAGGCGATTTGGTTCGGGTGACACACGTATGACAGAGCCCTATGGCATTTTAATGTTCCCATCATTCTATGCAGTCACTTTGCTCCCTTCAGCTCAAAAGCCTGCTACAGGTGCCTCCAGTGCTATTCAGTGACTATGATCAGGTGGAACATATTCATCTCACCCCCACCCCCCCACACACATTTCCATCAACGGGTATCTATCCAAGATGAAAGTTTTACAAGCTGCAATTCTAATGAGCCCATCTCAATGCAAATTATTCCATACCAGCAGCACTCATGGATGGCATTTAGATCCATCAGCTGAAACAACTGTAGTCTGCAGAATGTCAGTCAACAAAGCAGAATGTTTTTAATATTTATGCAGGTGCATGTGTGTTGTATACATATGTCTTCTCTCTCTGAATATATATACACACACATATACACATACATATTCAGGCAAAAATAATTCTAGTTTCACTGACTCCTTCCAGCATGCTGTTTTCCCCTTAGGCAACACGGCATTCCCTATGTTGGTGGGAATAGTTGATGTTTTATTAAGTATCTAATAACACACTGCACGGTGGCAGCGTGTAACAGCAATAAACTTGCCATGTAATTCTGCCTGACTCATCGCACAAAGTGGGGCAACAATGGTTGATTGCATTTCAGTCAGCACAGCTTGAAAGAAAGCCCTTGGCAAAGGCTCCTGGCAAAGGAGCGCCAGTTTAACGCTTAGGAGAAATTAGCAAGGCAGCCGCAGACACTTGCACTGTTAAAAAGCAATAATTGGAGGGCAGGAAAAGAAACAGACCTAAATTCCAAGAGGTGCAGCCTGCTGGTGCTACAGGTAGAAGATTCTATCTATCTATCTATCTATCTATCTATCTATCTATCTATCTATCTATCTATCTATCTATCTATCTATCTATCTATCTATCTATCTATCTATCTATCTATCTATCTACACACGCACAAACACACACAGTTTTTCTACATGCAGTTCAGATTCTGTTGAATGAGATCTTTATTCCTTTGTACAGGAACCAGAGCTTGCAGAGTCAAAGCATCAGAATGTTTTGAATAGTGGGAATGATGATATCATATACAGTTCCTTGTTTCCTTCATGTTTATGTACAGTTCTTGCACCAGCTCAGTGGAAAATAGATCTTCAAAGAAACACGGTAATTTTTGTGAGGTGTCCAGTTGCAATGCACAGGATTGTGTAACTGGGTTGTTGTTGTTGCTTGCTTGCTGCTGCTGTTTTGAAAAGAACATCCCCAATCTTTAGAAAAGGCCTGCTGTTGGGGGAGATGGGAGTTGATAGAAGTGGTTTGCCGATATGGATGTATGCAATGGACTGCTGTTTTGGACTCTCCATGGAGCTGGATGGATAACTCAGGGATCTAGGGTTGTTGTACCAGAGGTTGGCAGTTCAGTTCTCCACTGTGCATTCCAAAAGATCCAGCCTATGCAGCCTTGGGCAAGCTGTACAGTCCCAGGATGCCACTAGAAGAAGTGGTGGACCACTTCTTAGTACCCTTTTCCTAAGAAAAACTGGAAAGGGTCATCATGACTCAAAACTGACTTGATGGCACACAATTAAATTGGGTCATATGGTGGCCAATGAGGTGAGGTCCCAAATCCTGTTGCACAGCATAGTGCAGTGTTGGCGAACCTATGGCACAGGTGCCAAAGGTGGTACTCGGAGCCTTCTCTGTGGGCACCCGACATCGCCCCTTCACAGCCACCTGTATTCAGGCTCCTATATACAGTAAATAAATTGCTGTACTGGCACTCTGTGAAAAATTAGTGACCAGTTTGGGCACTTGGTCTCTAAAAGGTTCTCCATCACTGGCATAGTGTATCGCACTAGAAAAGGCCCATTGACTCAATAAGGGTTTGGTGAGTCCACTCATCTGTAAACAGCTGTAGGAGGGGATCTAGTGCTGCTCACTAGAGATGGGCACGACTTAGCGGTATTCCCGTTTCCGTTTCCGTTACTCGGTTCCGTTACTCTACGGAAACGGTAACGGGAATTACTCCGCCAGACTTCGAGCTCGAACTGACGAACGAACAATTTTGGTCTGATTTGTCGTGCTCGTTCCTTGCATCGCGCGATCGCGCAATGCCACGCGGCACAGAAAAAAAGTTTTTAAAAGTTAAAAAAACCCGGTTCCCGGCCAAAAAGCAGGTGGAAAAATGCCTGCCGTGCCTCAGGGCACCTACCAGAGGGGTTGTTTCTGGAGGTCCCCGGCCTCCCCCCCCATCCCCCGTCCTGGGCTGCTCTGGTGGGACTCGCCGCAGGCTCGCAGCCAGCAAAAAGCCCAGTCTTGCCGGCTGCCGGCCGCCGCAATTAAAGCGCAAGCAAGCAGCACGGACGGCACAGGAAAAAACTTTTAAACTCTCCCCCCACCCATTCCCGGGCCAAAAAAGCAGGCGGAAAAATGCCTGCTTGACTAAGGGCGCAGGGCACCTACCGAAGGGGTGGTTTCTGGAGGGGGGGGTCCCGCCTCCCCCCCGTCCTGGGCAGCCGGACTCGCCATGCCATGCGGTGCGGGCGGAGGATCCAAAATGGGGCGGCGAACGCAATATTGTTTTTGAAATCGTGGTCCAAAAACACACAAGCACAACAGAAACACGCGAAAATTTATAAACTGCCAGATTTTTCACAGTAGCAGTGGGTTTTTTCTTGCAACAAAATGTCTCTCCTCTCCTCCTCTGTCCTCCATTGATTTTATTTTATTTTATTTTATTTACACCTGCGCAATGATGGGCTGGCCGAGTGGCCAGCCATGTGGGAGTGGACGACCATGCAAATTTTTGGAGCCATCCCACCAATCGCATGGCCACTTGGCCATGGAGACTTCTGGGATGTGCCAAAAAGCCCCCTAAAATCTGCCCTAGCCCCCTAACCCTAACCCTAATCCTTGACTCCTTACCCATACGTCACAGACTGTCTTCTTAGTGGGTCAGAGAGGCACCCAGAGGTGCAACCCACTAGCCCACCGTAACCTTACCCGTCACTAGCCTAACCCTAGCCCTTGCACTAACCCAACTTAACCCTAAGCCAGATCTACTTGCATTGCACTACACGCAAGTACGATTCCCTTCTTTGTGAGACATGGTGGTGCGAGAGCCTTAGGCATCACCCTATGGCTCTGGGTTCACTCACTGGTCTCACTGTCTGCAACTGGTATGCATATCCATATGGCTATGCATGCCATTTTGCAGCAGCAGGTGAGGAGGGGAGACCCCCATGTTGAGGGGTCTCTTGGAGCCTGCTTCCCCTTCCTAGTGGGTGAGGGTAGGAGGCACCCACGGGTGCCTCCAGGAGCCCGCTTTCCCTTTATAGCGGGCCAGAGGAGGCACCCACCCCACAGAGGTGCCTCCAGGAGCCCGCTACCCCCCAAAAAACCAGTACTAACGAAAACGAAAAGACGAAAAAACGAACCGACTAATTTTTGCGAATTTTCACGAAAAACGGAAACGACCCGAAACGGAACCGGCCCGACTAACGACAACTCGAAAAAATTTTTTTTCAAGTCGTGCCCATCTCTACTGCTCACAATTGGATACATGAGCTATCAACTTACACAGAACCAGAATTTCAAAAGGACCCGAGCCATACTACAAAGGGGGAAGGACTGCTTCCAAACACTGACCACGATGCTCCTCTAATGAACACAACATAACAGGCTGCTGGGCAAGTTCTCAATTCAGTTTTCTTTAAAGTTATGTGGATACAAGTAGAATTTCCCGCACATGTGTCTTTACGTGTCCCCAACTGAAGGGGGAAGTGGCCTATTCATGTTCGTCCTTTGTTTGTACTCAGTGCAAGATGTGGGGCTGAAGGGGTAGAGCTGCTACTTGAAGGGATGTTGTGGGTGGTGGGCATGGAGCTATGCTCTCAGGTGCATTCATGTCTACTTGTTCATGCCACTGCAGCCACTATAACAAAGTTCTGCTACTCTCTTCGTCTACAACTTTTTAAGTTACCTGTCGCTAAAGAAAAGTCAGCCTACAGGAACTGCTAATTTCTGAAAGTTATTGAAATAGAATCATTGACACAACCTACTGCAACAATAAATCGGATACCCAGTACTATATGGTGACTTATTGCTAGATTTTGGTCACTTAACCATTTCTTCTTCTTTACACAAAAGGAGGCCCCATACATTTAACACAATGAACAGTGGAATTGCTTGTTACAACTGACCCTGTCTAGAAACTAGTGGGTAGGTACTAGAATACCCACATGCTAAGCCTCTCAAATATCCAGCTATAAAAAGGTAATGGTAAAGGTTCCCCTGCACATGCGTGCTAGTCGTGTCCGACTCTAGGGGCAGTGCTCATCTCTGTATTCAAGCCAAAGAGCCAGTGTTGTGCAAGTCCATGGCCACGTGGCCGGCATGGCTGCAAAGAAACACTGTTTTATAAACAGATAGTAAAATATGGCCTTATTTTCATGCTGGCAAAATGTTACACCACCCGATGCATCACATGATCAAATAAATGACAGACAACATGTCATTAGTAACATAGAAAACACCTTATTAGCAGAGGGAATTTCTTGAGTACTGAAAGTGTGTGATTGTCACAAGAGGAGCTTTTCATACCTATTCTAGTGTGCAAATTAGCTTCCTTTGTTTTGATTGGCCTTCAGGAGGCAAACACTTGCATCATTTACGGATATGAAAGCCTACGGGAATTTGCACCTGAAACAAAAACGTATTTTCAGCTTCTAATATGTATGTATTCAGTATCAGTAACATATTATTTGACTCAGATACAAGGCTCAGGTTAGGATGACAACCGTGTTGCTTTTGTATTCAGTGGGAATACATACAATTCGATGCCTTTAATCATCTAAAAATAACAGTTGAAAACCAACATTAACATCTTATTTTAAAACACTGTTTCGAGAAGATCAGATGAAACTGTTTGCTTATCCTCTGTTGTTTAACACAAAAGCAACCCTTTAAATACTAGCATGGTATTCCTGAATTCTGCCATAGATGCACAATCCAATGACAGGCAGGATGAGACCAGCATTAGCTGCTGTTCCCATGCCCAATTCTATTGTCCCATGCCTCTATTACCACAGGTAAAGCTGCTTTCTTTTCATCTTATAAATCCTGTCCTCAACACCTGTTTGATCAACAAGGCTATTTTCTTAGAATTTTCTGTCAGTACCTACCAAGTCCAGATCTCAGGCTTCCATGCCTACACTATACCAGTGTTCTGGGTCCATTTTTTGTCTCACTTTGACCTGAAGGGTGGATGTAGCTTTCCTGGTGACCGGGATTTATGCCTTCCTCTTCTTAGAAGAATATTTTTTAAAAACAATTAGTAGATCTAGCACATGCACCCATGAACATACAAATGAAACATGTAGGCATGGGACTTCCCTAGTTTACTTTATTTTATTTTATTTGGACTACATTCTCCATACCTTTGCAGGAAGTCCCCCAAGCTAGAATGCTGGACTTTCAACCAGAGAATGAAAGTCATCTCATGAGACTTTTAATTGCTTGCAGATGAAGAATAAAGGTTCCACCTCAGACATGATGAGTCTTTATTTAGTTGGAGAAGGTGGCTGGGAGGGGCTAAACTCTGCAGTTAACAGTAAGGCATTAGTGGTCTAAGAAGCTCCCTGCATGAAGTCTAACGGGCAAGGACACTACAGGGTCCATATTTAGTGCCCTTTCTATTCAGATAATGTAAAAGGATGTTTAAGAAAGACCAGGTTGTATAGGTACCCTTCTTTATAGATGATAGCTCTGTACCTTAAGAAGTTTTTGGAGAGGCATCTGTATTAGCCTGTTTTAGCAAAAACAAACAAACACAAACAAACAAACAAAAACCAAAACAAAAGTTTTATGATACTTTTAAGATTCACACTTTTCCCCCAGTTATGAACATTTGTGAATTACAATCCACTTATTCAGACACAACTCTGTTCAAAGTTCCTGGCTGTTTGAAAAGCTATCTGATCTAGAGTGAGAGAGAAAGAATGGTAAGAGGTGAGAGCAGTAGCCCTAAATTTGCTTGGGCAGATTACTTGAGTAACATATTTAGAAGAAGACAATGTGTCTTTCACACTGTGGTAAGGGCTTGGTCACACTGCCAACTTACATCTACAGTAATACCTTGGTTTACAAGTACCTTGGTTTAAGGGTAGTTTGGAAGACAAGCAAACATTTTTACCTTGAACAATGAACGTCTTGCAATACAAGCAATGGAGCAGGTCACATGATCACAAGTGAGTCAACTGTGGCTCTTTTTCTCTTCCCTGCTGGATTGTGAGTGATTGTCTGGAATGTTCCATTTCAGGAAAAACTCCTAAGCAGAGGGAGGAGAGAGGAAGAAAAATGTCCCTTGCACCAGCCCGGAATGTTATCAAAGGTGAGTGCAGGTTAGGGGTTTCTTATATTTTTATTTATATTTTTCTTTAATTTGTTTTCAGCATCCTTTCTTATTCTTCAAACTGTTTCTAGTCAAAGGGCAGCTAGTCAAGTGTGCAAATGGCTACAAATTGCAATTTATTATTGTCATATTAAAAACACAGAGTAAAAATCCAGTTGTTAGTCCCAAGCAGAGCAGATTCTGCAGCCAGGTACCTAAACCATGGTGTGAACATGGACTTCTAGCCAATTTCTTCTGTGTATTTTGGCATTTTGTGTGTACGGTATGTAGACCATGGTGCTCCAGAATGAATAATCTTAATTTCCATTATTTCTTATGTGGAAATTTGCTTTGATATACAAGTGCTGTACAAGCAGGTTTCTGGAACAGATTAAGCTCATAAACCAAGGTATTGCTGTATTTCAGTCCCAATCTTTTTATATTGATATAAAGTCAAGTGGTACATAAATTGGTATGAGTGTTCACTTTGTCTTAAATTACTATGATGTATTTCTCATAATTAAAACTGATTTGGGGAAGTAACACTGGAATTGACTCAATTTCCATTCTGTTTGAGGAACAAACAGAATGTTAAATTTTTGGCCTTAACTGATATGCCACTAAATTAACAGCTGTATCAATCTGAAATTATTTCAATGACCAGTAATCAATCCAGGGAGATTGTGCACAATTTAAGGTACTGCCTCCGTTTTAATTGGTGTTATTAAGCAATAGTTTCATCAACCAAATAGAGAGAACAAGGAGTGTGTAATATCAAATGGATTGATGAAGTGATGTCGCAATAAACCTGATAACAACAAAAATACACAATCACACTGCACTAAGTAATGCATTGTTAAAGATTTAATCAAGAATACATGCATTACTTGGATGTATAAATTTAATGCAAGTGGCTGATTCTTTGTGTTCCATGCTTTTTTCTTGACCAAGCTGTGGCATTTGAAGGTCAGGAAGTATGGAAACTTGTGGGTAAATTCTCAGTGGAGTAGAAGAAATACCAAACCAATCTCAGCTTCAGGTGTGAAAATATTGTGTTCTTTGGCCACATTGGAAAAGTTTGCATCATATCTGCTCAAGAAGGGAAAAAATGAAGTCAGGAAACTTTGGAAGGTCAGTGGACTGACAGTTCTATCATGCAGATTCTGAGTCATAATTAAAGGAGGGAGATATAAAAGAAACTGAGTGGGTGGGAAGGTCCATGTAGATTCGTGGTCAGCCTCTCAACAAAGCACAACTCCTGTAAGTATTTGTACTTGAATACCAAATCTAGGACTGCAAAACTAACATATGCGCACAATTATACACATAACTCAAAATTCTTTCTTTCTTTCTTTCTTTCTTTCTTTCTTTCTTTCTTTCTTTCTTTCTTTCTTTCTTTCTTTCTTTCTTTCTTTCTAGATTACACGTGACCATGTTGGCTATGGCTTTTGCAGAGATGTGGTCAAAATGTAACTTTTTGCAAGTTTTGTGTGTGTGTGTGTGTGTGTGTGTGTGTGTGTGTGTGTGTGTGAGAGAGAGAGAGAGAGAGAGAGAGAGAGAGAGAGAGAGAGAGAGAGAGAGAATTAAGATTTCTTAATTTCTGTTGAGAGATACCTCGCTACCAACAGGGAAATTTCTTCCCATATTTTCTGAAGGTCTGAATAGACAGGAAGCCAGCATTTCTTAGTTCTCTGTTCTGCCTGTGCTTAACAATGATTTTAGCTTTGTCATGGGAAATTATGGGGTTGTTCTTGATTCCCATCCCCCTTTTTACATCCAACTAAGCACACAAAACCTGTTGCTCTACCAAGTCCACTGAAAGATAGGAATGGAACTTTCATTAAAACAACAACAACACAAAACCCTCAGCAATCTCCCTGCCCAGGTTGATAAGGGGTTAATAAATGAAAGAGGAGGATACCTAACTAACCATGAAAGCATTTAAGGTGACATCCTATGTCAAATAGTTTTGTTTCAAGCACCAGCAGTAATTATAAGATGTCATGTAAAATAACACAGCGTATAATAGGCACATATAATGAACTAATCTGATATTATATCTTGGCGTTCAACAATAGGTGCAGCGAAACAGCCTAAGCTGCTAACTAACTCATTCTGGACGTATCTGCACACTCCACCTAGATACTTATCGGTCTCTTTAATTAAGTGGAGGGAAACATCTACAGGCCACACCTATAAAACCAGACTCTGTTGAGAGTGGAGTTGCTGGAAGCTGCCAATAATTTCTTACTCCCACAGACTGGGGTCATCTTCCAACACCAATCCCCAGTACCCCCATCATGGGCTACAGTGGGGGATCAACATGAAAGCAAGGCAGCCAAGAGCAAAGGAAAAGGTAGGACAGTGGACCCTTGTATAACAAATGGTTTGTATAACATAAAATTTGTACAACATAAAACATTTCGGAGATAGGGGAAATTTGCTTAGCATAATTGCCTATGGGGCAAATCTGTACAACATAAAAATGGGATCACTCTGTTTTCAATGCATTCCTATGGGAAATTTGTATAAAGGAAAATTTGCCGAACATAATTTCATTGGGAACAAATTAATTCCTTTATACAAGGTACCGCTGTACTTGCAAGAAGACATTGCAGTGTAGGGGGAAATGGATGGACAGAGAACAGGGGTGAAAAGATACAAAGAGACCAGCATGGAAAAATGTGAATCAGCGTAAGAAGAGCGGACTGGGAAACAGTGACAGTTTTTCTTTAGGCTGGATAAAAAAGGTAAAGGTTCCCCCCGCACACGCGAGCTAGTCATGTCCGACTCTAGGTATTCAAGCCGAAGAACCGGTGTTGTGCAAGTCCATGGCCATGTGGCTGGCATGGCTGCAAAAGAACAGTTTTACCTCCCTGCTTTTTACGGTGGTAACTATTTATCTACTTGCATTTACATGCTTTTGAACTGCTAGGTTGGCAGGAGCTGGGGTTAAGAGCGGGAGCTCGCTCCGCTGCGTGGCACCTGGGATTCGAACCGCCGAGCTGCCAACTTTGCAGATGACAGTTTTTGGAGCCTTAGCCCACTGAGCCACCATGCCCCTCTTAAGCTGGGTAGGGTGGTCTAGTTACTATGAAGTAACATTAGCACTGTGTGGAACTGTGAGAGATGTTGTTGCTGTTTGGTTTTTGGACTACAAACCCCAGAATTCTGCTCCACCAGTTTTGTTAATCTTGAGATTCAGGGAAGTATAGTAATTCTTTGTGACTTCAGCCACTGTCCTGAGATCTAACGTGGTCCTTTCTTTCCCTTTGCAGCCTTTTTCTCCTCGTGTCACCACTGCAAACTTGCATTTTAAACCACCAGCTCTTTCAAGACCAGCCCTGTGTAAAGGTGACAAACACACACACCAGTCGCATCCCTTGAAATCATAGACTAAGTTGGTTGTTCTGCTGTTCTCACTGGGACAAACAACCAATGACTAATTCTCACAGACAACAGAATAGTGAAGTTGGAAGAGGTCTATAAGGCCATCAAAGTGCAACTCCCCGCTGCATGCAGGAATTCAAATCAAAGGATATCTGCCAGGTGTTTGTCCAAATTTCTCTTGAGTGCCTCCAGCGTTGGAGCACCTCTTGAGATAATTGGTTCCATTGCTGCACTGTTCTATCAGGCCTTTATTCATGAAGGCTTGCATCCAACTGATAACCTCAACAAGAACATTGATATTAAGCCAACATACAGTATATGTACAGTAAGTCCACTGACTGGATCTCATCTAGCTGGGACAGGCAGCAGAAGACTACTCAGAATGTCTGCGTAGACTTTCTCTCCCCCCCTCCCATATTTATTTACAAGGATAAAGTATCCAACTGAACGAATCCCAAGAGGCGATGCAAAATATAAGTTAAGGAGGGAAGGGGACGTTCTTTTCAAGATAGAGATCAGCAGTTTTAAAAAGGAACCAAGTTGTGTGGGAGATGCAGATCATAGGACTGCCAACTCGCAAGTTTATCACTAGCCTCATGATATAGGCGTTTTTTTATTATTTTTAGCTGAAAAATAAAAGAGAGAACAAAAGTCTATAATGGAGAGGAAAGCTGTGGAGTTCCGTCAAAGATGATGAACTCAGAAGACAATGCATAGATAATATAGCAAACCAAGATATAATATCCAAAATCCCGGACCGCCAGGATGATGAACAAGTGACGTTAGGAAGCAGTGTCTGACACCGTGGACTTCTTCAATGTGAAGGATCACATTAACATATAGCAATTAGTCTTTAAGGGGCCACCACGTTTGCCTTCTTTATTTTTTTCTTTTTCTTTTGTTGTTGCATGAATAAGTAGGCTACCCATGAAGGTGACTACATGGGCAGATGGGCTGGTTCGCTCCTAAGGCTGGTGATCAGAGGGCATTGTTGCTAGAAAGAACAAACTCATAGTCTAGAGCAGTGTTGGCGAACCTTTGGCACTCCAAGATGTTTTGGACCACAACTCCCAGAATTCCGAGCCTAGACTGCCAATGACAAAGGACTGTGGGAGTTGTGGTCCAAAACATCTGGAGTATTGAAGGTTCACCACCTCTGGTCTAGAGTGTCCCTACCTGGATCTTTCTGGGTTCCGGTCGGGGGCTTCTACTTTTTGGGGTATGAAAAGGATTGCTCCATTTTTGCTTCATTCGAGCATGGAGCAATCACTGGAAAGGAACCAGAGCATGCTTTCGGCTGTCAATTTACCTCTCTTTTTGTTTTGATTGTTCATATCATGGTGCAACTTAAGAAGACAGCCATGATACTGAGAAACTAAACACTTCTTCTGCTCATCCATGGAAGGGCAAAGGAAGTAAAAAAAAATGCACAATTTTATACCATTGCTGATATGCTGCATCACTTTTAAAAAAAATATTAAAACTTCTGGAAATACCCCATAGCTAAATCTTCCACCAGGAGCTATTGGCCATTCTGCTCAGGTTTCTCTGTTTCTTCTGAATTTAGTTAGAATTTAGTTTCAGTTTCAGAGAGAAATGGATTTTTCCTCCTTTGAGAACAGACAAAAGAAAATATTTTTTTTTTACCCAGCGTGTTGTTAGTCTGTGGAACTCCCTGCCACAGGATGTGGTGATGGCATCTGGCCTGGATGCCTTCAAAAGGGGATTGGACAGATTCCTGGAGGAAAAGTCCATCACAGTTTACAAACCATATCTAATATCTAGGCTTAAAACCGGGATACTTCAAGGACCAGATGCAGCGGAGTGGTATCAGGAGACAGATATCTAGTCTTGTGCGCTCCCAGACGCATTTGGTGGAGCCGCTGTGAGATACAGGAAGCTGGACTAGATGGGCCTTTGGCCCGATCCAGCATGGCTCTTCTTATGTTCTTATGTTCTCATGTCTCAGTGTGGTTGGGACTGCTAACGTCCCTACGATTATGAGCTGTTGAGCTGGTAATAAAGCATATTGCTATCTCTCTCTTTTAAGAAAAGGATATCAAAATGCCTTTTTTCTTTTTCAAAACCAGAATCACATTGGAATGCAAGATTTATAGATCTATAAACAAATGAACTGGCAAGGTGGAAAGAAACTGATGGAAGCTGATTCGACAGTGGCTAAATTACGGTATGTACAACAGCTTATCGAGGTGTTATCTATCCATCTATCATCAAGTGGCATTTAGCTCCCTCTCTGTAATAAGGAGGTGCTACTGCGTGATGAGAAATGTCTTGCTTCACGGGCCTAATTATCTGAGGGCAACAAAGGAGCATTTGCAGATAATTTGGTTGGAGAAAGAGAAGAGTACGCTTCTTAATGGCTTCTTCTCAAACGGTGAGAAGGTAACAAGTGGCGTACCACAAGGCTCGGTTCTGGGCTTGATGCTCTTTAAGATTTTTTTTATTGATGACTTTTTTTAAATTAATGACAAGGAAGGCTTACCAGATTTGCAGATGACACAAAATTGGGTGGAATGGCTGATACCTTGGAAGACAGGAACAGTCAAAAAGAACTTGATAGGCTTGCACACTGGAATGAAAAGTACGTAATGGAATTTAACAGGGATAACCGCAAAGGGGAAAAAACCCAAATGCACAATTCCAGTAATATTACAAGTGAGAAGGATCTTGGAGTTGTTGTAGATCACAAGCTGAATATGAGCCAACAATGTGACGTGGCTGCAAAAAAGGCAAATGCTCTTTCAGGCTCCGTTAACAGAGCATCCAGATCCCACAAAGTTGAAATAGCTTCTTTGGAATCCAGAGGTGACAAGAGGTAGAGATGAGTGTCATCAGCATACTGGTGATGCTTTACCTCAAAACTCTGAATAATTCCTCCCAGTGGTTTCATATAAATGTTAAATAACATAGGAGGAAGAACAGAACCCTGAGGTACCCTGCAGGTCGGCGTTGAGAACTTTCTGCATTCTCTCTTGCAGGAAAGACTGAAGCCGCTGTTTAAAAAGCCCTATATAGATCCAAAAGTACTGAACAATTACCAACCGGTATCTAACATCCCATTCTTGGATAAAGTACTAGAGTGGGTTGTGGCTTCGCAGCCCCAGAGGTTTCTCGATGAAATAAACTATCTGGATCCAGCTCAATCTGGCTTTAGTCCTGGTTATGGGACTGAGACAGCACTGGTTGCCTTGGTAGATGACGTTCACGGGGAAATGGATAGGGGATCTGTTTCCCTTTTGGTCTTACTGGACCTCTCAGCTTCTTTTGACACTATGGACCACAGCATCCTCCTGACTCATCTCTCTGAAATGGGACCTGGGGGCACTGTCTTACAGCGGTTAAAAAGCATGCTGGAATCCTGCCCTGTTGCAAGGAGGTATTCACTACTCTTCTTAACCAGTCTGTTAGACCCTAAACTTGGCATAAAATGTGATGTGAGATATGTCTAGCATGCAAAGGTTTTCATAAAGTAGGGAGAGAAACAAACAACAACAAACAAATAATACAAATGTTTTCTAATGGAAGACAAAGCTACACATGAAGAACAGGCCAGTTACTCCATCAGGGACATCCAGTTTTACCCAATGCAACATAAATCTGTCTCCAAGTTAGTCTTGGGGCAGACTGTGAGAGGAAAATGAGTGTAGCTTAATTAAATAAACTTCCTCTAATTGTGTCGGAGATAAAATGGCTCAGTCAAAAACCTACAGGCTAGATCGGCCTGAAGTCTCTGCCAGTAGGCCACCTTTTATTCATTAGTTTGTCTCAACTGGTAGTGGTTGTTTCAATACATTCCCTCAGAGACTCTGCTAATGAAAAAGTGTTAAATGCTTCTGTTTCTAGTTCTTCATAGATAAAAACAAACATCACATTGTGTGTGTGTGTGTGTGTGTGTGTGTGTGTGTGTGTGTGTGTGTGTGTGTGTGTGTGTGTGTGTGTGTGTGTGTGTGTGTGTGTGTGTGTGGAAATTAACTGATTACATTGACTGAGCTTAACTGCCTAACTAGCTTTGTTGCTGACTAACTGTCTGGCTTCATACTTGACAGAACAAATCACTCGAACTATCCGCTTCTGAAAGACTTGATTGTTAACACAGACTCTAAATGGACCCTGCATGGAAAAAAACCCACAGGAAAAAAGAATGTGAAGTAAAGAGAGTTATTGGCTGTTTCTGGATTGATTGACATTCAGCCTCAGTCCAGAAAATTCCCTCCCAACCAAAATCTCTCAAAGGTATCCTAGGTAACTTGCAATCTATCTAACAGTTTGCACCCACAGCAAAAAGGAGAAGTAGCTCTGGGATATCTGAAAACATTTGTCCCTTGATGACCATGAAATCCTTATTTGAAATGTATTGTGAAGTTGTTTGTTGATAGGGGCAACAGTGAAGGCAATCAAGCTCATTTTTGCTAGTACTGTACAAAAGGTGACAAGAGTAAACACCTGCTGGACCTTCCTCACTATGAAAATCCTATGAAGAGTCAGTCCAAAATGAAACAGGAAATAGTGCTGGAAGATAAGACCCCAGCTCTGAAAACACTCCATCAGCTACTGAGGAAAAAAAGGATAAGTACAAATAGCTCTTTTGCAATTGATTCAGCTAAACCGAAGCCAAAAGGATATCTAGTGGCTGACATGCACAGAAGTGAAAGCAAAGCCCAATGGTTTGCAACACGCACAGTTGGAACATGGTTGTGAGAACATTGGATCAAGGTACAGTACACTGGAAACCCTGAAGCAAAATTGGAATGTATAAATATCACAGTGCTTCGTGTTAGTGAACCAAAGTGAACTGGATTGGGACATTTTTAGTCAAACAACTCAAGGTACTCTACTCTAGAAATCATCGTTGTAGTAGTAGTAGTAGTAGTAGTAGTAGTAGTAGTAGTTGTTGTTGTCGTCGTCATAATCATCATCATCATTTGTAAGCTGCCCAGAGTAGATTTCTGCTAGATGGTCATGGTATATAAATAAATAAATAAATAAATAAATAAATACATACATACATACATACATACATACATACATACATACATACATACATACATACATACATACATACGTCATCAAACTGCAGAGCCCAGAAGAAACTGAATGACTTTAGTGTTCTGCTTAATGCTGAGGCAAGATGTAGTGCAGATAGTTATGGACTATAATGCAATGTCTGACCAAATAATAAACCAGATCCTTCGAATGTAGGTACACAATCATCATTCAAGTCTATGTTCAAACTATCAATGCTAAAAAGATGAAAATGAAAGCTTTTATGCAAGCAAACACAAGGAAATTGATCACACACCAAGACAATATATGGTTATAAATAATCATAGGTGATGGAATACAAAAGTTGGGAACAAAGCAGAACCCATTGTTGTTGGAAAAGTAAATTAAAGCTATGTGCATTAGAGTAAAGCTATGTGTATTAAATCTGAAAAACAGCAGTGGAATTGTAATACCAAATTAAGCAATATTCCTGATAAAATTAAAATCCACATAAATCCACATAAGGAACAGATTTGTATTACTAAGCTAATTTGATCATGAACCAATTGCTCCGAAGATGCCTTATAGCAATTAAAATAAGTTAGTAACAATGAGTGTACAATACTAAAATGACGAATAAATGCAATATCAAAAAACATAAGCAACACTAAAATGCATTCAATGCAACAAGGCACAGCAGTCTATTTCAAAAGCCCAGCTCAGCTGCCATTCACTTGGGAAAAGCTTGCCTGAAGAGAAAGCAGTCTAGCCGCTGCATTTTGGACCTACTGAAGTTTCTTGACATGTTCCATAGGCAGCCCTGTGTAGAGCATGTTACAGTAATACAGCCAGGATGTACCGTAATTAAGGCATGTGTCACTGTGGTCAAATCAGACCTCTCCAGGAATGGGTGCAGCCATGATTCCTCTGTCTTCTGTTAATCTAGTTTTGAACACACACCTACCTGTTACACCGTGGAAGCACTTCACAAGCATGGATGAGTAAAAAGACCCATATATCACTGAGTGAAAATTTAATTACAGAACAAATCGGCCATAAGGAAAAGTGATCTTAATTTTATTCAAAGGGGAGGAAGTTTGGGTGAAGTTTTTGGAAGGAAATATCCCTGTGTCATTGTCACCTTTTATCTGAGATGCCTCATTCTGTCCTAATCTGTAGCATCTAAACCGCATTATTAAATTTTGAAGGCCTGGTTGTGACAGGAAATGGCATGTCCTATCTTGTCCTGACAAAACCGACTAGCAGAATAATTGTGGTTGATTCAGTTAAGGAGATGGGAAGCTGAAAACGGGTCTCTGCAGAAAAAAAAACTTTGATTGACTTTCTGCCAATATGATACATGTAACTGTAATCAAGATCTGTCTGATTGTAGAGGTGTTTACGAGCATATTTAGGCCTATCTTACACTATAAACATATGGGAGGCCTGCTGTCGACATTTTGGTTTGCATATTCTGACACACATACAAAAGTGTGGGAGACCTGATGAAAGTCCTCCCCGTATAAACCTCTTCCTGCAAGATTTGGGGGAAGGGGAGAGGGAGACAGAGACAGTATGGGTAAGGGATTTATTCTAGTGTTAACTGTGTGCCCCTTTTCTTCTTGCACTAGATTTCTTGTTTGCTGCCTGGGGTACAGGGCAAAAGTGCATTAAATAGTCTATACCAGTGATGGCAAACCTTTTAGAGACCGAGTGCCCAAATTGCAATTCAAAACCCACTAATTTTTTGCAAAGTGCCAATACAGAAATTTAACCTGTATACAGATGGCTATGAAGGGGCAATGTCAGGTGCCCACAGAAAGGCCTCTGAGTGCCACCTTTGGCACCCGTGCCATAGGTTCGCCATCACTGGTCTATACTCATGACGTTCATGAATAACTATTTGTACATTTATTTATAATAAAAAATGATAATGACATTCATGTTATTATTTGGATCTTTTTCTTTAAACAGACCACAGACATACAATACAATGTAGGTGGCAATATGTAGCCTGCATTACTGTAATTAAAACTGTAAACCGCCCAGAGACTACTCGAAGTGGTATGAGACGGTATATAAGCAGAACACTTTGCTTTGCTTTGCTTTGCTTTTGGTAGTAGTCATGGAAGACAAATGTTAGGTTCCAAACTCTCGATAAAGTTGCAGTGTCTGTATGAAGATGATGTATACATTCGGGAAATGCTGGTGGTTATGGGACTCCAACAGAGCTGTAACGAAGGCAAGACAAGCAGAGCATTGACTCAATGGTCCAAAATGGAGAGGACACGAACATTTGCTGCTGGCAAGGCATAATGTCAATTGCTGGCGTCACTTTTGTTCACCTGGCCCAAGTGCAGGTACCACCTCTGGCTGCTCCACAGGTGGAAACACACAACAGACTGGTTCAGCATGTAACCTGTATGCTGGCTATTGCACACACAGACCCAGGCACTCTTATTCCAAACTTCAATCCAGTTTTGTGTGACCCAGGTTTAATGAATAGGGCAATCAAGCCCTAGGTATCGAAATAGCTATATGCAATTCTGGCCATGTGTCCTATTTTGCAGGGGATTGTCACTGACTCTTTCTTGTTTTAAAATGTGTGGATTTGAAGAGCTTTGCATTCCAAGTATGAGTTAAAAGAAGGAAGGAAGGAAGGAAGGAAGGAAGGAAGGAAGGAAGGAAGGAAAGAAAGAAAGAAAAGGAAACATAACCCTTGAAAGACCCTATCAACAATTTAGCAACTGGATGGGAAACCGAGTGACCAGCAGATAGCTCCTCATGATAGAGATGGTATCTCTGTTAATGTTAACTACAATATTTCTACAATTCCACCTATAAACATGAATTTACAGTATGCAAATCTGTGTCTTCTTTTGTTCTTTTTGGTGATATTTATTTCCTCTTTGGGGGAAATCTGTAAGTATCCACTCTACCATTTTTGGCAAAAAGAAACAAGAAAAACTAAAAAATGGTGTCAGGGGCCTCAGGGGATCACCAAACTATACAAATGTAGACAAATGCTTCTGGGAAAATGCGATAAAGAGGCAGGAGCAGAACATCAGAGCAAATCAAGGAAGACTGAATGCATTCAAAGGGAAGAGAACGAAGACTGACAGATGAAGACACAATGAAAAGATGGGGAATGGATTAGAAAATCATAGGAGAGACTGTGGTTGACTAGAACCTAGAACAGAAGCATTCCATGCCGCAACATTTGACCGTAGGTGCTATTTATAAATGGTAGAGACTTCTAGGAGAGAAGGAGTAAAATACAGTTGGTGCACCTTTCTCGCTTGTCCATCGGACTCAAGACAGTTAGAATTTGATTCTTCATCTGATTCTTCATCTAACACTGTTAGGAGTGCTAATTTTTTTTTAATATATAGTTTTTAATATATAGTTTCAATAAATAGTTTTTAATAAAAAGTTTTTATTGTGATTTTAAATTGTTTTGAGCTTTCTCGGGTCTCCTATGGGGTGAAAAGTGGTCTGTATTTGAATAGAATAGAATAGAATAGAATAGAATAGAATACTTTTATTGGCCAAGTGTGGTTAGACACACCCAGAATTTGTTTTGGTAAAAATGCTCTCTCTATATAAAAGGAAATATAAGAATCATATAGTCAACAATAAAAACACAGTACAATACTACAATATAATCTATTATTTAAAAAGGAAGAAGAAATGTAAAAATTAATTATTCAACAGTTTGATAGCACTAGATTTGATCAAATCTAGTGAAATGGTACAGCTCATTTCACCCTTTTGCCTATGTGCTGCTAAAGTTTTATAAATACTTGCATTTTGCAAACGTTTTTGACATACAAAATATGGCTTTCCCCTAGACATTCCTGTTTTAAAAGAATGTAAGTCAAACTGACCTAATTTGTAATGATTAACTATTTGTGTCAACAGAGGAGAAGTAGAATACTCAGAAAACAACCAGCATATTGGGGGAATTGTTGGTCATTTATCCTACATGTGTACTGGGGTTTGATGGTCCGCATACAGTCTAATAAAAGTTTGCTGTGACTTTAGTGTGAGTGGATAGACCAGTGTTGTCGAACCAATGGCACAGGTGCCAAAACCAGCACTCGGAGCCCTTTCTGTGGGCACCTCACATCGGCCCTTCACAGCCAACTGTATTCAGGTTAAATTGCTGTATTGGCACTTATTGGCACAAATTAGTGGGTTTTGAATTTCAGTTTGGGCACTCGGTCTCTAAAAGGTTCACCATCCCTGGGATAGGCCCACTATTTGAGTTTCCATAGTTCAGGTTTCTGTAAAATAATAAACACAAAAAGATGAACACATTGTGCATTCTTGGCAAAATATATATTTAATATGCTTCCTTGATCCAGCAACCTATTTGCCCCAAAGTGAAAGTTACTCAACCTAGGTCAGTGTTGGCGAACCTATGGCACGGGTGCCAAAGGTGGCACTCGGAGCCCTTTCTATGGGCACCCGACATCGCCCCTTCACAGCCACCTGTATGCAGGTTAAATTGCTGTACTGGCACTTATTGGCACAAATTAGTGGGTTTTTAATCACAGTTTGGGCACTCGATCTCTAAAAGGTTCACCATCTCTGACCTAGGTGATTCTTTCTTTCTTTCTTTCTTTCTTTCTTTCTTTCTTTCTTTCTTTCTTTCTTTCTTTCTTTCTTTCTAATATTTTAACACATTGCTTTAAATTTTAAAATTAATTTTAAAAACAGAAAGAAAAAAACCACCAACAAGTATCTGCAACAACGGTTGTCTAAAATTATACCACCTCCACCAGTGATGCAACCCTTTATCAGCAGCTTTCTTCCATCTACAGCGTATACCTCCGGCCACAATCACAAGCCAACAAATCAAATCAAATCCACAAGAGGCAAAGAAGGGGTGGTGGAGGAAGCAACTCAGGGAACAGACTGATGAGTAATGACTTTCGCATATGTACACAGAGTTACCTATCAAACAGTTTCAGCACTGCAGACAAAACATTTTCGCCTGCCTCTCATGTGTAAAGTGCAGCCTTCTTGTGAGCAAGATGTGATCAGCATTCACATGTTATATTTTGAAACCAAAGAGAAGATAGAATACCAAATTCAGATAGCAAACAAGTGATGAATGGTTGAACATACACAGAACCTCTAGAGAATTTTCATCAGTAAAAACAGCAAAGGGAATATCAGGATGCAAAGTCATTTCAGATCTGCCTAAAATTCCATTATGACTCCTTACATAATTAGAATTTGGAAAAGATATGTCAAAAAAGACATAGTGGAACTGGAAAAGGTGCAGAAGAGAGTGATTAAAATGATTACTGGGCTGGGGCACCTCCGTTATGAGGAAAGGGATCTGTCCTGGGACCGGTGCTTTTCAATCTGTTCATAAATGACCTGGAGACAGGGATAAGCAGTGAGGTCGCCAAGTTTGCAGATGACACAAAACTTTTCCGTGTGGTAAAAACCAGAGAAGATTGTGAAGAGCTCCAGAAGGATCTCTCCAAACTGGCGGAATGGGCTGCGAAATGGCAAATGCGTTTCAGTGTAGGAAAATGTAAAGTAATGTATATTGGGGCAATAAATCAAAACTTTATATATCAACTCATGGGCTCTGAGGTATCCGTGACGGATCAGGAAAGAGATCTTGGTGTGCTGGTGGACAGCTCAATGAAGGTGTCTACTCAGTGTGTGGCAGCAGTAAAGAAGGCCAATTCCATGCTAGGGATTATCAAAATGGGGATTAAAAATTTACAATCAATTGTAAGGTTGCACCTGGAGTATTGTGTACAATTGTGGTCATCACATCTCAAAGAAGACATAATGGAACTGGAAAAGGTGCAGAAGAGAGCGGCTAAAATGATTACTGGGCTGGGGGAACCTCCCTTATGAGGAAAGGATACAGCATTTGGGGCTCTCTAGTCTGGAAAAAAGGTGCCTGAGGGGGGGATATGATTGAGACGTACACAATTATGCAGGGCATGAGTAAAGTGGCTAGAGGGACACTCTTCTCCCTCCCACAAAATACCAGAACTAGAGGACATCCACTCAAACTGAGGGTTGGGAGAGTGAGCACAGACAAAAGAAAATGTTTTTTACCCCGCGTGTTGTTAGTCTGTGGAACTCCCTGCCACAGGATGTGCTCTGAGATCGCCACATGTAACACCTTTTCCAGTTTGTTTCCGCGTCCAATTCAAGGTGCTGGTTATCACCTTTAAAGCCTTAATTGGTGTGTTGCCAGGTTACTTGAGAGATCATTTCATCCCCATTACTGTACATCAACCCATCCCACCTGATTGTGCAGAGAGGGCATGCTGCAGACTCAGTTAACAAAAGAATTCCATCTGGCGGTGTCTAGGAGACAAGCCTTCTCTGCAGTGGCTCCAGCCCTCTGGAACAGCATGCCCCTGGAGGTGAGAGAGGCCTCCCTGCTCTTGGCCTTCCAGAAAAATCCGAAGATTTGGTTCTGCCAGCTTGCCCGGGGAGGAACAAGTAGCCAGCAGTCATGGAGATGGCTAACATCACAGAGTCCATCTCTTTTAAAGCCCCAATGCTTACCGCAATAATTATTTGTATATTGTCAATTTTAGATATTTTTAGATTTTTAAAAATATCTATTGTTTTACTGTGTTTTTTTATTGTAAATCACCCAGAGTTCCCTCTGCTGAGATGGGCGGTGACAAATCTAAATGAATAAACAAACAAACAAAGAAACAAACAAAGAAACAAATTATGTATGTATGTATGGGGAACAGTAAGCTTAGCTTCTGAAGGAATCCACACACATCTTGGAAAATTGACTTTTTTGTCTAGCTCTCCCCAAACCACACAGCCAGTGTGGTCACTGAATTTCTTATAGATTAAGGATTCTGGGACTTGTAGTAAAAAGAGGCAAAGTAAAATGTTCAAGTTCTGAGAAGACAGTTCTAAAGAGACATGAAAAGAGCCATCACTACCAGAATATATAAGCTTATTTCTTTTGTCCAGCTATCAGAATGTTTTTTTAAAAGTACTGCAATAAAACCTGCAAAATCTGTTTATCCACAGATGAAAGCTGGACAACATAAATGCGGGCGCTATTGATAATCACGCTTTTATCATTGCTTTCAACTCTCTGAAAATAATGCAACAGTAATCTTATCTCCAATCTCTGTTAATTCCGAAATAGCAGAAGCCATTTGTGCAAAGGTGGCCTTTAAGGATGTTGAACTGGATCACATGCTCAAGTTAGTGGCAAAGTGAAGGAGAACTGGTGCAGGCTGGGGAGGAGGCCGTTGCTTCCTCAGTTATTGACAGGTCTCCTCCTTCCTCTTTCACAAGAATTCACTGGGGTGGGGTGAGATGGGGAGGGGGACATGACTTTTTCAGGCAATGCTGTGTTTTTGCTGATAATGAGATTAGAACACACCACAGAGGCTGCAGGATGGCCGCTATGCCAAACCGAAGTGGAGCACAATAGGGAGCACAATAGATGTTACGCAATATGGGCTTGACCTGAGTGGGCCTCAGATGTTTAATGCTGCGGGCAAGACTAAGGAGTAGAAGTGTGTGCCTCCTGCATCGTATGATGGCGTGATGGCCCACCTCACCCTCCCCAGGCAGGCTGGGCCACTTACGGGGTTCTGCACACTGCCGGGGGCCTTCTGCAGCTCAGGTTCTCCAATCCAGCCAGGAGCCCAGCCGGCCCTTCCCTTCTCCTCAGGCAGCCCTCAGGCTGGAGAGACATTTCCTGCTTTTTTAAAATCAAATGTGAAGTGGCCTCCCTATAGGAAAGCAAGAAAGATAGGTGTAAGGAAATGTGTCAAATCTGCCATCTGTTTTGGAGATAATGGTGGTGGTAGTGGTGGTGGTGGTGAATATTGCTTAGTAAAGAAATGTGTTGCCTGTTAATAATATAAACTTTCACAAGAGCAACAATGAAGCACTGGCAGCTGCTTCCAGTGTTGCTACTATTTACATAATGTTTTATGGCGGTGGGCAACATGAAGTCTAAAGAAGCATTTTTTGACTTCTGCTCCTGGCATCCCTCACTGCTGGCTATGCCAGGTGGACTAATCAGAGGCTCCTAGTTTGGCCACCTCAGTTTTAGATCCTAGGCATAGTGTTAAGAGGAGCCCATTTATGTTGCCATAATAAATAATTGTGTCGATTCTGAGGCATGGTGATCCTTTCCAAGCCTTTTGAGGTAGAGAATGCAAAGAGATGGTTTACCGTATCTTTGCTCTGAGGGTGCCCGGGGACTGGGCAGTTTGCCCATGGCTTCACAGGCTAGCTCTTCTTAGGAGGCACAGTAGGGAATTGAACTTCCAACTTCTGGCTCCACCACCAGATATCTAAACCACTACAGATCAAAGGAAGGAAGGTAATCAAGTCCAACCCCCTGGTCAGTGCAGGGATCCAAGTGACAGTATCTGTGTTACTGAGAGAATAGAAAAGTTCCTTTCGTGGACCACAACTCCCAGAATCTACCAGCCAGACAGTTTGGGGATACTGGGACTTGTGGTGCAGAAGAATGACCTCTTGTCTTTGACCTTTCCAGTCCTTTGGACTACAACCACAGAAGATGGAGAAAGTTAATTTTTTGGATTCCCTGACCAAAAAAAAGAAAGAAAAAGCAAGCAAGCAAGCAAGCAAGCAAGCAAGCAAGAAAGAAAGAAAGAAAGAAAGAAAGAAAGAAAGAAAGGAAGGAAGGAAGGAAGGAAGGAAAAGAAAAGAAAAGAAAAGAAAAAAGAAAAAGAAAAAGAAAAAGAAAGAAAGCATGGCTGCCGAGTCCTGTGAGCGGCAGTCTAAATATGCAGATTTTCTGGCCTTTGCAGTTCACACAAGCTCTTAACTTTTGGCTATGCTAGATGTGGCTGATAAAAGTTGTTGGCCAAAACATCTGGAAGGGCAAAGTTTCCCCCTCCCTGCTTTGCAAACCTGGCCCAAACAAGCACAGAAATCTGCACAGCATCCCCTGTGTCGTGATTCTTCCCTCGACCTTATCTGTTCCCCTTTTGGCTAGAAGATAACTTTCCCCTCCTCCCTTGGTTCTTGGCCACAAGATAGGAGATGTGCCAGAATCCATGTGCAGCCAAACAGAGCATCTATGAGCAACTATTATCACCCTCTGAAGGATTGTTGGCATGCATCTTTGCCTAGTTTTCTCAGGGAGCTTCCAGTGAAATCTGTGCCAAAGGCCCTAACCTCCTGAGCCAACTGGTTTTTCAAGTTTGGCTGCAAAATTAATACATGCTAATGTTCACTGTTTGAAATTCAAGTCATAAACAGCTCACCTGCAAATTGTTTGTTCTTTATGTTGTCATGTTAGGAGAGTGAAATTGGAAAGTAGACTTAATGCTTCGCTATCTGCTGATTCCAGAATAATAAGAGTTGCTGTTCATTATTTTAGATGGGTAAATGTGTGTGTGTGTGTGTGTGTGTGTGTGTGTGTGTGTGTGTGTGTGTGTGTGTGTGTGTGTGTGTGTATTTTTCAACATATAAGACTATATTTTTCTCTAAAACTGCTAGGCTAAAAATTGAGAGTTGTCTTATATGTGGGAGTAAGCCAAGGAGAGAATCATGCAGTTGTGAATTTTGGGTTGGAAAAACGGGGGTGCCTTATACATGGAGGCATCTTATAGATAGGAAAATACAGTAAATTTCAATATTCAGTGAATATTGCTGATTTTTTTAATATTCATTGCTTCGTATTTGTCAGGTACAGAAAACCCAATGAGTATGAAGGGATGAATATTTCTCCTTTTTATTCATCCCCATTTTTTCCCTCTTGGGGTAGTTGCAGTCACCACCTTTGCAAAGGTCAGTCTTGTTTCCCTCAGGCCCTAAGGGAAACCTAGCAGCCATCTTTGCAAAGATGGATGCAGTGATGGTGGCCTGGACACTGGCAGAATCAGCAACCAAGGTGGGAGGCACCTGAGGGGGGACTTTGGAGTTCTGGTTTGCGGGGGGGGGGAAGTTGTGGTTCTTGGTTCTTCAGCCTTGACAAACCACAATGAACCACAAATTTGGCAGTTTGTCCCCAATTCTAATCCAGAAGGTCCATTCCAAGACTGAAGTTCTAAGTAAGGTGATGGTGATAGTGGAAGGCATGAGCAACTGCGGCATTGGGGGAAAGGGGTAATTGGTGGTGGTAAGGTAATTATGAGTGAGGCCAGACTTTGTAAAAGATCATTCTTAGCTTGTTATTAGCCCATAGGTTTGGAAAAGAAAACATGGCACTGAAAATTCCCTAACAAAGAATTTGGACAAAACAGCAAAAAAAATAAATAAAGTGAAGAGGACAACAACAACAACAACAACAACAACAACAATAACAATAATAATAATAATAATAATAATAATAATAATAATAATAATAATAATAATAATAATAATAATAATAATAATAATAATAATAATAATAATAATACACTTTATTTCTTTGCCGCCTTTCTCCCTGAATGGACCCAATCGGCTTACAGTACTAATTCAATACAATTAACAAATTAAAATCAAGACAGATATATTAAAATACATTGAAATATTTAAAATATTAAAGATAACAAAAACATTTAAAAAGAACAATAAAAACACTATAAAAACAACACCAAAACAACAGCAGCAACAGAGTTTAAAAGGCCCCAAGCCAATAAGACTGAATATTAAGATGTTATAATTTTTTTTAAAGGCTGGAGGCTCAGAAGGCTTTCCTAAATAAAAAAAAGTCTTAAGGCCTTACTTAAATATTTTCAGGGAGGAGGCAGTTCTCAGCTCAAAGGGGAGGGAGTTCCGTAATACCTACTGAAAAGACCCTGTTTCTTGCTGCTTCCCCTTGCACTTCCCTGGGCAGTGGCACTCGTAGAAGGGCCTTCTCCGATGACCTAAGGGGATGGACTGGATTATATGGAAGTGCGCGGTTTCTCAGCTGTCCTGGTCCCAAGTTATATTGGCCTTTAAAGGTCATAACCAGCACCTTGAATTGGGCCTGGAAACGAATGGGTAGCCAATATAGTCACTGGAGAAGCAGCCCAACAGAGTCAAACTACCTAGCTCCAGTAACTACATGGGCCACCGCATTCTGTACCAATTGTAGTTTCCGAATCATCTTCAGGGGCAGCCCCACATAGAGCACGTTCCAATAGTCTAACCTTGATGTCACCGTGGCACGGATCACCATGACCAGGTCTGCATGATCCAGGTACGGCTGCAGCTGGCGCACCAGCCGAAGCTGGGCAAAAGCCTCCCTGGCCACATCCACTACCTGAGAGTCCAGGAGCAGCTCTGAATCCAGACTGACCCCCAAAATGTTGTAGCACCTTAAAAATTAACTGCAATATTTTAATGTGAGCTCTTGTGGACAAGCCCACTTTTTCAGATTAGAATTTGGAGTGTACAGTAGTATTTAATTATTTTTTATTTCTCCTTTTTTTTAAAAAGGAAGTAAGGCTGCGTCTACACCAGTGTTGGCCAAACTTCAGCCCTCCAGATGTTTTGGACCACAACTCCCGGAATTCCACTCTTGATGGTTATAATAATGTAGTGCCTTTAAATTATCATTTAAAAGAAATGCAGAAAGACAATGAGGGGGGAAAGTGCTACACCTCAAATGTTTACATCCATCCCTATTCCTTATGCTACTTTTGAACCTCTTTGAAATGTAAACAAACTCCTTTACCAAAGTCAAAAGTGGCAACATAAGTTGCTCACTTCTTCCACCAAGCCTTGTGTTGGACTCTGCCACTTTGCAGAGTTTCAAGGGACAGCCTTTTTTCCAGGATGAGCTGGAGATGTCAGGTATTTTGCCAGGGAGCTTGGGTAGGATGAGCAACTGCTCTGCTTTTGCACCACGGCCCTTTCTCTTGAATCAGGTTAAGAGCCTAGTCCTCAAGATAAAGCTGGGTTGAAAGAGGGACCCAGGAAGCTGCCTTCTGCTGAGGCAGAACCTTGAGTGTCAAACCAAACCTTCCAGGGTCTCCGACAGGTGCCTTGACCTAGACCAGTGGTGGCAAACTTCAGCCCTCCAGATGTTTCGGACCACAACTCCCAGAATTCCAAGCCTGTATTGCCAATGACAAAGGACTGTGGGAGTTGTGGTCCAAAACATCTGGAGGGCCAACGTTTGGCCATCTCTGGTCTATACCCTTTATATTTACAGTTCCAAAGAAGTTGCCAGTCAGCAGTTTGGTTGCTGCATTTCCCATCAGCAGAAGTTTCTGAATTGTCTTCTGGGCACCATAGTTTAAAAAGGACATTAAGAAGCTGCATCCAGAGGAAGTCAACCAGAATGGTAAGAGGATTGGAAACCAATAAGTAAAGGTTGAGGGAATGTGGCATATTTAGCCTGGCGAAGAGAAGGCTGAGAGGCTGAGATGACATCAATCTTGTAGTCTTTGAAGGGGTGTCATGTGAAGATGGAGTGGGTTTGTTTGTTTTAATCTCAAGAGGATATGCCCAAAAATAATAGTTTTGTGTTATGAGAAAAGACATGTCAACTAAACTGTATGGACATATTCCTTACAGAGAGAGCCATTGAGCAATCAAATCAATTGCTTCAGAGGGTGGTGGACTCTCTTTCAATAGAGATTTTAAAGCAGTGGTTGGATGGCCACCTGTGTGGACTTCCTGCATTAGCGGGAGTTTGGACTTGATGACTCTCATAGACACTTCTAGTTGTACAGTTCTATGGTTCTGTAGAAAGAACAACTGGAGACTTGGTATATCTGTTCAGAAAGGTCAAATAAAGGACAACCAAGTGTCAACATTTCCAGTGTCTAACACCATTCCAAAGCTCGTTTATCAGTGGGTTACGTCAATGAGGTGCAATGTGTTGTTTGAGGATTTGGGAGATCTGGATTCAGTATTTCACTGATCCATGCAACTGGGTAGATCTGGGCCAGTCATTATTTCTTAGTCTAGCCTACCTTGTAGGATTGTTCTGAAGCTAATCTGGAGGAGATAAATGCACACACCTTGAAGGCATTGGAGGAAGTCTAGTCAATGGCTGGAATCTTCTTGGCATGGCTCCATATGCAAGAGACTGATGATGCAATCATCTGCAACCTTTTATCTTTAATTAAAAAGTTTCCTATTCCCCCACCCCACCCCCACCACCCCATCAGCTGGCAGCACCTGCAGTAGCAAGTTTTGGACATTAAAGGCTCCGTCACATGCCAAGGCTCCCACGGCTACCCCAAGTTGGTAGGGAGCCCTAGGTAGCTTTGGAATTCGATGGGGGAGGGAGGATAGGATCTCTCCATCATGCCCTCTTCTCTAAAGCAAATGTTGGTGGTTTGTAGGGCTGTCCAAACAGGTTCAAAAGTGAGTAGAGACTTTTTATGAATCAACACATAAAGGGATAAGAAATGAAAAAAATATTTGTGTGGTGTCTGTGAAGAATCTTAGTCATCCTGGTGAGTTTATCGGGAAGTTGAGTAATGGCAACTGGACTATTTTTCTTGAGAGATCGAAATGTTTCACTACTCGTCCAAGCAGCTTTGCCATTCTGAGGAAAGTTAGTGGTCACCAGTAAGGCCATAGCTAACAGCCCATACTTAATGGGTGTTGGGAAAGGTTGCATAGGTGGGACTTTCACACACCTTAGGCCCTTGTCCACCTAACAAGCCTATTCAGGCCACTGTCCAACTTATGAGCCTATTCAGACCAAGGTGATGTGAAATGAAAGTGAACTATAAAATGGAGGACACACCACTAACTTTCCAAAATGTTTCGAATGCTCAAGAAAAGAAGTCCAGTTGCCATTGATCTGTGTGGGTGTGTTTCCTGTAAACTTCTACTCCTAGGCCACGGTCAGGTCTAATGATGACTGCACAATCCAGGAAAGCCAGCCTGTTGTCTTGGGTGTCTTCCCTAGTGAACTTAATATTAGGATCCACTGCGTTGATGTGGTCTGTAAAGGCCTGTACTTCCTGCGTCTTTATTTTAACCCAGGTATCATCTACATACCTGAACCAGTGGGATGGTGTTGTCCCTGGGAAGGTGTTGAGTGCCTTCTTCTCCACTTCTTCCATGTATAGGTTTGCTACAATTGGTGACACTGGGGAACCCATGGCACAGCCATGCTTCTGTCTGTAGAAGTCCCCTCTGTACATGAAATATGTGGCGTTCAGACACAGGTCCAGGAGCAGGCCTATCTGATCTGGGTTGAGGCGGCTTCTGGAGGTGATGGTGCTGTCTTCTCTTAATCTTCTCTTTACCATTATTAGCGCATCAGTGGTGGGTATGCTGGTAAAGAGATCAATACTTACTGTTTGACTCCCACCATCCATTACAACACAAACTAGGAGTCATCAGGACTCTAAGCCACAGAGCAGAGAGCATCCCCACCTCCTCAGAAGCCAAGAAGAAGGAAGACAGGCACCTGAAGACAGCATTAAGGCCTGTGGATATTCAAGGTGGGCCTTCAACAAAGCAGTGGGCCATCTCAGAAGAACAAGGGATCAGTCTGAGACCCAGACCTGACGGAAGAACCTGGTCATTCCCTACATGGCGGGAGTGTAGGAGAAGCTTAAAAGGATTTTTGGCAAACACCACATCCCTGTTTATTTCAAACCCATGAACACACTAAGGCAGAGACTTGTCCACCCAAAGGATCCGATACCAAACCATAAAAGGAGCAATATAGTATATGCAGTCCAATGCAGTGAAGAGTGTTCAGACCTCTACATTGGAGAAACTAAACAGCCATTAAACAGAAGAATGGCCCAACATAGGAGAGGTAACAGCTCAGGACCAGAATCAGCAGTACACCTCCATTTGAAGGAAAAAGGCCACTCTTTCAAAGATGAGGATGTACACATATTAGACAAAGAAGAGAGGTGGTTTGAGAGAGGAGTAAGGGAAGCCATTCATGTTAGCATTGAAAATCCCTCCCTCAACAGAGGTGGTGGGCTCCGGCATAGTCTATCTGCTACTTATCAGGCTGTACTTTCCAAACTACCCAGGCAAATCAAGGAGCCTTCACCACCAGGTCACAGCTAAGGACCCATTCTTGATGGGTTTCAGCACCTTAGGCCATTGTTTACCTTAAGGCCATGGACACTAATGTCTCTCTAACGAGCCTATTCAGGCTTTGTTCATCTTATGAGCCAATCAGACCAGGGGACAAGAGGTCAAGCTGACTATAAGAAGGTCTCTTGCACTAGCTGTATTCAGACCAATGAAGCTGTTTGGATGAACAGCGAAACGTTTCTATCTCTCAAAAAAGAAGTCCAGTAGCCATGACTCAACTCCCAGTTTCTTTCTCAAGGAAATGATCCTTATTTGCTACCAGATCCTTGTGCCCTTCAGAGCATGTATTTATACAAAAATGAGTGCAGCTGACCCTGAAAAATTCAGCTTCCCTGCCCTTGAGCAGCCAACCTCATCAAATATAAGTGCAAGAGGAAGGAAGCCGGGCAAGGTCACTAGTGTAAGGAATGCAAGCATAGGCTTCATTTTGAACACGAGTCTCCATTACACTAATGAGAATAGTGCTTCTTTAGCGGTCATGGTTTCACTGAGCCACATGCCATTCAAAGCAAATATTCCAAGTTGCTCTAGACGCCAGCTATGTCACCATCATTTCTTAACATCCCTTAACAATTCTGCCCTCCCCAAACTGGAATAAACTGCAGGCTGGGGCAAGAAGGATAGAGCAGTGCAAATGCAGGCTTAATTATGGTGAAACCCACCAAGAGAAGCTGAACCAATAGATTGGGTCCAAGGTTGGCTATTATCCGAACTAGAGATGGGTACGAAACGAACTTTTAGTTCGTTTCGTTATTCGTTTCATTACCTGGCCGGAGCTCCAGGAGCGTTGGAGGGACTGTCTAGTGCCCCCTACGGAGCCCTGGCTGCAGCCGGGCTGGGCAGCAGTAGACAATCCCTCCAATGCCTATGGAGCCCTGGCTGCGTCCGGAGCTCCAGAGGTGGTGGTGGGACTGTCTATTGGCACCTACGGAACCCTGGCCGCAGCTGGGCCAGGCAGCAATAGACAGTCCCTCCAACGCCTATGGAGCTCCGGCTGTGGCCATGGCTCCATAGGCAGCAACGGGACAGTCTACCACCACCCGAACCGATTCAGATTCATATGAATTTTTTTTTTAAAATTTGTACGAACCCGAACCCAAACTGAACCAAGGGTGGGCCTGAATCAGACGAACCCGAACCATGGGTTTTCTGATTCGTGCCCATCTCTAATCCCAACATTTTAATCATCTTTTTATTCATTTTTTTACCCGATTATTCCACGATTTGCTGTTCCTGTTCTTAAATTATTTTATGCCAATAAATGTCTTTGTGATTGATTGATTGATTGATTGATTGATTGATTGATTGATTGATTGATTGAGCTGAACCACCAATGGTTGCATTTGGGGAGGCATGGGTAGGCAAACTATGTATAGTGGTTGATCATAGAAATATCTGTTGTCTTCAGCAGAAAGATGCAAAATGGGCTGAATCAGTGGTGTTTTTAGGTGTAGGGTTTTTTAAAACAATAATAATTTTCTTATGTGTCTGTATTTGACAACATCAGTGAGGGACAAAGCTATCTCAATTGCCCTTGAGCGGCCTGGACTCCTGAATTGATCACACAAGTTTCCTCCAGTAGTATTGGGATTAAAACAAGGAGGAAGCACTCTAGGAGAAGATTAACAGCTCAGACACCAATGACAGCCCAGTTCTCTGCTGGGTAATCTGACCACTGAATCCCTGGGAAGGGCTCAGAGTAAAGTCATTGAAGTACTGTACCTATCCTTGCAGCAGCTCAAGAAGTCACTGTACATTTAGGAAGGTGCTGTATTTCATTTGGGTTAGCCATTGCATTTAACAATAACAATAATAAGTTTCCCTTTTTATCTCACTCTGTCTGGATTGTGTATGAACAAGTCTAGATTCATAAATGTGTTTTTTTCTTGCTGACACTTTGATTGGATCGGTCTCAATAGAACCAGAGAGTATCACCTCCTCCTCCTCCTCCTCCTCCTCCTCCATTTCCTCCTCTTTTTTTCTCCTTGTTGGTGTACCACCAAGAAAACCTAATTTAAAAAAAGTTAGAATCATAGAATCATAGAATCATAGAGTTGGAAGAGACCTCAAGGACCATCTAGTCCAACCCCCTGCCATGAAGGAACCCCATCACAGTATTTCCGACAGATGGCCATCCAGCCACTGCTTAAAAACCTCCAAAGAAGACTCCAACACCCTTTGTGGAAGCATATTCCACTGCCGAACAGCTCTAACTGTCATGAAGTTCTTCCTAATGTTCAAATAGAATCTCTTTTCCTGTAGTTTGAAACCATTGCCCCGAGTCCTAGTCAATGAAGCCATGGAAAACGAACCTGTTCCCGCTTCAATATATGGCTAAATGGGACTGTTAATGATAGGGACTTTTGCATGCCATTAATGCATAATCACTAAGTCTGAAATACGTCTGTGAAGATTCTCAGTCATCCAGGTGAGATTATCTGGAAGTTGAGTCATGGCAACTGGACTTGATCTCTAAAGAAAAGAAGTCCAGTTGCCATGACTCAACTTCCAGATGTAAGTCTGAAACAACCCAGTGGCACATAACACAACTCATGCTGGCACCTCAAATAATTCCTAACAGTACTGCTGATTTTATCCTAACACAGCCTTCCTCAAGCTGGTGATCCCCAGAGGGGTTAATCTGCAATTCTCATCCTAGCTAACAAATGGATGTGCTCCTGGGATTCTATGATTTTTTGAAATATAAGCACACTGAACTCTCTATTTAAGGGTTACCACATTCCCAAAATTAATGGCATTCCTATTTTCTATATTCGTCTTGGGTTTCTACAATGCTAATCTGAACATGTTCAAATGAAAGGAGAGCAAGTTGGTTAAGGCGATCTCTAGAACAATTGAGAGCAGGCGGGCTGGAATCTGTATGGCAAATAATTTGGACACAGATGGAAGTCCTGGAGGTACTTGCACACCATGGGTTGGTCACAATGAACATGACAAACAAATAAGAGAAAGTACTTTTTCACCCAGAGGATCACTGGTCTATATGGAACTCCCTGCCAGAAGAAGTGGTGGTAACAGCAGTCAGCCTTGACAGCTTTAAAAAAAGATTGGACAAGTTCACGGAGAACAAGGGTCTCAATGGCTATCATTATGGATGCTTAAGGACAACCTACGGGTTGGAGAGATAGGCAGGATCTCTCTCAATGCCATTTGCAGGGAATCATAAGACATCTGCTTGGGAATACCCTGAAGCAAATGGTGAGCCGGTGTGTGAGACAGAATGCTGGACTGGATGGGCTGTGGCCTGTTCCAGCAAGGCTGTTCTTATGTTGTACTTGTTATGAATGGGGGAGTCAAAATAGTGCCGGTGTGTTTCATTTGTATTAACTATAGGGGTATGACAAGACGCCGTGCCTGTGTACTCTAAGTCAAACTCACAATAGTCCTTTTCTGGATGCCTGAATACTGCTTCTGAATGTGAGCATCCGTACAAAAATTAGGGATGAGGTTTTCCATGACCCTGGACAGAGCTAGGGGTGGTTATGTCCAATTCCGAATTTCATGTAAAAAAGCCAGCCAAACTGGCATGTGAATCTGATGTCATCACAAGCGGTAAGAAAACATCTTCCAGTGCATTTGCAGGCTGCAGCCTATCTTGAAGAACAGGGCAATGCAGTTCCCTCCTTTTGCTGCTCCTCCTTGCCCCAAGCATCTACCCACTAGAGGTTGTCATATCACTTTCCTTAATTGCAGGGCCAGTCCTGATAAGGGTATGAAAGTATACACTCTTCCTGAATTCTACTGCTTTAAACTGTAGGTGGGAGATCAACAAGATTGCCAGATAGACAACCAGATGACTCTCCAGACCAAACTAGCATATATGATAAACCAGCAGTGCATTTAGAAGATGATAGTTGGTTCTCTTCAGTGACATTGATACCTGCCTAAGTTTCATACCTAAATAATCATACTTAGAAAAAAAAACCTGTGTTTTTCTCCCTTGACCATTCATAAAACAGGTGAAATCCTGTTCTGAAGTTGTAGAAATGGTGTAAATTTTGGAAGCAAATGGCCATGAATTAAGAAATAACCATAGCCATTTCCGTTGCATGATGAGTCCTATGACTCATTGTTGTTAGCCGCCCAGAGTTCCCCTTGGGAAGATGGGCGGGATACAAGTCTAACAAATAAATAAAATAAATAAATATGAGTCCTATGACTGAGCATGAACAGATCATGCCTGGGGAGATTTCTTATTCACAGTAGTTGGGACCTAAAAGTTGTGCCATTTGTGACATACCTCAACAGGATTTTGCCTATGTACAGTATTTTCCCATGTATACTATATTTTTGTCTAAAATTGTTACATTAAAAATTGAGGGCCATCTTATACATGGAAGTAACCCAAGGAGAGAGTGTGAGGGTTTGGTTCTCTCACCGGGCAGTTCCAATCCATAAAAGAGTCGAGAGCCATCATTTAACTGAACATTGAAAGGCTTTTTATTTCTTACAGCAGTAAAATGACCGTATGCATTATCTTCAGGTGTTCGCAGAAACAGAACAAACTCTTTAACATTCAACTTGTCAAATAAAGGTTCTTCATAAATAACGTTAACTAGAACTTGGCTTATTTCTTGTTCTCTCACTAGTAACGGTGGAGAGTGCTCAAACCCCGACCCAAATATTGGGTCCCGCAACACGGGTGCTTGGCCCATTGAGCTACAGGAGTACCTGGACATCCCTTCCTCCATTCTGTCTGAAACTTCTCTGACGTCTCAGGCCATCTAAGAGGCTTAACATGAACCGACCATACAAATTCTTCTGGTTCCTTTTCCCTCAACCTTCCTGTGCTGCCTTTCTCCTCACTTGCCTCAGTCTGAGTCCCGATATCTCTAACGGACCTCCTCCAACTGTCACTCTCCTTCCCCTCCTCCCATCTCATGCCCTCTGTTGCCCCGGCAACCCAGAATGCCTCGTGCAAGCCACTCTCACTGCTCCCTGCTTCTCACCCTGTTCAATCCAAACTCTGCATCATATGCACCCCCACGTCTTCACTCTCATTCACTCCTCCTCCTTCTTACTCTCGCATCTTCGCCTCGCCAGACGGCTCACTTTCTTTACATTCAACAGAGTAATCCTGCTCCTCACAGAGAGAACCACGTTGTTGCAAAACTGTAATTTTGGGCTGGAAAAGTGGGGATTATCGATGGAAAAATATGGTATTCTAATTCACAAATTACTGAGGAGAGAAGTCCCATAATATTGATGTAAAACAGGAACAGTTACTTAGTAATGGCTTCAGCAGCAAAGCTGCTGAGGGGAAAAGTTCCTCTTCATGCATCTTCTAAAGGAGACACGAGGTGAGCCAGAGGATGACTCTGGGCGCTTTTACACGACCCCTAAGATCCGCTGCCAACTTAAATTTGGACCAGAGATCTTGGGGGTTTGCTCCCCTTGCTGCGTTCCCACCCCTCCGCACTCCCTTGCTCCTGTCTGTGTGAGGGGAGGGAGAAAAAAAGGGAGAAAAGAATGCAGGCTCACCTCTGCTCTGCCTTCTCCGCTCTGCCCGGGAACTATTCCAGTCTCTTAAAGGGGCGGGGGGGGGGGAACAAACAAACAGAAGGAAGGACAACCCGGCACTCACTGCTTTGCAATCCGCATCAGAAATTTTTCACCTTCGGAGACCGGATACTTGGAAAATGCGCTGGGACGCGCTTAGGCGGGCGTGGTCGTACTTAATTTTTTAAAAAGTCCGGAGCTGGTGGGAAAACAATTTTAAGCTCTGCATCTGGGAGCACTTTGCCTCGGATTTTAGGGGTCGTGTAAACACACCCTCTGTGAACACAATGGGAGAGTTGCCAAGTGACCAGAAACAAATGAAAAAAACCTGCTGTGAGACATATCATGCGGATGTTACAGGGACAGCTGCCTCTGTCAAAGTCAAACATAAAAAACAGACATTTGAAATAGTTTAAAATTCAATTATTTGAATTATTTTAGGAACATTAATGCATTGTAATATTTTAAAACATTAGCATACACACAATTCTCTGTCATTGTAGAAATTAGTAAAGACATCAATTTGTTTGGGCAGAAAACAGGCAGTATCAATAACATAAAATCTCAATATTAACCACCAGCATGCTGTTCAAAGTATTTGTCGCCATAAAGATAATTTTTTTCAGATTAAAAAAACCCACTACACTATCATTCCACGTTTACCCAAGTGATGGTGGAAGACACATAACCTTTTGTTCTCTGCACTATAGAGAGTATACTGCACTGTTTATGGTTAGAGACAGATGGAAATACTGCCCTGCCACTAGAGATGGGCACCTGAAAAAATTTTTTTTTATGGTTTGTCGGGCCAATTGCACAGTGGCAGATGGAAAAGCGCTCCAGAGGGTTACCACCACTATTGCCCAGTCAGAGGATTATTGGTTGCCCTCTCCCTTCTTTGGAAGAACTCTACAGCTCCCTCTGCCTTAAGAAGGGAAAGTACTCGTGTAGTGCAAAACAAGGATCTGGTGGCTTAGTGGATGCTGACGGGGGAAGTGGGTTGTTGGGTGCCTTACATAAAAGAAGACTGTGAGTATGGGATATGATAGCTAGGGTTATGTTTTAAATATTTGAATCCCAGAAGTCTCCATGTCCCATTGAAGCATGGGACTCCCACATGGTTTTCCATGGCTTCAGAGACTAGGATGTGGGGCAAGAAAAAACCCAGTCCGGCTCACTGTGACCCCCCCTCCAGAAAACTACAGGAAAAGAGATTCATTTTGAAACATTAGGAAGAATTTCATGCCCTGCGCCCTTAGTCAAGCAGGCATTTTCCCGCCTGCTTTTTTGGCCCGGGAATGGGTGGGGGGAGAGTTTAAAAGTTTTTTTCCTGTGCCGTCCGTGCCGCTTGCTTGCGCTTTAATTGCGGCGGCCGGCGGCCGGCGAGACTGGGCTTTTTGCTGGCTGCGAGCCTGCGGCGAGTCCCACCAGAGCAGCCCAGGACGGGGGATGAGGGGGGAGGCCGGGGACCTCCAGAAACAACCCTTCTGGTAGGTGCCCTGAGGCACGGCAGGCATTTTCCCGCTGCTTTTCGGCGGGAAGTGGAATATGCTGCCACGGGCATCGGGTCGCGGTGCAGACAAATCTCCTTCTTTGGAGGTAATTCCCGTTACCGTTTTTAAGCAGAGGCTGGATGGCCATCTGTCAGGAGCACTGTGATACATAAAGAAGGATATGATAGCTATGTTTAAATATTTTTTCCCTGCATGGCATGGTCACAAACTGGGGTTGGGCTGGATGGCCCTTGAGGTCTCTTCCAACTCTATAGTTCTATGACTCTATGATTCTATAATTCTATGAAAACATTCTCAGAGACCCATCACATCCATGACCAACCTTTGTTTTTGAATTATTACCATCTGGCAGATGACATAGAGAACAATAAAAAACAAAGACAAACAGATTGAAAAATAGCTTTTATCCTAGAGTTGTAACCATATTGAATTCTTCTATGTAGTGCAATATTAATATACATTAACTACTTCTGTATAGGGCAACATCAAGGCGTCACATTGTGCAATGGCAATAGAATGTGAAGAATGTGAATGTGAGGGGTGTCTTTTACATGTTTTATGTTTTTATGTGTTTTATAATGTGCACTGGGAATGGCATTTAATTTCATTGTACGGAAGTACAATGACAATAAAGTTCTTCATCCATCCATCCATCCATCCATCCATCCATCCATCCATCCATCCATCCATCCATTCACAATGGTGAAAGTGATTGCTGTAAAGAAATTGTGGCCTCTTTGCTCATTTGTATGGTTTTGCATTTATTTTTTGCCCTCTGGTCCAGAAAAAAAGTCTCTTAAGGACAGGTGCCTGTGCTTGCAGTTCAGCAGCACATGACTGAGGTGCAACCAATACCCATGAAAAAGGCAAAGGTCCTCTCCATTCCTCTTTTCATGGGACACAGCTCAGCCTTACAGGCTGCATATCCTATGCTACTCATCCTTCTCACCTGGGCTGACCTTTGGCCACCTTCTAAAGCATCTTTCCAAGACACTCAAGTTTCGAAAGCCGGTCTTTGATGTTCTTGATTAAAACGGGATGAACATATCCCTACTGAGCAAGGCGCTCACTAATTTGGTAATCTGCCTGTGAACTCACTAGACTTGGAGGACATGACTCCTGAAGATAAATGTCGCTTTATCATTTTGGGCCATATTTTGTTGCCTGACACATCAAAGTGATGCCTTGCAAATGCCACCGTGGATAAAGCAACCCAGTGAGAATTTTTCATATCATTTTGCATCATCTAAAAACACTCCCACAGAGGCAGTGTGTACATCACTTGGTAAACATGCAATAGTCAGGTCCTCAGGGGTTATTATGCTTTGTCTTTTCAGTACTCCAGGATACATGATAACCACCTGTGTTCTTTAACAGGGTGGCATTCTCTGTTTGCAGAGCTGCCGAAGGACAGTCCTCTTTTGGAAGTTGACCTCTGTTCTGAGAACTGTTCAATCCAAATGTGTTTTAAAGTTACAGAACAATTCATTGAGGTATTAGTGACTCACTGTTTATTCCTGCTGGAAAGAATGGAATAAGTCTTTCAGTATTACCTCTGCATTCTCTGTCCCTGTTTTCTGCACTGTTTCCTCCTGGTCTTCTTTCCCGGAACTGAAGTTAGTGGTGCTGTTACCAATTCTGCTGCAGCTGAGGCTATGATCGCACACACAGGACATTGGCTAGAAGAAACAAATCCCTTGACAGTAAACTTAGAGGATTTAATCAATAACTTTGTAGCAAGGAAAGGAAAGGAAATGTCATCTCTGAGGCAATGAGCATGATCTCAGTTGACGCCAACTCAACGTCTTCCTTAGTTTTGCTTCCTTTTCCCTCACTTGTAATCTTGTCACACCTTTTGTTTGTTTGTTTGTTTTATCATTTAATACCGAGAAATGCTGGATTTAGCAGGGAGTGGAGGCAAGACGCTGATCTTCCCTGGGAGTGCCTTTAAGGCTCTTTGCTCCACCCAGTGATCATCCTGGAGATGCAAAAAAATGTTCTAGATCAGAACATAGAACAGTTCATTTCTGAGTGCTCTGAAAAGAACACAGCGATTTTTCATAACCCCTGAGAGAAGTGACAAATGCGTTGCTGCAAGACTGTTTCCACCATCTTTACTTTTATATATGACTTAGGATAGAAGGAGCACTTATCAAATTTACCAATGGCACCAAGAGTTTATATTCCAGAAGACAGAATTAGAGTTTGTGGTGACTTTAAGAGATTTACAGGATGGGGCTAAAGCAAAATGGGTTTTAACAGGGAGGAAGTGTAAAGTTCTACATTTGTATGGGGTGGGGGGGAATCAGATGCACAAATATGGGACGGATGACAGTGATATGTGTGAAAGAGGCCTTAATAAATCACAACCAACTTAAACATGAGTCAGGAATATGATGTGGTGGCAGGTCAAAAGAAGTACTCCTATCACTCTAGTCTGCTTTGGTCACCATTGTCCTGTAATACTGCAACTATAGATTTGTCAGCTTAAGAAGATTGCCCATAAATTGAAGCATACGTAGGGGAAGGTGACCAGGATGGTGAAATACCCGGTCCTTTCAGCTCAATAAATAAATAAATAAATATACTCTTTTCCTTCTTCTTTCTCTTTTTCTTGACATTAATTTGTCCCCCCCCCCAGTGAGCCTTAATATGCCCAAAGTATGATAGTCTCAGTTTAGCCATTTTATCTTCTAATGACAGATCAGACTTAAGTTACACATTATAAGAAAGGAGGATGTATATCACAAAAATTGCTGAGGATCTGATTTGCATAGAATTGCATGGGCTAATGTATATGTTCTGATGCAAAATAAGAAGTGGTTTTAATCCTCGAAATACAATTATAGTATATCTCACTCTAGAAAGAAACTTAGTGACCCAAAGATCTTGTTTCTGTTGCTGTCCTGGTGCTCATTCTGGATGGATGAAACTAAAATCCTGAATCTCTTACATCATGGTTTTCCTTATTTAACTTTTTAATTTATTAACAATATTCACAATGACAACATTAACATTACAGTGCTCTAAATGCATACATTCATGTATTTCTCTATGCTTTCTCCCTCCCACCCCTCATCCCTTCCTGCAGAGTCATATTCAAAATCTTATGAAGAAGCTTTCCTGGGACAATTATATTCCAAGTATTTTATAAAGACCAACACATGTTGTATTCTTCAGGAAATCCCTTATTATCTATTCCATTCTCCTGTGACACACACCTTTCTCCCAATGATGGGACCCAAGGCAACATTTTAACACTATTTTAAAAGCTCACAATGGTAAAACAAATGATGCTAGATACAAAATAAATGACAGATTAAAAAGCAAGTAAACTATCATAATAATTAAAAAATCCTTAAGTATTTAAAGACATTTAAGAACTTTAAAAGCAACTTTAAAAAACAAAGACTAGCAAGATAGAGGACCATTTTTCATAAAAAGCAGCCACCTTCTCTTTAGGCCTTGCAGTGACTGCTGTTTCGAAATATGGACAATTTAGTCCAGGCATGTCACGCACACCAGGTAGAAGCATAAGGAATAGATATGCTTTTCCACTGTTCCAGCTCTCCAGGAGAGGGGAAGGAGGCTTTGAACCAGCAGAAAGTTAGTTTATTGTGTAATTCAGCTGTAAAGGCTAGCCACTCATCTCCATCCATCTGACATTGGGGTTCCTTGGTTCAGCATGAAGATCTTTCTGTATGTATTGCTCCGATTGGCATGTTGGACCCAGGTGTCTCACCCTCCCGCTGTCTGCCCAGTGCCTTCCCCTTGCCCCTCGCTTTTGGGATACTGATGCTGAAGCAATCACACCAGTTTGAGCAAGGCAGAGCAACTGTGAACCAGCATCGCCTCTTGTGAGCTTCCTGATTGCACAAGCCATGTCCACAAAGCTGCAATGCCCCTCCTCCCAGCCCTTTTCCAGCCTAACATCTGGGTCATTGCTCTTTGCCTCCACCTCTTGGTCTCAAGGGTGGCCCTGAAAATTCAGAGCAAAGTCTTCTGCTTGTATACCACCCCATACCACTTCAAGTAGTCTCTGGGCGGTTTACAGTTTAGTTACAGTATGCAGTAGAGATGGGCACGATCAGGAAAAATGACGTTTCGAGTTGTCGTGTGTCGGAGCCGGCCCGTTTCGGCTCATTTCCGTTTGTCGCGAAATTTCTCAAGAATTTGTCATTTAGTTTGTCATTTTTTCGTCTGTTGTTAGTACTGGTTGGGGGGGTAGCGGGCTCCTGGAGGCACCTCTCTGGGGTGGGTGCCTCCTCTGGCCCGCTTCAAAGGGAAAGCAGGCTCCTGGAGGCACCTGGGGTGGGTGCCTCCTCTGGCCCACTATGAAGGGAAAGCGGGCTCCTGGAAGCACCTCTCTGGGGTGGGTGCCTCCTCTGGCCCGCTATGAAGAGAAAGCGGGCTCCTGGAGGCACCTGGGGTGGGTGCCTCCTCTGGCCCACTATAAAGGGAAAGCGGGCTCCTGGAGGCACCTCTCTGGGGTGGGTACCTCCTCTGGCCCGCTATGAAGGGAAAGTGGGCTCCTGGAGGCACCTCTCTGGGGTGGGTGCCTCCTCTGGCCCGCTACAAAAAGGTACGCATAGCCAATTGGATATGCATACCAAGTTGCAGTGGCAGGCAGAGGCACCTCTCTTTCTTTTGGGTGCCTCTACTGTGACTCACTGGACAGCATACTGGCATACTGGTGTACGGTGCACTTGGGCTGGGGCTGGGGAACAAAGTGAGAGAGGACCCCTATGGGCGCCCTCTGGCTCACTAAGAAGGGAAGTGTACTTGTGTGCAGTGCAATGCGAGTACACAGATCTGGCTTAGGGTTAGGGTTAGCGCAAGGGCTAGGCTTAGGGTTACGGGTAAGGTTAGGGTGAGTTAGTGGGGTGCACCTCTGGGTGCCTCTCTGACCCACTAAGAAGGACAGTGTACTGGCGTATGGGTTAGGGTTAGGGTTAGGGTTAGGGTTCGGGCTAGGGTTAGTGGGCTTTTTATGCCCGACTGGCACATCCCAGAAGTCTCAGTCAAAACCTGGCCAAGTGGCCATGCAATTGGTGGAATGGCTCCAAAAATTTGCATGGTCCACTCCCGTGGCCAGCCCATCATTGCGCAGGTGTAAAAAAATAAAAATAAAAATAAAATAAAATAAAATCAATGGAGACGTTTTGTTGCAAGAAAAACCCACTGCTGCTACTGTAAAAATTCAGGCAGTTTTAAAATAGCTATTTTTGCATGTTTCTGTGGTGCTTTGGTGTGTTTTTGGACCACAATTTCAAAATAAATATTGCGGGTCGCCCCATTTTGGATCCCCCGCCCGCACTGCATGGCATGGCGAGTTGGCGAGACAACAAGGATGCCCCCCACCAGAGCAGCCCAGGACAGGAGAGGGGGGGAGGCCGGGGACCCCCCCCCAGAAACCACCCCTCTGGTAGGTGCCCTCACTCAGGCAGGCATATTTTCGCCTGTTTTTTTGGCCTGGAATCGGTTTTTTTTAAAAAACTTTTTTTCTGTGCCTCTTGGCATCACGCGATCGCTGCGATGCCAGGAACGACAACGACAAATCAGACCCAATTTTTCTTTTATCAGTTCGAGTTCGAGTTCTGGCGGAGTAATTGTCGTTACCGTTTCCGTTACGTAACGGAAACGAGGAACGGAAACGGAAACGAGAATTTCGCCAAGTCGTGCCCATGTCTAGTATGCAGACTACACATTGCCCCCCCCCCGCAAGCTGGGTACTCATTTTACCGACCTCAGAAGGATCGAAGGCTGAATGAACCTTGAGACTGCTACCTGGGATTGAACCCCAGTTTGTAAGCACAGTTTTACCTGCAGTACATGCATTTAACCACTGTGCCACGAGGCAACAATCTACTGTCCATCTGGGAATCCTAACTCATCTGAAGATATGAAGTCAAATTTAACAAAAGTGTGGTTTTTTTAAGTCACAGAGAAAATGGCTAGATTCTTTCTACTTAGATTTCTACAAAACAGGACTCTCCCTCAGCAGCCTCTGTGAAGCTGCTGGCTATTATTTAGGAAGCTGATTTAAAGCAGTAAATTGTTAGTAGTTTAATTACTACACTTTTACTCCCACAGGGAGACACGTGCACGTTTTCTGTCTCAGAAGCTCAAATAATTTGGCACACCATGGATATTATGAACTTTGACTTGAAAAGGAGGACAGAGTTTGTTTTTTTCTACCTCAGGCAGAACAAACTGCTTGGGCCAGCCGAGCTGCTGCCTTAAGGATAAGAAGCATACGTTCATTTCCACGCAAGCCGCACCAATGTCAGAATCTCAGCTCTTGATACAACAGCAGAACCCCAAATTGTGGATTTGCAACACAACTGAGCCAACAGTAGAGCATTCTAGGTAGGCCTTAGATCTCCAGGACAAGTGAATCACACTTGTTCATCTAAAGCAGGGGTGAGGAAAATGTGGCCCTTGAGATGGGTCACTGAACTGAACAACCCTTACCACTGATAATGCTGGCTAAGGTAGACAGGAGTTGTAGTTTCCTTTGCCTATAATTGTTCTAAAGTCAAGAAATGTCTTTGAATCCTCCGTGTAGGAGAAGGCTGTTGTTTGTAGCCTGGCTTTGGTTCAAGCAATTAACATATATTAAGGGTCATGTCTTTGTGGCTCTCTCTCTCTCTCTCTCTCTCTCACACACACACACACACACACACACAGAGAGAGAGAGAGAGAGAGAGAGAGAGAGAGAGAGAGAGAGAGCTCTTGCCATAAATAAAGGCCTATGTGCCTGCACTCTCTCTCTCTTTCTCTTGCTCTGTGTGTGGGAGTTGATGGCATGGCATCAGCTTTGTGAAATCTCAGCACATGCCAAGAACAGCTGGAGAAGTTTAAACAAGTTCTGGGTGAGGTGAGTTTCATGGGCTGGGCAGGGACTAAAAGGTACAAAGCTACTGTAGCTGGTTGCCATCCAGAGAGTATCAAAAGCGGCAGGCTCAGCCTCTCTGTGGCTCAGGTGGCAGGTTCTTGGTGCCGATGTAAAGAGAGAAAAACAGCTGGATTGACTTCTTCTTGCCAAACACATGCCCACTGCTGAAACTAGGAATCGGTATGGCCTGGCTCTCATCTCTTTAGCGATGAGCCATTTATTATTTGTTAAAGAAGTGCTGAAAAGGAGAGATTGGAAAGTTTCCTTTTTGAACTATCACTCCCAGAATACCCATGGGTTGTCAAAACCTAATAACCCCCTCCTCCTTCCTGGAACACATGAGGGTATTTTTTTTTCCAAACATGCTTTCCAATTTGGGAGTGAGAGTAGGGACTCTGTATTCTCGAATGTAAGAAACTGCCACAAAGTTATGTGTTTCTTCTGCTAAGGAAACACTGATTTATGCAGTGCCTAAGGAATCTACGTGATTTTAGAGAGAGAGATGTGGTGCAGACAAGATACATTCATTCTCCTCTTTGAGGTTTAATGTTTACAGACCGAAGGGAGTTGCTAAAGAGGTTGGTCTCAGATACAATGCTGATCAAGGTGAAGGGCATGGATAGTAGCCAAGTACCAGAACCCCACCAGACAGCCGGAGTCATTTAACACTACAAGTGGGACAGCATTTTCTAGTTCCCTGCTGCCGATGGAAGCAGACCAGTTTAGGAGACCTTGGCCAAGCACGTGCAACTCATTCCTTTGTCAACGCTCCTTGCTCCTTCGCCAAGCTGGATCTAATGAGTGAGGGTGACCCTAATTAATTCTGGAGAGTAGCAACAACAAAAGGGACATAACAGGAAATCATAAAAAAGAAGAAGGGGCGATACTGAAACAAATCTGATGGAAACAGGCTGGAATCATCAGCAGCACAATATGAAACCAAGAGTAAAACCACCAGACTTATTGTATGAGATCCAGTCAAATGTAGCAGCTACCCCTTGTAGTAGCTAGGATATTTCAAAGCTGAAAATAGAATTTCCTAGATAAGCAAAGAGGGAGGCAGTATATTGGCTTCTGGAGCTCAGAAGAACCTGGAAAAGAAGAGAGAAGAGAGAAGAACCTGATCCATAAGGGGCATGCTGGGGTCTGGAGGAGAAACAGTCCATGGTAGAAAGGGATACTGACAATTGCTTCCATGAAGCTAGCACAGCTAAGGTGGGTCTGATGGACCATCTAGTACATTCCTCGAGGCATAGCGAGCTGTTGTTTTTCTCTTTGGGACACCATTCACCTTGACGGTATTACTACAATAATGATGATGGTGAAATGACAATTAAAAATTTACTGGAGAACACAAACACCAGCAATATCAGTTAGTTCATCTCTAAAGGTGCCAGGAAGGCTGAAGAGCTGCAGAAGGAGGAGAGACAAGAGTGTTGACTAATTAAGAGTAGGTCACACATTTGCTACAATTTCTGTCGTTCGATACGGCAGGATGTGTGGGCAGAACATGGTAACGTCAAGCAAGGAAGCCCTGGCTGTGCTTTACAGACGACAGGCCTACATTAGCAGGGCTTTCAGAGGGCTGTTGCCTGTTTGAAGGAGAATTAAGCTCTAGGGGTTCTCCAGTCCAAGTCTGCTTGAAGCCTAAAGACCTATTTGTTTTTATTAAGTCTGGGAAGGAAATCATAGAAACCATGCACCCAATCAGGTGGAGGAAAGTGCAGGCTTTTAAAACTCTATTTTAGTCTCCGAAGCAAGCACCAATCAGCTGGCATGCGGGGCTTACTTAGGGGACTAAAAAAAGTTTTAAAGCCCCCGCGTCCACCCCAATGGGCCCAATTGGGTGAGGGAAAGCATAGGCTTTTACAACCATTTTGGTGTTTCGTGCCCATCTCTATCCACAACCACTAATGACCCCACCCCAGCATGCTGGAGATTATCAACCCCTGTAGCACCCCAGCTGTACTCTCTGGAATAGGTCCTCCCAAAGCTTGGCTCCCAATCCCCAACTCTGAGAGCCTCCCAGGGAGGATACCATGATCCATGGTATCAAAGTCCACTGAGAGACTGAGGAGGACCAACAGGGACATTTAACTCCTGTCGGTCTCCCTCAGGAAGTCTTCATGCAGGGCGACCAGTGCTGCACCAACCAGGAACGTTTTCAAAGGTGAGTGCAGGTTAGGGGTTTATTTTTTATATATTTATTTTCTTTATATTTAATTTGTTTTCAACATCCTTTCTTATTTTTCAAACCATTTCTCAGCATGGGACAGCAAGCAAGTGTGTATAGGACTACAAATTGCACTTTATTATTGTCACATTAAAAACACAGACTAGAACTTAGTTGTTAGTCCCGAGCAGAGCAGATTCTGCAGCCAGGTACAGTGGACCCTTGTATAACAAACTGCTTGTATAACATAAAATTTGTACAACATAAAAATTCCGGAGATAGGAGAAATTTGCTTAACATAATCGCCTATGGGGAAAATCCATACAACATAAAAATGGGATCACTGCATTTTCAATGCATTCCTATGGGAATTTGCATAAAGGAAAATTTGCTTAACATAATTTCATTTGGAACAAATTAATTCCTTTATACAAGGTACCACTGTACTTAAACAACGGTGTGGATTTGGACTTCTAGCCAACTTCTTTTGTGAATTCTGGCATTTTGTGTGTACCGTATGTGGTTTATGGAACCCTAGAACAAATCATCTGAGTTTCCATTATTTCTTATGGAGAAATTTGCTTTGATCTAAGAGTGTTTTGGTTTACAATAATGTTTCCAGAACAAATTATGCTCATAAACCAAGATATTACTGTAGACTCATTTCTATCAATGGAACTTATAGAGGAATTGACTCACCAAATCCTGACTGATTCAATGGGCTCACTCTAGCTCGTTATACTGAAACCTAAGATTTCAATCAATTGTCACAAGACATTTAGAAAGAATCCTTTACTTGCGAAAACTAATCACAAAACAAAATAAGCTAATTTACGCAATCCTGGACATGACAGAAGCTCATGCTGTGATACTCAGATGCTCACAAACACTTTTCCTGTCATGGGTTACTTTGAATGGCTGTTTTGAGTCCTAGTTTCAAAATAAACAAAGGGAATAGCTAATTAATTGCTGGTTTTCAAACAGATGATCATTTGATTTACATCCTATTTTACCCACCAAGCTAGACTTAGGCCAGTTTACCGCAAGGTTATCGCTGCACAAGAGTGTAGTAGTGTTATTGGGTCACAAAGGAAATCAACAATCTATCAGTTAATTCCAAAAATGGGGACAACAAAAATGAAGCCAAACAAAACATTATAACATTGCGAATGATCTTCAGATCAGCACCAAATCAGGCATAGCTACACCAGGCAGTCTGTGCTCGGTGCCAAACTTGCTGGCATTTGGGCAAATGAATTTCAAGTAATTAGATTTTACAAGGAAAACAAATGACAGTTAACATACTTAGTTTTAAAACAAATCAATTATTAATTTTTGTACCTTGAAATAAAGGTTGTAGCTGCTCCAGGTTTTTTATTTGGAAGGAATCCAGGCTGCATGGGCTAAAATATTGATCCTCAAAAAAGCCCTTTAAAGTACAAAATAGTGACTATGTTGTAAACTGAACATACATGGTACACTCCAAAGCAGATATACTGTTGCACATACACACACCTTTGAGGGAACCATGGCACCAAGACATCCCCTCTGTACATTTTATAGCCGCTGGTGTGTAAGCCAGTATGCAGATGACACCCAATCCTACCTCTCTTTGCCACGTAAACCCAAGGAAACTGTTTCAGCTCTAGATACTGTTTCAGCTCTAGATAAGTAATGACCTGGATGAGAGGAATAGGCATGTAGCCTGTTCTGAATGTGTTACACTCCCTCTGAAAACACAGGTGCTCCTGGAATTGTCTATGAGCCTAGATGCACAGGTTTCAGCAGTGATCAGGAGTGCTTTTGCACATTTAAAACTAGTATGCCAGCTGTGTCCATTTCTGTAGTGGTCCGATCTGGCCACGGTAACATACTCCACGTCGGGCTGGAAGTATCAGGAAACTTTGGTGGATCAGGAAAATAACAGGAAAGTATCAGGAAGTATTAAGTATCAGGAAAGTATCAGGAAACTTCAGCCCTACAAGTATCAGAAAACTTCAGTGGAGCCAGGTTGCTTACTGGGGCTCATTACAGGGATTACATAACGCCCATGTTACAGGAGCTCCACTGGTTGTCGATCCATTTCTGGGTCCAATTCAGATTCTAACCCTAATTTCTAACTCATAAAGCACTAAACCAGGGGTTCCCAACATTGGATGGCCCAGGTGTTTTTTGACTGAAACCCGCAGAAACTCCAGCCAGCATATCTGTTGCTGAAGGATTTTGAGATTTGAAGTCTAAGAACATCTGGTTTGCCCACGGTTAGGAATCAGTGCCCTAAACAGCTTGGGTCAGAGCTATTTCAAGGGCCACATCTCCCATTATAAGGCTGCTTGAATATTAAGATCACCAGGAGAGGTCTTTCTCTTGGTCCCATAACTTTCACAGGGGTGTTTGGTGGGAACATGGGATATGGCCTTCTCTGTTGCTGCTCCCAGACTTCAGAACTCCTAGCCCAGGAGATCAGGCTGGCCCCATCTCTGCTGTCCTTCTGTAAGCAAGGAAAGACCTTTAAGGGGAAAGGTGGGGTAAATGTCTTTTCAATGAATAAATAAGCCATCTTTGAAATCTCATTCTGTTGGTTCCAATTTGTCAGCAGTGGTATGTAATGCCCAAGCGAAGCTTCAGGGTTTGGTTCATGTCCAAACAGCTGGATCCCAGAGGCTTAGTTCAGGAACTAGACCCTAAAGGATTCTCACAAACCTAATTGTTGTTGTTCTAATTAAAAACAAAGCACTCATAAAGCATAATAAAACAGAGGAGCTTTGAAAACCTGACAAGACACGTTCCCTGCCCCGAAGAACTTAGCAGCTGAATATGCCCAAACGATGAAATGCAAGATGAGATAGCAGGCCACAAATGAAAGGGTTTTTATTTTAAATAAAAGCCTGTGACACACCTATAGAGCCATTTCCTCTGGTTTTTACCACCCTAAAATGCAGTTCACAAAGCAGGTGTGATGAAAATTTGGTCACTGTGTGAGGTTGGAATACAAACACAATTTTTCAGAGATGGCCTGAATTGAAAATTTAGCTGCCCTGGGTCATTTTGGGGAGAAAGGTGGGATGGAAATGTTTTAAATAAAATAAAATAAATCTCCCTGATCTTTGCACTTGACTTTATTTATCTGGGGATCAGATGGACATAGCACTTGAATATGCAAATACAGTAGGACCCCAGTATCTGCTGGGGATTGGTTCCAGCCCTTCCCGTGGATAATGAAAACTGTGGATAAGAGAGAACACCAAAATCCCCCCAAAACTACTGTTTTGTGAAGATTTCTGCTTTACAACAGTATCTGGCTTTACAGAGGCTGCTTTCTTTGCAGTTGCTGAATTATTTATTTACTTGTTTCCTCTGCCAACCGTGGATAACTGAATCAGTGGATAATGAATCAGTGGATATGGGGGTTCTACTGTAGGTATGTAAGAAATGACCTTTTAGAGAAGAGACATCTATAATTCCAACAGAAAAGATATCTCCTCATACGGAGGAAAACTGTTCCCAGGTACCCTTTCTTCCTGTTCAGTCTGCTATACATCTCTACCCTAAGGTTCCCTCTAAGTGATGAAGCACAATGAAATGCAATGAGGATGTGTGCAGGTTTCTGTATGATTCAGGACCAAATTCTGCAGTTGGTAAATTACAAGGGAATGGATTTACATACACACATGTTAGTAAGGGCTATGTCACAGGGCTGGCTATGTCACATTTTTTACATTGTGGGCTGACTTTGGCTTAAATTTTACATCTCTGCTAATTAAAACTGCTTTGGGAAGAAGCTACACTAATTGACTCGTTTTCTGTTCTGTTTGAGGAGGTTACATTTTCAGTTTCTAGGCATCGTATTGCACATAGGTACTTGCACTTTGGCTAAATCAAAATTTAAGTTCCACATCTGCACTAAAGTTGCAATGCAGCACTAAAGTTACAAAAAAATAAACAAAAATTATTTTGGAAACGGAATGGTGTTCCTGCCCTCCAAAACCCACACCTGTCCACCAAGGCAGTATTTAATATGACTGGAGCATTCATATTGCCTGAAGCAATGTATAAAGACTGATATTAAGAACCAAGCCCCTGCTACCTGATAAAAAAACACACCCCATTTTGAAGCCTCTCAAAATCAGTTTCATCTGTGCATCATGTATCCTGGGATTTATGAATCGATTTAAATATTGCTAAAACGGATTGAACATCAGTTTTTATTGCAAACAGAGGAAAGAGAGTTTAATTTCCACACTAGAAAATGGCACTGTGGACCTTGTAATCCAAAATATTGTGAGCTAAACAAGTATATACATCTTTAGATGCACTGTTCTTAATCACTTCTCAGTATGTGTTGGCTCATGTCATGACTATCTCCAGGTGTCAGATTTAATTTCTAAGAATAGAAATGCTGCTCTTTCCTTTGCTTGAAAGGACCTGTGATGGAACTTTGTTTTGCCAAAACTCAGCATTTCTTACAGTAGTTGTTTAATAAATGACAACAATAGCACCACTCATTCAAAGGCCATAGGAGTACTGAGAATCTCTCTTTGTGCCTTTGTATTTTGTGTTCAGTGGCTTGTATGACTCCCTCTAACCCTTATCAAATACTGGTGATTAAGAGTGCAATGCTCTATCTGATGCTGTGAAACCTTCTACATATAGAGACTGTATGCCAAACGACTTTAAATAGTGAGGGAACAGCCTCCTCCTTTTAGCCACTTAGATATGATCCCAAGAATTTCTAAAGACTTCTCTATATCCTGTTCTCAAACAGAAGAAAGACCAATCTACCAAGGGAAAAGAGATCAAGATCCTATTAAACCTCACAGGGTATAGGTCATAGGATCAAACTTGTGAGATCAGGAGGAAGGATTGTAGAAAGGGATTTACTGCACAACGGAAGTCTTTTCTATGAGAAGGGAAAAGTGGGGTCTGATCTGAGGGAATCCACAAGCAGCTCAGATACATCTCTTGGTGATTTAATGTCTCGAACATGGGCTCCACCCATGAGCAAAGCCTTCAGTTTGTACAGCCTTAATTCAATGACAAACTTGGAGTTACTTTTCTTATTCATTCAAACATTGTCCATAGGTACCAAAGCCATGGTAGATGCCATCACCCCTCTATTGAGACTGGAACACATGTGACTTCTTTTTCCCTCTTTTCATGGCAGACAAACTGCTTAGGAGGGAGAGGAGAACGAGTCTGCCTGTAACCTTTGCTTCAAGAACACTGTGCCTTCAGTAAACGAATGAGGTGGATTGGTGTGGGAAGCTTGTGAAGACAGCAGAAGGGTGAGCTTTGCAGCGATCATTGTTACCTCTTAGGTCTTTCATCGGTGTGACAAGCTAACCAGTTTCAGGTTCTAAAGGATTTTTAAACAGGGTATGCATAGTTTAAGTTTAAGTAAAATTTCAATTTCAAATAAACGTGTCTCTGGTAAGCCAAAACCTGAATTGCTGAACACCATTTATTTCTGGTACGTTTGATCCCTGGTCCCAGGCCAACACATTAAATACTACTATAAACTGGTTTATGTCTCCTGGAATGCAATTAGACACCAACTTTCACGTGTTTTCACACCTCTCACTTGATGGGGCAAAGGCATTTTGCCTTTTTACAACTGCATAATAGGTAGTAGTTGACAGGTGAAGCTTTTTTCATGATACCCCTCCATGCTAAAAACCAGTTTATTTGTTGGTTCTACTGCCTCATATGCACCTGTTAAAGGCACCTGGCACACTTCTGTTTCTTCTTTATCTTTTGGCGAAGAGACAGGTTGTCTTCTGATCCCGAGTTAGGTTTAGCAGGAAAAGCCTTGGTGAGATGTTGCAATGGGTGGTCCTCCCACTTCAAGGGAGAAATATAATGAAATATGTGTGTGTGTGTGTGTGTTGTGTCATTAAAGTCGTGACCGACTCTTTGTGACTCCATGTCCATGTAGTTTTCTTGGCAGGAATACTGGAATGGTTTGCCAGTTCCTACTCCAGGTGCCTACAGCACCTGGTATTCCCTGGTGGTCTCCCATCCAAGTACTAACCAGGGCTTACCCTGCTTAGCTTCCAAAATCAGGCGAGATCGGATGTGCTTAGGGCATCTAGGCAGCTATAATGAAATATATTTGGAACAGATCTCTCATAAGGCAGTAAATTTCCAATTCATCCCTATCTGGATGATCTAGTTACAGTTCCGGCATTAGAAAGATACATTCAGCCTGAGGGCAGACTCGCTCAGAGAAGAAGGCCCAGAATCAACACACCCTTATGTACACCCAGCACCAACCCAGTGACAACACCTTTTCCAAAACAAAACAAGACAAGTAATCCCTTCTTTGCTCCCTTTGTGTTTCTGTGCATGTCATAAAACACTTGGAGAAGACAGGAATTCCGAGATGGAGAGAATAGAACACCCTCGATCAATCAAAGGGCCAAGAAATAATGGAACCCTTATTTTCTTGAAGGCCAAAGGACAGGGTCCCCACCCAGCTGCTGACATGTGCTTCAGTGCAGATCCTCTTTCTTTCCAGTTCCAAGTGAATGCAAGTGAGAAAAGTTATTTCGGATGATAAGTCCCAGAAGATCACAGGTTGGCTAGGACATTCTGGGATGTGTACTTTTTTAAAAAAATCTCACATATGACAGTTCAAACATCTGAACAGTGTATATTGCTCCTCTAGCAGAATTTCAGCTAGCACTTTTGCGTAATAGAGTCATTCCTAACCCTCTGCAGCAGGTGCATCTTTGGTTTGGGATTGCATTGCAAGACAGCATCCAAGGTATCATCGTCCTCATCATTATTTTTTAAAAATATGACATTTCTTCTTCTTAAAGTAATGTGCACGGACGTGCCTGAAACAGGACCAGGCAGATTTTTCAAGCCTGATCTCATCAAAGATCCTTCACCCACAGCATCAATCGACTTGTTTCTCTGAAGTTCTTTCCATTTTATTTCACTTGCATAGATTCATACATATTTTACTCTACCTTTTCCACTTGTAAGTATTTTTCATTACACGTGCCCCTTGATGAAAGTAGGCCTCTGTGAAGTTTAGAAATGTGCAGATTTTTATTCTCTCTTTAAAACGTATGCATCTTTCTAAGGAGACGATTTGTGCACATGTTTTTTTTTAACTTTTTCACAGACTTAATTGCAAGCCCGGAAATCTTTGGACTTCCAACTGCAAATCCTCATTCAGTTATAAGAAGTAAAGTTCTGGGGAAACTGAGAAAGAATTTCTCACATATCTTTAGCCTGGAGAAAGCTCTAAATTTCAAAGCAGGCTTGGTATGATTTACCAGTTGATTAAGAGACAGAGAACCTCTGTGCCACACACACACACACACACCACACACACACACACACACACACACACACACACACACACACACACACACACACACACACACACACACACACACACACACTTATTTGTTTGTTTTGAATATTTTTACCCCACTTTTCTCCTTGGAAAAGGACCCAAGGTGGCTTACAATAATGAGGGACAATATACAGCCCAGATCATTTCAGACATATTCAAGTTAAGAATAGGGAATTAGAAGAGGCGTCTTAGAACATTAAAAGGTAACATTAAAACTACAAAGAGCACACAAAAAGAAAAAGAAATCTGTTATGAAGGGTGGAAAGTAACTGTAAATATAAAGGGGAAAGGCCTGACCCCTCTGTCAAACCACCTATCTTCTCTGTCTAATATGTGTACATTTCAATCTCTCCAGAAAAGAAGTCCAATTACCATGACTCAGCTTCCAGATAAATTCACCTGGATGACTGAGAATCTTCACAGATGTGATGCTTTATATATTTATATATTAATTTATAGAGTGGCCCCATTGCCAGATGCGTGATATATAAATCAAATGAAGGAAGGAAGGAAGGAAGGAAATAGTAAAGACATATGATAAAGGAATTGCATGCCATAATCTTTGCCATCCAAGTTGGGCATTCAGCATGTAGCCATCTTATTTAGTTCTATACTTCCTATTAAGAGTTTGGTGGTGGTGGGGGATCACATGTTTGGATTACAAGTTTCACTGTCCTCCACCCAGCATGGCTGTTGCGAGCTTGGAAGGGTTACCTTTTGGTAAAAGCTTTCAGAGCACACACAGCGTGGCCGCTGTGGTTTTTCGGAAGTTAATGTAGGACAAAGAGAAAGAGAGAAAAGGTTAGCTCAATAAAGGAAGATTATTCCTTGAGTGCAACATGGGCAAAATCTGATTTGTCCTTATTATTATTATTATTATTATTATTATTATTATTATTATTATTATTATTATTATTATTATTATTATTATTATTATTATTATTATTATTATTGTTGTTGTTGTTGTTGTTGTTGTTGTTGTTTGTTTGTTTGTTTGTTTGTTTGTTTGTTTGTTGATTTTCTATACCGTCCATCTTCCAGGAGGCCCTCCACAAGAGGTGATGCGGGCGGCAAGGGGAAAAAAATTAAGTAAAAAGGTCGCCATATGCCTCTTTAAAAAGGAAGGTTTTCAAAGCGTTTTTAAAGGGGGGCAGGGACCATGCTAGGCACAGCTCACTAGGAAGATGATTCCACAATGTGGGGCCCACCACAGAGAAGGCGCGGTTACGTGTAAGTGATTTCCGCGCCTCCCTGGGTGTGGCCACCCTAAGTGAGCGCGCCTGTGCCATTCCAGTGGGCCTGACCCTAGCTGACCTCTGGGAGATACGCTCCGACAGGTACTCTGGTCCCAAACCGTGGTGTGGGGGGGTTCAAAATCAAAACCAGGACCTTGAACCTTATTACTAACCTTGTTACTAACACTTCGTCTCTCCAGCCTGTTACACATTATTTTGGAGCAGCCAGATCATGATTAGATATTTGGTGTGTTGTGGATTGTCAACACTTTACCCTTTATTATCATCCCAAGAAAATACAGCAAAATACAATTCACATCCCTCTAGTGGTCAGTTCTGATACTGCAGCATAAAAATTAAATCCAAACCAAATTTCGGGTGCTCCTTAGGATTAATGAAAGAATGGTACATGAAAAAGAAACTAGATCAGAAATCATCTAAAATTACCTGTAACATATCCTTAGAATGTGTTTTTCTAAAGCAAGGAGAAACTGTTACTCGTTACACTAAAAAGTAACTTTGTAACTGCTTTCCCTCTTAATTTTAAAACTGTGGTGAAGGCTGTGGGTATATGGAATTTCAGTTTGATTCTTACACCATGTTCCATCCTTGCCTTCTCTACTAGTCATAGATTTGTCATTCATAGTTTAACTGAGTCTCACTTAGATTATTTCTTCTTCTTCTTCCTGTTCCTGTTCCTCATCATCACTAATATTATGACCTTAGACAGTGGATATCAAGTGCTGCCCCCCTCTAAATATTTTGGACTTAATTTGTTGGCTCTGACATCTTGCCTGAAGATCAAGAATTCTGTGGACTGAAATCCAAAAGTTTGAGAACCACAGATCTAGCAAAGCGATTTCCCTACAGTTACCCTTAAAGACAAGCAATAGTACTTTGAGTTACAAATGCCCCTAATTATTAAAAAATTGACTTACAATTAGAAATCCATGGGAATGGAGATCCTTCAAGATAAGAAAATTTAGCCCTGTTTTTTTCCAGTTACAAGGTTCCTTTTCAAAATGGCTCCTGCATGTTTGCAATGGCAATACTGCCATCTTGCAGCTTCTTCCACTACAGTGCTGCAATTGGAAAAAAGAAGCAATTTTGAAAAGGGAAGCTGAGAACCAGGGCTTCTGTTTTCCAATGACCTATATAAGGTGCCTGTTTTGGAGCCATTCTGGAACTATTTGGCACTGTTTTGGGGACTTTTAAAGGTAGGGAGTTGAGGTTCTGTCATTTGGATGCCTCTTAGTGTGCTTTTTGAATTCGGGGTGTTTATATGTTTATATTTCCCACTTGGAACAAATTAAATCATTTCCAATGCATTTCTAAGGGAAACCCTGTTTCAAGATACAAACATTTCAAGTTAAGAAAATACTATTGGAACAGATTAATTTCGTAATTGGCGGTACCATTGTACTTTCCATGGCATAAATACAATAATAATGAGTCGTAACTAAAACAGATCCACTGAAGCAATTACTGGATGGTCACTTATGCAAATCCCATCAGTCTAATGGATGCACTCTAGCTGGGACTGGCAATTGGATTCAGGCCCACAACCTTCTAAGAATGTTACTTCTTCAAGAGTCCGAATGGGCTTAAGAAGAGATCTGTTCATTCATCAGTTTGATTAACTGTTTTCTTCTCCCTCCTTTTCTCCTTTAGCTCACAGTAAGAGCTGAATCCCTGCAGACATTACAGGAAAGGCAGAATTACGTGGTAGCTACTAAAAGCTAAGAGTGGTGGGTGATTTTCCAACATGCTCAGGCTGGAAACTGATGGGAGATATTAGAAAACTGAAAAGAGTGTGATAGAGGGATTATTGGAGGTGCTGAGTCAGTTCCAAGATTAATGATTTATATATCTACAGTGCATGTTTATAGTTAAGCTGAGCAGAAGCTGAGAGCAATGCCACCAGTTTCCAAGTATCTGTCTTTAAGATGTATGGATATGGGGGCGGGGGCGGGCAGAGTGGTGCGGAGCATGGTGGATGTCTCAAAAATAAGTGACAATAATTGTTGAGAAAATTGTTCAGAGTGGCCTAATTTTTCATGAGAGTCTGGGAGCAAAAGATATTCAGAAATAAGAGGTTTTTTCCCCTCTGCCTCCGTTCAGTTCAAAGCTTTGTTCCTATTACCTTGTCTTAGCTTACTATCTCCTGTAGCTTACGTAGTCTATATATATATATATATATATATATATATATATATATATATATATATATATATATATATATATATATATATATATATATATATATATATATTTGTTTTCGTAGATTTTCACGGGTATAGGTATGCATGTTAGGGTGGATTCGGGTTTCTTCCCGTGTAGAAATCTGGTTGTTTTGGCGACGTTTCGACGAGGTCTCACTCGTCATCTTCAGGCTGGTGTTCTGGCTTCTTTCTTCTTGAAGCAAAGCGTGATCTCAGTTGAAGTCCTTCTATAAATACTGCTGGGTGTGTGTGGTTTGCTTGCTCTGTTGCTGATTGTAGGTTCGTTTGTTCTTTTGTGATTTGCTGTGTGGCTGAGGCGATCGTTAAGGGCTTAACTGCTGGTGGGTTAGATGGCTGTTTAGAGACATCCTGTGTGGGTGAGGTGCTGGATGTGTGTCTATTAGCCTTTTGTTTCTTAACGACCTTGGTGATGGGTGTTCTGGCAGCATCCTGGGCTTTGGTGGAGTGGGGTCTTGTGTCTTGTGAATTCATTTTGGTCTGGCTGCGTGTCTGTGGTCTCTCAAAGTTTTTTTGGCATGTGTAAGTGTGCTCCATGTGGTGGCTGGAGTGGGGAGTAGCGGTAGATGGTGCAGTCGTGGTTTTGTTATTGGATGGTGGTTTCGTTTCATCTGTGGGAAGGGTCTGGGTTTGTGTTTGGTGTGGATGGATGGAAGGTGGTGGCATCTTGTGTCCTTTTGGACCTGGTGTCAGTCTTTGTGACAGAGGCTCGTCTCTTGACCAGGGCTAGTTTCCAGATGTCAGCAAATCACAAAAGAACAAACGAACCTACAATCAGCAACAGAGCAAGCAAACCACACCCCCCCAGCAGTATTTATAGAAGGACTTCAACTGAGATCACGCTTTGCTTCAAGAAGAAAGAAGCCAGAACACCAGCCTGAAGATGACGAGTGAGACCTCGTCGAAACGTCGCCAAAACAACCAGATTTCTACACGGGAAGAAACCCGAATCCACCCTAACATGCATACCTATACCCGTGAAAATCTACGAAAACAAATATCCGACCTCTACGGGGAGGAAACCTTCCAGCTGACCAGAACCTACGAGAAACTAGAAGTCCGAAGAGCCACCATCTTATGTGACATTGCATTCCTACGCAACTGCCGAGATAAAAATGTGATCCCCACAAGCTTCCAACTGAAATTCCACTCAAAAACCCCATCCAGCGAAAGGATCCTGAAAAGAACAGAACTAGCCCTAATCAGAAACAAACTACACAAGAAAAGATACCTACTAGATCAAACCAACAGAGACCTACTCACTCTCCACCTCAAACTCAGCAACAAAATCCACCCAACACTCTGGAACAAATCCAAGCAACTCGCCGCCTGGAGAGCTGAAACAGAGACCTCCCACAAGACAGACATACACACCAACAAACTCCACAAACTGGAAAAACGCCAGAAGCCCAACCCCCCACAGCAGCCCATGAAACAAACAGTTCACAACATATCAGACAGGACACTCACCATCGCAGAGACCAAAGTCCTGTCCAAAGGATTCAACTTTGCAGTCGCCCCCAGACACATCCCCACTGAAAACATCATATGCGGAGTGGAAGCCAGCCTAACCAAAATCAACCCAGATGAAGCCAACAAAATCAGACTCGAAGTCACCAATATCCTCTGCTCCAGCAAACCACCCAGAAGCAATTTACACAAAGAAGAACAAAAAGCCCTCACCAACCTGAGGAAAGACAACAACATAATCATTCTCCCAGCAGACAAAGGCAATGCCACAGTGGTGATGAACACATCTGACTACCAAGCCAAACTATCCAACCTACTACAAGACCCTGCTTACATACCTTTGAACACAGACCCCACCACCTACCTGGAAAAAACCACCAAAGCCAAAATAAAAGCCTCACCCTTAAGTGAAGAAATCAAGCCAAGCATCATCCCCAGAGAGAAATCTTCCAGATGCCCCAAGCTCTACGGCCTCCCCAAGATTCACAAAGAAGGAACACCTCTCAGACCCATAGTCAGCTCCATAGGCTCACCCCTACAAAACCTCGCCAAATTTCTTGCCAAACAACTCCAGCCCTATGCAGAATCCATCTCTTCATACGTACAAAACTCGTTCCACTTCATAGAAATTATAAAGAAACAAGACCTACAACCCAATGACCTACTCGTGAGCTTCGATGTTGTTTCGCTCTTCACACAAGTGCCCATTCAAGAAGCCTTGACAGCTATCCACAACAAATACAACCCCCCCAAGCACATCCTAGATCTGACCAACCACTGCCTAACCAACACATACTTCATCCACAATGGACAAAGATACAAACAGATAGAAGGAGCACCCATGGGATCACCCCTCTCACCGGTCATCGCAAACCTATATATGGAACACTTTGAAACCAACGCATTACAGAAGTCCGAACATAAACCCAAACTCTGGCTCAGATATGTTGACGACACCTTTGTTATCTGGCCACACGGGAAAGACAAACTGAACAACTTCCTCACACATCTCAACAGCCTACACCCCAAAATACAATTCACTATGGAAATAGAAGCCAACAACCAACTTCCCTTCCTGGACGTCCTAATCTACAAAAAACCCGACGGCTCCTTAGGACATACCATCTACCGGAAAAAAACACATACAAACCGCTACTTAAATGCTCAATCACACCACCACCCTGCACAGATCAACTCCGTAGCAAAAACCCTCATCTCCAGAACCAAACGCCTCGCTGACAAAGACCACCTAAAAACTGAATTACACACCCTCTCGAATGCTTTAATTGCGAACGGATTCCAAAAAAACACCATCACCAAACTAATCCAAAAAGAAACACCCCCCAAGAACCAAGAAACAGAAGAGAACAACGGCACTGCCCTCCTCCCTTACATCAAAGGCACCACAGACAAAATCAGCAAAATTCTCCACAAACACAATATCAAGACAGCCTTTTGCACCGAACAAAAAATAGCCAACATTTTAAGAAACCCCAAAGACAAGATTGAGCTAGAAAACCAAGGAGTCTACGAAATACCATGCAAAGTCTGCCCAGCCACATACATCGGACAGACAAACAGGAGAATAAGCGCACGCATCGCAGAACACAAGAACGCAGTCAAAAAAGAAGAAAAATCTTCCTCTCTCTTCCAGCACATAAAAAACAACAGGTCATGAAATTGATTTTAAAAGAACCAAACTCATCTCCAAAACTGAACACTTCAACAGTCGAATAATCATGGAAGCCATTGAAATAGAGAAACACCCAAACAACATGAATAAACGTGATGACACCTCCCGCTTGCCTGACATCTGGAAACTAGCCCTGGTCAAGAGACGAGCCTCTGTCACAAAGACTGACACCAGGTCCAAAAGGACACAAGATGCCACCACCTTCCATCCACACCAAACACAAACCCAGACCCTTCCCACAGATGAAACGAAACCACCATCCAATAACAAAACCACGACTGCACCATCTACCGCTACTCCCCACTCCAGCCACCACATGGAGCACACTTACACACGCCAAAAAAACTTTGAGAGACCACAGACACGCAGCCAGACCAAAATGAATTCACAAGACACAAGACCCCACTCCACCAAAGCCCAGGATGCTGCCAGAACACCCATCACCAAGGTCGTTAAGAAACAAAAGGCTAATAGACACACATCCAGCACCTCACCCACACAGGATGTCTCTAAACAGCCATCTAACCCACCAGCAGTTAAGCCCTTAACGATCGCCTCAGCCACACAGCAGATCACAAAAGAACAAACAAACCTACAATCAGCAACAGAGCAAGCAAACCACACACCCCCAGCAGTATTTATAGAAGGACTTCAACTGAGATCACGCTTTGCTTCAAGAAGAAAGAAGCCAGAACACCAGCCTGAAGATGACGAGTGAGACCTCGTCGAAACGTCGCCAAAACAACCAGATTTCTACACGGGAAAAAACCCGAATCCACCCTAACATGCATACCTATACCCGTGAAAATCTACGAAAACAAATATCCGACCTCTACGGGGAGGAAACCTTCCAGCTGACCAGAACCTACGAGAAACTAGAAGTCCGAAGAGCCACCATCTTATGTGACATTGCATTCCTACGCAACTGCCGAGATAAAAATGTGATCCCCACAAGCTTCCAACTGAAATTCCACTCAAAAACCCCATCCAGCGAAAGGATCCTGAAAAGAACAGAACTAGCCCTAATCAGAAACGAACTACACAAGAAAAGATACCTACTAGATCAAACCAACAGAGACCTACTCACTCTCCACCTCAAACTCAGCAACAAAATCCACCCAACACTCTGGAACAAATCCAAGCAACTCGCCGCCTGGAGAGGTGAAACAGAGACCTCCCACAAGACAGACATACACACCAACAAACTCCACAAACTGGAAAAACGCCAGAAGCCCAACCCCCCACAGCAGCCCATGAAACAAACAGTTCACAACATATCAGACAGGACACTCACCATCGCAGAGACCAAAGTCCTGTCCAAAGGATTCAACTTTGCAGTCGCCCCCAGACACATCCCCACTGAAAACATCATATGCGGAGTGGAAGCCAGCCTAACCAAAATCAACCCAGATGAAGCCAACAAAATCAGACTCGAAGTCACCAATATCCTCTGCTCCAGCAAACCACCCAGAAGCAATTTACACAAAGAAGAACAAAAAGCCCTCACCAACCTGAGGAAAGACAACAACATAATCATTCTCCCAGCAGACAAAGGCAATGCCACAGTGGTGATGAACACATCTGACTACCAAGCCAAACTATCCAACCTACTACAAGACCCTGCTTACATACCTTTGAACACAGACCCCACCACCTACCTGGAAAAAACCACCAAAGCCAAAATAAAAGCCTCACCCTTAAGTGAAGAAATCAAGCCAAGCATCATCCCCAGAGAGAAATCATCCAGATGCCCCAAGCTCTACGGCCTCCCCAAGATTCACAAAGAAGGAACACCTCTCAGACCCATAGTCAGCTCCATAGGCTCACCCCTACAAAACCTCGCCAAATTTCTTGCCAAACAACTCCAGCCCTATGCAGAATCCATCTCTTCATACGTACAAAACTCGTTCCACTTCATAGAAATTATAAAGAAACAAGACCTACAACCCAATGACCTACTCGTGAGCTTCGATGTTGTTTCGCTCTTCACACAAGTGCCCATTCAAGAAGCCTTGACAGCTATCCACAACAAATACAACCCCCCCAAGCACATCCTAGATCTGACCAACCACTGCCTAACCAACACATACTTCATCCACAATGGACAAAGATACAAACAGATAGAAGGAGCACCCATGGGATCACCCCTCTCACCGGTCATCGCAAACCTATATATGGAACACTTTGAAACCAACACGTTACAGAAGTCCGAACATAAACCCAAACTCTGGCTCAGATATGTTGACGACACCTTTGTTATCTGGCCACACGGGAAAGACAAACTGAACAACTTCCTCACACATCTCAACAGCCTACACCCCAAAATACAATTCACTATGGAAATAGAAGCCAACAACCAACTTCCCTTCCTGGACGTCCTAATCTACAAAAAACCCGACGGCTCCTTAGGACATACCATCTACCGGAAAAAAACACATACAAACCGCTACTTAAATGCACAATCACACCACCACCCTGCACAGATCAACTCCGTAGCAAAAACCCTCATCTCCAGAACCAAACGCCTCGCTGACAAAGACCACCTAAAAACTGAATTACACACTCTCTCGAATGCTTTAATTGCGAACGGATTCCAAAAAAACACCATCACCAAACTAATCCAAAAAGGAACACCCCCCAAGAACCAAGAAACAGAAGAGAACAACGGCACTGCCCTCCTCCCTTACATCAAAGGCACCACAGACAAAATCAGCAAAATTCTCCACAAACACAATATCAAGACAGCCTTTTGCACCGAACAAAAAATAGCCAACATTTTAAGAAACCCCAAAGACAAGATTGAGCTAGAAAACCAAGGAGTCTACGAAATACCATGCAAAGTCTGCCCAGCCACATACATCGGACAGACAAACAGGAGAATAAGCGCACGCATCGCAGAACACAAGAACGCAGTCAAAAAAGAAGAAAAATCTTCCTCTCTCTTCCAGCACATAAAAACAACAGGTCATGAAATTGATTTTAAAAGAACCAAACTCATCTCCAAAACTGAACACTTCAACAGTCGAATAATCATGGAAGCCATTGAAATAGAGAAACACCCAAACAACATGAATAAACGTGATGACACCTCCCGCTTGCCTGACATCTGGAAACTAGCCCTGGTCAACAGACGAGCCTCTGTCACAAAGACTGACACCAGGTCCAAAAGGACACAAGATGCCACCACCTTCCATCCACACCAAACACAAACCCAGACCCTTCCCACAGATGAAACGAAACCACCATCCAATAACAAAACCACGACTGCACCATCTACCGCTACTCCCCACTCCAGCCACCACATGGAGCACACTTACACACGCCAAAAAAACATTAGGAGACCACAGACACGCAGCCAGACCAAAATGAACTCACAAGACACAGGACCCCACTCCACCAAAGCCCAGGATGCTGCCAGAACACCCATCACCAAGGTAGTTAAGAAACAAAAGGCTAATAGACACACATCCAGCACCTCACCCACACATGATGTCTCTAAACAGCCATCTAACCCACCAGCAGTTAAGCCCTTAACGATCGCCTCAGCCACACAGCAGATCACAAAAGAACAAACAAACCTACAATCAGCAACAGAGCAAGCAAACCACACCCCCCCAGCAGTATTTATAGAAGGACTTCAACTGAGATCACGCTTTGCTTCAAGAAGAAAGAAGCCAGAACACCAGCCTGAAGATGACGAGTGAGACCTCGTCGAAACGTCGCCAAAACAACCAGATTTCTACACGGGAAAAAAAACCCGAATCCACCCTAACATGCATATATATATATATGAAATATATATATATATATATATATATATATATATATATATATATATATATATATATATATATATATATATATATATATATATATATATATATATATATATCATTGTGAAGACACTTATCAGGACAGTCCTCACGGTCGTGTCATAAAGGAGAGAGAGAAGGAGGTCTTTTGTAAATCTATTAAATCTTTATTGACAATTCAAGCCAAACCATCTTGAAATACTCAAAATACTCAGCATTACGACAAGGTTTGTTTGCACCAGTCCTCTGTTGCTAGGACCCAAGGTTAGGAACCACTGTTTCAGGAGTATCAAATGAATGTGATTCATTATGGTAAATATTTAACGATACCAGTTTTTATCCTTAAAGTAGTGGCATTGGCAACATTGTTATGAAACAAAGTAATTTATTTGCAGAGATGGGCACGAAACGTACCATGAACCAAAAAAAAAAAATATCCCTTGAACTGGACCAGTCCATGGTTCATATCATGGGCAGGTCAAGGGACTGTGCTTTCATGAAGCAAAATGAAATGCTAAACTTTTTCATCTTTGACATTTTGTTTCTCTTCATCCCTCTCCCTTCATCCCCTGGGACAAAAAACTCCATGAACCTCACTACCTATCTTACTAGCTCCAGGGTACCACTGCATAGCTGAGTAGACCAGACGGCTGTATTGCACCTACTTCCTCCCTCAGTGTTTCCTTGGAGACTTGGGTTATTGTGGGAAGTACATGTTTGTGAAGATTCTCAGTCATCCAGGTGAGGTTTTATGGTTGAGTCATGGCAACTGGACTTTTTATCTTGAGAGATTGAAACATTTCACTACTCATCCAAGCAGCTTGGTCAGCTTCATCTGAGAAGTGAAGTTTTACTGCCAATTGGGGAATATTGAGGGAATCCTCAAAGAACAACTGAGCTACACAGAAACCCTCTATTCCTTTAGAAATGGGCCTAAACTAGGGGTGGGCATTTGTTTTGGAACCAGTAGGTTATGAAACAAACCACATGAGCCCAGGTGGTCCTTGGAACCAGCTGATACATGCAGATCCAATTGCTTTACCTTTCTGTCTCACACAGGATTAAAATTCAATGAGGAAGCATGCTGCAACATCATCTTTCCTGCTTCGTGCTGCTGGCCAATCAGAGAGGGAGGCAGGATGATGCTTGTCCTTGCACAGCTCCTGATTGGCCAGCATCACAGATCCAGCACAGACGATGTCGCAGCATGCTACCTTGTTGGATTTTATCCTTGCGTGAGACAGAGAATGTTAAAGCAATTGGATCTGCATTTATCAGCCAGTTCCGAGGACCACCTGGGCTCGTGTGGTTTGTTTCGTAACCTACTGGTTCTGAAATGAAATGCCCATCCCTAGCCTAAACTGTTTGAATCAGGAACTAGTTTTTGTTGACTTTGTTGTTGACTTTGTTGTTGTTGTTGTTGTTGTTGTTGTTGTTGTTTTAACTGCCATTGTTTGTGGTTTGTGGACACCAACAAATCACCAACTGCCATTGTCCTGATTTGTGCCTGCCTCTATTCAGTAGTAGTAACACTGTAGTAGCTACACATTGATTTTACATTCAGAGCAGTTTATATTATGGTCATGCTCATGCTAGTTATCTTGTCCAATGAAGCCCTACAATTAGCGAAGGAGAGAAGGGACACGAAATGCAAGGGAGAAAGGGAAAGATACAGAAAATTGAATGCAGACTTCCAAAGAATAGCTAGGAGAGACAGGGTGGCCTTCTTGAATGAACAGTGCAAAGAAATAGAGGAAAACAACAGAAAATGAAAAACCAGAGATCTATTCAAGAAAATTGGAGATATTAAAGGGGCATTTTGTGCAAAGATGGATATGATAAAGGACAAAAAATGGTAGGGACCTAACTGAAGCAGAAGAGATCAAGAAGAGATGGCAAGAACATACAGAAGAATTATATCACAAAGATCTGGATGTCCCTGATAACCAAGATAGCATAGTTGCTGACCTGGAGCCAGACATCCTGGAAAGTGAAGTCAAGTGGGCCTTAGAAAGCATTGCAAACAACAAGGCCAGTGGAGGTGATGGCATTCCAATTGAACTCTTTAAAATCTTAAAAGAGGATGCTGTAAAGGTGCTACATACGATATGCCAGCAAATTTGGAAAACCCAGCAGTGGCCAGAGGACTGGAAAAGATCAGTTTAAATCCCAATCCCAAAGAAAGGAAACACCAACGAATGCTCCAACTATCGCACAATAGTACTCGTTTCACATGCTAGCAAGGTTATGCTCAAAATTCTACAAGGCAAGCTTCAGCAGTATGGAAAGAGAACTTCCAGAAGTACAAGCTGGATTTCGAAGGTGCAGAGGAACTAGAGATCAAATTGCCAACATGCGCTGGATTATGGAGAAAGCCAGAGAGTTCCAGAAAAACATCTACTTCTGCTTCATCGACTATGCCAAGGCCTTTGACTGTGTGGACCACAACAAACTATGGCAAGTCCTTAAAAGAATGGGAGTGCCTGACCACCTTATCTGTCTCCTAAGAAATCTATATGTGGGACAAGCAGCAACCGTCGGAACTGGATGTGGAACAACTGACTGGTTTAAAATTGGGAAAGGAGTACTACAAGGCTGTATACTGTCACCTTGCCTATTTAACTTATATGCAGAGTACATCATGCGAAAGGCAGGTATGGATGAATCACAAGCCAGAATTAAGATTGCCGGAAGAAATATCAACAACCTCAGATACGCAGATGATACTACTCTGATAGCAGAAAGTGAGGAGGAATTAAAGAACCTCTTAATGAGGGTGAAAGAGGCGAGTGAAAAACATGGGCTGAAGCTCAACATAAAAAAAACTAAGATCATGGCCACTGGTCCCATCACTTCATGGCGAATAGAAGGGGAAGAAATGGAGGCAATGACAGAGTTTATTTTCCTGGGCTCCTTGGTAACTGCAGCAACGAAATAAAAAGACGCCTGCTTCTTGGGAAGAAAGCAATGACAAACCTAGATAGCATCCTAAAGAGCAGAGACATCACTTTGCCAACTAAGGTCAGGGTAGTCAAAGCTATGGTTTTTCCAGTAGTGATGTATGGAAGTGAGAGCTGGACTATAAAGAAGGCTGATTGCCGCAGAATTGATGCTTTTGAGCTGTGGTGCTGGAGGAGAGTCTTGAGAGTCCCCTGGACTGCAAGGAGATCAAACCTATCCATCCTGGAAGAAATCAACCCCAAATGTTCACTGGAAGGACAGATTTTGAAGCTGAGGCTCCAGTACTTTGACCACCTCATGAGGAGAGAGGAGTCCTTGGAAAAGTCCCTGATGTTGGGAAAGATTGAAGGCAAAAGGAAAAGGGGACGGCCGAGAATAAGATGGTTGGACGGTGTCATCGATGCAACCAATATGGATTTGACCAAACTCCGGGAGGCAGTGGAAGATAGGAAGGCCTGGCGAGCTCTGGTCCATGGGGTCATGAAGATTCAGACATGACCGAACGACTGAACAACAACAACAACAACAACAACAACAAGTTATGTTTCAGCTCTGTAAGCCCTGGTGCTACTACATGACAAAGCTTACATCTCCAATGGTACCCTGATTTTGGGGTGGGGGGTGGGGAGGCATAATCCTTAATAGCCCAACTTCATTGTTACCATTCTCACCAGTATGTTGTGTTTTAATTTTTCACATCAGATGCCAGTCTGAAACCAGTCATTAAATTGAACATAATTAATATTTGCTATGGGTTAAAAAAATGTGTCATGAAGTGTGATGCATCTGTTCAGTTTGCATGTGGCCTGTTGACATCAGCAGAATATTAGATTAAGCCCCGAAAGACCTATAAAGCAGGGACACTTTTAGTTTGCTGGTTGCAAAAAATAAATAAATGGTGGTGCTCTCCAGATAAAACTGAAGACATGCCTGTATATGTCAGTCCCATATTAATTCTGTTGGAGAACAAGTGTTTTTGAGCTCTGACAGCTCAGAAGTAAGACTAGGCATCCACCCTCTTGTCCCAGGACTAAAGCGTTAAATATTTGCATAAGTGAGCTTCACACCTCTTCATCAAGTCACAGTCAAGTGTGCATCACAGGTGCCATGCCCTGCTGTGCCCTGCCCTGCCCTGCCTCTTCACTGTTCTTCTCCTAGATAATGACATTGAATCTCTTACACTGTCCCCTGTCGGACCAAATGACTATATATGTTTGGCATTAAACCTGATTGACATTTTCAGGGTTCACCAAGGATCTGGGTGGGTGTGAAATAATGGCTTCCTTGCAACATACAATGACCAGCCCAAGTTATCCTCTAACTTTCTAAAACTGTACTGTCACCTTGGCTGTCCACTCAAAGTGATTTATAAGAATGCCATGCTTTCCTTATGGACAACTGCCTTGCCATTAGAGCATTTGAGTCATCCAGGTGTTCTTGGACTGCAACTCCCAGAAATCTTTGCCACTAACTGTGCTAACTGGGGTTTTTGGGAGTTGCAATCCAAGAACATCTGGGGTTACGCAAGTTTGGGAACCAGTGCTTTAAAGTCTAAATATCTTCATTGATCAGAGGATAGAAGCCAAGAGCATATTTGCTTCTGCATGACTTTATTTTCAAAAGTGCAGGATACCTTAATATGCTTGGCTAAGGCTGCAATGACATATTGAAATACGGTATATTTACTTTGATTATAAAGCAGATAAATTTGATTTTTTCATTGAACACATGACACAAGGGTTAGTTGCATCTGCCCAGCCTTTATTGCTCCCATTGCAGAGTTTTTCCTCTATGGGCGTTTATACACGACCCCTAAGCTCCGCCGCAAATGGCTACAAGCTCCGGACAATAAAAATGTTTACCCACCAGCTCCGGAGTTTGCAGACAATTAAGTGCGACCCCGCCCACTTAGCGCGACCAAACTGCACTTTTCTTGTACCTGCTTTTTTATGGTGAAAAATATTTGATCCAGAGACTGCCTGAGGTCTCCTCGCTTCTTTCTGTTGTTTTTCTTTTGCCTCCGCCCCTTAAAGAGGAACCAGGAAGTAAACAGAGATCAGAGCAACTTCCCCCAACACCGGGAGGTAAGCCTTTTATTCTTTTGTCTCTGTCTAAGGCTTTTTTTCCCTCCCCCCCTCCCCCAGACAGAACAAAGAAGTGCAGAGCGGGGGGGAGGGAGGAACAGCAACGAACCCTCAAGATCTCTGGTCCGAATTTAAGGGACCAGCGGATCTTAGGGGTCGTGTAAAAAGGCCCTATGTTTTTCAAGCCAGAACCATTGGAATGGACTTTCCCCCATGTGTTCAATTGCTTCTATCTACGAAACGATGAGGCATGTGCCTGTGAGTGGTATTGTGGTATATAGACAGCTGGGACGTGATGTTTAGGGGCTGCAGGGATACCCTCCCCCATGATCTGCCCCCACAAGGGCCCACAATGCTTTTATTTTCTTAAATAAATGAGAACTGAGTCATTGCATTGATACGTTGATACAATAGTTTAGCGCTAGATCTTTCAACACCCTTGATGAAATCCAGAAGCCTACATATTGTTCTTGTAGTACACATGTTTCTGTGTATGTTATGAAGAAGTTTGGAAAGTGTTTCTATTGCTGTTACGGTATAGCCCTTAAACAAATCAAGTGGCTTGGCAGTGAAGCATAAAAGGATCGCAAGAGGAGGGAACAGAGCAAGCAAGCAAGCAGCTGTGGGCTTTAATACATAACCGTGTGTGGACATTGTCTCTGAATCAATCTGTGACTCCTTCATGATCACGAACTGCATACTTAAAGAAAAGATAGAAGTCAAAGGCTAGGTGAACTCATCCAGCCCTGGGTGTTTTGCACAGGATGACTGATATGGTAGAACATCTCAAAAAGTATAAGCTAAAAAACCAGGAAGTCCCCAGCTGAAGTTTTACCTTTCTGACCAATTTTCTTCTTCTTCTTGTGACTCCATGTCCATGGAGTTTTCTTGGCAGGAATACTGAAATGTCTACAGCACCTGGTATTCCCTGGTGGTCTCCCATCCAAGTACTAACCAGGGCCGACCCTGCTTAGCTTCCGAAATCAGGTGAGATCAGATGTGCTTAGGGCATTCCTCCCTCTTCTGCTCCCCACATATGCACCTTTCCTAGGGTTCAAACGAAATCAACAAGGCGGTGGAGTCTCTACCACCAAAACTGCTAGTTACACCTCAGCTCCCTAGCATTTACACTGACGACAACTCATAAACAGGATGGCAAAAAGTTCAGGCAGCTCACCAGGCTGAACTGACTTCATTTTCCCCCAAGGTGATGTAGAACTGAAACAAATGTTCACAACACACTGAAATCAGGAAAACTCCCAAAGCTTTGGAAAATACAGTAAAGGCAAAACTCAAATTTACTTGTTGGGTGATTAAAAAACAGAACTTCAGCTGCATTTATCTGCTTCAGGGTGGTTGGGGTTTTTTTTGGTGACCCCTTTTGATTGTATGGCAAAGATCAAATGTGCAGTCTGGCAAGCTATCAATTGAGAAACATCAAGGCTTGTTATCTAGCAAGGTAGTTAGATGCTGACACCATTGCATGCTATTTGTTGTCTGCTGCCAGATACTAACATAATTGTATGTTGTCTCTTTTCTCATGCTATTACAGATGGACTTGAAAGCGAGGTAATTGGGAATCATGTTTTAGAAGCAGAGTCTACGCATTTAAGACATGTGAATTCCCTGCTCAGCACATTTGCTATCGCTGCACTGATAGCTCTGGTTGGTAGAGTTAGTGCTCCAGAAGGCAATGCCTGACAGTCACAACCTAAACTCGATTTTGCCTTGTTGGCAGTCTGAATTCATTAAGTACAAACATAACATCCAGCCAATTTTGAGCTTTTGACATGACCCCCAAGAAACATGGTGCTGGACAAGAGCTTTGTAGATACCCTGGATTGTCAGAAAGACAAACAAGTGGGTCCTAGATCAAATTAAGCCTGAACTATCTTTGGAGGCAAAAACGTGGAAACTGAGGCTATCCAAATTTGAACATATCATGAGAAGACTGGATTAGCTGGGGATAAAAAAAACTCAGTCAGCAGGAAAAGAAGACCCAATATGAGATGGACTTAATCTCTAAAATAGACCACAGAGTTGCATCTGCAAGAGATGAGCAGGCTGATGGAGACAGGACATTTCGGAGGGTGCTCATTCATAGGGTTGCCATGAGTTAGAGGTGATTTGGATGTAGTAAAGACAAGGCTCGTAAGTGAAATTATATAAGTAGCAGTGGCAGATGGCAGTTGATTAACTCTTATAGCTAGGCACACAAATGACTTCTTCTTAATGAGATTCAATGTGCCACTCCATCTTGCCTGATTTCACTTATTCTAGAGTAGAATCCTAATAGGATTCTGTCCAGTCATTGCTGAGAAGTTTTCAGATACTTGGAACTCATGTCTACTGTTCTGGGGTCTTTGAATGAAAGAGGAATTCCTAACTTTACTAGGAAATTTTAAGAAGTGCTTGTGGAAGGGATTACAGTTCATCAGCAGGATGCCCGTGTGTGTTTGCTCAATGGCCAGCCACCACCACCATGAAGAGTTGAGTTGCTGATGTCGGCAGAAGCCAACGAGTCATCAGTCACCTACTTGCATGCAGAGCTTGGGGAAATGAATGTTCTGGACTACAGAGTCCATGCTGGTTGGTGGGTTTTGGAGCTATAGTTCAAAAAGAGAGAGAGAGAAGTAATTTTACCCTAGCTTTCCATTTCCTCCATCTTTCATGTCTGTTGACTGTCAAATTCCTCTAGTAGGATGTGGCATGCTGAAGAAGTGGTTCACCACATTCAACGAGGGACAGACCAGTGTCTATGTGAGGTGTTTCTGTTGAGTTTTGGGTATGCTACTCTTGTTTAATGAATGCTCCCCATGCCACTGCCCAGCCAACACAGACATTAACAACACTAGGTCAGGAGTACCCTAAATTCTCCAAACCTGTTGTGGAGTGAGGAGTGAATGAACTAATTTGCACATTCAGATGAGGACAGTAAGCTGGGGCTTACATTCCTTCAACTGCTTCTACCACATTAATGGCAGAAGCTGCAGTCCTGTTGAGGAAAAACAGCACATGGGAGTGGCTGTAGAATGCACATACTTTTCAGGTCAAGGACCTCAGGTTCAGCCATTGAATTCTCCAGGCATGCCTGGGAAACCTCCTGTCTCAAACTTCCAACTGCCACTGTTCCTGCTTTGTCTGGGCAAGCCTTCTCCCAGCTTGCTGCCTTTCAGAGGTGTTGGAGCTTGGTTCCCATCACTCTCAGCATGGAGCTAGATCGATCCAAGGCTTCGGTTGTATGAGATCACTTCCTACGTATCTGTTGAGATTTTGCGGCCTTCAGAAATCTGAAAACAAACATTGCAAAGTCCTCTGTGTTTAAAGCACATTGGAGTGCTCCTTTTAGATTCTTTGCACCCATAAGGAAATAGGCAGGGTAAAAAGGCAGGGTAAATGTGATTTTAATTAATCAGTCCACCAGTAAAACATTACAAGAGGTTTCCCCAGTGATACATTATCCAGATAAGAAAATGCCAGTGTTGAAGGTGGAGGACAGTGCTGTTTTAATAGCTTGGTTTTCTCTGCTAATGAGTTTTCATCTTGTCTATGTTGGCTCCAATCTTATTTTTATTGGTTTTCATTGCATTTCTGTTTTCCTGAGACTGGAAGTGAATGCAAGAACTAATAGTGAAGTGGAAAGTAGGACACCTCTTTCAGAAATGAAAATTTATTTTTTTTCTCTCTCCAGTATTATTTGCCGGTATTGCATAGGTATGTGGGTGGGATAAACCAGCTCATGACTGGCTGCTTGGAGTGAAAGTTAATCTGTCTATCAATCTGTCAAGTCATACAATCAATGTTGGATTATACATGATACAATATATGATTATGAGTGCCCACAACAAGGTATAGTATTTTTGTTTCGGAAAGCTGCTAGAAACATACTATTATGTTTTACTATTAGGAATATTGAATGTTTATATTTCTTACCCATTTCCCCCCAGCTCATATTATTTATTTATTAACTCTATTTATTGGACTTAATATATCTTTCCATCTAGTCCAGTGGTTCTCAACCTGTGGGTCTCCAAATGATCCTGGACAGCAACTCCCAGAAGCCTCCACCACTCGCTGTGCTGGAAGGGGTTTCTGGGAGTTGCAGTCCAGGAACATCTGGGGACCCACAGGTTGAGAACCACTGATCTAGTCTATAGGCTACCGTAAAGATAAATTGGTCTATGAGCAGGGAGACCAATGAGTAAATTGGACTTTTCTTTAAGGGAAAACAATGGGGACATCACAACGGGAAGGCCCTCCCACCTGTCTCCATCCAGAGGATCTTCGTGAGCAAGGATGTCCTCAGAAGGATTCCTGTTGCAGTTCTTAATGAAAGGGCTGGTGTTGTGTAGTGGTTCAAGAGCTGGATTAAGGCTCATGACATCTGAGGCTTCAAATCTATACTTGACTATGCAGTAAATTAACTTGCACCAATAACAGTCTTTCAGCCTGACTTACATCACAGGATTGTAATGAGCATAATGTGGGGAAGGGGGAAGGAGGGCAGTTACACTGCCATGAACACAGTGGAGAAAAGGTGAGATATAAAGAGTAATAAACAAAGAAACTTAGGCAGTCCCTGAAATAGCCAAACTTCAAAGGTAAAAGTACTAGTCATGTCTGACTCTAGGGGTGGTGCTCATCTCTGTTTTTAAGCCAAAGAGCCAGTGTTGTGCAAGTTACAGACTCATAGAATCATAGAGTTGGAAAAGACCTCAAGGGCCATCTAGCCCAACCCCCTGCCACACAGGAACCCCCATCACAGTATTTCTGACAGATGGCCATCCAGCCTCTACTTAAAAACCTCCACAGAAGGAGACCCCAGCAACCTCCATGGCAGCATATTCCACTGCCAAACAGTTCTAACCATCAGGAAGTTTTTCCTAATGTTAAAATTGAATCTCTTTTCCTGTAGCTTGGCTATGTGGCTAAGTCTGTGGCTATGTGGCCAGCACGGCTGAACCAATCTCTGCACATGGAGCACTGTTTTACCTTCCCACTTTTTACAACGGTACCTATTTAACTACTTGCATTTACATGCTTTCCAATTACTCTTTTGGCAGGAGCTGGGATTCGAACCACTGAGCTGCCGAATTTGCAGCTGTCAGTCCGCTTAAAGAGATAAAACCCACTGGGGACATAAATCAATTTTGGACTAGTCTGCATAACCAGTCTCCTCATCTGGCAATCAGGTGGAGTATTTTGTGATAATGTACTTTCAAAGAGAGGATGACACCAAGACATTTTTGGTGCAAATGAAGCAGGAGGATGCAAACTGCACAAAATGATTATGGGCGGTACCTTGATGCATGTCCTTGTTAAGGATCAGAACCCTCAGAGGAGTTGTTTCTTTTTAAATGATCAGCTAGGAACGTTGTGTTGTGTGCACTTTGCTTTACAACGGGAAAGGACGTAACCTTTGTGCCAAGACTGGCTAGACAAGATACAGAGATGTTGGGGGGGGGGAATATATCAGCAGCTTGAGGTGCGAAATTTGTGAGACTTGGGGATTCCTTGTGGGGATGTTAAGAGAGTGGTAAAACAGGGGACTGTGCTTTGTGCTGTCCTTCTGGAAAACAGGCCTTGTAGTTTGTGCCTAGGATTGTTCAGGCTGACTGGGAGAAGCAGGAGAAAGTGTCCATAGTTAATTGGAAGACAGGGGAAACTCAATGCTTGATGGTGGATCTGGAAGTTGAGACATGGCAACTGGACTTCTTTTCCTGAGAGATTGAAATGTTTCGCTGCTCATCCAAGCAGGTTTGCCAGTCTGAGGAAGGTTAGTGGTGACTCCTCCATTTTATAGCTCACCTTGAGTTCACATCACCTTGGTCTGAATAGGCTCATAAGTTGGACAATGGCCTGAACAGGCTCATTAGGTCGACAAAAGTCTGAATAAGTTCATAGGTGGACCATGATCTGAATCGATTGTTAGATGAGTAATGGCCTAGGGCAGTGTTGGCGAACCTATGGCATATGGGCACCTGACACCGCCCCTTCACAGCCACCTGTATTCAGGTTATATTGCTGTATTGGCACTTTGCAAAAAACAAATAGTGGGTTCTGAATTGCCGTTTGGGCACTTAGTCTCTAAAAGGTTTGCCATCACTGGCCTAGGGTGCGTGAAAATCCTATGGGGAGAAGTTACTTAGATTAGCTTTAGAGATGGGCACGACTTAGCGGTATTCCCGTTTCCGTTTCCGTTACTCGGTTCCGTTACTCTACGGAAACGGTAACGGGAATTACTCCGCTAGACTTCGAGCTCGAACCGACGAATGAACAATTTTGGTCTGATTTGTCGTGCTCGTTCCTTGCATCGCGCGGTGCCACGCAGCACAGAAAAAAAGTTTTTAAAAGTTAAAAAAAACCGGTTCCCGGCCGAAAAGCAGGCGGAAAAATGCCTGCCGTGCCTCAGGGCACCTACCAGAGGGTTTGTTTCTGGAGGTCCCCAGCCTTCCCCCCCATCCCCCGTCCTAGTGGGCTGCTCTGGTGGGACTCGCCGCAGGCTCGCAGTCAGCCAGCAAAAAGCCCAGTCTCGCCGGCCGCCGGCCGCCGCAATTAAAGCGCAAGCAAGTGGCACGGACGGCACAGGAAAAAACTTTTAAACTCTCCCCCCACCCATTCCCGGGCCAAAAAAGCAGGCGGAAAAATGCCTGCTTGACTAAGGGCGCAGGGCACCTACCAGAGGGGTGGTTTCTGGAGGGGGGGTCCCGCCTCCCCCCCCATCCTGGGCAGCCGGACTCGAGTCGCCATTTCGCCATGCCATGCGGTACGGGCGGAGGATCCAAAATGGGGCGGCAAACGCAATATTGTTTTTGAAATCATGGTCCAAAAACACACAAGCACAACAGAAACACGCGAAAATTTATAAACTGCCAGATTTTTCACAGTAGCAGTGGGTTTTTTCTTGCAACAAAATGTCTCTCCTCTGCTCCTCTGTCCTCCATTGATTTTATTTTATTTTATTTTATTTACACCTGCGCAATGATGGGGTGGCTGAGTGGCCAGCCATGTGGGAGTGGATGACCATGCAAATTTTTGGAGCCATCCCACCAGTCGCATGGCCACTTGGCCATGGAGACTTCTGGGATGTGCCAAAAAGCCCCCTAAAACCTGCCCTAGCCCCCCTAACCCTAACCCTAACCCTTGACTCCGTACCCATACATCACAGATTGTCTTCTTAGTGGGTCAGAGAGGCACCCAGAGGTGCAACCCACTAGCCCACCGTAACCTTGCCCGTCACTAGCCTAACCCTAGCCCTTGCACTAAGCCACCTTAAAACCAGATCTACTTGCTTGCATTGCACTACACGCAGCAAGTACAATTCCCTTCTGTGTGAGACATGGTGGTGCGAGAGCCTTAGTTAGGCATCTCACTATGGCTCTGGGTTCAGTGCCATCCACTAGTCTTCACAGTCACTGTCTGCACATTATGTTATGCAATATCCATATGGCTATTGCATAGCATTTTGCAGCAGCAGCAGGTGAGGAGGGGAGACCCCCATGTTGAGGGGTCTCTTGGAGCCTGCTTCCCCTTCCTAGTGGGTGAGGATAGGAGGCACCCACGGGTGCCTCCAGGAGCCCACTTTCCCTTATAGCGGGCCAGAGGAGGCACCCACCCCAGAGAGGTGCCTCCAGGAGCCCGCTCCCCCCGCAAAAAAACCAGTACTAACGACAAAAAAAACCCAAAAAACCGAACCGACTAATTTTTGCGAATTTTCGCGAAAAACGGAAACGACCCGAAACGGGACCGGCCCGACTAACGACAACTCGAAAAATTTTTTTTTCAAGTCGTGCCCATCTCTAATTAGCTTAGTTACCTCTTAGGAGAAAGCTTTGCTTATCTGATGCCTGCTACAAGATCTGCACTTTCCTGTAGGCTTTGAAATTATGAAACTATGCCAGGATGCAGGCATTAGAATAGGTTAGCTAGCTTGCTTTCTTTGGAGTTTTGTTCTACAACTGTTCTTACCACAAACTTTTTGGTTGCTTACTTTTGCTCACAGTTCTGTAACTATTTTGTAATTATTGAAATAGCTTTGGAAGTTTTGCTCTTCTAATTTTTTCTCCGTCTTTAATAAAATGTAATGCTTTACCAGCTGTTTGGTTATTATGGACAAAAAGAGCTGGTGGTACAAAACCAGGCTTGCTTTGATTATTTATTGGGAGCCGGTAAAATTGTAGGTATTTGTATTTTTGCTATTCTTACTTTGCAGAAGTTGGCAATAAGAGTCAACATTCTTGTGGATTTTTTTTTGGTCCCCACTTAGTTAGAGTAGACTATTATGTTTGGATAGTGGTGGGCAGGTCTCTCCCAGCCATCAGCACCCCCCCCCCCCGGATTTTGCACATACCTGGAAAGTCACGGTTGTATGGTTGAATGGTTAGTGTGGCATAATCTTGACAGGTGCCTTGCCCCATTAATTAGTGAGTGGCCACATCTAACTAATCTGGGAAAATTGACACTAAGCTAGGAAATAGGTGTTGCATACAAATCCCACACTGTTGAAGCAGTATGATAATACTGCCTAAAGTTTCAGCAGACTGAACTTTCTCCCGTCTAGAATTAAGTTATGTATTACTTCTAATTGGAATTCAGGGAAGATGGCATCTATTAGAGTGGGAACCAAACAAAGGAATGAAATACATCAGATCCCCTTGTCCAGATGCCTTCCACCACCCCACCCCACCACCCTGGCTGACTGTCTCTGCACAAAGTACTAAAACTTTGTCTGCTTGCCTGAAGCTCTCCCTTCTCATTGGCAGCAATGTTTAGCCAAATATTCCAGCATCCAAAATGTTGCACTGCCCTTTCATTAGATGAAGGCTGGATGGAATGCATTTGCCCCCCCCCCATACACACAGGGAGAGAAACACACCCCTAATTTATTATTCTGTCTGCCGCAGTTCAGATGTGATGCTTCAGAGCATCCGCCAAAGAGATCCAAACTGTCTAAAGTGCTTATCAGATGGCTCCTTTCTAATATATTTTCAAATAGGGTTTCCCAATATTCTTTCATGAGATGCCTGCTAATGCAGGATACTACAAAGGCATATATTTATGGGGTGGTTTTGGTAGCAGGTTATAAAGCAGCCTGGGTGCCATGCAGGAATCTTGAACCTTTCCAGACCTGCGACTCACATTTTGCCCAAATTTGTACTTTGATGGCAATGACATCTTCGTTTTTATCATGTTTTAGTGGGATGACTATGTACCAGTAGAAATTACCACTGAGTGTCAAGTAATAGATTCTGGCTAGCCAGCTTAGGCTCAGTTCCTTAGCATGAGTGTGACCTAGAAACTCAGAACTCTGTGGTTTAAATCTGACCTCTACCATGAAATCACTAGCTGGCCTTCACAGAATTCATTATCTCCTAGTATGGATATGGTTTTTGCTTGCTTGCTCATTTTGTTTTTGTTTTGTTTTTAATTACGATTCCCAGCCCACAAAGCCACCCCTCCTCCTCTTTCCCATGCAAGCATAACATGCGTGAGCAATTGTTTGATGATGATTATTGATAGACCACAAATGAAATGCTACATAGGATCACATGTCCAGCCACTGAGTATGAAGATCTGGAAAGCAAAAAAATCCAAGGCATAGTCACATGGTACTGCAAGGGACTATAATGCCTTCTTGCACTAAAATTAGTTAAATATTTAAGACTACCATGAACATAATAGATAGGAACAACTGTAAAAGCAGCTCAGTGCAATGCAGGTTAGCTTACAGCACTCTAGGAATGGTCGGGCCCCAAGATACAACAACACAGGGGCCTAGATACTGTTGGGATTAACACATGGGGGAAAGCGTTCTGAAAATAGCTCTTCTAATAAAAGTATGGCCTGACTGTGCAGTTTGGATTATTATTTAAATTGGATTATTATTTGGATTGTTACTCTTTCTTTCTTTCTTTCTTTCTTTCTTTCTTTCTTTCTTTCTTTCTTTCTTTCTTTCTTTCTTTCTTTCTTTCTTTCTTTCTTTCTTTCAGCTTTTCCAGTAATAGAAGCTGTTTGGTGGGAAATAAGGGAGACAGAAAGAGACAAAGAAAAGTACAGTATAAATATACTGATAGATGGAGAGCCTTGGTCCTTTCTTCTATTTTGGACTATTTCCTTATAATCGACTGTGCTAAGTTGGACTTGGGGGACCTTTTTCAGATGAGAAAATCAATGCTGAAACCAATATTTGCTGGTGATGACCTATTGTTCTCTGTTGCCTTCAATAATCTAAATAGCACTGATGAAGCCCAATCTTTGTGCCACACAGACAAAGGGCAGGGATGGGAGAAGGAAGGATAATTAGAAAGATGCCCAAAGGGTAAATTTCAGCAAACACAGAGAACCTGGGTTTTTGGGGTTTTAAAACAGAAAAGTTAGTAGTGGAAAATTCAATAATGGCAATGGTTTGTTAGTGTTGTGATTACGTGCTGTTAAGTCACCTCCAACTCATGATGACCCTATGAATGAGCAATCCCCAAAATGTCCTGCCCTCCAATGTTCTGCTTCACTCTTATAAACTGAAGTCTGTGGCTTCCTTAAGTGAGTCAATTCTTGTTTTTGATTTTCTTCTTTTCCTGTTTCCTACCTCTTCATTGTTGTGTCCCCGTCCCCCCGCCAAATAATTCTACCTTCTCATGATGTGCCCAAAGTTAGGACAGCCTCCAGAGATAGTTCACACTTGATTTGATCCAGGACTCACTGGTTTGTCTTTCTGGCAGTCGATGGTATCCACAAAGCTTTCCTCCAACATCATATTTCAAACAATCATTCCCCACCCTCATCCCCGGAATCTGTCTTTAATGGGCAGCTTTCATACCCATACATGATTGGGTGGACAACAGTGTGAATGATTGGATGGACAGCAATGTGGATGACCTTGATGTTGGTCTCCAGTGACACATCCTTACACTTGATGGTCTTTTCTAATTCCTCCATTACTGCACTTCTTGGTCCCAGTCTCTTTCTGATTTCTTGGCTGTTGTCTCCATTTAGATTGATGACTGAATAGAGGCATACAGAATCTGTAGGTCAGCTACTTCATTGTCAATATTATTGTTGACAATGTCAATGGCAATGAGATCTTAATTTCAGCCACCCCCACCCCACCCCAGTTGCTGTTTTGGTGAAAGCCTTCAGACAGAGTTTCCCTTGTCAGGACCATATTTGTATTATGAACAGTGAGGCTTTGGAAGAGTTACTTCTTGGACTGAAACTCCCAGGATCTGATGCATGGGGTCCAAAAAAGTAACTTTTCCTAGATATACTGCTAGAGCTCAAATCCCTGGTTGGCCATGGAAGCCCAGGGAGGGGGGGCGAGGTACTGAGCCCCCAGGAAGCCTATTAAGGTCACCAGGAGTTTGGATGTGACTTGGGGCGTTTATACACGACCCCTAAGCTCCGCGGCAAAGGGCTGCAAGCTCCGGACCTTAAAAATGTTTTCCCAGCAGGTCCGGAGTTTGCAGACAATTAAGTGCGACCCCACCCACCTAAGCGCGACCCAGCTGCACTTTCTTGTACTTGCTTTTGGGAGGTGAAAAATATTTGATGCGGAGCATGCCTGGGCTCTCCTTGAAGTTTTTGTTGTTTTTCATTCACCTCCGCCCCTTTAAGAGCAACCAGGAAGTAAAACCTGGGCTCGGAGCAAGCTTCCACGCACGGGAGGTAAGGGTTTCTTCTTTTGTCCGTGTCTAAGGCTTTTTCCCCCTCCCTCCCCTCCCGCAGACAGAACAAGGAAGTGCGGAGGGGGTGGGGACGGAGGAACAGCAAGGAACCCTCAAGATCGCTGGTCCGAATTTAAGGGACCAGCGGATCTGAGGGGTCGTGTGAAAAGGTTGTGAATGGCACATAACACAAATGTTAATTGTTCAAGTCCTTTTCAAAATCAGCTAAATTATTGACACCACCACACCTTATGCAGCAAATTTTCTCTGTCAACTACATTGAGGGAAACACTTTCTTTCCTCTCTCTTGGATCTGATATCAGCATCTTTCACTGGATGACTCTGAGTGTGACAGTTAGGAGAAAAGGAGAAGTATATTTTTCTGTTTATTTTCTCCCTGCTCTGAATAAGCGTGTGAATTAAGATCTATCCTCTTATTCTTCCATGGTCCTTTCCCCCCTCCTAAACATGTCAAGCAGGCTGCACACATCTGGTTTGGAAGCACGTTCTTCAAGGCTCAGGACAGGACTTCTATCTAGCATGAGTCCTTTTTGAACTTATGAAGTACATGTACTGACACCAAGGCTTCCTTACTGTATGTACCAAATAAGAATGCTGTTCAATCTATATATGTGTGGTTAAAAGGACACCTAAACCCCAAAGGATTACTTCCCCTGATATTTGCTGACAATTATCAATGTAATTGGGTCAAATCTGTACAGGGTTATCTAACGAAAATTGGCCTCTCCCCCCCCCCCCAGGCACTTTTATCCTCAGGAACAGAGAAAGAAAAACAATTAGTCAAGCAAAGAATAGAAGATATTGAGTACCAAACAGACCTCACAAGTATCCAAAATATGGCAGTTAGGAGTTACGTTAAATACCTTATGGAACCAGCCAAATATTTAACAGCTCTGGAAGCTAAAGGATCTAGAAGAGCCTTTACGCTGGCAAGGTGTTTGGCCCTCCCCTCTGCTGTACTGGAAGAGAAGTATAAAAATACCCCTTTTGCTGAAAGGCTCTGTTCCTGCCCCCTGGGGGAGATTGAGACCACTGAGCACATGTTCTTCACCCATCCATTGTATGAAGCAGCATGCAAAGAGATTTTTATCCCATTAATGGAAAGAATCCCTGGACGCTGAGACGAAAAAGACTTGAGTTCCTCCTTTCAGATGCAGACACGAAGATCTCCTGTCAAGTGGCTAGATTCTGTATGATGATACTTTGACTACGGAAGTTAAATGCCAACCAGCGGTATGTATGCTAACATGATTTAGTTGTATTTTTAATCCATGGTTTTATATTTATGTGTAACTGGTCTAAGGACTGTGAATAAATAAATAAATAAATTAATAATAATAATAATAATAATAATAATAATAATAATAATAATAATAATAATAATAATAATAATAATAATAATAATAATAATGCACAGGTTTTTCTGAGAATAATCATTGCCTTCATTACTGTAGTGTAACATCATGCATACAGTTGTGAATGTGATTGATATGGCATAACAACACCAATGGTTGAACATTGTAAGCCACGGCGGTATAGGATGAGAGAGCTGGACTGAAATTTGGCATTTCCTTTTTGGCCAGGTAGCTCAACAGTTGACATTGAGTTTAGCGCAGACTTACCACTGGCCTGACTTGCCACATTTGAAGGGGGCATTTTGAAGATACAGGAGGCATTGTCTATGACGGGTACTGAAGAATATGAGTATGTGCATATTCTCTGAAGATAATGTATATGCAACAAAAGGATGGCTCTTCTGTGGATTCTGTGAAACTGAGAATTGTCAAAATTAATATGCTCTTCCACTCCCGGAGAAAAGTGTATGAGCTATTAGAGAAAATATACCATCAAAAAGTTTCTCCTTCCCTATATTTATAATCTTGCAGCACTTCTTCTGATATATGACTCAAATGCAAAGGGCTAGAATATATCTGAAGAGTTCATTTGATTGCTTCCTTTCTATAATGAGATGTGGTTTCTCTACAAGTTTTGGGGTTTTTTTTATAAAGCACTACAACAAACTAGAAGATCTTGTGACAATAAGACTTCTGGTCACCAGGGGTTCATCAGTTGTGCCTCCTGGGATTTTTGCTTGTAAAGTTTGTCATTTGGCTCTGAGCAAGCTTCTGCCCTTACCTCTAAGTGGTCATGTGGTCTATAAAAAGGGCACTGACTCAGTTGCCTGACCAAAGATGACTATTTCAGCCATGTGAAAGTGGCTTAAGCTACTTTGAGATAATCTTCCATATATCCTTTTGTCCCACAGCAGAAGACACACACACACACACACACACACACACACACACACAGAGCCGTATCGGCAATGTTGTTCAACTCACAAAAAATGAAGCAGGCTTTGTTAATGGCTGTGCCATGACTGACACAATGCCTACAGCCCATCTCCTGCTAGAAAAGCACTGAGAAAAGCAAGAAATTAAAAGAATAATAATATTTTATTTATTTATTTATTTGTTGCATTTCTATACCGCCCTTCTTCCAGAAGGAACTCTGGGCGGTTTACAGAAGAGAATAAAACAACAATGTATAACAGATGAAGGAAAAGGGAGAGAAAAAAACAACTAATAGGATAAAGAGGGGGAAACCCTCCACAAGAGGCGGCGCGGGCAAAAAAAAAAATTAAATGAAAAGGTCGCCACATGTCTCCTTAAAAAGGAAGGTTTTCAGAGCCTTTTTAAAGGCGGGCAGGGACCATGCTAGACACAGCTCACTAGGAAGATGATTCTACAATGTGGGGCCCACCACAGAGAAGACGCGGTTACGCGTGAGCGATTTCCGTGCCTCACTGCATGTCACCTTCATCGATCTTAAAAAAGCGTTTGATCCCGTGACACATGACGTCATCTAGCATGCGTTGCATAGAAACAAGTGCCAGAAGAGTTCGGTGAAGCTCTTCTACAAGGATCTGAACAGTCACATCCAAGGTATAGCTGGAACGTTGAAAGATTTCCACATTACCAACGGCATCCACCAGGACTCAGGGATCTCACCATTGCTGTTCATCACAGTGATAGATGTCATTGCCTGTGACCTCCAAAGACCTCCACCATGGATGCTCCTCTATAAATAAGATGTTTTTCTTGTACATCAAGCAGCAAGTGCAAACTTGGAGCTGCGGACTTGCAATGAATGGCCTCTGCCTCAACATTAAGAAGATGGAGTACATGACAACAGGCCCCTGAAGAGCCTTGAACAATCCTCCTGAATAGAGATGGGCACGAAATGAACAATTTTTTGTTTCCGTTTTTGTTTTTTGTTTCGTTACGCAACGAAACGACAAATGAATTTTTGTCTCTAAAATGAAACAAAATGAACAGAAACACCAGAAATTTTGTCGTCCGTTTCGTTTTCGTTACGCCAATACATTGAACTGCTTTAAATGCTAAAAAAATCACAAAAATTGAAATAAATGGTAATGAAACAATAACGAAATGAACGAAAACGAAAACAATTTTTTTGCCAAAATTAGCGAAAAACAGAAATGAACCGAAACGGACCCCCTAAACGACAAACGACAAACGAAACACCATTTTTTTTATTCGTGCCCATCTCTACTCCTGAATGACATTGACTTACCACATGCTCAGACATTCTGGTATCTCAACAATCGCGGCTGACAGCAGTCTGAGACACGAAACCACTGTGCAGATAAATGCATCCTGGACAAAATGGCGCATGCTGTCAAATAAAAATTATACAGAGAAGTTATTCGAGCAGTTGCACTCTACAGTGCCAAATGTTGGCCAGTGACAAAAGAAACTGAGTGTCTCCTTGGTGTCATGGAAAGAAGGATGCTGTGCTGGATCAGCGGTAGCACTTGCTGTGACCACCTCTGCAATGATGACATCAGGCAGTGTTACGGCTTTGCTCCAACTGGTGACAAGATGGAAGAAGCCTGGCTATGATGGTATGGCCATGTATTGCATGCTGACACCAACATACTGGCACAGAAAGACCTTCATTTGTAGGTCAATGGAAAATAACCAAAGGACAAATCAAAGCAACGTTGGCTTGATACACTACACTATGACATGAGGGCCACTTACCTACACCCGGAACAAGCCACCAACCAAGAGAATTCGGTCCCTAGACCAATGAGTTACATTTCCAGCTGTGGAGCCAGAAGTTGGAGCTCACTGACCCAGAAGAGCCAATCTGTGTTGGTCTTGGCAAGCTGTACAGTCCCAGGAGGATGTCTCCAGAAGAAAGGAATGATAAATCTTGTATGAGTAATTTCTACTTAGAAAAAACCCTGAACAGGTTCACAGTACTTCAGAACTGACTTGACGGCATGCCATTGTTATTGTATTATGCCCCCCAGAGCTCTAAAAATATTATATTTTCAGACTACAACTCCCAAAATGCTGCATCTAGCATGGCCAATGGGATCCTTAGGGTTGCAGTCCATCAGAGTAACATCTTCGAGCTGTCTCTATATAGCTCCTCGGCAGGTCAGCATTGTTAGCGCCATGTTATAGATAAAGCCACTAAGGCTGAGAGAAAGTGGCTTGTTTAAGGTCACTTCACAGATGCATGATTCACAATATCTGAACGAGGGGGCCTTCCAGTTCACATGCTTAGCTGCTCCGCCTTATCTGCTGTCTTGGCAGGAATGGAGAGATGTACCGTATATAATTGTCTGCATTTTTTTTAAAAAAAGAGACTTGTGAGAGTTGGGATGGCGCTGGGGAGGGGAAGAACAGAATCAGGTCATTGTTTTCAGTAGATTTGTTCCAGGTAAGCCCAAGCCAGCTCAGCTGACTCACATGCTGAAACAGTTGCTGGCAAGCGCTCTGAAAAACCTCCAAACCCATGGCAACTTATCCCAAGGAGTGGGTGTCAAAGCTTTGAACGAGACAAGGTGTTGTCAGCAAACGAGAAGAGCTGGATCATCTCCAGCCTGAAGGACCTTCCCAGCACAGCTCAGTGTCTGATGCAGCCCCCGACAGTCCTCTTCAAAACAAGGGGGTCTGCCTTTTAAAATCTACGACTATGACCAACAACAGCAACAACAGAGGGGCCAAGAATCAGGAGACCCATTATGTGGGATGACGGACACAATCTCGCTTCCGTGAGTCACTGCCTGGCATTGGGCTGTCCTTGTGGTATAATCAGCGTGCTGCTTATTACGCTCATGGATGATAACCAAACTAAATCTTAATGAGTTGTGGGAAAGAAGACAATAGAGTCCTTTGCCAGAACTTGTTCACCTTGACAACCCACCTACAGGCCAGGTACAAAGATCACTATTGTTTACTTGGAAGACTGACAAAAAGGATTATGGATGGTTTGTGCGCACACACACACACACACACACACACACACACACACACACACACACACACACACACACACACACACACATCATAATCACTTCTAAAATGCCTCTTATTGTGGTGGGTGTGTGGGTGTGTGGTGAAGCTTGAAATCAGTTGTTTTTTTAAGTAGCATGATTGCAAACTGAATGAAATAGCTTGGATAAGTTGCTTTAATTTTTTTTTGTATGTCAAGTTCCATAATCCACCAGCTAGCATGGTCCTTGGGAGCTGAAGTGCGAAAGTAAATTTTCCAAGTTCTAGATTGGAATGTTACCAAATGTAACATAACAGCGGATGCCTAAATTGTTGTTAGGGATGTAATGCCAAGTAGGAAAAAAGCCACTATTACCAGAGTTAATCTGCTTAGCAGTGATTATGCATGGGAAGTTTTATAAAAACCAGAGCAAACTGTTTTATGCAGGACAAAATGGTTCCTCTACTAGGTTCCACATACGCAAGCTGACGTATTGATAGCCGAATTAAGTTTGATCATCACCTACAGTACAGCATCTAGCTCTGTCCCCATGGGCGTGGCCAACTGAAGGAAAGTCCTGTGACATTCAACACCATCCTTCAATGGTTCACTGTCGCTCCCTGGTCTTTGCTTTTGCTGCACCTTTGCCTAATGGTAGGGCTGGATCTGATGTTTTGTCAGCCTGAGCAGCCAACTTGCATAACATCATTATGTTGTAGCATTCTAGTGTTCCTGCTAATGAAAGAAATCTCCTGCTAGATGACCAGGCAACATCTGTTTGGAAACATTCACTTCTGAGGTGGCCCCTTCCTCTCTCTAACAGCTCTCACACCATCAGTTCTTCTTAGTGTTAACTTAGAATTCCTTTCTCATATTTTGAATCAATTGGCTTAGGTTTGAAGCATTGGGAAACAGTCTTGCTTCACCTTCTACAACACAGCCCTTCAGATAACAGAATAAGGTTCTTGTATGACCACTCAGTCTTTCCTTCTCCACTTATACCCATGATACCCATGCCCCTCAACTGTTCTTCATAGGGTTACCTTGGTTTTTCTCCTGTGGATACATTCCAACTCTTTCACATCCTTCTAGAATGGTGTCCCTTGATCCCAGGGATGCATACTATTTTTGTTCAACAATTTGACAAAGTTAGCTCAGCAGACTGCAGCAGCCAGAATCCCTCAGCCAGTACTGGTGAAGAATGCTAAGATACTGCGTGCTATCCAGAAATTATAAACCAGTGACACTTTTGGAAAGGACCACTTGCACTACTATTTTGGAAGAATGGAGAAGTCAAACCAAGGTGCCCACAACTGCAAGAAGTGAGGAAGGTAGTGGATAAAGCTATGAAGTGGTATTTATGTAGGTAATAGTATGCACAGGGATGTTAGCAAGTTGTCCATCCGAATTTCAACTCCAAGTCTTCAGGAATGAGTCCCAAGTCCAGGTTCAAGTCTTTTGGCCCAAGACCCAAGTCCAGGTTGCAAGTCACTTGCCCCTTGCCTCCCGTGGTTTGGGACTTGCGACTGCTCAGCTTCCCCCATGGCTTTGCCCCCCCCCCCCCGCAGTGTCCCCTGCACTCCACTATGCTGCCTCAACCCTAACCCTGCTGTACTGCTACACCCCACACACATACACATACCCACAAAAGCAAGCCATCAGTCACAACAGTTCTGTTCCACAGTTGCACAAGCATTCTGGCAGGTACTTTTCAAATCATGCAATGTCTTGGGACCCAAACCAACACTATCACCCCCCCATGTGATTGGCTTGTTTGTGTTGTGAGACTAAAACAGGGGGGGAAAGCTTCCCCGTTTTTGTTTGACTGGGTTTTCAGACCCATGTTCAGCCTGTTAGTCCACCTCCATGCAATGCCAGCACAGGGCTTTGTGAATCAGAGACATTGCTGGGGTTCAGTGGTGCTTGGTCTTGAAGAAGTGTATAACCCAAAGTGTTTTGTCACTTTTCTGAACTTCCTTCTAGCTATCTGATCTCTTCTGTAATGTTCTCTCCGCTGTGCCTCCCATCTGTCCTTTTCCTCCCCTCTTTCATAATTGTCACCCACTACGGAACAATACCATGACTCACCTGACGTGGCATGTTGATGAGACAAAGGGCAATCCCTTCCCCCGGGACAAGCAGCATCTTTCCTTTCCCAACTCACCCGCCTCTGCTGAATGTTGCGTGTGGGTCTAGCACAAGTTCATGGTGCCCCCACTGAACTGGGCTGGCCCAGTTGCTCCTCTGTGGCTTGTTTCATTGGTGTCTGGAAAAGGCTTTAGCAGAGGTAACAGACAATGCTGTGTTTGTAGAGAGGAATGACTCTATGAATTCAAAGTGCAAGGAGGGGGCACTTTGCTGGCCTTGCTCATTGCTTTTACCTAAATTATTGGCAAAAAAACTTTTCTTTCTACTGTCCATACATGGAGAATTTCTTAAATGCAACTGCAATCAATCAGGTGAGTCTCACATTTCCAGGCAGAGAAATCTCACAATTCTTTCCAGCAGTGCATGCCAGATGAAATCTTATCCCAGTGACAACTAGGCCTAGGTCGTCTTTCCACAAAAGAAGGAGAGTAATATGGGTAATCCAGGCAGGTTTAGAAGATGATATGTCTTCAGAAGTATGGAGTGCCATCCGGCTTGCTAAGAAAACAGCTAACCAGAAAACCAAACAGGTCTGAAGCACTATGACTTCAGACTGATGGAACTGTTTGGATGAGCGGCGAAACGTTTCTATCTCTCAAAAAAGAAGTCCAGTAGCCATGACTCAATTTCCAGATGATTTCAGGAAATTAAAAGCCCGCGAAATTTTTGCAAAATATGTTGGCTGCCATTGATGAGCAACATGTTGTCTAGCATCTGATAGATGAGATCAGTGTTTGAAAGGAAAGCTTGTATAATGGTAAGACCACTTGGGCGGTGGTACCCATGTGCCCCGCCCCTTACACACACTGCAGGACATCTGCCAGTACAGTTTGTGCCATGTTTTCTCAGTGCCTCATGGCTGGAGTGTGCCTTTGCTTTCACCTAAACAACATCCTTGTACGGCAGCATATTTCTTTTTTCCATACAAATCAATGACAGTTACATAAATGTGAACATACCACGAGACATTGCACATGCTCCTATAATGCTACTTTTCACAAGGTATTTCCATCAGGGTGCTTCCAAGTGAGACTTTTATTGTGGGGCCAATCTTGTTTAAACATTGAATTTTTCAGGGTCACAACAACGATGATGATGATGCCTTCCATCTGTAACCTTCCTTGTCCCATTATTTTTTCTCTGGCATCTCTCCAAATGTTATGAAGTGGAAGATGGAACAGCTGCACGATGCATTAGGGTCAGTGTCTCTCAATGCATCCTTAATCTCATCTGTAGTCTGTTTCTTAATCGTGCTAGCATGTGGGTGAACAGAGGGTGAACAGACTGGTAGTAACACAATAGTAGAATCCTACACGTTGTAATGAGTGTAAAGCAGCAGATGCCTGTTCTGGTAGGAAAAAAGAGCATTGTATGACAGAAAAAAGAGCATTGTATGACAGAATGCTATCTAATCAAATGGTTCTTCAAGAGCAAGGATGTGTCTCAAAGGAAATTCTTCTCACAGCTTTTCTGTGTCGACTGATGGACCATAGTTCAGTAATAGAGTATATCCACTGCATTCAAAAGGTCTAAAGCTCAATGCTTGACGCAGCCAGTTAAAAAGATCAGGCAGCAAGAAGTAATATGGAGACTCTCGAGTGATGTTTTGGAAATCTGCTGTCTGGCAGAGAAAATGGAATTGAGTTAGATGGACAAATAGCCTAACCAGTGTCAGGCAGCCTTCTACAGGTCCTGAATAGAACATGACAAATGATATGTGGTGTCTGTGTTGATTGCAAGACACAACCCAATATTCTGTAGAAAATAAATGGCTGGCTTCAGAAGACTGAGCAGATCACATATCACAAAATCCCATTCTTTTATCTAGAACTGTCTGAATGGCAAAAAAGTGAGTGCAGGAGTTTCAAAGACCTGCCAAGACATAGTACAGGCTGATGGGTTGTAGTCATCTTACTGCATTTGGTAGCAGGCATCCTAGCTATTAATTTTCAGTTTGTTTCATCTTTTCTTAGAAAAGGGTTTTTCCTTGGTTTCAATATGTCTTTTAATTTACCATTGGAATGAGACACTATCCTTCATGATCTCAGTATAAAACTTGGAATTATGGTAAAAATATGCTAGATTTAGATTAAGCAAAGGGCGAAGTGACAGGGGTCGTCCAAGCACAATTGTTGAGAAGGTTAATTCTGAACTTTTCATGGACCCATCAGCCTGCCCAGAGTCAAACAATAAGAGACACTTGGACAGCAGCTGGAGCGTTTGAGCCAGAGCTCATCCTGCATATAATGCACCAGTTGCCATTGGCGTCTTAGGTGGAAACTATCTCAGGCACCTTGGCTGGCAAAGGTTCACCTGAAAGTCAAGTGTGAATGTAAGGCAGACATTTCTCCTAACCTATTGTCCTCTAAATGGGTCAGAGTGTACCACTCCTCTTACTGGGAGAGTAAGAACAGACAAAAGAAAATATTTTTTCACCCAGTGCGTTGTTAGTCTGTGGAACTCCCTGCCACAGGATGTGGTGATGGCACCTGGCCTGGATGCCTTCAAAAGGGGATTGGACAGATTCCTGGAGGAAAAGTCCATCACAGGTTACAAACCATGATGGAGATGAGTAATCTCTAGGTTTAAAACCGAGGTACACCAAGGGCCAGATGCAGGGAGTAGTATCAGAAGAAAGATATCTAGTCTTGTGTGCTCCCAGATGCATCTGGTGGGGCCACTGTGAGATACAGGAAGGTGGACTAGATGGGCCTTTGGCCTGATCCAGCATGGCTCTTCTTATGTTCTTATGTTCTTATCCATCCCTTGTGGTCCATCCCTTCTGGCAGTCTTTAGGTTAGGAAAACTGATACATTTAGAGGTGTAAGCCAACTTCTTCTGTTCATCTTCTCTGTAACTAGTCAGTCTCATGCTGAGCTGTGAAAACCAAACACAGCCTTGCCTCCTTTCTCAGCCAGAAAAGAGATGAACAGGCTATTATCTAATTAGATTACACAAATGAGGGAGACTTTGCATCAAAGGCTTGTTATTAAGTTCAATTTTTGTTATTCCATAAGCAATTGATGCTAAACCCGAAACCAGAATATGATATACCTTGATGAGGTCTAGTGTCAAATTAATCATTGACAGCAGTTACAACACACTCTTGAGGCAGACATCTCATTTAAATGTTTATTTTGTTTTATTGCTTCATTATCCAGGAAAGTGTCAGAAAAAAATATCCCCGGCTGTAGACGAATTCAAAGAAGGGTTTAGACAGAAGAAAGATAGAAAGAAAACAACTCACCACTGCCAACAACATGCTTTTTCTGTTAGCAGGGGTAAAGATATGACGTAAAGCTCCACTGAATAAACTTTCTAGAAGGCAACTGTATCCTTTAATGTGTCATTTGCAATAAGCTCTTGCCTGCACGGAAGCGCCCCATCTTAACAGGTATTTTCATATCTGTACAAGTCAGAAGTGAGGGAGGCAATAATTAAAATGGAGAGAAGGTCTCCACGTTGTGTGTAATGTTTTGCTCCCAATGTAGGCTATGATCCCACAATTCATTTATTTGGTCGGTCATGTAGATCAGAATCAAGTTTAGATAACAGGTGCTGTAGGCACCTGGAGTAGGAACTGGCAAACCACTTCAGTATTCCTGCCAAGAAAAGTCTATGGACATGGGGTCACAAAGAGTTGGTCATGACTGTAACGACGCAACACACACACAAAACTAAGATAAATTAAGCAGGGCTAGGCCTGGCTAGTACTTGGATGGGAGACCACCAGGGAATACCAGGTGCTGTAGGCATCTAGAGTAGGAACTAGCAAGCCACTCCAGTATTCCTGCCAAGAAAACTCCATGGACATGGGGTCATGAACAGTTGGTCACAATGGTAACAACAACAACAACAACAACAACAACAACAACAACAACAACAACAACAACAACAACAACAACAACAACAACAAAAGGTGTACCCTCTTCACCAATGATTGTAATTTAACATGTGATAACCGTTTCTTTGAGATGTCATGTAACTGTAACTTCTTAGGCATTTTTATAATTATGGGTTTGAAGCCTCACAAAACATTAAGAAAGAAGATTACATGTTTCAAGGGTATTGTGCCTTATGTTGGTTATCTTGGATTCATTTGTGTGTACAGACACAAGAGTGAGGTGAATAGGAAGAGAGGAGGCTTTATAAAAGAGGGTTATAAAATTCAGATTGAGAGATTCAGATAATTTGAGAAATGAGAAAGAAAATAAAGTGCTAAAAATGAGAATTTCAACTAATTCTTGAATTCGCTGGAAATACTGTGTTATGGTCCTTTCTGTTTTAAATATGAGATGTTTTTAGTACAAAGTAGGGTCCCACTTGCTAGTTCAGTGCAATGAAAAAAAAACCTTTCCAAGGTAGGTCTATTTAGGGCAAGTTTGCAAATAGTTAATAACTTGTGAAAAATGTTCCTTAAAAAAGATTTTTAAAAAGATTATGAATTGGCCGGGGTTATGAATTGGAGCACGTTGCAATGTAATCAAACCGGATCTAGTTTCCAGTTCCACTGCATTCAGAGTACGGTAAAGTTGTGCCATATACAAAGGTGAGCATGTCATGCACGGGCAGGTTTTAGCCTATTGTTTTCCTTGATATACTCTTTGTTTTGTAGAAGAGAGATCACAACAGGCCTTGAACCCTGGTCTGGAGGAGGAGGAGGATAAGAGGAGGAGGCCTTTTTGTTTAGCTTAATATCTGTGTTGAAACATTTAGCACCATCTCGACATTGACATTGCTCCTTATGCGCATCCTTGTGTGCATTATTATTTTTTTAATCACAGTGCCCAGAAGACCACCTTTAGTGAGCACACCTGCTATACAGAAGGGGCTCCACTCCCAAGACTTGCAAACTCAAAAGTTCCTCAGGGTAGTCAAAGAGTGTGCATTGCTTTCAGCTCCTGCTTTGGTCTTAATCCTTTCCTGCCATGGAGCTGCTGAATCAACCTTTCATTTCGCAGACAATATATTTCAAGTGTTTCTTTGCAGGTGCTTGAGATTTGTTTCTTTCCACTGACGGATGACAACTTCTTGGCAAACCCAGACAACTTGACTTGTTTGTTGTTTCAGTGATTGTGGGCAACTGATGCACGCAAGGCGAAGGTGTCTGTGTGTGATCTTTCTTCAGTTTGGGCTAGAGATGGGCACGACTTGAAAAAAAAAATTTCAAGTTGTCGTTAGTCGGGCCGGTTCCGTTTCGGCTCGATTCCGTTTTTCGTGAAAATTTGCAAAAATTAGTCGGTTCGTTTTTTCGTTTTTTCGTTGTTGTTAGTACTGGTTTGGGGAGGGGGTAGCGGGCTCCTGGAGGGAGCTGCAGGAGTCAGCCAGAGCCACAAGTGACGGACTGGGACTCTTTGCACCCGCTGTGTCTCACGTACTTGCAATGCAATGCAAGTAGATCTGGCTTAGGGTTAAGGACGGCTTAGCGCAACGGCTAGGGTTAGGCTAGTTACGGGTGAGGTTACGGTGGGTATTGGGGTGCATCTGGGTGCCTCTCTGACCCACTTAGAAGGACAGTGTACTGGCGTATGGGTTAGGCTTAGGGTTTGGGTTAGGGCTAGGCTACGTTTTAGTGGGCTTTATGCCCGATTGGCACATCCCAGGTCTCTGTGGCCATGCGACTGGCCAAGTGGCCATGCGATTGGTGGAAAATTTGCATGTCTACTCCCATGGGAGAGCCCATCATTGCAAATGTGCAGGTGTAAAAAAAATAAAATAAAATAAAATAAAATAAAGGACAACGGAGACTTTTTTTTTGCAAGAAAAAAAAACCCACTGCTGCTACTGTAAAAATTCAAGCATTTTAAAATAGCTAATTTTCGCGTGTTTCTGTGGTGCTTTGGTGGGGTTTTTGGGCAACAATTTCAAAAAAAAAATATTGCGTTTGGTCGCCATTTTGGATCCCCCCCCCCACCGCATGGCAAATGGATGCGCCCTGCCCAGCCTGGTACAGTCAGCAAAACCTGGCCATGCGAAACCATGGCTCCAAAACTTTGCATGCGCCCTTAGTCACTCCCATGGGCGAGCCCATCATTGCCCGAATGCGCAGGTGTAAAAAAATAAAAAAATAAATAAAATAAAATAAAATAAAATCTTGCGCTTTTTTTTTGCAAGAAAAACCCACTGCTGCTACTGTAAAAATTCAAGCATTTAAAATAGCTAATTTTCGCACCAGAGCTGTGGTGCTTTGGTGGGGTTTTGGGCAACAATTTCAAAAAAAATATTGCGGTCGCCATTTTGGCCCCCCCCCACCGCATGGCAAATGGATGCGCCCTCCCAGCCTGGCACAGTCAGCAAAACCTAGCCATGCGATTGGTGGAATGGCTCCAAAACTTTGCATGGTCCACTCCCATGGGCGAGCCCATTTTTGCGAATGTGCAGGTGTTGTGGCAAAATATCTAAAATAAAATAAAATAAACACGAGACTTTTTTGCAAAAAAAAACCCACTGCTGCTACTGTAAAAATTCGAGCATTTAAAATAGCTAATTTTCACATGTTTCTGTGGTGCTTTGGTGGGGTTTTGGGCAACGAAACGGAAAAAAAATATTGCGGTCGCCATTTTGGATCCCCCGCACTGCATGGACATGGATGCGCCGCATCCAGCCTGGTACCAGCAGCGCAGCAGTAGCAATAGTGAGCCACCTGGAGAGGGGGGCTCCAACCCCAAGACTTGCAAATAAAACACCCTTCTGGCCTGGTAGGTGCCCTCAGACAGTTTTCGCCTACTTTTAGGGCCTTAATCCTGGGTTTTTTTTTGCCATTTTTGCTGAATCAACTTTTTTTCTGTGCCGCTTGGCATTGCGCGATGCAAGTAACGAGCACGACAAATCAGACCAAATTGTTTCTTTCGTCGGTTCGAGCTCGAAATCTGGGGCAGTGATTCCCGTTACCGTTTCCGTAGAGTAACGGAAACGAGTAACGGAAACGGAAACGGGAATACCGCTAAGTCGTGCCCATCTCTAGTTTGGGCTTCTTTCTGCCCAGAGTGACCTTGCTGCCAGATGGGCAGTATAAAAATCCAATAAATAAATAAATAAATAAATAAATAAATAAATAAATAAATAAATAAATAAATTCTTGGCATATTCCTGTAAACAAAACATGAAGTGTGTATCTATATCAGTGGTTCTCAACCTGTGGGTCCCCAGATGTTTCTGGACTGCAACTCCCAGAAATCCTGGCCAGCTCAGCTAGTAATGAAGACTTCTGGGAGTTGCAGTCTAGGAACATCTGGGAACCCACAGGTTGAGAACCACTGATCCATACTGTTCACTACATGCAAAGCTCAGCTGACTTAATCCTTCCTGACCCGAGACACTGGGCCACTGGGCCAAGTCACTAAGAAGGGAAGAGAAAGCTACTCTGGAGAACTACCACATTTCTCTGTCTATAAGACCCCCATGTATAATAAGATGACCCCCACTTTTCCACATGGTTGTTTCGCTACCATGTGGTTTTCTCCTCGGCTTACTTCTGTGTATATAAGACAACCCCCAATTTTTCGTCTAACAATTTTAGACAAAAAATATAAACTTATAGCTGTTGTGAGTTTTTCAGGCTGTTTGGCCGTGTTCTGGACGTTTTCCTTCCTGACATTTTACCAGACTCTGTGACCGGCATCTTCAGAGACAATGAGCTCTGGGAACTAGGAGTTCTCTCTGTGCTCTGGGGTATATTATCCATTCTGTGCCCCAGAGCACAAACAGAACTCCTTGTTAACTGAGCTCCTTGCCCTCTGAAGATGTCCGCCACAGAGTCTGGAGAAACGTCAGGAAGAAAAACTTCCAGAACATGGCCGAACAGCCCGAAAAACTCACAACTAGAGATGGGCCATTTTATTGACATTTTAGAATATAACATTCTGTAGAAAACTAATGACCAGTTACATGAACAGAGCTTAATTAGGGATGGGCAGTTCAAGAGCTGTGCAGGGACAGGCATTATCCTGCCTCCCTTTCTGATTGGCCAGCACCACGGAGAAGCAAAGATGCCGTTGAAGCCTGCTTCCTTGTTGGAGCTCAGCTCCATGCAGGCGCAAAACAAGGTAAATGATTGGCTGCTTGTGTGTCAGAGGCTTCTGAACACCACCTGGGCTCATTTTGGAACTAGTAGGTTCTGAAATGATTTGCCCATCCCTAAGCTTAACTGATTGACTAGCTACATACAGATCAAATACATGACTGACCGACTAAAGGCTGTCTGAATAAGAAGAACAGAAAAAGAACACTTGAGTAGGGAGGCGTGACTCTTCAAAATATGAGACTGAGAGGGAACAATAAGCAGAAGCAGAAGCAGAACAATTGGCTGCACCCGGTTGATTGGTAGTAACTCCATCCTAGAAAGGTCCCTCAGCCAAAGCCTCTTAAAAGCAACATTAAAAGTTTGCTAGTGATTCCCCACTTTCTCATTGGTAGGAGAAAGCACTATCTCTGGAACTGACACTGAAGGAATCTATGCAGTGTGTCTATATCCCTACCCCCACCCCTTTGTGCTGCTGTATGGGAGCACAATCTTCCATTTTGTTTGCTCATGGTCCAAATGACACATGCCTCAGCTCACCACAGGATCTGTGATACCCCATGCTTAAGATGCCATTTTATTTATTGTTTTATCCCAAAGCTCTGTTCTTGAATACCCTCTCGCAACAGGCTCTACCATATCCCATGATGGGAGAGGGCACAGGCTGTGTGGCCGTTGGTGATGCTGAAGTGGCGGTTGTCCTCGTTTTGGTAGCTATCCTCTACTGCCTTCAGCATACTCAGTTCTGCTGACCAAAACTGCGGCCCCATCTGTGTCCAAGCATGCAGGTTATGGTAGCCGAGGATGGATGAATGGCTGAAGAATTAATAGAAATCATGTATGGCAAAAGAAAATGGCACAGGAGGCTGTTGCAATGCCGATATGTTGTTGGGATAATCCAATATTGAACAACAGGGCCACCACCATCATTGCAACCCTTTGGCATATTTCACACTGTTGAAAAGTACCGTCATTCTGACAGGGAGTGGAAGATGAAGCTAGGAATGCTGTGTCCTTTTCGTATTTCATTTGAGAGAACTCAAAGAAATGGGGGAGGGGGAGAAAAGTTTTATTTGCAAGACCCCTTGACTCTCTTACCTGATTCCTCCTGCACTTATTTTTAGACTGATGCTCTCAGGATCTGCTGATCACAGTGATGGTGAACTTTTTAGAGACCGAGTGCCCAAACTGCGATTCAAAACCCATTAATTTTTCGTAAAGTGCCAATACAGCAATTTAACCTGAATGCAGGTGGCTGTGAAGGGGTGATGTTGGGTGCCCACAGAAAGGGCTCCGAGTGCTACTTTTGGCACCCGTGCCATAGGTTCGCCAACACTGGCCTATTGCTGTTTCTTTTTCCTGCTTCCTTCAAGGGCAGACAGGCTGCTATTCTTCTCCCATGAATCTATCTAGTTAGGATTAGAACAGTGGTTCTCAACCTGTGGATCCCCAGATGTTCCTAGACTACAACTCCCAGAAACCGCTTCTAGCACAGTGAGTGGTGGAGGCCTCTGGGAGTTGCAGTCCAGTAACATCTGGGGACCCACAGGTTGAGAACCACTGGATTAGAATGTTGGCTTTTCTCTCTAAATGGACCTTGCTTTGTAAACCTCTGTTTTGTTGTAGGTTTGTTGGGGGAGGGCAAACTTTCCCATGTCTCTCCTGCCCCTACTCTGTTGCAGAGAATATTTTGTCTCTCTCTTTTGCCTTGTGAATGGTCACAACAAGAACAACAAAGAAATGCATCTCACACACTCAGAAGGCAAAAGCAACATGGCATTACAGAGGGATGAGACCTAGGAGTTTAGGATTTGTTTGCTTTTTATTTGGGATATTTTGGGTTTCTTGGGAAAGGTCAGTCCTCCGCTCAATGTCCCAAACCGATATGATCCAGCAGAGAGAAGAAATCCCTTTGGTCATTGGTAATTCCAATACAGGCAGATAATGAGTACTCCCCAGTTCCATTCTTATCACTCCTATCCCCTTGACCAACAGGATTAAGTGGGAGAGAGGAAGGTTGTGAAAAAGCAGGGGAAAGATGGAGGGGTGTGACTTCGTAAATGTCCTGGGAGAGTACTTTTTTTTTTTTTTAAATGGAGAGTCTAACCAAGAACACTGTCAATCCCCAACTGCAGGAAAATGCGCAAAAGAAAAGAAAAATGAGCACCATTTTGGCACGTTTAGTTACCAGGTAAGGGGGGGGGGAAGTGTGTTAAAATGAACGAAAGGAGGTGACATGGATTCCTCACACTGTCAAGATTCTGTCAGTAGAAGTTCATTAGTCAAGAGGGAGACAATGGCTCAAAGAACTAATTAAAGCAGAAGTGTTGAAGTACCCGCCTTCACTCAGGTGACTTCTCACCTTAACTGCCCCCAGAAGTCACAGAGTTTGTGTGATAAGAAAGAATAGAAAGGCTTTTAGACTGCATGCATTGCCAGGTTCTCGGGACTTGTCTGTACAGGAATGTACCTACTTATTAACTGCACTCATTATTTGACATATAAAGTTGGTCTCACTCATGTCTTCCTGAGACACATTCAAGATAGAGTGGTACCTTGTATAAAGGAATTAATTCGTTCCAAATGAAATTCTGTTAAGCAAATTTTCCTTTATACAAATTTCCCATAGGAATGCATGGAAAACGAGTAATCCCTAATCGTGACCATTTTTTATGTTGTACAGATTTTATGTTATACAAACCGTTTGTTATATGAGGGTCCACTCTACATAGTAGAGATGGGGACAAATCAAATAAAATTGTGATTATTATTTTTTTTTTGTGATTCATGATTTGGCAGAGCTGATAAATCAATGAATCGACAATTTGATGAATTTCTGGTGATTGATTCATCTCCAAATTGAAAAGCTGTAAAAAAAACCCTAATATCTAGAGGCCACAAGTTTGCAGGGATGCTACTACTGCTTCTCCCCTACAAGCACTGCAAGTTTGGTAAAGATTGGGATTCAGACGTCTGAGCTATGCACCTGCCCCAAAAGTCCCCCACCCCCGGCATCTAGAAACAACACATTATCAGAAAGGCTTCTCCCAGCTCTCCAAAACAATACTTGTAAGTTTGGTGAAGACTGGGGGCCTTTTTACACAACCCCTAAGATCCGCTGGCCACTTAAATTTGGACCAGAGATCTTAGGGGTTCGTTGCTCTTCCTGCGTTCCCACCCCATCCACACTTCCTGGCTGCTGGCTGCGTGAGGGGAGGGAGAAAAAGAGAAAGAAAAGCATGCCGCTCACCTCCGTTCTGCCTCTCGTCTCTGTAAAAGTAGCTCTTAAAGGGGCGGCAGCCAAAAAACAACAAACAGAAGCAAGGAGAGGCCCGCACTCACTATCGTTACACCGGATCAAATAATTTTCACCTCCAAAGAGCAGGTACTTGAAAGGTGCGCTGGGACGTGCTAAAGTGGGTGGGGTCGCACTTAATTTTAATTTAACTCCGGAGCTGGTTGGTAAACATTTTTAAGCTCCGGAGCTGGGAGCCATTTGCCCCGGAGTTTAGGGGTCGTGTATAAACGCCCTGGGTTGCAGAATTCTGAGTTATAAGCCCACGAAGTGGACCCCTCTGCAGGAAAGTGCCCTTTAGCAAATGGGTTGGGGAGACCCAATCTGCACCAAATTTGGAGACTTTGTAGAGGAGAGCCATGGGATGTTTTGCTACAAGTTTGTTGTCTTCTAGGTGCCTTGTCACCATTTTATAACCTGATGAATTAACAAAGCAAAATTGCTTTAAAAAAAATCATCAATTCTTATTCATTGGAGGACTTCATTTATGATGGATACAAATCAATGAATTTTGATGAATTGGCCAAATTTGTCAAGAAATGTGGTTTGTTTTTCCAATTTGTCCCCATTTCTAATACGTAGGCATCACATTGTTTCAAGGCGGTCATGACAGATAGATCTTAGAGAGAGAAGAAGGAAGAAATGAGCAAAGGCAGAGCAACCTAAATATAGATCTAGAAAAAGAAGAGGGGAAACATACCCAGGCTATCTGCCTGCCTGCCTGCCTACAGCCGAAACTGGTTCATATCTTTTGCTACACATGGCAGGACCTCACTGCCCCTAACTTTGTTCTGTATCCCCTTCCACTCATGATGTTTGCTGCTGCAGCTTTTTGTGACTGCTGGGTCTGTCGCAGCACTGAAACTGACTAGCACATTTGGAATTATCTACTCTAGACACTGTGGCAACCCAGGATTTGGTTGAGGGGCTGGAATTTTCCCTCACCATTTCAAGATTTCTTTGCCATGTATTTATCAACCGAAATTTATCAACCGAAATCAAGGTGAGGAGGCCTTGCCACTAACTTTATTCAGACTGATGAAGCTTCTTGGATGAGAAGCAAACCATTTCGATCTCACAAGGAAAGAAGTCCAGTTGCCATGATTCAGCTTCCTGAACTTTCTCTGGCAGCAAAAATGATGAAGCTGAGACAGTTATATTTTCAGCACATAAATCAAGGGAAGTCAGGACTCAATGGAAAAGAGAAGAATGCTAGGAAAAGTAGAAGTCAGGAAGAAATGAGGAAGAGCAAATACAAGATGGATTGACTCCAGAAAGGAAGCCACAGCCTTGTGTTTGCAACAGGTGAGGCAGGCTGTTAGGGAATCACTCATTTCTAGGGTCTCCAATGAATTAGAAGGTATCCAATGAATTAGAGACAACTTGATGGCATGTTACAAAAAACAACAAAGGTACAAGATCTCTGGGGCCCCAGTAAAAGTTCTAAATTAGACTGGTGTTTGGGGTCCCACCTATTTGTTTGAGTCCTGCCCAAATTATTCTGCCTTCATCCCGTGCAGTTGACATTCAAGCTGAAAAATATTTCCAGCCCTTGTTTTGGAGTAACCTGGCCATCAGAAACAAAGGTTCAAATCTTTAATTGGCAAGAAAATCGTCAGCTAGCCATGGGCGTTTTTCAGTTTCTAAGTTTAATCTATCTCACAGGGTTATTTTAAGAGTCGTTGAAGCTTTCTGGAGATTGGACCAGCTTGAAGGGGTCACACTGCAAGGGCTCCTCATACAGCAGTATAGTGTGTGAAAAGAAAGCAGATTCTTTGCTGATAGTACTACAAGTTACGCAAAGAAGATAGTGGTGGAAATTTCGGAATAGCTAACAGGAACTCCATCTTCATAGCTCAACAATGTAATATGCTTCTGCAAGATGAAGTGATGGCTACCACTGCCCTGTCAAATGTCTCCCATTCCTTGAGGTTTTAGGGCAAACAATGTAATACCAGAGGGAAGGTTGTTGAGATGCCAGAAGAGGCAGGGCCATGTGATGTGTGCAATGATAGGTAGGCTGGACTTGGGAGCAGTGCCAGCAATGCAATTGGCTAGGCAATTGAACAAATGAATGCAAGTTATTATCCCACCACCTCTCTCCTCCATTCCATTTCTTCACTCCTAGCTTCTGATGCATTGTCATTGTGCAAGTGCAGTACACACACACACACACCTTTGTGCTGAGCCAGTGAGCCCTGGCACTGAATAGGAACTGGTGGAGATGGGTATCTAGGCTTTAAAGTTAACTCATAGTAAAAATCAAACAACAATATCTGCTACCTTAAGAAAGATGCCACAGACTGGAGCAAGTTCAGAGGAAGGCAACAAGGGTGATTAGGGGACTTGAAACCAAGTCTTGAGAGGAAAGACTGAAATAACTGGGCATGTTTAGCCTTAAGAAAAGAAGACTGAGGAGAGCCATGATAACAAATTTCAAGTACTGTACTTGAAAGATTGTTGTACAGAGGAAGGGCAGGGATGCAATTAACCGATTAGCCTGCGGATAATAATGCATTGTTTTATGTCACTTTAATATTTTTATTTTTATTTTTATTTTATGGTGTTACTATTTTATGGTGTCATTGTATGAATTGCTTGAATTTGTTAATTGTTGTAAACCGCCCAGAGTGACCTCACTGCCAGATGGGCAGGGGAGGGGAGCAAATGTTTCTGCCCTTCTGTCAGAGGGCCATTTATTTTGAAGAAGATGTGAAATCAATTCATTGGAATAGATTCTGCATATATGGACACCCCATCCACTTAAAAAAATGCTACTGATACAGCACTAGACCATAGTTGGAAACCACCAGTCACTCCTCCTTGCTTACCTAATCATCTCTTCACCTGTCTGGTTACCCCTTTGCCTACCCATTTGCTGCCTGCTTGCAAGTGCCTCACCTTCACCTGTCTGATTGACCCTTCATTGGTCCATTCAACTTCTTGCCTGCCTGTTTGCCCCACCTTTTTCTTCTGCTCATCCTTCCACCTGCCCATTCACTTCCCCTTGCTCACCACCTCACCTGCTCAATCACCACTTTGCCTGTCCAATCACTCTCTCATGCACACACTATCCCCTCAGCCACCTCTCAGGTACATGTATCCGCTCTCCCATGCTCACCAATTGTATCCTATTTCCCTCTCCACTTCTTTCATCATCCTCACCTTCTCTTTCCTCAGGAGTGGACCTACTTGAGCAGAGAGGAGGCAATGGCAAATGCAGGGAGCCTGAGGAGGAGAAAAGGGTGGTAGTGAGGATGTACACACTGCCACAAAAGTTTTGGTTTCAGCCTGAAGTCCACATAATGTTAGTCTGATTTTTTTTTAATTTCCAGTGGCAGTGTATTCCAGCATTTGGAACAGGCTCTGAGGCAGGGTCTCAGGTCTCAAATCTCTCTCTCTCTCTCTCTCTCTCTCTCTCTCTCTCTCTCTCTCTCTCTCTCTCTCTCTCTCTCCCTCCCCCCCCTCCCTCCCTCCCTCTCCACATGGGTATATTCTTACAGCCTTTAACACAATTTGCACTTCCCTTCATTTGAATGGATTTGACCATATTGGACTACCTTCACCTTATATTTATTGGGCCTTAGTATCATCAAAGAGGCCAAATTGCCAATTTAAGGAATTTTCTCAAATTATGTGCTGCTAAAAGGGTGGGTAAGGAGTTTTCAGAGCTGAGGTGCAGAGACAGGTCAGTGATCAACTTAACCGCTAAAAGGGAAGTTATGTTCAGAGCAAAGCAGCCCAGTTTAAAAAAACTTGGTTAACCTGTTAGAAATTCCTCTTGAACCAAAGCTACTGAGGTAGAGAAATTTGGTTTGCGTTTCTGCTGTGTTTGCTTATTCCCAGGAACATTCTTAAAAATAGCCTGCAGCCTGTTTGCTGGTCTGTCTGTGTATTTGAGGATACCAAGTGAATAAATGCATGTGAAGACACTGTATTTATCCCTTATATGGAAAAGCAACATTTTTGGGGGGACTGCAACATCCAAAATCTCCTGTCAGCATGGCCTCTGCTCTACTTAGAGCTGGTAGGTCAAGAGGTAAGGTTTCAAAAGTCTCCACTAGTATGCTGTGGAATATACCTGCAATGGACCCACTGCATTTATGTTCTGCTTCTGGACTTCCAATGGAATGCTGCGCTGGGCAGAACTTTGGCCTGCCTCAATGGACTTGTATGTGTTCTCAAAAAGGTATTTTACCTTCTCAGCTATTGAGAACCAGTCCAGTGTGAAGGAGTGTATTACCACCATCACTGCCCCCATGGACTTCCTCTGGCCTAACAGGCATTTGAACCCTGGCCTCGTGAGTCCTATTCTGTCCTCTCTACCAATGGTTTCCAATCTAGGACCGCTAGATGTTCCTGGGCCAAAATTCCCAGATGCCTTCACCTCTTGCTATGCTGGCCAGGACTCCTGGGAGTTCTAGTCCTAGAACATCTGAGGACCCAAGGCTGGGAACTATTGATATGAAGGACAGAGCATCAGATTAGGACTCAGGAGGCTGGAGTTCATTCTCTGTTTGGCCATGGACACTTAGTAAGGAGTGGTGGCTCTTAAACACTCCTTCAACACATGGAGCAGCTTGAAAACCCCATAGCAGCGGTCACAAGACAGAAACAACCAATAATGCCAGCCTTTTAAGAAGGGGCAGAATCTTTTTATCACAGGCCATGACATGTGACGTCTCCATGTTTCCCAGTGTTAGGAAAATTACTCATCAAATTTACTTTAGGCTTATTTATACATCACACTAGGAGAGGGGGGATCGTCACACCCAAACAGTATATGCACATCAAGCAATCCTATTTGCCCTGCTTTCCATTTGCCAATACAGTACTGCAAAGTGTCTCTCTTCTTATGGCACTTCATGATGCTGAGGAATTGTAGGAAGGCTTGCTTTTGGCTAGTTTCCAGTGATCACATGTACTGGAAACAGGCCAAACCTGACTGATGGTACCTGCACTGATAGCTCCTGATAGGGATCAGAGGGGTGTAAGGAGGAATCCCCTGGAGTGAATTTGGTTTCCTTCAGCGATTACACATTGTGTGATCATTTTCAAAGGAGTGAACTAAGGCCGTCACTTCACGAAGAACTTCTCTTCGCAGCGTGATTGCCTTCGCTATGAATTCGAAGGCGGTCACGTGGTAGTCACGTGGTCTCCATTCGCCCCCACCCCTCTTTCCGTGTCCTCACCGGGCGAGGTTTTAGGGTCGAATCCAGTAGTACCTCACGTGCTCCCTTCGCATTGAGAAGCTTGCTTTAAATGTCCGGTTTCTGCTTTCTTTCTTTTTTTTTTAAAAAAATTAAAAACCACGGCGTATCGATGCATCGATACCCGGCTGTCATTTTTGGCAGAGCCGAATAATTGTATGAGCATTTGTTTTCTAGTTACGATTTGTATTGATTCGTCCATTGGTGGCGTGAAAAAAATGCTGTTCTCCGTCAGGGGCACTAGGTGGACCAGCACACAACATTTCTTGTGTATGACCCATCGCTCCTCCAAGGACATTCGAGTTATCCCTTCCTAAATCCCTAGAGCAGTGCCAGAGGAACTTCCGCCTCCATTATCAATTTCAAAGCTATCATGGCTCCCTCGCGTTCTGAGTGCCGGCTAAAGAAATTCAATGGGAACCTCCCATATTTTGTTGCACTGCTGCGCAGTTATTGTAAGTTGATGGACGGTATAGCTACGTTATGCTTCAGTAGCAGAAAACGGCAACTACGACGCAGGCATTTGTTTAGGGAAGCTATGGTGGGTTGCAACACTTTGATAAGGGTCATTTCTCAGTGGGTACGAACGTCGCCTAGACAAAAACTATTCTGGTGCTACCCTGGACGTTCTCAGTGGTTTAACGACACGGTTCTTAAGCTGTGGGACGACAGACAATGGTTGGAAAACTTCCGAATGACAAGAAGAACACTTTTTGGGGTCGCCGACAAGCTGCGACCATATCTGATGCGGAGGGACACAGTTATGCGGTCAGCAGTTCCAGTCGAAGAACGAGTAGCCATCGGCGTGTACTTCTTGGCCAGCCGTTCTTGCTACAGAACCATCGCTCTGGTGTTCCAGAAAGGAAGTTCTACTGTGGCAAGTATTGTCATAGAGGTGTGCCTGGCAATGGAACACGTCCTTCTCAAGGAAGAGGTTCGCCTATCAGAATTCAATAAGGTTGGTGTTTTAATACGGGTTCGTCTATTAAATCTTGCATTACGTTTCTAACTTCAGTACAAGTTTTCTACTGTAGACGCTGAGAAGGACGGGAATGATGAGTAAGGTACATACAGGGAACCGCTTCTCCATTCCACAAAATACCAGAACAAAGGGGGCATGCAGTCAAATTGAGGGGTTAAAAAAAAGGGCTTCAAATTATAATTATAATTTTTCCACCCAGCGCAATGTTAGTCTACGGAACTCCCTGCCCACACACAGGGGTGATGGGGTCAGACCAGGATGCCTTCTATAGGGCATGTTTAGTCTGGAGAACAAACGACTGAGGGGGGAAATGTTTGATACATACAACAAGATGCAGGGTATGAGTAAGGTAGATAGAGGGAGGCGCTTCTCCCTCCCACAAAACTCCAGAACTAGGGGGCATACACTCAAATTGAGGGGTGATAGTGATAGGACTGATAAAAGAAATATTTTTTCCACCCAGCGCAATGTTAGTCTATGGAACTCCCTGCCACACACAGGGGTGATGGGATCAGACCAGGATGCCTTCTGAAGGGCATTGGACAGATTCCTGGAGGAGAAGTGCATAACGTATTGCTGTTCCAGCAATGCTACATCACGCACTGCTGTTCCAGCTATGCTATGTTAATGTTGTAATGCTTCTATTCATATGAAGGGCAATGACTGTTTCTTCTGTTTCCTATTTCAACAGATGACGTCATCAATGAACATCTTCGGATTTCCGCATACTATTAGATGTATTGATGGAACGCACATTCCGATCAGCCCGCCTAAATTGCAGGGTCCGGCTTACTTCAATAGGAAGTCTTTCCATTCTGTTGTACTGCAGGCTGCTTGCGACGGAGACGGTATTTTTTTTCCGATGTTGACAGGACATTCTGGTGTGAACCATGATGCTCATGTTTTTAGGTCATCTACTCTCTTCAGTAAGATGGAGGAAGGGACACTAATACCTGGCAGCCCATTGTTCACCTATGCAGGGGTGTCGATTCCACCAATAATATTAGGGGATGGTGCGTATCCATTGTGTAAGTGGCTGATGAAGCCTTTCGCTGTACCAAGAAATGACAGGGAGCGTCATTACAATAAGATTTTTAATCGCTCACGATGCGTCGTTGAGAGAGCATTTGGACGTTTGAAGGCAAGATTCAGGCGCTTATCTGTCAGAATAGAGGCACACATCGAGAACATTAACTCAATTGTTGCTGCTGCCGTGATTTTACATAACATTTGTGAACGGGAAAAGCATGACATTCCTGATGAGGATCAGCAGCAACGTTCCCTGGCTGATTCACTGGATTGCACGGACACATATGACTGTAACAGATCTGGAACTGCCCGCGCAGAGGCTGAAGCTGTGCGCAATGCCATTGCTGAGTATTTACTAACCCATGTAAAGTGACTTGTATGATAACTAATTTTAACAAGTGTTGATACCCTGCAGTAAAAAACTCTTTTAATTTACTCTGAGTTGAATGAGTCAACATCAAGATTGCATTTGTATTGCACGTTGGGTCCAAAGCCAAGGAGCAAAATGTTGACCATTCTTTCAACCACATGTCCCCTTGAACGGTACTTACTACCATATTGACTTGCAATGTAAATTGCGGGGATCAGAACCTTATAGGGAGACAAAAGAAATTTGGTGTTTTGGGCCAGTGTTGAGGGTTTTTTCATTTGGCTGCGCCATACTGTAACCTATAATCATTTCTTGTAACAATAAAAGCAAATCACTCTCTGTTGCAGTACATATACAGTCACCTGAATCTTGCAAGGCTTTACTTGTCATTGTTTATAACCTGTTGAGGACAGAACAATTTGTAGTATTAACCACATGAGCTTTATCTTTTAAGCTTCCTAAGGGAGTCACCGCAAAAAATCCTGGTTATAGATGCAATGCAGATGCTTGGTTACTTAGCAGGAAAATCAAGCTTCTGCTGAGACAATTCATTGTCTCAGCAATCAGCCTTCTCCCTAGAACTGCAATGTAGGCATGCAGACTTGTGTACCTTAACGAACAAAGTACCCCTTAAAGTAATGAGTCACTGCTGTATATAACACATGGCCTACAGCAATATATCTACTATCCCCTTTCACCACCATAAAACCTCTGTAAAAACAACAACAGCCTCCCCCCTTAGGCCTGCGAACACATCCCCCGTAACTGACAGTAGTAAATGATTTCAGGGGTTCGATGCAACGGTGCACAACTGTCAGTCCTCTATTCGATGTAGTACTTTTCAGGGGTGGGGGGACACAGAACGGGGGTAGGAACACTGAAACTTAACAAGAAGTCCATGGTGCGTATCATATAGCTGTCACTCAAAACGGAGTCGGGAAGAAGGTGTTCTGTTTTACACTCTGCCTATGCTCAGTGGCACAGCAGTTGTTAGTGCAGAATGAGTTTCAGAGTGGTCGAAACCCAGGAGAGGGGCGCTGACTAGCCAACCCTTACTCCTGCGAACACATCTTCCGGTTTCAGGAGGAAAAAAATCATTTTTTTGGATCGATGCAACGGTTCACAATTTTCAGTTCTCTACCCCAGGGATGAGTATTCTGTGTGGTGTGGGGGATTAAGGGGGGGGACAAAGGAGTCACTCAAAATGGAGTCGGGAATAATGTACTTTATTTTGCAGTCTGGGTATGCTCAGAGACACAGTAGCTCCCAGTGGAGAAAGATTTTCAGGGTGACAGAAATCCAAGGGAGAGGGGCCCCCCTGGTCTACCCTCACGCCCTCAGAACCTTTTCCCGCTTGTAGTTGTAGGCTAGAAGGAATCACCCCAGGCCCTCGATGCAGCGACGCTCAACTGTCTTTTTTTTGAAAGAGACTGCTAATGGGGGGTTGGGTTAAACATGTCTACTGTGCTCCTCAAACAACAGTCACTCACAATGGACTCTGAAAGACGGACATGCGTTTTAAACTCTGGCTACGCTCAGAGGCACAGTCGGTGCCCGCAGAGATATGACAATGATGTCATGAGCCTCAATCGTTACGGAAGAGAATACTTTCGGAGAAAGCAATAGTTAAATAAAAGTCAAATGCCACGAAGCGCCAAGTGTTATTGTTAAGTTTAAAGAAGTGTTTTTGGAAGGGTGAACATCACATGTTGGGAGATGGTAACCACCCCGCGCTCAAAATCCGGCCGATTCAAAGGCGTGTAGGTGACATCCGGTACAAAATGTAAAAAAAGAAAAACCAACGAGTAGCCACCAGAAAGTAAAGAAGCATCTCTGGTTTAACACAAGCGCCACCACTTGGCTGCCGTAGTAAATAAGAAAACGAAGGGGGGGCGGGCAGGGGAAAACAGTGACACCTGGCGTTTGTTGATTTCTGTTAAAAGGACAGACATGAGACAGCGGGCTACATGTTTACCTCTGTAAACAACCGCAAATATATGTATATTGTAAGCGCAGAAATCAGGATCAAAAGAACGGGTAAACCGAAATATCGATGCATCGATATTTCGGAGGAAAAGTAACTGAAAAAAAATATTTAAAAATAATCAGTGGCCACACGTGACTTTGGATGCGAAGCGGGATGCGAAGCGAAAAAGATTCCCGGCCTCCGGCAGGGGAATCGCTCGCCCCGCTTGGAGCACGGCTTAAGGGGCGTGGTCGGGGTGGCGCCGCATCCAAAATGGAGGATCGTGCGGACAAAACCGATCGATTCGCGCAGAAATCACGGCTCGCCGCGCAGCGAGAGGTTCGTGAAGTAACGGCCTAAGCTGTTCTAATCCCAAGGCTCTTCAAAGATAGTTAACTCTCATAGCTACACCGTTAAAAGTCACTTTTTACTTGTCTGATTCCCCAAAGAGACTAAGATACTGATTAATAGGTATTACAAAGATGGTAAAGAATCATTTTGTAAAAACTTTTAACTGTAACGGTAACCTGTGCTACAGGCGTTGTTTCTTATCGGCCAGATTCTATCAACAGGAAATGGGGTAAGAAAGAAAAATCCAAAACTATGTCCCCTGTTATTATCTGATGACCAACCATTTCGGCCTTCTGCTTGGGGCATGTACAAGTCTGGTCATTCCATATCACAAGGTCAAAGAGTCTTACCGGCTATAAAAATGAACACGTCCTGAACTCTTCTAAAATGTCACACCAGTACTGAAATAACCTTTCCTATAAGTAAAATAAAAGGTCTTAAGATCACTCCTTTCCTTTTGTAGCTTACCTGGAGCTGTTTAATTAGAGACGAGATGGTCACTTGTCCGATGGTCTTAGCTTCAAGATCCCTACACTGACCCAAGGGTTGTCCAAGGTGATTCTCAAGATCATATGCACTTCCAATATTCGACACTTGGACATTCAGTAGTTAAGATGGACTGTGGGCAGGGCTGTCCATAGGTTCTCCGGTGTGATTTGGAGACAGTTTGAGGATTTGGAGAATATATGCCAATTGAATAATCTGTGCACCATCATGTTTGTGTCCCAGATTTGAAATGCTGTGTAAATATATAAAGCCAAGGCATGAAAAGTCAACATCAACATCACCTTTTTGCTTTTATGCTGATATGCGTGAAATCTGGAGACCTAAAAAAAAAAAAAGGAACAAGTTTTTCACATTTCAGGTAGCGAACTTCCAGTATTTTCATACTGGTCATCTTTACATTTTCTTTAAGAAAAACAAAAGGATGCGGGCTATTTGTGGTCTATCCAATTTGGTTTGTGCGCCTTACATGCATCAGTCTACAATTTCATTTACTTTTGCCCTGGCACCAAATCTCTGGTGCAAAAGAGAAAATGGTCTGAATAAGGCCAATTGATAGGTAATTTGTGATTTGTCTAAAATCAGTGATCAGCCTCAGTTGGGGGTATTGACAGCAACTTAAAGTACCACATCTGTATAGTGAGATAAATAATTTATATTTATTTAAAAATAATAATCAGATAAATAAATAAATGATACGCACAAATAAGTTATATATACCTCTGTGATATGTGAGGTCACAACATATCCATTGTCAGCAAAGAGAAAAGATGACATCCAAAAAGGCAAGGAGGGCATGGATTAACCTAACATTTGCACAGCTGCCTCTATTTGTTTGTTTGTTTGTTTGTTTGTTTGTTTTCAAAATTTATTTATTTATTTACCCCACCTTTCTCCATAAAAGGATTCAAAGGTGGATTATTAAAAGAGAGAGAAAAAAAACAATAATTCAAATATGTTTTAAACTACTAAATATACATTACATTGAAGCATATATAAATTACATTATATTAAATATACATTATATTAAAAATGTTAAATGAAAGGATCATTAAAAAAAGATTAAAACAACAAAATAGTAATAATCCCAATTTCAAACCCCCATTTAGATTGTCAGTCACTAGAGAAAAGCCTGCTTGAAGAGGAAGGTTTTTGCCTGTTTGTGGAAGGACAGCAAAGATGGGGTCAGCCTGGCTTCCCAAGGGAGGGAGTTCCAGAGTCTAGGAGCAGTGACAGAAAAGGCCTTCCCTGATTATTTAAATATGTATCAAGGACATAGAATAGAATGGAATAGACTAGAATAGAATAGAATATTTTATTTACAGTTCTTAGAGCAGTTACACATAAATATAAAACCATGGATTAAAAATACAATTAAAACATGTTAGCATGCATAGAGCTGGTTGGCATTTAACTTCCGTAGTTGAAGTATCATCATACAGAATCTGGCCACTTGACAGGAGATCTTCGTGTCTACATCTGAAAGGAGGAACTCAAGTCTTTTCCCCCCTGAGCGTCCGGGGATTCTTTCCATTAATGGGATAAAAATCTCTTTGCTTGCTGCTTCATACAATGGACAAGAGAAGAACATGTGCTCAATGGTCTCAATCTCCCCCAGGGGGCAGGAACAGAGCCTTTCAGCAAAAGGGGTATTTTTATACTTCCCTTCCAGTACAGCAGAGGGGAGGGCCAGACACCTTGCCAGCGTAAAGGCTCTTCTAGATCCTTTAGCTTCCAGAGCTGTTAAATATTTGGCTGGTTCCATAAGGTATTTAACGAAACTCCTAACTGCCATATTTTGAATACTAGTAAGGTCTGTTTGGTACTCAATATACTCTATTATTTGCTTGACTATTTGTTTTGCTTTCTCTATTCCTGAGGATAAAAGTGCCTGGGGGGAGAGGCCAATTTTCATTAGATAACCATGTACAGATTTGACCCACTTACATTGATAATTGTCAGTAAATATCAGGGGAAGTAGGCCTTTTGGGTTTAGGTGTCCTTTTAACCACACATATAGATTGAATGCTGATCCAGGCTTCTACTTTTAGGCATCCTGTCTCCAGCCTTATCCTTGCATTTGACACACATCTTGGGACCTGAAGTATAGTTCTTAGAAATTTAGATTGGACCATTTCTTGTGATGCAAAGTGGGAGCTAGGAGGCCCTAGTAATGAACCATACAAAAGTTGGTCTAGAGTCTTTGCTTTATAAAGTTTGAGGGCTGCTGGTACAGAGGACCCTCCTTGGGATAGATGGAATTTTATAATGCTATTTGCAGATTCCCCCCCCCCTGATCTGCCACATATTTACTATGTTGGAGCCTGGATCCAGAAGCCTGTAGAATTACCCCTAGGTATTTAAAATAACTCACTTGTTCAATACTGTGGCTATTTATTTGCCACGACCGGGTTTTAGGTCTGTGTCCAAAGGCTACTATCTTGGTCTTCTGATAGTTGATTGTTAGGGATTTTTCTTCACAGTATGAGGAGAGCTTCCTAAGAGCCCTTCTCAACCCTATTGGAGTTCTAGAAAGGATTACTGTGTCATCAGTAGAGATGGGCACGACTTAGCGGTATTCCCGTTTCCGTTTCCGTTACTCGGTTCCGTTACTCTACGGAAACGGTAACGGGAATTACTCCGCCAGACTTCGAGCTCGAACCGAGGAATGAACAATTTTGGTCTGATTTGTCGTGCTCGTTCCTTGCATCGCGCGATGCCACGCGGCACAGAAAAAAAGTTTTTAAAAGTTAAAAAAAACCGGTTCCTGGCCAAAAAGCAGGCGGAAAAATGCCTGCCGTGCCTCAGGGCACCTACCAGAGGGGTTGTTTCTGGAGGTCCCCGGCCTCCCCCCCATCCCCCGTCCTGGGCTGCTCTGGTGGGACTCGCCGCAGGCTTGCAGCCAGCAAAAAGCCCAGTCTCGCCGGCCCCCGGCCGCCGCAATTAAAGCGCAAGCAAGCGGCATGGACGGCACAGGAAAAAACTTTTAAACTCTCCCCCCACCCATTCCTGGGCCAAAAAAGCAGGCGGAAAAATCCCTTCTTGACTAAGGGCGCAGGGCACCTACCGGAGGGGTGGTTTCTGGAGGGGGGGGTCCCGCCTCCCCCCGTCCTGGGCAGCCGGACTCGCCATGCCATGCGGTGCGGGCGGGGGATCCAAAATGGGGCGGCGAACGCAATATTGTTTTTGAAATCGTGGTCCAAAAACACACAAGCACAACAGAAACATGCGAAAATTTATAAACTGCCAGATTTTTCACAGTAGCAGTGGGTTTTTTCTTGCAACAAAATGTCTCTCCTCTCCTCCTCTGTCCTCCATTGATTTTATTTTTTTTAATTTTTTTACACCTGCGCAATGATGGGCTGGCCGAGTGGCCAGCCATGTGGGAGTGGACGACCATGCAAATTTTTGGAGCCATCCCACCAATCGCATGGCCACTTGGCCATGGAGACTTCTGGGATGTGCCAAAAAGCCCCCTAAAACCTGCCATATCCCCCTAACCCTAACCCTAATCCTTGACTCCTTACCCATACGTCACAGACTGTCTTCTTAATGGGTCAGAGAGGCACCCAGAGGTGCAACCCACTACTGTAGCCCACCGTAACCTTACCCGTCACTAGCCTAACCCTAGCCCTTGCACTAACCCACCTTAACCCTAAGCCAGATCTACTTGCATTGCACTACACGCAAGTACAATTCCCTTCTTTGTGAGACATGGTGGTGCGAGAGCCTTAGGAATCACCCTATGGCTCTGGGTTCACTCACTGGTCTCACTGTCTGCAACTGGTATGCATATCCATATGGCTATGCATGTCATTTTGCAGCCGCCGGTGAGGAGGGGAGACCCCCATGTTGAGGGGTCTCTTGGAGCCTGCTTCCCCTTCCTAGTGGGTGAGGATAGGAGGCACCCACGGGTGCCTCCAGGAGCCCGCTTTCCCTTTATAGCAGGCCAGAGGAGGTACCCACCCCACAGAGGTGCCTCCAGGAGCCCGCTACCCCCCCAAAAAAACAATACTAATGAAAACGAAAAAAAAAACTGACTAATTTTTGCGAATTTTCACGAAAAACGAAAACGACCCGAAACGGAACCGGCCCGACTAACGACAACTCGAAAAAATTTTTTTTCAAGTCGTGCCCATCTCTAGTCATCAGCATAGAGCAATACTGGCATTGCTCTCCAAGTTTAGGAGAATGCAGATCAGGGGTATTGAGCCAGCTTGATAAATCATTTATATACAAAATGAATAGTGCTGGTGCCAGAAGGCAGCCTTGCCTAACACCTCTGTGAGTTTGTACAGGTTCAGTGAGATGTCCTTGTCTGGTGCACTTGACTCTCAAGTACGTTTCTTCATATAGGGCCATAATTAGACATAAAAGTCTTCTGTCTATGGATGAGTTTGCTAATCTATCCCAAAGATGTGTTCTGGATATAGAATCAAAAGCCAATTTGAAGTCCACAAAGGCAGCATAAAGTGAAGTTGTTAAGGACATAGGTCTATAGTTTTCCAGTTCTCACATTTCCTTTTAAAAATAGTAACTAGAGAACTGTTTTGTCATCAATTCAACACTTTTGAGGAGTACTTGCGTTTTTGTTTCATTGTTGGGGCCCTCCCAAAAGTTATTTATCAATTCCGCTATTACTTTGTCTTTTCAAGGGGCTTTGTTGTTATTCCCTTTGGTTTACATGAAAAACTATGTAAACATAAACAACCACTTCCATTGGTTCATCTACTATCATCACACTGAAAGTGGCTCTCTCACTTACCCTGAAAGCCCTATTAGGGTTGCTAGAAGTTGATTCTGACTTGACACCACATCGCCACCACCGCTGCCACCACCACCACCAACTTCAACTGGTCTTGGACCACACAGTCTTTCAAACACAGGATTGTTACCTACAAAGTGGAACACACGATCACCTTATGTGCATGTGGTTAGCCCAAAGACTCTGATTCCTGTCCAGACTGGTTGGAAATATGACTGCTGTTGTTTCTTGCAATCTTCAGCACTCGTGGAAAGCTTGTGGGAATTTCCAGTGAGAAGGGACTTCAGAGCAAAATGCTGCTGCTGGGAAAAGAGCCTTTGGAATTTTATCACGTATTTAAGTGACTGAGCATCAAAGCATCCAGCACTGTACTTTGGGCCGCACATGACCATAGGTATTGGCTCTCTGTCTAGGTTCTCTATGTGCAAAGGATGACCCTGGCTGTTTGCAATACTGCAGTATTGTGACCCTTCTATAATAGCCGAGTAACCTGTGACCAGTGGCCACATTTGCACAAATGGCTTGGCTCTGGAGGAGGAGGGAGAGGAAGGGGGGAAGAGTGAGTTACAGCTTGATATGTTGGAGGGGATGTCAGTCAATGGCACCGGAGGCTGCAATTGGCTGAGGATACCTGTAGAGGGAAGTTCTCTATGGCACCTAAGGCAGTGGCCTGCCAAAGGGGGCTTGTGGCCTCTTCCAAGCAGGGCAAGGGGTCACCACAACATGAGGAACTGTATTAAAGGGTTGTGGCATTAGGAAGGTTAGGAACTACTGCCCTAATGTATTCAAGAATCTGTCCATGTCTATGATTGCTTATCAGTTTTATATACATATGTATACAATAGCAGGCCTGGATAAAGAACTACAAATCCACATATGGATATGGATAAGTTTTCCACCAGACAGACACTTCATCTAAGAACTGATAAGAGGGATCCCACAAGGGACGTCACTGATTTCCTCTTACCACTTATCTCCACAAAGGGTCATACATTTCCAACTTCTTTAGTATCAAGTTATTATAAAACATCAGAATGACAGCACATTATGTGGAGCTTTTTTAAAAAAAGCTCACAAAGAAGTGTGTTCTCTGTTTTCAGACATTGGGCCATGTTTGCTGTGTCACATATTTCTATTTGAAAAGGAAGAATAATCTTTGATGAAGGAGAAGCTAGTCGTGTGGGCAAGCAGAAGGGAGAGAAGGCAAAAGAAAGCTCAGAAGTGCAAATCAGGTTAAGGAGTCAGACATTCCATCAGTTTATTTTCATTACTATAGAAACTTGGGTGACGGTTATATATTTTTTATTTTTTGTATAGGTTTGAGTGAGGGTTATATATTTTTTATTTTTTGTATAAGTTTTAGGTGAGGGTTATATATTTGCATGTGCATGCGCATGCATGTACATGCGCATATGCACACACACACACACACACACACACACACACACACACACACACACACACACACACACACACACACACACACACACACACACACCCCAAATCATTTCTTTTGGTACAGGCAAATTTTCCTATGGTTTCACTTCTGTGATTGCATGTGTTTCTAGTAGACCTTATGTTCCGAAGGCATTTTTCTCTCTTTTTCATTCCTTCAAACTCTTCTACAGTGCCCTTCTTTTCCATTTTATTTATTTATCTATTTATCTATTTATTTGACTTTTATACCACCCATCTATACCTAGGGGTACTCTGGGTGGTTTCCATGAAGTTTCCATGAAATTTACACTTATCCAGATAGTTTTCATTTCCAGTTTGTGACAAAAACCCAAACCACACATGTAACAATAAGCTGATCTTGAGTGACAGTTTTGCCTTTTTGTTTGTAAGGAAGCTGGGAGTCAAAAGCAGAGAACAAACTGTGGCCCCAGATTCTGTCTTGTTAGGAGACTGGGCATTTCCTGGTTTGTTCAGCTGAGGGAAAGGTTAGTCTCTACAGGACGGAAGACAATAGCTGCCTTAAAACACTTTAGAGAACAACCAGTTATTTATAGTTACGTTCTTTGTAACAACTAACAGTTTGTATTACCACTGCAACGTAACATTCAGATTTTTTAAAAAGTAGTTGAAAAGTTACTTCTGCAATATAATTCACTTCTTCAAAAATGTCATTACAATTACTTTTGTGGTTCTTGGAACTATTATACTTTTTATCTTAACACAACATATATAGATGGGTAATGTTTGGCTGTCAACTCTCACCAGCCGGTGCATCAATAGAAAGAAATTGTGGGATCAAAACATCAAAACTTTTTATAAGGATAAGAGACATCATGTGATTTAGATTCAATGCAGTGCCTTCTATGAGCATTTATGCAGATCAGGATATTGTACAGTATAGTGAAGAGGGGTTAAATACCATCGTATATTCCTGTGAATCTTGCTCTTAATGCCATAAAATATGACATGTTTGAGGAACCCGGATAGAGATTACACAAAGCCAGGGGGAATTAAAGAATGCATGGGGAATGCATAAGGGTCTAGTCATAACAAAGCAATGAAGAGAGAAGTTCTACTTTGCTTCTAATTCCACAACAAGAAAGAGTTCCACTGTGTTTGTTACAGATGAGAGGCAGAAAGTTGGGCTTCCGTACACAGAGTAGGGGAAGGCAAAATGGACTGGGGGGATATGGTACAAGGAATTTTGGGGATAAACCAACTGAACAGCTAAGATATGCTCACCTAATGCTCCATTTACCGGAGTCAGAGTACAACTGCTATCACGCCACCCAGCTTGCTGGTTGGGTGATGGGAGTTGTAGTCCATAGCCTCTGGTGGACCCCAGGCTGGGAAAGGCTTGAAGAGTAGGGAGAAGGACATGTCATCCGAACCGGGGTCCCCATCTGCCTCACTCTCCCAGTATTAGATGATCCATGCCTCCCACAACAACTTGGGCAGCACCTGTATCTCACTCCCTTGGATGCCCTCCAGGACAAAACCACAGAACTGATTGACAAAGATAAAAGCACAGCACGCAGTGATGAGTTTCCAGATAAAAGGCACTGACACCGCTTCCCCACAGACGTGTCCCAGGAACGAATGCATCAGGCGTGATCCACCATCACCTTCCCACAAAATCGTTTCCCCAAACCGGCTAATGGCAGCCTGAGCAAATGACACACAGTTTCACTGTGGCGGATTAATGAATGCCCTGGGCAAGAGGAACAGATTCATGCAAATCAGGACAACTAATCTGAGCTTTATGTAAGAGATGGAGCTAAACCCCCCCCCAAAAAAAACAACCCACACAAATTCCCTCAGCTAGTCATTCATTAACAAAAGGTAGGGGTGAGAAGGGGATTTCCCCCGACCTGTGCTAAGTATCCTCATCATCTCCACCATTCTAGCCATTCCATAATATCCCATAGTATCCCAGGTCCATCTCCCCTAGAACCTGAAAAAAAATATTTTGGGACTTCAAACCCCATAATCCCCCAGCCAGAAGGACCACAGGCTGGCCGATCCATCACGACTATCCCCCCAAGATGCTATGCTTCCAAATTCTGGCGCTCCCCTATATTCACTTCAACCTACCCCACCCATAATAAAACATGATTCAGTCATGCCAGTTAGGCCTGGGTGTTAAACCTGTTTCTGGGCTGGAGAACTTCAGGCTTCAAGTGAAACGTGCAAACTTTAAATGTATATTGAATGATTGCTACATTTTTCTCTCCCCTTCCTTCAAAGAAGACCAGTGTCATGATCTATATTTCTCCCCCCCCCCCCCCATTTATCCTTGTCACAACCTTGTGGTTAAGTTGGAAGGAGTGACCGGTTTGTAGCTGTCCAGTGAGCTGTATTGCTAAGTGAGGATTTGAACGCAGGCATCTCCAATCCTGAGTTTTAACAAAATATCTCTGCAGCTAGAAAGCTAGACGTTAAGGAGAAAGGTTGCTAAACCTAGTCCAAATCTGAGTGCATGCAACTAAGAGAATGCTTATGCTTGTTTTCCCAAATGTGTCTTTTCTTCACTACATGTTACTCTGCGTTAGACTATTTTTTGAAAACAAACATTTGCCCCCTAAACCTGGGTAAGATAACTCGGCAAATGAGCGGAGACATTCCTGGAAACACGACTTTATTCTTTGTGCATTTTATGGGTGAGGGGTGGTATTTTTAGCATGTTCAAAAACCCTGACACTGGGGTATCAGATATTTTGAAAATATTTCCTCTTTTATGATCTTGCTGTTCATTACTGTGTCTCTTGGACGTACTTCCCACAAACAGAAGCTGCAGTTGTAGATGCCCACAACTCTGCCCGCATTGAGGAAGCTCCTGGTGGCAGCCAGAACTCTGGACTTTGTGGCAAACGCATCACATGACCTGCTTGCCACAAGCTGGAGACAGCTATAAGTGCGTTTTGAGCAGGTTTCTGCCCTTGACAGCTTGGAAAGGTTACAAAAACTCACAGGGCCCACCTACCCATCCAGTACGGTTAACAAGACTCTGTTGCATTGCCAGACAGGAATGTCTTCCTAAGGCTTAGTCTTTTTGCTTGTTCTTTGAATACTTTAATTTGAGTCTAAAATGTTCTTCTTCATTTAAATTTCCCTTTGTACATATAACAGTTTCATACTTTAAAAATGAAGTGGGGGAAATCAGTGGGACCAAATAATCATTAAGGCATGATAGTTTCCACTGTCATCATACCTTTGGAATAGGAACAGCTGAAAAGAAGCAATTAAAGTTTATTTGATGGGATTTATACCTAGAATGCCAAGTTGAAAGGCCCATATAGTCCATCCTAGCATGGCATCTCTCTTGCTTCTCCTGAAAAAAACTACTACAGCAACTAGAACATAAGAACATTAAGAACATAAAGCCATGCTGGATCAGGCCAAAGGCCCATCTAGTCCAGCTTCCTGTAGCTCCACCAGATGCGTTTGGGAGCGCATGAGACTAGATATCTGTCTCCTGATACCACTCCCCTGCATCTGGCCCTTGAAGTACCCTGGTTTAAAGCCTGGAGATTACACATCTCCATCATGGTTTGTAACCTGTGATGGACTTTTCCTCCAGGAATCTGTCCAATCCCCTTTTGAAGGCATCCAGGAACAATTCAATTTGAATGTCCCCTAATTTTTGACTGTCATACCCTGTTTATTTTGTATGTCTCAATCATATTCAAGCAACTAAAGAGGCCCTGTGCTCAATAAGGGAACCAGCAAAAAGAGTAGACCATGCAAGCAGAAAACCTTTAGTTAAAGGAACAGAAGCCCTGAAAAAGCCTTAATAACATTTGGCCTGCCCTTCTGGATAAGATACGGCTAGAGTTGCATCTTAAATACTGTAATAATAACAATAAGAGTTGCCAGCTAGAGGGGATGAAAGATCAGAGAGATGAATTCAGGCAACTGTAAAAAACAATGTGCACAGCATCACCTAGAAGCTGTGTTAGAGTGGACAAAGATGGCCTTTTCAGAAAGGGGAAAAACTAATGTAGGAGCAATTGTAAAGAAAGGTTGTGGATGCTTGTTGAGAATTCACAACAATATTTTCCTAGTCTTGTCACCAGTAATCAAGTGAACTTTCTGTTATTGTTAGCCCACCCAAATGGTTGCCGGCAATACACTACTGGTTCTGCTCAACTGATATGGTGGTTACCTGGATTTATACCTAGAATGCCAAGTTGAAAGGTAGCATGGCATCTCTTAGGTCTTGCTTCTTCCTGACTACTGGTGGTCAGTCTTAAACTGCAACTAGCTGCATAATCAATCAATATCCATCCACCCATCCACCCACCCACCCATCCATCCAACTTATATACCACCCTATAGTGCAATGCACTCTCTGAACAGTTCACAGCAAAGCATTCAAGATGAACAATAATATGCTCATCTTGATAATTTCTATTAGTTATTTAATAATAATAATAATTTCTATTAATTATTTTTCCCATTTGTTCTTATTTTGAATTGTCTAAAACATTTTGATTTATTGTATTTCTGCTTATTTGTTTATTTGTTCCTTTTATTGTTTTGATTTGATTATTTGGTTTGATTGATTATTTCTATTAATTATTTTTCCCATTTGTTCTTATTTTTTTACTTTCTATTTTAAGTTGTTTAATCTGTTTTTATATTTTGTATATGTTTGTAAACCGCTCAGAGTAGCTTTTTTGCTAGATGGTTGCAGTATAAAAATCAAATAAATACATAAATAAATAAATAAATATGTAAAAAGAAATTGACACACAAATAAATAAATTTATTATGACCTTTCTAGGGTGGGGACAAAACTACGAAGTCTGTGTGTGATGCTTTATTTAGCCAGAAAAGGCAGAAGTGAAACAAGTTGAATCAAAATGATTCATGCCATCATGCTCCACCCTGGATCCTAACTGTTTACATTGCAACACAGAACTTCCCTCAGCCCATCAGGTCTGCTAGCCAGCCAGCCTTTCAAGAGTCCACAGAGTTTTTGCTCTGTCAATACTTGCTCTGTCGGGAGTAGCAGGAAAATGGTGGCAAGGCTGGTCCCATGCTTGAAGGAGCCTTGACGAATCACCTCAGCTGGTCCCTCTTCTTTGTCTCCAAGTGCTGAAGAAGGTGAAGGTTGTGGTGGCAGCACCATTCAAATACCCTCAGGGGACACGTTCAGATCTCTCACCACAATATTCACCACAATACTTGGTCAGGGAATTATGGAAAATTAAAATTGTGCCTAGATCAGAGGGAGGAACTTTGAGCCACCTCAAGTCATAATCTATGCTGCTGGAGTTTCCCAGATGATCATGGCCCATTCCCATCATGACACCATCATTTGGTGTGTTCTCAGCTTTGATGTGGGTTTTTTCCATTCTGAAACTCTTCTCTTAATCCTTTGTTAATGGCAGTAGGAGCTTTATGCTAAAATATGCTGCCATTTATTTATTTTTTTGCTCTGTCCATCTGGAATACTTCCTCTGAGAGCTTCTCTGAAACGGGATTCTGTGCTGTGATTGAAATAAATTAGGGGTGGGCATTTCATTTTGGAACCATTAGGTTACGAAACGAACCACGCAAGCCCAGATGGTCCTCGGGAACCCGCTGATAACATGCGGATCCAATTGCTTTATCCTTCTCTGTCTCATGCAGGGTTAAAATCCCTTCCCAATGAGGAAGCTGTGCTAGATCTGTGATGCTGGCCAACCAGGAGCTGTGCAGGGACAGGCATCATCTCGCCTTCCTCTCTGATTGGTCAGCAGCAGCATGAAGCAGGAAATATGACGTCGCAGCATGCTTCCTCGTTGGATTTTAACCCTGCATGAGACAGAGAGAGGTAAAGCAATTGGATTTGTGCGTATCAGCCGGTTCCGAGGACCACCTGGGCTCGCATGATTCATTTTGTAACCTACTGGCTCAGAAACGAAATGCCCATCCCTAAAATAAATCCCCTCATCTACTAGGATGGGAGAGGGTAAAAAGATGGGGGTGTTGCTCATATACAGGCAGTAGATGAACTCCCCATCAGTGCTGACAGCTAGCTAGTTATGCTGAGCTCCAGTGATGTCCCTGGATGCTTAATGAAAAGTCCAAGGCCTTTATCTTTTGCTTATGGTGATGTCTTTCTTCTTCCTTGGGCCGCCAATGCACTTTTTTTTTCTTATGGCCAAGATTGCCACTATTAATCCAATGGTTTATTTGTTAAGATACACATATATGCACAGCAGGGCTTGTGGACCCAATCAGCAGCGTAGCAAGGTTTTGGGGCGCCTGGGGCAAAAGTTGTTTTTTGTGCCCCTCTGGCCCTCTCCAACTCCATCCCATCGACCCAGCAATCCTGTGGGCATGGGGCATGCATACGAGTGCATAGTTTGTGTGCACATGGCTTACCTTCCCCACGCGTGGCAACGAAGAGTTTGGAGGAGGAGGAGGAGGAGGAGGAGGAGGAGGAGGAGGAGGAGGAGGAGGAGGAAGGTGCCGCAGCTACTGCTCTCACACGCCTGCCTGCAGCAGGACTCGGAGATGGCAGGTGGGGGGCGGGGGTCAGTAGGCAATTTTGCACCCCCTAGTTGCTGTGCCCGTGGCACCCCACCCCCTTGCCCTCCCCACGCCATGCCCCTGGGCCCAATTATTTGCTACTTTATTTATTTTATTTATTTTATTTATTTTTATATTGCTATACTGTGACCTATTTTCCCAATGGAAACTCTGGGCGGTTTAATATAGAAAACAACATGTAAACAATTAAAACCAACATAAGAAATAAAAATCAACCCAATAACACAATAGTTAGGATAAGTTAGTGCTGAGACCTGCAAGCTGTTGTCGTTAATGATTCCATGGGCTAAGAATGTGTGGCATGGTTTCCTGCCAAGAGGCACAGGACTATCGCTTCCTGTGCCACCAGAATAGATTGGGAAGCAGAGGAAGATAGAAAGCCCATGCTCTCTGGCTCTCTGGAAATGAGTAAGAGTACTACTCTCTCGTTCAAGACAAGGTCCACAGCTAAGATATGTCTGGCCACAAACAGGATGAAGAATTTCAAGAAGCCATGTTTGTACTCATTTTCTCTTCTGTTTCATGATGCTTCATCATACATAATTTTGTATTCTGAATAGAGAGGGGCACAAAACGAGCAATTTTTCGTTTTCATTTTCGGAAAAATTTCATTTTTTTTACCTACCAGAGCTCTTTTTTTGCCTGCTTGACTTACCAGGGGTGGTTTCTGGAGGGGGGTCCCACCTCCCCCCCGTCCTGGGCAGCCGACTCGAGTTGCCATTTCGCCATGCCATGCGGTGTGGGCGGGGGATCCAAAATGGGGTGGCAAACGCAAAAGCAAGTACAATTCCCTTCTGTGTGAAACATGGTGGTGTGAGAGCCTTGTGAAGGGCGGGCATGACGCTATCACTCTCACACAAAAAAACGAAACAACAGAAACGAAACGAAAAACAACTGCCAATTTTTGTCGTGCGTTTCATTTTCATTGCGGCAAATACATTGAACTGTAATGAATGCTAACGAAACAGCAATTTTTCATTTTCATTTTCGTTTTTTTGTTTCGTTATGTAACGAAACAAAAACAATTTTTTTGCAAAAAATTCACGAAAAACCAAAATGAACCGAAACGGACCCCCTAAACGACAAACGACAAACGAAACACCATTTTTTTGAGTCGTGCCCATCTCTAATTCTGAAATTACATACGATGTAGCCTATCTATCTATCTATCTATCTATCTATCTATCTATCTATCTATCTATCTATCTATCTTGAAAATCTTTAAATTCAGCAGGCTGAGAGACATCATGCTACACCAGAAACACATTCTAGATCTATAAATAACAAATTAAATAAATACGATGCTAAACTCATCTAAGGCAGGAACCACCGATTTGCAGATAAGCCGAAGAAGCTTTCTACTGCAAGCCAAAGCAAAATTGCTTGAAAAACAAGTCTGCTTTAACGTGTGTGTTTCACATGGCTGGATAACAGTGGCACCAGTGGCCAAGCACTCTGGTTGGGACGGAGGGGAGGTCCCCAACCAATGAAAGTACCACCACTGTCGCTGATGCTGCACGACCACTGTGCTTCTAGCCACTCCTATTTCGTTGCCAACTAAACAAGGTCTCTCGCCTTGTTGATCACTGGACAGCAGCAGTTGTGCCTTGGGGATGTGTTGGTGGTGGCAGCTATGGTGGCAGTGGATGCAGAGTGTAGTGCCTGACTATAGGAGACACCACTGCTGCCACCACATTCCCAGCCATCCCTGTCCAGTAAGCCCTACTGTGGCTTAAAATGGTGCCCCTTGAACACTGCTGTAATCTGCAGAGAGGCCTGTATCATGTAAAGCAACAAAAGTCACTTTGTTTTTGTAAAACTTGGTTGATGTGGTACCACCTCCCCCCCCCAGGGGCATTTAGTTGCAGCCTAAATTGTGTTAAATTAGAACGGGAAACAGTGCAAATCTGGAAGATTTCAGAGGCAAATTGTGGAATAGAGATGGGCACGACTTAGCGGTATTCCCGTTTCCGTTTCCGTTACTCGTTTCCGTTACTCTACGGAAACAGTAACGGGAATTACTCCGCCAGACTTCGAGCTCGAACTGACGAACGAACAATTTTGGTCTGATTTGTCGTGCTTGTTCCTTGCATCGCGCGATCGTGCGATGCCACGAGGCACAGAAAAAAAGTTTTTAAAAGTTAAAAAAAACCGGTTCCCGGCCGAAAAGCAGGCGGAAAAATGCCTGCCGTGCCTCAGGGCACCTACCAGAGGGGTTGTTTCTGGAGGTCCCCGGCCTCCCCCCCCATCCCCCATCCTGGGCTGCTCTGGTGGGACTCGCGCCACTCGCCGCAGGCTCGCAGCCAGTCAGCAAAAAGCCCAGTCTCGCCAGGCGCCGGCCGCCGGCCGCCGCAATTAAAGCGCAAGCAAGCGGCATGGACGGCACAGGAAAAAACTTTTAAACTCTCCCCCCACCCATTCCCGGGCCAAAAAAGCAGGCGGAAAAATGCCTGCTTGACTAAGGGCGCAGGGCACCTACCGGAGGGGGGGGTTCTGGAGGGGGGGTCCCGCCTCCCCCCCGTCCTGGGCAGCTGGACTCGAGTCGCCATGCCATGCGGTGCGGGCGGGGGATCCAAAATGGGGCGGCGAACGCAATATTGTTTTTGAAATCGTGGTCCAAAAACACACAAGCACAACAGAAACACGCGAAAATTTATAAACTGCCAGATTTTTCACAGTAGCAGTGGGTTTTTTCTTGCAACAAAATGTCTCTCCTCTCCTCCTCTGTCCTCCATTGATTTTATTTTATTTTAATTTTTTTTACACCTGCGCAATGATGGGCTGGTAGAGTGGCCAGCCATGTGGGAGTGGACGACCATGCAAATTTTTGGAGCCATCCCACCAATCGCATGGCCACTTGGCCATGGAGACTTCTGGGATGTGCCAAAAAGCCCCCTAAAACCTGCCCTAGCCCCCTAACCCTAACCCTTGACTCCGTACCCATACGTCACAGACTGTCTTCTTAGTGGGTCAGAGAGGCACCCAGAGGTGCAACCCACTAGCCCACCGTAACCTTACCCGTCACTAGCCTAACCCTAGCCCTTGCACTAACCCACCTTTACCCTAAGCCAGAAGTACTTGCATTGAACTACACGCAAGTACAATTCCCTTCTGTGTGAGACATGGTGGTGCGAGAGCCTTAGTTAGGCATCTGATCTCACTGGCTCTGGGTTCAGTGCCATCCACTAGTCTTCACAGTCACTGTCTGCACATTCTGTTATGCAATATCCATATGGCTATTGCATAGCATTTTGCAGCAGCAGCAGGTGAGGAGGGGAGACCCCCATGTTGAGGGGTCTCTTAGAGCCTGCTTCCCCTTCCTAGTGGGTGAGGATAGGAGGCACCCACGGGTGCCTCCAGGAGCCCACTTTCCCTTATAGCGGGCCAGAGGAGGCACCCACCCCACAGAGGTGCCTCCAGGAGCCCGCTCCCCCCCAAAAACCAGTACTAACGAAAACGAAAAAATGAAAAAACGAACCGACTAATTTTTGCGAATTTTCACGAAAAACGGAGACGACCCGAAATGGAACCGGCCCGACTAACGACAACTCGATATTTTTTTTCAAGTCGTGCCCATCTCTACTGTGGAATATGACCAACAGGATATCAGGGGAGGAGGCAAGATACAAGTGTCCGGAAAGTATGCTAGTCAGCACAAGAACCTGAAACCTGGGAGGGACAAGCCAATGCAGCCAGTGATCATTTCCAGTGAGGCAAGGTGAAAGGGAAGAGCAGAAGAGCACACTGAAGGAAAATCTATGGCTCTCGTCCAGGGAGAAACAAAGAAGTGAAAGAGCCCCAGGCTGGCTCATGACTCCTGCATATGACAACAGTATATTTTCACATTAAACAGCTGGGGGAAAGGGAAAAAGGAACAAGGAAAAGCCACTGGACACAATCCTAAAATCACCCCTCTTCTGAAAACAAACAGCTCTGAAGGCGGTCACTGGGTTTGTTCGTAGATTTATTTATTTATTTTTAGTTTGGGTAACAAGCAACAGATGGGGGGGTCACAAAAGCAGGATATTAAATTTTAAGTGTTGCCATTCCAGTTAATAAAAACTGATAGCCTCTTCGGCAGTCCATCGGGGGAGTCATCAAGTTGACCGGCATGCATTAGCCGTATGGGTACCTGGCACATGAGGGAAAGAGGTAATCTCACAGGCTCAAATGCAGCAGCTGTATTCCAATGCTTGGAATGTTATTTCTTCCAGAAACTGAAGCCATCCATAGTGCCCTCCTTAAACAGTGATAATTTTCTGTTCTGGGCTCTGAGCACTTGAGGCAGGCAGAGAATGTGAGGAATCTGCTTAGACTTCATGATGAGACAGACGCTATCTATCTCATCTTATATACATGGCTTTCCCCTCTCTTCTTGTACCTCCTTCTACTGGCATCTTCCCTTCTTTCCCAGCTTCCTTCAGTTCAAGGGATTACCTACCTGGATCCTGCAGCTGTGCCCCAGCAAATCAAAAGGACTGTATGAGAGCTGTGTAAAGCTGAAAACAAACCTGATTGTTAATTTCCTCCTCTCTCCTTGTGTGGCCAGTTAATGCAAATTTACTTGGGAAAACCTGACTTCCCAGGTGTGACTTAACAGCAGGTCAGTTTGCTTCCCCCACCTCCCATAGTCACACCCTCAGACAGTTCACACATTACTAACCCAGTTGGAGTTAGGTGGATCGATTTCTATCAGAAGCTGAATTGGCCAGATTCAGTTGTGGGATAAAGCAAAGTGAATTCACAGATCAATTTGTGTCCAGAATCCTAACTGAACTGAGTGGGGCACATATTGGTTCAATGTTTTCCCTCCTTTTCCTTTCCTTTTCTTTTTTTGGTGAGAAAAAAAGGCATGTTCAAAAATCTATGTGTCAAAAGCAGTCCAGCAGAATTTAAAAATATAGATCATGTTTGCCTAATAATGAGCAACACCAAGAACACGAGGCAACTAAGATCAAGTCTTCCACTGAACTGAAGAAGGAACGTCCAAAATGCCTGCATTTTTCTCAGAAGTAAGACACATACCTGAGTCTTCACAGAGCTTAGTTTTAAGGATTTCTGTCATAATATATGTCAAGTTCTTCTAATGCACCTGTTAAGCGATGTTCTGCCCTCTGAAAGCTTGCAACTGAGCAGCATGGTGCAAGATCCTCAGCATAAATTTAAAGGTGTCTAGTATACAAGAAAATAGATGTCCGCAATTTGCAGGTTTTCAACCATTTGCGTTTACCATGTTTCCAGACTTCATGTGCCTCAGTGCAAAAATAGGTGTGGTGGAAAATTCACATCTGTAGCATCCCTGAGAGACGTCCGCCCATGCTCTGTCAAAAATCCTTCAGTGGAAGAAGGTTCACCATCTGCAAGGAAATGCACCCCACTGTCAAACAAACTATATTAGTATGGCATGACTTGTTTTTGAGAAACCAATGCTGGCCTTTGGTAAATACCATGTTCTTTTCTAACTATTCATAAACTGTCAGGCCAATTACAGTATATGGTTGCCTTTATCTGCAGGAGTGATAGTTTAACCTCCTTCCACATAATCTTTGTGATTTGTGGCATCATTATCTTCACATTCTGCTCCTCTCACCCATTCACCTTTACTGAGCAGTTTCCTCAACTTTGAGAGCTTTCAAAACTGATGTTTACATCACGTGAGGGCGGACAAATATAACCAGTGGCATCTGTTTGGTGTCACTTCTGTGTCAGCTGTGGAATAAGAGCTTGGAAAAGTTATGATCTGGACCGCATGGAGAGTAGCTTTGTTTCCTGAAGCATTCCGGCATCAGCAGTCCAAAAAGGTAACTTTGCCAACCTGAAATCTGTCCAGCAATGGCATTGACATCACCCATGAAAAATTATAGAAAGATTTGCTTGCACGTAAAAGATACATAACAGAACAACAAATAAAATCTCACTCTTGTGAAGAGTAAAGGGTGCCAACACTTAGTTGTTCATATTGCATTGATACAGGGTATCTTTTTCCACAACTGGAACAATGTTTTTCTCATAGGCAATGAATTGTAAGCCCCTTCTTTCAAGTTGCCTCTCATATATGGCGAACCTATGAATTAGGGATCTTCAAAATGTCCTCTCCTCAACAGCTCTGTACATCTCTTATGAACTGAAGCCTGTGGTCCTTTAGGGAGTCAGTCCATCTTTTATCTGGTCTTCCTCTTTTTCTGTTTCCAGAGATTGTTCAGGATTGATTTGATCTAGGGCTCACTTGTTTGTCTTTCTGGCAAGCTAGGGTATCTGCATGACAATTCAAACGAATCATTTTCCCCTGTCAGCTTTCTTTGCTGCCCAGCTTTCACATCCATACATGGTGACTGGAAAAATACAACATTCTGTATGATCTTTGCTCTTGGTTTCCAGTGACACAGCCTTATATTTGATCATCTTTCCTACTTTTTGTATTGCTTCCCTTTTAAGTCTCAGGCTTTGATTTCTTTGCTGCACGTTCTTTTTGGGTTGATGATTGAATCAAGGGACACAAAATCTCTGTTTCAATTTCTTCACTGTCCAATGTCCATATCAACATCCAGTAGTTTTTCTGTAACCATGATTTTTGTCTTCTAAATATTCCAGTTTCTTCTTTCACTTTCACTAAATGTGGTTTCACTAAATTGTGTTTTGTGATGGCCACGCGGCAAAACCCCCTTTTTGCTTTGATGTAAATGTGACAGTAAGTAAATACCTTACTATCTACTAAAATCATGTCAGGTAATCTCTAAAGCCCCATTTGGCCATTTGCCCTTGTGTAAAGTAAACACGGATGAGGGCTCTCCAGTAAAGGTAGCATCCTAGAAAATCTATACATAAACAAAGATCTGGACTTAAATCTCCTAAAACAGCAACTGCAAAATGTTGCTTATTTAAGGGGCCAAGTTACTTAAATAAATCAAATAATATATTCTTTTACATGTCAGCTTTTTCAGATGTCTCCTGTTTTCACATTTAAACATGATAAAAAGCTGAAATTTTTCACCATTCCTGCGTGTTGCAGGATGCAAAGAGCTTCTGCAGCAAAACAAGTAATTAGCCCTTGGTCCTGATATAACCCGATGCTCTGTTTTGTTTTCCCCCTAATACGCTTGAAGTCCGAGCCCACTCTGAGCCATTGAAATTCATTATGGGACAGACACTCTTTCTGAGTCTGATCTACCTCACAGGGTTGGTGTGAGAATGAGGTAGGGAGAAAAATATATTGTATGCAGCCATGAACTTACCAGAGGAAAGATGGAAAGGAAATAGGTCATAACAACATAAGAACATAAGAAGAGCCACCCTGGATCAGGCCAAAGGCCCATCTAGTCCAGCTTCTTGCATCTCACAGTGGCCCCACCAAATGTGACTGGGAGCGCACAAGACTAGATTTCTGTCTCCCGATACCACTCCCCTACATCTGGCCCTTGAAGTACCCTGGTTTTAATCCTGGAATCTGTCCAATCCCCTTTTGAAGGCATCCAGGCCAGAATAAGCTCATTAGGTGGATGATGGCCTAGCTGTGTTGTCCACCTAATGAGCCTATTCAGGCCATTGTCCAACTTCTAAACCTATTCAGACCAGGGTGATGTGAAACCAAGGGGAACTAAAAATTGGGGGACTTGCCACTAACTTTCCCCAGACTGCTGAAGCTGCTTGGATGAGCAGTGAATCGTTTCGATCTCTCAAGAAAACAAATCCAGTTAACGTGACTCAGCTTCCAGAGAAAATCACCTGGATAGCTGAGAATCTTCACAGACATGGAAAGGAAATATGTCTCATAAATAGAAAAAGAAGCACTGTTTCTTTTGGAATTGGGAGTCATTCTGCAAAAGGGATGGAGGAATAGTCAGAATGGATAGCTGTTGTGAGTTTTTTGGGTTGTTTCGCCGTGTCCTGGAAGTTTTTCTTCCTGACTTTTGCCTGACTCTGTGGCTGGCATCTTCAGAGGGCAAGGAGCTCAGGGAACTAGGAGTTGTCTCTGTTCTAGAGAACTCCTTGTTCCCTGAGCTCCTTGCCTTCTAAATATGCCAGCCACCGAGTCACGGCCAAACAACCCAAAAAACTCACAACAGCTATCAGATCCCAGCCATGAAAGCCTTCGAGAATACATAGTCTGAATGGAATTTATATTATTGGAAATTGTTCAGATGTAGGTCTCTAGGTCCTTGATCCCAAGGATCAGCCATAGTCATGCTGCAGTTTAGCTTCCTCGGATGAGGAAAAGTCCTTTTTTGGACTACAACTTCCAAAATCCCCCAGCTGACAAGGCTACAGGGAATTCTTGGAGACATAGTCCAACAAAGAACCATTTACAAGTTCCACCATTTCTCCAGCTTAATAACCACCTTCTTTTTATTTCAATATATATCCATAGTGTGCCTTTGGGTCTTGGCCAGTGTTGGCGAACCTATGGCACGGGTGCCAAAGGTGGCAGTCAGAGCCTTTTCTGTGGGCACCCAACATCGACCCTTCACAGCCACCTGTATTCAGGTTAAATGGCTGTATTGGGCCTTTGCGAAAAATTAGTGGGTTTTGAATTGCAGTTTGGGTACTCGGTCTCCAAAAGGTTCACCATCACTGGTCTAGGCTGTTTTTGTCAGGATCCGTGGCTTTGAATGTTTACAAGTGGAGCCTGTCATGAAAGGAGAGGGAAGGGAGACTTTTGCCTCTTGTCTGTTGGCTTCCCATTCATGTCTGTTGATGGAATGAGGATCAGCCTGTTCTACTTGCTTCTGCCTTCACCCCAGGTACATGTAGGTGTCCTTGCTTTCTTGATGTAGGGAGCCCCAAGCCTGCCTGGCGGCCTCTCCTCCCTGCACCAAGTCAGAAAGCATGCATGGGGTGGAAATATGCTTTTTTGCACATGTTCCAGATTCTTTCTTATCCTGCACGGTCAAAGACAATGGGGCCATCCGGGATCTGACAACACTTTCCTTGACATTCAGAGAGAAATATATCTTCCATTTTATTCCCACCCACCTGGACAAGCCAAGGATTTGACCTGGGACCTTCTGCAGAAATGGCAATGCGCTCTTCATTTCATCACCCAGGAATCACAGTGAGGATAAAATGAAGCAATGGCTCTGAGATTGGTGTGTATCGTGTTAAAAATAAGTTACCTTGCAGTTTTACAGACAAGGAGCATTATCCACTTTAGACCTCCTACTGAAAATCTGGTATTTAGCTGACTGAAGGCAGCAAAGAGCTTTCTTGCCTGCTGCTGAGCTGAACAATCAGGGGTGGCTCCACTGACCAGTTCTGCCTAACACCCTTTGCACAATTGTGGTTTCTAAAAATGAATTTAAAACCAAAAGTGTACATTCACTTCCTGTTTGAAAAATAATGATGGAAAAGCATTCTTCTGAGAGAGCAAAGTCATCGTGAGTCCTGCTTTGCAGGAGAAATGCTTCTTCTGGAAGATTCCAAAAGCACAGTTTTTTCCTTGCAGGGATTTTTCCTGGGGAAAAGCATTTAGCAGCTGCAGAGTGGTGTCAGAGAGTTGCCCAGGGGCTATTAAAATGGACAAGGCCACATTAGTTCTATGGACTTTGTGCTTTCCGCCAACCTTGGTCCAGTAAGGGGATGGATCGTTTATATGAGGGATGCTACATAACACAATCAACAGATATTTGTGGGATGTCTGTTTGGAAGCAGAAGGTCCTCTTGCCCTGTTCCCTCCTTCTGCCCGTCTTCTCCTTACACTGCATTCTGCTCCTTGGTTCAGTGGGTTAGAGATAAACCTGCTCTGAGGCACCTAGGTGGTAGAGGCTGCTATTTTACAACAAATACTTTTAGCATACATGGAGCAAAACAACAACAACCAGACATTCAAGGAGAAGAGGACTACAAGTGTTTCATGTACAGTAGGCCTTGTGTGCAGAATATAGACATAGCATGTAGATCATAGGGCCTTTTCACACGACCCCTACGATCCACTGGTCCCTTAAATTCAGACCAGAGATCTTGGGGGTTCGTTTCTGTTCCTGCGTCCCCACCCCTCAGCACTTCCTGCTCCTGTCGGTGTGAGGGGAGGGAGGGAAAAAAGGACAAAAGAAGCCTTTACTAACCTGCCGGTGCCAGTCGAAGTTGCCACGAGCCCCGTTACTTCCTGGTTCCTTCTCAAGGGGCTCTTAAAGGGGTGGGAGGCAAAAAAACAACAGACAAGCGAGGAGAGCCCGGCACTCTTATCCGCATCAAATATTTTTCACCTCCAGAGAGAAGGTACAAGAAAAGTGCGCTGGGTCGTGCTAAAGTGGGCTGGGTCGCACTTAATTGTCTGCAAACTCCGGAGCTGGTGGGGAAACATTTCTAAGCTCCGGAGCTGGGAGCCATTTGCAGCGCAGCTTAGGAGTCGTGTATAAGTGCCCATAGAATCATAGAGTTGGAAGAGACCTCAAGGGCCAACTCCCTATCATGCAGAAACCCCATCATAGTATTTCCGACAGATGACCATCCAGCCTCTGCTTAAAAACCTCCAAAGAAGGAGACTCCACCACCCTCCACGGCAGCATATTCCATTGCCGATCAACTCTAACTGTCATGAAAGTCTTCCTAATGTTTACATTGAATCTCTTTTCCTGAAGTATGAGACCATTGCCCTGCATCCTAGTCTCTGATGTGTTTCCATGTACCTCTCTGTTTTTCCACCTACCCTTAAACACACACATGTGTTATTTTAGATTGGATAAAAAGATATGGTAATGGAACATCTTTATATCATGAAACACATGAAATCTAACACTCTTAAGATTTCACATCCTCTGTGTTTTTGCTGTGTTTCAGATGTTGATGTTTTCACATGCTATTGTAAAATTAATAACAATATATAAAAGAATGATAAATGACAACTAATACTGTAGCTAAGCAGTTAGTTGCACTGAAATGTAGCTTTTCCTTCAGTGAGAACAGAGCATATGTAATAGATCAGTGATAGTGAACCTTGTAGAGACCGAGTGCCCAAACTGTGATTCAGAACCCACTAATTTTTCTCGAAGTGCCAATACAGTAATTTAACCTGAATACAGGTGGCTGTGAAGGGGCGATGTCAGGTGCCCACAGAAAGGGCTCCGAATGCCACCCTTGGCACACGTGTCAACACTGTAATAGATCGCCAACACTGTAATAGATCTTCTTACTTTATCTTTACAATAACCTTGTGAACCAACGCTATGATCATACCAGCAAAATGTTTCCAACTTACTTCTCTGGAATTTTGCAATATCGTTGGGGAGTTCAGATGATGCACAGCTATTAGAGGTTTTTTGTTTTGTTTTGTTTTGTTCCTGACACCACCCCATGCTATCTCCACAGCAAATCTAACCTGCTGGAGGTATATACTATTATTTTTTACTCTACTTTTCATTGTTTAGTTCAATTAACATTTCACTGAGTGTGTGCTCCCAAATCAACAGACATCTAGGGTGAGTTTCCACCTACCCCACCAGCAGTCTTTTTAACTTCTTTACTTTAAAATCATTTTCAAATGGGAATGCTGGTGCATTGGTATGCTTCCATCAAATTCAGTTTGATATTCCTTAGGAGGCATTTGTTAGCCTGCCACCCACAACATGCTTCTATTAATAGTACAAAGTGGAAATTGAAAGAAATTGAAAGATTTGGTACGTGGTCTCCAGAGATATATTGCTGGCACAGCAATGTACCTAAACAATTTTTAAAAGGGGAGGGAGGAACCAAGGGCTATGAAAATCAAAATAAAAGAGAAGAGGTATATTCCGCTTGATAGGTGTAGATGAACATACCATGCCTTACATACCTGTGAACATTGGAAAGGTTAAAAAAATATTAACTGCTATCATGTGACATATGCCACATGATCAAAAAGCAGAAAATAGGGGGACGTTGTTCAAGTGTGACCACAGCCAAAGTCAAACAAAGTGGCAATGACAGTGAGTTGTAGGGCTCAGTCAGGACATGAAGCATGCCCAGAGACTAGGACACAGGGCAATGGTCTCAAACTACAGGAAAAGAGATTCAATTTAAACATTAGGAAGAACTTCATGAAAGAGCTGTTCGGCAGGGGAATATGCTGCTACGGACAGTGGTGGAGTCTCCTTCTTTGGAGGTTTTTAAGCAGAGGCTGGATGGCCATATGTTGGGAGCACTGTGATGGGGGTTCCTGCATGGCAGGGGGTTGGACTAGATGACCCTTGAGGTCTCTTTCAACTCTTATGTTTCTATGATTCTCAGGTTTATTATAATAACTCATTTTCTATCTTAGGTTCACACACCAAGGAACAAAATTAAAATACAGTGGACCCTCATATAACAAATGGTTTGTATAACATAAAATTTGTACAACACAAAACATTCTGGAGATTGGGGAAATTTGCTTAACAGAATCGTCTGTGGGGCATATCCGTATAACATAAAAATGGTCGTGATTAGGGATTACTCTGTTTTCAATGCATTCCTATGCGAAATTTGTATGAAGGAAAATTTGCTTAACATAATTTTATTTGTAATGAATTACTTCCTTTATACAAGGTGCCACTGTATACATTAATATCATCAAATTACTCTTAAAATAAAAGTTTTAAAAGACAGAAAGTATGGAATGGTTTTTGTTAGTGAGGAATCCTTTGCAGTACCATTTGTGGCATCTCTGTATATTGAACTTTTGTAAACCGCCCAGAGTGGTCTTGTTACGAGATGGGCGGTCTATAAATCCAATAAATAAATAAACAAATAATTCTGGTAGCTACCACAACAATTGTTTCTTACTCCATATTCCAGCATGAAAACTGAAATGGTTTATCACACAGTGTTATAGAAACAGTAAGTCAGAGGCACAATATAACAATAAAGAAATATTTGTCTGTACCTTTGCTTAAAAATTTTATTTGGCCATCTACTCTACACAGCTTATAATAGCATAATATAAACATTTAATAAAGCAACAGTAATAAACCAATAAAATATATAGAACTCAGTATAAAAATATCTTAGCACATTCACCTCTACTGCTCACTCCCAGTCCCAACCATATTCTTCTACAGCATTTGTACACATTCTGCTTGATAACCTACATTCCATAGATTAAGCATATTGGAATACATTTGATGTCCTTTCTGCTGCCATTTGGCTGAATGGTGAAGCATTAGCCCATGGGTGTCCAAACTCCAGCCCTCCAGATGTTTTAGACCACAACTCCCAGAATTCTAAGCCTCGATGGCCAATGACAAAGGACTGCTGGAGTTAAGAACATATAAGAACATAAGAAGAGCCATGCTGGATCAGGTCAAAGGCCCATCTAGTCCAGCTTCCTGTATCTCACAGCGGCTCCACCAGATGCGTTTGGGAGTGCATGAGACTAGATATCTGTCTCCTGATACCACTCCCCTGCATCCGGCCCTTGAAGTACCCTGGTTTAAAGCCTGGAGATTGCACATCTCCATCATGGTTTGTAACCTGTGATGGACTTTTCCTCCAGGAATCTGTCCAATCCCCTTTTGAAGGCATCCAGGCCAGATGCCATCACCAAATCCTGTGGCAGGGAGTTCCATAGACTTACAACGCGCTGGGTGAAAAAATGTTTTCTTTTGTCAGTTCTTACTCTCCCAGCCCTCAATTTGAGTGTATGTCCCCTAGTTCTGGCATTTTGGGAGAGAGAGAAGAGCTTCCCTCTATCCACTTTACTCATACCCTGCATTATTTTGTATGTCTCAATCATATCCCCCCTCAAGCGCCTTTTTTCCAGACTAAAGAGGCCCAAATGTTTTAGCCTTTCTTCATAAGGGAGGTGCCCCAGGCCAGTAATCATTTTAGTCGCTCTCTTCTGCACCTTTTCCAGTGCCACTATGTCTCTCTTGAGATGCGGCGACCAGAATTGTACACAATACTCCAGGTGGGGTCTTACTATTGTTTTGTATAAAGGCATTATAATGTTCGCTGTTTTATTTTCAATCCCCTTTTTGATAATCCCTAGCATGGAATTGGCCTTCTTCACCGCTGCCACACATTGGGGAGACACCTTCATGGAGCTGTCCACCAACACACCAAAATCTCTTTCCTGATCCGTCACGGATAACTCAGAGCCCATGAGTTGATGAAGTTTGGATTTTTTGCCCCAATATGCATTACTTTACATGTTACATTAAAACGCATTTGCCATTTTTCAGCCCATTCCCCCAGTTTGGAGAGATCCTTCTGGAGCTCTTCACAATCTTCTCTGGTTTTTACCACACGGAAAAGTTTTGTGTCATCGGCAAACTTGGCCACCTCACTGTTTATCCCTGTTTCCAGGTCATTTATGAACAGATTGAAAAGCACCGGTCCCAGGACAGAGCCCTGGGGCACACCGCTTTTCACCTCTCTCCATTGTGAAAATTTCCCATTGACACCTACTCTTTGTTTCCGGGATCTCAACCAGTTCTCAATCCATAAGAGGACCTGCCCTCTTATCCCCTGACTGTGCAATTTTCTCAGCAGCCTCTGGTGAGGGACTGTGTCAAAGGCCTTTTGAAAATCCAGATAGACTATATCCACCGGTTCACCCAAATCCATGTGCCTGTTGACCTTTTCAAAAAATTCTAAGAGGTTTGTCAGACAAGATTTACCCTTACAGAAGCCATGCTGATTTTCTCTCAGCAAGGTTTGTTCTTTTATGTGTTTTAAGATTTTCTCTTGGATGAGGCTTTCCACCATCTTCCCTGGGACAGATGTAAGGCTAACTGGCCTGTAGTTTCCAGGGTCCCCCCTCCTTCCTTTTTTAAAAATTGGTGTGACATCTGCTATCCTCCAGTCCTCCGGCACTGTGGCCGTTTTAAGAGACAAGTTGCATATAACTGTTAAGAGATCTGCAATTTCGTTTCTCAGTTCCCTAATAACCCTTGGGTGGATGCCATCTGGGCCCGGTGACTTGTTAATCCTCAATTTATCAATTAGTCCTAAAACCTCCTCTCTTTTAACCTGTATTTGATTTAATTCTTTAGTCAAGAGGGGCGGCTCAGGCAGCGGAATCCGCTCAAGGTCCTCTGTCGTGAAGACAGACGCAAAGAACTCATTCAATTTATCTGCAATGTCCAAGTCCTCCTTAAGCTCCCCTTTTCCTCCCTCACCATCCAGAGGGCCAACTGGTTCTCTGGCAGGTTTTCTACTTCTAACATATTTAAAGAAGCTTTTATTATTACCCTTTATATTGCTAGCCATGCGTTCCTCAAAATCTTTCTTTGCCTCCCTTATCATCTTCTTACATTTGTTGTAGTCCAAAACATCTGGAGGGCCAAAGTTTGGACATCACTGCCTTAGCTTGTGGCCCCAGCGACTCTAAGCTAGATCCTGATTTTTCCATTGCTGAGGTTTCATGCTTAACATTGCCTCTTTCAAGCCACAGGGGCTAGATGCTTAATTTTTTTTAATATTAAAATGGTTTCCCACTGCCACCATGATACTGAATATATCATCTAATACAGGCATGTCCAAACTTTGGCCCTCCAGAAGTTTTGGACCACAACTCCCACAGTCCTTTGCCATTGGCAATACAGCCTTGGAATTCTGGGAGTTGTGGTCCAAATAATCAGGAGGGCCAACGTTTGGACATGCCTGATCTAATATAATTTTAGAAATGCAGAGCTAGAAGCAACTCTATGAATCATCGAGTCCACCTTCTGGCAAGGAGGCACAGCGGGGAATCAAACTCTGCAGCTCAATACCTAAAAATGGTAATAAAATATTAATTTCTGTCGTTGCTGGCTGGTAAGGAACCTCATCATGATGTACTGGATTTTGTTTTCTCCCCCCCCCCCCATTTTTTAAAAAAATGATTAATGGTGGGGGCCTTTCAGTGCCACTTCCTCTGGTAGTGTGCAGCATACACACCATCTTGAGTGTGTCTCACTTAATATCACCTGCTCTGACTGAGCTCACGGACAGGAGGTGATAAAATGAGTCAGATCAATGGCATGAGCAAAAGAGCAGGAAAAGAGTTAAAGGGAGGGACCCTTGCTTCTGTGTCAAAAGTCAGTAGGCCAAGCCTGGAGAAGATTGCTAAAGTCGCTTTGTGCAGAATGCGTGTGTGTCTGAGAGAGACAGCATGTGTATGGCGGCAGACCCCACCCAGGCAGCCTGTCAGCACAGCACACTGTGTTCTTCTTAGTATGAGTGACACGGTTCCCTCTCACACAGGAAAAGCCCAGCTGCACTGCACCACATAGGCAGCCTGTCTCCGGGCCTTTTCAGGGGAATTCCCTTCGCCAGAACTCACTGCTCAACTTCTTGTAAGCAGCGACACATGACTTTTGACTGTTCTGCCCTCGGACTGTCACGGCAATTAAGGCTGTTGGTAACTGCAACTGGAGCACATCCTTTCTTAAAACTCTGGCTGGTGTGACTCCCACAGAGCTGATTTTTTCCTCAGTGTGGTAGCCTTTTGTCTGGAAGCTGTGGTGCTCTGTCTGCAGTTTTGCACAGCATTGCCAAGGGGAGCTTTATTTAAATGCAGAATTGTGGTTAGTGGCAGGAGTTGTCTGGCATAAGCACCTTGCTTCAGACCTGGGCTTCTAAAACCCTAGATATTTATCTACGAGCAGGATTTTAAATGGTTGTTGTATCTGAAGCAGGGCTCTCATGCCAGGGCAGAGAGAACAACATGAGTCAGTGTGCTGTAGCAGCATATGGTCTGAAGAAGAGCAGTCCCAAACAACCTCTCCAAATTCCAGCAAGCAAACCTTCAGATCAAAAAGTAAAAAGCATTAAAGATGGTCTACAGCAAGCCTGTCCAACAGGTAGACCGGGGGCTACCAGTAGCCCGTGAAGGGTTCAAATCTAGCCTGCCAGCGATCAATAAAAAATGTGAGGGGATAAATTCTCTACTTCTACCTCCCCCACCCCAAGGACCACCACTGCCCCAGCAAAGCTCTGGGTCTGCCAGTCCTCTGTCTCAGCTGAGCAGGGCAGTTCAGGGGCTGCTCTACTTAATGAGCATATGGTTGGAACAGATAAAATTCATAAGTAGAGGTTTTAGTGTAGTAGCCCTCAGGCACTTTCGTCTGGAAAAAGTAGACCCCGGGCTGTTCAAAGTTGGACAGCCCTGGTCTACAGCAGTGGATCTCAACCTGTGGGTCCCCAGGTGTTCGTGGATTGCAACTCCCAGAAATCCTGGCCAGCTCAACTAGTGGTGAAGGCTTCTGGGAGTTGCAGTCCAGGAACATCTGGGGATCCACAGGTTGAGAACCACTGGTCTACAGAATACCCTCTACTGATCACTAACATTCACAAAGGGACACCATGCAAGGGAAGATCCCACAAGCTGACTCCATTTTTCACCTAAACCCAAAGCAATTGTCAGGGCAGTTTTTCAATAAGTGGGAATGGTAGTGAGCAGAAGAGGGTATTCTTGAGAACATCTTGGCTGCTTCCATTGGTATTGTCAGCACTCAGTCTGTCATTTGCTATGTAAAGCTTGGGATCCTTTTTTCCTGCTGGCAATGGGGGCATGATTTTGTGCAGCAGTATTAGGCCATGTCCTAGCTTTTAAAATTATGGATACAGAGGCACAATACAGTATCCCACATTCATAAAGCAGAGGTTGGTTGGTTGGTTGGTTGGTTTTTGAAGAATTTGATTTCATGGCTTTTTGAAACAGGAGTTTAAATATACATATGCTATCCACAAATTCAATCAGACATTTTTGTTATGCCAGAATATGGCCATACTGTCTATATACTATGGCTGCTGGGAAAAGAAAGAAGTGAGAACAGCTTGGATGTGAGTCCCTTGGTGCCAAAATATTTAGAAGGATTGTTTTGGAGCTAATGACATGTTGAAGCAAAGGTGTGAGAAGGTACAACACATACAGTGGAGAGAAACATACACACTCTTCAGTCTCTCTGTTAATCTCATGATGCCATGCCCACTCTGCCAAAGGCAGACTGGAAAGCTATGTTCCAGTTTTCAGTCTCTTTCCTTGAGTTAGGCAAGCTGAGGAAGAAAAGCTATATTGTTACGTGCATATTTAGCATGTTTTCCAAAAGATGTCCTTTTGCTTTTTTTTTGAAAGAGGTTGGAGTGAGCAAAGAAGGTCCCTGGAAATCAAGGTCAAAGTTATCCATGCTGTGTGATAGAAAGACACTGAAGAAAGAGAAGGACGGAAAAACAATTCATTTGAAATGTGGTGTTGGTACAGATACTAAAGCCAGCCAGGACAACAGAAAAGTGGGTGCTCAATCAAGTCAAGTCTTAACTCTCACTCAAGCAAAAATGAGTAACTTGCACATATCCAACCATACACATACAGTGGACCCTCGTATAACAAACAGTTTCTATAACATAAAATCTGTACAACATAAAAAATTCCGGAGATAGGGGAAATTTGCTGAACACAATCGCCTATGGGGCGAATCCATACAGCAGAAAGATGGTTGCAATTAGGGATTACTCTGTTTTCAATGCATTCCTATGGGAAGTTTGTATCAAGGAAAATTTGCTTAACATAATTTTATTTGGAATAAATTAATTCCTTTATACAAGGTACCATTGTATAATGAAAATACAGAAGTGACCAAGATGCACTATAATCTTCGGGCAGTGGAACTGTAAAAACAGAGAAATATCTATTATGAGATGGATTTATGTAATAAATGAAACCACGGCTGTTAATTTTCAAGATATGAGCAGAACTTTTAATGGAAAAGACAACATTGTGAGGAGGGGTCAGCAGGAGAAGAGAGCAACCTAACATGAGAACGGAGCAGAGCTGTTAATGACAGAACACAATATTTTAGAATATTCTGAAATATTCAGAATATTTCAGTAACTCATGTAGAGGCTGTCCACCCTTGCATATTATCATCCAGCCCTGTAATAATAAGATCTGAGAGAAAAGGCAGGGAGGGGTGGTATGTAGACTCCATGGACTCTGCTCACACAAGGCAGTCTACCCCTAGCAGAGCCCAAATGAGGAGAGGGGCCAGAGGAAAGAGGAGTTATATCCCTCCTGTCTCCCTCACTTTCACCTTAATCATGTTTTACCCTCAGGCTGAAGCTGTCCTTGGCTGCTGTTACTGCTGTTTATTTACTCATGAGTAAACCAAGTAAAACTTGTTTTGGGATCATCCCCATCCACAGTGGGGGTGGGGGACGACGACAGTAATTTCATAGCATAAATAGGTGAGCTTCTTCTAAATATTATTCTCTATTTTAATAAAATGGGTTTAATGTACTTGGCTGCTGTTCCTGTAGTCTTCTACAGGAACAGAGCGAAGTACATTAAACCAGGTACGTAAACCAACAGCAGCCAAGTAAACCAGGTACGTAAACCAAGTAAAATTTGCTTTAAGAGCATACCCAGCTACAAAACCAAACCAATAATTTCACAGCTTAAATGAATGAGCTTCTGAATATTATCCTCTATTTTTTAAAAAATATATCTTTTTAATTATTTTCATAGTAAGGAGTTAAACGTTTGGTCGGGAAGGAGTTAAATATTTTCTTTCACAGTCATTTAATGGGTGGCAGGTCAAAAATGCAGTTCATTTAGAATGCTGGTAATTTATAAGGAAGTCCACAGTCTCAGAGTTTTTCCCACTTTTAAACCACCAATTTCAAAGTGAGACTTGGAGTCATGAATGGCTGAATTCCTTCCAAAATAAAAAAGAGACTGATTATTTTCTTTCCAAGTATGCAAATTACATCCTATCAATGTATTTGAAACTTGGACACTTACAGACGCATTATGCAGGAAGCTGGAAACATTTAAAATGTGGATATACAGATGAATTCTGAAGAAATCTTGGATAGCCAGAGTCACTAATGTGGCCGTATTACCGCGTATGAATAAAAAGCTAGAAATTCTCAATACTGTAAAGAAAAGAAAATTGCAATATTTTGGTCACATAATGTGCAATAACAAATACCATCTGCTGCAGGTTATCCTTCAAGGAAAAATAGATGGGAAGGGTGGACTGGGACGTCGAAGAACATTCTGGCTTAAGAATTTAAGTCAATGGTTTGTAGTGGGCACAGCTTCTCTATTTAGAACCATTTTAGATTAAAGACAGATTGTGCTACTAATCACCAGTGTTGGCGAACCTTGTAAAGACTGAGTGCCCAAACTGTGATTCAAAACCCACTAACTGCCAATACAGCTTAACCTGAATACAGGTGGCTGTGAAGGGGCGATGTCGGGTGCCCACAGAAAGGGCTCCGAGTGCCACCTTTGGCACCCGTGCCAGAGGCTCGCCAACACTGTTCTATGAGGAGCAGACACTTAAAGAAGAAGAATTTATTTGACCTGTTTTAAATCAGTAGGAGCTCAAGGTTGTTCCTACACAGGGTAAAGTAGTGTTACCTTTAAGAAAATCATAACTAAAATGTCCATTTGCCCAAACACACCCAAACTTTGCATAGAGCAAGAACATGCTTTCTGCTGTATCTGTGCCAAATTTGTCGTTGATCTTTACTCATAAAGCTTGAAGCCATGCTATATGAAGGATCGTGTGATCCCATATGGTCTTTTTCAACCTTTTAAGATTTTCTCAGTTCTACCACTTTCCAAAGCTTGTACTATTGAGGACACAAGAGAGAGCCTTCTCAGTGGCTGTCGGCTTTGGAATTTTCTTTCCCAAGAAGTAAGATTGACTCTCTTCTCTCCTCCTTCCATCGTCAGACAAAAATACCTTCTCTTTTCAGACATGCTTTTAAATAGAGATGGGCACAACTAGGGAAAATTACGATTTTTCGAGTTGTCGTGTGTCGGAGGCAGTCCGTTTCGGCTCGTTTCCGTTTTTCACGTGAAATTTCGCAAAAATTAGTTGGTTCGTTTTTTCGTTTTTTCGTTGTCGTTAGTACTGGTTTGGGGGGGGTAGCGGGCTCCTGGAGGGAGCTGCAGGAGTCAGCCAGAGCCACAAGTGACGGACTGGCAGACTCTTTGCACCCGCTGTGTCTCACGTACTTGCATGTAGTGCAATGCAAGTAGATCTGGCTTAGGGTTAAGACGGGTTAGCGCAAGGGCTAGGGTTAGGCTAGTTACGGGTGAGGTTAGGGTGAGTATTGGGGTACACCTCTGGGTGCCTCTCTGACCCACTTAGAAGGACAGTGTACTGGCGTATGGGTTAGGCTTAGGGTTCGGGTTCGGGTTTGGGCTACGATTAGTGGGCTGTTTATGCCCGATTGGCACATCCCAGAAGTCTCTGTGGTCAACCTGGCCAAGTGGCCATGCGATTGGTGGAAAATTTGCATGGTCCACTCCCATGGGCGAGCCCATCATTGCGAATGTGCAGGTGTAAAAAAATAAAATAAAATAAAATAAAATAAAATAAAATAAAATCAACGGAGACTTTTTTTTGCAAGAAAAACCCACTGCTGCTACTGTAAAAATTCAAGCATTTAAAATAGCTAATTTTCGCATGTTTCTGTAGTGCTTTGGTGGGGTTTGGGGCAACGATTTCAAAAAAAATATTGCGGTCGCCATTTTGGATCCTCCGCACTGCATGGCAAATGGATGCGCCCTCCCAGGCTGGTACCAGCAGTGCAGCAGTAGCAATAGCCAAGGAGAGGGGGGCGGGGAACCCCCCCCCCAAATAAAACACCCTTCTGGCCTGGTAGGTGCCCTCAGACAGTTTTCGCCTACTTTTAGGGCCGGGAATCGGTTTTTTTTAACTTTTAAAAACTTTTTTTCTGTGCCGCTTGGCATTGCGCGATCGCCGCAATGCAAGTAACGAGCACGACAAATCAGACCAAATTGTTCGTTCGTCGGTTCAAGCTCGAATTCTGGCGGAGTAATTCCCGTTACCGTTTCCGTAGAGTAACGGATACGAGTAACGGAAACGGAAACGGGAATACCGCTAAGTCGTGCCCATCTCTACTTTTAAATGATAAGTATCACTCTGTTTTTGAAATTTAAATTAAAAAATTGTTTCAAAATAGTTTCAAAACCCTGAATAATATTCACTTGCTGTTTGATATACAGTTTTATATGGCATTTTAAACATGTCATTATCATATGATTTTCATTGTTGTGAGCTGCAACAATCGATCAATCAATAAGAGACAAGAACATTAAAACAGGAATGTATTCTACTTGGGAACCGCCATGGGAATATTCATATAAAACCAAGATATATGGAGTTTGCACTGGGAGAGCAGCAGCAGCAACAATGGTGGGGGTAGTAGTAGTAGTAAATGCAGCAGCAGCAGCAGCAGCATTAGAAGCAAAAGTAGTAGTAGCAGCAGCAGTAGTAGTAAAGCTAAGATTCAGGGAATTCGTGCAAACAGCAAATGTCAACTCTGCCAAGAAAAAGAGGAAACTGTCACACCTCATCTGTGCATGTCCAAATATTGCTACTAGTAATTATCCAAAAACAAAAAACAAAAACCAAACTTGCTAGACTCCAAAAATCCAGGTTGCCAGGGAACGTCAAGTAGAGAAGGGGACAGAAATGATGAAGTCAAGATCTCGTGGTATTTCTGTATAAAAACTGATAGACTCCTCGAACAGAACACGCCAGACATAGTAGTAGTAGAATGAAGAAACGTCTGTGTCATTGACATTGCATTTCCAGGGAAAGCCAGAGTTGGAAATAAAGAACTGGAAAAACTAACAAAGAGATATGGCAGTTGAAACATCTCACTTGTGGATGGAACACACTTCTGTCGTCCTCATAGTCACTACGGCTTTGGGAACAATATCACAAAATTTCATACAGTATTATAAGCCATTGCAGATTTTAGAAATAACACCATCAGAACTACCAAAAATTGCTTCCCCCTCCCCACACACACATGCTGAAATGAAGAGGTGAGACACAGGTATTGGGTTGTAAGCCTGGCCACACTTTATTGCCTATTCAGCATGACACCAATTATTGCCCAGAGGGGGCTACCAAAGTGCAGAGACTGGTTGGGCCACAGAGGTGTCCTGTAGGCCTCTCACAACAGCATTGCCTATGTGGGGAAGTCCCCCCAAGCCCCTTGGGGATGAAGACCATTGGAGAGTGGCTCTTTGGGCAGCCAGCTATATCGTCCCCCCAGTTTCCAGGGTCCCATCACCTGGCCGGGGCCCCACCTGGGAGGATTTCAAAGCCTCTCCACCCCACCCCACCCAAGGCTGTGATCTCTGGGTCTTCAGTGCCCTTGGGTTGGAAGGGGGTATAAGATGTTATATGTTATAGAACTCAACAAATGTTTCTGTTCCTCTGCACTACCCACCAGTGTGACCAATTGATGAAGCCAGAGAGTGACACCCAACCAGTTCCAGCATGGGACAGGCGAAAAATCCCTGCCCTCCACCGGCCAATCTTGAGGGCAGGGCAAAAATTCCTATCTGGCCCCCAAAGGGCGACCACATATATTCAGACTACCACATGAAAATGGGTGGGCAGGCTGGACACCCAGGGACAAAAAGGCAGAGGGATGGGGGGGGAGCCCTCTTAAATAGGGCTTATATGTTGCCCCCCTCCCAGTCTTGTGATGGTGCAATCCATGCATCTCGCAATCTTTCGGCCTGGTGTCCCTTCTTATTGTAAGTCACCTTGGGTCCTTTCCCATGGAGAAAGGAGGGGTAAAAATATTCAAAAATAAATAAATAAATAAATAAATAAGTGTGTGTGGCAAAGCCGGATACTACTGAGGGCAGAACAGGTCCTTATTAGGAACAACATATACACTACACCAGTATTTAACCATTACTTTGATTTTTGGTTAAAATTTGTATGTGGTGTGTATGTGTGTGTGTGTGTGTGTGTGTGTGTGTGTGTGTGTGTGTGTGTGTTGTGTCATTACACTCGGGACCAACTCTTCATGACCCTATGTCCATGGTGTTTTCTTGGCAGAAATACTGGAGTGGTTTGCCAGTTCCTACTCCAGGCGCCTACAGCACCTGGTATTCCCTGGTTGTCGCTAGAGATGGGCACAACTTAGCGGTATTCCCGTTTCCGTTTCTGTTACTCATATCCGTTACTCTACGGAAACGGAAAAGGGAATTACTCCACCAGAATTCGAGCTCGAACCGACGAACTAACAATTTGGTCTGATTTGTCATGCTCGTTACTTGCATCGCGGTGATCACGCAATGCCAAGCGGCACAGAAAAAAAGTTTTTAAAAGTAAAAAAAAAAAAAACGATTCCCGGCCCTAAAAGTAGGCGAAAACTGTCTGAGGGCACCTACCAGGCCAGAAGGGTGTTTTATTTGGGGGGGGGGTTCCCCGCCCCCCTCTCCTTGGCTATTGCTACTGCTGCGCTGCTGGTACCAGGCTGGGAGGGCGCATCCATTTGCCATGCAGTGCGGGGGATCCAAAATGGCGACCGCAATATATTTTTTGAAATTGTTGCCCAAAACCCCACCAAAGCACCACAGAAACATGCGAAAATTAGCTATTTTAAATGCTTGAATTTTTACAGTAGCAGCAGTGGGTTTTTCTTGCAAAAAAGTCTCCGTTGATTTTATTTTATTTTATTTTATTTTTATTTTTTACACCTGCGCATTCGCAATGATGGGCTCGCCCATGGGAGTGGACCATGCAAAGTTTTGGAGCCATTCCACCAATCGCATGGCCAGGTTTTGCTGACTGTACCAGGCTGGGAGGGCGCATCCATTTGCCATGCAGTGCGGGGGATCCAAAATGGCGACCGCAATATATTTTTTGAAATCGTTGCCCAAAACCCCACCAAAGCACCACAGAAACATGCGAAAATTAGCTATTTTAAATGCTTGAATTTTTACAGTAGCAGCAGTGGGTTTTTCTTGCAAAAAAAGTCTCCGTTGATTTTATTTATTTTATTTTATTTTATTTTTTTACACCTGCACATTTGCAATGATGGGCTCGCCCATGGGAGTAGACCATGCAAATTTTCCACCAATCGCATGGCCACTTGGCCAGGTTGACCACAGAGACTTCTGGGATGTGCCAATCGGGCATAAACAGCCCACTAATCGTAGCCCAAACCCAAACCCTAAGCCTAACCCATACGCCAGTACACTGTCCTTCTAAGTGGGTCAGAGAGGCACCCAGAGGTGCACCCCAATACTCACCCTAACCTCACCCGTAACTAGTCTAACCCTAGCCCTTGCGCTAACTCGTCTTAACCCTAAGCCAGATCTACTTGCATTGCACTACATGCAAATACGTGAGACACAGCGGGTGCAAAGAGTCTGCCAGTCCGTCACTTGTGGCTCTGGCTGACTCCTGCAGCTCCCTCCAGGAGCCCGCTACCCCCTCCCCAAACCAGTACTAATGACAACGAAAAAACGAAAAAACGAACCGACTAATTTTTGCGAATTTTCACAAAAAACGGAAACGAGCCGAAACGGAACCGGCCCGACTAACGACAACTCGAAAAAAATTTTTTTCAAGTCGTGCCCATCTCTAGTTGTCGCTCATCCAAGTACTAACCAAGGCCAACCCGGCTTAGCTCCCGAAATCAGGCGAGATGAGATGTGCTTAGGGCATCTAGGCAGCTGAAGCATGTGCTATATAATACTAGTCAATGTTGTATAATTTTGAGGAATAATACTCTTAGAACTGGAAAGGACCCTATGGATCATCTTCTGAGCCATGTTTCTCAATGCCATATCTTAGGCCAGTGAGCTTGCCAACTGTGTGATTGTTCACACAGGATGTCCAAATCTCAGAACCTCCAGCCCCATTTTTGAACTACAAGAATTCCCCAGTCAACATGGCAGCCATGTCAATATGGGGAAATCTGGAGTCTATTATACAAAGTCTGGTAGCGTGTTGGCTTTCCAGAGCAAATATTCCTGTTAGTTTATCCTTGCGTGGTGAAGGGTGGAAATTCCCCTGCATACTGAAGATTTCCCTCATATTGTTCTGAAACTGTAAAAAGATAATGTGGGTAAGGGCCTCTTTGCTCTAAAAGGTTAACAAATGGGAAATTTGGTCCCATCACTTTTCCCTGTTAGCTAATTATTTGCAGTGAATATAGGCAGTGATCCACAGATGACTCCTCACATAATTTCTGCCGTTTTGCATTATTAGCCTATCAAGCAATGAGTGGCGATTTAGCCTGGAAAGCTCTAAGTGTGAATACACAGCCAGTGAGACTAACACCCCAGATCTGCCCCTAGTTCCATCTGACCACCCCAAAACAAACCAGTTGCCTTCAAATGGATACGATTCCAGCTGAACCTGTTTAAGTCCAGAGTCTTTCATTTGAAGATCAAAATATGTTTTTAAAGTATTCATTAAGCTTTTTAAGAAGCAAGAACAGTATTATTATCCTCATTTTATGGTTGTTGAAACTGAAGAGGGAGTTTTGTTTCCTGGCTGTGTGCTATAACCACTAGAGTGCAGTTCCTCCTTTGCTGGCACCTGTTATATGCATCGGAGTACAAACAGTTGGGCTTTGAAATTGATTGTGAAATCTAAGAATGACACATTTACCAGACGGAGTGTAGATCAAAGCTCACATTTTCCTAGTCCAATCTCTTGACTCGTGTACTAAACCAATGTCTGGTGCTTCAAAGAGAACCACAACCACTCCTTCATTAATAAACCCCTATGCTTATGCAACTCCTCATAAGGAGAAAAAAAAATCTCCAAGACTTACACATGCATTCTTCTCGTTACCCTAAATCAGGACATTTGATCACAATTATCCCATTTTGGGGGAGACTCATGTGCCTCATTTATGGGGAAACAGTGCTCACCGATTTGGAGGACAACACTAATTAAATGTGCGCACAGGGCTGCCTGCTGAGTAGTTTGCAAAAACATCTCAGCTGGAGGGTGTGGATTGTGACTGCATTTGGATATTCAACTTGTGACAGTGTCAAATGTTGTCCCACCTCTCCACCCCTCATAAATTTAGTTATGATGGTTTTAGCACTCAACATGGCAAATCTCACAGAGGCCAGAGTGAACCTAAGTGTTTCTGTCATACCTGAATCCCATGAAAACATCAGCCCATGGTGGAGAGGAAGTCAGGAACCAGTAGTGTATTTCTGGTGGCAGAAGCACCTTCTGCCAGTGGAAACAGTGGGGTGAGGGGAGTAACTCTTCCTCTTTGCTGGCAGATACAGCTTCTGTCAACAGAAATTTGAGTGTCGCAGGCATTCTCATTCCAGGTGGCCACGTGTAGAGAGGCCAAAAACACTATGGAATAGAGATGGGCACGGAATGAACATTTTTTTCATTTCTGTTACCGTTTGTCATTTCTGTTATGCAACGAAACGACAAACGGAAATTGTGATGAAAATGCAACGAAATGAACACAACCACGAAAATTGAGGTCGTTACGTTTCGTTTCCATTAATGGCAACACACAATGAAATGAGCTGTTTTAAATGTTAAAAAACGCCCTGGACATCCATAAAAACGCAGCGATAATTATTTATATTGTCTGATAATACCTACCAGGGGGGTTGGGGTCCTTAAAAGGTTTGTTTTAGTCTTCTCCCATCGCAATGTATTTTTCTTTTCCCTTTAAAATGGATGTCGCACCAGCCACAAAATGGAGGCAAGCCAAGTGATGGGATCATGTTCAACCAATAGCATGCCCAGGTTGCAGACTGGGCGGGCAGGTCTGGCAGCCACAGAGGACATAAAAAACTCTGGCAGCCCCCGTCCTCCTTGCAGTCTGTGATGGGAGTTAGAGTGGGATTGCTGTCTCTGCTGTGACTCTAGCTTCAGTCCTGCAGCCTCCCTGTGTGCGTGCATGCGTGCGTACCTCTCGGTGAGTACCCTCCCTTGCCCCGCAGTGCAGTCACTCTGCGGCTGCCTTGCACCCTGGGCAACGCCCGCCGCTGCCTTTGCAGCCTCACTGCGTACCTAGTCTATACTGTGTCTCTGCCAGCATCCATTTTTTTAGTGTTTTCCCTCTGGTCTGGTGCGTTGGGGGATGCCTGCGCACGGAAATGCTTTAAAAATCGCGCAAAAAGCGGATAGAAACGACAAATGAAAAAACGAAAAACGGTAACAAAAATTTTCGAAAATTTCACGACAAACAGAAATGAACCGAAACAGACCTCTCAACGACAAACGAAAAACCGAAACACCATTTTTCTGTTTCGTGCCCATCTCTACTATGGAATCAGCTCCCGAGTGAGATTTGCCTTGCAGAGTCCCTGCCTTTAAGAAAGCAGTTAAAACGCTGCTTTTTAGAGAGGCATTTTGTGACCATTAATTAATTTTTTTTACGTGTAACTTAGATTGCTTGCCGGTTTGTTGTCATTGTAGTAGTAGTAGTAGTAGTAGTAGTAGTAGTAGTAGTAGTAGTAGTAGTAGTAGTAGTAGTAATTTTGCTCTTTATTTTTATTTTTATTGTATTATTGTAAACCGCCCGGAGTTCTGGTCACAAGAAGGGCGGTATATAAATAAATAAATAAATAAATAAATAAATAAATAAATAAATAATAGAGGCAGGATGGGGACAACATTGCCATTTTCAAAATGAGATGTATCTCTTTGTCCATTGTTTTATTTAGTTTTATTTATTTATTTATTTATTGAAGAGTACTTTAATGTAAACAGTTGGAATGGCAGTGTGTTGTTTGGAATCTTTTTATAAATATATATTTTAATAACCGGATGCCTATGGAAAGGGATTGAGATCACCAAGAGAGTGATTTTTAAGTAATTAAACCCAAGATCTTCCTTTGCTGGGCCCATTTTAGTATATTTCATGATCTAACTCAGTGATTCTCAACCTGTGGGTCCCCAGATGTTCCTGGACTGCAACTTCCAAAAGCCTCCACCACTCCCTTTGCTGGAAGGGATTTCTGGGAGTTGCAGTTCAGGAACATCTCGGGACCACAGGTTGAGAACCACTGATCTAACTGTAGTGAATCCTGCCAGTATAATAAAGTACCAGTGCCTAATCTGGGTGTCCAAATGCTTGTCTGTCTCACTTTGGAAGAAATCTTGTGGCATCCGAAATGCTATACCTGTCAGATTCTCCCAACATGCAGAAATACTCTGTAATGTACACAGGTACTATACTGTATATGTGACCTGATTTCATCCTGTTGCAGCCAACATTATTTGCAGAAAAGGCCAAGAAAATGCAGTAGACATCCTTGCATGATGAAGACACCGCAAAACACGTGTTCCTACATGTTATAAGGTTCAAGGTTACTGCAGCTTCATGTTAAGCACACACTTTTCAAAAACCTTGGTAGATGCTTAGAAAAACATGAGGTTGAATTATTAGTTGTGGCTAGGGTAGCTCTATTGAATCTGAGTTTTATGTTGGGGTTAATTTAAGAAGTTGTCTCAACCAGTTGCTTCCATTCAATAGGTCACTCTATCATTGGGCCAATAATTGGATTTAGCAATACTATGTATGAAGCAGCTCTTCTAGTTTGGAGCAGGAATGATGAACCTATGTCCCTCCTGACACCGTCTAAGACTCTAAACTTCTGTCAGTTTGCTCTAGCGTGACCAATGCTTGGGGAAGATAAGAGCTGTAGTCTGTTTACAGTTGACGTCTGGGTTGCCTACTGCTGCTTTCGTCAATAAGACAAAGGGTATTTATCTGTATCTCATATTCTTCTTGTATAGAGGAAACAACAGAAAGGGGGAAAATTCACTGCCAAAGATGAAAAACTGGTCTTTCCATGATGTCCCAGGGCTGTTGCATAGTCACACAAGAAGCATGTGTCAGAGATCGTAGTCATTCGCCTGTGATGAATAAGTATACTTGAGATGTCTCACGGCAATGGAATACGCACAATGCAGAAGGTGCAAGGAAGAAGATGGCCAGAGGTAGTCTGGACACAGAGTCATCTCCTCTTTCCTGGAACCAAGAGGCTCCACTTCTCCTTTTCTGCCTACTGTCAGTGAGCTGACAGGAAGGCCGTTTCCACCCAAAGTCCGGACACTGAACTGTTGACACATGCACTCGCTCAAGACTTACACAAGGCATCCAGGGGTTCTCCTGTCTTCCACTCCTTCACCTTAATTGAGTTCCCCTGTCCCCGTTCCCACCGCCTGGTCCCTTCCTTCCTCTTTATTGTCCTGCCATTGCACAAGATGAAACAAAAACCGAATCGAACAAGCAGTGACTGGGGCACTCTAGAGAAGGAAGGGATCCAGAACATCCTGCCTCCCTAGGGTGGGGTGGGGGTCATTTACGGGAGTTACAGTCAGTCATTTTCTAAATGTAGCCTCCTCCAAGTACTATTCACATCCGTTTCCCCAAACGGCAGCATTGGGTAAGAACTTTCCTGGGTGATTAACCAGAGTTGGAATCAATCTTTTCCATCTTCTTTGAAGGCTAAAACTGAAAGTGCATATTTGAAAGATTAATGAAGAAGGATAATCTTCGTGTGGATTGTATGGTACAATCTACAAATGTAGGGTGTGCGAATAAGAGTACAGTGGACCCTTGTATAACAAACAGTTTGTATAACATAAAATCTGTACAACATAAAAAATTTCGGATATAGGGGAAATTTGCTTAACATAATCGCCTATGGGGAGAATCCGTACAACATAAAAATGGGATTACTCCATTTTCAATGCCTTCCTATGAGAATTTGTATAAAGGAAAATTTGCTTAACATAATTTCATTTGGAACGAATTAATTCCTTTATACAAGGTACCACTTGTAAGTCATTTTCCATGGTTATTAAAATGGGTGGTTTCTTGGGAACCAAGGCTAGCAGCATGGACATCTTTGAACGTCACTGCATTTCTTTGAATTCCGTTTGCATTTGCTTACAATGGGGGTGTTGCATCAGATTACAAGACGGTGTGTTAGTTTCTTTTCCCATGCATGGAAATGTATGCACTTTGGCATGCACCTATTTTGGCATGCACTTTTCCTAGTGTGCACATATTTTTCCTTACTGTGCCTTTTTAATTGCACCTCTGTTACTTATTGTCTGAGTGCATTGTTGTCTGCCGTTCTTTCAGTACAGTTCAGAAAAAGGGGAGGGGAGGTGGGAGAAGCAGCTGTGGTTTCTTCCAAGTGATAGGAAACCAAAAGATATGCACTCGCTTTTGGTAACAGTCTCACAGACCACAAATTGATAAATCCAATTTAAAAAAAAGTTCAACTATTAAGAATTTTATTTTCACTCCTAGTAAAAACCTGTGGAAGAAAACTGGAGGAAGGCCAGAACATCCTAGGCATCTCTCAGTTCAATATTAGTGCAATACACCACCTACACACGCATGGACATCGGTGCTAATGGAGGCACTGCTGCAAAAAGTATACAAATCTGTCAACACAGGGACATGGAGCTCTGCCATGTGCTGAGCAGGAGCACTGGACTATCTGACTTGGCATTGGTGACCGTGTGTCTCTGGAGCTTCAGGCAGGAGTTTTTCCTCTCTGATCCGGGACACTTCCTGGAACCCCTTGCATTACAAAGCATGTGCAACGCCATGTGGTCCACGAGTCAACACTCAAAGTGCTGTGTGTCCATATGTGAGCAGTTTGCCAGTTTATTTATTTATTTATTTTAGAGTATTTTTACCCCACCTTTCTCCTTGGAAAAGGACCCAAGGTGGCTTACAGTAATGAGGGATAATATACAGTCCAGTGAAATTAAGACATGTACAAGTATTTGAGAACAAGGAATTGAGGAACATCTTATAGCATTAATAGACAACATTACATTAAAGCAACACGGTTATAAGTAGCCGTAAACACAAAGTCTATGTGAACCCTTAGATTCATATAAATACACATGGTAGTCCATCATTCAGGGAAAGCTTGCCTGAAGAGAAAGGTCTTTGTCTGTTTCTGGAAGGACAACAGATATGAGGCAGTTCTGGCCTCTAGTGGGAGGGAGTTCCAGAGTCTGGGCGCAGCAGTCAAGAAGGCCCTTTCATGGAAGGGGCTCTCCTGATGACCTTAACACCCAAGTCAGTTCATACTGTGAGATATTCTTTTAAATTAAGATTTACCTGGTAAAATGATATTGACTAAACTGACGTCCTACCCGTGGACAACAAATTTGCTTACACAAGTTGGCCAACTTTATCCATGGCCAAGAATTTCACATGGAAATATTTAGGAAGTGCTACTTTTCCTATGAGATTACTGTACTTTAATAACAAAAGAAGTTGCTGTTCATTTGGTCTTTTCCTGTGAAGTACAAAGTAGAAGCTTGCAATACTAACTAGTTAGTAGAGATGGGCACAAAACGAACAATTTTTCATTTGCGTTTTCATTTTTTCGTTTTGTTACATAACGAAACGACAAACGAATTTTGTCTCTAAAATGAAATGAAACGAACAGAAACACCAGAAATTTTGTCATCTGTTTCGTTTTTGTTATGGCAATACATTGAACTGCTTTCAAATGCTTAAAAAAACACAAAAAAATTGAAATAAATGGTAATGAAATGGTAACGAAACAAACGAAAATGAAAATGAATTTTTTTACAAAAATTCACGAAAAATGGAAACGAAATGAAACGGACCCCCCAAACGACAAATGACAAACGAAATGCCTTTTTTTATTCGTGCCCATCTCTACTAGTTAGACTTAACACACACACCTTTAGAAAGTTGAACAGGTGTCTCTCGGTGTGACACCTGTATGCTTCAGATAATCACTCTAGTGTTTGCCGAGACAGTCGCTATTTTATGGACAGGGCAGCTGACAACATCACACAGACTTTGGCTGATTAAAAATGGTGGATGTACTTTGCACATTGTAAACAGAAAGCACTTACGGCAAAGGGGAGGGTCCCAGTATTGTCACTGTTATTTGCTTGATGTGTAACTCGAGTTGTAGAAGAGCAGATGTAGAGTTTGTATGGGCTTCCTACTTTCATAACTGATCTTTAACTCAACTATTTCACCACAAGCCATGACTGGCACTGTGTGTGTTGTGTCGTTACAGTTGTGACTGACTCTTCGTGATTCCATGTCCATGGAGGTTTTTTTGGCAGGAATACTGGAGTGGTTTGCCAGTTCCTACTCCAGGCGCCTACAGCACCTGGTATTCCTTGGTGGTCTCCCATCCAAGTACTAACCAGGGCTGACCCTGCTTAGCTTCCAAGATCAGGCGGGATTGGATGTGCTTAGGGCATCTAGGCACTACAAAGTGTCAATACCTAAAAGATCTCAGCCACGTAGAGAGAGGTCTAACAGAGTTTTCAAAAAACAAAAAAAGTAAGTAATCTGTCCAAGCCTCATGCAGACAAGAAAACTAATCAACACTGGTTTAATGATAACAAAACCCCAGCCTTTCACTTCTGACCACATCTGCATTGAATCAGCTCTACCTTCCAACTGGCATGAACCATTAGGACCCAGTGTCCTTCCCCCAACCCACCTCCCATCCCAGGAATGGACATGCCACTATTTTTTTATAATTTGGACGAGCATTTTTCTTTTTCCAAAAACAAGGTTAACCCTTTTGTACCCGGTGGAGAAATTGCAGTGCCTCAGAAAGATGTTTTGCAGCAGAAGTTACACAGAAGATCTGAAGCCCACCCATTCTCTGGCATTGTCTCCTGAAGAATGGTAAACATGCTTCATCCTTTTGCCATGTGTAGGTTTTTGTTGTTCCTCTTGTCACCACCGCAGCTTTTGTTGCTTCTTTGAGGGCCTTTTCACACAACCCCTAAGATCTGCTGGCCCCTTAAATTCGGACCAGGGATCTTGGGGGTTCGTTGCTCTTCCTTCCTCCCCACCACTCCACACTTCCTTGCTTCTGTCTGCGTGAGGGGAGGGAGGGAAAAAAGCCTTAAAAAGGGACAAAAGAATAAAGCCTTACCTCCAGTGCCGGTGGAAGTTGGTCCGAGCCCCGGTCACTTCCTGGTTCCTCTTAAAGGGGCGGGAGGCAAAAAAACAACAACAAAAAGAAGCGAGGAGAGCCCGGCACTCTCCGCATCAAAATTTTTCACTCTCCCAGAGCAGGTACTTGAAAGTTGCGCTGGGTCGCGCTTAGGTGGACGGGGTCGCACTTAATTTTCTGTTAGCTCCGGAGCTGGTGGGGAAACATTTTTAAGCTCCGGAGCTGGGAGCCATTTGCAGCGGAGCTTAGGGGTCGTGTATAAATGCCCTGAGTCTTTGCCAAGGAAATGCTTTGGACAAAAATAAAATGCCATGCCATCTTACAGTGGGCCTCATTGGAGAGAAACAGATGTGCTGCACTTATTGTTAGACTGCTCTGTCACATACCTACAAGCTGCTTGTAGATCAGGAGGCATGGGGCAGATTTCTCAATTCAATTCTTTAGATAATGAACCCCCAAATGATCCAGATGGCTGCTAATTGGGATGAAGTTTGAAACCACCACCACCACCACCCACTGATGTTTGGAGCTTGAATTTGAACTCAGCTCAACAGGCAGATCTGGTGCAATCATCTGCTGGCTCCCCCGCCCCATGCGCTAGCCACAAAACCTTGGAGCACAGCTTGAGGAAGATAGGTTAATGACAAAAGCTAATGTTTGTTTGATTTTTAGCGGTCTAATAAAGGTATTGTCAGCTCTTGCATCTTGTTTTTTGACAAGTGTCTTGCACTCTATGTACCTCTCTGTTTGTCACTAAACTGAAGTACAGTAGGACCCCAGTATTCACTGGGGATTGGTTCCAAGCCTTCCCGTGGATAATGAAAACTGTGGATAAGAGAGAACACCAAAATGTTCCCAAAACTGCTGTTTTGTGATAGCAACTTGCTTTACGGCTGCTGTTTTGCAACAGTAGCTTGCTTTACAGCTGCTCTTTGTGACAGTAGCTTGCTTTGCGGCGGCTGAATTATGTATTTATTTTTCCTCTGCCAACTGTGGATAACTGAATCAGTGGATACGGAGGTCCTACTGCGTAGTCACACATTAATAAGCACATACTTCCAGCTGGCCACTGTCATGTGGGAGAAACAGTAGCTTTGTTACTTACCTAGAATCTTTCTGTTACAGTCTCACCTTCTCCCTAGTTGCCTGTTTAGCAAAGGAACTCAGGGAAACTGACTTTTATCACACTGACATCACACTTTTCAGATAATGGGGGAAAGGGGGGGAGATAAGAGTCACTTTAAACAAAACGAAGCAAACAAAAGGATTCACAGCAGCTTCAGTGGTTGTGCTGTCTGAGGACTCCTGGGGATTGTGGCCCACAAATATAACTTTTTTTAAAAATCTACCAATGAATTTAAATCAGGTATGCCCATCAGTCTCACCACTTCCCACCTGCTATCTTGTTTGTGAACACTGCCAAGGTGACTTTTCTTCCCCTATCATTGATGCTTCCACTTTTTCTAGCTTTGCAAGCTTGGCAGCTAGTTTTCCATCCACCATGGGCTGCACAATATCCATAGCCAACCATCTGGAAAACCACTGCTGGTTCTGATTGTTCTTTCAGGCTGGTTTCCTCTCAAGTTGAAACCCCTAGCCCTGGTATCCTCTAAGAGAAGAAATGGCAATGTTGGGTCCAAAAATGTTTTGCTTTTTCGCTTCCTCGCTTGTTTTTGCAGCGAGATTTGTGTGTCTCTCTGTGTGTGTGTTTCTAGAGTGGCCCACCAGCTTGAAAATTAGCCCTGAAGGCAAACACAGCCTTCAGCCCAAACAATGCCCACATCTGGTCTAAAGGAAGCTTGTTATCAGCAGTAAGCTGCTCTGACTTTAAAGACAGAAGGAAACAATGATTGTTGTTGTGAGTTTTTTCGGGCTGTTTGGCCGGGTTCTGGAAGTTTTTCTTCCTGACGTTTCACCAGACTCTGTGGCTGGCAACTTCAGAGGGCAAGGAGCTCATGGGACTAGGAGTTATCTCTGCACTCTGGGGTATAGATAATCATAACCAACAAAAGCAACAACTCTTGCAGTGCCTTAAGGATTCAAAAGTTTTATTTGGCATAAGCTTTTGTGGGTGGTAATTTCCAAGGTACCACAACAATCTTCATTGTTTCTGCTTCAACAGACAACCTTTGCTTCAATGGCTGCTTCTCTGGTCATCACCAGCAACAACAATATCCCTGGGACCTGAAACAAGATATTTAGGAGCTATTCAGGTTTCTAGTCAGCCAGCCAAACCATCTTCCCTCTCTAATTATGTCTCAGACATTGTAACAGTCAGTGGTCAATGGGGCACTGAGCAGGTGGTGTTTCTGCTAACATTTTCCTTGATTCTGTTTAGGGTTTGTTGTTGTTGTTGTCGTTGTTGTTGTCGTTTTTTTTGCTTCTTGGGCTTCCTTGAGGCCTACATGGAAGGCACCATATTGGCTACAGAATTGGGATGGGTAGGAAAAGAAAAACGAAATGCTGTTTCATCATTTCATTACGTAATGTAACAAAATGAAACAAAACGAGGAAGCAGAATTTTGTTACAGATGAAACGAAATGGTCGTTTTTCCATTGAAATGAACCATTTCGTTCCATCATTTTCAGGCTCCCGCCAAGCTGTCAAAGTCTGTAGCCCTAACCCTAGCCCAGTCGGTACCAGAGGGGCCCTCTGGTACCGACTGGGCCAGGTTTAAAGGGCTCCAGCTATTGACAGCTCAGCAGGAGCCCTCAGAAAAGGGTCGAGTTACCGGGTAGGGTGAGGACCCAGGGCAGCCATTTCATTTTCAGAGGGCTCTTGCCCAGCTGTCAATGGCTGGAGCCCTTTAAACCTGGCCCAGTCAGTACCAGGGCCGACTGGGCCAGGTTTAAAGGGCTCCAGCTATTGACAGCTCAGCAGGAGCCCTCAGAAAAGGGTCGAGTTACTGGGTAGGGTGCCTCTAGGACCCAGGGCAGCCATTTCATTTTGTTTCATTTCATTCTGTACAATTTTAAAAAAAATCATAAGAAACAAAACAAAACAAAACAAAATGAAATGGGGTGAGCACTAAAAGAAACGAAACATTTTTTTCCATTTTGTGCCGATCCCTACTACAGAAGGATCCGCACTTGCGCAACTCAAATGTCTGCTATTTGTTCCATACAATATTATTATAGTTAAAGCAGCAGAAACAAGACACTAGAAAGTTAGTGGTCTCAAGCGTGTGGTAAATATGGTCTTTTTGAAATCATTGTTCTTCAGATGGATAATTAAGTTCCTCCCAAAAGTCCAATATAATGGGATTATGGTTAGGAAATAAAGACTTATGACAAGCTCTACACTGCTGCTGTACCCCTCTTAACAGGCGTGCTCTCATCTGATTTGAGAAGTTAAGCAGCACGGAGCCTGTCCTGTATTTGGACAGGAGAAAACAAACCAGGTCACGCCAGTGAGCTTCAATAAGGCTGGAAAGCAACCTTGCATGAAACCCCAGACAGCTGCCACCTGTCAGAACTGACCGTTCCAGGCGAGATGGATCAAAGGTCTGACTCAGCATTGATCAAACATTTCCACTGCTGGATGTTGACATCATCACCATTTTTCCTGGCACCGTTGCACTAATCTATACAACTTAACATCCGTCTATTCATTCATTCATTTGTTCATGGTCTCTCCTAACCTTCTCCCTTTAGAAAGACTTTGACTTCATCTGCATTTTTGGGCTTTGGGGCCAGTGAATGGGAGTTAAATTCTGCACTGTGCCTTCTGGGAGAAGAGCCAGCCTGTGTAAGCCTTGGGTGAGCCGTACATTCCCAGGATACCCACAGAAGAAGGCAATGGTATTTTCTACATGGTAAACCCTGGAAAAGGGGGGTTCCATAAGTCAAACCTAACTTAAATGCATATGATATATTTTTTCTGCTAATCAGGATCAATGCATGTTGGGCTATAGCCTAAATCAGTCTGATCTCAGATTCATGTGGATATTTATATGCTGTGTAGGTTGTATGCTTCCAATCAGCATTAAAAGAGGAATGGAAAAACAAAGGGTCTGATGTAGCATGGGAGAGTTGCTATGCTGCACCATTAATTTGGGGAATATGAGGAACTTAAATGAAGTCCTTGGTGTATTGATATGTTAGTCATGCACCTTTTCAGATTTGGGGGAGAGCTGCCTTCAAAGTAGCATTATGCATTTTTATAGTGTATTTACTGTTATTTATTTATTAAAACTTTGATTTTGATATTTTAATATTGTTTATGTTGAATTTGTTGTTGTTGTTGTAAGCCACCTTGGGTTTCTTTGGGGAGAAAGGTGGCATAAAAATAAAGTTTATTTATTATTATTATTATTATTATTATTATTATTATTATTATTATTATTATTATTATTATTATTATTATTATTATTATTATTAGGAAAGAATGGCCTGCCAGACCATTCTAAATGCTAAAACGGCAGCAGTGCTTAAGAGTACATAGAGGTGGACACACCATGAAGGTGAGTAGTAGCGATGAGGTGTGAACACCCCAATGCATTTTGTTCTGAATGAGCACCAAAGGTTTAACATGAACAGAAAGGCCCAGAAAGGCTTCTCTGGTTAGGTAGCTCAGTGAGGTAAGTATCTGGCTGCAGAGCAAGAGGTTGGGAGTTCGAGTCCTTACTGTACCTCCTGGGATACAAGCCTGTCTGAGTGTCCTTGATCAAGCTGCACGATCCCAGGGCACACCCAGAAGAAGGGAAATTCTTCTGTGTATTCTCTATCAAGAAAACTCTGCCAGAAATGTCTTGACAACACATCATCATCATCATCATCATCATCATCATCATCATCATCATCATCAATCTCCCAAGAGGAGACTCAGGCCACTGGCACTGTCTTGCATTCTGCCGATAAAAAGGAAGAAAGTAGAAAAGAGGGGGAAATAGTCTCTAATGCTATCATGACCTATCCAGTCAATGCCCAGATAAGAAAGAACACATTAATCCATCCCAGCTTCCATGCAGAGCATCCTGATTGAATAATGCGAAATGCAAACTTGTTTGAAAAGGCAAAACTTTCAGAACATGTCTCGCTTAAAAATGAGACAGCACCTTTCCTCCATTTTGCAACTTTTCTCTGAGAATAGTGCATATCCTGATGACCAACCATCAGGCATTCTTCAACTATCCATGGAGCACCATAGAGTCAAATCATAAATCTGAATTCCAGGAGGTCCTACTTCTGAGACTGAGCCATGCGTTAGATGAAGATGTCCAAACATCTTGAGATAAATGGCGGCTTGAAGGTCTAGTGCCCGATGCCCTTTACAAAGCAAGAGGGAGCTTGTTGATGTCAGTGTAGTGCAACCAGCAATTTCTTAATCTTGTTCCATGGAAAACATTCACTATCTTGAATAACTGAAAGAGAAATTACATTTTTCAGGACAGGATAAAAGTTATTTCCTCAAAGTAGTATGGGGCTTAATGGGATCCTCATCCAAACTTCATTGTCTTAAAAATAGACAACAATTCTATTCAGGAAATCTCATAAATCCTTTAAAAGGAATTGAATAAATATGCTTCTCTCTTAGAGATTCTCTTTTTGGAGCTCTTTCATTTTATTTCCATCGGTAATGTTCATGTGCTAATTGAAAACTAATTGAAAGCATCCAACTGGAAGGTCCTGACCATGGAAATAAACTTAAATGGGAAGTTGTAATAGTCTATCCAGTTGCCTCTGACTTATGGTAAATAAATAAGTATTAACAAGTGATCTCCCCAATTATTCTATCATATACAGTCATGCTCAGCTCTTGCAAACTCAAAGCTCTGGCTTCCTTGACTGAGTCAATCCATCACATCTTTTGTCTTCCTCTTTTCCTGTATTCTTTAACTCTTCCTAGTACATTTACCTTCCCTGGCAATTCTTGTATTCTCATGATGTGCTCAACTTAGTAGTTTCACCGTGCTTCCTTCCGGAAAATGTTCAGGCTTTCTAAGGGGAAGTGCCAAGGCACTACACACCACTCCCTGGAACAAACCAAGACACGGAAAATGACACAAAATATCACTGTACTAAGCATGAAAAGGTAGACATCATATGGATGGTGGGAAAAAGACCAATCGCATCAGCGCAGAATCAGGGACCGTAAGCAGAACCAGTGTTCCATCTGCAAGTGCCATTGGATACAACACATCAAAAGTCAATGGCAGAAAGATGGAGAGACCACAATAAGGATGAGGAGGATCATGACGATGACGACAACAACAGACTGAGTAGATGAACTGAATCTTCCCAAAGTTTACCCCCTGAATGGCTGTTATCTCCAAAGCTTGGAAGATTGATTTCTGTGGACACCTAGAATCTCTTTTTCAGTATGGCCGCCTCAAGGAGCTGCTGTTCAAACCACATCATCTGCAACATCTCATTACCTCTTTTCTAGAACATAAAAACATAAGAACATAAGAAGAGCCATGCTGGATCAGGCCAAAGGCCCATCTAGTCCAGCTTCCTGTATCTCCAGTGGCCCCACCAGATGCATCTGGGAGTGCATGGGACTAGATATCTGTCTCCTGCAACCACTCCCCTGCATCTGGCCCTTGAAGTACCCAGGTTTTAAGCCTGGAGATTACACATCTCCATCATGGTTTGTAACCTGTGATGGACTTTTCCTCCAGGAATCTGTCCAATCCCCTTTTGAAGGCATCCAGGCTAGATTCCATCACCGCATCTTGTGGCAGGGAGTTCCACAGACTAACAACATGCTAGCTCAACTCCACTCCATTTCTTTAGCTGGCTTCAAAAGAAAAGGCCAAGCAATGAACTATTGTGAAGTCTGAACTTTATAAATCACCAGCACCTCATCTAGTTTAGAGGTTACACAGAGAGGTTTACAGGGTGCCCCACACAAAGAGAAAAAGGGGAACATAATTAGCAATGCCGTGTGAAATTACTGATTCATTGTGTGTTGGATGGAAAAGCAGGAAAAATGAATTTAATCTTCATAGTATAGTCTAAGCACAAGAAGGGGGCGGGTTAACCAAGACATAGAATCCACTCAGCCTTGAGCATTTTAGCAAACAGAGGGAGTTTTCTTTCTGATTATGTAATAAAAAGAGCTTTTATTGCAATTGTCTCAACAAGAACGGATCATTTATATCTATTTTTGGCTCACACGGCAGCTCTCATTACTCTGATTTATTCTGTAAAATCTGCTTTGGCAACCAATCCACCTGCACAAGGTACAACAATGCAATTGGCCCTCCCTGTTTCCCTATGGCAGTGATAAGCCCTGTGGGCATAGAGAACGTGTGTGAACATTGCTAAGAATAACAATGGGGGTACTGTGGCAGTCGAGAGTGTGAGAAATGTAAAACACAACAATGGAGTCCATTATTGTCAACTCCAATAATACATGAGGTGTTAAGGCAGATGGCTAAAGAGAGCTTTTATTACTGTCAGCGTAGGCTTGCCACCTGTACAAGGCTTTATTTTGATTTTGGGTTTTGGGGATTGGTTTGTTTTTGTCTGTTTTCAAGCCAATATCCAGACTTGAGTATATTCATCAGTAAGTCCCTCTGGCAACATTTTAGAGTCTGTTCTGCAGTCTTAGCACAGCAAAAGCAAGTGTTCTGCTTGTATGCCATCCCATAGGGCTTCAAGCATTCATAGAATCATAGAATCATAGAGTTGGAAGAGAACTCAAGGGCCATCCAGTCCAAACCCCTGCCATGCAAGTACTCCCATCACAGGACTCCCGACAGATGGTCATCCAGCCTCTGCTTAAAAACCTCCAAAGAAGGAGACTCCACCACCCTCCGTGGCAGCATATTTCACTGCCAAACAGCTCTGTCATGAAGTTCTTCAAAATGTTTAAGATGAATCTCTTTTCCTGTGGTTTGAAACCATTGCCCCACATCCTAGTCTCTGAATCCATGGAAAACAAACCTCTTCCCTCTTCAATATGACTTCCTTTCAAATATTTAAACATAGCTATTATATCCCCTCTCAGCCTTCTCTTTGTAAGGCTAAGCCATTCCTCATAAGACATTTCTTCCAGACCTTCACCCATCCTGGTCGCCCTCCTCTGTACCCGCTCAAGGTTGTCAACATCCTTTTTAAATTGAGGTGGGCAGAACTGGACACAGTACTCAGTTTGCAATTCAATCATGCAGGCTATCCATGCTGCCCCACTCCACCCTAGTGCAATGGGTACTCTTTCTACAGACCTCAGAAAGATGGAAGGCTGGGTCATCCTGGACTCAGCTACCTGAATCTGTTGGAATTGAACTAGATTGTGCGGAGTGTTTCCACTGCAGTACATCAGTTCGACCACTGTGCCACAAGGCAAGAGGATTGTAATTCTGAAGTGAATTTGGTGGTCATCATGATGTCTCATTGCAGCTTCCACAGTTCATCTGCTCACTGGATGAAATCTTGTTGTGTAGCTATATGCACAGAAGAAGAAGAAGAAGAAGAAGAAGAAGAAGAAGAAGAAGAAGAAGAAGAAGAAGAAGAAGAAGAAGAAGAAGAAGATGATGATGATGATGATGATGATGATGATTGGAGATCAATTGTCTCAAATTAAGGAATCTCCAGAAACATTATCTGATGGGTACTGAATTTCAGGACTCAGTAGGCAACAGATAATGTCTACAGAGATTTTTTAACTAGAGGCCATTTTCTTCTAAAAGTTATACCATTAACATTATGCCAGCATAACTAGACAAGAGGATTTTGGGCACAGCATGAAATAGTTCTTCCTTTCGTTCATCTTTATAGTCTTTTCACCATTCATTGTTGTTTAACCAGCCAGATTCAAGTCAACTTATATGAGGAAATGGAGACCACAGTCTCCATGCCAGGTGTAAACCTTAACACATCTTTATCAGGTCTCTGGTCTCTTTCTTCATCTAATACACCCCAATGTTTTCACCTGGAAAATGGAATGGAAAACCCATCTCTTTGAATCGCAGTTCCAGAATCTATAGTGGCTATTCTAGCTGTGGGATTCTGAGACATATAGGTAAAAAAACCTGACTGTCCTCATCTCTGATTGCAATTTGTCCTTGTAGCTGAATCAAACTGAAAACAATCATAGCTCCAATGCATCTTACGAGGTAGTTCGAGTCAGCAGAAGTTGGGATAAATAGTCTTTTTACAGGCTATATTTCAAATCTTTCTTCTCAGTGACATGATTTATCTCTGTTTTGAAGGCAGTTCTACCATTTGTTACTCTCTTGGTGCCAACATCCACAGTGGCCTCTACTGGCCTGCAAGTGGCAGGACAATGAAAGGAGGAAGACAGAAAAGTCACAGGATCCATCCTTTCTTAAATCATTCCTTATGTCTTTTTGGGTCACTGGGGTGAGTTAATCTTCATGGTGCTCTCGGAGTTCCATTGCAAGTTGTCCCTTTTGCCCTCCAGATGTTCTGGGACTACAAACATACTCAACCTAGACTTATGTTGCCCAACCACATGTGGAGAGCTATATGTTCCCTAAACTTCTTCTGTGGTTTTATTGTACATTCCATCAACATGTGGCTTGAAGGAAAAATAAAACAAGAAATAAAAACAAAAGCAAGTGGACACTCGCACATCTCATTCTGTTTTCTTCCTAAAGCCTGATGAAGAAGTTATGTACACTAATTGTGTTTTTAAAATGTTCCATTCTGAGCATATTACTTCTGTCAAGATGGCAAAACAGCACAAAAAAGCCACTGCACAGAGGTTATCAAAGCAGATGTTTTGGAGTCCTGATCCATCTGGATGAAGTCCTCTTTCAACATTGGTTGAAAGAGTAGGAAAATTAAAGCATGCAGTAATTAGATGTAACCAAGAACAGTTGAAGAGAACTTTAAAATCCTGAGAATTAGAAGGTATAATATCACCAGAACCTTCCCCTAGGAGATTCATGATGACTCTTTCATACTGAAAATAAAGGACAAAAGATGATACATATTTGCATAAAATTTGCACATGCCATAGATAGAGATAGATAGATGGAAAGAGATGGAGATAGATAGATGGAAAGAGATGGAGATGATGGCGATACACATGCAAGTGTGTCCCAGATCAAATCAGGTGGGACCTAGATCAAATCAAGCCTGAACAATCTCTGGAGGCAAAAATGTTGAAACTGAGACTGTCCTACTCTGGGCACATCATGAGAAGGCAGGATAACGCTGGGAAAGAAAGAAGGTAATAAGAAAATAGGGAGACAAAATATGAGATCGATTGATTCCCTAAAGCAGGGGTCCCCAAACTATGGCCCACAGGTTGGATCCAGCCTGCCAGGGTCCTGAATCTGGCCTGTCGGCCATTGCAGAAGTGCCACTTGCCCCACCTACTTGAGCCAAAAACTCACCGCACAGCAGCAGCTGCTGCCCCCTCAACCACCAACACGAGGGCAAAGCCCACCGTTGGCCATAGCATCTTAGGGGATGAGCAGGACGGTCCCTATCCTACCCCCCTTGGAGTTGCCATGCCGGCTGGCAGGCAAGGAGAGCAGCATTGGGCTTGGGGGGGGGGCAAAGTGGGTTGGGCCTTCCCTCTCCCCCCCCCCCCTCAGAGCCACACCAGGGAGCTGCAGGGTCTGGCTACCAACAGTGTCTGAGGGACATTGAACCAGCCCCCTCTTTAAAAAGTTTGGGAACCCCTGCACTAAAGGAAGCCAGGCTTAAGTTTGCAAAAGCTGAGCAAGACTGTGGGCGTTGTGGACATTCATAGGGTTGCCATGCTCCCAAACAGAAGAATGCAAATTACCATCACATTCACTTTGCAAAAGCGCCCATAATTCGAACCTGGAGCAGGAAGACTATCATGAATTCATTGTGTCCTTTCCCCTACATTCATCTACTTTCTCATCCCATTCCTGTTGTTCTTTTTTACCTTAAAAAGAAAAGTAAAATGTAAGTTGGGGAGATTGGGCTTAAGATGGCCAATTGCTAACAACCAAAACTGAGGCTCAAAGACAATGCCGATTGGCCTAACATTCAAGTGCCCATTTATGTTTGTGGATGCAATATTAGAAATATTTTATGTAGAACTGCAGTACATCCCAATGTAGCAGGAAAGACTGCAACCAGATAGCTTTTTATTCCCATTGAATATTGCATCCAAGGGCTAAACAGGCTTCAAAGTTCTTGATCACCCTTTTTATGGTTCCTCATCTTTACACTAGACTTTGCCTGGAGAGCTTTTCAAACAGAGGATAACACTCCCCCCCCCCACGCCCCAAAAAGACAGTATTCCATAGAAGAGGGAATATGGGCATCTTAGTTGACATGCTGGTGCGACCAACCTTAACCTAGGACACGTGGTGCATAAGGCCCAGCAGATACAGCTACAAAGAGGTATAAACAGACACAGAAAATATTACCAGTGGAATGACTGAGGGGAAGAGAATCCTAAAGAGGAAATCCATGCACATTCAAGCCCTGCAGGAGAGTCAATTATACCATCGTTAAACAGGAGAACTTAGCACTCTTGGCCCAAGGGAGAAGATGAAAAACAGGGGCCTATGTTGTTCCGCCTTTGGTCTAGAGAGAGCATTTACCCCCTGGGAAGGGAGCAGCCGGCGTTATTACATTAGGACAGGTTTCCTGTTCCTTGTAGGGTGGGTCAGTATGGCTAGGCTCAGAGGCACCCACCCTGGTAATGCAGGGGAGCATAATTTTGCATGGTTGCCCTTCAGGGAAGTGCTTGCTCAACTTGTAGAGAAGAGGCAATAAATCCAGCCTTTGTTTTCGCTCCTCGTTTTATTTTTGTTTTATTTTTGTTTTTGTTTTTTTCAGTAATTCCCTCCCCCCAAGTATCGTGTGCCTCTCTGAGTGAAGTCATCAAATACTCCCATGGTAGTCGTAAGCATTATGTTGTTCCTTTCCAACTTATCCAAAGTTCATGCCTCCAGAGTAACTTCACGTTTCTCTTTCCCTCTTTTTGTTCTTGTTAAAGTCAACCCTGACTTACGGCAACCCTATGAATGAGTGCTCTCCAATATGTCCTGTCCTTGGCCATCCTACTAAAAACATTTGTAGGCTCAAGCCTGTGGTTCTTGTGGTCTTAAACCCTTGGCTTCCATCCAGGACTAACCTCTGTCAGTCAAAGACTTCAGACTCTCTTAAGTTTTATTTGACAGTGAGTCCCACATGGCCACAGACCTGCACAACACTGGATCTTTGGCTTGAAAACGGAGATGAGCACAGCTCCTAGAGTCGGACATGACTAGCACACACGTGTCTGTGTGTGGGGGGGACCTTTACCTTTTGCCTTTACCCATCACTCTAGTCCCTGCTAACCTGTCAAACTCCCAGTCCCTACCTCTTGCTCTGCTGTCCGATACCTTATCTACTGAGCAATCTTGCAGGCTTTAAGCATCTTAGAGTTTCTTAGAGAATTCCTTCATTGGCTGACAGCAAGTGACCTGCCAATTTGATCAAGAAAGCAAGCAAGGAAGGAAGGGAATTGCCTTGTACTGAATCATATTGTCATTCCCTTCAAACCAGTGTTGTCAGTTTTGAGTGTCAGTAGTTCTCCCTCATTTCAGGATGCATTGCCCGGAGAGATCAAGAATCAAACCTGGAATCCTTCTGCATAATAAACTTGTGTGTGTGCGTTGCGTCGTTACAGTCATGACTGATTCTTTGTGACTCCATGTCCATGGAGTTTTCTTGGCAGGAATCCTGGAGTGGTTTGCCACTTCCTACTCCAGGCGCCTACAGCACCTGGTATTCTCTGGTGGTCTCCTATCCAAGTACTAAGCAGGGCTGACCCTGCTAAGCTTCCGAAATGAGGTGAGATCGGATGTGCTTAGCACATATAGGCAGAATAAACTTGTATTCTACCATTAACCTGTGGCCCGTTCTAGGAATCATAAGGAAGTAATGCTTTTAGGCTGTTGCACTATTGACTGATATGTTCATTTGATTTTTATATTGTTACGTTTATGTGGTTTATCATTTAATATGTTATCATTGTTGTTGTTTTCGTTGTGAATTGCCCCGAGGGAGCTAGGTATCCAGATGGGTGGTATATAAATAGAATGGCCATGGATACTCATGGGGGGCACTGGAAAAAAATGCTTCTTTAATGTTTCACAAGCCTTGAAAACCCTACTAGGGGTCCCAGAAGTTGGCATCAACTTGGTAACTAAGCCACCATCATAGCTCTCCTGCTCAGCCATGGTGATTTCCCCCAATGTTATTTATATATTATGCATCCCCTGAACTGCTTTGGCCTATTTTTAACATTTTTCACCTTATGAAAAAAATAATCTTTTAGGAATGCTGGGGAGTAACACTGAAAAATCATTGGGAAGAAGAGAGGTGTTCGGCGGGGGAGCTACTATGGTCAGAAAGGAAGAAAGATCATCGGATGCTTCCAAGCCAATATAGATAAGAAGGGACGCTGTGTTTATCATGAAAGAGTGAGACGTTAGCAAGGATTCAGCACTTTGAGTTTTCAACCAGAAAAGCATAATGGGATGAAAGCAAAGCATGTTGCAACAGAACGAGCCTTTCACTCGGATCCAAGCCAAACAACAGCTTGACAAGACATGGAGGCAATCCCAGCATAGCTCATTCGTTTTCACTTATCTCGCTTTGGCACAGATTCTCAGCGTAAAGACCCCTTGCTGTACCTATGCAGCCTCCCCACCACCTCCCAGGAAATGCATTCTTTCTAAGAAATGCTTCCGAAAATAGACTGAGAAATGCTTGGAAGCTGACTCAGGAGTTCTGAGATTTCTCCCATAAGACGGCTGAAATCCTGTTTGAGTTGGTGTAACTCAAGTCAATGCCTGTGGAAGGGGGGGCTGCCTCGTGGCACAGTGGTTAAATGCCTGTACTGCAGGTAAAACTGTGCTCATGACCTGGGGTTTAATCCCAGGTAGCTGGCTCATGGTTGACTCAGCTTTCCATCTTTCCGAGGTTGGTAAAATGAGTATCCAGCTTGCTGGGGGGGCCAATATGTAGCCTGCAGACTGTAATTAAAAACTGTAAACCGCCCAGAGACTACTTGAAGTGGTATGGGGCAGTATATATGCAGAACCCTTTGCTTTTGCTTTGCTTTAAGCTCAGGCAGCCAGCATGGCACAATTGATCACATGATTCACATTGCCATTGTTCAGTTAATCACACAGTTCATGTTGTGCCTGTTGTGTTCTAAACTAGAAGTATCTGTTAGCAGATGTATAACCAAGGACAACTCTCTTTCATTCACTTTCCCATGACACTTCAGGCACTCCTCACTTAACAACCGAGTTCTGTTCCTCTAACTAGATTGTGAAGTGAATTGGTTATTATCCGAGGAGCTTAACGGTGGATGGATGTCTTGTGGTGTCTTGAGGATGCCCTCCTTGCAGGCAGGCCAGAGCAAGGAGGCTCTCCAGAAGGTCCCAGGAGAAGCAGAACAAAAAGGAGGGGGAAATGGAAGTGGCCAGTGCTCTGCCCTTGTTTTCCTCACCAGAAGAGGTATGGTGACATTCACAGCAACATCCATCCCTTGGAAGCAGCAAAGAAGGTGGAAGGTGGAGGTGGAAGGGGGGCATTGTAAACCTGCTTACCTCCCCCTCCAAGCTGATGACAAGGTAGGTCCAGGCAAACGGACGTACGTTGGATGCTTTGGCCCAGGCCCTGTGCGCTGGAAAAGCAGGCTGCCATTAGGCAGTAGCAGCAACTGATCGTAAGTCCAAGCGCAGTCATTAAACAGGTAGGTTGTTAAATGGGGAGTGGCTGTACTAGCCAACTTTTCTCTTTCATTCCTTTGAGAAGGCAAGAGTAGGTGATACCTCTATTAGCCTACTAAAAATCACAAGCAAATGCTAGTTTTCCATCTATGCAGACCTTCATCGGGCTGGGAACCACTTATCTATGGATGGCATACAAAAATACACCTGGTGCAGAAATGGTATACATGCACTGTCTACATTACCAGAGATGGAATTTAAAACCAACATAAATGGCTTTGCAGCCCTAAGTTTGACATTTATTTTCTTTATTAAAAAGTCATAGGAATTATGTTTGAAACCCTTGTGTTCAACGCCAAAGTGCCCCCCCGGGGGGGGATCATTTATAATTGGAACTGGAAGTTTTGTACTCAAAACGAACTGGAAACCAAACCTCTCCTTGAAACAATAAAAAAGCACTTTTCCAATCACAAAGCGATTCCTGGGGGGAACCCACTTTGGAGTTGAATAACTCAGCCCCTGTACCCAAAAGCTCTCCAAATTTGGGGGGATTACAGGGAAGAGCTTGAGGAAGCTCCACTAATTTCCATGCTGCTAGATGCCTGGGATCACTATTTTCGAGTACACAACTTTCCAATTACAAATGACTTTTTCCTGGGGGGACCCATTTTGGAGTTATATAACTCAGGCCCCTGAACCCCAAACATATCAAAATTTGGAGGGCTAAATGGAAAGAGTCCAAAGAAGCTACCCACCAAATTTGGTGCCTCTCTGACCCAGGGGAGCCATTCTATAGTATAACAAATCATGTTTTGTTTCATTTAGTTTTGGAAATTCTTTTAAAAATTCATTAATAATAAAACAAACAAAAATGAAAAACAAAATGAAACTAAATGGCATATTTTTGTTTCATGCCCATCTCTACACTGGATCATATAGGTTTTTTTTTTTTAAATGAAACCTTCGTCCAGGAATCTGGAATAGAGAGAAGCACAGAAGGACTTTTTGTTTGTTTGTTTTGTTATTTCCAATAAGCAGGCAGCTCAATAACTTGAGGTGACTGCTATACCATTAGGATGCAAGGACTGCACCCAATAGTACATCTGGCCTGTACCCAACCTTAGTTTAGTCCCCACCAGTCTGTTCCAAATGAGCCAGTGTATAATTACTCTTAGAATGCTTCACTAGGATTCTGGAGATGTTGGTTTAGATCAGTGGTTCTCAACCTGTGGGTCCCCAGATGTTCCTGGACTGCAACTCCCAGAAGTCTTCATCACTAGCTGAGCTGGCCAGGATTTCTGGGAGGTGCAGTCCAGGAATACCTGGGGACACACAGGTTGAGAACCACTGGTTTAGATCATCCCTGAACCATGAAACACTCTCTGTGAAATGGGGCCACTCACAAGCTCAAACTCATTTACTTTACAGGATTATTGTAAGGAAGAAGTTGGGAAGCAGAGCTAGGGATGTTGCCTTGAGCTCTGTGTAAGATAGCCAGTATATATTTATAACAAAATATAGGGCCAACCAGTGGACCCTGTTCTATGTCTTTCCCACCTGGATTCCTCTTTCCTATTAGTTCCATCTCTCTCTCTCTCTCTCTCTCTCTCTCTCTCTCTCTCTCTCTCTCTCACACACACACACACACACACACACACACACACACACACACGCATGTGCACACACACACACACACACACACACACACACACACACACACACATTAAATAAATGGAAAATAAGTGCTTAGAACTGATGTCAGTGTTGTAGACCCTTGGAGTGCTGAGCTCTAGGCACTGGCCTATATACCCATATATTTTTTTTGTCCATAAGATGCCCCCATATATAAGATGAGCCCCACTTCCCCCAACAAAAATTACAGTTTTGCAACCGCGCCATTCTCTCTTTAGCTCACTTCTGTGTACAAGGCAGCCCGCAATTTTAGTCTAACAATTTTAGACAAAAATATAGTCTTATACACAGGAAAATACTGTACATTGGGTGCAGTCCTAATGCAGCATAACTAGATGTTTCGAGATCTAATACCATTATAGAGATCAAAGTAGTGCTTAAAGCTCTGCGGCAACACTAGCCAAAGGCCTTTCAGGAAACAAGCAATGCACAGACATATTCTGTAATGCATTCAGACTAATTTCTGAATTATGAAAACATGCCTAGATTTAATAAATTGCCCCTTGGATCTTAAAGGTTGCACAGGTGAATGGTTGTGCAACCTTTAAGATCCAAGGGGCAATTTATTAAATCTAGGCATGTTTTCATAATTCAGAAATTAACTGCTTGATTTTGCTGAAATCTTTGCAGGAATATATGTGACATTACTTATGAATTTTCGAGAGAAAATTACCCAACCACCTGTTGGATATACTTTGATTTGGATTCTTGCACTGAGCAGGGAGTTGGACTTGAAAGCCATATGGACCCTGTTCAACTCTATGGTTCTATGATTCTATAAATTCCACTTAGCTTCAAATGCCCATTATTTTGTTTGAACATCATTACTAATATTATTCAATGTGTTTGTTTCTGTGGCACATGCTTTTCAATTGCTTATTATCTGTGACTGGCCTTCTTACTATATGCATATCATCTCCAGCTTTGGTTTAGATGTTGATATAAAAACATCTAAAGGCCACACTCCATTAACAGCCTGGACTCTAGTAGGAACTCCAATGGAGGAATGGTCACAATTCAGACACCAGACTAAGATGTGTCCAATCTCTCCAAGAAAGCTTCTGGGCAGCAGCAATTGTTGCATGTGACACTGGCAGAGGATTTAAACCATGTTCTTGATGAATTTAAAGTCCTCATAAGGAACAGATTTGTTTTATTAAACTCAATTGGCCGTGAACCAGAAGAACTGTGAATTGAAACTAGAGATAATATTAAGGGACCTTGGTGTCCTGGTTGACAACTCAATGAAGATCTCAACCCAGTGTGCCACAGCAGTGAAAAGAGAACAATGTTGGGAAGGGTTGAAGACAGCAGGAAAAGAGGGTGATTAAAAATGGGATGGATTGGTTCCCTAAAGGAAACCACAGGCTTGAGTTTGCAAGTAGAGATGGGCACGAAACAGAAAAATGGCGTTTCGGTTTTTCATTTGTCGTTGAGAGGTCTGTTTCGGTTTGTTTCCGTTTCGGGAATTTTTTGAAAAATTTTGTTACCGTTTTTCGTTTTTTCGTTTGTCGTTTCTACCCGCTTTTTGCACGATTTTTAAAGCATTTCCGTGCGTGGGCATCCCCCAATGCCCCAGACCAGAGGGAAAACACTAAAAAAATGGATGCTGGCAGAGACACAGTATAGACTAGGTTCGCAGGGAGGCTGCAAAGGCAGCGGCGGGCGTTGCCCAGGGTGCCAGGCAGCCGCAGAGTGACTGCACTGCGGGGCAGGGGAGGGTACTCACAGAGAGGTACGCAGCACGCACACACACAGGGAGGCTGCAGGACTGAAGCTAGAGTCGCAGAGACAGCAATCTCACCCTAACTCCCACCAGAGACTGCAAGGAGGACGGGGGCTGCCAGAGCTTTTTATGTCCTCTGTGGCTGCCAGACCTGCCCGCCCAGTCTGCAACCTGGGCATGCTATTGGTTGAACATGATCCCACATCACATGGCTTGCCTCCATTTTGTGGCTGGGTGACATCCATTTTAAAGGGAAAAGAAAAATACATCACGATGGGAGAAGACAAAAACAAACATTTTAAGGACCCCAACCCCCTGGTAGGTATTATCAGACAATATAAATAATTATCGCTGTGTTTTTACGGATGTCCAGGGCCTTTTTTAACATTTAAAACAGGTCATTTCATTGCATTGCGCGTCACCATTAACAGAAACGAAACGTAACGACCACAATTTTCGTGGTTCTGTTCGTTTCATTTCATTTTCATCAGAATTTTTGTTTGTCGTTTCGTTACGTAACGGAAATGACAAACGGTAACGGAAATGAAAAAATGTTTGTTCCGTGCCCATCTCTATTTGCAAGACTGAAGTAGGGCTGCTGAGGACAAAATATTCTAGAGATCTCTCATTCATACAGTCATTGTAAGAGGTCACTTGACTGTAGCAACAACAACAAATTCAAATGCAAATATTTGCTGGCTTGGGGAATTCAGGGAATTGTAGTAAAAAAAAAACCTTTCCAAATCTTTTACTACGTTTTACTGCAGCAAATATTTTTCTGTGGGGGAGGGGCTCCCACCATTTCCTCCTTTTAATAGGGTTCTAATAGTGTAATAATTTTTTACTCTTTATTCTTCTTTGCTGGGCGTATTTTCTGCTCGTAACTCCTGTTGCTTTTTACCTTCTGTTTTATGAATGGTTTTTCTCAAACTCAACAGGATGTTCTACTCATCAAAAGACAGTGTGTTTCTTATTGGGTTTCTGTACCCAAAAACTGGAAACTTTTATATGAACATTCATTTTGTGTTCATCAGTCACCCCAGCGTCATCCTGTGACAGCGTGTGTTACCCTAACGGGCTGGTTAATTGGGTGCAACGTTCTTTGCAGAATACCCATTCCATATTTTTGGCCAAGACATCAGAAGAGCCACAAAGAGATGTATTGAACCATGAAGAATCCATTTCGGATTTTATATTGATTCTATTGCCTCATTTTTGAGGATGATGAGTTTCTGTCAACTTCAGATTGCAACTATGTGAATCATAGTTTGGGGTGACTGGTTTGGGGTGAGTTCATTCTAAAATGCCAAGATGTGTTTAGAAAAAGAATGTTTAAAAAAGATATTTTGGTTAAAGCCAACAATCCATCTGGACTTGCATGTTGTTTCCAGATGCCTCGAGGAAAGCTAGAAATAAAATCTGAAGGTGTTTCTAATTATTTGGCCCTAAATCTAGCATGCAAATTAATCTGTCATTGAACATGCCGATACCATTTTTCACTGCAAATCCATCATGAGTCAATCTGTTTTAAGGGCAGTAAGAGATATTACAAATAATCTGTCATTAGAAGAACGAATTCCTGAGAGCATCTGAAGACAGATCAGGTATTTTTTCTCACCTCATGTAACCTGTGATTTAATTTTTCTGCTTTGTGATAGGTAGACAGAAATCTCTGTTAAGCACTGGATTCCTTTAATGTTTGTGAGTAAACAGTAAAAAGACTATAAATAGTCCATTATCAAAGCTGAAGTATATTTATGTTGAAGAAAGCTATTTTAGGCAGGCAGAGTTAGGAGTGGGAGAAACAGAACAGATAAGGTCTGGTATGCGATTTGGTGCAATCTTGGCATCCAAATGACATACCCACCTCCAGTGTTGACAAGAAAAACAAGAAAAATACTGTTCCTTGCCATCCGTTCTACTCCAGCTTCCAAGTGGAAGTTTTCAATATATATAAAAAATGTCATAGAACATAAGGGCTGTCGGAGTAGACTAGGCTACAACAGAAGAGCTGATCTCGATGGGGTGTGTGTGTGTGTGTGTGTGTGTGTGTGTGTGTGTGTGTGTGTGTGTGTGTGTTTACCAGAATGTCTTCTAGTAAACGACCTGGGGTTCGATCCCAGGTAGCAGGCTCATGGCTGACTCAGCCTTCCATCCTTCTGAAGTCGGTAAAATAAGTACTCAGCTTGCTGGGGTGGGGTGGGGGGGAATGTGTAGCCTGCATAATTAAACTGGAAACCACCCAGAGAACACCTGAAGTGCTATGGGGCAGCATATAAGCAGAACTCTTTGCTTTTTTGCTTTTCTAGTGATGCTACAGTGTACATGCCAGCTGTAAGCTGCGATCTACCAGAAAAAGCTCACTTGCAAGTAGAGATGGGCACGACTTAGCGGTATTCCCGTTTCCGTTTCCGTTACTCGTATCCGTTACTCTACGGAAACGGAAACGGGAATTACTCCGCCAGACTTCGAGCTCGAACCGACGAACGAACAATTTGGTCTGATTTGTCGTGCTCATTACTTGCATCGCGCAATGCCAAGCGGCACAGAAAAAAAGTTTTTAAAAGTTAAAAAAAACCCGATTCCCGGCCCTAAAAGTAGGCGAAAACTGTCTGAGGGCACCTACCAGGCCAGAAGGGTGTTTTATTTGGGGGGGGAGGTTCCCCGCCCCCCTCTCCTTGGCTATTGCTACTGCTGCGCTGCTGGTACCAGGCTGGGAGGACGCATCCATTTGCCATGCAGTGCGGGGGATCCAAAATGGCGACCGCAATATTTTTTTTGAAATTGTTGCCCAAAACCCCACCAAAGCACCACAGAAACATGCAGAAATTAGCTATTTTAAATGCTTGAATTTTTACAGTAGCAGCAGTGGGTTTTTCTTGCAAAAAAAGTCTCCGTTGATTTTATTTTATTTTATTTTATTTTATTTTTTTACACCTGCGCATTCGCAATGATGGGCTCGCCCATGGGAGTGGACCATGCAACGTTTTGGAGCCATTCCACCAATCGCATGGCCAGGTTTTGCTGACTGTACCAGGCTGGGAGGGCGCATCCATTTGCCATGCGGTGTGTGGGGGGTCCAAAATGGCGACCGCAATATTTTTTTTGAAATTGTTGCCCAAAAACCCCACCAAAGCACCACAGAAACATGCGAAAATTAGCTATTTTAAATGCTTGAATTTTTACAGTAGCAGCAGTGGGTTTTTCTTGCAAAAAAAAGTCTCCGTTGATTTTATTTTATTTTATTTTATTTTATTTTTTACACCTGCACATTTGCAATGATGGGCTCTCCCATGTGAGTAGACCATGCAAATTTTCCACCAATCGCATGGCCACTTGGCCAGGTTGACCACAGAGACTTCTGGGATGTGCCAATCGGGCATAAACAGCCCACTAATCGTAGCCCAAACCCGAACCCTAAGCCTAACCCATACGCCAGTACACTGTCCTTCTAAGTGGGTCAGAGAGGCACCCAGATGCACCCCAATACTCACCCTAACCTCACCCGTAACTAGCCTAACCCTAGCCGTTGCGCTAAGCCGTCTTAACCCTAAGCCAGATCTACTTGCATTGCACTACATGCAAGTACGTGAGACACAGCGGGTGCAAAGAGTCTGCCAGTCCGTCACTTGTGGCTCTGGCTGACTCCTGCAGCTCCCTCCAGGAGCCCGCTACCCCCTCCCCAAACCAGTACTAACGACAACGAAAAAACGAAAAAACGAACCGACTAATTTTTGCAAATTTTCGCGAAAAACGGAAACGAGCCGAAACGGAACCGGCCCGACTAACGACAACTCGAAAAAAATTTTTTTCAAGTCGTGCCCATCTCTACTTGCAAGACAAGCGACGGCTGCTTTAAAACCAGGCAAGAGGCAAAAAGGATTCGATCCAGTGCCTTCAATGACTTTGATTTACCTTTTGAACAATTACACACATACGCACACGTCGACACACATACACACATACACATGCACAAATGTTGAGGTTCTCTTGCCCTTACTTTTTACAGGTATAAAATATCCTTGCTACATTTCTCAAGGTGTTTTCTTTCTTTGATTTCAAGGATTTTGATGAGTGACAGTGTAGTGTTGTAACTAGAGTGTTGAACAAATATGACATGAGGCCTGAGTTTAAATCACCATTCATTTGTAAAGCAAGAGGTCTGTCACATACACCATGAGCCTCTAAAAGGAAGGTGAATTGAAAAATACAACAAATAAATAGATATTCTCGTTGCTAACGTGGGACAACTAGAAGGCTGCCAAATAATCCAGGTGCAGTTGTTTTATAGAACCAGGTAAAAGCATAATCACATTAGTGGTTTAATTTTTAGCCCCTTGCATATTAACTCAAGACACAGTACAGTGGACCCTCATGTAACAAACGGTTTGTATAACATAAAATCTGTATAACATAAAAAATTCTGGAGATAGGGGAAATATGCTTAACAGTATCACCTATGGGGCAAATCCGTACAACATAAAATGGTTGCGATTAGAGATTACTCCATTTTCAATGCATTCCTATGGGAAATGTGCATAAAGGAAAATTTGCAACAGAATTTCATTTGGAATGAATTATTTCCTTTATACAAGGTACCACTCCGCTGTCCTCCTCCGCTGCCCTCTATCTTGTTTTTACTGAGCTCCCCACCACAACTAAGGTTGCCTTCCTAAGGAATCACAGCTGCACAGTGAATTCAGACCATCTCGTCACTTCCTGCTTTTATAAAGGCAAATGGCAGTGTGAGCTAATCTAGGGTTTCTTCTGATGGAGAGGAACTACCCAATCCTAGCAGGAAATTTGTCTTTCTGTGCTTCATTTGTCTCAGGAGCAACTCCCTCTGGAACCACCAGTCGTTCCACATAAATGAATGTTTATTTATGGTTATTAACCAAATCAGTCATTCCACATAGCAAATGAAAGGCATATCTCCATAAAGGGAGCAGGAGAGGTCACCAAAATGGAACAAAAAGGAGTCTCCTCATTTACACAAAATTACAGGTACAGTGGATCCTCATAGAACAAACAGTTTGTAGAACATAAAATCTGTACAACATAAAAATTCCGGAGATAGGGGAAATTTGCTTAACAGAATCACCTATGGGGCAAATCCATACAACATAAAAATGGTTGCAATTAGGGATTACTCCCTTTTCAATGCATTCCTATGGGAAATTTGTATAAAGGAAAATTTGTGTAACAGAATTTCATTTGAACAAATTAATTCCTTTATACAAGGTACCACTGTACCAGTTTATGTGTGCAGATGCAAACATAAGAGAATATGGTTGTGATTCAATGTATCACAATGTATCACACTTTCATAGACTAGACTTACTAGGTCAGTGCTTCTCAACCTGTGGGTCCCCAGATGTTCCTGGACTGCAACTCCCAGAAGTCTTTATCACTAGCTGAGCTGACCAGGATTTCTGGGAGTTGCAGTCCAGGAACATCTGGGGACCCACAGGTTGAGAACCACTGTACTAGGTGATGGGTGCCTGCTGAGTACAATGAATCTGACAGCCAGGCCCTTGTGATGGATATCTCAGATCACCCTCTTTATGGTCCTTTCTCTCCCAACCAGAATTGGACTGGACAGCTCTTCCATAAACAATACATTCAAAAAAGCAGTTCTCCTTTAAGTTGTCAAACTGTTCCTCAGTTAGGAATGTAAGACAGGTGGGCTCAGCAGAGAACTTCACAAGCTCCTCCCCAGGTGTTCCTCTACATTCCTGTACCTTTCCTCTGCACGTGGCGGTCTTGTGTGACCTTAGCGTAACCAACAGGGCAATGGAGCCCCAGGTGCCAAAACTCAGGTGTCTCTAGAAGCAGGGCGGTCTTCATCTCAAATTGGTTTGCAAGCATTCATTCAAACAGGGTTTCTAGCAGTGCAGTGGTGCCTGCCAATGCTCAGAAGAGGGTCAAAATGCAGAAATGTTTGCTTTGACAGAGACAGGGACATTATCTCCTTTCTAATCTCTCAGCTCCCCTGTTCCCTCTGAGCTTAGCCACAAACTTCCCTAAGAAGCAACATCTTGTCACATCCTATCCCTACTTAAAATACAAAGTGGTGGTTTGGTCTCCAATAATTCAGACCCCTTACAAAAGGCCGGTTCCTAGTGGATATGATAGCTGCTCAAACTGCTTGACGTTGGTATGGCTCATGTTGGTCTCCCTCAATACAGGGACTCTCATGGTAAGTGCATACACATCGAAATGTGTCACTACATCTCTGGACACTCCCTCTTCCTAGTGCCTCTCTATTGGATGTCTGGGACCAGCCTAGAGATATGATTTTGCCAGAAGATGAAAATGGAAAAGATGAAGGGAAAACGCAACCTTAACGAAAGCTGCCCCACCTTTTTCTTTTGCTAAGCAGGGACGATGCGGAAGGCATCTGAGCAACAGAGTCCTGTTTATGTTTTGTGGGCTTTATGAGTCAAAAGGGTTTGGGGGGGAGGGGGAGGGTAGAGCTTGACTTACAGAATAACAGCTTCGGTGAAATTAAACTAAAGCAGTCGCTGACTCATTACCAAGCAGCAAAAACAAAAACAAAATCATTTAGGGCTAAATCATGGGAGCAAATTTAAATGGAAAAACAGAGCAAACGGGAGCAACGCTTCTAGGGTAAATAACCAATCACTGCTAATTATGATAGGAATGGTACAGGCCAATCCATCTTCATTTTGGTGTAATGGAAAATCTTGCTGATCATGCACTCCATTTTGACAAAGGTTTTTGATCCATGTCTGCCTCCCTTGGTAGCTTGTCTGATTGCCCTTTACAAAACAGTGGCTTGCCAAAACAGTCTATTGCCAATGACAAAGGACTGTGGGAGTTGTGGTCCAAGTCATACGGCGTGCCAAAGGTTCGCCACCACTGCCCTAGAGTCAGAAACAACAATTAGTAGAATCTTTTACCTTTTTAGTACCGTGTGGGATACTTCTGTTAATGCATCCTAAAACCACATTTGCCTTTATTGCATGAATCAGGATTTGTTGGCTATGATTACTACACAAATGTCATGTTTCTGCAGTATAGCCACGTACAAACATCCCCTTGGAATTATCCGTCCCTTTCTGTCGGCAGAGAAATCGAGAAGCCCACTTCATTAAATCTCTCCATGGGAGAATTTTCCAGTAGTTTTATGTGAGCAGAGCTGTTTGTTAGCCGTGGCGACAACTCCTAATGCCTCAAATCTAAAATTCTTCTGGGTAGTAAATGATATCCATCCTTGCCACAAGGGGAGAAATGAATTAAAATGTGGGAAATAGAGAGTTCTGAGAATTGGCCTTTCTTTTGGAGATGTTGGATACTGAAAGAGAAAATCTCAGAAATGCTCACAGGAAAATGAATTCTTAGATATCTTGGCTTGCTTCAACCCTGGGAATTTCTGCCAGAAAAGCAAAACAAAACCTTGGCATCAAGACACTCACGTCACAGTTCAGGGCTGAGAAATATTGCTCCAAGTTGGTGAATGATGGCATAGTTACCATTTGTAACTACCAAGGACCATGTCTAAACACAATCACTCACTCCGATGCCAAAATAAATAAATAAATTGAAAAATCCACCCCCGTTCATTCCATTTTCTTTCATTTAAACTGCCGTGCAGTTACTTTTCCCTTGGATATGTACCTCTTACCAATGGCTGTTCTGACACTGTGTACCTGGAAATGAATTAGCAAGCATGCTTTCATTTAACTGGAAAAAGCTGATGCCAGCTTCATACCCCCCCAAGTCACATTTGTGGTGGATTTAGTTTTCTGCCTATAGTTTTGTGCCAGTTTGAAAAACTAGAAGGTCTGCAAACCGCCTAATATTGCCAGTGCAATTAGACAGTGAGAAAGATGTGTCTTATCATGGTAGAAAGAGTTTGCTGTGCTGGGAGTGATCCCCCTTAAAGTGACCCTTTAGCCTTGCCCCCAAAGCTAAGTGAATTGACCAAAAAGGGTTGGGATGGAGCACCATTCCCCATAGGTTGGCAGACATAGCTTGCACCTGATCACAGCACAAGGGGTCCAAAACGTATTTATTTATTTATTTATTTATTTATTTATTTATTTATTTATTTATTTATTTATTTATTTATTTATTTATTTATTTATTATTATTATTATTATTATTATTATTATTATTATTATTATTATTATTATTATTATTAGAGTATGTTTATCCCACTTTGCTCCTTGGAAAAGGGCCCAAGGCAGCTTACAATAATGAGGGACAATATACAGTCAGTCGGCTGCAAACTCGGCAGCTCAGTGGTTCGAATCCCAGGCACCACACAACGGAGTGAGCGCCCACTGATAACCCCAGCTCCTGCCAACCTAGCAGTTTGAAAACATGTAAATGCAAGTAGATAAATAGGTACCACCGTAAAAAGCAGGAAGGTAAAACGGTGCTTCCTTGCAGCCATGCCGGTCACACGGCCACAGACTTACACAACATGGGCTCTTTGGCTTGGAAATTGAGACGAGCACTGCCCATAGAGTCAGACATAACTAGCACGCATGTGCGGGGGGAACCATTACTTTCGCCTTACAAAGACATGTGCAAGTATTGAGAACAGGGAATTGAGGGACATCTTACAGCATTAAAGACAACGTTACATTAAAGCTACAAGAGAACGTGAGCAGTTAAAGAGAGAGTAAAAAAATCCATGTAAAGTTTTCAGTGATGGAAACTATCTAACATTGAAAGCATAGTTTCAATGCAATCACACAAGGTAAGTGGTTATAAACACAAAACTTATGTGACCTGTATGGCAGATTCATATAAAAGACACATAATAGGTAGTCCATCATTAAGGAAAAGCTTGCTTGAAGAGAAAGGTCTTTGTCTGTTTCCAGAAAGACATCAGAGATGGGGCAGTCATCGCCTCTAGTGGGAGTGCCAGAGTCTGGGTGAAGCAGCCGAGAAGACGTACCTGTGAGGGTGGCAAGATGGAGAGAAAGGCCTCTCCTGATGACCTTAACAACCAAGTCAGTCCACACTGTAAGATTTGATCTTTGAGGTAGCTAGGACCCATGTTGTACAGTGCTTTGTAGGTTGCAGTCAGCACTTTCAATTGTGCCCAATAGCTGATTGGTAGCCAGTGGAGCTGCTTTAATAGGGGTGTAATGTGATCTCTGTACCCCACCCCAGTCAGCAATCTGGCTGCTGCAGTTTGGAGTCAGACCTATTAGAGTTTCCTGAGGCTTTTCATTGGTAGCCCCACATAGAGCGCATTACCATAGTCTAGCTGGGACATCGCTGGGGCATTTGTCACCAAAGCCAGAGCTGGTTTCTCAAGAAACGGGTGTAACTTGCGTACTAGCCTTAATTGTGCAAATGTGCTCCTGGCGACATCCATGACCTGCACATCCAAGCTCAAGGATGGGTCCAAGAGCACCCCAAAGCTACATACCTGATTTTTCAATTGGAGGGTGACCCTGTCCAGTACAGGTTGCATCCCTATCCCTTGTTCTCCCTTTCGACTGACCAGGAGCACCTCTGTCTTGTCTGGGTTTAGTTTCATTTTGTTCATCCTCATCTAGTTCATTACTGCAGCTAAACATTCATGTAAAGTTGATATTAGAGATGGGCACGACCAGGAAAAATTACATTTCGAGTTGTCGTGTGTCAGAGCCGGCCCGTTTTGGCTCGTTTCCGTTTTTCGCGAAATTTTCCAAAAATTTGTTGTTTCGTTTGTCGGTTTTTCTTCTGTCGTTCGTACTGGGTTGGGTGCCTCCTCTGGCCCGCCATGAAGGGAAAGCGGGCTCCTGGAGGCACCTCTCTGGGGTGGGTGCCTCCTCTGGCCCACTACAAAATGGCATGCATAGCCAATTGGATATGCATACCATTAAGTTGCAGTCGCAGCAGGCAGAGGCACCTCTCTTTCGGGTGCCTCTGTGACTCACTGCCTGCACTTGGGCTGGGGAACAAAGTGACAGAGGACCCCTACGGGCGCCCGCTGTGACTCACTAAGAAGGGAAGTGTACTTGCTGTAGTGCAATGCGGTACACAGATCTGGCTTGGGGTTAGGGGTTAGCGCAAGGGCTAGGCTTAGGGTTACTGATAAGGTTAGGGTGAGTTACTGGGGTGCACCTCTGGGTGCCTCTCTGACCCACTAAGAAGGACAGTGTACTGGCGTATGGGTTAGGGTTAGGGTTCGGGTTCGGGTTCGGGCTAGGGTTAGTGGCTTTTTATGCTTGACTGGCACATCCTAGAAGTCTCGGTCAAAACCTGGCCAAGTGGCCATGCAATTGGTGGAATGGCTCCAAAAATTTGCATGGTCCACTCCCATGGCCAGCCCATCATTGCACAGGTGTAAAAAAATAAAAATAAAATAAAATAAAATAAAATCAATGGAGACGTTTTGTTGCAAGAAAAACCCACTGCTGCTACTGTAAAAATTCAGGCAGTTTTAAAATAGCTATTTTCGCATGTTTCTGTGGTGCTTTGGTGTGTTTTTGGACCACGCGATTTCAAAATAAATATTGCGGTTGCCCCATTTTGGATCCCCCGCCCGCACCGCATGGCATGGCGAGTTGGCGAGACAACGAGGATGCGCAGCCCAGGAGAGGAGAGGGGGGGAGGCCGGGGACCCCCCCCCGAAACCACCCTTCTGGTAGGTGCCCTCACTGAGGCAGGCATATTTTTGCCTGCTTTTTGGCCGGGAATCGTTTTTTAATTTTTAAAACTTTTTTTCTGTGCTGCGCCGCTTGGCGAGTTGGTGTGGCGACTCGATGAGGATGAGCACTTTGCACAGCCCAGGAGAGGAGGGGGGGAGGCCGGGGACCCCTCCCCCCAGAAACCACCCCTCTGGTAGGTGCCCTCAGGCAGGCATATTTTCGCCTGCTTTTTTGGCCGGGAATCGGGTTTTTTTTATTTTAAAAACTTTTTTCCTGTGCCGCTTGGCATCGCGCGATCGCTGCGATGCCAGGAACGACAACGACAAATCAGACCCAATTTTTCTTTAGTCAGTTCGAGTTCGAGTTCTGGCGGAGTAATTGTTGTTACCGTTTCCGTTGCATAACGGAAACGAGAAATGGAAACGGAAACGAGAATTTCGCCAAGTCGTGCCCATGTCTAGTTAATATAGTAGCTCCGTCAGAATCTGGAGTTGACAAGAGGTAGAGCTGGGTGTCATCAGCACAATGGTGGCACTTAAACCCCAAAGTCGTGATAATCTCCCCCAGTGGTTTCATATAGATGTTAAATTGCATAGGATACAGAAGAGAACCCTGGGAAACTCCACAGGTCAGCGGTGGTGTTAAACTTGGAAGAGCATAGTCCAGCACTGTAAGGGTTACGCCACACTGGCCTTCATTAGTATCACTTTAAACATGGGTGCCACCACTAGAAATTCTAAATTACTGTACCATAAACAAAGAAAGTAAGAATCTCCATACCTCCACATTTATAAATCTTATTTTCAAAATGAGAGGGGATAATGTTTTCTTTCTGTGTCCAAGACGATATAGACGAGTGGTGGTGAACCTTTGGCACTCCAGATGTTTTGGACCACAACTCCCACACTCCTTTGCCATTACCAATCTAGGCTCAGAATTCTGGGAGTTATGGTCCAAAACATCTGGAGTGCTGAAGGTTCACCACCACTGATATAGACTTATGTGGGAAGAAGCCTCCATGGTATTTATGGGATACTTTTAATATTAAACAAAGATGGTGCAAAATACAACAGCACATCTCATTGGCATAAGGACAGCCACTCACTCCCACCCACCCCAAAATCTAAGGTTGCCAGGCTGAGATTTTTCCCTGAGATTTTTTGTCCAAAGCCTGAGAACTAGAGAATTGACTCCCAAAATTCAGGGCCAAAGTCTGCAACTTTGCAATGCTATCACCTGGACAGGGCTGGTCAAACAGTTGCAAACAGGACCAGAGCCAGGAGCCTCTGACCACCAAGCTGAAATGGGACAAGTTTGGTCTGTCTGTATCTGATTACAAGTCTGGTTATGTAGTCTGGGAATTATGACAGTCAGGGCAAGGCGCTGAGGGTGCCACTAGTGGGAAGGCTTCATCTCCTTTATCTCTATAATTACCTGCCATTTAGAGAGGTTGTCACCCATCAAGCTTTATGGGACAGCTAGGGAGTTTATCACAGGTTTTGCCATCCGATGAGCAGGTCTCTGATCACTCCATCACAATAGATCCCAGCATCTGGGAACACACTGCAGGAAGAACCCTTCATTACAGAACTGATTTCTTTCTGAGATCACACAAGCAGTTCTCGGACAGCAAATGGCACTCACTCAGTCAACACGCAGTTTGGAAATGATTGCAGCAGGAAGTGGGGAAAATTGCCTCCAAAGAATACAAAGCACTCAGCAATACTCTCAGTGCAACTTTGGGTTCCTTTTGAAGTAGCTGGAGGTCGTCATTTGGGTTCAACTTCTTACTTGGGGTAATTCTACTCCACCGAACTAAAATTCCCAGCATAGTTTTGAAATAGCTACAGATGCCTTAACTTCCTCACCTAAAATCTGGTTGGTACTTTTCCACTATAAGCAAATATATGTTACTTCCCACAGCCAGCCAAGCAGCAGAACCACCACCTGCAATGTAGTGGGAGCAGGCAGGGGGCTATATAGACAGAGGATCTGAGCCAGCACTTCCCACACTCTTAATTTTTTTTTAAAAAAGGGGCTCCACCGTTTCTTTTCAGAGGGAGGCATTATCGGCCAAGCCCACTTCTTGGCTATCTCAAACTGCCCTGTATTCCATTTTTACTCCTAGCCATTCTGGCTATGGGATTCTGGGAACTGTGGTGCCCTGATCATGGTATGCATTCTCCTCAGAGTTGCCATTTATAAAATTTCCTGGGCAAAAGGCTACGGCTTGATCATTGCTCTGCAGCTGTTCACTTTTTAGTCTTCAGCTCTGAGGGGAGGACGTTCCACGGTGAGGGAACTACAGAAATTATTTGCTCTCCTACCTGTTTGGACTACAGGTCCCACTGTTCCTAACCATCAGGCATGCTGGTTTTGTCTGAGGTCCCAAACTACACAGCAGTCCAATGTATCTCCACTGCTCTATATATCCAAGGTAGGGAGGGGCACGAAATTGAAAAATAATGTTTCATTTCATTTTGTTTCATGCTCACCCCTGTTTTGTTTCATTTCATTCCTTATAAATTTTTAAATTTTTTTTTGGTACAAAATGAAATGAAACGAAATGGCTCCCCTGGGTCCTAGAGGCACCAGATTTGGTGCCCAGGACTCTGGGAGGCATTTTTAAAGGGCTCCTGCTGAGCTGTTATCCCCAAATGATGGAATGAAATGGTTAATTTCAATGGAAAAATGATCATTTCATTTTGTCTATAACAAAATGCTGCTTTCTCATTTCATTTCATTTCATTTCGTTTTGTTACGTAACAAAACAACAAAACAGAATTTCATTTTTCATTTCCTAGCCATCCCTATTCCAAGGTCAAATAAAGTGAATCATTACAAATATAATCTTACAGTCATAATCATGCCTATATAATAATGTCTGAAATCCCACAAACCACAAATCCCCTCACTCATGAACCAACAAACCTATTTTATTTTATTTTATTTTTATGCCCCAAGGAAAATATTCACAGAATAGCACCAATTCGTTGAATATTCATCCCTTCCTATTCATTGAGTCTGGGGCTGAGGCAAACCAGGCTGCTTTTTGCAGGGATAGGGGCAGTGTCTTCCCTTTGCCCTCAGTGAAGTCACCGCCGCCGTCTTGCAAAAGGGCACCCCAGTTTCCGATATGGCCTAAGCCAGGCTGCCCTTTTCCAAGATGGCAGTGTGACATCTTCACTTAGGTCAAAGGGAAGTCCCTGTCATTGCAAAAATATTGTTATGTTTTTTTTTATCTCTGCTCCCAAGGCTGCCTTTCATCATTGGGTAAAATCATCTCACCTGTGCTGATTTTCAGTAATTAAAAACCTCCGACCCAGCAATCCCACATGGATTCCGGCAGTAAAAGAGATTTCCTGGAAATCTCTGGACCTTCAGCGGACATTTTCAGAAATGGGTTGCTTTAAAAATAGATTGCCATGGCTAATAATGACATTCTCTCAACCATGACATGGCATAACTTATACGAGAGGACATGAGAGAGTAGAAGATTCAATTTTGTAGAATACCGACATAAAGCTAGCTATGAAAGTCTATAGAAGGTTAAATGTAGAATAGTGAGACATAATGTTAATTATAGATTAGCAGGCAGTGCTCAAAGTTACCTATACAAGAGAAGAGTTAAATTCAGAATAGATGTTATAGGTGTCCAGCAACTGGAGTCACTCTGGACAGAAATTTGGGCAAAGCTTGAGAGAACAGCCCCACTTATTTCAAAATGCAAGCAAAGTTTCACTGTCAGGTTTACTCCCCCCGCCCCCGATCAGTGAATGACACCAAAATAAATATGAAAAAGAAAACGACTGGACTAAATGCTTTTCTTTTCTGCCATTGACAGGCTCCCGGAGTTAAAAGCAACATGTTTAATTTAAAAAACAAACAAACCAAAAACCAAATATATATAAACCCATCAGAGCTCAGTAAATGTGAAACATCCTGAAACCCGTTCAAGTTCTAATAAAATCTGTTTACTGAACTGGTTGACCTTTTTTCCTGGAATCTTTTCTAAGTTTCCCAGAACTTTGTATCATGTGGTTCTTTGGTCATTAATAACTTAAGTGTGACACAGCAGTTTAGCCCTCGTCTCTGCCTTGTAACAGGCGCCAAGACACAGCTCAGCTAGGGCAGCGGGAGGGACCAGTGGTATATAGCTGTGCCACCTGTAGTGCAGCACAGAGCAGAAGAAGAAGAAGAAGAAGAAGAAGAAGAAGAAGAAGAAGAAGAAGAAGAAGAAGAAGAAGAAGAAGAAGAAGAAAGGGCAGAGGCAGGAAGTGATTCATCGGTGTGTTGTACAACATGCTGAACTGAAAAAGTCTGCCTCCAGCCTGTCAGCATGCTGGAAACTAGAACAGCACCAGATGAGCTGCTGGCAGTTCTAACTTGAGCCAAACTTGGAAGCTGTAATTTTTATTTTATTTTATTGTATTTTTGATGGAGGAATGGGACTCTGAACTCCTAGAATTCCCCAGTTGGCTCTGGTGGGTTGGGAGAGTCCTAGAAACGGACTGCAAAATGGATTTTATTTCCATACTCTGGACTTGGGATCAATGTTTGGAAAAGATCCAGCACTCTTGTTTTTCTTTCTTTCTTTCTTTCTTTCTTTCTTTCTTTCTTTCTTTCTTTCTTTCTTTCTTTCTTTCTTTCTTTCTTTCTTTCTTTCTTTCTTTCTTTCTTTCTTTCTTTCTTCTTGGCAGAAGCACCACAGTACAGTAATTTTTTTTACCTAACAAGAGGCAACATGAATTCCTCCGAATCACATTGGAGGGACAGAGACTGTAGAAGTCAAGTACCCAGCTGTACCTTAAAGGGGGGGGGGAGGAGGAGGAAGTGTGGGGATGGGGTGGGGGGGGTCAGAGAACTGGAGGACTCACGAACCACATGACTGCTCGCTCTGAGCCTCCCACTCTGTAACTCTTTTTTTACACGCCACATACCTCCTGCCTGGAAATGTTTGGCTTTGAAACAGGCAACCTTCCAGCTTCTCTCCTCTTCCCTTTTGGCCCCGTTCCCCACTTCTTACGTCAAACTGGGGGCTGCCTCTCATGGCAGATTAAAGGATCAGGGATATGATAACAGAGACAGCTAAAGCAAACCATATTGGGGTAGGATGGAGGGGGGTTACAGTTAAAAACATAATGTCCTGCATTGAAAAAGACAGCCTGTATTGGGCAGGCAACCACTGCCGTAAAACAACATGAGGTGAATCCATTGGCTAAAATCCAGTTACTAGTCCCAACTGTAGTAGACCTCGTGAATATATTATAGGATATATACACTTGTGTAAATACAATGTATTCAGTTATTTTACTCTGGGTGTAGCTTTCCATAAGGGTAGACCGGAGGTTGAATGGTAAATCTTTGTATGAGATGAAGTAGATATTGATTTCTGATTCCTAGTGGTTCCATTGTAGCATCTTAGTTGTATATCACCCTTGTCTCAGAGGCCCACATGTTGCTGACTTCTCAACCGTGGGTTACGCCTTGTCTATTGGGGAGTCTAGAATGGGATGTGTGCATGGAGCCTTGGAGAGTTTGTTATCAGGTAAGAAATGACATCAAGAAGAGATGGCAAGAATACACAGAGGAATTATATCAGAAAGATCTGGATGTCCCTGATAACCAAGATAGTGTAGTTGCTGACCTGAAGCCAGACATCCTGGAGAGTGAAGTCAAGTGGGCCTTAGAAAGCATTGCAAACAACAAGGCCAGTGGAGGCGATGGCATTCCAATTGAACTATTTAAAATTTTAAAAAGAGGATGCTGTAAAGGTGCTGCACGTAATATGCCAGCAAATATGGAAAACTCAGCAGTGGCCAGAGGACTGGAAAAGATCGGGCTACATCCCAATCCCAAAGAGGGCAATGCCAAAGAATGCTACAACTATCGCACAATTGCACTCATTTCACACACTAGCAAGGTTATGCTCAAAGATCTACAAGGGAGGTTTCACCAGTATGTGGACAGAAAACTCCCAGAAGTGCAAGCTGGATTTCGAAGGGGCAGAGGAACTAGAGATCAAATTGCCAACATGCGCTGGATTATGGAGAAAGCTAGAGAGTTCCAGAAAAACATCTACTTCTCCTTCATTGACTATGCCAAAGCCTCTGACTGTGTGGACCAAAACAATGGCAAGCTCTTAAAGGAATGGGAGTGCCTGACCACCTTATCTGTTTCCTAAGAAATCTATATGTGGGACAAGCAGCAACAATCAGAACTAGAGATGGGTACGACTTAGCGGTATTCCCGTTTCCGTTTCCGTTACTCGTATCCGTTACTCTACGGAAACGGTAACGGGAATTACTCCGCCAGAATTCGAGCTCGAACCGACAAACGAACAATTTGGTCTGATTTGTCGTGCTCGTTACTTGCATCGCGGCAATCGCGCAATGCCAAGCGGCACAGAAAAAAAGTTTTTAAAAGTTAAAAAAAACCCTGATTCCCGGCCCTAAAAGTAGGGGAAAACTGTCTGAGGGCACCTACCAGGCCGGGGGGGGGGGTTCCCCGCCCCCCTCTCCTTGGCTATTGCTACTGCTGCGCTGCTGGTACCAGGCTGGGAGGGCGCATCCATTTGCCATGCAGTGCAGGGGATCCAAAATGGCGACCGCAATATTTTTTTTGAAATCGTTGCCCAAAACCCCACCAAAGCACCACAGAAACATGCGAAAATTAGCTATTTTAAATGCTTGAATTTTTACAGTAGCAGCAGTGGGTTTTTGCAAAAAAGTCTCTGTTGATTTTATTTTATTTTATTTTATTTTATTTTTTTACACCTGCGCATTCGCAATGATGGGCTCGTCCATGGGAGTGGACCATGCAAAGTTTTGGAGCCATTCCACCAATCGCATGGCCAGGTTTTGCTGACTGTACCAGGCTGGGAGGGCGCATCCATTTGCCATGCAGTGCGGGGGATCAAAAATGGCGACCGCAATATTTTTTTTGAAATCGTTGCCCAAAACCCCACCAAAGCACCACAGAAACATGCAAAAATTAGCTATTTTAAATGCTTGAATTTTTACAGTACCAGCAGTGGGTTTTTCTTGCAAAAAAAGTCTCCGTTGATTTTATTTTATTTTATTTTATTTTATTTTATTTTTTTACACCTGCACATTCGCAATGACCCATGGGAGTGGACCATGCAAATTTTCCACCAATCGCATGGCCACTTGGCCAGGTTGACTACAGAGACTTCTGGGATGTGCCAATCGGGCATAAACAGCCCACTAATCGTAGCCCAAACCCGAACCCTAAGCCTAAGCCTAACCCATACGCCAGTACACTGTCCTAAGTGGGTCAGAGAGGCACCCAGAGGTGCACCCCAATACTCACCCTAACCTCACCCGTAACTAGCCTAACCCTAGCCCTTGCGCTAACCCGTCTTAACCCTAAGCCAGATCTACTTGCATTGCACTACATGCAAGTACGTGAGACACAGCGGGTGCAAAGAGTCTGCCAGTCCGTCACTTGTGGCTCTGGCTGACTCCTGCAGCTCCCTCCAGGAGCCCGCTACCCCCCCCCAAAACCAGTACTAATGACAATGAAAAAACGAAAAAACGAACCGACTAATTTTTGCGAAATTTCGCGAAAAACGGAAACGAGCCGAAACGGACTGCCTCTGACACACGACAACTCGAAAATGTCATTTTCCCTAGTCGTGCCCATCTCTAATCAGAACTGGATATGGAACAACTGACTGATTTAAAATTGGGAAAGGAATACGACAAGGCTTTATACTGTCACCTTGTCTATTTAACTTATATGCAGAGTACATCATGCGAAAGGCAGGTCTGGTTGAATCACAAGCCGGAATTAAGATTGCCGGAAGAAATATCAACAACCTCAGATACGCAGATGATACTACCCTGATAGCAAAAAGTGAGGAGGAATTAAAGAACCTCTTAATGTGGGTGAAAGAGGCGAGTGAAAAACATGGGCTGAAACTCAACATAAAAAAAAACACGAAGATCATGGCCACTGGTCCCATCACCTCCTGGCAAATAGAAGGGGAAGAAATGGAGGCAATGACAGAGTTTATTTTCTTGGGCTCCTTGATCACTGCAGATGGTGACTGCAGCAATGAAATTAAAAGACACCTGCTTCTTGGGAGGAAATGATGACAAAACTAGGCAGCATCTTAAGGAGCAGAAACATCACTTTGCCAACAAAGGTCCAAATAGTCAAAGCTATGGTTTTTCCAGTAGTGATGTATGGAAGTGAGAGCTGGACTATAAAGAAGGCTGATCACCACAGAATCAATGCTGTTGAGCTGTGGTGCTGGAAGATAGTCTTGAGAGTCTCCTGGACTACAAGGAGATCAAACCTATCCATTCTGAAAGAAATCAACCCCAAATGTTCACTGGAAGGATAGATTTTGAAGCTGAGGCTCCAGTACTTTGGCCACCTCATGAGGAGAGAAGACACCTTGGAAAAGTCGCTGATGTTGTGAAAGATGGAAGGCAAAAGGAAAAGGGGGTGGCAGAGAATGAGATGGTTGGACGGTGTCATCAATGCAACCAATATAGATTTGACCAAACTCTGCGAGGCAGTGGAAGACAGAAAAGCCTGGCGAGCTCTGGTCCATGGGGTCACAAAGAGTCAGACACGACTGAACGACTGAACAACAAGAAATGAGAAGCATTTTGTGATCCTCAGCCCACATACATGGCCAGCTAACACTTCTAGCAGTACAGAAGCTGCAGAAGACTGGTCTATAGGTAGGTTCAGAAAGACGATAATTCTTCTGAGGGCAGGATAAACAATTTGTTTTGTTTTGTTTCTGACTCCAACCCCTGAATGCTCCAAGAATCCTTCGGGCTTTGCTTCCTTTTGTTAATGAGGGGTAGGGAGCTGCCATGGTATTTCCTGGATCTCATAAGCCTTGGGGATTCTTGGGGAGTCATTTTGCCAACTTCATTTATGTACAATGTACATAAATGTTTCATTCACCCAGACCAGGGCTTATGTCTGAGGTTGCAAGGCTATCTTGGACTTGCTTGTTTTTGTTAATGTACATTGTAGATTTAAAAAAACAACAACAAGCAAGTCCAAGATAGCCTTGCAACCTCGGACATAAGCCCTGGTCTGGGTGAATGAAACGTAAAGGTCTGTAGGTGTGGATCTCCCAGAATTCTGTCCGATAAACTATTGGATAATTCAGGAAGCTGGAGTTTCAAAAGAAGAAGAACGGCCCATTCTTTAATAAACACAACTGCTGTATCCTATCACATTTTTTTTATACTGAAAAACTGCACGGGAGTAATTTTCAGCAGCAAATTAAAAAGCAAGTTAACAGAGTCACAAATTATGTGACACTGTGCATCACAATTGTATTAACCCCACCCCACCCCATGAATCATCTAGAACAGTTGTTCACAACCTGGGGGGTCAGGACCCCTTTGGGGGGGTCGAACAACCATTTCAAAGGAGTCACCATGAGCCAGTGAAGAAAAACGCACAAACGGGTTGGGTCTGGAGGAGGGAGGGGGAGGAAGGGGGAAAGTGTGAGTTACAGCTTGATAGGTTGGAGGAGATGTCAGTCAATGGCACCGGAGACTGCGATTGGCTGAGGGTGCCTGTAGAGGGGAGTTCTATATGGCACCTGTGGCAGTGGTTTGCAAAAGGGGGCTTGTGGCCTATTCCAAGCAGAGCAAGGGGTCACCACAACATGAGGAACTGTATTAAAGGGTCGCAGCATTAGGAAGCTTTGGAACCACTGATCTAGAATTATTCTGTATCCCACTGGTGGTACTGGTCAACTAGTGTAGAACTACTAGCCTACATGATATTAGGAAAGCTTATTAGGGAAGAATTTTACATTAGGAGATCTGAACTTTTGGTTTGAGCTAAGCTCATGAGCCACTCATTGGTCCTTCAAAATGCTTAGATTCTCTGCCATATTTACAGCTTTTTTTCTAGTGTTGGCCTGGTTTAAATCATTTAAGTGAAGGCTCATGATTAGTACAGCCTGTATTTAATTTCACTTCAAAACTGTCCATAATGCATCGATTAATGAAATCCTCAATACATTCTGAATGGAAATAAATGTGTTTCTTCATGGAAACTGCCCTGTTTAACAAAAAAAAATGTTGGTCTGTCCTGGATGTGCACTATGTCACTTCTGTATATGGGATATGAGTTTTTTTTTTAAAAAATCAGGCATCATTTTACAAGGAGGTTTAGCATGTCTCCACTTAATGCATGGCAGAGCCTTATTTGTATACCTAATACAAATATTTTGCACACTGTGAAGTTAACTGGCTGTAACATGAACAGAGGTGCCTTTTAAAACAAGACTTGCAGACAGTATTTACATAAACTAATATTGGACTCCCCCTTAAGACTCTCACTTCCTCAAATGCAGAATTGATGGCAAATGACTATCATCTTGAATTTAAAAAGGACACCGATGGGTAGCAGCAGTGGCTGATTTTGTTACCAGAGGTGGGAGAACAAAATGGCAGCCCTTTCCATTGCTGGCTGAACTTGCAACTGTATTTTAATTCAACAGAGATTATAAGAGCACATCTTCCAGCACATCTGAACACAGAAAGTTATAAGACACTGCATTTTTCTCTCTGCTGCCAGCTCCCACTATCTGCTACCGGAGGGCACATCCTGCTACCTAATGATAGAACCGGCCCTGATTATGAGCGGAGATTCAGTGCCTATCTTCTGTGTGGATATATAAATGAATCTGTGCATTGCACAATTATTGCAGTTTGGTGTCATTTACACTGCCGTGGCTATGAAATATGGAAATCTGTAGTTAGGTGAAACATTTTGAGTACCTTGTTAGAGAGCTCTACTGCACCTCCCTCACTACAGCACAGAATTCTAAAATCCACAGTGACAAGAATTGGTGTCAATTTGAACTGGATGGCTGCCCCATGGGAGATGGAGCCAGGTTATTCTCTGTACCTCTCAGAACATAAAACATGAAGTAATGCATTCAGATCCTGCAAAAGGAGACTTTGCCTTAATATACAGGCATGTCCAAACGTTGGCCCTCCTGGTATTTTGGACCACAACTCCCAGAATTCCAAGCCTGTATATCCAATGGCAAAGGACTATGGCAGTTGTGATCCAAAATGTCTGGAGGGCTGAAGTTTGGACATGCCTGTATTAGGATGAACATCCTGAGAGTAAGGACTCTTCAAGAGTGGAATGTATTTCCTCGAAATGGACTGCATACTCTTTCATTGGAGGGTTCAAACAGAGATTTGATGGTTACCTGCCAGGGATGCTTTATCTGTGGATGTTCTGCTTACTGATAGATTGGAATTTAGGAGTAGAGATGGGCACAAACCACAGTTTGGCAGTTCAGCTGCACAGCTGTTCTGCAGGTGGCTGGCTTCCCCTGCTGCAGCTCCTTTGGACCTGCCCACTCAGGCTTGGCTTCCCAGGTGCTGCCTCAGACCTGGGTGCCCACTGAAGGAGGCAGGGCAAAGGGAATTATTTATTTATTATATATTTATTATTTGTTTATATATTTATACACCAACCATCTTCTAACCAGAACTCCGGGCAGTTTACAATAGTACAATAAAAATAAATGTGTGTGTGGGGGTGGTGGTGGTGGTGGTGGTGGGAAGAATCAAAACAACAAAACATAATGGTAAAAACACATTAATAACAAAACCGGCAGGCAGTCTTAGATGCCCGATGAAAGCTGTGCAGCCAAATAGTCAAACATCATCCCCATGTCTATTTATGAGTATTAGGATTATACAGTTCTCTGAACTGTGGAGTATAGGCAAAACCTAAGCAGCAGTGGATAGAATCAGACCAACAAAGAATATAGGTTTCAGAACAGGAGCTGTCCATGCCTGTCGACCCTAACTGACTGGAGGTACATGAGATAGTTTCAGCTAGACAGTTTTTAGCAGCCTAAAAAACCACTGCACGGCTTTCCCTCTTTCCTTTCTTAATGGATCATGCCATGTAAGAGAAAAGAGGGAGACAAGGGTGTAAACATTCAGAAGGGCTACAAATGGAAGTAATTATACATGGACCCTCTGCAAAACTCTTGAAAGGCAGAGGGTAACTCTACAATAAAAAGCAAAGCAAAGTGTTCTGCTTATATACCGCCACATACCACTTCAAGTAGTCTCTGGGTGGTTCACAGTTTAATTACAGTATGCAGGCTACACGTTGCCCCCCACTCCCCAGCTAGATGGTACTCCAACCTCAGAAAGATGGAAGGCTGAGCCAACCATGAGCCTGCTACCTGGGATTGAACCCCAGGTCATGAGCACAGTTTACCTTACCTTACAGGCTGTGCCACTGTGCCACAGGGCTCTATTGGCTGCTACCGTACTTCCATGAGCAGCCGCTTTTTATTTTGCATCACCTTATCTCCTCCCGCAGTCACGTGGTGGCTACAGCGGTTCGGCAGTCTTCACTTCAGCAGTTGCTTAGCGATCAGCTTCCCTGTTCGCACTTGGCTGAGCCGCTTTAAACAAAGAGGCTTTAAACCTAAAGGTGGTGTCGTATGTCTGCAAATACAACCAAATCGCTTTAAAAGGGGGTGGAGGAACCAATTTTTAAAAAACCACAACCCCCAGTGGTCGTTGCAAGAAAAATCAACACAGCGGTCAAAAATGGGCGTGGCCAAGGGGGCTCTTCAGAAACAGCGATTTGAAAAGCGAACAGTGATTTTTAAGGCGATGTCTTTAAGGAAAAGGCGTTTCAAATCTAAAGCGCGGTAGCAGTTCTTTGTCTAGAAGCACCCATGACGCTAAAAGGTTTAGATCTAAAAGATGAAAGAAACGCTCACTGTTCTACTTATAAAGTCTCATAAAATGTGATACCATGCCATGTTTCAAGGAGAGATCCCTTTGATCAACAAGATTGTAAGCTAACAGGCAGATGATTGCACAGTTGTTGTTTGTGCAATGCTTTGGACAGCCTCTCTGAAAGAGTTATCAATTGCTTATGTGATAAAGATGGAATCCTGATAATATTTTGGGTCCAGGCTGATGCCACTTACGGCGCCAAAGAGCTTCCGAAGTTTGATTCCACCCCCACCCCCACCCCGAATACATCTCCCAGAATTTACTAGCGCAGCATGGCCATTAAAAGTTCTGGGCGGAGTAATTAATTGTAATTTTCCAAAAAAATATGTAATTTTCCAATCTAGACTACCTAGCCTCTTTGTCATGCTTTGGTTTGGTTTGGTTTTTTAGAGTAGTGAAGAACATGAAATGATCTTTAAAGTAACAGAGGATGGGGTGGGAGATGATGGTGAGAAACCATGATGACAAGAAGAAATGTCCTCTATTCTCAATGCTAAGTTGCTGGCTGTATCCTTTCCTTTCCTTTCCTCCCTTAGAAGGTCATGAAAAAGTCATGAGCAACATAAAATGAAAAATTTAGACACCATAAACTGGATCAATTATCTTGGAAAACTGAATAGCACCAGGAAAAGGAAAAGAAAAGAAAAAAAGAGCAATTGCTTCAGAGAAATAAGGATTTTATCTTCTAGTCTTCTGGGAACAAGGTCTTCAGAGACTGGTTCTCTCTTTTGATCAAGCCATTATTTAAACAGAGCTTCCAGGAGATAGATTTTCTTTTGGCACACATTAGGACAGCACCACAATCAAACACTTAATATATACTGTACAGTGTATAGTAGGACCCCCGTATCCACTGATTCAGTTATCCACGGATGGCAAAGGAAAATATAAATACATAATCCAGCAGCTGCAAAGCAAGCTACTGTCATAAAACAGCAGCTGTAAAGCAAGCTACTGTCATAAAACAGAAGGCATAAAGCAAGCTACTGTCATAAAACAGCAGCCATAAAGCAAGCTACTGTCATAAAACAGCAGTTTTGAGGAGGTTTGGTGTTCTCTTATCCACGGTTTTCATTATCCACGGGAAGACCTGGAACCAATCCCCAGCGGATACTGGGATCCTACTGTATATATAAACTGTTTCACTCTTCCTTAGCGCAGGGCATTTTAATCAGAACCCCCCAAATATATCACTACTGGATCTGCTCAAATGCCCAGGTCATCCAGAGTTATCTTTGCCATAGTGGCACTCCAGCAGCTACAGTATCACTATCTGTAGCCAACATCCCTTTCCCTGTGTAACCCATTCATCAAGTAGTTTCAGCTGGGCCATAGCCTCCGATGCTCAGTTTAGCCACTAGCTGGGTGGATTGTTCACTGGGTTGGAACACTGGAACAAGGATTCGGGGCTGCTTATCAGCATTTCGTAACCTGTAGCCCCGGCCTCCACCATGTTCCAGCACTATTCTACCAAACTTAGCCACTGCAGGCATGGGTGTGGATGATGAGGGTTTTAGTCTGAAACATTTCAATAATGCCCACTTTAGGAAGACTGAACTCTATGATGTTATATAGTCAGTCTAGAACAGGGGTGTCCAAACTTTGGCCCTCCAGATGTTTTGGACAACAACTCCCAGAATTCCAAGCCTGTATTGCCAATGCCAAAGGACTGTGGGAGTTGTGGTCCAAAACTCCTAGAGGGCCAAAATTTGGACACCACTGGTCTAGAAGGACCAGCTGATGGGGAACTGCTATTGTCCCAGGAGCACCCAAATGCATTCAGAGTCTCACACTCTGTGTTGTTTTTTCCTGCAAGACAGCACCACTACCACCCAAAATGACTTTTATCGGTGGGCATGCTAAGCTGTATAATTCTGAAAGACATTATAAGAAAGTAACATTTCCAAGTTATTGAAAACAGTCTCTCTCTCTCTCTCTCTCTCTCTCTCTCTCTCTCTCTCTCTCTCTGTGTGTGTGTGTGTGTGTGTGTGTGTGTGTGTTTATATGCGTGCATGCGGAAGTGAGTGAATGAATGATATCAAATCAGTGTAACCATAGCAGTATTTACAAACGAGAGCCAGTAAACGAGTTGATGAAAGAGGTGGACGGGGGAGGGGGTGGGTAATTAAAAAGAACCAGTGACTGGAGGCATTCCACCCTGACGTAAAACCCAGTGATGTCAGAGCCCAAGACCTCAGGAGTGGTTGCCAACATGAATGAGATTCCAGCAGGCTCCAGCTGGTCCCACTGGCTTTCTTTGTGCTGTTCTTCCCTGTTTCCCGGCTATGCTCGAACATGTCCAGCTGTAAGCTGTGCACAGCACTCTTAACCCTTGCCTAACATTTCTTTCACTCACAGAAGGAGGAGGGGGAACCCCTTCTGGTCTGTGGAAAATATCCAACATTTCAAAATCACTCTTTCCCTTCCCCCCTCCCATGCCAGTGGAGTTTTCAAAATGACTTGAAGAATAAAAACATAGCCCACACTTCTGTAGCTATGTTGGGGGGGAGGGCAGGAGGAGGCTTTATAGAACACATAATATTTTCCCTGGACATAAAAGGTAGGTGGCTTGCTTTTAAATTTCTTGGAAGCGAGCACGGCTATTAACAAATGTCAAAAGTTTGCAAGTACCAACATTGGAAGTGGGAAGAGGTCCGCTTCTAGTTTTGGGGAGAGGTTGTTCTTCTTGATGGATAGAGCAATCCCCACCTCATCAGACTGTCACTGTCCCCAGGGCGAAAGCAGCAACAGAAGCAGCAGGGCTGGCTTATTCCCTATGTGTGAAGAAATTATGCATTGAAATGCCAGAATAAGGTGGTGAACATTCATTTAATATTACCGTGCAAAGGGTAAAACATGGAGAGAAAAGCCTTAAAAGCCCCTTCAGACTCCATGATTCTGTGACTTTGGCGGTTACTTCACGTCCTTCTTTGTTCCAGGACTAGTTTTGTACCGTGACAGCGCTGGTTGCGATCACGTAGTTTTGTCCCTGTTTCAGTGTTCCCATGGTCGTGATAACTTGTCTCGTGACAAGTGTTACCTCACGGTCTTGTGCCGTGACCAACACTGAATTTGTCTAGCTTCCTTTTTCTTTTTGTGGGTGGGGCTTTAAAAATTCTTTTTCAATATTTTGCTGCTGAAAAGTCAAAAAACAAAAACAAAACCCGGACATTTTTCTGAGAGAAATGAATATTTTGTTGCATGACAGTCATTACTACACAGTGTCTTGTCTCGGAACAGAAAGCAGGAACAAAGAGTGACAAAGGAAAACCCTACTCCAGCACCAGGTATAGTATTGTCGCGCTTAGTACCCATTCCGGGGGCATGGTTGAGACAAATTTCAGTAGTTGCGTGATGGACATTAAGTAACTTTTTTTGTGCTGCTCCTCCTAAGTGCAACACTAACAGTGACAAAACAGAGGTAAAGTAACCGCTATGAACTCAACCCAGCTGCTACAATGGTTTGGCTTGGGTTAATTCAGGCATGTCCAAGCTTCGGCCCTCCTGATGTTTTGGACCGCAACTCCCAGAATTCTAAGCTTAGCTTGCCAATGACAAAGGACTGTGGGAGTTGTGGCCCAAAACATCTGGATGACCGAAGTTTAGACATGCCTGGGTTAGTTTAACTACAATAAAAGATACAAATACTGCCACAGCAATGCTAATCTCACCTCACCTTTTTTTTACTTGTACCAGCCCTATCAAAACTGGATGCTTTCCCTTGTAGCCTTCAAACTACTGTGTGATATGGGGTGGGGTTGGGAGAGAAGATAACTCAGCACCCTATAAGACATACTAAGCTCAGCACCTGCCAAACTGTCATACCTACATACGACTAGCTCAGTGGGGACGATTAGAAACATTTCATTTTAGAACTGTGTTCATTTGGAAACAGAAGACCAAGCATAGGGTTAGCAATAGAAAGAGTAATAATTCTCTGCTAAATAATTCTCAGAAAACTATGCAGTGTGTACGGGTGTTCTTTCCTTCAACAATTCAGTGCTGGCAAACCTTAAAACAATAATTCAGAAGTGTTGCTGGAGTTGGGCCTGACAGTTTCTCAGTAGGACAACCGAGGACAATATGACTTAACCCATGGCAGAGAAGGCAAACACATCGTGTGGCTGGATTAATTCTCATGGAAGGGAAGGACGTATGAGATTCCTGCAGCCAAAGCCAATCTTTCTTCAGCTCTCCATGATCTGGCTGCTCTCAGTTCCCTTTTCATGCTCTCCTGCACATGAGTAGGAAGAAAACAGAAAAAGAGAGGTGGCCGCAAAAAGAGGTCAAAGGAAGCCACACTTTGTAAGCATATCTAGCAAAGCTCCATAGCCCAGTCCCTGGCACCTCCAGTTAAAACGTTACACTTTGCTACCCAAAGATGGGAAAAGGCTCTGTCTGACTGAGACTCCAGAGGAGACCATATAGGGTTAGATGGACAACATGGTATAAGGCAGTGATGGCGAACCTATGGCACAGGTGCCAAAGGTGGCACTCGGAGCCTTTTCTGTGGGCACCCGACATTGCCCCTTCATAGCCACCTGTATACAGGTTAAATTACTGTATTGGCACTTTGCAAAAAAATAATAATAATAATTAGTGGGTTTTGAATTGCAGCTTGGGCTCTTGGTCTCTAAAAAGTTCCCCATCACTGGTATAAGGCAAGTTCTTAAACTTATAAGGATGAGCCCCTGACTTACCAGGGTCCTGCTTTCATGCTGGTGCGCTGCTGAGGATGGTAGGGGCCCAATAATGGTGGCCGCCACATGAAGCACCACCAGAAGAGAAAGTGAAGGCCCCACATCAGATGGCAGGCTGGGATCGGCCAAATGGCCAACAGAAGGCAGGACATCAGCCAGTGGAGGTGACGTCGCAGAGGTCCCAAAGGAGTCCGCCAACATGGGTCCCAGTCCCGCTGAAGATGACTTGCCTGCCCCTCCCACCCTGTAATGATTTTATGGTTGCTATATATTGTCACAACATGTTGGGATGGATCCTGTATAGTGATAGGCAACAAATGAAAGACAAAACACTGTTTTGTCATTTTGTTACATAACAAATTGTTTCGTTATGAAACAAAATGAACCGAACCACTTTTTTTCAGTTTGGAAACCGAACTGGGGGAGCTTCATTGGACTTTTCCCTGGAAGCTCCCCAAATTTGGAGCAGTTTGGGGTTCAGTGTTTCAGACATAAGGGGAAAGATGATGGTCTACAGTGAGATCTGCCGACTGGAGTAAATCTGCGGTTCTCCCTCATCACTGCCACCCAGCTGGTTTTGACATGATATGACTTTACTCCAGCTGACAGATCTCGCTGCAGCCCACACCCTTTCCCCTTACTATCCAAGACATTGAACCCCAAACCACTCCACATTTGGGGATATTCCAGGCAAGAGTCCAAGGAAGCTCCTCCTCATAGAGTTCTGAATTGTTTCATTTTATTTCCAAAAGAAAAAAAATCATTAGTAATGAAACAAAATGAAACTATTAAAGAAATGAAACAAAATGAAACAAAATGCCATATTTTCATTTCATGCCCATCTCTAATCCTGTGGTTGGCAGTCAGCAGGCAGAGTCCTGCAAAGCTTGGGTGGAGCTGAACTGGTGGCTGTGGGGGCAGGGCTGTGCTTTGCCCAACCAGGGTGGTAAAGCTCCCCCCCCGGCACACACACACACACACACACACACACACACACACACACACACACACACACACCTAAGGGAAGGGAAAATGGCATCATGAAGCGGCTTACGTCTGCATGGTGCCCAGAAGTCTATCCTTGGTAGTCTATTAATGAGACAGGTTACATCAAGGAAAAGTCAGGTTTATCAATGTGGGGGTCCAACCCAATGCCTGGCCGTATTAACTGCACTGTAATTAATTAACAAAGTAGTACCCTGTTTTTCTCCAGAAGTTTTGTGTGTGAGAGAGTTCTTTCTCCTCAGAAGGAGGCAGGTCAGCAAAAGAAGAAGAAGAAAGCTGACCAGCCTGCGTTACAGCTGTAGCGCGGGCCACGTGGTTGACACAATAAAAGTAAAATTAAAAATTAAAAAAAATTAAAAAGGAGTGCCAACCCGGCCCCAGGGGTGGCCAGGCTGATGCCCTAAAATAAAGAAAAAATATAAAAAATAAAACCAGCACCAACCCGGCCCCAGGGGCTGCATGGTCAGCGCTTGAAAAAAATAATAAAAAAGGAGCGCCGACCCAGCCCCAGGGGTGGCTGGGTTGGCGCCCTAAAATAAAGAGAAATTATAAAAAATAAAACCAGCACTGACACGGCACTAGGGGCCGTGCGGTCAGCGCTTTAAAAATAAAAAGAGGCACTGGCCCCAACCCAGCTCCTCAAAAAGCCCCTACCACAGGGTTCAGGATCGACCTGCTGCCACTGTTGCCACCAGCGGTAAGGATTATGTGTGGATGATTGAAGATGATGAGGATGATGTGGATGATGAGGATGAGGATGCTGCCAGTCCAGTTTGTGCAGTTATAGTCAACGTCTGTTTTTTTAAATTTATTTTTGAATGTTTTTTCCCGCCCATGCGCTGTCAAATGGATTAAATCGCGCAAAGCAGGAAAACGAATAACGAATCAATGAACCAATGTAACTATTTTTTTAAAAAAATTGTTAAACACAAAACGAACCAAACCAAAACCTAAAACGAAACAAACCAAAACAAATCGCCTTTTTTTTTTGGTTCGTCCCCATCTCTACTAATCAGATGAAGTTCAAAATATCTGACTCATTACTCTTTTTCTCTTCCTTTGGTTGCCTAGGCATCCTAACACAATGGCATGAAGCAAGCAAGCAAGAAAGAAATAAGCAAACAAACAAACAAAATAAAAAACAATCAAGCCCAGGGGAGAAATTTCAAAAGGCAACCAGTTCCCTCATGACCGTGCCTATCTCACTACTACTGTTACTGGGTGAAATGGCGTGAAACAGCTACAATCCCCTTCACATTAGCTCCAGCTAACATACCCCCTGAATTGAAGTCAATGCATTTGTTTCAGCAAAAAGGGCAGGTTCGCACTGAGCCGTACATTGTATAGTCAAGCGAAAAATAATGCAAACCTGGCCATCCAAACCGGATGCATTTCCTATTTTATTTGCCAATATATTCAACCCCTTTAGGCTGCGAGTCATAAGTAATACGATTCTGGACACTGCTTTTGAAATGCATTTCCATTTATATCATAGTTTTCCAATCAGTCATCCAATCACTTACTATAGTTTAACTGTATTTAACTTCTTTATTCCAACTTTTGGTTGGTTTAGCCATTTTGATTGCACATGGCATAAATCTGTCCAAAAGATCAAATCTGCTTATTTGGCTTGGCTAACTAAATACAAGTATAGCTTATATTTGAGAGAGAGAGAGAGAGAGAGAGAGAGAGAGAGAGAGAGAGAGAGAGAGAGAGAGAGAGAGAGAGAGAGAGAGAGAGAAGAAGGTGATATGTACAGTATATGAAAAGTTTTCCAAAGAGAAAAAAAAAGCTTTGCTAAAAAGAATATTTGGATCACTGATAACTCCTTCTCCTTAGTCAAAACATGGGGATGTTGACGCTCTTTCTTGTAACTCTTCTCCAGTGTTGGGAAAAGAAACTATGTCTTTACTGAACAACTCACAGTAAAACAAAAAACATTTTAGAAGCCACAGAATAAATAAACAGAGCAAAAAAAGTAACATAATAGCTTGGACTCACCAACTACTCATATGTCTAAGGAAACTACACTCGCAAAGAAGGAGTTGGCATGTAAATTCTACTTTAAAGGGACACTTTCATTATTCTACATTTTTGCTTTACTTTGCAGACTGTTACTGTACTTATAAATCTTTCCCCCTGGAACAGTACTTGTGCTGCTCGTTCTTTTCCTCCAGAATGAACATTGCAGAATTAGACAGTGTGAAATATGGGGATCCAACCCACAAAAACTTTGCTTTAGAATGAGAGTACAGTTGAGAGTAGAGATGGGCACGACTCAAAAAATGGTGTTTCGTTTGTCGTTTGGTTGTTTAGGGGTCCGTTTCAGTTCGTTTTCGTTTTTGTGACTTTTTTTGCAAAAAAATTCATTTTCGTTTCATTAGGTAACGAAATGAAAAAACGAAAACGAAAACAAAAAATTGCTGTTTCGTTAGCATTCTTTTTAGTTCAATGCATCTTCTGCAACGAAAACGAAAAACACGGCAAATTTGGTCGTTTCATTTTTGTTGTATAACGAAACAAAAAAATGAAAACGAAAACGAAAAATCGCTCATTTCGTACCCATCTCTAGTTGAGAGTACAGTAAGACCCTGCCATACAGGACAGGATTAGGGATGGAGGGTAGTGACCTCCTTTCCTAACAATTTATTGCCCTTTAATGGAAATAATCCTTCTAATTAAGAGACAAAACAGCACACAGAGACACAATCCATTCCACCAGGAGTCTTCTAACACAGCAATTTGCAACAGCTGTATTATGTCTGTGAAGATTCCCAGTCATCCAAGTGAGGTTATACAAAATTTGAGTCATGGAACTGAACTTCTTTTCTTGAAAGATCAAAACGTTTCGCTCATTCTCCAAGTAGCTTCTTCAATCTGAGGAAAGTTGAAAAGAGACCTCCAATTCATCCTGTGAGTTGGTTTCAATTCACCCTGGTGTGAATAGGCTCGTTAGATGGACAATGACCAAGGGTGTGTGAAAGTCACACCTCTGCAGCCCTTCCCACACCCCTTAAACATGGGTCATTAGCAGATCTTCTGGTGGAGATCTGAAGTGGTCCTGATTTTTCTGGGGATAGATGAAAGGGAAGCATGACAAATAGGAGACAGGTTGTGCCTAATTCTCAACTCCTGTTGAGAGAGGGGTATTCGCCACACACATGAATGGCCTCCCTGATCCCTCTCTCAAACCACCTATCTTCTCTGTCTAAAATGTGTACATCTTTGTCACTGAATGAGTGTCCTTTGTCTTTCAGATGAAAGTACCCTGCTGATTCTGACCCTGAGCTGTTGCCCCTCCTGCACTGGGCCATCCTCCTGTGTGATGCTTGTTTCGTTTCCCCAATGTAGAGCTCCAAATAGGTTCTGATGAGCCTATTCAGACGTGGGTGAAGTGAAACCAAGGTGGAGGAACACTGGAGTCTCCTACCAACCTTCCCCACACTGAAGAAGCTACTTGGATGAGTAGTGTAAAGTTTAACACGGAAAGAAATCCAGTTGCCATGACTCTGCTTCCAGAATTGCCACTGGTAGCAGGACAGAGAGAGAGAGAGAGAGAGAGAGAGAGAGAGAGAGAGAGAGAGAGAGAGAGAGAGAGAGAGAGAGAGAGAGAGAGAGAATGAGAGAGAGAGCTCTACATTTCAGTGGGAAACAATCTCTCCTGAGTTCATTTGATTCAGAGAGTCATTGTGACCTGTCCAAATGTGAAGCAGTGATTACATGATTTTATTGATATTGTTCTAGGTCAAGAGAATGAGCTTTATATACATTATTTTGCTTCACTCTCTGCTATCTTATCAGCCTGTGTCACAGGAGTGGACCTAATTTTGCTTGATACTGTGGCTAGCTCTCCATGTTCATTGGTGAAGCCTTCTTTTTTATCTTTTCTCATACATAGTTAAATGTATATTAATCTCAAACACTTTCCATTGGCCACATCCCTATTTTATGGGATGTGTGTGTGCGTGCAGCATGTTAGATGTGTGTAGCAATGTGAGAGAATCCACGTATAAAGGTTTTTACATACAAAATTCAGCATGGTTAATTTTGAAAGTGTTACTTCTTTTATGAAAAGCACATGTTACCATGGATCTGGTGACCTAACAGAATGGGTCTTAGGCAATTTATTTATTGCTGCTCCAGACCAGCTGACAGGAAGAAGAAGCTAGCAGCCTGAAATCTGCTGCACTACAGCACCACCAACTCTGTAGCGGCCAGAGATAGTACTGCAGCTAGCTGCCTCCTGGTTGGATCCTCCTGCTGTCTGTCAGACTCCTTCCATGTTGATTCTTGCACCACAGTTTACATGGATATTAAGAAGTTGGAAAGCATTCTAAAGAGGGCAAGTAGAATGATAACAGGCTTGGAAATGAAGCCCCATGAGGAATGGTTGAAGGAGTTGGGCATGTCTGGCTTAGTGGAAATGGTGGAGAGGCGATACAATAACCATCTTCAAATATTTGAAGGGCTTTGACATGAAAAATAGATTCAGGAAAGGCAATTTCTGTTCAACCTTAGGAAGAACTTGACGGTTCTCGACAAAGCTATTCAATAGTGGAATTGACTGCCTCGTAGGGTGGAGGGTTTGCTCATCATTGATGGAGATATCTAAACTGGCATTGGGTGGCCATTGTCAGATATACTATAAGCAGGGATTTCCTTCATTGGGAAAGAATTGGACTTAATGACCCCTGCCATACCTTCCAGATTACAACTGACATACTTCTATGATTCATTGTTCCATGGTCAGTTCATTAGCTGGAGACTCACCTCAGTGGCAAAGGGAAAGTATTAAACAGAATTTGATCCCTTCCCCTAGTCCCCTTGTTTGCCTCTGTCTCTGTACTGTCTCCCATATGGCCCCTTTGCCCTCTCTCCTGTTTCTTTCCTTTGTCCCTTTTTGTTCAGGATCTTCTCAGTCTGGAGGGGGTGACCAAACATAAGTCAGAAGTGCATCACCTTGTGTGCTGGCCTCATCCTTTAAATTCCTGTAAGTTTCAACCCCATGGCATACCACTTCTTCAACCCCTGACCTCCTCTCATTGACAACCTTACTAGTAACTGTGTACTTTTCTGTTTCCACAGTATGCTCTTTACCCTTGAACTACAAGATGATGGGCAAACAATCCTGGAAACAGTCAGAAACAGATGGGAAGGCATCGATGGACATTCCCCTCTATTCAGGCTGTTAATTGATCCTATTTGTAGCCTGTGCATCTATTTTACACAGTGGGGGAGGGACAGAAAGGGAGCTGTGAAAGGTTCCAGAGGTGGCATTGGCCTTGTTTCTGGAGGACCAACACAGCATCAAGCAACGCACGCAAAGGCACAAAATGTTCATTACTAATCCCAAAACATGAAGCTACTGAACATCATAAATATTTTAAATACTGTACATAAAAAATAATAATATCCTTCAGCTTTGCTCATTGCACATTCCTAATAAACAGAGTTTGCTTGCCAATATTTTGGTGAGCTGCTCAAAATCAAATCCAGCTTCTCGTCTCTCATTGACAGCAAGCGTCTTGCCATGTACTCCTAAATATTTGTGATTTTGCCCTGGTTTAACCACCTTGCCTCATTTGTTTTTGCTCCACAGGGTGTCATTGTCTGGCCACCAAGAGATTAAGAGTACAAGTACATGGTCAAATGCCATAGGATTTGCTGCACTTATAAAAGAGGTGAAAGTATTATTGTTGTAGTAGTAGTTGTTGTTGTTTTACTTATTGCATGACACAACGGTTGATTCAAACTGGTGCAGCCCTTCTTGGTCTGTTTTCAAGCTGGGACAATTTGAATGGGCTTTTCTCCCATGTGGTTTGTTGTGAAATGTTTCTGTAAAGATGAGGGCATGTCTATAGGTGATGTAGGCAGTTGCGGGGAGTGATGCTTGGGCATGTAGGGGGGGGATGGAAAAACAAAACACCATGATTTTAATGTGATGGATTGGGTCCTAGTATCGAATCCTGTCAAAACCAGTAAGCTTCAGATCGTGTGGGAAGGCACTTTTCTTGTGAATCAAAAGCTTAGTAGTGTTAATTAGTTAACTGACAGGTCTGAAAGTGGACCTTAAAAGTTTGCCATGCTGATAGTTGAAAGCCATATATGACCAGAGATGATGAGATTTCTGCATGCATTACTTGAAAGTAAAGGGGTGGGGATAATGGATAGAAAGGGAAAGGTGGTAATCTCTGTCATGGAATCATTCTGGTATGTGACTCATTATGTATTTAGCAAAAATGCTGCTCAAAAGTGTTGGTGTTCCGTACTCCTTTATTGTTAAGTACTTTGTCATGTTATTTTTCAGTAGAAAAGATTTTGAGAAATGTAGTCATCTGAAGCTTTAAATGAGAAAGTAGCTGCACAGTGAACCATAAAATGATCAACAGATGCTGGACTTATTGGCAGAGGTGGAACCAGAAGAAAGAAGGAAAGAAATGGGAGGGTCGGTGGAAGGAGGGATGAGGAGGAGGGGGAGGGCAAATGCGGCGGCAGTTTTTTGCCCAAGGAGGGTGGCTCGCTTCACCCACCCCTCCCCATTTTGTCTCTGTTAGTGTTACGCTTAGGAGTGGTACAAAAAATAGTTACTTCATGTCCGTCACGCAACTACTGAAATTTGTCTGAAACACGCCCCTGGAACGGGTGCTAAGTGCGACAATACTGTACCTGGTTCTGGGATAGGGTTTTCCCTTGTCACTCTTTGTGCTTTCTGTTCTGAGACAAGACAACATGTAATAACAACTGTAACGCAACAAAACATTCATTTCTCTCAGAAAACTGTCCGTTTTTTTGTTTTTTTGTTTTTACTTTTCAGAAGCAAAATATCGAAAAAGAATTTTTAAACCCCCTCCCCCCAAAAAGGAAAAAGGAAGCTAGACAAATTCCGTGTTTGTCAGGGTACAAGACCATGAGGTAACACTTCTCACGAGACAAGCTATCACGACCATGGGAACACTGAAACAGGGACGAAACCATGTGATCGCGACCAACGCTGTCACGGTACAAAACTAGTCACGGAACAAAGAAGGATGTGAAGTAACCACCAAAGAAAACTTTTAAAAACAAACCTAACCCTGGAACAGCCTCATGAGAATGGAGCATTCTCAGCAGTCACCAAAAGCTGCACATCAGTCAGAAAACCAAAGCAGAAAATGGGGAGAGAAAGGGATAACCTTGCTGGGGCCAGGTGTCCCACTGGTTCATGCTATAGTCCCACTAAGAGCTTATAATAATTTGTGATGTTTTCTTGCAGGTAGGGTTAAGGGAGAATTTTGTTTTAGTTTGTTTTTCCCTGATTCTCCAACATTCCCTTCATATCTGGAAAAAGAAAGAACGGAAGAGTAAAAAAGACAAGAAAACTATTCAGTGGGAGAAGCTGAAATTTCATCTTATCACGTCCACACTTTTGAGTGTTTAAACTCTACAAAGTCTGGGTTCAAGCGTAAGTACTTATGTGCTGGCTGAATATGGGATGCCTTCTCTTTCTCTGAGAAGCTGCTGTTCTTTAACACAGCTTTGGTAGGTAGATAAAACATGGTTCTGTCCAGGCTGGAAACAGCTGTACCTTTCAGCCATGGCAGATGAGCAAACATTTCATCTATGTTTTTTATTTTGGGATGAGAAGAATATAAGGTATTTAGTTTTTTTAAAAATTGAAGTTGTAAGGAAAGAGTAATGACAGATTTCTCAGCTTCTAATCAAGTTTCCACGTGCTCTAGCTGCCAAGAGGGAGATGTCACCCTGGTACCTGCACATGGAATCACACTTGATCTTGATTCCTGCCTCCGCAAGAATTTCGGGGTAGATGAATCTTAGACTCCTGTTCAGCCTCACCCGTTTGGGATTCTACTAGGTTCTTTTTTTTTTCATATAAAAATGGGCTTATTAAGAAATCTGAGGAAGGGTGAAGTATAAGAAAACATGATTCCCAGTGTGGTGTAGTGGATAGAGTGATGGACTAGGATGCTGGGGAATAGGGTTTGAATCCCTGCTCAGCCATGAAGACTCACTGGGGTGGGGGGTGGAACTAGTAAAAACACTCCTTAACTATCTCAGGCCTTGGTTGCACGGCTATTTACTGTGCATCATATTTTAGTGTGTACTAAAATTGTGGGTGATTAAGTGACATTTGGTGCACAGTTAATGACCCGATGGCAGGGGTGTATTATACTTGTTTCTGTGTGTCCCATCTTGGCAAATGCACATCTTTTCCCTGTTTATTGATCTGCTTTTTTCCGTCATGCTCACATATATATATAAAAGTAATTTGCTTGTCAATTACTGGCATGTCGGCTTTCTACTATTACTGTAAGAGTTAATGTGAAAGTTTGAGAACATGGCAGTGTATCCCTAGTACCAGAGCACCTTTATAGTAACTCCTTTGTTTTTCTCTCATCTCTCACTTCCTTTCCCATTGATCACTGTACTAGGTAACTTGCAGCTTGTAGAAGTGCTCAGGTACCGAAATGCCAGCAATTGATTAAAGTAAGACAGCAGAAAGAGGCAGAAAAGGGGGGGGGGGCTGAAATGGTGTGAATTTTCACTGGTTGCACTGCAATTGCTGCAGTAAAAACTGCACATCATTAAGAGAAGTAATTTGATCAAACCCCCAGTGATGGTATAGGATAATGCGGTTAAAGTGTGCTTCAGGGGGTGAGGTCAACTGGGGTGCCAAAATGCTGCACCTTGGAGTAGAGGCACAATCTTTTGCTGTGCAGACATTCGCAGCAAACACAGCACCAAAACAGTTGTGTGACCGGGGCCTCAGTTACCTTCAAAGCCCTGTTAGGTCAGTTCCAGGTGTTGAACTGTACATTGAAGTAAATTGCAAACTTGTTGCCTGTTTCGGAAAGTAAGGGATTTGGATTAAATTTGCATCATATTCGTGAGAGCAGGAATGGATCCAGATCCTCCAATTATCAGCTTGACATTCATTGGCAGAAGGGATGGTTGGGTTGTCATTATTCTCTTTTTTCAAGCCTTAGAAGAAACAGGGCTTAGGAAGGAGAAGGAAGTCAGCACAAAAAACCCTGTAGGTATAATGCTTTGCATTGTCATGTAGAAGACTCCAGTTTCGTTCCCACCCTTGCCTCTTGTTCCTTAGGTTTGGAGTCAAGTATGGTGAAGGGAAACATGCTTAGCCCTGGGGGAGAAGGGAGTGCCTGACATCGATTAGCAATGAGTAACCATCCCAGACAGTTGATTAAGAAGTAATAAATAGGTGCCACAGCCCTAAAAGGTGTGGTATGGAACACAATGGGAGAAGGAAAATCTCTTGGGAAGGCAGCTAGTGTGTACAAGCCTTGACGGAGAAGACAGATCACTGATGATGCTGACGTCTCAGGGGCATTAAGACAAAAGACAGTTTCACGATCAGGTTGCGTGATCAGCCCAATTACGCTGAACTTGCATGAAACACAGCGATGCTCTAAATCAAAATAGCTGATGAACACCAAGAAAAACTGCTTATGAACAATCACAGTGTACCTTGTTTTGAGGAGATCTGGATGTAGCAATTCTGCTAGAATCTGGAACTATAAAGACGTGGGTTGTGAAATCTCCATCAGACATCTTTTTCACATTTCAAGCAGAACAATCTAAGCTGAGGTGGAAATCCCCTGGCATCTTTGATTCTAGTCTAAGAATGGACATGTTAATATAAAATCAATAATCATATCTTCTAAAGGGAAAAAAACTATTGGCTGATTTTGGCACCCTAGATTTTCCAGCTCTTGCCCCAAACCAATACCAGTCTTGTTTATTGTTTCTAGATGGGCCTGCAAACACCCAATAAGGCAATCCTGTATTCCTCTGGGTGGAGAGCTTACCCATCTCTACCTGAGATGGAGACAGGCAAGATCAAACAAAGGGGAATGCAGGTCGAACGAGCATTGCCCCTCCTCTGCCTGGAATGTTCTGCTGCTGTGATTCCTCCCTGCTAGTAAACTGGCAAGCTGATACTTCACGTCCATCTCATTGCTGTTTGCAGTCCCTCTGGGGACCGGTATGAAGAAATCTAACCGCACGTCCATTGCAGGACGAGGGGAGTTTGTCCCGACCATGCCCCTGAATTGCGATCTAAGCGGGATGAGAGATTCCCCTCCCTGGCCTCGGGAATCTCCTCGTCTCGCTTCTCATTCTGATATGAGTGCCCGTGAGGTAAGGATCATCATGCAACATGGCATTCTCCATCTAGTGGCAGGAGTGCCATTCGCCAGTACATTCCCTATGGAGTCAGCAACACAGTGCAGAGAGATTAAAAGGCAAATGCCTCAAACTTAGCTCCGTAACGCATTGAAGGCAAGGCTTCGGAGAATCAAAACAAAGAACAAAGGCATAGAACTTCACATCTCATCACGGAATGAGGACATGCGGAAACAGTCATGTCGGTATCATCAATCATGCCCGTGCATACACGGGAACAGGGACAGAACTGCGAGAAGACCATGTGACCATGATCGACATCAACACGCAACAAACTTCCTCCCGGGACAAGAGTGGACATGAAGTAACCATCAAAGTGTAGCAAAACAGTTGCTCCACAGGACCCTTCCCAGACAATCCAATCCCATTTCTAGTGGCCTGTACGTTTTTGGACCAGAATATCTCCAGCTGGTATGGCCACTAGTATTGTAGTGCAAAATATAACTTTCCCAAGGTCTGCCTTAGAGATGGTCGCAATACGTCCTCTTTTCCACAGGACTGTCTTCCATATGAAGCACTCTCTGAAGGGCCATTCCTGTTTTGAAGAGGAACTCTGTTTGGAGGCCAGTTTGAGCCAAGCTTGATTTTAGAATAGAGAATGTTAAGGAGGGATTGTAGAGGCTCTGAACCTTCCTAACCACAATATTCACAGAACAGGAGACACAAAAGTCACACAGTCAGTCAGGTGAGATATATAATTTGGCTTAAACTAGTTTTGCATCTTTGGACAATTTTGCATCCATAAGCAGTTTAATGCAAATTGGTGCCTCTGGGTTTTTGTTTGTTTGTTTGTTTATTCTCTGTAGGGGAATGGTTTTCTCATGTCTTTCTTTCTGGTGATGATAGTAGCTATCCACCCTAACTGCAGAGGAGAAACTCAACAAGTACCAGTAATGCACTGGTAATATCCCGTATTGATTACTGCAAAGTGCTGTACGTGGGGCAGCCTTTGAAGATGGTCCAGCAATTGCAACTGGTTCAGAAGCATGTGGCACAGCCAGTGAGTGGTGGGGCCACCAGGGACCACATTATACTGATTCTGTACAAGCTACATGGTTACCAGTTGCTGCCCAAGTCAAATTCAAAGTGCTTGTTTTAACATATAAACCCTTAACAGCTTGGACCCTAGATACCTGAAGGACTGGCTCCTTCCATATGAATATAAACCTATCTGGCAATTAAGATCTAGCCAAGGGGCCCTTCTAAAAGATCCAATCCTCAAGGATGTGAAAGGGATGGCTTGTAGGAACAGGGCTTTCTGCCAGCTGCCACCAGACTATGGAGCACCCTTCCAAGTGAGATCCGCCTGGTGCCAATGTTGATGATGTTTCAGCACCAGGTAAAAACTTTTCTGTTCCAGAGTTTTTTTAAACTGATTTTGTGGGTCCTGATGGCAGTTTTAGTGTATTGTATTTAATGGATTTAACTACTTTAAAATAGCTCATTGGTATTTCAATTGTTTTTAATTATTTTGATTGTTCATTTTAATATTGAATTGTAAGCTGCCCAGAGAACGTCAAAATAAATAAATATATAAATAAATAGTGTGATAGAGGGATTATGGTGTACACAAAGCTCCCCTTCTTTTATGGCTTGCCTGGTTCCTATCCACATCTGGTACAGGCATAAATAGAAGAGTAGAACTCATTTAGACTCTGTAACTACTATGACAGAGAGAAGGTAGAAGTGAATCAAAAAGGTCAAAAACCATCCTAGACTGACTGTGAAGGTTCTCAGTCATCCAGGTGAGGTTATCTGGAAACTGAGTCATGGCAACTGGGGTTCTTTTCTTGTGAGATAGAAACGTTTCACTACTCGCCCAAGTAGCTTCGTCATCCAGCTACTTGGATGAATAGTGAAACATTTCGATCTCACAAGAAAAGAAGTTCAGTTGCCATGACTCAATTTCTTGATCCTGGAGCGACTCTTGCTATTTATTTGTACACTCAAGTCCTTGAATCAAACAACCAGTTGATATTATATCGCTCTGGAAAAGGGACAGCACTCAACCAAGCAGACTCCGCTGAGCTTCTGAACTGCAGTAGTTGGGTTAGCTTGATTCCGTAGAAGGACACCCAAGTTAAACATGGGCGCGCCAAGCAAGCTGGTTTCCCAGCCTCGTTCTTATTTCCCCTGTGTATTTCCTTGATGTAAAGCCTCTTCGTGTTACCTAAGTAAAGTTATTGTTGGGAGTGGGAATAGAAGGAGAAACTGGCTTTCTCTCCTTCCCCTTCACATTTTGTTTGTGAACAAGAATCTCTCCATTTTCAAAAAAAAAGGGGGGGGGGGTAGAGCAGGAACGAATCCTGGTTGGACTTCATCCAGTTCCTTGAGGTGAAAACATGACAGGAAACATCATACCAAAGAACTGACAAATAATAATTGCCAGAGTTTTCTTCCCAGCTAGACCCCGTCATCCTTTTACAATGGAGCTCTTGATTCATCTGTAAACAGAGTCTGATTATACCTCACCAGAAAAAAAAAGGAGGGGCAGGTGCTAGTTTCACACGGAGTGTTATTAGGGGACAGACCAGCCAACAGCTTGATCTGCTGCCTCCTGGGGCTTGATGCAATCCTCTTTGTGCCACATCCCCCCTTTTAAATGTTGATAGAACTCAAGGACAGGGAACTATTCAGTCTTTGAGGACATTTGACCTCCATCTCCCACCAGCCCCAACACACCTGTCCACTTGGAGGGAACTGTGGGAGTCATAAAGGCTCCTTGGCCTATAAACACAAATTATAGTATTGGTTATTATTATCTATCATGTTTGTGTCCCATCCTTCCACCAAGAAGCTGAAGGTAGAATATGGAATGGTTCTCCACCAGTCCCCCTCCCCCATGATGGTCCTACTAGAATAGATCGGGCTGAAAGATTGGTTGGCCCAAGGTTTCTCTGTGAGTTGCATGTTATTTTCAGAAACAGTGTCATGCACAGACACAAACCAAGGATTCCTCAATCCAGGTCCAACCATGTCCACTCACCTAGTGATCAGCAAATTGAGACCCCAGGTGAGCACCTGGAGCAGTACCAGGTGGTGTTTTCTTTCTAAATCTTGCTGTGGCAATTGGGTGAAAGGCTACCTACCTACCCTATCAACCTCCATCTCCTTTGCAAAGTAGGCATTTCATTTCTGAAAGTCAGCTGGTTTCAAAAAGCCATACTTCCTTATATACATATAGCATGAACTTGAAATGGTTACTCTTTCTGGACCACAGCCCTCCATATCTTCCAGCCAGCATGGTCAAACAGGCATGCCGGCTGGAAATTCTGGGAACGGTAGTTCAAAAAAATCAGCTTCTCCTGGGTCCCAACAACACGCCCAGGATCAACGTTTGTTACTGTGAATTATTCCATTTGTAAAATACACTTTATGTGGATCACATTGGTTTTATAAGACTAGCTGCTTCAAAACAGCTGGATTTCCTCAGAAAGATTCCGAAGTATAACTCCATTCAGTGTTTGCTTGGTGGCCATTCACATCTGGAAACAGACATCTGGGTCATAGAATTAGAAGCAGAAGCTCTGCTGTTTAATGGTTACAAAACTAAATCTGGGCATGCCAAAGCAAAAGGAGGTTGTGGTATTTCCCTGAAAAACTGTTTACACCTTGCTAAAAGATCAAGGTTCCCTTAATTCCTGGACATCTGGAGTATACAGAAATATTCCCGATAATGATGTCAGCCTCCCTTGTCATATCTTGAACATGCATCTCGTTCAAAAAGTTATGTGTTCTTTATTCAAACATAGGAAGCTGCCTTATTCTGTGCCAGACCATTGGTCCTTCAGTGCCAAATTGTTAACCAAACTTGGCAGTGGCTCTCATTGTTCCAGGCAAGAATATTTTCCAGACCTAACTGGAGATGCTGAGGGTTCTACCCACCACTTTCTACAAAGGACTTGGACTACATCTCCCAGGAAACTCCATCCAGTGTGTCCATCAGCCACATCCTGGCAGTCGAAATCTGAAGTAAATTTTCCAAGCTCTTACAGAGCACATACTGATGGAATCCAAGTGGGGGATGGGATGGGCACTAATCATTATGATTGGGGTTACCTCCCCACATGCTATGTGGATCATCTGTAGACTTCATAATTTTCTGTAGTGAAGCTAGGTTTTTTATGCCACAACAAAGCCACAATGGCCCATCAGAAGACTGCTGTGTGGGCTATTCTGCTATGTTTTTCAAATGTGACTCTTTGGGGTACTTTTGCACAAATAGTGGGTGTGGCCTGGGACTTCCAGATGCAACAGTTGTTTTTTCACTTGTGTGTGTGTGGGGGGGTGCAGGTGGTGACCCCAGGCAATTTTGCTGGTGACATTTCCAGTTTCCTGATGATTGGATCACCTCAGCCTTGACCTAACTCTGACATTTAAACAGGTGGCTCCATCATAGTTACCTGCACAAAATGGATGTGATAACATCATTTCAATAGGTCACAACTTTGTCCACTGTTCCAAAGACACCAGATCACTGGGAAGTTTGGGGGGAGGATGAGGGATTTGCTTGGATTTCTTCACTGGACCACTAATCTACGCTGTCTGGATAGCTCATTGGAATAAACATCTGGCTGTGGAACCAGAGGCTGGGAGTTTAATCCCCCATTTTGTCTCCTGGGAAAAGAGCCAGCCTGTGTGCCCTTGGGCAAGCTGCACATTCCCTGGTTGAGTTCCAAGGAAAGAAATAGGAAACCATTTATGAGTAGCTGTTGTGAGTTTTTCAGCCTGTTTGGCTGTGTTCTGGAAGTTTTTCTTCCTAACGTTTTGCCAGACTCTGTGGCTGGCATCTTCAGAGGGCAAGGAGCTCAGGGAACTAGGAGTTCTCTCTGTGTTCATTTCTGAGTACTCTCTACCTCAAAAACCCTGAAAAGGGTTGTCGTAAGCCAGAACTGACTTTACCACAGCCCTGGCTAAACTGTCTGAAACCAGGCAGTGGTCTGGGCAGCTCATGGTGGCATAAAGGCTATAGAATGTAGAGGAAAAGGCCCTTCTGTGTCATATGTCCATTAGAGATGGGCACGACTTGAAAAAAAATATTTCGAGTTCTCGTTAGTCGGGCCGGTCCCGTTTCGGGTCGTCTCCGTTTTGCGCGAAAATTCGCAAAAATTAGTCGGTTCGTTTTTTCGTTTTTTCGTTTCCATTAGTACTGGTTTTTTTGGGGGGGGGAGCGGGCTCCTGGAGGCACCTCTCTGGGGTGGGTGCCTCCTCTGGCCCGCTATAAGGGAAAGTGGGCTCCTGGAGGCACCCGTGGGTGCCTCCTATCCTCACCCACTAGGAAGGGGAAGCAGGCTCCAAGAGACCCCTCTACATGGGGGTCTCCCCTCCTCACCTGCTGCTGCTGCAAAATGCTATGCAATAGCCATATGGATATTGCATAACATAATGTGCAGACAGTGACTGTGAAGACTAGTGGATGGCACTGAACCCAGAGCCATAATGAGATGCCTAACTAAGGCTCTCGCACCACCATGTCTCACACAGAAGGGAATTGTACTTGCTGCGTGTAGTGCAATGCAAGCAAGTAGATCTGGCTTTAAGGTGGGTTAGTGCAAGGGCTAGGGTTAGGCTAGTGACGGGTAAGGTTACGGTGGGCTAGTGGGTTGCACCTCTGGGTGCCTCTCTGACCCACTAAGAAGACAGTCTGTGACGTATGGGTACGGAGTCAAGGGTTAGGGTTAGGGTTAGGGGGGGCTAGGGCAGGTTTTAGGGGGCTTTTTGGCACATCCCAGAAGTCTCCATGGCCAAGTGGCCATGCGATTGGTGGGATGGCTCCAAAAATTTGCATGGTCGTCCACTCCAACATGGCTGGCCACTCGGCCAGCCCATCATTGCGCAGGTGTAAATAAAATAAAATAAAATAAAATAAAATCAATGGAGGACAAAGGAGGAGAGGAGAGACATTTTGTTGCAAGAAAAAACCCACTGCTACTGTGAAAAATCTGGCAGTTTATAAATTTTCGCGTGTTTCTGTTGTGCTTGTGTGTTTTTGGACCACGATTTCAAAAATAATATTGCGTTCGCCGCCCCATTTTGGATCCCCCGCCCGCACCGCATGGCATGGCGATGGCGACTCGCGAGTCCGGCTGCCCAGGACGGGGGGGAGGCGGGACCCCCTCCAGAAACCACCCCTCCGGTAGGTGCCCTGCGCCCTTAGTCAAGCAGGCATTTTTCCGCCTGCTTTTTTGGCCCAGGAATGGGTGGGGGGAGAGTTTAAAAGTTTTTTCCTGTGCCGTCCGTGCCGCTTGCTTGCGCTTTAATTGCGGCGGCCGGCGGCCGGCGAGACTGGGCTTTTTGCTGGCTGGCTGCGAGCCTGCGGCGAGTCCCACAGAGCAGCCCACAAGGACGGGGGATGGGGGGGAGGCCGGGGACCTCCAGAAACAACCCCTCTGGTAGGTGCCCTGAGGCACGGCAGGCATTTTTCCGCCTGCTTTTCGGCCGGGAACCGGGTTTTTTTAACTTTTAAAAACCTTTTTTCTGTGCCGCGTGGCATCTCTAATGTCCATTCCTTCAAACTGGAAGCAAAGGATCTACAGATAGGCCAAGACTTTTTTCAAACAGGTCTTTGGGAGCCAAATGTGTCGTGTGTAGAGATGGGCATGACTCGGGAAAATGACGTTTTCGAGTTGTCGTGTGTCGGAGGCAGTCCGTTTCGGCTTGTTTCCGTTTTTCGCGAAATTTTGCAAAAAATTAGTCGGTTCGTTTTTTCGTTGTCGTTAGTACTGGTTTGGGGGGGTAGCGGGCTCCTGGAGGGAGCTGCAGGAGTCAGCCAGAGCCCCAAGTGACGGACTGGCAGACTCTTTGCACCCGCTGTGCTTCACGTACTTGCATGTAGTGCAATGCAAGTAGATCTGGCTTAGGGTTAAGACGGGTTAGCGCAAGGGCTAGGGTTAGGCTAGTTATGGGTGAGGTTAGGGTGAGTATTGGGGTGCATCTGGGTGCCTCTCTGACCCACTTAGAAGGACAGTGTACTGGCGTATGGGTTAGGCTTAGGCTTAGGGTTTGGGTTTGGGCTACGATTAGTGGGCTGTTTATGCCCGATTGGCACATCCCAGAAGTCTCTGTGGTCAACCTGGCCAAGTGGCCATGCGATTGGTGGAAAATTTGCATGGTCCACTCCCATGGGCGAGCACATCATTGCGAATGTGCAGGTGTAAAAAAATAAAATAAAATAAAATAAAATAAAATCAACAGAGACTTTTTTTGCAAGAAAAACCCACTGCTGCTACTGTAAAAATTCAAATAGCTAATTTTCGCATGTTTCTGTGGTGCTTTGGTGGGGTTTTGGGCAACAATTTCAAAAAAAATATTGCGGTCACCATTTTGGATCCCCGCACTGCATGGCAAATGGATGCGCCCTCCCAGCCTGGTACCAGCAGCGCAGCAGTAGCAATAGCCAAGGAGAGGGGGGCGGGGAAACCCCCACCCCAAATAAAACACCCTTCTGGCCTGGTAGGTGCCCTCAGACAGTTTTCGCCTACTTTTAGGGCCGGGAATCGGTTTTTTTTTAACTTTTAAAAACTTTTTTTCTGTGCCGCTTGGCATTGCGCGGTCGCCGCGATGCAAGTAACGAGCACGACAAATCAGACCAAATTGTTCGTTCGTCGGTTCGAGCTCGAAGTCTGGCGGAGTAATTCCCATTACCGTTTCCGTAGAGTAACGGATACGAGTAACGGAAACGGAAACGGGAATACCGCTAAGTCGTGCCCATCTCTAGTCGTGTGGATAAAAGAGGTGAGCAGTACATCAGCAGTAGAGGGAGGAAGGTAAATGAGAAAACAGGGTGAGGGAAATTATAGAAATTATGGTAACAGAACAGAAATGGTGGTGGTTCTCCTTCTGCCTCAGCAGGGTAGGAGAGTTTGGATGTTTACTTAGAACTAAACCTTATTAGAAACATGCTGTCAATACCAAGGTGCAATCAGAAGGCGATTGTTAAGGATCCCAAAGAGGCCCACACTATTAAGCCACACTGCCTTGGTTGTCCTGGTGTGGGTGATTCCAGAAGGCCAAATGAGCGGAGGGCTGGAATGATCTACCTGCCCATCACCCTCCCAACACCTTAGTTTATGACTACACAGTGCTTCCAAGGAGTTCCGAAAATGCATAAGTTTAAGCACTTTGACTTTTACACCAACCCTGAAAGAGGGAAATACCATCACACTCATAAAATACGCAGGCCCTCCAGTCTATGTCCAAGACAAGTCCTGGTTTTAAGGCTCGTACACCCTCTTAATCCAAAAAGTCAAAGAACTGTATGAAGAAATTTTATATTTTATGAAAGATGGTGAAAAAGATAAAAAACAGAAGGAAAGTTTGAAAAAACCGTCTCTACAGTTGCAAAACAGCCAAAGTTTTGGAGCAAATAATCAATTAAAAGCTTGAGGCAAGATCAATACTGAGCAAACACAACATGAAAGCTAGCTAACCCCAACTAGTATTTATGCTCTAGCATAGCTTCAGCATAGTTCAAAAGCATAAAAAGCAAAGTGTTCTGCTTGTATACCGCCCCATACTACTTCAAGTATTCTCTGGGCAGTTTTACAGTTTTAATTACAGTATGCAGGCTACACATTGCCCAACCCCCACAAGCAGGGTACGCCTTTTACCGACCTTGGAAGGATGGAAGGCTGAGTCAACCATGAGTCTGCTACCTGGGATTGAACCCCAGGTCATGAACATAGTTTTACCTGCAGTACAGGCATTTAACCACTGTGCCACGGGGCTCTTGTAAACAAAGTACAATCCTTTGACCAAGACATCGAACAAGCATAGCATCTCCTAAGTGATAACTAAGCCAACTAAAGTAAGTGGACCTCAATTTTTTTACCTAAAGCTCCTGCTTCTCAACTCTTTCAGAGGATCTAGCAATCAAGTGTCAAATTCCTTCAAGCATTCCTGCCCTCTCCCCTCATTCAGCTGAAAACCATATTTTTCATTAGCCAAATGCCAATGAACAAGTCAGGCAGGTGTTGAAGGCTGCTCGCATACTCATTAGCTCCAAGTGTGCTTTCCTTCTAATTACTGGTAGGTATTATTCCTCATGTCCCAGCCAGCACATTCCAGGCACTGACTACAATGTCTGAATTTTCCAAAAAAGAAAAAGAAAGAAAAAGAAAAGGACCAGAACCCACAATCTCCCAGTTTCCCAGTTTTGCGGCAGCAATTTAGCTGTCGTTTCTGAAAATTTGTGGCATTGTCTGGTTTGAGCTATTTTCTGGTGACTCCATGATGTACAGAAAAATCTTATGTTTTGAATCTGCATCTGTCCAGAACCCACACATCTTTCTCTCACAGTGAAATACTTCCATAACCAAAATGAATTCCAAATGTCTTCCTTTCTCTCTCATGCATGTCAAGAGTAGACAGGGGGTACAATTAGACACTGAGAAAGAATCACATCTGATCACATCAGAAAGGGCCACTTTTATGGGAACAGTCTCCCTCCAAGTTACTGGCCCATGTAACTTTGGAGGAATTACACTATCCCGCTGGACTGGAAGGTTCACCCTGGGACTGGATCAACATCAGGGTAGTCTGTGTGTCTCATATATGTTATGTGCTGGCCAGGAAATACCCCCCACTGGACTGTGGCACAAGCAGTCCAAAATGCAAACTCTTTCCTCCCCTGATCACACTCAGAACATCTTTTGGGGTTTTTTACCCAACCATGTAAGGGTTGGTTTATAGTCCAGCAGTAAGTCCAAAATAATACAAAACGCTTAATAGAAGAGCCAGTTTTGTACAGTCAAAGAAAACAGATTTAACCTGGTTATGTAAAGTATCCCTTCCTATTGCACATATTCAAGGAATTGGAAGCAACTGCTGAGAAATGCACATAAGGATGAAGCCTCTTTTATTGCCCTTGTTCATTTGCCTTTAAAACAAGCCACATGCACACATACATGAAGCAGGTGAAACTTTTCCTGGCATAGAAAAAATGTTTCCCTGGTGTGAAAATAAAAGATTTCAAGATTAAAACTGGATGGCAGCCTACCATTCTAAGCAGGGTAGCAGGGCCAGGATATAGCATTACAAATCAGTAAATGAACTAACAACCTCTACAGATGTTTGATACAGATATGATATCACACTATTGTTTGATACCTATATGATATCACATTCCGAACCCAACACCCAACATTCTGAACCACATGCCTTCTTTGGGATTATACAAAAATTATACATCATAGCTAGAATCCTGTTGTCCCACTCAGCTGCGTAAGACCAATTGCACGGTGGCTTGTACCTCTTCAGATGCCTCATTTTTTGTTATGTTCCCTGGGTTCCGCTGGTCATAAGAACATAAGAACATAAGAAGAGCCATGCTGGATCAGGCCAAAGGCCCATCTAGTCCAGCTTCCTGTATCTCACAGCGGCCCCACCAGATGTGTTTGGGAGTGCATGAGACTAGATATCTGTCTCCTGATACCACTCTCCTGCATCTGGCCCCTGAAGTACCCAAACAAGATAATGTATTTCGTTATGTGCCCTGTCCTGCAGAGAATGGCAAGCTATGGGGACTTCCATTTGTATGAATGGGCTTAAATATATTTTCCCCATTAGGAATCTGGCCTATGAAAGCTAATGCAATGTTTCCATACCTATGTTTGTCTTTTTACACCAATGGATGGCATTGAGCTAAGAGAATACATGAATGCACAATCCTTTCCCCCACCAGAGCTTGGAAATAATGTGTTAGACTTAATGGACCAGCATCAGATTATTTACTTCTGTATTAAACATGAAGCCCAACAAACTGATGCATCTAATCTTTTACAAATAACATTTTGAAAATACTGCTAAAATGTTACTTTCTAAGTGTTCTTTTTTTAAAGAGTATACATCAGTTTGCTCATCTTCCTGTTTAGGCAAAGCAACAAACTTAATACCAGCATGTTACATCTCATGCCACGTGTTATTTCAACTCTGTTCCCATCTCACCAATACCGGGCTCCAGCTTGGGTTTAATTCTGTTTTCAGCTTCAGTGACTAGCTATGAAATGGGGTTGGGGGGAGGTTTAAAATGGTGCAAGGAAAAGGTTACAGCAGTTACACCACCTCCTACCATTTCTCATAGTTCCCCCAAATGTCTAGCCATTTTGACGTGTTCTCATCAAACATGGATTTGGGACCTCCTTGTGTATTAACCACAGTGACATTCAGTCGCATGCTCACCATAGAACTTCTAATATCACAAATTTAGCCATCTGGTTATAAGAAATATCTTTCATTCTTCACCTTTCCATACATTGCATGTTTGCAAGAGAAAATGCAGCACAATATGTGCTATGTGCATGTCTAATATTTATTGCAAAAAGTCTCTTCCTTCTATTATTCCTTCTCTTCCTCCCCCCCCCCACCCCTTTGCCTCTTCTCTTGCTCACCTGCCATTTGAAAACTTTACCAAATTATTTATTTCTGTTTGACTTTCTGGGCCTAAACATTGTAACTTGACCAGAAATTCTTCAGACAAATGACTTCCCTTTCCCCACATTCAGTGGCATTGAATAATAGTTTAAATTGCAAGGGATTGTAAGGGATCTGTAGCCTAATGCTCTTAACATTGGTAGTTCCTGTGTAAACTAATGCATGCCCACAGGTAAGGAGGGCATACACAGAGTGTCTGGATCCCAGTGAAGTCTTTCATTGCCAGAAACGAAGAGCTGTGTTTGGTCACATTTAATCAAGCTTGTTGTATGCTTCATGGGAGGTGGGTTCTCCCTGCTTGCTTCCAAAAAGGCAGAGTTCTTATTTAAAAATAGGAATAGGAATAGGAATAGGAATAGGAATAGGAATAGGAATAGGAATGCAATTTATTGTCATTGTATAAATACAACGAGATTAAAAGTGCCATCCAGTCAGTCATTCACACAACCCAGCATAAAAATCCAAGACGTAAAATCTACAATTTAAAAACAAACCATCCATACACATACTTCAACATTCACATGCCAAAACATCACTTACACTCATTTAAAACTGACATAAAAACCAAACACACCCACATCCCTACACTCTTTCACCTAGCAACATTCCTACACAATCCATAAAAACTACAATTTAAAAAACAACAACAGCCATACACCCATACGATATATATGTAACACATTCAACACCAATATTACCCGTCAACTTAATTTTTAACAGAATTTAGCATGGATAATGCTATTGGGTAAAAACTATTTTTGAATCTTTCCGTCCTTGTTCTAATAGATCTATACCTTCTGCCTGATGGTAGTGGTACAAACAGAGAGTGACCAGGATGAGAAATATCTCCTACAATATTCTGAGCTTTCTTAAGACAGCGGGAGCTGTGTAATTCCTCCAATGTGAGGAGTGGGCATCCGATGATCTTCTGTGCCATATTGATAACCCGCTGGAGTGATTTCCTCTGAGCCACCGTGCAACTGGCATACCACACACATATGCAGTATGTCAGTACACTTTCTATTACACAATGATAAAAAGACACCAATAGTCTCTGAGTGATGTTATTCTTTCTGAGCACTCTCCTAAATATACTCCTAAATACAATCATGGAATCCTAAAGAGAGTAGGCCATTGTTATAACAATGGCAAAACTGAGAGCAGTTAGTTTGCAGTATTTACAAAAACCTCTTGATTCAATTCTATTTGAGACCAGATGTTGAATTTAGGCCATTAACTTTCTTGAAGGCGATGGCATGTTGGCAGCAAGGACAAACAATGGCTGCTCATGTGTAGCATGTATAATTCCCCAGAAATGCATCAAGAAGAATAAACAGATCATAGCATGAGCACCATTTAAGCAAACAACAGATGTGTTAATCCCAGAACTTCTGGATTGGGAACCCACAAACTCCTAGAATGGCTGAGGGATGATTGGCAAGTCCAAAAATAAGCAGTATTACCTGACTCTTAATAAACTCAGCATTCTGGTTCCACCAGAGGAGCCTTTATAGTTCCTACTGGAGCCATTGTATATTGCTTTTCTCACTAATAGCACTGGATGATATGCACAGAAGTTCCTTTTGATTACCAGGACTGATAGCAAAGATGGGCCTACCTTCCACATGTCTTCCCTTCCTTTTTTTCAAACATACTTTTTTAAAAGCCAATTTGAATGCCAATATTTCTCCATGGTTCTCCTCCAGGGAGCCACAATGTTTCAACAGCTGACACACAAACTAATCATAATTTCAGCCCAGCTATCTCATCATTGCTTCCCTAACAAGTGATGAACTGGTGTATCATGTCTCTGTCAATAGCCCTGAAGGTAAAGGAAGAATGGTAGTGTGATAGCCAAGGAATCTAGAAGTCAACCGGAGGTGGAGATGACAAAAAGAAGCAAAGTGTGTTGACTAGTTAAACCATTTGTCATTACTGGTGCTCATGCCACAACTATGCCCAAACTCCATTCTCTTATATCACCATCACAAGTTTTCAACAGTCAGCTGCTATCTTGTGGTCCCAGGTATGCACTCTCCTCTCTCAGCTACAGTATTTTCAAGTTGGTTTGCTTTTCCCTCCACTTTGAGTTTTTAAAAATATTTTTGAACTTCAAAGGTTGGAACAGCTAGATGCCAGCTCCCAGAATCTTAAAGTACAGCTTCAGAATATTGAGTTTCATTTTTAAAATACCAAATTCTGAAAGTTGTAGTCCCCATCCTCAAAAAAAAAATTTTTCAAGTTTTGTTTCTACTAACCTTGATGTTGTCCTGAACTGGCTGATGTCTTCCTCTCAGGCATGAATTTCTGGGTACCATTCATACTTGTCGAAAAACAGTCCTGACAATTGCTTTCTGTTTGGGTAAGAAGTAATTACTTAATGAAAAAAAGGAGTCAGCTTCTGGGATGTTCTATTGCATGGTATTATTTTGTGAATTGGAGAGTAAACAAAAACAGCATGTGATAGACCACCTTGACTGCTGCCATTAGTGTTGTCGACATTCAAGCTGCCCTTTGCCATGTAAAGTTTGACATTTGTTTTCCTGATGGTAAGGCGGGCACAATATTGGACAGCAATATTGGATCATTTCCTGCCGTTTTGAATCATGGGCACAGAAGCACAATATTCCACATTCATAAGCCAGTAGTAAAAATTTAGGATATTAAAATAATGGTCTAGTATAGTTGGGGGTTTCTCTTCCTTCTCCACCTGACTGTGTCTTGTAGCATTGGCTTGGAACCACTGGCCTAAAGGACTGAACAGAAACATTCCCTTCTCTTGCAGGAAAGATGAAGTCACAGCGTGCTTCCTGGTTGGATTTTAACCTTGCACGAGACAGAGAAAGGTAAAGCAATTGGATCCGCGTGTATCAGCTGGTTCCGAGGACCACCTGGGCTCACACTGTTTGTTTCGTAACCAGTGGTTCCAAAACAAAATGCCCATACCTAGTGGTTACCTCAAAACTGAGTAATACTTTCCCATGATTTTTTCTCTTATGATGTTTTGCTACCTTAATAGCTACCCAGATTTTTGTTTCCAATTTCATCGGTTGCCACCATTCCATCAGTCTGACTCCACACCCATCTCTGTGTTAAAACGACATGATGCTGGGGTAGACAGAGTGTTCCACTTTTATGGTCAATGCTATCCTGAATAGGACATATAAGCACCAGAATGCCATATGAACACAATAAAAAGCTTTAAATAAATAATATTAAATTAACAGAAATAATATTAAGCAAATGTAAAAATCTTTCCTCCTATATCAATGAAATTATTTAGATTTCACAGGGAGCTCCCTGCCTCCTAAACCTTCCTCTTCTGCACCACAAAGACATACCTCCATGAATACGTCTTTATGCTTGTTCTTTAACTTGTCCTTAAGCACCAATGAAAGCTGACACATAATTATTCTTAAACACCTGTTCAAATAATTTGTTATAGGAAAGTACTTTAAGTGTTTCACCTTTTGTGTTCTAATTACAATTGTTTGTTTTATTCTGCCAGCATCCTGACTGAAGTGGAACTTCAATATAATTTTATATAATCACATATATCTGGGCAAATACTTTAATGTGAAGCCAGACAAATGTTATACTGGATTGTACTGGCCACATGCTCAAACTAGCTCTGCTGCTTAAACCTCCATGGGAATAAACATGTAATTTGTCTTTAAATGGCATTCAAAGGCTTTATGATGCTGTTGTTTTCTCTCAGGATTATGTTTGCAATTAAATATGGCAGGCTCCACACAATGAGCATTTCATGCTATGGGATGAGCCCAGCCTGAAGATTAAGGCATGGTCATTTGCTGGAACTGGCAACAAATTAAGGTGAACCCATTTGCAATGAGGCCTCATAACATTGTTTCTGGACAAGCCATGTGGTGAGGTAATTCCTCAGCTGCTGAACTATGAACCTTAACAAGAGAGTCACGGACCAACCCAAAGTCCATTCAGTCTCTGGCAATGTGGCAGGCAAGCAATGTGCTGGACGTGTTTCAATGAGCCTGGCTGTTCCCACTGGAGGACAGCCATGTCTTCTGCAGTTAGTCAAGGAACAGTTCTATTTCTTCTTTTGGGTGCTACTAGAGATGGGCACCAAATGAAAAATGAAACACTGTTTCATCATGTAGCAAAATGATAGAAACCATTTCATAACAAAATGAGGCAAAACACCTTTTTTGGGGAAAACGAAATGGTGGAGCTTCCTCAAGCTCTTCCCTGTAAGCCTTCCAAATTTGGAGAGATTTTGAGTTCAGGGGGCTGAGTTATTCAACTGCAAATAGTAATTGGGAGTGCTGTACACCAGTAGTACGTCAATTTATTACTTCCCTTTGCTTAACCCCTATATTGCCAGCTTGCACTGTATAACAGATTTGCAATTAACTAGGGGGACCCTCTTTGCAGTTGAATAACTCATCCCCCTGAACACTAAACCTGTCCAAATTTGGGGGACTTACAGGGAAGAGCTTGAGGAAGCTCTTCTGTGATTTCCATGCTGCTACATGCCCACATCTCTATTTTTGAGTACATTAAAATGTATGCAAAAATAATGATCACAGCAGGTATGTAGCAGCATGGAAATCACAGTGTAGCTTCTTTGGACTCTTCCCTGTAAGTCCCCCAGGAAAATATCATTTGTAATTAAGGAAACCGCTTGAAGAAGCTCCCCTGCCTGTGGTGGGGTGCTATTGGCGGCTTCCTGGATGAATTAGAATGATTTTCTCCTATATGGACCCCTTTTGGAGTTTAACTACTCACCCTCTTGGGAGTTGAGTCATGGCTACTGGACTTCTTTTTTGAGAGATAGAAACGTTTCGCTGTTCATCCAAACAGCTTCATCGGTCAGACCGTTTCTATCTCTCAAAAAAGAAGTCCAGTAGCCATGACTCAACTCCCAGTTAAACGCACCTGGATGACTGAGAATCTTCACAGACGTACTCACCCTCTTGTACCCCAAACTTCTCCAAATTTGGGGGACTTACAGGGAAGAGTCCAAAGAAGTTACCCCCAAAATTTGGTGCCTCTAAGACCCGGGGAGCCATTATATAGAGTAACAAATCATTTCATTTTGTTTCATTTTCATTCTAAAAATTCTTTTAAAAATTGTTAGTAACAAAATGAAACAATACAAAAGGAAAAATGAAATGAATCAAAACACTATATTTTCATTTTGTACCCATCTCTAGGTGCTACCAAACAAGGTAGCCCCAGAGAGCCACACCACTGCATGCTCTAATTTAATTAATTCAATTAAGGGGATAATCCCTACCTAGAGAATCCGGTTCACAGATTTCTGGATCTAGCCACCAAATTCAGAGGGTTATCCTGGCTAAGTGATTCTGTGAGGCACGGTCCAAGAAAAGAGACTTAAGACCACATAGCTGGAGTGATAAATTTTCTAATTCATTTGAGATTTCCAGCCTCTAACACACGGACAAGAAAAGGAATGCTTTTCATATTTTGTTTTCTTCCTTGAAGGCTCCCACGATTTCTGCACAATTCATTCACATGAAACAAATGTCTATTCCCATTGTTGTACATGCTCAGAAGTAAAAAAATTTAAAAGCTTTGAATAGCTTGTTCTTTCATATGCCTATGTGGCAGGGTATCAGCGACCATTGTTCTGTGTGAACGTTGCATGTTGTTCAGTTTGGGCATAATTATTCTCATAAATGTGACCACTGTTCTCAAGCAACCCAAAATATCTGTTTTCATGAGCTTGGTGAAAAATGTGTCTTCTTCTTGCATCAATGAAGAAGAGAAGCGTGGATTTACATATGGCTTAGTTTACAGATGACCATTCTCTGCTTGAATGGTGGTTAGATACCCCTCATGCATCTGTCCAAAGGCATCTGAAAGGCCATCAAGTCTGCTTCAAGTTCAAAAATAAGGAGTACTTCAAGTTGCCTGTCATATAGCACTTGGGACCAAATATACATGTCCCCTGGGTATAGTGTTGTGGGGACATTTACTTAAATTATAAGAATAATTTCTAAAATTTTGATGACCCAATTTTTTTTATCTTTTGGGGGGGGGGTTGGTTTGTTTTGTTTTACACAGGTTCTTATCACAAATTAGGCCCAGTCTATAATGGTAGGAGGCGGTTATAGGCCTTGATATGCACCAACAGGAGTTTGTGAGGTCATCTGCTGACCTCATTGATCTGATGGAATTGATCCATCTTTTACAAACAGAATCAATTCCAGGCGTTTGTAGGATGTTTGCTCAGTTAATCTATTTTTACTTGATTGATCCTAAAAAAGACAGAAAATGGTATCTGCCCACTCCTTAACTGTACCATCACAGTATTGGTAATATGGCACAGGAGAAGAAAAGGTCCCAAGATACGACCGTAGCAGTTTAAGTATAGGGTTGAAAAGATACTATTTTTAAATGATATGTAATATAAGTCAAAATGACTGGTAGCTAATTAATGACATTCCCGGACATTTGGGGCTGTTTTGAGTTCAGCCTCCTGCTGCCCATTTATGGCCAAGGCAGTATTAATGGCCCATGTGAATTCCACTTAACTTAAATAATATATGCATCCAGTTCTGATGAAATACATGAGCGTTTCCTGTTCCTTTCCTAGCTGAGCTGTTGTGGTCTCCTGTTGTCTGGTCATGCTCTTGGGTCAAAGAAGGAGGTCATTTCCTTTGCTGGAGACAGTTGTGCAAATGAGGATGTTCTTTATGGGAAGCCAGGTTTTTAACGTTACAAGAAAAAGACATCAGATGGGCACACGTTTGCAGCCGCCCTACCATGACACGGAGAGGACACACTCAGGGTCCCAACTGGAGCCTTGACCCAGAGCACCAAAATTCAGAGGGTGCAGATGTTTGCTTCTGGAAGGTGCAGACCTGTCTGCCCCAAGCATGTTTACTGCCTCCCAGCTGCTTTTCACAGGACAGAAGAAAACTCAAACCAGACTGGCTGAGTGCAGATTTATGAACGTAGATGTCCCTTCCCATTCACCTGACTGTATGTCATTCTCAGGTAACACACACTTCAACAACAGTACAATGAAACCCCAATCATTAAATGATCTGGACATAGCTCTATATACTCCTTAGTGTGGTGTCTGTAGCTTGGCCTCCTTCTGGCCTGCATGGGGCAGGTTCACCATTCACAACTCTCCCAAACTCTGCCAAATAAGTGAGGCAAGGACATGCAGGGCCCTTACCCAAATTAGGGAAACCAGAGTGGCAACTGTGGTGAAGCAACTGGGCTTTGCCCCGGGGGCCCAAAATCTAAAGGTAAGCCTGTTGGCATTAGGAAGTGAAATGGCAACACCATATGCCTTGTTTTCACAGCATAAATATTCCTTTGGGGGGAAGGCAGATCCAACATTCATCTTCTTTTTCAAGCTGGGCTCCCATGCGTGCCTTATTATGACAGTGTAGGTAAGAAAGGGTCCTGCTTGCCCTGGGTGCCAGAATAGCTAAGGCCCTTTGTACACGACCCCTAAACTCCGCAGCAAATGGCTGCCAGCTCCGGAGCTTACAATTGTTTCCCCACCAGCTCCGGAGTTTGCAGGAAATTAAGTGCGACCACGCCCACCTAAGCGTGTCCCAGTGCACTTTTCTTGTACCTGCTCTAGAAGAGTGAAAATCCCCAGGTCCGGATTTAATCTGGTGAGTGCGGGGCTCTCCTCGCTTCTGTTTTTTTTTTTTTTTTTTGCCTCCCGCCCCTTTAAGAGAAGGGGCGGGAGGCAAAAAAAAAACACAGAAGAGAAGGAATCAGGACGATGGGGCTTCGACCGGCTTCGGAGGTGAGCCTGCATTTTTTCCTCTCTTTCTTCCTCCCTCCCCTCACGCAGATAGGATCAAGGAAATGCGGAGGGGTGGGGACGCAGGAAGAGCAACGAACCCCCAAGATCCCTGGTCCGAATTTAAGTGGCCAGTGGATCTTAGGGGTCGTGTGAACAGGCCCTAAGTTACATCTGTGAAGAAAACACTATTTGTAATGAGGGCTTGAAGGTATAGCTTACAGAAGTACCACTTCCAGGCCAATAGCTTCTTGTTCCTTGACATTAAAGGCCAAACCTTCAGATCAACGCTTGGGCCCATGTAAAATCCAGAAACCTGGAGCAACAACAGCAAAATAATAAGTATGCATGTGCATGTGTGTGGAAACGACCATAAGGATTTCTGTCACTGCCGCCTGAACAAATATTAGATGTGCAACACAGATACAGTACATACATACATCTTCCTCCTGGACCATCGAGTCTTCATACCAGTTTGGACTGGGCTTGGGATTGATGCCAGTGATTTAAAGCAGCCATATCCAATAAAACCCTCTTGCTGCTGCCTCTTCCTCCTCCTCCTCCAGTACCACTTGGCTTGATTTGTTTTCCCTCTTAGAATTCCCAAGGAGCAGAAATAGTCCTTAAGACTCCATTCGGCAGTGGAATATGCTGCCACAAAGGGTTGTGGAGTCTCCTTCTTTAGAGGTTTTTAAGCAGAGTCTGGATGGCCATCTGTCGGAAATACTGTGATTGGGGTTCCTGCATGGCAGGGGGTTGGACTGGATCGCCCTTGAGGTCTCTTCCAACTCTATAATTATATGATTCTATGACTCCACTCAAAACTCTGAAATCTGGTTACATCCTTAGACTACAATGCCTCAAATCCCCCATCCAGCATACCCCTGGGAGATTTAACAAGAGAATTTCCCATGCACTGTGTACGATCAATGATACTCTCAGAATGCATGAAACCCTACATTGGTATGTTGATAATGAATTGCATAATAATGTTGGTATGTTAATAATGGCATGTTAATAATAAATTAATTAATAATGTTAATAATGGATTAATTAAGTGTATTAAGATACGGGGAAGCTTGTAGTGTGAGCAAAGGAAGTGTTCAGTAAATGCCTGTACTGCAGCTAAAACTATGCTCACAACCTGGGGTTCAATCCCAGGTAGCAGGCTCATGGTTGACTCATCCTTCCATCCTTCTGAGTTTGGTAAAATGAGTACCCAGTTTGCTGAAGGGGGGCAATGTGTAGCTTGCGTGCTATAATTAAACTGTAAAACTGCCCAGAGACTACTTGAAGTGTTATGGGGCGGTATATAAGCAGAACCACTTTTTTGCCTTTTCATCCTTATTTATTTATTTATTTGTTGTATTTGTATCCCGCCCATCTTCCTGACGGAACTCTGGGCAGCTTAGATTCCACAGGCAGCTGCCCTGCTCATGTCAAAGCCTGCCTATGATAAGATGATTCCTATATAACACCAGAGGCTACCAAGCACCCACAAAATATTCGAAATAAAGAAATGTTGATTTTCAGACACATGTTTTTATTATTGCTGTCACATTCACCATGAAAATTATTACTCTGAAATAAAGTGAGGGCTTCAAACCACTTAGGGAAACTACACGTGAGATTTTTAATTTATTTCATTAACCATCATGTTTGTGGACATCACATATTCTGGCAATTGCAACCTTCTCCTTCCCATTTGTTTTCAATGTTGTGCATTATTTATTTGGTTCTCATGCATCCTTTGGAATGCATTTACTGTATTTCTCTCTTTTTAAAAAAAAGTGACACAGGGACATAGCGGCATTACTTTGAAAACCTGCAACTGGCCACAAAAGCAGTATTTAGTACAAAAAGGGGTGTTTGTTCATATTGCCCAAACAACTCATCAAGAATTGATTTCACAAACATGTTAAATTGAAAGGTTCTCATTGGCCTCTCTCCCCACTTCAAATTGAAAGGTTCTCATTGGCCTCTCTCCCCACTTCAAAATAACCAAGGCTTTGTAGCCAAAACAAAGTTGTACAATCAGAATTTTTCAAACTGATGTTAATTAAACAAAACCTGATTCAAAAATAGAGATGGGCACAAAACAATTTTTTTCATTTCATTTTTTATTTTACATTTCATTTCCTAACAAAATGAAAAATGAAGTGCCCTTAAAAAAAATGAAACAAAACGAAATGAAATTTTTTATTTCGCAGTGCTTGTGAAAATTAATAATAAAAATAAGTGCTGATCAGCTGGTGCATGGGGCCGCGTGCCAGCTGGTCAATGGGAAAAATTAAAAAACCTGCCAACCTTCTTGTTGACTGAGTCTTCCATCCTTCTGAGGTCAATAAAATGAGTACCCAGCTTGCGGGGGGGGGGGGCAATGTGTAGCCTGCATACTGTAATTAAAAACTGTAAACCGCCCAGAGACTACTTGAAGTGGCATGGAGCAGTATACAGTGGACCCTTGTATAACAAACAGTTTGTATAACATAAAATCTGTACAACATAAAAAATTCCAGAGATAGGGGAAATTTGCTTAACAGAATCGCCTATGGGACGAATCCGTACAACGTAAAAATGGGATTACTCCATTTTCAATGCATTCCTATGGGAAAGGAAAATTTGCTTAATATAATTTCACTTGGAATGAATTAATTCCTTTATACAAGGTTCCACTGTATATAAGCAGAAGCAGAAGTCCTGTAGATCTAATTTACAGCTAAACATTAGTAGTGTCTTTCAGTTTTCCTTCTGTCTTCCACATATGTTCTGTTCCTGGTTTAATAGGAAATTAGCCATTTGCATAAGTCACCCTCACATATGTACGCCAATCAGAGAAAAATTCCTAAAATATAGCCCACATAGACTTTTTTCCTTAAAAAAAATCCCTCTAATTGAGTCACACTTGGGGTGATGATGAATATTAGAAGGGTAGAATAGCTAAGCAGACCCATGACTAAAGTCAACGTTCTTTTCTGAGATGTGGGACCAATACCTGGGATCAGTAGGATGTCCCCTGCGGTATCACTTAGCAGGCTGGGCTTTGTGATGTCATAGAAATGGGATAGTAAGTAAATGGAAAAGAAGTTGGTATAATCAGAACGCAAACTGATTGTAGAAATAATCAGCACAAGGAGAATCTAGTGAAAGGGGCTCATAAACCAAATTAAATGCAGCAAAATAGCTAACCAGCTCATATAGCAGACAGAAAGGAGGCAGCTTTTAGTGGTTTTGCAGATGGCAAAAGAGCCCCAGCATCTGTAGATATTGCTGACATTCCTGCTACAGCTTGCATCTCACTCTGCTTTATCTACAACACATGGTGTCTTTTTTTAAAAAAATATTGACAATCCACTTAAAATGACGGATACCAATATAACTCATACATATAATATAGAGTAACACAACAAATTAAACATTCTTAAATTATCCAACAGTTCAATCTGTGTTCCATTTTATCCATTTTTGTTTTTTGGAATAAGATCTGTGGTCAGTAGAGGTTGCCATATTTTCCAGAAACAATCATGCTTTATTTCTCCCCTGTATAGTTTAAACCTACTAGTCAGTTTTTCCATAACAGCTACTTCCCATAATCTGTTTACAAATCTTGTGAAAGTGAGAGATCTTTATCTACAGCCCATGTGACATGCAGGGAGATGTTTTGAACACTGCATTGCTGCTGGAGCTCATGGAAGGCTCACGGGCAGCTGACAAGGGGTACTTTTCAAGGATCTGCCCTACTCTTGCCATCGTTTCTGCAACAAGAAAACTGACAAGTTGTGGCACTGGCAATCCATTCTCAAAGGCAAAGAGTGGCACAGGTTTCACATGATTTCTGACAAAATCTACTAGGAATAGGTCAACATGAAGAGTCCCCTTCTCTTCGAATGCAGAGGCACAACTAGAATGATATGGTCAGATGATGCCTTAATGTTTACAGAACATGAAAATGTCCATATTGTTGTCTTCTCATTGGGTTTTGACAGATGTGATACAATACTTCTGTGAGTCTCTGATTTATTTTTACTCAACTGTTCATCTTGAGAGGAATAACTGCAGATCTCCATGTTTTAGAATATTGACACCCTGCTAGGTAGTATCAGCCAGAAATATTAATTTTCGCTGAATTTTTAAGTCTTTTAAGAACGTTTTAATAGGTTAAAAAGCCATTCTACACAGATTCGCTGCCATTAACAAAAGTCTGCGGCAGCCATTTTCCCTTTAATTTTTTTTAAAAAGATCTCTGGAAAATCACATTTTAGATGTTTTAAGCACTGGCCATCAACTTGCTAGATATAATCAGACATAAAAAAATTATTTTTTGCATTTTTTGAAGTCTTTTAATAAGTTTTAAAATGTAAAAAACACCTCTTTCCATCGATCACTTCCATTACTGTGGTTCTGGGCTGTGGTTCATTATTCGTTTTGTTACGTAATGAAACGAATAACGAATAATGAAATGATCCAAAAGTTCATTTCGTGCCCATCTCTAATACTGAGGCAAATTTCTGAACTCCAACATCTTTTTTCTCTCCTCAGTTTGTAACTACAGGTCTCAGTATAAGGGCCAACGTCTACCCATGCCCACAAGTGTAATACAAACAGTATATCATGTGAGGGCTAGTTTCCTAAATCTAAGAAATCAGCCTGGATGTCACTTGTTGTGTGCCACGTCAGAGCACAGTAGGTAATACCTATGCTAGTTTCATAACTTGAGGTCATTCACTTCCAAACAGCTATGTGAGTGCATTGTGTCAGCATAAAAGAACTCGATTATTTTGGCTATGTGTGCAGTGCACCATTGATCTGTCTGAAGCACTTTCTTAGGCACTATGTTGGCAAACCTATGGCATGGGTGCCAAATGTGGAACCCGGAGCCCTTTCTGTGGCCCCTTCACAGCCACCTATATTCAAGTTAAATTGCTGTATTGGCATTTTGAGAAAAATTAGTGGGTTTTGAATCGCAGTTTGGGCACTCGGTCTCTAAAAGGTTCGCCATCACTGCACTAAGATGGAAAGGGTATCTAAGATAGTGTTAAAATTATTCCTTCACTTAATTTGTATCCCACTTTCCCCCCACTCCAGGGACATAAGGCAGTGTGTAACAAATTGAAGGAGTTGTAATTTAAACAAGCAATATTTCCCGGCTGTGCTACACCTGACACCTTGAGACCAGACTAACCAAACCTTGCTCGCACTCCTCTCTTTCTAAGCACGAAGTGGTTAGCTATGCTTCATTCTTCTTCAACCTGTTCTTCTTAGTTCCTGAGGCCTCTTCTGACTGATCCAACCACCTACATATATCCTGCCTGCCAGCAGGTGTATTAAAAGGGAGTGTCCCTTTTGTCTGGGCCTCTTCTGCAAAGCCGTACAAAACTTTGAAGAGGGAAATACTGTCAGCGGCAAAACGGCAAGCTCTGTCAACATAGCAATTAAGCTGTCAAGTTTTATTTTATGTGCACCTCTCCGTTCATGCTTGCACTAACTCTTCCACTGCCCTTTTTTGCGCATCTCATCCACAGAGGAGCTACATTTCTGGGAAATCTGACTCACCATGTTTAAACATTGAACTGCTTCAAGGGGGAGGGTAGAACCTCTGGTTTGTCATCGCTTTCCTGTCAGTTCTGGCACAATATGACACAAACCCACCCACGGCGCCAAGAATTGCTATTTTGTGCATGTGTATCTAGCTTATGTTTATGTTGCATCTATTTCATCCCAAATCTGGCTACTTCAGGCTGTGATATTCAGAACTATAAAATAGGGTGGGTGGGTTGTAATAGCAAAGTGGGCAGCTTTGTATCCAAACAGGAAACGGGATATGCTGCCAAGGGGCATACATTTGGAAGTTATGCTCAACTACATAAGAACATAAGATCAGGCCAACAGCCCATCTAGCCCAGCTTCCTGTATCTCACAGTGGCCCCACCAGATGTGTCTGGGAGCGCACGAGACTAGATCTCTGTCTCCTGATACCACTCCCCTGCATCTGGTCCTTGAGGAACCCCCGTTTTAAGCCTGGAGATGATACATCTCCCTCATGGTTTGTAACCTGTGATGGACTTTTCCTCCAGGAATCTGTCCAATCGCCTTTTCAAGGCATCCAGGCTAGATGCCATCACCACAGCCAGTGGCAGGGAGTTCCACCAAATAACAACGCACAGGGTGAAAAAAATATTTTCTTTTGTCTGCTCTTACTCTCCCAGCCCTCAATTTGAATGGATGTCCCCTAGTTCTGGTATTTTGTGAGAGGGAGAAGAGTGTCCCTCTATCCACTTTACTCATGCCCTGCATGAGTAACTACTCAGAGTTGTAAAGAAGAGGGCAGCCATGTGCATATTTTCCATGCTCTCTATTTATGTGTGATAAGAGATGGGGGATAGATTATGATTGTCAGAATACTCTCCCGCTATAAAAACCATGCAACCATCAAGTCAATTCTGAATTTCTGACTTATGGTGACCCTTTTCAAGGTTTTCCAGGTAGAGAATACTCAGAAAGAGTTTACCATTCCCTTCTTCTCATGACACCTTGGGACTCTACAGCTTGCTCAAGGCCACGCAGGTTGTTTATATGCGCAGGAGGCATGGTGGGGGATTGAGTTCCCAATCTCTGGCTCCACAACCAGATGCTCAAACCAGTTAGCTACCCAGCAAGTCTTCCTTCTATGCCTCCTGTTTCTTGTTGCCAATTCCTTGGGCTAAAACTCACAGTGGACCCAGTGGCAGAGGAATTCTGGGAACTAGTGTTTAAACAAAGGCAATGTCCAAAACTAGTTGACAGAGAAGGAGGAAAAGGAGTCCTGAAACTACTAATAGAATACAGCCTTTCACCTTCTTTATGAAGGGCAAGAAGAGGGAGAAAAACAAATCCACCCATCTTTTACAAGGTGGAAAGCTCTTATACAGTGGTACCTTGTATAAAGGAATTAATTCATTCCAAATGAAATTATGTTAAGCAAATTTTCCTTTATACATATAGGAATGCATTGTAAACAGAGTAATCTCATTTTATGTTGTACGGATTCGATCCATAGGCGATTATGTTAAGCAAATTTCTCCTATCTCCGGAATTTTATTATATAAGCAGCTTGCTTTATGGCTGCTGTTTGTGACAGTAGCTTGCTTTACAGATGCTGTATGTGACAATAGCTTGCTTTATGGCTGCTAAATTATTTAATTTTTTTCTTCTGCCAACCATAGATAACTGAATCAGTGGATAATGAGTGAGTGGATACTGGGCTCCTACTGTGTATCAAAAGGCAAAGAAAGGCATTAAAAACATGGATATGAAACAATTGCTTCAGTACCGTGAATGTAGAGAGGAAAAGATGAAGAGCTGGAGGCGAACATGAGCATAGGATGGTCCATGCCCACAGATATGTGTAACAACACCTTTGCTTTACAGATGCAGGAAGAGCAGAAGTGAGAGAACAGAGATGAGACACTCGGTCCTTTCTTCTGCTGCTGCTCTTCCATTCCAAGTTGCCGCCACCTCCTTGTCACATACTAGCCACTTTGCACCATCCTGAGTTCAGTGCACAGGTTTCCAAGAGGCACCCTCAAGCATCAAATGTGAACTGGCCATTTCAAAACAGTTAACAAACCTAACAACATTACATACGAGCTTTGAAGTTCAGTCGAGTTTTAATTAAGCAAACTACCTCTATGGAGATTTAAGATTAGCCAAAGGGGAACAATGTACATCTTTAGGCCACAGAATTAGTCTAGAAAATCTTGACTGTTTCCCCTGTATAATATCGAATGAAAGCCTTTGAAATTTGTGGTTTGGTTTTCAAATGAAGAATTGTAAATGCTGATGACGTCTGATTTGTGTTCACATGCAATACATATCAAATCTGGTATTGGAACAAGAGTTTGATTTTCGTCTTTTTGTATATGAATTACAAATTCTTGTTCTTCTCCTGCTAGAAGACTGACATGATTTTCCTAATTTGGCCCAATTTAGATTTATATCTGAAATCCTGTTGTATAGTTATACAAATGGCTCAAGTGTTGAAAGCTAGTTGCCATAAGATAAGAAATCTTGGTGGACAAAATCTGTTGTATACTGAGTTACATGACTCGACATGAATCACATAATGCCTACAGAGATTTCACAATTTACAGCATAAGAACATAAGAACATAAGAACATAAGAACATAAGAACATAAGATCAGGCCAAAGGCCCATCTAGTCCAGCTTCCTGAATCTCACAGTGGCCTATCACCAGATGTGTCTGGGAGCGCACGAGACTAGATATTAGAGATGGGCACGAATCAAAAAAATTGTATTTCGTTTGTCGTTTGTCATTTGGAGGGTCCATTTTGGTTCGTTTCTGTTTTTTGTGAATTTTTGAAAAAAAATCGTTTTCATTTTTGTTCGTTTGTTACCATTTCGTTACCATTTATTTCATTTTTTGTGATTTTTAAAGGATTTTAAGCAATTCACTCATAGTGCAGTAACGGAAACGAAATGCACGACAAAATTTCCGGTGTTTCTGTTTGTTTCGTTTCATTTCAGAGACAAAATTCGTTTGTCATTACGTAACAAAATGAAAAAACAAAAACGGAAATGAAAAATTGTTCGTTTCATGCCCATCTCTACTAGATATCTGTCTCCTGATACCACTCCCCTTACACATCTCCATCATGGTTTGTAACCTGTGATGGACTTTTCCTCCAGGAATCTGTCCAATCCCCTTTTGAAGGCATCCAGGCCAGATGCCATCACCACCTCCTGTGGCAGGGAGTTCCACAGACTAACAACACACTGGGTGAAAAAAAATATTTTCTTTTGTCTGTTCTTACTCTCCCAGCCCTCAATTTGAGTGTATGTCCCCTAGTTCTGGTATTTTGTGAGAGGGAGAAGAGCATCCCTCTATCCACTTAACTCATACCCTGCATTGTTTTGTACGTCTCAATCATACCCCCCCTCAGGCGCCTTTTTTCTAGACTAAAGAGCCCCAAATGTTTTAGCCTTTCCTCATTATGGCAATTCACCTCTGTCAGACCATTTGTGTAACTGCAAAACAGGATTTGAGCCACAGAATTATAAGAACTGTAGAGTTGGAAGGGGGTCCAAGGGGTGCAGAACCGACTGTTTTTTGGGGATGTGTAAATACCCTTCAATCTGATTTGCATCCAGTTATCTGCTGAACAAACCGAGTCTGAACAAACCCCCTGATTTGGAAGTAGACTGAACCCATTTGTTCTTGGTCCCGTCCCCCCCCCCAATATTTGTATGGATTTGTGTGTTTCCAGGACACGGGGGGAGGTGGGGAATCTAGCTTGACAGATCACTGGAGAAACATAGTTTCATTCATGGAGACTGCCTGTATTGGATTGAGTCATAGCAAAGAATCATGAAAAATCGATCAACTGAATGCAAAACATTTCTTCAGTGCTTTGATTTGAACTATCAAATTGCTAAGTGCCCATTTTGTACAATGAGAATCTGCAGGAATCAATGACATTGCTATAGAATCTTGGATATATTTCCTCACACACTCTCTCCCTCAGTGACAGACCACTTTCCACATGAGCATTCTGGGTGGCAGAATTGTTGTTGCAGTGGGCAGAAAACTTCTAATGGTGTTTACACAGCATAATTGGGTTTGACCATACTGTAGATTGTTGACCATAATGGTCTTTCCATAATGAACAACGCAGCAAAAATCAGATCTTTGCATAGACTGCTTTTGCATAAACTGATTTATGCAAAACATACAGGACACCAAAGGGGCCTCTCCACCCCAAATAATATTAAGTCACACTTATTCCCTGGGCAATGTCAGTCATCTTTCTACTCTGGACATAACCCCAAATAAGGATCTGATGAATGCAATAGGTTGCTATCCAACTACTGAATCAAGATGGATGAATTGGACATTTTAACTTTCTTCCATGTTTGAATTGTTTAACATCTAGTTTAACATTCTCTCCATCATACTCATGAAGACCTTTATGAATTTTAGTAAGCTGTTGTTGTTTTGTTTTATTAATGGCCTATAAAGGTATCACCTGTAGCATAGTTTTGCATTTGTTTTTTGGGAGGAACTACATAATATCTATTTTTCTATTATTTTTTCATTTATCTAGTATAGAGGCTACTTGGGGGTTATTCTGTTTTGGCATTTGGTGTATGGATATGATCCCTGTTGCAGTGATTTATTATATGGCAAGTTACTATCTCCTCTCAGCACACATACGAGGAGTTGCCGTTTCATCACTTCTTCACCAGCTCTGATTTATAAGGTATTTTAGTAATGTGGACTAAATTTGTGCTGGCTTTGGGTGATGACAGTTGCCAAAAAGGATAGGGAAGAGAATGAAAAGGAAATTTAGTTCCACTATCCCGTAACATATCTACAATCACTACAGTGCTTATACAGTGGACCCTCGTATAACAAACAATTTGTATAACATTAAATTCTGTACAACATAAAACATTCCGGAGATAGGGGAAATTTGCTTAACAGAATCGTCTATGGGGCGAATCCGTACAACATAAAAATGGTCGCAATTAGGGATTACTCAATTTTCAGTGCATTCCTATGGGAAATTTGTATAAAGGAAAATTTGCTTAACATAATTTCATTTGGAACAAATTAATTCCTTTATGCAAGGTGCCACTGTATATTCATATACATACGCTACTACAGATTTGATCACTTCTTAGAAGTACCCACAGAATCCACAACTATGAGAAAATTTGGGGCTTTCCCAGTAAAACCCACATAATTGGCCCAGGAAGAACACAGTAGATCTTTCAGAATGCAATGGCAGAGTTCCCACATACGTGCTCTGAAACAATTCTTCTCCTGCACAGCTGCTGAAATCATGTTTATATCCATTCCACCTCATTGAATTTGTGGCTTTTGGATCAAAAGAGCCATGAGGCTATAGAGCTAATGCCGTAAGTTACCCGATTCAGCTCTAATGTTATCCGTATTTTTCTCACCGTCCACACAACATCTGCCTTGTTGTGTTTATATGGTGAATGTAATGTGTGACTATATGTGTTTTTTGGGGGTGGCTGTGATTTATTCTTTATCTTGATGGATGAAATCTTGTTGGCATAGTCCCACATTCCTATGGTTGATGATGTCATCAGCCACAGCCTTCTACCTTTAAAATATTTATTCTTCCTCTCAGATTTCAAGCATCCCTTCACCCCCTGAAAGCCTTCAGTTGTCAGGGAGGAAGACTTTAATATCCAAACTTTAAATCCATTTTTTTTTACTGCTGGTCTTGTTGGTGAAACTGGCAGCAGTGGGTTTTGACGTAAAAGCTCCTCACCTCTCAGGACCCTCAAAGAGTGGGACAGGAAAACATCAATTAAATGTTAAAGGCTGAGAGTGATGGCTATATCCACTTTTGACACACAGACCTGCACTAGGGAAGATGTGTAGTGCTGTCATGAATCCTGTTGAAGATCAGTTCCATAATCAAAACTCCCAATGAAATGACTTCAGTAGAGTTTTTAGTAAGAGAGAGAGAGAGAGAGAGAGAGAGAGAGAGAGAGAGAGAGAGAGAGAGAGAGAGAGAGAGAGAGAGAGAGAGAGAGAGAGAGAGAGAGAGAGAGAGAGAAGCACCAGCAGGGAAGTGGATCTCTGACATAATACAGTGGTACCTTGTATAAAGGAATTCATTCGTTCCAAATGAAATTATGTTAAGCAAATTTTCCTTTATAGAAATTTCCCATAGGAATGCATTGAAAACTGAGTAATCCCATTTTTATGTTTTACCGATTCTCCCCATAGTCCATTATGTTAAGCAAATTTCCTCTATCTCTGGAATTTTTTATGTTGTACAGATTTTATATTATACAAACCATTTGTTTTGAGAGGGTCCATTGTACTCTAAATGGATTTCAAGATTTCCTGGGATGAATCAGTTTTTTTAGAGAAAGAACTTACTGAATGGAGGTTTGGATTCAAATCCTCTCGCGACCTTTGTGACTAAACAGAAGGAAGGCAAGGCAGGGTAGACTTTTCTCCTGTCTGAAGGAGTTCCAGTATCCATCAAGTTTGATCCAGAGAAAACATTAATGAGCATTTAGTGTATGACAAGAAAATGAATGGAAAGAATGATAGGAATCACAGGCCTGGTGCTTCAAGTTCAGTCGCTCCCTCAGGACCAAGTTTGAGGAGGGCATGAGTCAAGTCTCATAAGATACTGTCTGTAAGCTCCATGGAACTTGGAAATGTTGGTTATACTGCCTGGGTTCCCTTGGAGTTGGCATTAAAATAACCTCTCCTGTCTCTGGATCCTATTACATCTCATGGATGAAAGGCAGAGCACCTCAAATATTGTTTGACAGCTGGTTGTGTTTGCTGTTTTAATTTCTCACCACTGACCCTAGACAACTTGATCAATAATTCCAACACTGTTAGGACTTGATCACAGGTTTAGGTTGCCTCTTTGTCTCTTTCTCTCACATCCCCAATAAAAGAAAAGAAATAGAAAAAGAAAGCTTTGACTTGATGATACCCTACAACCAATTCGATTCCTCAAAGCTAATTGAGGATGAGGACTATACCCCACTCCAGACTGCTGACTGGGGTGGGGTACAGAGATCACATTACACCCCTATTAAAACAGCTCCACTGGCTGCCAATCAGCTATCAGGCACAATTCAAGGTGCTGACCTTGACCTACAAAGCACTGTATGACCTGGGTCCTAGCTACCTCAAAGATCGACTCTCACAGTATGAACTGACTCGGGTGTTAAGGTCATCAGGAGAGGCCTTTCTCTCCATCCCACCACCCTCAAAGGTAAGTCTCATGGGATCATGAAAGGGCCTTCTTGGCTGTGCCACCCAGACTCTGGAACTCTATCCCACTAGAGGCCAGGACTGCCTCATCTTTGCTGTCCTTCCAGAAACAGGCAAAGACCTTTCTCTTCAGGCAAGCTTTCCCTGAATTGTGGACTACCATTATTTATTTTTATTTATTTATTTATATAGCTTGTATGCCGCCCACTACCCAAAGGTCTTTTATATGAATCTATGGGTTCACATAAACTTTGTGTTTATAACCACTTAAAACCTTGTAGTTTTAATGTAATGTTGTCTATTAATGCTGTAAGATGTCCCTCGATTCCTTATTCTCAATACTTGAACATGTTGTATTGGACTGTATATTATCCCTCATTACTGTAAGCTGCTTTCCAAAGAGAAAGGTGGGGTAAAATACTCTAAAATAAGTAAATAAATAAACTTTTCAGAGTAAATTTCTAGGAACCACTTGCTTCACAGATCTCCCACAAAATGGTGCTTTGTGACACCTTGTGAGTTCACCTCTTCTGTCTGTTAAGTTATTCACACCCTTGATCAACATTAAGAAACTTCCTGAATTATTCGTTCAGTTCCACTTAAGCCTAGTAGTAGCTGGCATACCATCTGCCTGCATTCTTCGGAGACTGATATTGCTTTTATGGATGACAATGCCACTGTCTTCTGCTCTCTGCATCTCCACTCCAGCAAATAGCTGCTTCTCCATAGAATATACATTTCTGCTGGTCAACATGCGATTGGCAGTGACACCTGCATCCGCATGTCCCACCAATCCATTATATTCAGTCACTGACTATCTTGGCTTCAGTTGAGCAATGCCTTTTGACTAGTTCCCAGGCTTTCCTAGTTGTGAAATGGTCTTCCTGCTTGTATCCTATTGGCACTGCCACATCTACAGTAGCTTGCTAAAGATTAGTCAATAAAGGCTGGTATCCAAGGTGCCAGATGCGCATGGATTCTCAACTAGAAATGAAATACTAAAATAAGTTAAAGAATCGACAAGGCTATTGTTTAACATAGGCAGTAGGCACCCAAAATCCATCACCCGAGGCAGCTGCCTCATATACTGTCATTGGAAAGTCAGCTTCATGTTGTCTGCTGCCTGTTTGCTACCAACAGACAACTTCAATTGATAATAATCACACTTAATACCTTCTATACTATGATAAATACCACACCTCAGAAACTAAAGTCAGATAAAAGCCACCAGCCCTACCCAGCCTTGGGTGTGTTGTTAATGTGCTATCTAGTCACTGCTGGCCTATGGTGACCATAGGAATCAATTTTATTTTATTTAGAATGCACTCTTTCTGGTGGTCCATGGTATCCGTAAAGCTCTCCTCCAACACATTTTAAACTACTCTCTTATTTCCTGTCAATTTCCTTCCTTATCCAGCTTTCACTTTTGTACACAGCAACTAGAAACATCAAGGTATAGATGACCTTGACTTGATCTCCTGATACAGAAACACATCCTTATTCTTCAAGATCCTTTCTTCATTGCTGCCCTTCCAAGTTCTCACACGTATTATATTTGGCTACAGTCTCTGTTTAGACGGCTGATTGAACTAAAGTCAAGAGAATCTTTAACAACCATTTCAGGTTCTCTGTTGCTAATATTAGGATTATGTAAATCTGCAGTAGTCATGAATTTCCATCTTCTTCATGTTCAACTGTATTCTTTCTTTTGCACATACTTCTTTCACCTTCCTCCGTGCTGATTTCAGTAAGGCCATGTTATCTAGATACAGTTATACCTTGATGTAAGTGTAACTTGGTTTAAGAGTATTTTGCAAGACAAGCAAACATTTCTTCTAAATTTTGCCTTGATCAACTAGCAATGTCTTGATACACAAGCAATGGAACAGGTCACATGATCACAACTGAGCTTATGGTGACTCACTATCCCTCTCCCTCCCCCACTGGATTGCTGGTGATTGTCTGGAACTTTCTCTCTCAGGCAGCCTCCAAAGCAGAGGGGGGAGAGAGGAATAGAGGTCTCCCTTGCACCAGCCAGGAACATTTTCAAAGGGGAGCGCAGGTTAGGGTTTTATTTTTCTTTATATTTTTCTTTAATTTCAACATTCTTTCTTATTTTTTCAAACCATTTCGAGTCATGGGGCAGCTGGTCAAGTGTATATAGGACTACAAATTTCACTTTATTATTGTCACATTAAAAACACAGAGCAAAATCCAGTTGTTAATCCCAAGCAGAGCAGATTCCACAGCCAGGTACCTAAACCATGGTGTGGACATGGACGCCTAGCCAACTTTATTGTGCATTTGGGCATTTTGTGTGTACAGTATGTAGTCTATGGGACCCCAAAATGAATCATCTGAGTTTCCATGATTCCTCATGGGGAAATTTGCTTTGATATAAGAGTGTTTTGGTTTACAAGCATGTTTCCAGAACGAATTATGCTCATAAACCAAGGTATTACTGTATCTTAAATTATTGCTGGTTTTTTCCATTTGTCCTCCAACCTGAATCTAATCTAGGTTACAGGTGCTGAATGAAGAAGAGGACAGGCTTTCTGTATTGTTGGTAGTTGGGCAGAACAGAACATTCCAGCAGAAGCAGCTCATTCTTTCACACATGGCATGCTAGAAATGGTGTATTAGTTCTGCTTTCTCACACATTCACACACCCTGTTCTCCATCTAATCTATAAATAAATTTGCAAATGTTGTCTCCCTTCCCAGTTATTCACACAGCCCACAGATGCTACTGACTCCTACGTAGGCTGTCAACTGATAGGAAGGCTCCTTAGAGGACTAAGTATTTGCCAATCATGGGGCAGGAGCCAACTGTAAAACATGCATTTTCTTCGTTGCTGCCCCTTGTCTGTGTTCAAGAGAAACCAACTATACATTGCCCAGTGCCCATGGACCAGTTCCAGTTTGGAGATCAGCAATACTTTTGTATTGTTTGAGACCAGTATGCACATGAATGCCAGGAGTTTTGCTCTACAGTTGGCCTCTCATTCTCTACTTGCTCTGTGACGCTTGTTATTAGCGGCAGGCCCAGCTCAAGGCTGTTTTATGTGTGCCAAGGGTGGACTTGGAAACAACAAATACTCAAGGCTTGCAAGACAAGTTCTTCCGGTGGCTTGTGGGAATGCATTTGGGCTTTTCCCTGTTCCGCTTCCTCATACTGTTTTCCTGAACCCCTGCAATCTCCATGATACAGGCACTAATCTTCACATTCAGTGTTACTCTTTTGCCTGTAGAGGTTTTGATGATGGCTGCTGGAGACTGCTTTAGTAAAACAGCTTTAAAAAGGAGTAATAGTTTTGAGGGAAGTAGCCTTGTTATTCTGTCTCAACAGAACTAACATAAGAACATAAGAATAGCCCTGCTGGATCAGGCCAAAGGGTCATCTTGTCCAGCTTCCTGTATCTCATGGTGGCCCCACCAAATGTGTCTGGGAGCACATGAGACTAGATATCTGTCTCCTGATACCACTCCCCTGCATCTGGCCCTTGAAGTACCCTGGTTTTAAGCCTGGAGATTACACATCTCCATCATGGTTTGTAACCTGTGATGGATATTTCCTCCAGAAATCTGTCCAAACCCCTTTTGAAGGCATCCACGCCAGATACCATCACCATCTCCTGTGGCAGGGAGTTCCACAGACTAACAACACACTGGGGTAAAAATATATTTTCTTTTGTTTGTTCTCACTCTCCCAACCCTCAGTTTGAGTGGATGTCCCCTAGTTCTGGTATTTTGTGAGAGGGAGAAGAGTGTCCCTGTATCCACTTTACTCATACCCTGCATTATTTTGTATGTCTCAATCATATCCCCTTAACTAACTAACTAACTAACTAACTAACTAACTAACTAACTAACTAACTAACTAGTCTTGTGGCACCTTTCAGTGTAATAGATTTGTTTTAACAAAAGTTTTCATGAATTATTATTTGCTGGTCTGAAAAACATTGCTATACTCTTTCTGCTTTGAAGAAATCCAGCTCCCTTGTCCATGCTTCTTTCTTTCTTTCTTTCTTTCTTTCTTTTCTTTCTTTCTTTCTTTCTTTCTTTCTTTCTTCTTTTTCTTTCTTAATTAATTAATTAATTAATTAATTAATTAATTAATTAATTAATTAATTAATTAAGAAGCAAAAAACTATTTGTCTCTCAGAGTGCAGTAAAACAAACAAACAAACAAAAAACAAACTCTAAAAAACAAATAAATAAATAAATAAATAAATAAATAAAATAAATAAATAAAATAAACTGCTTCCAATTCCATAGATAATGACAGTACTTTCAAGTTTCAATTATGTTTTCCTAAGCCCTGAACATGCCTTAAAAGTCGGACGATATTATTTTTTGCATGTAACCTGGTGTTACTTGTCCTGCCTAAATAATTTAGGTCTTATTTGCTACACTATGTAATTACTAGTTAAATGGCCATTATCCAAAAGGTAACTAGTCAGTTCAAACCCCTGCATAACTTTCAATGCAATTTCCTACTTTTTTCCAGAGGTTGAGAAATGTCCTTTTTTGGATCTAAGAACTCTTCAACCACCATGAACAGTGAGGATCCTAGAAGGACATTTTAGCAGGCTTTGAAATTTCCTGTCCATAATGTTAATCAGGTATCAACACAAATATTTCCACCTCTTTCCAAGATTGTCAAAAAGGAAGTTATACCTATAGTGCCATTTCTGAAGGAGGAGAGCACCTCTCATAAAGGTAAAATCTTATGCGCCCCTGGATGCATCTCTCCCTCCATAATTTTATTAGAAATAAATGTCTAGCTTGAAATAGTCTAACTAAAAAAACCTTATGTAATCTCATACAAAGTGTTTATTTTTGTATTCAGTGGTTTTGATATTATTTCCATACACCCATGGAGTCTATATTACAAAGGAACTTAGCACTAAAGACAAATAAAGGAAAAGTAATATGTGCATTTGTGCCATATGCTGCATGCTAAAAAAATTCCCACAGGTCAATTTTTAAATTTGTTTTCCAAATAAAAGAATATGCTAAATTAAAGAAAAAATCATTTCCTCTTCTGAAATGTTGATGCACTTCACAGGGAAACAAGCCTTGCTGACTGAAATCCTGTTGCACAGATCCTCATGTGCGATTTGTGATAAAGTCATCACCAGCAAATAGCCTTTGATTGTAGTTTTTCTTTAGGGATTTTCAAATGCACACAAACTTGCCACATTGTGTACAAGTTCCATGTACCTTGATGTCATCATTCAGCTGCCATTTGCCTTTAATCAGCTGCAATCTGGCACTGAGGACGACCTCATTTCTGTTGCGCATTCAAGAGCTAAACATTAATGGCTTGGGACCTTGACCTTATCAGAATGTCTTTCGCAGAAATCAACTAAGGCCCTTTGTACATGACCCCTAAACCCCGCCAAAAATGGCTCCCAGCTCCGGAGCTTAAAATTGTTTTCCCACCAGCTCCGGAGTTTACAGATAATTAAGTGCGACCACGCCCACCTAAGCGTGTCCCAGCGCACTTTTCAGGTACCTGCTCTCTGGAGGTGAAAATTCCTGATGCGGATATAACATAGTGACTGCCCGGCTCTCCTTGCTTCTGTTTGTTCTTTCTTTGCCCCCGCCCCTTTAAGAGATCTGAATGCAGTGCTGGGACGGCAGAATGGAGGTGAGTGGCATTCTTTTCTTCCTTTTTTTTCTCCCTCCCCTCACGCAGCCAGGAGCCAGGAGTGCGGAGGGGGTGGGAACGCAGGAACAGCAACAAACCCCTAAGATCTCTGGTACGAATTTAAGTGGCCAGCGGATCTTAGGGGTCGTGTGAAAAGGCCCTAACTATTTTACCTGCTCATCTCAATTCAGGGTGCTCAAACAAGGGAGCCCCAAAAGTTGGCTACAAGCAGTTGGGCCTTTTGAGTGGTGGCTGCCAGTCTCTGGAGCAAGTGATCCACTGAGATAGATCAGGCTCCTTCCCTCCTTGTATTCAGAAGATGGTTAAAAATGGAAGCAAAACAAGCAGAGGAGCCACGTAGCCATCACACAAAAACCAAATAAAAAGTAGAACAGGTGATACCTTTAGGCTAGTAGAAAAATAACAAAAAAGTTAGTAATATTTCAAGGGCAAAAATCCTCTTCTTCTGAGCTGTACCAACAGGTTAAAACATGGCAAAAGATGGAGTTGCCGGGAGTTATTTATTAGTGTAAAGTCCTTGGCAAGATGGAAAATATGCCAGGTAGTTTCTTAATTTCTTCTTTCCCATTTTCCTCCCTGTTCTCTTGCCTTTATACCTTCCTCTCCTTATTTGCTGTCATTCATTCTTTATTATATGGTTACAGAGCCGAATTAAAACCACACAACAATAAGAATAAGGTTAAAAAATGAGGATTAAAGCATGATCATATTTAGAAAATGTAGACAAATTGATCAGGCCTTTTTAGGAGGTCTTCCAACTGAGAATGAGAATGTAGCTAGTGGAAGGCCACTCTCATGGCATTTGGACTAAGTATTTGTTGGCATAGGAACATAAGAACATAGGAAGAGTCATGCTGGATCAGGCCAAAGGCCCATCTAGTCCAGCTTCCTGTATCTCACAGTATCCCCACCAAATGCCTCTGGGAGCACACAAGACTAGATATCTGTCTCCTGATACCACTCCTCTGCATCTGGCCCATGAAGTACCCTGGTTTTAAGCCTGGAGATTACACATCTCTATCATGGTTTGTAACCTGGGATAGACTTTTCCTCCAGGAATCTGTCCAATCCCCTTTTGAAGGCATCCAGGCCAGATGCCATCACCACATCCTGTGGTGTATATAAACCAAACAGTTACAGAGTCTGTATCTCATTGATTGTCTCTACTTTCACAGTCACTTGGGCTACAAGAGGCCATGTGCTCTGGGGCCAGGAGGAGTATGTCAAACGGCGCATCACTCTTTCCTCTAGCCTCACTGGAATCTTTCTAGACCAATCCAATCAGCACCCAAAACAACCGGTCTGGACAGGCTCTTAGTCTGGTGCCTCCATGTGAAACAGTCTGCCTTGGGTGACCCTGCTAGGAATCCAGACTTGTAATGGAGTCTGGACTCCTGACAGCATCGTTCTTGGCTTCTTAATTAAACCACTTGCCATGTTAGGCTATTGATCAAAAAGAGAAAATATATCTTTTACCGCACTTTAATATGAGAACTTATCCTCTCTTTTTCTTTTAATACATTTTTGTCAGTCATTCTTCGGAGGGGGAGAAGGTGAGAAATAAATAAATAAATAAATAAATAAATAAATAAATAAATAAATAAATAAATATAAAAAGACCAGAAAACTGATGAATGCATATGGAGAACAACAGCATCTGGAACTCCAGTGAAACTCTATGAGGGTGACTAGATGATACCTTTATAGGCCACTAATAAATGAGAGAGGTAAGTTGATTGGACAATAAAGACCTTGTCTGAAGACACCCCACAAGTAACTGATATAAACAAACATGACTGAGCGGTGAAGACATAAAACTGCGAGGTATGAGGAAAGCAGCCCAAATCAAGTTGCTTGAAAGATTATTGGATTCAAACTCACTTGAAAATATGTGATGTGACAAGACAAGGGTTGCCAGATTTGAGGGCGCCATCTGGAGTCCCAAGGAGTCACTGTTCCCAGGTCTCAAGGTAACCTCCCAGACATGGCAGGTAAATAAATAAATAAATAAATAAATAAATAAATAAATAAATAAAATAAAAATAAAATAAAATAAAATCTGAGCAGCAATGGAATGAAATTGAATTCTTGAGTAAGCTCTGATGCCACCTGGGAATGAAAGATGAATGTCCAGGCAAGCTTACCAAATTGGCATGAGGATGCTTGTGGTGCACCCAGTGTCAAAGGAAGCAAGGACAGGGTGCAGATTGGTAATGCACCATTGCTTACAGGAACTCAGAACCTCCATGTTATTTGGATCAAAATTGGGAGTGGAACATGAGTGGTATGATGGCAAACTTTGCTGCAAATTCACTGGTAGTAACTTAGTAAGCTTTTGGCAAGATCCTCAGCAATGTGTAGTATGACATATCTGGAGGTTACCAGTTTATTGGAAGACGGTTGTGGACCTTAGGAAGGTTGTGTAGCTTTAGCAGCAGTCTTACCAATTCTTGTAAGGGAGTCAGGTTGTATATTGTTGTAATGTATCCTTTTGAATGAGCAATAAAGTCTCCTTATATTTACTACTTAATGGGGTAACACAGCTCCTGCATTTTTTGAATATCCAAGGGGTCACGGATACTTGGAAGGATTCTGGTGCACATGTGTTCATGCAAACTGGAAATAAGAAAAACTAACCCATTTTCCTGCCACAATAGTTTTCCACAGGCAAGACTGTACAGCTTTTAAAATATATTTTGGCAAAGAGAGATAGAGAGAGAGAACTTTTATGATACAATTCTCAGAAAGAGTGGAGGACTGTATAGTTTCTGCCTGCCCGTCTGTCTGACCAGTCTGTCTGTCCCTCATTTTGCCGAGCTGTAACATTTAAGTACAGTTGTATTAGACAGCTCCCTAGTGGTGAGAGACCCAAAGTGTTGGCTCTTCTGGCTTGGGTTTTGTTGGTCCTAGTCAAATTCCAAAGCAGGTATGCGTGCGACATGTGGCATTATTATCCTTCCCCCAAACAACAACTCCTTAAATTCACTGTGTTTTCTCTTGAGATTAAGCATAGGGTGTTTCTACCCTGTTGATTCTCAGGAGATTATATGAGCTTACCCTGATTTATAATTAGCAATATAAATAATTAGGCAAGAGTACATGCCAGGGAAATTGCACTGTTGGGCTTTTAATAACATGCCTTGGGTTATTGTGAAATGCAGCCTTAAAATAATAAGCTAAAAATGAAGTGAAAAGATCAGTGATGTAATGCCCAATATTGCTGTAATGCTTTGATGCCCTGAAATGTGATTACGGGGAGACATATTTCTGTAGCACTCAGAATAGACGTTTGTCTCTAACCATTGGTTTTGTTGTGTTGTTTTCCTTTTCTAGTCACTGGGGAAAAGGGAAGAAAACTGGCTGATGAAAAAGTATCTCCTACCCAGTAACACATAAGCACTGGTGGGTATAGTGGCAACTAATGCAGCAGCTGACCCCAGTCAGACAAAAAAGTTTTCTCCATTTATTATGGATTGCTGTATTAACTGGTTGGCTGGGTTTCACCCAGGCTCTAGCTGGTGCCACACATTTCCCATAATCTTCCAATAATCTGCAGCAAAGGTATTTACTGTGGATTAGCTCCAAGCAGGCATGAACCTGCATGCAACACATGTACTTTTTTAAAGAACAAATTTAATATTGGTTGGTTGGTTGGTTGGTTGGTTGGTTGGTTGGTTGGTTGGTTGGTTGGTTGGTTGGTTGGTTGGTTGGAGCAAAGTTTAACAGCAAATGGATGGCTCTGAGGTTCTGGGATAATATTTTCTAAGCTCTAAAAACCCATTTTTGTCAGAGGAGAAGCAAGCAGAAGGAGAGAGAGAGAGAGAGAGAGACAGAGACAGAGAGAGAGAGACTAAGGGAGAAGATCTACCCATGGAAGTTCAGTGACATGAGATGCTGTACATTCAGACTTAATCACTGGACACCTTGTAGCATTTGGCCAGTTCAGACTGTGATGATGACCTGATCAGCAAATGAATGGTAGAAGGTTTACTCGCCATTCATCCCTTCCCATGGCCTGTAGCCAAATGTTCAGATGCAGAAGAAAGGTAGGTTTTAAGATGATTGGTCCAGCCTGATACTCTTCCTTCCCTTCTGGGACACAGACGTTCTACTGATATCACCAATCTATGCATGGGGTGGTGTGTGGCAAGCAGAGTTGCATTCAACTCCTTCCCTCTATATAAACAATTTTTCTCCTTCCCTCTGTATACACAAGTTTTCTCTGACAAAGTGACCAAGACAGGACTAGTCAGGGATACTTTGCTGTCAACATCTCTCTCTCACTCACTCACTCTCTCTCACACACACACACACACCTGCTTCTGTCTAATGTTATTAGGGCAGGTCCTGGACCAAAGCCAGGACTCCCTCTCTTTCAGGTGAGCGCACGAGCACACCTTCTCAGAGTTCCTATTGATCAAAGTTCCTAGTTACATAACCTGGGTGGCTTTTGTAGCACAAACAGCCCTTCAAGAAGCAGTGGTTGACACAGAATTATACTACCACGTTGTATACCTGGAGCAGCTCCAGGATTAAGGGGAACAAAGGTTGATAGCCAGCCAGTGTGGAGTAGTAGTGAGAATACTGGACAGGGTCTTAGAAGGTGTTAGCTCAAGCCCCAACTCAGGCGTGACATGGAGAGAATGGCCTTTGGCTAATCAGTCTCTCAGTCTGATCTATAAGAGAGATCAGATAGAAATGCAACTAAATACAGTAGTGTCTAAAATAAAACAGTGAAATGCAACAAAATAGTAACAACATCACACCAGCAAAAGTGGCAGAAACAACATGGGGTCATTAACTTTCATCTGCCTCGGGTTTACAGGGTGATTACCTGGGATGGCAGATCCAGTTAGCTGGAAAATTCATTTCAACATCCTATGAGGTCCTAGAAAGGCACAGTTACATTGGGGTGATTGTGAGGAATTTAACTGGCAGACTAGTGACCAACTATCCAGTGCCCAGTGGAGACCAATATTCTGTCAAGGAAGATCCAAGGAAGGTGTTAGTGCTGGATCATTCCAGGGCTCCGACTGATGCCAAGATATGCCATAGGCTAACATTACAGCTGGGAGATAGTCCAAACCCAAGAGTTACTTATGTCTTCCTGAATGGCCATGGGGGTGTTGCCCCCTTCTCACATGATGAGATCACTCTGGGACATTCAGAGGAGATGAGCATTGCCACAGTACATAACAAACACTGGTTCCGTCATCCTAAATAAGAACTTTCTAAGGAGGCAAGAGAGAAGCATCACAGATTGTGATCAGCATCCAAGAAATAGTGTTGTGCACTTTGCAGCCTAAAGGGAGAAATAAGATGGTGATCCCACCCCTCACTATTCCCAGTTTCAAAACAACAGAGAACCTTTGTTTTTGTTTTTATCTGAGATCTAAAACATAGCTTGAATTCATACAAATCATATTGTGGGAAGGTGGTCTATCTTTTACAAATAAGAGCACAGCAAAATTCTGGTGCTTTCTGCTGCTTTGAATTTCCTAGATCACTTGGAAATCCATATCAGTAAAGCAAAAAGATCATTATATGCCACCTCATAATGCTTAAAGCACTCTCTGGGTGAGTTACATTTAAAATATTCAGGCTACACATTGCCACCCAACCAAGCTGGGTACTCAAATTACTGACCTCTGAAGGATGGAAGGCTGAATGAAGCTTGGACAGGCTACCTGGGATTGAACCCAGGTCATGAGCAGAGCTTTGACTGCAATGCTGCAGGTTACCCCCTCTCCCACAAAGTTCCTGCAATGAGTACTGAGGAAATAGGTAGCAGAAAGCCTGACATTACTTATACAGGCAGTGCCTGCCAAATGTGTTGGAGGACTTGCAGCCTGAGAATGGTGAAACTCATAGTTCAACAATCCTGAATGGCCTCTATCAACAAACACTGCTTAAAAGAATTAGTAGCCAGTCCTCAATCAAGCTGGGGGTGGGGGGAGCAAAATAGAGGGAAGCAGCTGGATCCTTGACTCCATTGAGTGGATCCAGTGGCCAGTGGCCATGACAAACCAAGGCCACCATGTTCTTTTGAGAATGACATTTTATCTTTGACTTGGCTTTAAGTCAAGGGGCTCCAACATCACATTTTGTCCATGGTTAATTATTCACGTTGAGCCAACAAGGCAACATCACTGGGAACACGTCACTCCAAATCTTATCAGAATTTATTCTGAAGCATACTAAGCTTTCTTCGGGGACAAGGAGGTCAAGCGTTGGCCTTAGTTGGATTGGACAACTTATTCTCTGAAAGGGTGGCCTTCCTCATTTGGAAGTAAGGAATACAAGGATGTGTCTGTATGCTCTCACATGCCCATTTTTGTTGTTGAACATACCAGCCCAGCATTTGGCTCAACGTCCCTGTTGCAGTGTGCATCTCCTTATTTGGATCTATTCCAAACTCAAAGCAGTCCTGCAACATTTCTGAAATTTATCCTTTTGAAGAATAAAGGCACAGGTGTTATTTTAATATATATTTTTTCAAATATAGTATGTTCATCTCATTCACTCCTACAGCAACTGTTCTGCTCTTAACATGCTTCTGTGCTATGGAGTGATGCTGCATATCAGCTCTGTGGAGTAAGAGGAGAAATAATAGGAAAATTTTTATTGCTCTCAAACTCTGCTTTGCAGGCCATTACTTCACGTCCCTTTCATCGTGGTTCTTGGTTCCGCTTGGTACCGGTATGAAGTAATCTTACCACATGTCCACTGCGTGACGACGGGAGTTTGTCCCAACCACGCCCCCTGAATTGTGATTTAAGCGGGATGAGCGATTCCCCTCCCTGGCCTCAGGAATCTGCTCGTCTCGCTTCTCATTCCAAGATGAGAGCCCGTAAAGTAAGCCTCATCACGGAATGAGTGCCAATTGGAGCTCGTTGCCATCTAGTGGCAGGAGTGCGAAGTGACATTTGCCAGTAAATTTCCTATGGAGTTAGCAATGCAGTGCTGAGATTTTAAAAGACAAATGCCTCGAAGTTTGCTCTTTAACGCATTGAAGGCAAGGCTTAGGAGAATTGAAACATCGAAAAACGGAAGGTCGGACCGAAAAAAAAAGAGAACGAAGGCATAGAATTTCACATCTCTTCACGGAACGACGACGTGTGGTAACAGTCATCCCAGTATCATCAATCATGCCCATGGGTACACGGGAACAGGGACAGAAGCAGAAGAAGACCATGTGACCATGACCGACGTCAACACACAACGAACTTCCTCCTGGAATGAGAATGGACGTGAAGTAACCGTCCTAGAGACATTTGATCTCTTAAAATTGGAAACACAATGATGGAGAATTCCAGGCAAAATCAAAGAAAAACAAAACAAAACAAAAGACACAAAATATGTGGCACCTTATATATATATAGTATGAAGAAGTGGATGTGTAGTCCACGAAATGTTACATCGAAATATGTCTTTAAGGTGCCACATGTTTTGTGTCTTTTGTTTTGTTTTGTTTTTCTTTGATTTTGCCTAGAATTCTTGAAAAGACTAACATGGCTACCCTCTCTAAAACAATGAAGGAGAAGTCTCTTCTAAAAAGGCCCTTATTTTTTTCTTATTCTACACATCTTCTGAAAGGTTCATACAAGAACAGCACAAAGGAAGAATTTAGACATGGCAAATATTTACAAGTGTCCTGAATATTCAATATTCAGAAAGCCAAAAAATAGTCTGCATTAGTACATCGATAAATTTAAAGACTTGGGGAAAGGGTTCTTTGTTTATAAGCTCCCAGAACACCCAACCAGTATGGCTTCTCTGTGACTAGTAGTCCAAAGAAATAGCTTTTCCTATATTTGAGGAAAGAAAAGTTGGGATATAACTGTACTTAACTATCATGGGGCAGCTGGTCAAGTGTGTATAGGGCTACAAATTGCACTTTATTATTGTCAGATTAAAAACACAGAGTAAAATCCAGTTGTTAGTCCCAAGCAGAGCAGATTCCACAGCCAGGCATCTAAACCATGGTGTGAATATGGACTTCTAGCTAATTTCTTTTGTGAGTTTAGGCATTTAGTATGTACATTTCCTATGTCTCTCATCTCTAGTGGTCAAAATGAACATTATAGAGAGGCTGTTACTAGAATTCTGTACTGTAAACATTCTCCCAGCAAGCTTTTCCACATACCTTGCAACTTGCACATTAGATTGCTTTGCTTTGTGACTGGTCCCTAGTAGGTAAGTCCAGGCAGTGCTGGCAAGCGTAATAGCTCAGTCCCAAAGGACTAACAGATGTCAGTATCTTAGGACACGTTATGTGGTCCTTAGAACACACAGAGGAATTATCCTCACCATGGGAAGTCCATTAGCCGAGCCGAATGCATCCTAACCAATAGAACCGTGCAGCAGTTAATCCAACATCCCATTCTTTATTCATGGCAAGCCGCCAACATTCTTGCAATGGCCAATGAGCCTTCCCCTGCAAAGCCAGGCCCCCCACTTGAGAAGGAAAGATTCCAGCCATGAGAGCTTGGTTCAAAGCTATCATTAGCCAGTGTGCGACTCAGCAGAAAACGGGCACCACTCCGAGCCTGTGGGAGGGCTCTTTTCTGAGCTGCTTGCTAGGAATATTTACCATTGAGCAGCAGCAATGAAGAGCCAAGAGAAGAGGGAAGGGAGGAGAAACAATTGCCAGGAATCCAAAACAGAGCAAATCTTCCTCCCTGCCTCCCTGCCTCTCTATCTCTCTTGCTTAAAGAAAAGGCAGGTGAGGTGACTTCCAAAGCTGCACGCGTGAAGATGGAGCCAAGACAACAGCCGTGGTCTTTCCATGACCTTTTGGGAACTTAATTCTTCCCATGTTAGGATCCTCACATTTCTGCAGACTTTTGTTTGGATGTGTCATCATGTGCTCTCTGACTAGCCTTCAGGTCTCTCCAGTCCTCCTTTGGTCTTATTCAGCTCACCTCCCTCTCTTTCAACCAGAAGCAGCCACCAGCTTCTCAGAAATCTTCCCCAAGAGAACATTGTGTGAAGTCACGGAAGAGTGCTGGCACCGAACTTTTAGAAAGCTCTGAATGAATGCGTGGCTCAGGCATGAGTCAGGATTATTTACAGAGCTGTGTTCTTAAAATGAGAGGGGCAGAGCGTTAAGAGTCACATCTCAGGACAGGAAAGCCCTTTCCCAGGTCTTCCTAAAGGGACAAGAGAAGGAACACGGGGTTCAGCTAGACAGGGGAATTTGTTCCAGGATGCATTTAAAAGGCTCTTATCGTTGATGTGATCCTTGTGGCACAGCAGATGAACTGCTGTACTGCAGCCAAAACTGTGTTCATAACCCGGGGTTCAATTCCTGGTAGTGGGGTCAAGGTTCACTGAGGCTTTCATCCTTTTAAGGTTGGCAAAATGGCCACCTAGCTTTCTAGCGGGGCAATGTATAGCTTGTGTAATTCTGTAAACCACCCAGTGAGTCTTAAGTGTTATGAGGCAGTATACTGTATCTGCATCATGCTTTCTTTGCATATTATTTTATCTCACACTTGAGTGATCCTTCCATGCACACAGGGGACATTTCCTCTCCTTTTAGAAGAATCCAGACAACACTTCAGATCACTTAAATCCTCCCTCACCATTTTTTCAGTTGGCTCCTCACCCTTTTCCCCATTTTATAGTGGCTGAATATGGGGACATACGTGACAATCACCTACCAAACCTTAGTTTTCTTACTTTAAAACTGCCACAAGGGGCTGCTAATTTGATCAGAAAAGGAGTGCTGGATAGAGATGGGCACGAACCAAAAATATGGTGATTCATTTCAGTTTGGTTTGTTTAGAAAAAAAATCATTTTGTAATTTGTTTAGTTCGGGTTCAGGTTCATATTCTTTTTTTTCTTTTTTCTATTGAACCCCACTGGTTGGGGGGGGGGGTATTTTTTTTAAAAAAATCCTGCCGGCCCATGGACCGTATCGGGTTATTTTTATTTTTATTTTTATTTTTATTTACTTTTGCCAGCCCGCAGGCCAGTTCGGCGACCCGCGGTCAGGTCCAGTGCTTGCGGGCTGGTACCAGGGCCTGCACACCTGATCGCATTTTTTTAAATTTATTTTTATTTTATTTTATTTTATTTTTGTGCTGACCACGTGGCCCACCTACCAGCTGTAGCACTGGCCGGACTTTTGTTTGTTTGTTTGTTTGTTTGTTGTTGCCAGCCCGCAGGCCAGTTTGGCGACCTGCAAGTACTCGTGGGCTGGTACGTTTGTTGTTGTTGTTGTTTTTAAAAGTTTTGCCAGCCTCTGGGCCGGATCGGAGTATTTTTAAATTATTTTAATTTTAATTTTAATTTTATTTTATTTTATTTTTTTATTTTTGTGCTGACCACATGGCCCGCCTATCAGCTGTAGCATGGGCTGGTCAGCTTTTTTTTTTCTGGAACTCAGCGAGGAGGACCAGACCAGACCACCACCAGTCCAGGTAGGAGACACCTGCAGTACGAAAAATTTCCATTTAGTTTTGTTTCATTTTTCTTACAGGGGGCAATTCGTTATTCATTTTGTTAGATAATTGTCTGTTAGATAACAAAATGAATAACATATAACAAAACGAACCAAAAGTTCATTCCGTGCCCATCTCTAGTGCTGGATATAAACAAATAACTATTTTGTATATGAATAGGCAGGTTATTACTGCTGTCATTCAAACCTTCCCATGACTCACGGCTATGCAGATTTATAGTCCACAAAAGTTTAGACCACAACAAATCCCATGATTTGCAAAATGTCATAAAGATTGCTATTGTAGCTGGCTGTCGATGTTGCAACAAGGTTACTATAATGAAATTATGCAAAGCTGTTAGGGATAGTTTAATTCATTGCTGATATGAATTTACTGAAATCCACAAGTTTCTTCATTTAAAAGAGTGTGAGGCTAGTTTTTCTTGGTTTTGTAACTGAGACTGAGAGCAAAATAAATCTAACAAATTCATCTAATCAAGTCCAAGGGTTGTATGTGCCCAGTTTTTAACAATCTTGGTTTGACTTCTTTATCTCCAACAATAGATTAAATATGAATCCAACCCCTCTTTGCTCTTCATTATCATTTGCATTTATCCAATGAGTACGGGAGAAATATTCATTTCCAATTCCCCAGTTGTGAGCACAATTTTGATTGCAGTACCACAGTTTAACCACTGTGCCATGAGGCTCTGGAAACCCCTCCTTTTGGAAATACTTGGACCCAATCTTTGCCCAGGTCAGTATTTGTGTGTTTCCAAGTAGCCACAAAAAATCCACTCTGCAAAAGGACTTCTGGCGAAGGCAGCAGTCATCTGCAGAACTGGGTGCTCTCCATTACTTCTCCTTTTCTTTTCCTAGCAGCTGCAATGAGCAGAGCAGTTTCCTCAGCCAGCCACAAGGAAGAGAGTCAATGGTGGATCTTAAGAAGGCAATTGGCTCACACATTTCAGTGCTCTTTTAAAAGGGCAATGTGCACCATCCACATTTCCTTGATATTGTCTGCAGTCTCATATAATCCTCTCCCTTTCTCCGTCCTCTTGTTTCCTGTCCATCAGTGCAACAAATTTTTTTATTCAAGAAAAAAGTAGCTTACTTCCAGTGAAGAAGAAAAACAAAAGAAACTTCCTGGTCTTATTGCTATCGGTTGCACCCTCTCTTTACCAGACTTTTCCTCCTTCTTTTCTTCCATGGGTCTAAAATAAGTGATGCTGCAGCTCCCTCCTGCTGTAGCTCTGTGGCAGTTAAAACACAGGATATTGAATGGGAAACAAATCTCAGAAAAACAAATCTCTAAGCAGTATAAATGCTAATGATTTAATTGGTGACTTTGCGGTAGGAAAGGTAAAGAAGATCGTATTCTCCTTCTCTGCTTGCTCCAACTCAGTCCTGTTCCCTGCTTCTAATAACATTGTGTCTTGCAAAAACATGCTAACGTCTTGAATGCCACATTTCATATGAGGGATCTGTAAAATATGTTGCTATTGCCCTATGGCTTCTGGGCTCTCTGCTCTGCCCTGTGGTTGCCCCAGAAGTCCCTCATTTGGTCCACGTTTGCACTTTTGTCCACAGGTAGCACACATCCCTGTCTGTGCTATGTGCAATAATGACCCTAATTAGGCTGCCAAAGTAAGGTGTGCTTTTACCTGCCCCATGATGATTTTCTATGGCTGAGCAAAGATTAAAACCCATTCTTTCCACTGCACAACACTGAGTAACACATATCACTACTTAATAATTATTCCATACGAAAGGCACATGATGCAGCATTGACAGTTGCAATATATTGGCTGATGTCCTATCACACAGCCCCTCATGTACAATACAAATGACATCATAATCAAATAGCAAATCACCACTGATTAAATGCTTTTTGTCTAATTTCAGGGTGCATATGACTCATACACAATGAAACAAATTTGCACGCACCCAGATTTCACCGAAGGAAGCGTTTAATCATTGGTGATTTATTGTTAGTGCCATCCTCATTCCTCCTCCATTCCTGCTCCTAGCATCCTCTGATAATAAGTTATAAGCAGATATTTAATAATAACTTATATAACTTTTACAATAAGTTATAAGAAGTAATCAGAGTAATCCCTAATTGTGACCATTTTTATGTTGTACGGATTCGCCCCATAGGCGATTCTGTTAAGCAAATTCCCCCTATCTCTGGATTATTTTTATGTAGTACAAATTTTATGTTATATATACCGTTTGTTATACGGGGATCCACTTGTGTATGTGTGTATATCTATCTATCTATCTATCTATCTATCTATCTATCTATCTATCTATCTATCTATCTATCTATCTATCTATCTATCTATCTATCTATCTATGTTTTATAATAAAACTTTTATTATAAAAGTTATATAAGTTACTGACCTGGGCAAATCTGAAGTATAATATATATCTATACTGACCTGGGCAAAGATGAACAAGAAGCTATAACCATACACATGTTGAACTTCTATGTGAAACCTTTATGTTTTTAATAAACCTATGATTTATTTCACTTGAAAACTCTGCTTCATTGAACAGGTGGGCAGTGCCCTTCTAATATAATTAGGGTTTTATTCTGACTTACTTGCAATATAATCAGGCCGCCTTGTTTAAGGGTGTTCATCAGTTAAACTTATTAATAAATTGTGGCCCAATTTGAGTTCCACAAATGTGTCTCACCTCTTTATTTCTGAGCTGGGTGGTAAGGGCAATTTTTTGAACCTTGAACCTCATTCACTATTCTTTATTCACTATTATTCACAACAGCAACATTAAACCCGATTTTGAATGATAAATTGGATTTCCTGAGATACCTTGCATTTCTCCCAGCTGCATGACAAGCAGGTTGCCTACTGTTAATATCTGTACATTTTGAAATGAACCGGTGAAAACGAGAAGGTAGAATTATGATCTGTATGTATTTGAGAAGAATTCACATATTTCAGTTTTTCTTCTTTTTTTCTTGGCATTTGTCCCACTTGGTGGTGGAGTCTATTATGTTTGTTTTGGCCCTCCACTTGACACGGTCACGGGCTAGGGCTAGGTGAACCCAGAACAACTCACACATTTCAATCGCTTCTTCACAATTTGGACAGAAGGCATTTGAGCTCTCTTTTTTTCTTTTTTACCTGACCATGGGGAAAGCAAAAGCAATATACTTTTTTCAGTATCTTAAGCCAAGTTTTCTGAACAGAAATGTTGCAAAACAAGAACTGCAATCTGGCATCCATAATTCTCATGATGGCAATTATATACAGATTATACCCCTCACCCACCCTTAGTTCAAATTCATCAGTCCTCCTGCGTAATCCTGCACCACAGTCTTCTCGGAGGCTTTAGCTGTTCTGGTGCAACTGCTACTCAGATCTTATATAAAAAGGCAAACATACTTGTGGGAAGATGGCAATCTGAATTTAGAGTTAAATTCAATGGTAGTTCTACTGATGTTTATTTTTTTACTGTGTGCTGTCAAGTTACTTCTGACTAATCACAACCCTAATGGGGTTGGCAGCTGGTGTGGGTGAATGAGCCATTGCAGAATGCAGATAGAACAACACTGGTAGAATATCATGCCAATTATTTGTCAACTGAGTCAGTTTCTAAATTCATGACTGATATCTTGGGAGAGGCAATGGGCAGTTTTGAAACCAGAAGGTATTTTCACTTTTTTGACGTTTCTTTGCTATATGTGCATAGAAAAGCAACTCCTAAATGCATAGACAGGCAGGCAGGCAGGCAGGCAGGCAGATACAATTGCACGTGAGTAATATGAAGTGATAAACTGGTGTGTGTGTGTGTGTGTGTGTGTGTGTGTGTGTGTGTGTGTGTGTGTGTGTGTGTGTGTGTGTGTGTGTGTGTGTACCTGAATCAAACCCTGGATTCCTATAGTGCAGATATGCACCTGTCAGGTTAGCTCAGTTCTTTTTTCATTTTTGGTTCCCAGTGTAGCAACAATTTAAATCTGAAACAGCATTTTTACGATGCCCATGTTTCTTTCCTCAACAAACCATATGGTAAGATGTAACATTCCATGAATGAATGAAGAAGGATGGCTGCACAGTAGTGAGGGGCACAAAATGAATTTTTTCATTTCGTTTTTCATTTAATTTTCATTTTTCATTTTGTTCCCTAACGAAATGAAAAACAAAATGACCCATGAAAGAAAAATGAAGTGAAACAGAAATTTTCATTTTGTTCCATTTCATTTTTCATTTTCCCATAGGTATGGGGGGGGGGGGTGCCGCCCCAAGCCCCGTGCACCAGCTTATTGGCGCTTGGCATGGCAAAAAAAAAGTGCCGGCCAGCAAGGCCCCACAGGCCAGCAGGTCGGCACTAGTTTTAAAAAACGACACTGACCCAGCCTCCCCCTACATCAGCTGATTGGTTGGAGAAAAAACAAAAACAAAAAACACCGCCAACCAGCTGGTTGGCAGGAGGAAAAAAAACTGCCACCGCCGACTGGCTTCCCCAGGGCTTCCCGTGTGCCAGCTGGTTGGTGGGAGAAAAGAAATTAAAAACGTCTGCCAACAAGCTGGCTAGGTCCCAACAGTGGAAAAAAAACAATGAAAAAGGAAGCAAAACAAAATACGAAATGAATTTGTTTTTAAAAAAATCATTTTGTGAAACAAAATGAGGGGGGGGGGACAACCTATCTCTACAGTTAAAAGCTTCTCCTGGAAGTAAGTGGTGTGATCACAATCTGTGTTTGGAAGGGGTCCACGTTTTGCTCTCCACAGTTTTTGCCTGAAGAGAGATTGAAGGAAATGATTAAGCAAATGTATGGAGCGCAAACCAACGGAAAGAAATTAACAGCATAGCCCTGAATATTTATACCATAAAAAGATATGTTGCTACTGCCCTCATGTCTATCTTTCGAACTTCCCAAACACTTGTGACAGAACCATTATTGAATAAATAACAGTAGCCAATGACATGGAAGGAGTCTAGAAAATTCTGAGGCCATAGCTCCTAGAATCCCAGAATTTTTAAACTTATTTTTTCAATTTTTTAGATAGGTACCCCAATTTAAGAGTAGTTCGATTTAAGAGCATATATTCGGAATGGATTAAAATTGTAAGTCGAGGTACCCCTGTACATAGAACCAATATGGCTAAAGATCTAGTTGGGTTTTATAGAAATAAAGCGCTTGTATGATGAACATTATTCACTGGAAATGGAAACCCAACAGATTTCTATGCCTTTCCATCAAGAATGTGAGATGAAAATTGATGTAACTTGATTAAAGCACGATTAGGTTCTAGATTCATGCATGAATCCAATTATTTTTGCATCCATTAATGTGTTTAAGGCCCCAACAGCTCTTAGTTTTGAATAAACTCTCCTGTTTATTTTTAGTGACCTTGTGGTCCTGTGCCAAGATCCATTCCATGTCCTCAACAGGTTAGCAATAGGGCAGCCTAATCACCTGTATATACACACACAGATATACACCCTACATGTGTGTGCAGCGAGGTCGTGATTCCCAGGATCTGCTGTGAGCAGCCAGCACATCTCGTTCCATCTGGAACACGTCTATGTTACTCATAACTTATTTTTCCCAAGTCTTCAGTGTGGATGCTCAGGATTCCATTTCAGAGCAAAGACAGTACCAGTTCAATCTTTTGATCCGTTGCCCTTCTAAGATTCCATGTGTGGGGTGTATTTTGTTTTTGTGTTTTTGCAATGTTTAAATAATGAGGATAGGAAATGCATGCTGGCACTCACACTTGAATCCAGATGTTTTTGCTGGACCCAATACCCCATTTTTTTTTATTTTTATTTTTATTTATTTTTTCTGCTGGATCAGGATGTTTCTTGTTGCCTTGGAACTAAAACAGATGTAATTACTCTGGAAAAAGAAAGCCTTTAGCATTTTCACCTTGTTCATTGCCATATACATTTTCTGCATTTTAGGATTATAATAGTTCAAAGTCTGCCAGCATTTCCATTTCAAGGGCTAAAAACAGAAAAGGAGGGGGAGGAAGAAAAAAAAACACCAAAGGAAAAATCAAGTGACAAAATCCATTCTTGGCTTCTGAAGTCAGAACGCATTGGAAAACTTTTATCCATGTTTCCATCTACATCCCTTCCAAATTAATTTTGCTTCCATGTAAATACCTATAAAATGTACTGATTTAAAATAAATGCAGATTTTCAAATTACATTTACACAGGGACAAGCTCAGCTTGAAGTCGACTTCAAAAAGATTATACTAGAATCTAAAACATGAGGCCAAAAATACAAAAGAGCAGGAAATATTAAGTCGCTCTCTATCAAAGCCCAGCTAAATGAAACAAAACTCTGGCAAATGCCATCATCTACAAATGTTCAGAAGGTGGCTTTGGGTGACAAATCTGACAGTTATGTTTAGCACCAGAATTTTTTGAGCTGAAATCTCTCTGAAAGTTCCCAGAAATGAGGACTGAAAAAAAGATTGTTGGAGATAATTTAATGTACAAGGTAATCAATCAATTAAATCCACATCTTAAGTGGATCAGGACCAATTTAGGAATGTTTACATATTTAGAGGTAGATAGGTTCCTAGTCCACAAGGCAGAGGCCCTGGAATGAGAAATAAAACATTCATCTTCTCCCAGCTGGTGCTCTTTGGATGTTTTAGGCCAGGCCTGCACAACAGGTAGACCGCGGGCTACCAGTACCCCGCGAAGGGTTCAAAGTAGCCATAAAGATTCTTAAAGAATCTTGGCATGTGGTATGAGACATAGGTCAGGAGCACTTACCACCACCCCATAAAAGTGCACTATTCTCACTTGTGTGCTTTTAGTGATCAATGGATACATCCAACTCTATGTTCAGACACTAGGCCGTTACTTCACGAACCTCTCGCTGCGCGGCGAGCCGTGATTTCTGTGCGAATCGATCGTTTCTGTCCTCACGCTCCTCCTTTTTGGATGCGGCGCCACCCCGACCACGCCCCCTAAACCGTGCTCCAAGCGGGGCGAGTGATTCCCCTGACGGAGGCCGGGAATCTTTTTCGCTTCGCATCCCGCTTCGCATCCAAAGTCACGTGTGGCCAGTGATTATATATATTTAATTTTTTTTTAGTTACTTTTTCTCCGAAATGCCGATGCATCGATATTTTGGTTAACCCGTTCTTTTGATCTTGCTTTCTGTGCTTACAATATTCCTTGGAGGAGCGATGGTATACACAACAAATGTTGTGTGCTGGTCCACCTAGTGACCCTGACGGAGAACAGCAATTTTTTCATGTCGCCAATGGACGAAGCAATACAAATCGGGAGTAGAAAACAAAGGAACATACAGTTATTCAGCTCTGCCGCAAATGACAGCCGGGTATTGATGCATCGATACGCCGTGGTTTTTTTTTTTTAATATTAAAGAAAGCAGAAACCGGACGTTGCAAGTAAGCTTCCCAATGTGAAGGGAGCACGTGAGGTAGTACTGGATTCGATCCTAAAACTTCGCCCCATGAGGACACGGAAAGAGGGGTGGGGGCGAATGGAGACCACGTGACCACCACGTGACCGCCTTCGGATTCATAGCGAAGGCAATCACGCTGCGAAGAGAAGTACTTCGTGAAGTAACGGCCCAAGTGTCATTAGATATCATTTGACAGAAGAACTGTGGGAGGCAGCTGTTTTACACCTGAAGTTGAGTCCTGTGGTCTGGTCAGCCTTTGTAGTAGTCTTGTGACTAGACCAGATGTGACAGGGGTTTGCTTATGTTCATATACACAGATTTCAAAAAGAAACTGGAAAGGGGATTTTTTTTTTGTATTACGACTTCCAATCCTTTAGTCAGAATAACCATTAGGGGTCTGGCTGCTGACACCAGCATTTCTAGCCTAGAGAGGTACATTTTTCAAGGATAGCAATTACATAGCATTAGAGATGGTGGTCCATGCTAGTTTATTTTTCAATCAAGCAGATAATCAGTGCTTCTGAGCCCCGCCTCCTATGATGGGCAGCCACTCAGAGGCAGTTCCCTAGCTTTTGTGTCCTGCCTCCTGCCTCTGAGTGGGCACTCACTGTAGGAGTTAGGGCTGGGAAGTGTCACACAACTGTTCAGCAAAAAAAAGAAAAAAAGAAAAACAAAGAAAACAAAGCACAAACCACCAGTTCAGTGTCTCATGCCCATCTCTGTAGCAATGGAAGTACTACCGTAGGTGCTCTACAGCCATGACATCTGAGCTCTAAATATAAAAATACTGGTGTGGTCAACTGTCAAATGCTGTCAACGTCCTATACCATTGCATCATACCTGTCAAGTTTTGGATTTGAAAATTAGGGGAAATTTCTGACATCTACCACGAGCCATCCCACCACCACAATCAAGCTCCAGTATCTCTCAAATGTTAAGATAGATGTACAAGCTATCTGAATACTTTATGTAAGTATGTAAAGAAACCTGATGTGATATAAATTCAACAGGCAGCTGTAACTAAATTTTGCCTTTCTCCTTACAGGGTTTACAATGTTCTTATGTCCACATTCATCATGCTATAATTTTTTATTCTTTCAGTCACAAACATATGTTCTCTTCTTCTGTTGTTTCTCTGTAATAATATAAGTCTCTGAGCATAAGCAGAGTTCAAATGAGATAGACTTTGTCTAGGAAGAGGAGGCTCGATTGCTAGCCCCCCTCCTTCTTAGTCAAAGAGGGGATGCGGCTCCCCCCTCCCTTCTCAGGTTGTTCCTTTTGTCACATAGGCAGGCTAAACAATAGCCCTTCTCTGGCAGAAGCAGTCAGAGATCTGCATTTCTAAAGCTGTTTTCCAGGTTTTGAGAGCTAATCTTTACAACAACTAAAGAATTAGTCTGCCAACTGTGAATGGCCTGCCTGGTGGGTACCAGGTTTTTTTAAAAATATGGAACATTTATGGGAAAATAATAATCTAGGAGGAAGGCAGGAAAGAGGGGTAAAAATGGGATTTCCCCCAGGCAATACGGGACACTTGACAGGTATGCATTGCATGTCAGCAAACACTATCTACCACTGCATGTCACATATCAGATGCTGTAAAATAGTAAGTTCAGTGCGTCAGCAATCAAACATCAACTGCCATTTCACAACAACGATATATCATTGTGTGTCACCTATCAGACATGGCCAATAAGCCATAAATAAAATTTTGTTAAGATTTAAAACAAATGCATCAACTCTTCTGTGCTCAAAAAGGGATTCTCTGGCATGCAAATTCATAGAGGGAAAAGCTATAGAAGTGAGAGCAACTAATGTGAGATGTCTTCAGACAGTAATCTGTTTTGACAGGGACCGTGTTATCTAGGACAGTCTGTATACCACAGCTGCCTGCAAATAAATATAGGCAGAATAGAGTGGGCAGTCCTAGCATTCAGAGTGAAAAGATACCAATGCTCAGTGTTGTACGTGCCTTGGAAAACGAAGGAACACAATATAGTCAGCCTGAGCTGATTCCAAAAGGGTCCCATGACTGATTTTTGCAGTCTTCGCTGGGATGTTGACAATGCTGAAAAAACTGTTCAGCTTACTTTTATTAGTGTGGTGTCCTCATCCTCTGGGCTGTGTTCCTGCAAAGCAATGGTGTTATGGACATAACAGACTCTTTTGGAGGAGCAGATTTATAGCAGCGTTTTTTCTTTCTGACCAAAACAACCTCAAAGTCTGCGCTTTCATGTCTGTGAACTCTCAGGCAGTAAAAAGTCAATTTATTCCCTTTGTTATTTTGAATCCTTTTTAATACACCATTAACTGATGATCTTAGGATTCATAAAAGAAAAACATTCGTGTCTTCTTTCCTTTATATTAGTCATGTACAGAATATCATTTTTAAAAGTAAAAATATATAGGGAAGTAAACTGTTACAATTCATTAGTCATTACTAACAAAGTAATGGGAACCATTTATGGGGATTTTTTTTTTCACTGTCAACCTAACTTTCAAGTGGAAAGGCAAACATTTTCTTCTTCTATGCTTTAATTATACCTTGGGCTAACCATGAATCTAGTGAATGTTGAACAGATTCAACACTCTCTCCTCTATGGCAGTTGCTTGCATACTAGACCATTTCTCTGGAACTCTCACCCTTCTTCCAAATACATTTTCAAACATAACAGTCGCAAGATCGTTTTTAGTGTGTGGCATTGCTGTGTTTTCTGAATAACCCCCATGTCTTCTTTCAGATCAAATTTATCATGTCTGCCTACATTACACAGTTACAGACGTTTTGCACCAGTCTGACTGTCATATAGGGTGGTCATATTGTATGTCCTTCTTTAGGGTAGATGGTCCACCACATGAAGAGCAGTCTTCCATTTTGGTGGTACATGCCTTCTCTTCTGGTGACCTTCAAGTTTCCGTCATGGTCTTCCCTGAATGAGCAGGGAAAATAGAGATTTTGGCTGGTTATTAGATCTAATCAACATTTTCTCACTTTGTTAAATAAAATAAATTGGAGAGAATTGTTTTGTGAGAAAAGACACAAATCACGTAGGCACTTGAGATGTGAGTTCATTCCCCAGAGTGGCCATTCTGAAAACACCATTCAGAGCATCCCTCTGAGATAACCAATTGTTGTCTAGCTAGCTATTTCAATAAAACTACAGTGGGCTCTGTTTATTCCCACCCCATCTGTCTGCCTGCCTGCCTGCTTGCCTGCCTATCTATTGATTGACTGATACATTTTCAGTAAATTGCACAATAAACAAGGCATAAAGCATTAGGATATACTGTACAGTATCTCAAACACTGTGCCTTATTTACTTAACGGTATTTAATTTATATCCCATTGTCCTGTAAATGCAGTGTCCCAAGGTGGTTATCTAGTCCAGCGTTTTTCAACCACTGTTCCGTAGCACACTAGTGTGCCGCAAGATGTTGCCTGGTGTGCCGTGGAAAAAATTGAGAAATTCTAAAGAAATTCAACCCAGGGCCGGCGGGCGGCCCACAGCTGGGAGGCGCTATAAATAGCGTCCAAGGGCCAGCTTGGCTCCTCCCCCCCCCACGGCCCGCGGCGCTGGCATCACTTCCTCCCCGGCCGGACCTGGCCCCGCTCATTCTCTTAGTGTTTGCCCTGTGCCTGCCGCCGCTGCCGCGACTTGCTCACTTCCCTCTCCCCCCTCCTTTTTTTACCCTGGACCACCACCACCCCTTTCCTGGGAGCTACCAATGGACTGAGCCGCCCGACAGCCCGCCCGCCAACACGAGCCGGCCTGGGAGCCCCAGCCCAGAACAAACCACCAGGTGAGGGGAAGGGGAGGAGGGGCGCCCGGCTGCCCCACGAGCACCGCGGCAGGGCTGCGAGGAGGAGGGGATGGAGGAGGCCTCCGCCGGGCCTGGGCTGAGGAGGCGGGGGGTGGGGGGGCTACTGGCACGGCTGGCCGGCCGGCCGGCCGGCCTTTAGGGTCCGGGAGGGGAAGAGCCGTCGCTGAGGGGCCCCGCGATGGGTTCCTTGAAGTCTTGCCCCTTTCTTTCTGTCTTGGGTCGCCCTCTTCTCTCTCTCAGTCTTTTCTTTCTTTTTCCCCCACCTCTCTCTTTCCATTCATACCCTTTCCCCTCTTCATAGAAACGTGCTCATTTCTAGCCTGCATATGTGTACGTATAGCAGCCTGCCTACTGTAATTAAAACTGTAAACCGCCCAGAGACTCCTTGAAGTGGTATGGGACGGTATACAAGCAGAACACTTTCTGCCTTCTTTCCTTCCTGCCTTCCTTCATCCTCCTCCCCTCCTGTCACTGGACTTGCTGAAGGCATCTGCCTTGGCCACAGTGTGGAGAGCAAGATGGGCTTTTGGGTCTTATTTGTGTTCCTGGAGAGTCAGTGCCCCTTCTCAGGTCTCCACTGGACACAGAAGTCCATGCAGGGCAAAATGTCTTTAAAAAAAAACAACACAGGTAAGTGGGAACTGGGTGCTAGAGAGTGGGCTGCCTCAATCTGTGGCCCCTCTGTCAGCAATGGCGAACCTTTTAGAGACTGATATAGGCACAGAGTTAATTTTTTTTAACATTTTCTAATGGTGGTGTGCCTCGTGATTTTTTTCATTAAACAAGTGTGCCTTTGCTCAAAAAAGATTGAAAAACACTGATCTAGTCACAGTTCTTGCAATATGGTGAGCAGTAGTATGTTTCCACTTAAATGATAGTACGGTAGTTATGTCTGACTGTGATTATATTTGCATGCATTAGTTTAAATCTTAGGAAACCGGATCCTGATGAATTAATAGCCCTACCCCCAAGAGGGCAGACAAGCAAGATTTACCTACACATAGAACACATCCCAAGTCCTTCCAACAAGGAAGAAGGCAGAGATGGGTTGGTAGAGCTTAGCCTGAAGTTCACACAGTGAGGCTCTCCATGGGACCAATAAATTGAATTTGTGGCTAAGACAAGATTTGCCCCAGGGGTTTCCTGGTACATAGTTCTGTTCAGTACCACATTAACTTCAAATTCCAAAAGAAACAGCATTTGTTTTATTTTTTAAAATCAACTTGTGGTATTGCTAGTTGTAAAATTGTGCTGCGTTTCTGCTAAATTCATTGGGCAAAGAAGATAATAGTTTTGGATGAAAACCTGGATTCCTTCTGCATCCTCCCAAATGGAAATGCTCAGATAAGGGAAGAGCTTTGGTGTTATTCAGAAACATCACTTCCCCTCTCACATGCATTTATGAGCTGAGGTAGAGAAGTTCCTGACCATGCCATGCACGATCATTCCAATGCCATTTCCTCCATATAGTGATAAATTATCCATCAATTGGAGAGGCTCCCAATATGTGGCTATGGGTCCAGCTGCAGCATGAACTATTTTCCCAGACAGGGCTGCCAAATACTGTATGTGTTATGGAGTTCACAGTTGGACATTAAATCAACTTTCTCTGGTGTTAGTCTGAGCAAAAGGTAGCAGAAAGTTTCCTGCAGTCTTCATTGGGAATGCAGTAATATGAAGCTTTCAGAGGCTTGAAACTTTACTGATAATCTCAACTATAATGGCTACATTGACCAGAATCCTGCTAGTGATTTACACTGTTACAAGTGTACAGATTGCATAGATCACAGCGTTGAATTGCATTAACAAGTTGCTGTTCACTTTCGAGGCTGGCACACAACCTGATGTACAGCCAGATAATTTGAGGGGCAATTCATTAATGAATAGCAATCCATTGCCACAATTTATGCCTGTCAAAATTCCCAGTAGGATTCTGGCAACTGAATGCCCTGGGTTACCCGAAAAGTAAAGGATAGCCATGCGCTCCAAACAATTTTTTTTTAAAAATGCAAAAAATAGGTGGTACCTTTGTAGACCACTAAAAAAAAATCATCATGCAGTATATGCACTTTTATGAATTAAACACCACTTCATCAAGTTTGTACCAGTTTGAAGCACTTAAGAGTCTGAAGCATAAAGTCCAAATGTACATGGGCATGATGGATATGGCCAGACAAGTTGCTGTCAGATGTTAAATCCAGCAGTTATTGGCATGGTAGGTTTTGTCAGGCTTGTCTCTTAAATGGAGTCAGGAGTCTGGTTGCTGTTTTATGGTTACAACTCAGGCAGCTGTGGAATGAGTGTACGAACCCATTTCTCCAAACAATGACACAGAGAACCTGATTCTTCCATCAGGGAGCTAGGGTGATAATTGAGTGAACTCACTAGGCTTAGTCCATTGGAGTCAGATTAAAGCCTAAATGATATTACCGAGTGGTTGCCGTCCTCCTGTGCTGAGACTGAGAGTTCATGTGTCTTTTTGTAGGTACAAGGTGTGTGTGTGGCCATTACTTAGTATCCCTGTAGTTCCATTGAACTAAAGAGGTAGTTGTGTGGTCTAAACAAAATAAAATATAAATGCAATAATAGGTGATGTCTGCATGGACTACTAAAATATCATCATACAATAAATCAGCATTCGTAGATTAAATGCCACTCCATCAGGTTTGTACCAGTGTGAAGAACTTAATGCCCAAAACTTAAAATCCAGATGTACATGGCATGATGGATATTGCCAGGCAATTCACTCTGAGATGTTAAATCCAGAAGTTCATCAAGAGGTTTGCTGTCATTGGTATTACCAGCCAGAACTGAGTCCACTGATTTCATCTCCTGTATGCCTTGTCATTCACCCCAAGGAAGACACTAAAGATATGAGTTTTTAAAATCTTGGCTTTTAATTATCCCTCATATATTTTATCCCTCACTTCTCCCAAGAAGGTCAAAGCAGCGGTCTGTGGTTCCCCTATTCTTTGAAATAAAGCAATATCAATATAAAATCCCTATGAATGAAAATTTAATCAGTGTGGAACAGAACAACAGAACCACAGTTAGCAAAATCACTGGGCAATCAGATACCAAAGTGATGTGTTGTTTCTGGGCAAAAATTGGATTTTGTTGAATCATGATGAATGATACAGCTCCTTGTCTATTAAATACTCGAGCCAGCATAAATAGGAATGAGATAAGAGAACTGTTATCTCCTGTGGTACACCAAATTAAGGTCTTTCTAAGATCCTCATACTGTTCCCCCAAGTAATTTGGAACCAAGTAACCTGAAGAACTGCCTTCTCACAAATCAAATTGCAGTGTAAGGAGTATACCTTCACTGATGGCCTTTGAAACCATCATCAGTGACCCTTCTCACTTCAGTGCCATCAGGAACTGTTGCGATTACAGGTGAAACAGTCTTTTAAGTGGTGGCCCAGTAGTCTGCCACCAGCTTCCATCAGAAATTCATGAGGCTCTTTCTTCACAATCTTCAGGAAAACACTGCTTTTTCCATACTTCCTGTGCTTACTAGTTTGACTGGTCATTCCTGTTTTATTTAATTTCCCTTCAATATGTATGGATTGGTTGTTTCTATATTTGTTTTACGTCATCTTTTCTCTTGTTCTCTTCTTTAAAAGAATCTACCTCTAAAGGCAACCTTAAATTAAACAAAAATAAAGCAAAACATCAGTTATATTATTTAAATAAATAAATAAATAAATAAATAAATAAATAAATAAATAAATAAATAAATAAATAATGCATATTACAGTATTATTTATTTAAATAACATATATATTTATACATATTACAAGAACACATTTGAAGAGCTTGTGATTTGAAAATGCTGAGCTATACTGTAGTTTAACTCTTACCATGGATCACCAAGATAACCACACACTTCTTCTTGTGACAGTTAAGCTATCAGAGCTAAGAACTATTATGGAATTAACACATGTCCAATTTAATTGAAGGTATCCATTTCGAAGCTTCAGATAAAATATTGTTCAACAGATTCAGCAACTCACTGAAGTTTTTCCTTCGAAGCAAACACAGCTCTAACTGACTTCTTTCTTTTTTTTCTACGGCCAAGTGGACTTTTTTGCAGCTTCAGCAGTGGATAGAGGCTCAACAAGGTAAAGCCTCAGGAATTTTATTTTCATCTGCCCCCAATTCCACCCTTCTCTGAGATCAGCAGCTGCAATCCTCAAAGTAGCAAGAAAAGTAATTGATTTTCCAAAAAAATGTGCATTGATAGGTATCAGTTTTACAGTACGTAGGGTGGATGCTCCTGCAACAGTGAAGAATTCTGAAAGGGGCCAATGATATTGGTTCTCTGAGGGTGGCGCTGAATGTGATAGCATGAAAATTATAAAATGTCACCTCACAATCATTTTGAACCTGACAATGTAAAGCTTATGACTGGTTCAAATCTAGTGACCGCACCACCACTTATTTTTATAATTTTTCTTGTGTATAAATGTTTGAGATTTCATAACCATTTCAGTTTAACTCTTCTGGTTCCTTTCATCAAAGATGACTATTGGAGCCAAACTTCACTCATCAGTTCCTGGCAGAAAAGAAGATCAGTTTACTCTTATCAAATGATGACTAATAACAATCTCATGTCCTTCCAGGATCTCTGGATGCTCCAAATCTGAAAAAATTACTCATTTATCCGTTGTATTGCTATTTTTAAAGAAACAGGTGGAGCCTGATTAGGAACTGCACTAGGCTTTTCAAAATGGATGGCAGAACAAGTGGTAGGCTTGGAAGCAAATATATTTTCTCCACACTTGGCATCAAGCTAGTCATTTTTCTTGGTGGTCTGCCAAACTGTTGTGATCCACGTTGAACTACCAGTTGAACTACTAGGCACCAAAACACCTTGCTGCAGCTGCGATTAGGAGCTGACTCTATTTTAGCCTATTTGTCCCGCAGGAAAAATATTTCACATTATTCTTTGTCACACACAGCCCATCCATGGCACTTTAATAATTGGATTAGTATGCTCTTCCAAAGTTCCTTGCGCTCATTGTGCCTTCATGCCTACCTAACCCAAAATCGGGAATCTTTTGTCCTTCCTTGGTAAGTATTATCTCTCTCCTGCTCCTACTTTCGCTTCTCCTTACACATTCGTCTTGCTTGCAAGCTCCAGACCACACACCTGCATTGGTATGCTGAGATAAACAGGCACCTCATTGCATGTCATGAGAATCTCAAGTACAGAATGTGCGGCATCTTCCTCAGCAAGGTAATTATTTAATTGGACATGCTGGGTGATTTAAGAAAACATTTAAAAAAAACCTTGAACAATATCCTGAGCAGCCCTTGGGTTCAGTGGAAAGCACCAGATTGAGCGGATTTGCCTTATTTTAACTCCTTGGAGTCCATCCTGGGCCTAAAAACTGATCACATCAAGAGGAGGCAGCATCTACAAGGCATTCAGAACAAATGGCAAGTTAATCCTGCAGTGATGGTCAGAGTTTAGGATGTCATCTGCCTGGCTGCCTAATGGGAAACAGACCAATGTTTTTTCACCTTCCTTCCTTCCTTCCTTCCTTCCTTCCTTCCTTCCTTCCTTCCTTCCTTCCTTCCTTCCTTCCTTCCTTCCTTAGATTTTAGAGCCATGGCCACTCTGGGTGGCTTACAACAAATTACCAATATACAAGAATTACAAAGATAACAAAAGTTTGTGCAATGCAGAATCCAATTGGTCTAATTAGACTCTAATACAATAAAAATAAAAATAAAAATAATATCAGCATTCTGGATAAATATCATCATCGACATTTAAACTCACATAAAGCATTTAAATTATTGTTATTGGCAGGCAAGTTAAAATGAAAGGGATTATTTAATGGATGCATGGTATACATGACATACAGAGAAATGCAAACAGTGTTCTAGGGCACCCATATCTGTACCTGCATCAAGGAAAGACTTCAGTGAATAAGTTCAGAGTCAACTGCTCTTTTCCCAACTTTGAGTGTTTTACACTGAAGCCCAGAAGGAGTATCGTGGAAAAGGTAAAGGCTGCTACACTAAAGTCACATGTGTGAGTTCTTAGCCAAAAAAAGGCTTTATTTACACTGCTTATCAACATTCATGGTCAGCCACCTTCCTCTTTGATCACAGCAGCCTTTTAAAACATCTTGCAAAATTTTGGCACTAACCTAATTTTGGTACATATCAGAGATGCTCAGTCTTTAACACATATCCCTCATCTCCTTACATCTCAGATGATCTATCCTTTTTTCATAACCCCCTCTAAGGCACAGGGCTATTCCACACATTGCCTATGGCTACTTTCATCTAAGCGTAGCCTACCAGGGAAGGGAAACCTGTACTCTTCCAGAAATTGTTGGATAATATTTTTATTATCCTTGGCAAGTGGCCATGCTGGCTTGGAATGCTGAGATTTAAGATTTGTGGGGGACCATTGGAGTACCTGTTAATATGTGTCCTCCTTCCTTCATCAGCCTCCATTTCCTGTTTCTTCAGCACTTATCACCTAAGGTCCTTGGGACATCCTGGCCAACCCACCATCTTAAAATATGCCTTTGCTCCCCAAGTGTAACAACCTTTCCAACAGGATCTGAACGAGCTGCAAATAGAGGAGTCCGAACCTAGCAGTTCGAAAGCATGTAAATCCAATTAGATAAAGAGGTACCGCCGTAAAAAGCGGGAAGATAAACAGTGTTCCATGCGCAGACACGCATTCAGTCATGCTGGCCACATGGCCACGGTCTTGCACGACACTGGCTCTTTGGCTTGGAAATGGAGATGAGCACCACCCCTAGAGTCGGACATGACTAGCGTGCATGTGCAGGGGGGAACCTTTACCTTTTAATACTATCTCCAACTCTGAGAAGAACAAGCTTAGACTCAATGCAGCACTTTCTCAGAAAAAAAAAACTGCCAACTCCATTGACAGGGATCTCTACTGGGGCGCCAATTCTCTTTCTTTTTTCTGCCTGGAGTAGGGGAATCACTGTGATCATCTTCAACTCAAACATAGTTACTTACAACACCTGTCAGATCACTTTGTTACCCATTGTTTGATGCAGGAATACAAATCAAAAGAATATCTGCCAGGTGGCTGTCCAAATTTCTCTTGAATGCTTCCATGGTTGGCATGCTCACCACCTCTTGAGGTAAATGGTTGTGCATCCTACACTCTGGAATGATCGAGAACAGATCCTGCCCCTCCTCTGGATTATAGCCCTTCAAATATTTGAAAAGTGCTATCATATCCCTCCTCAGTCTTCTTTTCTCTAGGCTAAACATTGCCCGGTTCTTTAACAGTATTTCCTCATAGGGTTTGGTTTCCAGCCCCTTTATCATCCTTAGCGGTTACTTCACGTCTTTCTTTGTTCCACGACTAGTTTTGTACCGTGACAGCATTGGTCGCGATCACGTAGTTTTGTCCCTGTTTCAGTGTTCCCATGGTCGTGAACACTTGTCTCGTGACAGGTGTTACCTCATGGTCTTGTACCATTACAAACACTGAATTTGTCTAGCTTCCTTTTTCCTTTGGGGGGGGTGTGCTTTAAAAATTCTATTTCGATATTTTGCCTCTGAAAAGTAAAAACAAAAAACAGTTTTTTGAGAGAAACGAATGTTTTGTTGAGTGACAGTCTTTACTACATGGTGTCTTGTCTCGGAACAGAAAGCGGGAACAAAGAGTGACAAGGGAAAACCCTACCCCAGCACCAGGCACAGTATTGTTGCGCTTAGCACCCATTACAGGGGCGTGGTCGAGACAAATTTCAATATTTGCATGACGGACATGAAGTAACATTTTTTTTGGTACCACTCCTAAGCATAACACTAACAGAGACAAAACGGACGTGAAGTAACTGCCCTTGTCACCCTCCTCTGAATTTGTTCCAATTTGTCAGCAAATTGTCAGGGTATTTAGTACAGCTTATAAAGTTATTTTTCAAAAGGAACTTATTACTTTGTGACAGACATATGGTCATTCTCATTCACAGTTCCATGCACCAAAGGAATTCATTGAGCCGTGCCTTTTTAGCATGTCACAGTTAGCGCCCAAGGCTGGGGAAAAATATCAGGAAGTATTCTCTGGCTTCTTCTAGTGGTCAATTCTAATTCCAACCTAAACAGCAGTTTTTCCCCAGGATTTTCTGAGCACCCTAAATTAATTTACCATTAACAATCCTTTCTTCTGCAGGCACTTTGGAACAGTGCAGCTTGTCCAAAACTATACGGACTGGCTTTTCTCCTGGAATGCACAACTGAAGGCAAACTTCCAACTTCTAGCTCCACAGCCAGATGGCTGAATTGACTGAGATATCCAGCCAGCCACGGACAAAAGTACTGAAAAGGGGGAAAATACTTACTTTGCCAGAAGGGATAACAAAGTATTCTGAAACATGGAACAATTCCTATCACAATCCACACCAAAAAAGAATCATCCCTTAAATGCCCTTTAAAAGTAAAATTTGAAAATAATTGGAAAGCTTTGCTTGTTACATCAAATTTTGTAATTACTTGTTCCATAACTTTTGAAATGTAATTTAGCTGTAGTCTCATTACCCCATCAAAGTAATTAGTTGGGAGTAGCTATGACCTCTGTAATGAATTACAGAGCTGTCATATTTATTTATTTATTTATTTATTTTTATTTTGAATATTTTACTCCACCTTTCTCCTTCAAAAAGGACCCAAGGTGGCTTACAATAATGAGGGGCAATATACAAACTGGAAAATTTAAGACATATTCATGTTAAGAACAGGGAATTTAAAAAGGCATCTTAGAACATTAAAAGGTAAGAGTAGAGCTACAAAGAGCACACAAACAGATAAGAAAAATCCATTATGAAGGGTGGAAAGTACCAAGGAAAACACTGGTGTTCTTATGAAATCAGTCAATGCAATCATGCATGGTAATCCATCTAAAAGTCACATCATAAGTATTCCATCATTCAGGGAAAGCTTGCCTGAAGAGGAAGGTCTTTACCTGCTTTTTGGAATTGGCTATGCATTAAATTCCAATTACTTTAATTTGGTGTGTCAGTAGATTTTATCTAGTTTTTGATGTTACTGTTACTACTGTTGCAATGTGTGCTACAGTAGTAACTCTTTGCTATTAGTTTTTAGAATGCTGTTTTTAGAAATTCAGTCTCTTATCTCCTTTTTATACTGTGAACAGCACTAGAATAGAAGTGAGGAAAGTCCAACTATACAAAGCACTTTTAAGAATTTGGTACAAGTGGTGTATAAATAATTTTCATATTGTTTCCCCAAAAGGGTACTAGTAATCATGTGCCATCAAGTCAATTCAGACTTATGGCATCCTTTTCTCAAGGTCTTTCAATGAGGGAGAATACACAGAAATGGTTCACTATTCCTTTTTTTCTGGAAAGACTGTGCAGCTTGCCCAAGGCCACACAGGCTGGCTCTACTCACAGAAGGCACAGTGCGGAACCAAACTCCCGATCTCTGGTTCCGCAGCCAGATGCCTAAACCCGCAAGATAGCCAGCCAGCCAAAGTGTAGATGGTGGTTATTGTAGGCAATTAAAAAACCAAGTACCAAGGCACATATTTACTTGTTGGATAGCCTCTCTCTCTCTCTCTCTCTCTCTCTCTCTCGTGCCATGTTTTGTTTCAAGACCATAAAAAAGGCAAAGAAAAGAAGCACTCCTGTGCATATGTTTTGCAGTGCTGAACGCTATGTACATTGGATGCGGTCCGCAGCTGGTTTCTCTTAGGCATTAGCAAAGTGGCAGAAGCCCAACCAAGAGCTGCTCTCTGAACCTTTGCCCATTCAAAACAATATGTATATATACACACACAAACAAAACAAAAGCAAGACATGACACAATTGAGGGGCCTTTAGGGAGGTCCATTAAATTTCTTTCCATTATCATCTTCCCACTCAACATATCTAATGGTCTGGCAAAGGGAAATACAAAACACGCCAAAGAAGTAACGTTCTCATGAGACATTCCTTGCTTAGCTCTGCTGACTGAAGATACTGCAGGACTGGTGGTAACCTAAATATCTTCTTCCTTACTTCAGGAAATATCGCACCACTTTTCTAAAGAAGAGCTCAGATATTGTGATGTGGAGGTAGCCATGCATGAGTCAAGAGACACACAGGTGACCCTGAAGGCCTAAACAGACATTATACATAGCCTGTCATCGGAAGAGGAAACTCCTTAAGAGATAATTGTGAGTGATTGTCACAGCAGGACAATCACTCACCTCCTGAAGTTTTGCCCAAACACACAACACTGGCTCAGTCATGAGTCTCCAACTTTCATCTCTTGTTATCTGCTATCTAGCCTGCTTTGGTCCTGAGAATTAAACTACATGATATGCTTAGCAAGTTTGTTGAAAAGGTGCTCCATCAAATAGTGAAACATATTTCTGTCACCGCACATGATTTTCTTAGGTACAGTTGTCCCTCGCCCTTTCGCGGTTCATATATTGTGCTCCCAGTATACCGCGGGTCCGCACTATATGAAAAAAAGGCCCCCTGGGGTAAGGAGGAAAGGCCTTCCCAGGCCTGCTGGAGGCCCCAAAAGTGCTTCCCCGCAAACTGGAAGTGACTTCTGGTAAACCAGAAGTGACCTTCAGATCACTAGAAAGCACTTTTGGGGCCTCTGAGGGACTGGAAAGGCCCTTGCAGGCCCATTTGGCGCAGCGCCAGGTGTGGGGTAAATACAAGATCCCCCAGAGAGCCTGCCCAGTCCCGACCTGACCCAGCATCCACATATTGCGAATTTTCAAATTGCAGGTCGGGGCGGGTCCCAAACCCCTGCGATAGGTGGGGGTTTACTGTATCTGCTTGGCTGACTTTATGATAGTCATGATATGCCCATATCTAGACGGCAACTCCCTGAGAACTGTAGTGCAAGCGTTGGTGATCTCGAGGCTGGACTACTGCAACGCTCTCTAAATGGGGCTGCCGTTGACTCTCCTCCGGCACCTGCAGTGGGTGCAAAATGCGGCAGCCAGGCTGGTGGAGGGTGTGCACCATCATGACCACATCACCCCAGTCCTGGCTCGCTTGCATTGGCTACCCATTGCGTCCCGGATCAGATTCAAGGTTTTGGTTTTAGTTTATAAAACCCTCCATGGCTTGGGACCAGACTACCTGTCAGAACGGATCACCCAGTGATCAACCTCAGCCTCTCCAATTCGGCAGTCGCGGGCGCACTCGGTTCGGGTGGCCACCCCCAGAGAAGCCTGGAAAACTTCCACTCGGAACCGGGCCTTCTCGGTGGCCACCCCATCTCTTTGGAATCGTTTACCAAGCAAAGTGTGATCTGCAGAGTCCCTGTCGGCCTTCTGCAGAGCGTTAAAAACCTTGCTCTTCTGCGAGGCCTATGGTGACCTAGTTTAGGGTTTTTTTTTTGTCCCGCCATCTGTTTATTTGCTCAGTCAGCAAGTTGCTTAGCCGTTGAGCTAGTTGCAAGTTTTTATGCCAAGGGTGCTCATTCTGTTTTTTAATTGTTGTGGTCTGTCCACATTTTGTCTTGTGTTGTATTGTGTACCTACCTTGTGATCTATGTTTAGCTGATTTGTTCTGCTCATTGTAAGCCGCCCAGAGTTTCCATGGGAAGTTGGGCGGGATAGAAATTCAATAAATAAATAAATAAATAAATAAATAAATAAATAAATAAATAAATAAAATAGTGACTGGAAGGTAAATATGAGTCTAATATGCAAATCTCATTGCTGAGGCAAATATTCCCGAGGAAACCTTATTGTAAGGGAGAAACAGATTAATTAGAGGATATGTGCTCTCTTTCAATGTCTAGCTTAACCCCTCCCCTTCCCCCTTAAAAAAAACAAATGGACTCCACAGTCATTGAGAAACCAGCAGTTTGTGAAACATGTGAGGAGGTGAGAAGCAGGAGATTAAACAGGACAAAATGCTAAGAAAAGAATAGGTAGGTGCAATGGTGTAAAGGCAGGAGACAGTGCAGAAAGGGTTCAAGAATGAGACGTACAGGCACCTTTCCTGCTGTCAACAGTGCCAAACAGTGACATATTATGCCAGTGAGTTGGGGCCTAATGTCACCTTGGAGCCCTGTTCACGATGACTGTAAAAGTCAATACTCATGACATTCAGATCTGGATATATGTCAAGTGTACATTTGACCAGTACTTGGCAATAGACATGGGCACGACTCAGCGAAATTTTCGTTTTCGTTTCCGTTTTTTGTTTCCGTTACGTAACGGAAACGGTAACAATAATTAAGCCGTCAGAACTCGAACTCGAACCGAAAAAAGAAAAATTTGGTCGTGTTTTTCATTTTCGTTTGTGGCATCGTGGCGATCTTGCAATGTGAAGCACAGAAAAAGTTTTTAACAGTTTTTTTTAAAAAAAACCCGACTCCCGGCCAAAAAAGCAGGCGAAAATATGCCTGCCTGAGGCTTTGCCACCTACCAGAGGGGTGGTTTCTGGGGGGTCCCCGGCCTTTCCCCCCCCTCTTCTCCTGTCCTGGGCTGCTTGCACCAGGCTGGGGGGGGGTCATCCTCGTCGTCTCGCCATGCCATGCGGTGGGGGGGGATCCAAAATGGCGACCACAATATTTCTTTTGAAATCGTGGTCAAAAAACACACCAAATCACCACAGAAACATGTGAAATTTATTTAGTTTAAATGCCTGAATTTTAATAGTAGCAGCAGTGGGGTTTTTTATAGCAATAAAACATCGTATTGATTTTATTTTATTTTATTTTATTTTTTTTATTTTTTTAGACCTCCCCATTTGAGCTGGGCATGGGATGGGACCATGCAAATTGTTTGAACCATTCCACCAATGGCATCGCCATGTTTTTGACTGACACTTCTGGATGTCTCGGAGGGCATAAAAAGCTGAGGCACCTTCCAGAAATCGCAGTCGGGTGTATGGATGTGGTTGAGGGAGGAGGGCTGGCTGCTGGTGCTGGTGTGATCTGATCGAGATTGAGGAGGGAGGCTGGAGGCTTTAGGATTTAAGTTAGGCAGGCAGGGAGGGAATTGAATTTAGAAAATAATTTTTTTGATTCCCTGCAGCTTTGTCTGCTGAAGGGAATAGCAGTTTATTCTTTATTTCTTCTCTGGCAGTTTGTGAGGATTTTTTTCTGATATTGGATAGAGGGGGAGGTTCGACTGGGAGTGGGAGGTGTGGATTTATTTTAAATATATATTATATACTACCATTTATTTTCTATTTTCCCAACTTCAATTTGCTTGCACACACACACACATTTGGGGTGCAAGCCAAGAACAGAACCTCTATCCTAAGTGATATCCTAACTGCCCACTCGCCCGCCCCCGCCCCCGCGCCGCCACCCGCCTGTGGCCCGCGCAGCTGCCCGCCCACTCGCCCGCGCCCGCTCGCCCACCCGCCCGCACCTCCCCCCTCACCCGCCCGCACCTCCCCCTGGCGCTGTCGCCGCCCGCCCATGGCCGTTTACTTAAACCATTTAACAAAAATGCGGAAATGAAATTTGATAAGAAATCGACAGCAAGCCATCTGGTTTTTGTTCAATCCAAGCAGTCACACCGGGGGGGGGGGGGGGCTGTCCTCCATAAGAAGCAATCCTGCTCCATGGATTTTTGGCCTGAAAAAACAATTCGCCCTGAAAGGTTTTAGGGAGAAATGCTCTCGAGATGCTCTGGTTCACACTGCCACTTATGTGAGCCACCTTGGTCATGGGGTAAAATATTTTGAATGGATAATAAATTAAGCAAAGCAGGCCGTAGATAGAGAGTGGAGATAGAAACAGCAGGACAGATACCCATGTAGGCCCAGCCTGAAACTGCTTTGTGTATTGACATTTCTTGGTTATTCCTATGCTCCCATTAGTTTCAATTGAGCTTGCTTAGGATAGCAGAAGCAGATCCTATACAGCAGCACCATACCAGGTCATGGTACTGGCTGTTGAGTCCTCTTATTGTGGACTGAAACATTACTGCTTTCAATACAGTGGATCCTTGTACAGTTTAACAAGTGGTTTGTTTAACAGAAAATCTGCTTAAAGGAAAAAAATTCCGAAGATAGGGGGAAATTGCTTAACAGAATCGCCTATGGGGCGAATCCGTACAACAGAAAAACGGTTGTGATTAGGGATTAATCTGTTTTCAATACATTCCTATGGGAAATTTGTACAAAGGAAAATTTGCTTAACAGAATTTCATTTGGAATAAATTAATTCCTTTATACAAGGTACCACCGTATTTATTTACGTGTGGTTGTACAGCCGGTTTGTTGCAATAAGCATTTTTACCAAAGAATGTGCTTCTCGCTTCTTGCAGGCAGCATAACTGAGTAAAATTCCTTCCTTTAACCAGACCATAGCAGCTGCAGATTTCCAAAAACGATAGCTCAGCGCCTTTCAGCAAGACAGTCATTTAAAGGCAAAGGATACGGTATCTCTTTTTACAGCAGGTCATTTCCCAGCGTCTGCTACAGCCAACTTGAACAAACTTATTAGGAGTACCCAGTGTTTCATCTGTTTATGTCAGTGTGTCAGGTCATCCAAGGTTTTGTACAGCAAATCCTGTACATGAATCATATTCCAAACAGGATAACAGCACAAAGAACATTTTTTTCCAAGAATATAACCTCTCCACATCACCTAGTTTGAACTACATTTTAATCCCTATCAGGTGAAATAGGGTAAATGAGAGGGTGCATGAAGAAATTGTAAGGGTTACATCTGTTCCCTTCTTCAAAACTCTGTTGTCTTCAAGTGAGACTGGCTTTGTCTACACTCATTGGTTTGCTTTGGTTAAATTCATAATTGCTTTCCTGGATAATTATAAAAAGACTTTTAGTCTAATCTATTCTTCTTTCTATAACCATAAGAGAAGAGCCAAATATCAGAGATTCTCAGAAACAAGGAATGAGGAATTTATTTCTCCCTTTCTGTTAGCTCCTTTTCGTTGGAGGCCCAGATGAAGCCTCCACATTTAGAAATAAAATATCTCTGATTTGTCAAATGCTAAAAGCAAAATCAGAGTTATTTTACTTCTAAATATTGACATTTCACCGGACTCCAGAAAGGGAAAAGGACAAACCAGAATCTTCATTTTGTATCTTCAGATTTAACTCATCAAGAGCAGGTAAAACCAGACAGTGTCTGAATCTAGGAAATATCTGTCTAAAAAAAATATCTGCCTGAACAGGATTTAGGTTCAGGTTATTTCCCCCATCATACAGTTTAATGCTCCATCCCAGTCGTCATTCAACATATGTAAGACCTTCCGTAATTAAGATCTTACAGAGAATTAGAGATAGACAACCTCCCCTCATATTGATGATATCTTTCCCATGGATTTTGTCAGGACCACTCCAAAAAGTTTCTTTTAAAGATATTAAAGAAGACTTGGAAGAAAATACCACCTCTGGCATTCTGCAGTTCATCTTGCTGAAAGCTGACACATAGTCACCGAATATTATTTTCTTGGTAGTATTATCTTTTTTCGTAAACTACACTTTCTAGAATCATGCTTAGCTAGTTTGGCACTTGTGAAAATTGTTTTCCAAACAAAACAAAAAAAACCATTCCAACCTTGGGAACAAACTCTTCAGATATGACCTAAACACTGAACTACTGGTATGACCTAATTGCTGTGCCTTCAGAGGGCTATATCAAACAGTCCTTGAGGACTCTGTAAGTATGGCACATGGCAAATCCACAAACATAATTCATCATTTTAGAAAGCTTTGTTGCTCTATCTGCCTCCCACAAACAGTGCATATAAAAGGGACACCTTAACCTTTAGCTCTGTTAATCTTAGAAGTGCAGAGTTTGCAGGGACCCCATGGATAATGAAATCAAGCCCATCTCAAGGAGGCACAACTGTGATTAGAACTCCCTAACTCTGACTGCACAGCCAGATACTTAAACCACTGAGCGACACAGCAGTTCATAGCTACATTTGCGGAAATATAGAAGTCATTTCTTTAAAACACTAGTTCTCAGCCTTGGGTGACCCGGGTGTTCTTGGACTGCAGTTTCCAAAGACCTCACCACCAGCTGTGCTGGCAGCAGTTTCTAGCCAGAACTGTGCCACCTTCTCTGTCCAAAGTTCAGTATATAAGGTTGTCAGGTATTCTCCATTCTGTTTCATGAAATGAATAACGAACTGCCCCCTCTAAGAGAAACGAAACAAAACAAAACAGAAATTTCCATTTTGTTTCAGTTTGTTTCATTTGCCGGCGGTGTCTCCTACCTGATGCTGCTCCTGGGGCCCTCCAGCCTGGCTGCAGGAGGGTCTAGGAGCCTCCAGGGGGAAAGGGGGGGGGGTTGACCGGCCGCACTACAGCTGGTAGGCGGCCACGTGGTTGGCAGTTTAAAAAAATGAAAAAACAATAAAATAATAATACAAAAGATCCAGCGTGCGGGCTGCCCCCCCCCCGAAAAAAACCTGATCTGGCACGCAGGCCTGGTACTGGCCCAAGAACACCAGACCCGGTCCGCGGGTCACCGAACCAGCCGGCGGGCCAAAAGTAAAAAAAAAAAATACGGCACACGGGCCCAATACCACGCTACAGCAGGTAGGCGGGCCACATGGTTGGCAGTAAAAATAATAATAAAATAAAATAAAATAAAATAAAATAAAATAAAATAAAATAAAATAAAATAAAAAGGAGCACCGACCAGGCTCCAGAGGTAGCTAGGACGGTGCTCTAAAATGAAAAAAAAAAGTGTCGACCCAGCCCCAGGGGCCAGTCGTCGGCACTTGAAAAAAAATCAAAATAATAATAATAAAATAGGAGCGCTAACCCAGTCCCAGGGGCCGCACGGTCGGCGCTTGAAGAAAAAGCAAACAAACAGCAACAAAAAAGAGGTGCTGGCCCCAGTAAGCACCTCAAAAAGCCCCTGCCACAGGGGCCAGGATTGGCCGCTGCTGCTGCCACCACCGCCATTGCCACCCGGTAAGGACCCGAACTGGTTCGAATTGGTTCGGGTTCGTATGAATTTTTTTTTCATTTGTACGAACCCAAACCTGAACTGAACCAAGGGTGGGTACGAACAGACGAACCTGAACCATGGGTTTTCTGTTTCGTGCCCACTTCTAGTCGTGATAGTGACAAACACTATCTTCTACAATGACAAACACTGGATTTGTCTAGCTTCCTTTTGGGGGGGGGCTTAAAATTATTTTTCTATATTTTGCTTCTGAAAAGTCAAAAACAAAACAAAACCCGGGCACAGTTTTCTGAGAGACACAAATGTTTTGTTGTGTGACAGTCATTACTACACTGTGTCTTGTCTTGGAACAGAAAGTGGGAACAAAGAGTGACAAGAGAAAACCCTACCCCAGCACCAGGTACAGTATTGTCGCGCTTAGCACTTGTTCCGGGGGCAGTAGTCGAGACAAATTTAAGTAGTTGTGCGATGGACATGAAGTAACTTTTTTGTACCCCTCCTCAGCGCAACATTAACAGAGACAAAACAGACATGAAGTAACCACCGAAGCACCCTTGCCTCCTCTTTCTGATTGGATCTGCAGATGACGCTGTGCAGAATTCCCAAGCCTTCCCAACTGTCTGGATATTTAAATTCTCTAGCTCATGGAAGAGTATTTAATTGGGGGGGGGGAGAGATGAAGGTCTCCTTCATTCATGCATTTCAACCCAGTGACATTCCTTGGCTGGGAGTCAGATCCTATTTGACGTCACAAGTCACAACCCAAACCAAGAACATAATGTTCCTCTGGCCTTGGCAGGGACAAGTACTTAAAATGAAGGCATGGGGATGGATTGCGTAGGGGTAAATAATACCCCCAAGATGAAATGTGTGGAGAAAATTTAATAGGGAAGGAGCACCATGTGGAGGGTGAGTTTGGAAAACAACCTGCAACAACAGTTATAGCATTAAAATGCATTAAAATTCTATTTTGCTTTGGGTTCCTTTTTAACCCCTTGGAAATTCATGCATGCTCAAAATCTATCAAAATTCTGATCAAATGCCTAGGAGTGTAATACAAGAAGAAACAGGCCAAACAATTGCTCTGCTTATATAAAGACTTTTTTGCTTATTGTTTTTTTAAACTACTACTTACATTTACCAAGCTATTAGAAAGCTCCATTAAAAGTTTAAGTACACACATATGCAAACACATTTGAAGGCAAATAAGCCAAGAAGGTCCTTTGCTTCTTTGCTGTCCTTTCAATAGAGTGTAGTTAATATGCCTTTTCTGAGTTTGAATTTAAACATATTCCCTAAAAGATAACATGGAAATTGAGAATAAGAATGTGACATCATGTCTCAGGCTTTCCTCATACTTTCATTTGCAGCTTAGAACTAGTTTCAAAGATGGATAATTTGGAGATCTGTGAGTAGTGAGAATCTTGTGGGCTGGTTGATGAGACTGAGCAGGCTAGGATACTACAACGAGCAATAAAGTGAAAGATGGATACTGTACTAAAAATGTAAGCCCTCATTTCCTTCATCCTTGTGCATGAGAACAAGAAACCATTTTTTTGCTTCTCACCTGCAGAAGTGGGAGATGTTTTTCCTTTAGATTCACAAATTTGCACAAATAACATAGACCTAGAATAGGTGCAGATTTGTTCAAGGGACTTTGAAGAAGCACTGGATTGCTTGTTTGTGTCTTACGTACTTACCTCATCCTTCTGCACTTGGCATCTATTTGTGTTTTGCTACTCAAAGGAAAATTTTACTAGCTTTGTACTGAGACATTTTGCACAAATTGTGCAGATTTTCCCAAGAAGCAATTACTTCCTAGCTTTACTCTTGCACTAGAAGCAAGGAATCTTGCTGGAATTGAATATTCCTGATTGGGATGTCTCGTTGTGCTGGATAGGGATGTGCCATGCCATTTGGAATCTCCCAGCTAGCACCACATCTGGTTCCTTTTTAAAATGTCTGTGCTGGGTCAAGAAGCCTTCTAACTGGCACTTTCTTTGGGTGAGTGAAATTTCAGAGTGGGTGTGTCAAATGGAACGCCCAGAATAGAGAATTCTGGTATTTGTAGTCCAAAAGATCCTTATGGCACATCCCTAGCGTTGAGAGGGCCTATCAATGAGAATAAGGAAGTTAGCAAATATTCTTTTCTAGTATCCATTGTCTGGCAATCCTATTTGCAATGAGCACGTACAAAGATATGTACTAGAGATGGGCACGAAACGAACAATTTTTCGTTTCCGTTTTCGTTTTTTTGTTTCGTTACGCAATGAAACGACAAACGAATTTTGTCTCCAAAATGAAACGAAATGAACAGAAACACCAGAAATTTTGTCGTGCGTTTCGTTTCCGTTACTGCAATACAGTGAGCTGCTTTAAATGCTAAAAAATCACAAAAATTTAAATTAATGGTAATGAAATGGTAACGAAACAAATGAAAACGAAAATGAATTTTTGCAAAAACGGGAACGAACCGAAACGGGGGGCCCAAAAGACAAACGAAACATCATTTTTTTAATTCGTGCCCATCTCTAATATGCACACTGAGAGTGAACATGGTTTCCAAACTTTATTCAGTAATCATATTTGTTCTAGGTATAAAATCAGCAAGGGTTCTGATAAGAACTGATATTCCCCATTTGAGATACCCTCTGCCCTGGCTTATCATAGTGTGAGCTCACAAAATATTCCTGACCTGGAGTGAGCATAGCATGCTTCCTCCTGCTTTTGCAATTCCAAATGTCACACAGACTCAGCTTTGGTCCAAGCCACCACCTCCTCTTACAACTGTATGCTTTGGATTTTTAATAGCTTCTTGACTGCTGATTTCCAATTTGTCATTCAGCTGACTGAGTTGCTCAGTGAGTTGGGAAGCTGGCTGCAGAGTCAAGAGGTTGGGGATTTGAAGGCCCGGCCTGTGTGCCTGGGGCAGGCCACAAAGTCTCAGGGTGGCCTTATATACCACCCCATACCACTCCAAGTAGTCTCTGGCAGTTTACAGTTTTAATTACAGTATGCAGGTTACACATTGCCCCCCACCCGAGCAAGCTGGGTATTCATTTTACCGACCTCGGAAGGATGGAAGGCTGAGTCAACCTTGAGTCTGCTACTACTGGGGAACGAACCCCAGGTCATGAGGACAGTTTTACCTGTAGTACAGGCCTTTAACCACTGCGCCACGAGTGGTGCACCATTTCTGAGTGCGATTTCTGTGACAGAATGACCAAACATTTCCGTATACAGTACCTGGTACAGATTGCTATGACCTGGAGTAAACTGGACAGTACGTAATTGTTAACTGTAATTTAATGATCCTGCCCCATCAAACACAGGTCACATTGCATGTTTATAAAAAGACAGGAAGAGGGGAAAAGAAGGGGACGGTCCCTAGTTACACCAAAAATTCATCTCACATGCCTACCACATGCCTACCTCCCACCCATAAATTTGCATGTACTGTACTCTATTTCATGACACCAGGACTTCACAACATCTCCAGCATTTTTAGCGTGGCCAAAGGATAAAGGGCAGCTCCCATTCTTTTCATGATACTACTGGAATGCAGTATGGTATGGGATTAGCATCATCCAACAAAGGAAAAAGGATGGGAGAACACATAGGCTTGTATCAAATGTGCATATGCTGTACTAATGTATATTTATAGATATTAATCTGGGAAGCATTAATACAGCTTAAACATAAGAACACTGTATATCGCTGTATTTGTGAGACTGTGTTTGTGACACTGTATTTGTGTCGTGAGACATGACACTTTAACTGTCATGCCTCCATCGTACAGGATTCCTGGGATGTGCAGTTTACTGAGATACAGTGATGTAGTTCAGAGGATTCTATTAGAGCTCTCTAGCAGAGAAGGCACACCAAACTATAAATCCCAGAATGCTTTAAAAGAGCCATGACCATTTAAAATGTTTTCCAACTGTAGTAATATTATGGTGTAGGTACACTCTGAGACCAGGTGACCAGTGCGGCCACTGGATCTGCTGTTCTGGTGCTAACAATACATAATTTCTAGACCTTTGCTGTCTCTATTTATAATCTAACAGTTGTTGTTGTTGTTGTTGTTGTTGTTTTGCAAGATTCCTGTCTGCTTACACAATTATATTAGGTCAGTGGCATAGGTTCTTCATCCTCACCTGCAGGAACTCTGTCCTTCCCCTGGTGTTGCACTGATTGTGAGCTGTGTTGTCTCCCTTTATTGGGAGAAAGACAAGGTACAGATAAAATGAAGGAACAAACAATTGATTGGATAATTTGTAACACTGAAAAGCTCAGTGTAGGACTAGGAGGTCCTCCCTTTTGCCATTCTCTAAATGATGCCTTAGACGCATCCCACAATGTACCAGAGAGCAGGGTTGTGCCTCTCCAGTTAATAACTATATAGGATTTTGATTATACAGAGAGAACTGTCTAGTCACACCCTGATATTGTGTCTCTCTAGTCACAACAGTGTCACTACACAGTAAGTGAAATGCAAATTCATCATATTCACTTCCTTTAAATATAAGTCAGTTCACCTGGCTTCCTCAGGCCTCTTCACATTAACTGGCCACAAAGATGGAGAGGAGGAAACATTCTCGTTCTACCTTGTTTGAAGTTCCATCTACAGCTCTGCATAGCACTCTTGCAAATGAACTACCTAATAAGGTGTCAATAAGGGTAAACAAGGCTTTCCTTCCTTCATTTCTTCACCTCATTATCTTTAAAGGGCAAGAAGGGAACATGCTCATTGAGAGCACAGAAGCTGTAAAAACAAAAGTGTGAGGGTCTTGCTGGAGAGAGGGTGTGCTGCCACTGCTGAGTGTGCACTTTACATACCCGGACCTCCTTTATAAGATAAGAAGGGAGAGGGATGGTAAAAGAACTGCTTTGCATTTGCATACTGTACATGGCTTCCCTTCTGTATCGGTTTAAGTGATCACATGTTTTTTTGTTGTTCAGTCGTTCAATCATGTCCCATGGTCAGAAACAAAAAGCTAAAAAAAGAGATCACATGTTTAAATTGATGCAAATGAACCTGTCTTAGAAAAAAGAGAAGTCTCAGCTTCAGGCTGATTCAGATTTGCCTTTGCAACGTGTGATCAGTGTGTGTGTGGGGGACACACACACACACACACACAAATTCAGCTTCAGGCTGATTCAGATTTGCCTTTGCAATGTGTGGTCATTGTGTGTGGGGGGGGGAACACACACAAATTCACGAGCTACAGCTCTCCCTAGATGGGGACAATCTGGACACAATTGTTCAACACAGCAGCAATTTCTTCCACTGGCTCTACAAGGCTCAGTCAGATGGGCATTTGTCTTGCTGTTTGGTGGGCTGCAGGGATGGGTAGGCTTTCTCTTTTTTTCCTTGCAGTCTGACAACCTGATCTAGTTGGGATAGTGGACTAATCTGTCCCCAGACTATCCCTGCCTACACCTTTTTGAGCCCATCATGGATGTCCACTTTTTCTGGTATGGGTAGGTGCACTCTAGTTTCATCCGGGGTAAAAATATTTTCCATTAATGCTCGCCTGGTCATCTAACACATAAAGTCTGTGGAGGAAAATCTGTAATGACTGTTGTTGTTGAATTCAAGAAATGAAGTCTGCTGCTGCATTGCTATACTGTATGATTGTTCTTGATATCTGGTGTGTGTCATGTAGCATGCAGTCACCCTGTTATGACAACCTAAATGCCCTGTGTGTGTGCTCTATTTTCCCCATATTTATAACACTTATCCAATATCTTCTTTCCTCCTAACTCTAAACAAAACTTACCCATATTTGGAAGCCCAAATATTTAAAACAATACTTTTTTCAATGGGAAATTCTATTGTTGGTGCATATATTACAACGTTAATGGTCTGGGATCTACAATTCAGCAAGCGTTCATTAAACTACTGATGATTATTATTGTGACTAACAAATTTTGCAGAACTTACGTGAACATAGTCCTTAGCATTTGAAAACGTGGACTCCAGAAAAAGCCGTAAACTGCAATACAAAGGTATTAGAACTACAAAAAGTGCCAGGTCATATATGTATTTACAAGTTTTAATCATAATATTATTCAGCTGCCAGGGTTGTTTATAATTCATTGCTGTTGCTCTTCTTGAGCTGGTCAATTGTTTTGGTACACATGAAAATTTGTTTTGCAGTACTATAGCAAAGCATTAAAGCTACGTTTTTAAATATATTTTTGTTTTCAAGGCATCTTTTAAAATACCCCTTAATCATTTCTTAACACTCTTACATACAAAATTTCAAGCCTGGACAGGAAGGACATTGATGCATGCATTAATCTGCATGAGTATTAAACTCTTAACCATGAGATCCATGACAGTAAGGCAGATGCAAGACTATGCATTAAGATCTTAAAGCATGGCAGGCCGATGGAGGAAATGGGTTCCTGCACATATTTGGGTCCCAAGAACTTTGGGGCTTTAAAGTAGAGATGGAAAGCATGCAGCTTTCCAGTTGCTGTTGGATTGTGGTTCTCACTGCCCCTTGCTGCTGGTCAGAGTTGATGATCGCTGCTTTCCTGAAACACCTCCTTGAAAGTGTGAAACCAGCATACCGATCTGATTTTGAACAGGGAAGGGGGTGGATATAATGACAATGAAGAGATAAACAGTTTGTAGCTACAACATAAAAAGTTTACAGCAGGAGCTGACATGCAGCAAAACCACAAGTGGTAGATAATTAATAGACAGAGTCTTTTCATATGACAGACCTGCTGATACTTTTGTTAATAGATTTCTATATTCGGCACTGGAAGGTGGCCAAGAATTACCTGTTGCAGAGGTGGGGTTTGCATTCTTGTCCTTTAAATGAGAGAGACATCTCGGTTTTCCCAGTAAGCCATCTTGTTTATAACAAGCATACTGGATAATAAATGTCTTCAAGTTAGAAACAGGCCATTCAGGTGCAGTACAGTTTACAGGGTGACAGAGAACACAAAAGAAACCATGGCCGTTTGTAAATGCAGGATGCAAGTGCTTCTACAACATTTGCTACTGACCAAAATGTTTAAATCCAGATCTCTTGTAAATCTGATATTAACATAAAGCACATGCTACTGGGTTTGGACTGAAGGCTAATCCATGGTTTGTAAACCAATGTCTGGAATCTCGTACATTCTCGTAAAACATACTGTAGTTACATTAATCATGGAAACCTTTCAGCTGAGGAATCGGCATTATATTGCTTAATAGTTCACAAGGCTCCTGCTTTGCTCACTGAGTGGCATACATGCGACTGTGCATAGCACTTCTGCCTGGCCACATTCTTCCCCAATGCTTCTGCTCCTTCACTTTGCACACACAGAGTTGTGCAACAGGGTTTCAGCCATTGTATCTAAACCCAGGTCAATGACAACGTATGAGCAAACCCCCTGTTGCTTAGTTATACCTAGGGAAGCAAATAGGATAATTGGCAGCAACTTTCCGTTATCTATTAATATGTCCTCTACTTGGATTTGGGGGCATGGGTCAACCTATCAGAGTAGTGTCTGCACAGAAATCCAAGCAGGGATTCGTTACTGGCCAATTAAAAGACACTGTGAGCTGCACTGTTTGCCTTCTGCAACAGAGTTTTGGCTACAGTTTGCAAGGAGTTATGAAACCAAGATACTGGGCCATGGTTAGAAACGGGATTGCAATACTGTACATGTATTGTTTGCAAGAATCGTATTTCTTGCAAAAGGGTGCCAAGGTGTCAGTCACACATAATTATGTCACAATGAACTGTCACAACGATTAGATATTTTACAATCTCACATGCTGTAGTTGCCAGACAGAAAGGGGTTAAACCCAACAGCTAATGAGGTCTATCTAGTCCTAATTGTGACATCCTCTGGCACGCATGATTCCCCCCTTCCCCCCTTCTCCTCCTCCTCCTGTCCCTGTTTTGAATCAAGCACAGTTTTCTTTGTTAGCTATTGGAGTGGATTGCTTTTGCAAAGGTGCTATAGGTGAAGTCAAAACACCATACAGTACCTTTAGTAGAACTGGCTGGAGGTTTATGTGCCTGGCTGTGGAACCAGAGTCTGGAAGTCCAATGCCCCATTGTCCTTCTGAGAAAAGAATCAGTCTGTGTGGCCCCGTACTAGGTGCCCCTAGAAGGGAATAGTCACTTCTGAGTGCTGTACTTGCTACTTAGAAAACTCTAGAACTGGTTGCCATGGATCAAAACTGAGTTGATGACATACAAGTATATTAACAGAATCACCTTCAAAATCTTAGCCTCATATCTGTACTGCATCATAGAAGATACAGTAGGACCCTGGTATCTGCTGGGGATTGGTTCCAGGCCTTCCCATGGATAATGAAAACCGTGGATAAGAGAGAACGCCTGCTCACCCACCCCTAAACTTCTGTTTCCTGACAGTAGCTTGCTTTATGACTGCTGTTTTGAGACAGTAGCTTGCTTTATGGCCGCTGTTTGTGACAGTAGCTTGCTTTACAGATGCTATTTGTAACAACAGCTTGCTTTTCTGCTTGCTTTGTGGCTGCTGAATTATTTTTTTCCTCTGCCCACCGTGGATAACTGAATCAGTGGATAATGAATCAGTGGATACGGGGGGGGGGTCCTACTGTACAGTCTGAACTTTGCACAGATCTTATGTCCGTGACTGTCCTTCTGAAAGAGCATGGGATCAAGTGGTCTCTTTTATTGGACAAACTTCAGATATATTACATGTATAACGGAATCTCTTGCATTTTCAATTTTGTGCAAGCTATGCTGTTTTGCCCTGAATGTGATGCATGTCTTCCTCTTTAGTGATGTGCAAGTGCTTACCCAGTTTGGGACCAATGGCATAACTCTTATTATCTCTCAGATAATTACAACAGCTCCCTTGGACTGTTCACCTCTCAATATCACGAAACCACTTGCCTATTGGCCCAAAGCTCTCCCTCCTTCACTTCTGAGATCATCATACCAAATAGTTTCATCATCGGCCGATGGCTCCCTTCCTGTTTTAATAGCCATGGATGGTAAGGGCACACTTTCTATCTGTTAACAATTGATGCCGCTCATTCCACCCACTGCTCCTCACTGCTTTGAGGGTTTTTAAAAAAATATGTATTTAAATCCCCTGAGCAAAATTTACTTTGGCTTATTTGCCTGGCTTCAAAGTGAAGTAACTGAAGTCATACCCACAAGCTGATAAAATTATGTGTGTGTGTGTTGTGTCGTTACAGTCGTGACCGACTCTTACCAGTTCATCATTAGTGACAATATTTTTTTTAAAAAAAAATGTTTTCATTTATATCCTGCTTTTCTCCCAGTTTAGGCATCTGGGAGAAAAGGGTGTGTGTGAATCATGCATGCCAGAGGATATTGTATTTTATTTACTGTTTATGGTTTTGATTTCTGTTCAGTTTGTAAACCGCTCAGAGTAGCCATGTAGCTAGATGGAGTGGCATATAAATTTAATAAATAAATAAATAATCTTCTTATGGAGCCAGTGGTTGGGAGTTTGATTCCCTGCTCTGCCTGTTTGACGGGTGCTGGATTCAGTGGTCCAGAGGGACTGCATGTGCCCCACAGCAAGAGTAAAAATAGAAGCAAATACAAATAAAAATGGAATCAAATAAAAACGAAAAAGCAATATTAAAAAGAATTTTACAAATAGTGATATTAAAACACAATTATTATTTTTCAGGTTCTGCCTTCCAGAAGCCAGGTGTAAGAAACTCTGACACTATCCTAGTGACTTGACAATATTACAAAGAATACCTGGAAACAGTGGTAATTTCATTCCCAGCAGGTGGTCATTTGGACATTAAAAAATAAGATATGCAGCACCAAAAGGAGGACTGCTGGTGGGAGGGCGCATGGCTTCCTCCTGCTGCTCCCCCTCCAGGCACCCCCAGATTGCTGTGCCCTGGGGCAAATGCACTCTTCCACCCCTCCCTTGTTACACCAGTGTTGGAGGACCAAGAATCTCCACAAAAACGTTTGCCATCCTGCTTACCTTCCTCTCGGCATCTTCCAACATATGGAGACTAGAGATGGGCACGACTTAGCGGTATTCCCGTTTCCGTTACTCGGTTCCGTTACTCTACGGAAACGGTAACGGGAATCACTCCTCCAGACTTCGAGCTCGAACCGACGAACGAACAATTTTGGTCTGATTTGTCGTGCTCGTTCTTTGCATCGCGCGATCGCGCGATGCCACGCGGCACAGAAAAAAAGTTTTTAAAAGTTAAAAAAACCCGGTTCCCGGCCGAAAAGCAGGCGGAAAAATGCCTGCCGTGCCTCAGGGCACCTACCAGAGGGGTTGTTTCTGGAGGTCCCCGGCCTCCCCCCCCATCCCCCGTCCTGGGCTGCTCTGGTGGGACTCGCCGCAGGCTCGCAGCCAGCAAAAAGCCCAGTCTCGCCGGCCGCCGGCCGCCGCAATTAAAGCGCAAGCAAGCGGCACGGACGGCACAGGAAAAAACTTCTAAACTCTCCCCCCACCCATTCCCAGGCCAAAAAAGCAGGCGGAAAAATGCCTGCTTGATTAAGGGCGCAGGGCACCTACCGGAGGGGTGGTTTCTGGAGGGGGGGTCCCGCCTCCCCCCCGTCCTGGGCAGCCGGACTCGAGTCGCCATTTCGCCATGCCATGCGGTGCGGGCGGGGGATCCAAAATGGGGCGGCGAACGCAATATTGTTTTTGAAATCGTGGTCCAAAAACACACAAGCACAACAGAAACACGCGAAAATTTATAAACTGCCAGATTTTTCACAGTAGCAGTGGGTTTTTTCTTGAAACAAAATGTCTCTCCTCTCCTCCTCTGTCCTCCATTGATTTTATTTTATTTTATTTTTTTACACCTGCACATTGGATGGGCTGGCCGAGTGGCCAGCCATGTGGGAGTGGACGACCATGCAAATTTTTGGAGCCATCCCACCAGTCGCATGGCCACTTGGCCATGGAGACTTCTGGGATGTGCCAAAGAGCCCCCTAAAACCTGCCCTAGCCCCCCTAACCCTAACCCTAACCCTTGACTCTGTAGTACCATACGTCATAGACTGTCTTCTTAGTGGGTCAGAGAGGCACCGAGAGGTGCAACCCACTAGCCCACCGTAACCTTACCCGTCACTAGCCTAACCCTAGCGCTTGCACTAACCCACCTTAACCCTAAGCCAGATGTACTTGCATTGCACTACACGCAAGTACAATTCCCTTCTGTGTGAGACATGGTGGTGCGAGAGCCTTAGTTAGGCATCTGATCTCACTGGCTCTGGGTTCAGTGCCATCCACTAGTCTTCACAGTCACTGTCTGCACATTCTGTTATGCAATATCCATATGGCTATTGCATAGCATTTTGCAGCAGCAGCAGGTGAGGAGGGGAGACCCCCATGTTGAGGGGTCTCTTGGAGCCTGCTTCCCCTTCCTAGTGGGTGAGGATTGGAGGCACCCACGGGTGCCTCCAGGAGCCCACTTTCCCTTATAGCGGGCCAGAGGAGGCACCCACCCCACAGAGGTGCCTCCAGGAGCCCGCTCCCCCCCCCAAAACCAGTACTAACGACAACGAAAAAACGAACCGACTAATTTTTGCGAATTTTTGCGAAAACCGGAAACGAGCCGAAACGGGACCGGCCCGACTAACGACAACTCGAAAAATTTTTTTTTCAAGTCGTGCCCATCTCTAATGGAGACATGGGCATTCTAGTGGTAATAAGCAACAATGCTCAAAAGGAAATGAAAAGCTGTCATACACCATCGTTGACCAATATGTGAGTAGGATTTGCATCCCAAAGCAAGCTAACATGATTGTCATATGCTGCCTCTAACTTGTGGAAACTTTATGAATGAGTGATCTCCAAAATGTCCTCTCATTAATTGGCCTGCTCGGCTCTTGCAAACTCAAAGCAGTGGCTTCCTTTATTGAGTCAATTCGGTGCATGTATCATCTTTTGTCTTTTTCTTCCACTTTCAGTTTTTCCTGGTACTGTACTATTGTCCATTCCCAAACAGTCTTGTCTTGTCTCGTCTCAATGTGCCCAAAGTATGACAGCCTCCATTTCACCATTGTTGCTCGTAGAGAGCGTTCTGGCTTGATTTTATTTAGGACCTCCTTGTTTGTCTGGCAACTCACTGTGTCCTCAAGTTCCCCTCCAGAACAATATTTGAAACAAAGTACTGAAAAAACGAATCACATCATTAACCTCTCTTCCTACATAACACCAAGAGCTTTCCCGGAAAAGAATGTTCTGCAGCTCCAGGATCAAGGTTCTGGGCCATCTGCAGAGTTGAGGTGGGGATCCTGGCCTGCTTCAGAGATAGTTGATTGATTGATTGATTGATTGATCAGTTGAAATGGCTGGTGGTTGTGCTGGATTTGGGATTCTTGAAGGTGTAATTCCAATATCTGGCCTTTCCCATCTTTGGTTGTTGCTGCACATCACCCACTTATTTTTATGGGATTCCAGACAACGCTCTCTTGCACTTTTACCCCTTTTCACATGCTTCTGCTGCATGTTCCAGTTCTCCTCTGCTTTCCTTCCTTTGGGAAGGAAAGACTATGTTTGTTTGTTGCCTATTCACTCTAACAGCTGTCAGTCGGTAAATATCAATTGTATCAGACTAAAATTTAAAAAATATAGTTGAGCAAAAAGCCTGGGGGGGGGGGGAAGCAGGTGAGCTAATTCAGTCCATTACAGTACATCCTATAATAATGTGGACTGCAGTGGCACCTTCTGGTAAGTGCTTGATTTGCAGGTATTCTTTTCCCCAAAAACACTGGTGTATAATCTAATGAGGAATAAAACCACCCTGTGTATTTCCATGAAATGCCATATTGAAATAGTGTCACTGGCTTTTTTTCTTTTTCATACTTTATGAATTGTTTTGAGATTAATATACTTATTGACATGTTCCTGGTTTAATATCCAAAGCAGAAAGTGAAAATATTTTCTACCTAAGAATGGAATGGCAGAAATGTGCTCAACTACATTGGAAAAAAATGCACAAAATATTATAGGTTTGGAGCAAGCTGATTTTTTTCCATTGATCACATGATGCACAAGGAACCAACCCAGATTTCCTCTCCTCTCCCCCAAATCTGTAGGGTTTTTTTCCTCCACCTGTTGGACTTCTACTTTTTAAAAACCAGATCCTTTTGCATTGGTTCAGCCTTGCGAGGGCTTCAATGGATGCAGAAAGGAAGGAGGAGCTGAGTGCATTCACACACAGGGCAGGGCTTTGCCAAACTATCTTCACACTAACCTCTCTGTCTGTGTGTCTGTCTGTGTGTCTGTCTGTCTGTCTCTCTCTCTCTCTCTGTGTGTGTGTGTGTGTAGCTTACAAAGGGACTTCATGGCAAGAGGTTTTTTTAAAGATAACAAGAAAACTAAATGAGGAAATTGAGGAAGGAAGCCTTTTTGCAGCTTGTAAAGCAGTTCTTTGTAATGCGCCACCTTCAGGTCTATAGATCAAACTGCAATCAAGGGCTTCCTCTTGTCCTTTGTGGCCACCTAGATCACACAAACCCAAATTCCTTGATGCAACTTCACAGTGGGCGAATTCACAGTTCCGTCTCTGTGTAGGCACACTCTTATATGGCTGTAAAAGAGGATTAGACAAGTTAAAGAGAGCCAAGATGACTTGATGTCTAGTCGCCAGGATGGATTTATGTTGCCTCCTGCTTACGAGAGTATGTGCCTCTGAATAGTACTGGCATGGGGTGAGAGTAAGAGGTTGCTCGAGCCTTCAGACATATCCTGCATATGGAATTCAGGGAAGCATCTGGTTGGCCATTGCGAGGAAAGGACATTCAACCAGTGATAGGGAAATTTGCTGTTTTTTAACTACAATGCCCAGAATCCTTGTAGTTCAAAATATCGGGCAGTTTCCATATTGGCTTTACATGAGCTGGGAGTTGTAGCCTAGAAATGTAACTTTTCCTGTCTCGGTGGTGCAGCGCATTAGCCTTTGCTCTGATCTTGCAGAATTCTTTTGACATTTTTTAACCTCCAGTGGACTCTTTGGCTTAGCCCACGGAGTGGGTAAATCCTCCAGAAGTGGCTGTTATTGTAAAGTTTCTACTGTATTTGAAAGAAAGAGAGCAGGACAAGAAAGGGAAATTTAATTCTCTTGGCACAGGAATTAGGCCCATTTCACCTTGATTTAGGCAACAGTCAATCCAGGTGCATAAGGGGGCAAGAGAAAGACAAACCCATGTCCTGATAGTCTTTATTTGTATGGTTCCTGTTCAGGCTTTGAACATTTTGTTTCTGGACCCACCTTTTCTGATCCCTGAATCCAGGCATAAGGGGAACGATAGACCTGTATTGAAATTGGCTTCCTGACCCATTGAGATTAGAGTTTGGGGCACGATATTTTCTGTGGGTGATTTCCATTCTTGTGTTTTGCTCACACATGGTACTTTGGGACATATACGTGTCACCTTTTTTGTGTCAAGTGAACATCCAGTTTGAGCCGACTTTACATCATTGCTCTTATTCTTTCTTTCTTGATTTAAAATTCCCTTCCTCACCACCACCATTGACTATGTTGCCAACAATGCCAAGGGCTGGCAGGAGCTGTTTGCCAACAGCCGGTGGCAACTAGTCTCCCCCCCCCCCAAAAAAAGAAGATGTTATCATCCAGTAAAGACAGTGATGTAATGCAATAAGAGCTAGCAGGATCAAAACTCAGGGACTATCTGATTAGTAGAGACACTCCAGGTTTTCCTATTCCCTCTGAGCTTAACTGCAGTTTTCATAAGAGATTTCAGAGAAATATTGTCCCAAACTATCCCTGTGGTTTGGTCTTGAATGGGCAAATAATATCAGTCAACATTACAAAAGATCTACTCCTCAGTTGTTGGTACAGATTGATCCAGATGCCTGAATGTTGGGGGGTCTTATTTGAGGGTGTTGAATGGCTGTGAGGACTTCACGATAAGCATGTGCAATTCCAATGCACCATTACACCCCCACATACAGGACTGAGATTTGAAAAGGTCCTATGTGGAGTCACAGAAGATCAAAGACCAAGGGAAAGGAATAGTGGAGAAAAGGGGTCTGGTAATGGAGACAAGAATGTAAGGAGTGGTATATGTTCCAGGGAGGGGGAAATTGAGAACAGCTGGAGTCAGCTGTGCATGTTGGATTGTACATGTGAACAGAATATTCAGAGATAAAGAAGAAACAACATTCACATATGGGTTTCACCATTCAATGGAGGCCTCTGGAGATCCCTATAATGCAGTCTGAAGTTCTCTGGAAGAAAAGGAAAGCATGTTTCATAGAGAAACATTGTGTGAGTAAATCTGGTTCTGCTTATTTTGACCTTCCCATTGAACTGCTTCTATTCTTTTAAACCAGCACGCACGCACACACACACGCACATGCACATGCACACACACACACACACGTGCATCAAATGCCAAGTTCTGAACAGTAGTTAAAGTAAGACCATAATTTAAAAGGAGCTAGGAAACAGTCATAGACTATCAATCTCGATGATGATTTGGGGGTGGCAAAACGTTCAGAGTCCTTTTGTGGTATTCCAGAGTCGTGCTTCCAAACCCCAAATCTTCATTAGGTGCCGAAATCATCTGTGGACGCTAACTGCACTGTAACCACACAAGAATTAGTTAAACCACAACCATGTGGCACCAGCGATAGAATTTCAGTTCCAAAATTGTGTGTTTCAAGTGCTCGGATCAGAGCTATAGCTAGAAATTTGAGGGCATGGAGCACTAGCACCATCTCAATAGCACCCTAGGCATGAGCTCTCGCTACGAAAAGAGAACAGAACATGGTGCTCACCCCACCCCGGGACATTTTAATTAAACACAAAAGAAGACAGTAAATAGGGTCAGGGAGTGTTGCCATTCATTTTCCTGAGCCTCTAGATTTCAATGACATCTACATTTTGTCTTTCTTCTGTATTTCATGGTACTTCCCTCTGATCTGTTGTGGGTGTTCAAGACAATCAAATAGGATAATTTGTTTGGGAAGATTCTCAGACATCCAGGTGATGTTATCTGGAAGTTGAGTCATGGCAACTGGACTTCTTTTCTTGAGAGAGCAAAACAATTTGCTACTCATCCAAGCAGGTTCGTCACTCAGAGCAGCAAAAAGGGTCATTTCAAAGGGAGTCATCTCCCTCAAAACAACTCTAACTTCTGCCACGCAATTGGTCCACCTCTGCTCCAAAAATGCAAACCCTACAGCTGGACCAAAAAGGACCAGCCTGGGCACCAAGCATGGTCAGGCTGGAGCACATTTTCCTATGCGTCATGCAATTAGAGGGAAAACAGATTCCACCGGGTAGGTCCACAAGTGGATGAAATTGTGATCCACTTCCCCGAGTGACCGCACCCTAAAACTTTTGTTCTTCAGTCATTCAGTCATATCCAACTCTTCGTGGCCCCATGGACCAGAGCTTGCCAGGTCTTCCTGTCCTCCACTGCTTCCTGGAGTTTGGTCAAATCCATATTTGTTGCATAGATGACACTGTCCAACCATCTCATTCTCTGCCATCTCCTTTTCCTTTTGCCTTCAATCTTTCCCAACATCAGGGACTTTTCCAAGGCGTCCTCTCTCCTCATGAGTTGGCCAAAGTATTGGAGCCTCGGCTTCAAAATCTGTCCTTCCACTGAACATTCAGGGTTGATTTCTTCCAGGATGGATAGGTTTGATCTCCTTGCAGTCCAGGGGACTCTCAAGACTCTCCTCCAGCACTACAGCTCAAAAGCACAGATTCTGCGGCAATCAGCCTTCTTTATAGTCCAGCTCTCACTTCCATACATCACTACTGGAAAAACCATAGCTTTGACTATTTGGACCTTTGTCGGCAAAGTGATGTCTCTGCTCTTTAAGATGCTGCCTAGATTTGTCATTGCTTTCCTCCCAAGAAGCAGGTGTCTTTTAATTTCATTGCTGCAGTCACCTTCTGCAGTGATAAAGGATCCCAAGAAAATAAACTAAAACTAGTTACTTTTCATAAATGGCAAATACTTATTTACAACTGTAGTTGTAACCAATACATATTTCTTGGGACTTGTAAGTACAGCTGTGATGAGCAGTTTCTCTAAACCAACTTTCTAAAATTTCTGAAGAGGATAGGGGGAGAAATAAATGTGCATATTTCCACATAACAGTGGAAATATGCACAGGTTAAATTTATGGTTTCCTGGTATTCCATTCCACTTCTTCAGGTCTCATGACTGGATTCAATCTGCTGTGCCGGCAAAGCAATACTGTACACAGAATTTGCTTACAGTGGATATAAAAAGTTTACACACCCCTATTAAAATGTCAAGTGTCTGTGATGTAAATAAATGAGACAAAGAGAAAGCATTTCAGAACCTTTTCCAGTTCTAGTAGTTACATCATGGAACTGTACAACTCATTTGAACAACAAAGCAAAATATTTTAGGTGGAGGAAGGTAAAATAAAAAAACTGAAATTATATGCTGGCATATGTGTGCATACCCTCTTATATCTGGGGATGTAACTGTGCTCAGCAATAAAAAAAATCATATTCAAACTCATGTTAAGTAGGAGTCAGTACACACCTGCCATCATCAAAAGTGCCTCTGAGGAATTCAAAATAAAGATCAGCCATGCTAGTAGGTCTTTCCTGACATTTTCTTAGTCACATCCTACAGCAGAAGCCATGGTCTGCAGAGAGCTTCCAAAGCATCAGAGGGATCTCCTTGTTAAAAGGTATCAGACAGAAAAAGGGTACAGAAAAATTTCCAAGGAATTAGATATACCATGGAACACAATGAAGACAGTCATAATCAAGTGGAGAAAATATGGCACAACGGTGATATTACCAAGAACTGGATGTCCCTGCAAAATTGATGAAAAGAGTAGAAGGCTGCCAAGAGACCTACAACAACACTAAAGGAACTGCAGGAATATCTGGCAAGTACTGGCTGTGTGGTACATGTGACAACAATTTCCCATATTCTTCATATGTCTGAGCTATGGGGTAGAGTGGCAAGACGGAAGCCTTTTCTTATGAAGACTAACATCCAACCCTGACTAAATTTTGCAAACACAAATCTGAAGTCTCCCAAAAGCATGTGGGAAAAGTGTTACGGTCTGATGAAACCAAGGTTGAACATTTTTGGCCATAATTCCAAAAGATATGTTTGGTGCAAAAACACCATGGCACATCACCATGGCACAACACCATGGCACCATGGCACCACACCATAGCCACAGTGAAGCATGGTGGTGGCAGCATCATCACGCTTTGGGGCTGTTTTTCTTCAGCTAGGGCAGGGGCCTTAGTCAAGGTAGAGGGACTTATGAACTGTTCCAAATACCAGTCAATATTGGCACAAAACCTTCAGGCTTCAGCTAGAAAGCTGAACATGAGGAGGGACTTCATCTTTCAACATGGCAAGGACCCAAAGCATACATCCAAATCGACAAAGGCATGGCTTCACCAGAGGATTAACATTTTGGAATGGCCCAGCCAGAGCCCAGGCCTGAATCCAACTGAATATCTGTGGGGTGATCTGAAGATGGCTGTGCACGGGAGATGCCCTTGCAATCTGACAGATTTGGAATGTCAATGTGCCTTACTGATAGACTCATACCCCAAAAGTCTGAGTGTTTCAACAACATTTTAGTATAAGGGTGTGCACTCATATGCCACCATACTATTTCAGTTTTATATTTTTCCTAGCTCCACCAAAAAAGACTTCAATTTGTGGTTCAACTGAGTTGTACAGTTCATAGTTCTCATTAAAGGTAGAAAAAGTTCTGAAAATATTTATCTTTGTTTCATTTATTTACATATACACACTTGACATTTTAACAGGGGCGTGTAAATTTTTTATATCCACTTTAAGAGGTGCAAAGGTAAGTTGCATCTCTTAAGTCATTACCAGGTATGACATGCCACACTGACTCACACAATTTGCAATTTGTGTCTCTTTATCTTTTATCTGTATATAAATGATTGCCATGTAGTCTCACTCTTATGTCTGAGGAAGTGGACCTGGTCTGAAAGAGCTCACATTAAAAATACCAATTAACGAGCTATGTTTTTAATCTTCTTTATTTTGTTTCTTGTCTGAAATGCAGAACTGAAGCTCTAGAGTTTTTTGACACATTTGCCATTGCTATTACACAAATGCACAGAAGGAGGCAAGGCCTGTTGAGTCATACTTGGTTCCCTGGCAGGATAGTTGTTTGGGAAGTTGAGATTAATTGCAATGGTGGATTCAGAAAGAGATGGACTGGAGCAAAACCAACCAAAACAATACAGTACTTGAAAACAAGCCATAGAGCCAGGGCTTGGGCCTCGGACTGTGGGTTAGCATGGGAAGAAGTGGAAAGAATACCGCAACCACAGAATGCTCCGGTCAATACTGGGTAGCAACTGAAGCAGAGCTAGAAATGAAAACAATGGAAACAGAAAGCAGGTACCGTATTTTTTGCCTTATAAGATGCACTTTTCCCACTCTCAAAAGTAAGGGGAAATGTCTCTGCGTCTTATAGAGCGAATACAGCAGTCCCCCGCTATATATATATATCACAGATTTTCATTTAGAGATAAGATACCTGCACAGGGCTTCTCCCATCTTGTGGTGCTGCTGGGATTCCGCAGTCCCAATCACCTCCTTTGCAAAGAGGCTTCCTCCAGGGAGCCTCTCCCCACCCCTCCCCTTCTGCAGCCAATATTCCCCAGTCAAAAATCACCTTGTTTGCAAAGAGGTCTCCACAGAGCCTCTGCCGTCCCCTTCTGAAGCCTGGATTCAACAACTGCAACTACCTCATTTGCAAGCTTCCCCTTTTGCAGTTTGGATCCCACAGATCCAATTGCCTGGTTTGCAAACCTCCCCTTTTGCAGCTTGGATTCCACAGCTCCAATTACCTCATTTGTAAGCCCCCCCCCTTTTGCAGCTTGGATTCCTCAGCTCCAATTACTGTACCTGGTTTGCGAGCCTTTCCTTCCCCCACCATAAAACCTTAGGCTAAACATTTTTCTTGTTTTTCTCCTCTAAAATCTAGGTGCGGCTTCTGGCCTGGTGCATCTTATAGGGTGAAAAATAGGGCATATGTGGCTCTGTTTTCAGAAGAGGTGCAACCAAGTATCAAGCAAAGCTTAACCTCAGTGACCAAAATCATGTTGCTTAGCTCAGGCTGCATCAGTGACTAGAAAGAAAATCAACCCACCAACCAATCAATCTTAGAACTGCAGAGCTGGGAGGGACTCTATGGATTACTGGATCCAACCCCTATCGAGGGGCCACAGTGGGGAATTGAGCTCACGGCCTCTGGTTCTGCAACCTGATACTAAAAAACTGAGCTACTCAGCAGTTTATGTCCAACATGAAATTCTATCTGTGCCAGGAATTGCCTCATGCTGGTGGGTCCTTCACGTGACTTCTTAGGGACTCTTGTAGCAGGGGTCCTTGTTCCCCGGGCCGTGGCCTGGTAGTGGTTTGTGGCCTGTTAGGAACTAGGCCACAGAGTGCCATGTTAATAAGGGTGCAAAGGGCCCTCCCCGTTCCCTGCGTAGCTCCTCAGTGGCCAGCAAGATTCTCTCTAAGGCACATGCCCCAGCAGGTGCATGTTTCCTCCTCCACATGACACTTTTCCTCCTTCTTTTGGTCATGGCAGAACTGGGGAGGGGGAGTTGCATGTGCATGCATAAGGAAAAAAACTGTGCAGCAAGGGGAGAAATTAGAATCATCCCCAAACCACCACCCCCAGGTCTATGGAAAAATTGTCTTCCACGAAACTGATCCCTGGTGCCAAAAAAAGTTTGAGCCTGCTGCCCTGTAAATCTGACCCCAATATAATACATCACTGGCTTCAGCCACTGTCCATGTTCTCCTTAGCAAGAAGTAAGTTCACTCAGACTGTGATATCCACAGAGGATTTCTTCCAAGCTTCCCATGCAAATGTTGAAAATTGTGGATAATAGTGAACCCTTTAACACTAGTAATAGTGTTATCCCTTTAACAGCCAGGAAAACACAAGAGCGTGGAGGATCTCGATCTTGGATCTCCAGAGACACCTCTTTACACTTGGTAAAAAATCAAAGAAACAAAAGAAAACAACAACAAAACAACACATGGCACCTTAAAAACTAAGCCTTTAACCTTGGTATCTCAATTTACGAATTTAATCCGTTCCGATTGCATGCTCTTAAGTCGAACTACTCTTAAGTCGGGGTACCTATCTAAAAATTGAATTTTAATTTTTTTAAAAAAAACTATAAGTCGAGGAGACCTTATCTAAAATTTGTGCGGCAGTGAAAACGCCAACAGTTTTCCGCTCTTAAGTCGAATTGCTCTTAAGTCGGGGTGCCTCTAAAGTCCCAGCCTTCTTCCGTCTCCATTTGGGTCGATGGCTGGAACCGAAGTGAACGGCATCTCTATTTGAATTCCGTAGTCACGATCTCAGTCTTCTGAACATTCAGCTTCAGCCCCGCTTTGGAAAGGATGCGACCGAAGGAAGGGGCGCTTTGCACATGGCCAGAGGCGCCCTCGTGCTGCTCTCACTCGCGGCTTCTGGGCACCCGGAGCTGAACCCAGTGTATTTCCGGAGAGCAACAAGGTTTAGCCCTACCCATCCATTGCCGCCTCCTCCTCCTCCTCCTCCTCTTCCTTTCGGAGGCTGGGCTTCCCTCCGGTCCGGAAGGCAGGCTGGTGGGCCGGGCCGTTTGCGCAGTTCCCGTCGGCTGGACGGGCGAGGGGAGGAAGGGAGGCAGGCAGGCAGGCAGGAAGGAAGGAAGAGGGGAAGAGGGGAAAGGGGGGGCGGGCGGCGCTGCTCATGCAGAGCAGGCAACCAGAGCTGCGGGCCCGGCAGCCCTCCGGAGAGCAGCCGGAGGAGCCGCCGGGAGCCGCCCCGGGCGAGGAAGAGCAGCAGGAGCAGGAGCAGGAGCAGGAGCAGGAGCTGCCGCCGCACGGGGCTGGCCAGCCGGGGCTCCAGCGCTTCGGCATGGAGATCGAAAAGGAGTTCCACCGGCTCGACCAGGCCGACAGCTGGGCCGCCATCTACCAGGTACTAAGGAGAGCCACACACAGCCTTGCAGCCCTCCGCCGGGGCCCCTGCCAAAGCGCGGGGGCGCACACGCAAGGAGGAGCCGGCGAGCTCCCCAGGCGGCGCCCCGCTCCATCGTCGCCCCTTCTTCCTATTGTCCCCGCTCGGGAGGCGAACCCGTCTCTGCCGCCTCCCTTCTGGACCCGCTCGTTGCCTTCGGGGGCTCCTCGGCGCAAAGCGTGGCTCTCTTTCCTTCCGGCCTCTCATTGTTGGGCCCCGTCGTGTTGGATCTGGGTTAGGGGTGCGGGGTGGGGGCTTCCTTCCCTGCCGTTCCTCCTCTGTTTGCAACTCCACCTTCGGGTTGGTGCAAAATGCATCTTGAAGCCCACGAGATGAAAATTTCCCACAGGCCAGGAGGATTGCCGGCTTGATCCTGGATGATAAGATGGTGTTGCATTGTATGCTGGCTTGGAGACGTGCACTCGCCTTTTCCCCGAACGGGAAAGGATCTCTTAACTTGAGGGCACGAGGCGTCATGTGAATTCTACAACATAGAGTCCATGTGCACAAATAATGGAATTATTGTTGGTACTGTACACTCTTACTGCTTTTCTGTGCCAGGTGCAAGGGAGCAAGAGGGGGATCTGCTGCGGGGCTTTTTAGCAACGACTCCTCTGAACATTTTGGTCCCCCCCTTTCCTTCAGAGTGTCAAGCGGTCCTCTTGAGGCAATTGTTTCTTGCAAGCTTTCCTGTCTGCAGTTGAGTTGAGCCAGCGACTCTGCCACAGCTTCCCTAATTTACTGCTTTGGTTGCCCTGGAGCAGATTTTAGTGATCAATGTAGTCCACTCATTTTGCTTCAGGAAGCACTATTAATAACCCCCTTCTCTCCCCCACCCCCATAAAAGAGCAAGCACCCTTTTCTATATTTTAACCTTTATTTTTCTCCCATTGCCAAGGGATTGTGTGTGTTCCTTCTTTGGATCCCTGGTTGTTGACTCATGCATTCTTAGATCTTCAAGTGCAGTTTGTTTCACCTTCAAATATTGATGTGCACCCCTATACAAGTTTTATAAAGGGATTGGAAGCCGCATGGCTATTGTAGCACCTGGGTGATTTTTATATTTTTAGGAATGCATATTTTGTTACATATTTGTCAAACTGGATTTTTTTTTTTTTGCTAGAGCATCTCTCAGAAGCAGTACCCTTTACCAAGGTAATTTGCATGTGCCGGTGCTAGATAAAATACAAGAGTAGTGCAGTTCACACATGTATTTAGTGTGACACCAGCTGGTATAATTATGAGAAATCTTGATAAGTCATTTCATTCTTTTAAAATACTGTATTAATATTCTGGCTTGTTCTGATATCTTGTTGTCTGGGTTTTTGTTGAATAGACAGTAAGAAGGGCGGGGTTGTATACTCTTAGTCCTCTAATGTGTGCAGAGTTTAGCAAGATCTATTTTAATGGATATTGATGGCGTTTGAGTTCATATGCAGCTAGGCTGAATCAATATATGACTGTCCTTTCTGTAGGGGAAGTGAATGAATTTATCTTTTGTCATGGGGATTTTGGAAGGTGAAAAAGTTGTGAAATCGGTTCCTTTCATTTTGATCATGTTAGGATGATGAAAAAAGATCATTGACAAAAACTGAAAGGGAAGTACAGTGCACCCTTGTATAACAAACAGCTTCTATAACATAAAATCTGTACAACATAACAAAATCCGGAGATAGGGGAAATTTGCTTAACATAATTGCCTGTGGGGAGAATCTGTACAACATAAAATGGGATTACTCAGTTTTCAATGCATTCCTATGGGATTTTCTATAAAGGAAAATTTGCTTAACATAATTTCATTTGGAACTAATTAATTCCTTTATACAAGGTACCACTGTAATAATATTCGCATCATCAAATTTGAAATTATTCCTGTAGCTCCCTGCAGAGTTGTATAGTGTTATGCTCTTCAGATTCAGTGGGCTTTGGTGCAAGTAACTTCAAAAGGGATTATGCAAGAAGTAAAATGGATATTTGAGACTTGTATTACAGGATCTGTTCTTATGGCTTTTTATGTTCTTATGTGTGGGTTGCTTTATTCAAAGTCATGGTAATAAGTTGGTATTTATTTTATTCTGTCCTTGAAATGCTAGTTGGTAAATGTGCAATGCTTAGAGAGTGGCATTGCAAAGTGTATTACATCATAATAACTGTTGCTCTCACTTCAATTTAATTATGTCCGCTGAACATACCTGTACTGAATAATAATGTATTGAAGGTGAATTGCCTCACCAAAAGTTGTTTTTTTAAAGTCAAGGAGTCTGCTCCTGTCTTGTAGCATGTGCTTTGCATAATATCACTTCCTAATGTGCTGGTGCTGTCCAGGATGTGTGAGAATTTGGCAAATAAAGCTCTGTAGCTGTTTTCAGGGAAATACTGGAGATCCTATATCAGGGGTGTCCAAACTTTTTGCAAGGAAGGCCAGATTTGGTGAGGTGAAAATGTGTACCAGCCGACCATTCAGCCACATTTGGCCCCCAGACGGGACTTTGGACACGCCTCTAGGACATGCAAGGAGATAGGGAGGATGCTGCAGCAATGGAGCCAGGACAGGTGGCTGGAGGGATGGATGGAGGCAGAGAGGGCAGGCAAACTGTACAACTGTAAACTGACATCTCCATCCAGTATGGGGAGAGGCCAGCTGGTAGGTATATATGATAGGTTGAGCCAGCAGAGAGAAGAGGTTGTGGGCCACTCAGAATTTCAAAACTGGCCGCATTTGGCCCCTGGGCCTGACTTTGGACATGCCTTTCCTATATCTTTTACAATAGTGTATTTTCCACACTTTCACTCTCAAAGTTCATATGAGGTCACTAAAAGACATTGGTATTTCTTTGGCCATGTGTCTGGACATTTTCTTTAAATACTGGACATGGGGCTCAAAATATTACTTACTTACTCGCGTGCTTGCTTCTAAACTACAATAGAGTACTAAGACATGTAGAGCTGTCAGGTATTTTGTATATCTTAAAAAATAGCTGTTTTGCTTATTCTCTCCTATCCCACAGCTGGTCCAGAACAATACATTTGTTGGATGAACCTAACATCGCAGAAACTTTGAACAACTAAATCCAATTTGTTAATCCCGACTCTAGTAGACCCACTGAATGAATGGGACTTGCTAAATCAGCATTTATGCAAATCCTGTTGATTTAGTGGGTCTAGATTAGGATTACCAATTGGATTTAGTCAGAAATAGCTACACTTGGTGGAGCTGCAAGCAGATTGTGTTCATAGTCACGTTTGTTCTCAAAGCTACTGTTTGTGGGTTGCTCTACTTCCTGGTACTTTACACAAATAATTGTTCCTGAAAAACAGCTGCAACTTGCTACCTTTTCATCAAGTTGCATTTCCTTGTGCAAGTCTTCATAGCTTCACCTCGTGCTCTGCAGAAGACTTCATTAGTTGTTACACAGGCCTTGCCTTCCTCTTAGTCACTGTGGTACCCGTCGAAGGCTGCTTCCGGATGGGTGGTGTTTAAGTATTCAGTTAGCTACTTTTACTGGTTGGGTGTCCAGAAAACAGACAGGAGGACTGTGGTCCCGGTTAGTCCGAGGAGTAGGCTCGGAAGTAGTGGTATTAATAGTTAAGTGGGCTGTTTTTGTGCGGTAGCTCACATTAATTGGTGTTTCTTTCTCCCCACTTCTCGTTTAGCAGTAAAGCATGAAAATAGCCCTGGTAGAGGCTGCTGTTTAAACATGACTTTGTCTACCTGTAAATCCTCTTTGGCAGACCAAGTCTAAGTTGCTGTTGGCACTATTAATATAGTAAGCTGGTTTTCTCTTTTGAGTTACTGTATATCAGAAGAATCACATGAGAATGCTGTTCTTGCTATTTTTGAGAGAATGGAATGAATGGGTCCTTTTCCAAGGAGAAAGATGGGGTAAAATATTCAAAATAAAATAAATAAGTATTGCACCTTCAGCCAACTATCCTGTGTCTTCCTATGGAAGAAACTTTAATCTCCAGAAATGGATGGACCTCTAGATAGTGAGGACTGCCAACTGCCATCATCACTCTTAGGCAGCATAACCTTTGGAGAATCTGGAAGTTATGCCATGGCAACTGGACTTCTTCTTGAGAGATAGAAATGTTTCGCTATTCATCCACACAGCTTCATCAGTCTAAATAAAGCTAATTGTAAGTCCTCCACAGTCCATCAGCTGACTATAAGATGGAAGACTCGCACTAGCTTTATTCAGACAGATGAAGCTGTTTGGATGAGCAGCGAAATGTTTCTGGTCCAGTTACCATGGCTCAACTTCCAGATAAACTCACCTGGATGACGGAGAATCTTCACAGAAACCTTTGGAGAAACATGGCTGACCACCCCTGCTTTAATTAAAAACTGCATTATCTTTAGCGCTATGAAGAAAACTTGTAATTCAGCACTGTGGCCTAGAATCTGGATAACACCAGCATAACCCAGCTTTCTTTCTTTCTCTACAATGCTTTATGGCATCTGAAAAGAGGCCGTATAGAGTTTCCCTGCCCTCCAGAGCACAGAGGCCTATAGTGAGGATGGGGAAATTTCTCCTTCCTGATTGCGAGATGGTTCCTTCGGTGGATATTCCTAGTTGAGTTTAGAGCGCTGTGCGAAAAATTATAATCTTGTGGGGTTTTTTCCTGGTTCCCTTGCAAACAAAGTCTTATCACCAGTTTCCAAGGTCTAAAAATTGCATATTTGTTGCTCGTGGAGTTCAAGCATCCACCATCCTTTCACAGAACCATGAATGGAGCTTTGCTGTTATCATATGTTGTCATTGGTGACAGGTTTGAGTATGCATACAACATACATCTTCCACAAAACATTCAACACCATGCTCACATTTAACATTAAAGGAACCACTATGACAGTTCATTGTATGTATGGTACCTCTTAAAACAAATTTAATTGGTTCTACGGGTCAATTTGTTTTATAAAAAATTGTCTTACGCAGCACAGTTTCCTGTAGGAATTGATTAAAAATAGATTAATCTGTTCTGGAGGCTATGGGTTGCTTCGTTTTATGAAAATTTGTCTTACGAAACATGGTTTCCCATAGGAATGCATTGGGAATGGATTAATCCATTCTGGAGGCTAGAATAAAGTAAAAAAGAACTGAGTTTTTCCCCTAGGTGCATGCGGAACAGTTTTTCGTCTTGCAAAACATCCCATAGGGAATTTTTTGTCGTGTGAAGCATGCCTATTCCTGGAATTTTTTTTCTTCCTACAAGTTTTTTTGTCTTACAAGGCCTTTGTCTTAAAAGGTACCACTGTATGTTTAAAGTTGTTTCATCAACCCCTTTCTCATAAAAAGGGACCATGGTGACTAAGTTTATGCCACATAGATACACACTTGCATACTTGTTGTGTGAGTGAGTGATAGTGGACACATACCTTCTGGTTTTCATTGCTTTGTGGTATTGTTATTTATTTATTCTAATTTTCTAGAAGCTGCCAGCTGATCCAGCAGTAAAAGGGAGTTATAGTCATTTGTGGAAGTATTGGCCATGTCCATCTTCTTTATTTTCAAACTCTCCCTGTTGTTTCTTGATAAAACAATTTAAAAATTGTATCCAGGGCAACACTAAGAGAAGGGTAGTCCCACAAAATGGGGATTCTCAAGATCCTGTGACTCTTTACAAACCCTCTCTTAAGGCTTTATGCTCTATTATTCTTTGAAGCCATTTGAGTTTGAATCGTTTTTGGAGGATTTATACTAGTGTGTAGAGGATGTGGTGTTGGAAGAGAGCTTTGTGGATGCTGCGTGCCACCAGAAATACAAGTGTGTTCTACATCACATCTTGCCTGATTCACAGAACCTTGAATAGTAGCTGAAATGACCACATTGAATTGATCGATTGTATATAGCAGGTGAACCTTTGGCCCTCCAGATGTTTTGGACCACAACTCTCACAGTCCTTTGTCGTTGGCATTCTAGGCTTGGAATTCTTGGGGGTGTGGTCCAAAACATCTGTAGTGCTGAACGTTTGCCACCACTGGTATATAGTATGGACTGACTACACTCATAAGAAGAATAGTACAATGCTAGGAAAAATGGATGGCAGTAGGTAAAGAGAAACAACTAGCATGGGATGGACTGGCTCAGTAAAGGAATCCATGATGGCCTTTAATTTGTGGGAGTTGCATAGAGTTGTTTTGGAAATCATTAATTCCTACATTCACTGTAAGTTGGAGGCAACATGATATCACATAACAATCTTCTTTCCTGTTCTAGTTTGGGTGAACCAGATTTGGCTGATAATAGTGATAATTCAGAGAAAACTGAGCCTTCTGTGGAAGAACTTGAAATCAGAGGAGGAGAAAGAAGGTGTTTTTTTCTCTGAAAGGAATAAAATATTCTGTGTTCGTATTACATAGTGACAGGAAAGAATATGACACAGAGTTCTCAGTGGAAGTACTTTGGCATTTGGGTGCCAGATGGTTTGCCACAAATTCTTCAGGGCATAAGAGTTTGGGAAAGATGCCCAGGACAAAGGCAAAGAATCCAATCTGTTTTCCGGCGTGTACTAGTGTCTCAGAAAACGCTTAAAGGGCTTGCCGTCTTTGTGCAGTCGTCTCGGTCTAGTTCTCAGAAGCAACAGATAACGTAGGTAACCTGTGTTGCATCAGACTGTAGATAAAGCTCATCATGGTGAAATGTCACCCATTTGGGAGGGAGGGAGGGACTGGTGTGATTCTGTGCATGGAGAACTAATTGACTGGATACAATGTTAGAATATTTCTCCATGATAACTCATTTTTTATTTTTATTTTATGTTTTGGATTTTTTTTTTGAAGGTCGGGTCTAGTCATGCCTTGGAATTAGTTAGTAGATCAGACTTCATGTCTGCCTTGGACTCCCTTGGTGAATCACCATTCATTTGAATGTTCCTGTACTTTAAAAAAAAAACTTCCTGTGAGAGGAAGACTAGCCAAGGAGAAGAAAAGTTGTTGTCTCTGTCATAGACACGAGGATTGCTCTGGCCTTTTTACTTCTTTCAGCTTCAGTTTTATCCTGCAGTGGCGGATCCAGAAGAGTGGTCGCCAAAACTGGGACCTCATCTCATGATCACGAAATGTTAATGGGCATTCCAATCTCTGTGTGAAGGTTTTTAGTTGCAAGGGACTGTACTTGGCTTAGGGGGTTAATCAGAATGGATAGCCCTCTCTTACAGTCCGAAGTAGCTCAGTTTATTCTTCTGCTTCATTTTCCTGCTTGTACTGAGCAGACTTGAGAACCAAGTGTAGCATTAGCGTGCTTGGCCCCGGCCCTTTCACAGGCTATTGACAAGCACCACTTCTGATTTTCCTCTTTCACTGCTACCAACTAGCTTTGCTAGTAAATTAATGCCTTCAGACTGTTTTTAAGTTGAATAAAAATAGGGTGGTTGATTGCAAAGTTGAATCACAATAGTTAATGGTAACATTGGATCATAAACAAAAAGAAGTATATAGTCCAAACCCACTTAAGTTTGATCACTAATAAAGTTGAATATATGCACACCCAGTTCCTAAGTTTACAAACTCTAAACAATTTGTTTTCTTCACAGGCACTCTAAAAATCCTATCTTTTCTTTGTCTGAGATGGGGCCAGGCCCTATCTGATTCTCTCAGACTCTGTGAGATTCCCTATCTGCAAATGTAGGTCTTTCTGTAGTTCCCTATCTGGATTTTTTGTCAGAAAGTGTAGGTCCCTATCTGCAAGTATAGGTCTTTATGTCAGTCCCTATCTGCCTAAAGCAGTGCTTAGCAGTGCCGTAAATCATCTGGCCATTCCCTCGACTCTCTCATTGGCCTACAAACCCACCAATCCGTTCAGACACTTCTCATGCATTATTCATCACTACTGGTAGATGCCACACCAAGTAGTTGTGATATTAATCACATTAATACAGTTAATCTGTATGGCTTCCAAAAAGGTAAGCATCTTCAGAACCGTAGAAAGCAGAGAGTCTGGTTCGATCCCTGCAGCAGCCATAGGGCAGGAGGAACAGATCTGCTTGTAAAACTGCTGCATGCATCGGATAGAAAAAAGGAAGGGTGGCTTGTTGAGACTGCTAGTTCAGACAAGGAGAATGCTATGCTTAACTCTTGCTCCCCAACATCGGCAGACCAGTTGCCACTCTGCCTTTTAAAACATTGAATGTGTGCTGCTTATATACCACCCCATAGAGCAGGGAGGGGGCACCTTCGCCCCTCCAGATCTTTTCGAGTGCAACTCCCAGAATTCTGAGCCTATACTGTATAACTAATATTTAAAGACTAGAAGTTGTGGTCCAGAACATCATGCCCGTAATACGAAAAACTTGTAAGATGATTTAAATTTCCAGGAATAGGAAAACCTTGTAAGATAATTTTTCCCTATTGGGTGCTTTGCAAGATGAATTCAATACATTCCTATGGGAACCGCATTAAACTGCATTTCGTAGGATGAATTTTTCATAAAATGAATTGACCCGTAGGACGAATTAAATTCATCTTAAGAGGGATCGCTGTACATGAATTTGATGTGTAAAGACTGGAAACTCATGAGCTTTCTGCAGCCTGTGCACACCTGTGTTTACATCCAATGAAAACATGAAATCCTGGGCAGATGAGTAGCAATAAGGTCTCACATGACCTTAGAACATAAGAAGAGTCATGCTGGATCAGGACAAAGGCCCATCTAGTCCAGCTTCCTGTATCTCACAGTGGCCCCGCCAAATGTAGCTGCGAGCTCACAAGACTAGATATCTGTCTCCTGATAACCCTCCCCTGCATCTGGCCTTTGAAGTACCCTGGATTTAAGCCAGGAGATTACACATCTCCATCATGGTTTGTAACCTGTGATGGACTTTTCATCCAGAAATCTGTCCGATCCCTTTTGAAGGCATCCAGGACAGGTGCCATCACTACATCCTGTGGCAGGGAGTCCCATAGACCAACAACAGACTGGGTAAAAAAACTATTTTCTTTTGTCTGTTCTCACTCTCCCAACCCTCAGTTTGAGTGGTTGAATATAACAAAATAAAAAGTTCTGTGGTTTTTTCTCTTTTCCCCCCCTTTGTTTTCTTTTTTTTGTAAATGCACTGATCGTTTCACTTATATAGCTGTGTGGTAGAATCAAAGACCATTTTTTGGAAATGGAAAACCTTAACAGTAAACTGTAAAGCAGCTTATTTAGGTGGTTAGCGAGATGAAGGCATTTTAAAATCCTAACAAATTCTCTTCTTTGTTCTGGATTCTAAATGTTCAAATATTCCAAACTTTTTAAAAGTTTAGCGTAGAAGACATAATCCAAGGGATATTATCCCTCATTTTATGGCTAGAGCTTTGGATTCCTTTCATGAGCTGTAAAGGCACAGAGAGATCTTCCATGGTAGGAACTGGCCTTTTTGAAAATAAGCTTAGGTCCTGCAGAAAATTAAAGGCCTACACATTGTACGCCTGTAATTTTGTTTCTCGTGGTTAAAATTTTGTATTGGCCTTGAGTGGTAGGTATTGTAATGGATATGTTTTTAATTTGGAAACTAGTGTTTGTATGGAATGTATTCTTTGGAAACTTACATTGCAAAACCAGAGTGAGAATTTAGCAAAGGACCAGGAGGTTTGGGACCCACTCCTTTTGAAAGCAACCCTCTAATCTGCCTTTACATTTTCCAGTGTGTTAATTTTAATTCTTATTTTTTGAAATAAATTCATCATTTTTTTTTCGAATGCCGGGATGACTCATCCCCTCCAGACTGAAATGCCATATGCAGATTTGTTCCAAAATATTACAAAATGTGGAGAAGTAATAAGCCCTGTAATTCAGCCAATTCCTTTTCGGATGACAGAAACTCTTCCTGAATTATTTGAGAGTTCATTAGCGACGGTGTTCCAAACTGGGATGATTCTAACAGCACTGGATAATTTAAAATAGGTCCGCTTTGCCTGCCTTGTTTTCTGTTCAGTATTCTGATTTTAGTTTTCGTACACATTCTTTAATCAGGTGTATGCAGTGCTAAACTTTGATGCCCCCTATTTCAGACTGCATTTAAATAGATAATCAAGTAAATTCCTGGTGGTTGTTATTGCAGGGCGTTGAAGCTGCTAGAGACGTATATTGAAAAAGTGCTGCATAATAGGTCAGAATTAGTGCATGGTGACATTAAGTTTGGGGTTGTTTTATTTATTTATTTATTTTTGTATCACACAAAGATGAAGTAGGATTATCAGCATCACAGCACTTCCTTAACCTCAGTCTGTACTGTTGAATGAGGGATATAGGAGTTTAGCAGTGGGAGTTCTACTTATACAGTGGAACCTTGACTTACGTCATTAATCCGTTCCAGTGGTCTAGACTTAAGTCAAACATGACTTAAGTCAAATGAACATTTCCCATAGAAAGTAATGGGAAAGCAGATTAATCCGTTCTAGATGATGAAAAAGACCCCCGAAAACAGCAATTTAACACAAATTTGACTGGGATAGGAGATTCCTTCTGGGGATGTAAATGAAATGTCTCTTCAAAGAGAGGAGGAGGCAGTGGAATTATAGTCCACAAGTTATATGCCTCCACTTTTTAATGTTCATAGCAACAATGTCTAACATTTAAGTTTTACTGATTTTTAAACCGACGTTCCAAAGTTCTGAACAACTCTATGCTTACCATTAGAGTCCCACAACTTTACAGCTCCCCAACTAAAATGCTTCCATTCTGGACCAGATTTCTGCAGCCAGATTTTTTACAAGACTGAGCCAACTGTCTAACCAGCAAGGCCAGCCCCGAGCTCCCGGCCCTTCTTCTCCTCCGGCAGCAGCGGCGGCTTCGGTGAGGCCGAGGACCAGCTCCAGGTGCTCTAAGCTGGCCTCGCCGAAGCCACCACTGCCGGAGGAGGGGAAGAAGGCAGGAGCAGTTTGGAGGTGGCAGCTGCGATGCTGGGATGTGACTGCCGCCCAATTCCGGTGCCTTGTGCCGGGGCTCCGAGATGTAAGTCAAAGCCTGCGACTCAAGTCAAACAGGCCCCTTCTTGCTGCAAGTCAAATATGATGTAAGTCAAGCAGGATGTAAGTCAAGGTTCCACTGTAGTTCACATCTAGTCTTGGCTTTTATTAAAAGAGGTGACTCAGTTGCACCTTTGAGTTTGAAGCTAGTCTTGTTGAGTGATGAGGTTCCACAGCTTAGAGGTTTTTTTTTGTCAACAAGGCTATTTGCCATACATTGGAGGGAAAACATGCCTGTCTCTGTGTGAAAGAATAAGTGGTTGCTAATCTAACCCCAGAAATAACAGTACTGTAGTGTATTTACTGTGTTACATTTCAGTGCCCCAGGAATTCTATCACAGACCTCAAAGTCGACATTGTGGAGAAAGTCAGAGAGACTGACTTCCAGTTCCAGTTTTTGTTATCTCAGGTTTGGAGTTGACTTAACAAATTCTGATTGCACTGCACATGTTACCTGTTTTACTTAGTTCCAGGGTCTTTGTTTCACTGACGGCAGTTTGGTGATTGGGCAGCGTTTCTAATTATTTGTCATTGTCAATGTTCCCTACATCTGATATTCTTCTTCTTTTTCTTAGTGTTTGTCCCACTTGGTGGTGGGGTCCGGTATTCTTGATTTGGCCCTCCACTTGGCATGGTCATGGGCTAAGTCCATGTGAACCCAGGACAACTACATGTCATTCCTGAGGGTGTTCATCCAGTGTTGTTTTGGACAAACCCTTGTTTGGGATCCATTGACCTGCAGGGTGAGACTCTTTTTGGACAGAGTTTCGTCATTGGCACGCAGGACATGAAACCAACGCTTCACGCATCTTGTCGGCAATAGGTGCAATGCTGTATTTTCCTCTGATGTCATTCTTGATCACATGATCCTTTCGTGTGAGGCCAGAGGTTCATCGCAGCATCTTCATCTCCATAACACCAAGGCAACGTTCAGTTTCTTTAATTGTTAGCCAGCACTGTGCACCATAGAGCAAAACAGGTTGAAGAGTAGTGCAATAGATCCTTGATTTCAAACGGTCACTGATCTTTTTGTAACACATGATGCTTGATTTTTTAATGCTATTTTAGCCAGGCACTGTTGATCCTTGATGTCACCTCGTGACTCAGGCTCCCGCAGTCTGTGATCGTGGAATCAAGATATTTGAACTTACCAGTTCTTGGTAGGTCAGTACCATCGATTTGGATCGTACCATATTCATTTGAGTTGGTCCTCCGATATTCCATCTTCACATTCTGGTGCAGGCCAATCCTTACATTTACATCTGCATCCCTACATCTATTCATAATAATATGTTACCTTATATGAAACAATTAAAGTCATTTAAACCCCATCCTTTTTTTTAAAAAAAATGAGCAATTTAAAAATCATTTAAACCATCCAAACAATATATTTGTCTGGTAAGACACCCTGAGTCAGAGAGAAAGGTGACCTATAAATTAGGGTAGATTTAAAAAAATACATCAGTGATTAAAACAACAAAATGTATTTAAAATTTAATTTTTTTAAAAAAATCTTTTTAAAAAAATAATAATTATCATTGAAATAAATTTGATTCAAATCAAATCCTCACTGATGTAAACAAAATCAGAATTAAAAGCTATTCCACAGCCTATTTCAGCCATGATGAAAGGTCCTTGTGATTAGTCATGTTTTGGGATAGAAAATTTGCTTTCATTTCGCCCACCCCTATTAGCACACAGAATGCTTGCACATGACTATAAAACCCTTCATATTTACCGAGCATCAGCCTCCTGCTTTATAACAGTTGTCTAGCATCTGTGGCTGTGATAAAAATACAGAGGGATTTAGCAGTGGGATATTTACCACAGGTGCACTGTAAGATATATAATAAGAGTTATCCTGCCCCTTCATAAAAGATGCAGAAAAACCCAGTGCTATCAACAATCTGGTTTGAAGTTTGGTAAATCCTGAACTGAGACATTTCAGTAATCTATCCTAATTTTCTATATTTTAAAAATGGGTTTAAGGATTTTTCTTAGTATACTTTGAGTCAAGAGTCCGTATAATTTTTGTTTCATGCTGGTCCTTCTTTTTAAAATGCCTTAGGGCTTCCATGCACCCAAGTAATTGACTATACAGAATACCTCTATGATTAAATTATTATTGAGGAAGCAGTCTTTAATTCATTTGTCAGAATTCTGGGGAGAAAGTTGAAGGCAGCCGGAAAAAGAAGACCTAAAATGGCATGGACTGATAAACTAGGAGAAAAGGGGGGGGGAAGATAAAACAGCTGCTTTGTTTAGAATAGTTTTAGATAAAAACCAGTTCAGGCTACTGATCGCCTACATTCTACAAGGACATGGCACTTGAAGAATAGAAAACCTGGAGTTTGCAACCAGGATTATGAAGGATAGGATCTTCTGGGGGGGGGTGTCAGCAATTAATAGTTATAATAATTTTGTGCCATCAGGTTGATGTTGAATTATAGTGAATGTAACAATGAAAAGTGAGGTCATGAATATTTATTACATGTAATTTTTTTGGCCAGTTGCTGAGCTTGTGGGCGGAGTTGTGATGTATATAAGTGAATGACTTGGAATGCCAGTTAGATAGGGACTGTCAGGGACTGGTTAGGGTCTGGATAGGGATTGGTTAGGGTTCAACAGAACAATAAAATGAAAGTGTTCTGCTTATATACCGCCCCATACTACTACAAGTAGTCTCTGGGCGGTTTACAATTTTAATTACAGAGTGCAGGCTACACATTGCCCCCCCCAGCAAGCTGGGTACTCATTTTACCAACCTTGGAAGGATGGAAGGCTGAGTGAACCTTGAGCCTGCTACCGGGGATTGAACCCAAGTCGTGAGCACAGTTTTGCTTGCAGTACAGGCATTAAACCACTGCGCCACGAGGCTCCTGTAACTGTTTTTGTGTTTAAAGTCAGAGAAATATTAACCTCCAGTTCAGAGTATGATTTGATGATTCTTTATGTTGTAGTTTAAATAAACTACAGATTTATTTTGAAACGTTAAAGCAGGTGTCAGTCTCTGTTTAATTAGTAGATAAATCATAATTTCTTTGAAAATGGTGGCAGTGGAAAAGGAACCAGGACTCATCACAGTTATAATGAGTGGCAGGGGTTTCTAAAATCCAGGTTCGCTACAGTGACCCTTCTCTGAGTTTTTAGATATAAATGACTTAGTGATTACAATTCTGCCTTCTGGGGTGCTCAAGAATTGTCTAAGCTTTCCCATGTCCAAATCAGATAGCTTTTCTTTTGGGAAGCAGAGAGGGAAATCTTGTGTTCTGGTGAACTGAGCTATCTAGTGAGCTCATTAATATATCGGATCAATTTGATTTGATGGTACCCAGTGAAAGCATGTATGAAGTGCCAGAGGCTTGGATGTATGCACCACTCTTCTCCGGTGTGTCCATGAGAATAGAAACTCCTACTGTGTGTTTCAATCAATTATGCATACTATTTATAGCCAAACTTGGCCAAATCAGTGTTTTCCTAAATCAGAATTAAATCTTGGCACAGTTTATGGTGCACAGAGAGCAAGACACCTAGTTAGTTTGGAAACAAAAAGGACATTTCCTGAACTTCACCAAAAATGATGGAGCAAATGAGGAGTTTATGATTCCCAAAACTCAGCAACCTACCATTGAAATATGGTTTAGTATTGTTTTAACCTGGCCATAAAGTAACTTTAGTTAGTGAACTCTCTTGTGGTATAGCTGCTTTCATTTCATTTTTTTGTCTTAGATTAAATATACCTATTGGGGCTTTCAGCTTGAAGTCCCATGTTCAGTGCGTCTTGAACATAGTAGGAGTTATTTCTGAGTAGTTGTGTATGGGATAGGACTTGGAAATTGTTGCGGCAAGAAAGGAAATTTACCAAGGGATTTAAATGAATTTTGTACATAGATCTAAATACCCCTTATGAATCAACTATGATATGTTTCAGAAAAAGAGCTATACTTTAGCTGAAGTAAATTTAAGAAAACCTGCTTTGGGTCATGTGTAGTGTCCTTTGTGTGACTTTTTACTTATTCGGTTGAGTTCTGCTGAATTAGTGACTTCATTGTTTGTTCTAGGGTGAATAAAAATCAATGGGTATTTTAAATAAATAATTTAAATTTTAAAAAACCAATTTTTAATTTAAATTGTCAAATCTTTTTAATAAACCTTAATTCTTGATTTAAATCAGTTGGAGCAAATCAGATTGATTTAAATCACAACCACACTATTTTATTCCTTAAGGCCTCTGAAGTTGTTGTACTTAATAATAGTCAATGCAATATAACACTCAGCGATACTCATTTTTTTCTCATGTAGAGGATAAAAGGAATATTTCCCCTCTTTAAGTCTTTTTGTAATGTTCACCACATTGTCCAGTAGCTTGCTAGCAACTAGAAAATAAGCAATATCACACACACAAACACACAAACACACAAACACACACACAGAGAGAGAGAGAGAGAGAGAGAGAGAGAGAGAGAGAGAGAGAGAGAGAGAGAGAGAGAGAGATGTATACAGTGGACCCTCGTATAACGAACAGTTCGTATAACGGAAAATCCGTACAACGAAAAAAAATTCTTTACCACTCCCCTCCCCCTCCCTCTCCCTCTCCAACATGGACGCAGGCAGTCTCTGGGGCTCTTCACCGAAGATGCAAGCTGGCAGTGGAGGAGGAGGAGGAGGCTCACGCCAGCCCGCTCAGCCTGGCTGTGCACCCGCAGCAGCAGTGGCTTTGGTGGCGATGGAAGAGAAGGGCTAGGTCAGCCCACTCAGCCTGGCTGAGCACCCGTAGCAAAGCTTCCTCAGTGCTGCCCGCTTGTCTCTTTTCCTTCTCCCTTTCCATCTCTCTTTCTCTCCCCCCCCCCAACAACTGCACCTCATCCCCTCCTACACCGCCCGGCGGCTGCTCCCGGGGAGCCGAAGCCTTGCAGCACAAGAGAGCTGAGGCCACCAATGGTGCTGTGGATCAGCGCTGCCAGCGCCGGTGCTGGCTGGGGAGGTGGTGGCACGCGCCCTGGGCGGGCGGTGCAGTTGGCCCGTTTGCAGAGCCTGTGCCTCTGGCTGCTGCTGCTGTTGCTGGCCACGCTCAGGCTGCTTGCACTGCTGCAGAATGCTCAGTCCCACCGGCGGGTTCGCTTTCCCCCGAGCAGTAGTAGCAGAAGCTCCTCTGCCGCCCCTTCCTCCTTTGTCTCTCTTCCAGCCCCTCATTCATGAATTGCAGCCTCTGCTCCGCAGGCTTCAACTCGCGCGTTCCTCCCCCTTGCTGGCCTCCGGAGCCCGCCACACTCAGGCCGGGCACAGTGTGTGTGTGTGTGTGTGTGTGCGTGTGCGTGTGCGTGTGCAGGGAAGGAGGAGACAATTGAGGATGGTTCCTAGGCCTGGCCTGCTCCCTGGCAGCTGTGCCACACCTCCCTGCGCTGCTTGCACAGTGGTATGATCCACTCGCGAGCCTGGAAGAATTAACCCTTGTGCTGCTGCAGTCCACCCGAAATCAGTGTGTGGGGGTGGTGGTTGCCTGTTTGCATTTCTGTTCCCCAAAATTATACCTGTATTTCTCTGCATTGGAACAGATTGAGCCATTTTCAATGCATTCCTGTGGGAAATCACAATTTGTATAAAGGAAAATTTGTTTAACATAATTTCATTAGGAACGTATTAATTCCTTTATACAAGGTACCACTGTATAATACACAGAGTGCCATACAGTCCATGTGGTTTGACATATGACTCAGCAAGGTAGATTGCTGTTTTGACAGACAGAGATACAAGGGAGAGAATGAACCTGTACAAGGCTAGAAGGCAAGTCCATAGTGACTGAAGATATATTTGGTCTGGAAGCCACCTGTTTTCGTTTGCTGTTTATGTGATGCTTTATATTGAAATTCTGATTTGCTATATTTTGCTGTCGAGAAGTGGATGTGTCCAACAATTGCTTAAAAATGCTTCCTGGCATCCCCTTTGTGCTGTTGATGTAAAATCTAATTACTATTTTTTTAAATACTTTGCCTATACTATTCATGTGAATGATGATAAGTGCAATATAATATCATCCATCATTTACTGGAATCAAATGCTAAGTAATTAGCTTAAATGTACATAGGGGTGAGGGGAAATCACTTAACGAGATTAGGAAATGAAAACAATGCTGAATAAATGTGTGTTGACTGTTAGACACAATACAAAATTGTGTTGGTCAGTTGCCTTAATGTGGCAAGGACAGTCTATGCTAAACAAGGCCCTCATTGCCAGAAAGGGGTGGGGGTGTGGGTGGGTGTGGGTGTTGTATCATTACAGTCCTGACTGACTCTTCGTGACTCCATGTCCATGGAGTTTTCTTGGCAGGAATGCTGTACTTCCTTGATAAAACATGTGTTGTGCATGCAGAAGATGCTTGATTGAGTCCTGGGTGCCTTCATGTTGAGGTTGGAAAGACTTTTGTTTGAAAATTTGGAAAGTCACTGTTGGTTAGTACTGAGGGTACTGAACACTGAAGCCAGACTTCCTGTGTTCTTGCCGGTGGATCAGGGCACATTCTTTAGCCTTGCAAAGTAAAAATTATTGTGACTTATGTCAGAAGATTAATGAAAAGACTAAACAGGCTGTGAATAAAGGTACTTCGGTTAGTATGTTAGTATTCTGTGGATGAAAAGGTTAGTATCGGTCTTGCATGGACCTAGAGAAAAATTCTCTTATGTATACTTCCCCTTTTCTCATGGAGCAACCACAGCATTTATCTGGACAAGATTATCTGCTGTGGGGATTTGAAATATCAAAAGCTGGTTCAGCATGTGACTTTACTGTGAAAATTTATAAGCAACTCTCCTTCCACAAAAGCTTCCTGATATATTTTCCACTGGAGGACTGGTTAATGTTTTTGAGAACTACGGGTTCCAGGCTTTGAAAAGCAAACATGGGGGGGAAATGCTCTAAAATCAGCGCATCAGTGCAGGTTAAGGGCAGTCAGCACCAAAAGCTATCCTGTTGTCTGGACAGGACTGAGGTCTGACAGGCAAGTCGTCCTTCTGTTTCCCAAATTCAGCAAACCTGTGGTTAGCAACGATTGATTACAAAAGGCCGAAGGAGAACCACAGTCTTACTTTAGCCAGAGCCAAGACAAAAGTGGGCTATTGTCAGTTCTGCTTTTCTAAAGTGTGAACAATAGAGGAACTTCTGATTAGGCCCCAGTAGCCTGTTTCTTGGGTGACAAATTGCTGCTAGTCCTTGAGGTGAATAAAAGAAGAGGTTTTGTTTCTAGTCACAGGATTGGAACAGAATTGGGAGAAGTTAACTTTCAAAATCTTCCCGCCAACGTGGCCATTGGTGTGTTGAAGGGAAGTGAAGGCAAGTTATTGACATTGGTTTCCTCTGAACTTTAACTGGCCATGTGGCAACTCAGTAGGATTAGAAATAAGGGTAATACAGCTCCTTGTGCAAATTACCTCAAACCTCCATGTAGAAAGCTTCTGCCAATTTGTTAGGTACATGGAAATCTAATGTTTGTCTCAAATATTCATATGTTTTGTTAAGTTTAAGAGATTCTTGTTTTCTATTTTGACCATCCAAGCTATCTCCTGGATGGTTGATAAGAAAGCTGAGGGAATGATGAGTAAGAACTTTATTTGGTTTCTGTTCTGAAATCAGCTCAGGTTTGATGTAAATGTTTCCAAATGCATGCCACTTTGCTATAATCTGTATGTATTAGAGGCCCAGAGGCCAGAAATGTCTGTATATACAGGCTGTAGTCAGCATTTTCCAACATACATTATCTTGGCTTTTTTACAGTTGTTTCCTTCTTAACCTCATCGTGTGGTTGCGTTTTCCTAACTCACCATTTTGAGGTCGTCTTGCTGTTCTGCTGCCCTCTCCTTCTGTCTCCTTTTTGTGAACCACACACCGTATTAGAGTATCTCGAAGATGAGTCTTTAAACATGCAGTTTCATGGAAATATGCTTGGTCGATTTCTGAACTAGAAGACGCGTGCTGTGTGCCGCAGCTGTTTCATCTCCTTGCTTCTGTAAAGTGGGTGTTGTCTTCTTCCCTTCTTGCAACTGTTGTTCTTTGTCAGCTGAATCAGCTGTTCTCCCTGGTGAGGGCTTTGCAGCTACCAACCATGAGACTAAGACAGATAACTTTGGTGCTCAGATGCTTGGACTGATTCCTCGCACTCCCGTTGAAAGGCATTCTAGCCCCCACAAGGATAGCTTTGCGTCTTTTCAGCATGTTTTCTGCAATTTTCCTAGAACTCACTCATATAACAGGCATCCTACGCAACTGGAAGATGTCTAATACATATCATTTTAAACATTGTGCATACTTGTTGAGCAGATATTTAAAATATGTGTTTGGACCATTATTTTATTTACTTATTATTTATTTATTTTATTTATTTTTATACCGCCTATCTTCCCAGAGGAACTCCGGGCGGTTAACAATAGGGATAAACAAAGCAGATGTAAAACCCAATGCAACAATCAACACAGGAATCAAGAAACAATTAAAAGGAGAGAAGAAAGAAAAAACAAAAAATGACAAGATAATTGACAAAATCATCAGCAAGGAGGCAACACACACAAAAAAAGAAAAGAAAAGATTTAAGGTTGTCAAATGCCTCCCAAAAAAGCAAGGTTTTGAGTGCTCTTTAAAAGGCGGGCAGTGATTGTGCAAGGCGCAGCTCACTCGGAAGTTGGTTCCAAAGCGAGGGGCCAGCCACAGAGAAGGCGCGGTTTCGGGTTACCAATTGCCGCACCTCCCTGGGCGTGGCCACTAGGAGTGAGAGCGCCTGCAACATTCTAGAGGGCTGGGCCTCAGTTGATATTTGGAAGATACGCTCCGACAGGTATTCAGGTTTCAAGCCGTGGAGGGTTTTGTAAATCAAAACCAAAACCTTGAACCTTATCCGGAGTGCAACGGGCAACCAGTGCAAGCAAACCAGAACTGGACTGATACAATCATATCTGCGTGCACCCACCACCAGTCTGCCTGCTGCATTCTGTACCCGTTGAAGTCTCCGGACAAGGGTCAAGGGCAACCCCACGTAGAGGGCGTTGCAGTAATCTATCCTTGGGATCACGAGTTCTCAGGGAGGCCCCATCCAAGTACACGCGAATCTGGGCCATCTGAAGGAGATGGAAAAAGGCGGTCTTGGAAACGGCCATTACCTGGGCTTCCAGGGATAAAGCCGGATCCAAGACCATTCCCAGATTCCTGGCCCTGTCCGCAAGCCGGAGGGTAACACCCCCCAAACTGGAGAGGGGGCACCTGGAAGAGGGCGCCCCAAAGAACAGAACCTCAGTCTTCTCCGGGTTAAGTCTAAGACCGTTAATCCTGGTCCATTCCATGACCACCTCCAGGCACAGATCAAGGGAGCGTACCGCCTCCACTGCAGAGGTGGAAAAGGAGAGAGAGAGAGAGCTGTGTGTCATCAGCGTATTGATGACAGCAGACTCTAAATCCCCTAATGACCTATGCCAGCAGTCTCATATAGATGTTGAACAGCACAAACTTTTCCTCTCGTGTACTATGTCATCAGATTTAACAATGAGAGCCAGCATGGTGAAAAGGGCTTGCTTCTTTACTGTTTCAAGAATTTTGAACAGATGCAAGTGTTCCATATGTGGAGAAATTAGTCTAATATCTCTTCTCTCCAATTGTAGATCAATGAAACTTGCCATATGGCCTTTTTAGTGGGAGGAGGTAGAAGATGAGAAATATACTTTTAAAAACAACCCCCCCCCCACACACACACATCATATGAAACTTGGCATCCTGTTTTCTGGTGGGAGGAACTGGCATTGCTGCTGAAGACCTTTATTCTGCTGTACTGCAGCTGGGGGGGAAACAACAACAATAAACCTTGACTTTAATAGGTTCAGTTCAGTGATAACTGAGCTCAAAGCGGGAAATGGTTGCAAGAGGCATTCAAATACAGAGAAGTAAGAGAGGAGGAAGGAGGGCAAATTCTCAGAAGGCCTAAGGTTGGCCCTTGAGTAACAAAGGAATATATGCTCTGGTTGCAAGACCAGTTTCACCGGAACAAAAATAGACCTATAATATTTTTTCTTTCTTTTTAAAAAACCATATGTGCAAGCAGAATGACTTGTTTTCAAACCCCAGGACTACAAATCTCAAAGTGAGCCTATTGGCAAAAAGAGAAAGTAGGACTGTTTGCTCTTTCAAAAGCTGATAAAATCATTGTGTAAGCTGTTTTGTTTTTTGCTTCTGAAATGTTATGAAGACTGCAGCAATTCTGTTTCCTGAATATATTTCTAAATGGTGTGGATATGTGTGAGGAGGGTCCCTTTGGGATATTTTTTGAGACCTAATTATTGTTTCTATTTATGCCTTGCTTTCAATTACACTTTTTTGCCTATTTTTTACCCTCTGTAACTCAGTATAGCAAAAAAAATTTTTTTTCCATCTATAAGATGGCATTGTGTATAAGACACCCCTCACTTTCCCAACCCAAAACTACAGTTTTGGAGCCCCACAAGTTCTTTCCTTGGCTTACTTCTATGTATAAGACGACCCTCAATTTTTGTCTTAACAATTTTAAACAGAAATATAAACTTATACATGGGAAAAACTAGTGTGGTATAAACAGTGTGATGTAGTGGATAGAGCGATGGTCTAAGTCTCAGGAGACCTACCTCCAAATCCTGTCTCTACCATGAAAACTGACTGGGGGAGTGGAACTGGGGAAGCCACTCATTCAACATCTCACTTGCCTTAAAAGCCCTATTTGGGTCACTGTAAGTCTGTTCCAGCTTGGCAGCACATAGCAACAACAATGAGGCTATATTTCATAAGAACATAAGAAGAGCCATGCTGGATCAGGCCAAAGGCCCATCTAGTCCAGCTTCCTGTATCTCACAGTGGCCCCACCAGATGCTTTTTAAGCGCATGAGACTAGATATCTGTCTCCTGATACCACTCCCCTGCATCTGGCCCTTGAAGTACCCTGGTTTTAAGCCTGGAGATTACACATCTCCATCATGGTTTGTAACCTGTGATGGACTTTTCCTCCAGGAATCTGTCCAATCCCCTTTTGAAGGCATCCAAGCCAGATGCCATCACCACATCCTGTGGCAGGGAGTTCCATAGACTAACAACGCGCTGGGTGAAAAAATATATTTTCTTTTGTCTGTTCTTACTCTTCCAGCCCTCAATTTGAGTGCATGTCCCCTAGTTCTGGTATTTTGTGAGACGGAGAAGAGCTTCCCTCTATCCACTTTACTCATGCCCTGCATTATTTTGTACGTCTCAATCATATCCCCCCTCAGGCGCCTTTTTTCCAGACTAAAGAGCCCCAAATGTTTTAGCCTTTCCTCATAAGGGAGGTGCCCCAGCCCAGTAATCATTTTGGTCGCTCTCTTCTGCACCTTTTCCAGTTCCACTATGTCTTTCTTGAGATGCGGTGACCAGAAATGTACACAATACTCCAGATGCGGCCTTACTATTGTTTTGTATAATGGCATTATAATGTTGGCTGTTTTATTTTCAATCCCCTTTTTGATAATCCCTAGCATGGACTTGGCCTTCTTCACCGCTGCCACACATTGGGTAGACACCTTCATGGAGCTGTCCACCAACACACCAAGATCTCTTTCCTGATCTGTCACGGATAACTCAGAGCCCATGAGTTGATAAAGTTTTGATTTTTCGCCCCAATATGCATTACTTTACATTTGGCTACATTAAAACGCATTTGCCATTTCGTAGCCCATTCCCCCAGTTTGGAGAGATCCTTCTGGAGCTCTTCACAATCTTCTCTGGTTTTTACCACACGGAAAAGTTTTGTGTCATCTGCAAACTTGGCCACCTCACTGCTTATCCCTGTCTCCAGGTCATATATGAACAGATTGAAAAGCACCGGTCTCAGGACAGAGCCCTGGGGCACACCGCTTTTCACCTTTCTCCATTGTGAAAATTTCCCATTGACACGTACTCTTTGTTTCCTGGATCTCAACCAGTTCTCAATCCATAAGAGGACCTGCCCTCTTATCCCCTGACTGTGCAATTTTCTCAGCAGCCTCTGGTGAGGGACTGTGTCAAAGGCCTTTTGAAAATCCAGATAGACTATATCCACTGGTTCACCCAAATCTACATGCCTGCTGACCTTTTCAAAAAAATTCTACAAGATTTGTCAGACAATACTTACCCTTGCAGAAGCCATGCTGATTTTCTCTCAGCAAAGTTTGTTCTTCTAGGTGTTTTAAGATTTTCTCTTGGATGAGGCTTTCCACCATCTTCCCTGGGACAGATGTAAGGCTAACTGACCTGTAGTTTCCCGGGTCCCCCCTCCTTCCTTTTTTAAAAATTGGTGTGATATCTGCTATCCTCCAGTCCCCCGGCACTGTGGCCGTTTTAAGAGACAAGTTGCATATTACAGTTAAGAGATCTGCAATTTCATTTCTCAGTTCCCTAATAACCCTTGGGTGGATGCCATCTGGGCCCGGGGACTTGTTAATCTTCAATTTATCAATTAGTCCTAAAACATCTTCTCTTTTAACCTGTATTTGATTTAATTCTTTAGTCAAGAGGGGCCGTTCAGGCAGTGGAATCTGCTCAAGGTCTTCTGTCGTGAAGACAGATGCAAAGAACTCATTTAATTTCTCTGCAATATCCAAGTCCTCCTTAATCTCCCCTTTTCCTCCCTCACCATCCAGAGGGCCAACTGGTTCTCTGGCGGGTTTTCTACTTCTAACATATTTAAAGAAGCTTTTATTATTACCCTTTATATTGCTAGCCATGCGTTCCTCAAAATCTTTCTTTGCCTCTCTTATCATCTTCTTACATTTCTTTTGCCAGAGTTTGTGTTCCTTTTTATTTTCCTCATTTGGGGAGGATTTCCATTTACAGAAAGACCTCTCCCTGCGCTTTAGAGCCTCTCTAACTCCACTCGTTAACCATGCTGGTGCCCTCTTGGACTTAAATGAGCTCTTCTTTCTTTGTGGTATGCACTTGTGCTGGGCCTCTGTTACCGTTGTTTTAAACAGGTTCCATGCACTCTGAAGAGATTGGATTCTTCCAACCTTCCCCTTCAATTTCTTTCTAACTAGTTTCCTCATCGGAGGGAAGTTTGCCCTTCGAAAATCAAGGATTTTTATGTCTGATTTGCTTGACACTCTTCCTCCAACATGCATGGCAAAGGAGATTGCAGCATGGTCACTGTTCCCCAGAGGCTCAGTGACATTCACATCCCTGACCAGATCCTGAGTATCAGACAGTATTAGATCCAGAGTTGCCTGTTCTCGGGTGGGCTCCATTTTTTTTGTTTATTCTCTGTCTGTCTGTTTTATGGCTGTCTTCTCCCTTTCCAAATTTTAATCAGAAAACCTCTCATAGTGAATTTAAAAGGAGGGTGGTGTGATCACCCACAAAGGATCAGGTTTCTATATTTACAGTGACCAGCTGGATGTAAATGCTTCAGGTAGCCTGCTAGAATGGCTGCAGTGAGGGAGAGGGAGAAGCGGCTGTTTGTTCTGTGCCAAGGCAGTGGAATAGGTCCACTTCTTTCTGCTCTTTTCCCATGGAACTGGTTCTTAAGCCAGGTGTGCCCTCCCTATCACTGTATTTCTCTAGAGTAGTGATGGCGAACCTATGGCACGGGTGCCAAAGGTGGCACTCGGAGCCCTTTCTGTGGGCACCCGACATCACCCCTTTATAGCCACCTGTATACAGGTTCAATTACTGTATTGGCACTTTGCAAAATATTAGTGGGTTTTGAATTGCAGTTTGGGCATTTGGTGTCTAAAAGGTTCGCCATCACTGCTCTAGAGCAATTGGTGAGGTTCCCTGCATTGGACAGAACAGCTCCTTAAGGATGCCATTGCAATAAGCATCTACCTGCCAACTTCCAGTGACACAATTTTCTTCTTCAATTTTCTGGCCTATCCCAATGCCCTTTTGCTTGCCTCATTGTAATATGGTGCAAGGTTCAGTTTTTTTTTTTGTTTTGTTTTGTTTGGAATATTGGTTTGCACAAGTATATCTTCCTAAAGTGCAGTAACTTTCCCCTTGTAGCTCTGTTTCCAAAATTATGTACTCTTAATACGCTCTGAAATAATGTTCTAATAATGGATGCAAAATTCATTGATTTTTTCTTTTGGCAAATTATTTCTTTTCCGGTTTTCAATAAAAATAAATGAGAATTGCATTTTTTAAAACCCAGGTAGCTAAGCAGGGCTGGCCCTGGTTAGTACTTGGATGGGAGACCACCAGGGAATACCAGGTGCTATAGGTGCCTGGAGTAGGAACTGGGAAACCACTCCAGAATTCCAGCCAAGAAAACTCCATGGACATGGAGTCACAAAGAGTCGGTCACGACTGTAATGACACAACACACACACAGGGTTAGAGAGGTTGATTCTGATAAACTGAGTCATGTGTTGGTCAGCTTTGTTTTACACCTGAAATGTCTTATTTTTGAAATGCCTATATTGGCACACACACGTTTTCTTGAGCCGTTCAAATTGTTAAATCTTTCTAGTGGCTTCTATTGCTGTTCAGTATCAAGGGCCAATTAGGGATTTGAAGACGTTTTTCATTCTTTGGAACTGAGCAAGAGGCAATGTTCTGTAGCAGGGGTCCTCAAAGTTTTCAACCAGCGGGCCGGTCCACCACCACCCAGACACCACTGGGGGCCGAATCCCAGTCCAAAAGCAGCTGCGGAGGTTGGCTTGCTCACAAAACGGGGTAGGTGGGGGCGTTGCAATTGGTCCCAGGGGCCGGATTCAGGACCTTGGGGGGCCGCATCTGGCCCTGGGGCCTTAGGTTGAGGACCCCTGTTCTGTGCAAACGAGCAAGTAAATTATGAGGGAAAAACAGGAATAGTTGCAGGCTAGAGTGGTAAGGGTGTGTCGGCATGGTCTGGATTGCAAAAGCAGCACAGAAGAATGTCATGGGAGCTGTGTGATCTTCGGAAGAGGAGTCTTCTATATTTAGAGGTGCAAGTTCTTGCTAGTTGCTGGCTTTGAAAGTAGGCCTGGCGTTGTTTAAATAAATGCATCCTCATTTCACTGTCCCATGTAATTGGCTTTACTCATGCAGCAAATACATGGGATTGATGTTGGCTTATTAATTGTGGAGGGGTCTTTCTACATGGCACCCTAATTTGCCTGATATATTTTAATGCATTTGTTTACACAATTCTGTGTGAACTGTACAGGCTTTAATGCAAACCAAACAAAGGCTGTTAATGAAACTATGGTTTTGCTTTGCTAGTCATTTTGAGTGTTCCCCTCCCCTTTCCTTTCGCCTTTCTTTGGTTACATGTGTAATGCCATTTTGCTGTTTCTAGGGAGCAGAGTGGCCTGGCACTTATAGAAAGGAAGCAGGCAATACATATGATGCGAGGAGGGGCAGGACTGTGTAGATCTGAGTTCAAAGTGCCACACAAGGAGGAAAGGCAAATTACTGTATGCATTGGCCCAAATCCTGTTGCTTAGTGTAATGAATCACAGTAGAGTAGGCTCATTGACTCACTGAGGATTTGGTGAATCAATGCCTCTCCTAAAGCAGGTTGCTGTTAGAATGGGTCCATTTGAATCAGTAGAGCTTATGGAGGAACTAACTTCAATTGAATTCCCATTGACTCAATGGGCTATCTCTATTGAGATTTACTGCTCTGAGCAACAAGATTTTGACCAGCTAAAAATTATTGGAATGACATAAATGTAAGGCAATGCACAAAAATTAATAATCAGTTATGTATTATACATAAGAAAGAGAACTTCATTTCATACAGCCAATAATATCAGCATTTCTGTCTTAAGAATTTTTTTCTGGTTTAGAATATACCATATATACTTGAGTACAAGCCAAGTTTTTCAGCCTTTATTTTTGGCTGGGAAAAAAATGTCCTCGGCTTATACGCAAGTCAATAAGTTTCCCAGTTCTTTTGGGTAAAATTAGGTGCTCGGGTGGCTTGGGAAGGGCAGGGGAGAGCAAGTCCTGATCGGTTGACCGATAGTGGTGCCTCCGCTTCCCATATGATTCCAATTAGAAGGTGTTTTTTCTCAGGGTACCCCCCTTTGGAGCTTCTTAACTCAGCCCCCTTACCCCCAAATGTTTCCAAATTTCAGGGGGTTCCCTTTCTGAAGGTACCCCTGCTACTTTGGTAGCCCAAATGTAAGTAATATTTTTTTGAGTGCATGTTTTTAAAAATATGCACTGAAAAATTATTTTTAAAATATGCAACCAAAATTTACTTATCCTGGGACTCCAACGTAGCAAGGGTACCTTCTCGAAGCAATTTTAGGGGAACCCCTGAAATCTAGAAAGATTTAGGGGTAAGGATAAATGTCCTCTGCTGCTGCAGTAAGGGGACTTAGTTATGAAGCTCTAAAGGGGCTGGGGGTAGTATTAGCAATTGTGCAGAGACTGGCGGCAATCAGGGAGTTTACTCTATGGTATTAATTCCCAGCACATGTTGCCTCTTACTACCCGCAGCTCGGCCGGTATACTGTATATACTCAAGTATAATGGGGAAAAATGCCCTCGCCTTATACTTGAGTCAATAAGTTTTCCCAGTTTTGGGGGGTAAAATTAGGCCCTTGGTTTATACCCGGGTCAGTTTATACATTCAAGCATATACGGTAGCTCTTAACGTATCAGAACTGCTGCTGGCTTTCAGTATTACTGATATAATTCTCAACAAGTGAAACCACTCCAGTAGTCCTGCCAAGAAAACTCCATGAACGAAGAGTCGGTCATGACTGTAACAACACAGCAACAGCAAGTACTGGTAGTTTTGAGCCCTTCTGTATTTCTCATCCAGTTGTGACTTGAGATAATCTCAGTTTACAAGGTTAACCTTGAATTTAGATAAGGCCAGAAACCTATTCTGTGCCTACTCTTAGATCATTAATTTGAAAATGTTTATTTGAGTGTCATGTCTGGAACAGTCCTTCACAGGTACATAGTCTTCAAGAAGCTAGCTGATGTATTATTTGGCTCAGCTAATGCTATCCACAGTGTCCTCTTCTGCAAATTAACAACCGTTTCCTTTCCATGAAGTACTAGAAGTGTTTCAGTAGTGTTTCTTCCTAAACCAAAACAAAACAGGTTAGCTTGAGTATAAGGCATTGGACAGACACATTTTATGTGCAAGACAAAAGCTGTAAGTCACTTAAGTGAGAACCTACTTAAATTTTCAGGCATGTAGTGGTCCACCAGGCTGATATGTTCCTGAAAAACCAGGAAGATTCTAATTCCCAGCAAGATGCTGCTATGATTTGTGCATTTGCCTTCTGCTGGCATAACAGGATTTCAGTCATTGTTTTGTATAAGTTACATTTGTATGTTATGGTAAGCTAAAGATGATGAAGCCTTAGCTCCCCAATTGGTTTTGGACCATAACTCCCAAAGTCCCTTTTCCCATATGGGAACTCAGGGCAGTTAACAAAAAAAAAGCATACAACAAATGCAGAGAAAAATAATAATTGGTTCCACATAAAGAACAAAAATAAATGCAACAACAATCAGTAGAACCACAATTTAAAAAGGTAAAAATTTCCTGTTTCCATTTTGCTTCTTGGGTGTGTTGCTAGTGAAACAACAAGGATAAGCCACAGCTGCCCATTATGACATCATGCATGGCTTAAACAAGGCAGAATTCTTAAACGCCCAACAAACCATGGGTTTAAATTGTGGTTTCTGGTTGGTTAATGAACCATAGCTTCTCAGCAGAGGCAGACGTTAATGTCACAACCAACTAGATTTCAGTAAACATCATGACAAATTTTCATGTACATAGTCATGATGGGGATTGTCTTTCTCAATCCTGGTTTTACTCTTTTTAGTATTTACCATTGTTGCTCTGGATTTAGGTTTTCATTTTCTGCTCTCTGTTGAAATGTCACCACCATTAGATATTCAGGCTAACAAGGTCCCACTCTATTCATTGGGGTTGCTTCCAAGCTACGTTGGCATCAGTTTACAATGTAAGGGTGCAATTACATTATTGAAATAAATTGAGAGCTGGATCAGAGTACTTAAGTTGGCTTAAAGTCACATGGAAGTCGGTCATTGCATAAGTGTCGCTAATGGGACAAATTTTAAACTGGGTTTAAACTGCTGTATATCGATGCAGAGGGCTACATGGGATTTAAAATCAGTGGTGGGGTGGGGGAATGGTTTTTGATGCTTATTTTTCCAGTCAGCCGTGCCAATTGTGCAAATTCATCATTTCAGCTGTACTGGGGTAAGAGAATGATGGACTTATCAGCCAGCCAGTCTTTCAGCAGTGGGACATCTCCACTGCACTTTTCTGGCTCCCCTTGTCTGCGGCTATGAGCACTCTCCTACTCTGCACCCTAGAAGCAGATCTTTAAGGCACAGTTGGCTCCACCCCCCCAATGACTCCTACCTGCTGTTGCTACACACCAGTGGCAGCCTGAATCCGGACAGTCTGCCTTTTCACCCAACCAGATCTTTACGGTCACTGCTGCCTCTCCCTCTGCAGAGGGGACAGAGAGACTACCTGGATGGCTGAGAAGGGCAAGCCAAGTGGTCACCATATGTCAGCCTCCTGCCGCCCAAATGCTGTTGCTCAACTTGATGCTAGTGCAGCGGTCCCTGGTTTTGATGCCAGCAATTGCTTCTCTATGGGGTGGGGAAGAAATGGTTAATCTTACTAAAAGGGAGCTGAGAAGGGAGGGCATAAGGAAGAATCTGATCCCTTCCTCTCTTGCCCTTCCTCCTTCAAAACCCTTTGAGAGCCTTTTTACACGACCCCTAAGATCCGCTGGCCACTTAAATTCAGACCAGAGATCTTAGGGGTTCGTCGCTCTTCCTGTGTCCCCACCCCCTCCGCACTTCCTGGCTGCTGGCTGCGTGAGGGGAGGGAGAAAAAGGGAAAGAAAAGCATGCCGCTCACCTCGTTCTGCCTCTCGTCTCTGTAAAAGTAGCCCTTAAAGGGGCGGGAGCCAAAACACAACAAACAGAAGCAAGGAGAGCCCCGCACTCACTATCGTTACACCGGATCAAATAATTTTCACCTCCAAAGAGCAGGTACCTGAAAGCTGCGCTGGGATGCGCTAAAGTGGGCGGGGTCGCACTTAATTTCCTGTTAACTCCGGAGCTGGTGGGTAAACATTTTTAAGCTCCGGAGCTGGGAGCCATTTGCCCCGGAGTTTAGGGGTCGTGTATAAACGCCCAGAGACACACACATGTGCGTGTGCGCGCACACAAAGGGGTGGAGAAAGAGTTGCAAATCCCAAAAACACAAATTACACTGAACAAAGGTATTTGCATGTTGAATTGATTTGAATTAAATTGATTTGACAAATCCCAGGCAGAAGAGTAAAATGCCTCGCTTCCAATCAACATAATACAATTTCCTGTTTAAAAAATCTGCACCTCCATTTGTGTCGTGTAGTCTCCTTTCTTGAAATTGATTTAAAGGATGCTAAACCTAGCTTAAATATGTTTTCCCCTAGTGTAGCTGTGCTTCATATACAACCCGAGAAGCACAATACTGTAGTTTTGTCTTGCTTTGCTTCTAGGCTTGGTGCTTACATAAGGAACCAACAACCATGCTGAACTAATTCTTGAGAACTCAGAAGCCTTTAGTTCTTTTCTTATCCAATATAATACAGCCTTAAATTGTAAGTTTTTGATGTTTTCTCTAAACTGCAAAAGTGTAACTTTTTGTAACTCTGCTGTCTTGACTATTGTCTTACTTTTCTCTATTTTTCAGTTTAATTATTGGCAACAATAGATAACAGCATCGTGCCACATAATTTTATGAATACTACTGTCTCTTTTTGACCATGCTGTTGAGTGCATTCAATTTTCATTATTCAGTAGCCCATGTCAAAAATGTATTGTGATGTGATCACTTGTACTTTATCCTTGAGAACATTTTGAAGATAAATATGGTGGTATTCTATGCTGGGATTTTTTGTTCCTGTCCTCAGATAATGAATTGATATTTCTGAGAAACGTGAGCCATCTTCTTGGAAAAGAGAGATCTAATTTGAACAGCAGCTATATCCAGTCCCAGCCGTTCTGTTGAAATTTCTTAATCTGATCTAAAAGATGCATAGGCAACTACTCCCTTGAGTCCTTTTGGCTGAGAAAGGCGGGATATAAATATTTTAAATAAATAAAGTAAATGCTAATAGGAAGATGGAACACACCTAGTTCATTTGGCCTCCTGTAAGAAGAATCTGTTTCAATATTTTTACTAAAATATTTGAATCCAAGTATCCACAATCGATAACAACTATAAGAAAAACAGTAAGAAAACCTGGTAGAGATTTGTGCAGAATAGATTGTACTGGGTGAAAAAATACAGAACAAGATGCATGTGGTGCAAGAACTATGAGCTGTGAAATCTGAAATGGGCAGCCACAATAAATAGTAGTGTTTAAGCAGCAGCTAATTGTGATCTTACAGTGAGAAATTTCTTATTATTAGAGTGAATCTGGATTGGGCAGCTTGTACCAGTGGAAGTAGGGCATGCTGCTAGCCTGCAAGTATATTTCTAGTTTATTTTTGAAATTTTTGAAATTCATGTATGTTCATTACAAGCTGGAAGTGCTTGATCTTCACACATCGTGGGTAACCTAAATACAGTATTGGCCACAACAGAGTTATTTCTTGGGTGTGAATTATTGAAGGGTTTTTTTTCCTAATGCAAACTGAAATTCTCTAGGCACTTGGCAGATCTTGACTTGCATGGATTTGTCAATGAAAGGTGTGCATATGTACTGGGCTGTGGTTTGCTACCTGTGAATCAAGAAGCTTGTTGGAGACTAGATCTTCTTGTCTCCATGAGCTACTGTTACTAAGGCCTTCTGGGAAGATTTTGAAGTGTGGTTTGAGAGAAGCATTGCTCATGTGTGTGAGTTACATTTGTAAAATTGAAAATCTTTTGGATATCAAATATAAGCTATTCTTTCCACTCATTGCTTTATGCTCCCATATCAAGTTCAGTACACACTTTTTAATGTTTGGTCTTAAAGAAGGGTACTGTGGAAAATAATCCATGGAAAAGAAATGTATCATTGCGGGCGTTTTGCAAATAATATCAATATTTATGTTTCTAATCGTCATGTGGCTTGAAAACTTACTTGATCTTAATTGTATATAGCATTTGTTATGTTTTATCATGATTTGTGTTGTATATCCCTTTTTTGGCCCGAATGAAATGTATGACGTGTTAAATATAGAAATATTTTTCCCAATTTTGGACCATTTAAGCATTGGTTACACAATACTGCTTTCACTGTTGGGTTGTTCAACCCTGAGTGCCATAGGATTCGCCTGTGCACAGTACATAGAGGTTATGCTTGCAGTGCCAATAGATTCTAACAAAGTGGGAAGGACAGAGCACTTCAAATTATGTCTTCCATGGAAGAGAGACAGTTGTATGTTTCCAGTAGCTTTTGCTACATCTTGTATGTTTTCTGTAGCCTAACTGATACAGTATACACCAGGGCTGTTCAACTTTGAACAGGCCAAGGTCTACTTTTTTCAGCCCAAAGTGCCTGAGGGCTACTACACTAAAACCTCTACTTATCAATTTTATCTGTTCCGAGCACATGCTCATAACTAAAAACGTTTGTATGTAAGGCAGCAGTTTCCCATAGGAATGCATTGAAAACCAATTAATCTGTTCTGGAGGGAACAGATTTCAATGTGCCATGGACTTTGAACTGCCCTGCTCGGCTGAGACAGTGGGCTGGCAGACCCAGAACTTTGCTGGGGCAGTGGTGGTTCTTGGGATGGGGGAGGGAGGGGTGGAAAACTTGCCCCCTCACTTTTTTTATTGATGGACGGCGGGCTACTTTTGAACCCTTCATGGGCTACCAGTAGCCTGCGGTCTACCTGTTGGGCAGGCCTGGTATACACCATAGCTGGTGGAAATAATATAAAGCTCAGTTGGTAAGTAGGCATGTTTTGAAGTTGGTGAATAGCTTTGCAAATAAAGACAGGCAAAATGTTTTTCAACACGTTTATAAGAAGGTGCTTCTTTTCATAGTGTTGCAGTCATGAACTTGAAGTAGAGAACTGAGGATCTGTCCAAGGCTAGATAAATCATGAGTAGGCAGGGATAAATTTAAGACAACTACGTTGAGCAAAATTTCAGATCTGTTTTCTGTGGAAGGTGCACAGGAACTGTTCTGTGTTTGTCAGTGCAGGAAGGAAAATGCCACTTATTTCCTGATTCGTATAAGCATTTCAGAGACACACCTATATAGTATATGCAAGAAAGAGAGAGAAATAAAATTTAGAAATAATGAATTCCGTTTGACCTAGCTGAAAAATCAGAATGGGATATGTAATGTAATAAATAAATAAATTTTGGTATAAATTCAGGTGACACCACAAAAAAAGAATTTCAGGTCAGCCATAGAATTGAAGTAGTTTGATGCACATCTGCACAAAGTAAATATAGTATGCCACTCCATTAAGTAAATATACAATAAATTGAGTAAATATGACTTGCCTCATAGAGCAAGATATAAAACAAAGATAACATTTTTCAAAAAACCTGTTATTCTTAATAGCTATTTTGAATGTTTATACCTACTTTTATTAAAAGTCAAGGCCACTTTTAGCCATAGTTGTTTTCCTGTAATTTGGCTGACAATAAGATACTGTTTTTTCCATTTGTGTAGATGAGAAATTGTGATAGCTATAAACTCTCCTGAAGATAGTTCACATGTTTAGTGTTTGTTATAATGAGTGGTAATATATTTGCTTACTATGAGAATATATAATTTAAAAAAATTATGGCGGGAAAAAGCTGGGTTAGTCTTGCTGGATTCTTTTGTCCATGTTTGCATTGCACTGCATGGGGGTTGTTCTGGGAGGTTGTTCCAGCACTGCAAGCCTTTAAAGTGCACTTTATACAGTGGTCTGAAAATAAACCCCAGCTTTTTTGCCTTTTTTCAGACTTTTGGAAGGGATTAATTGGTTTCCCATTCATTTTGGATAACGAATTGCCTCGGATACCAAACTAAATTTTTTTGTCTGATGTACCACTGTACAGTAATACTAAATTGCTTTCAAAGCATTATTTCTTTTCCTTCTTGTTTTTATTTCAACTTGCCATATATTCCTGGGATATTCGGCTTCCATGTCAGCACAGTGAGAAGAGCTTGAAAAGGCAACCAATTGGAGTAGGCTGGTTTAACAATGTTCTAGCAGGTTGAACAACTACTTGAATAACTACAGAAAGACAGATTTAAGCTGAATATAAGGTTAAAAACTTCATAACTCTTAGAACAGTATGACAATGGAACCAGTTTTTACAGGAGGTGGTGAGTGCTACAGTGCTGGCGTCATTCAAGAGAAAAAATGGAAGCCATCAGATCTGCTTTGATTTGGATTCCTGCACTGAGTAGCAGTTTGGACTCAATGGCCTTATAGGCCCCTTCCAATTCAATTACAGTGTGACCCCTGTATCCACTGATTCATTATCTACTGATTCAGTTATCCACGGTAGGCGGAGGAAAAAATAATTTAGCAGCCACAAAGCAAGTTATTGTCACAAACAGCAGCTGTAAAGCAAGCTATTGTAACAAATAGCATCTGTAAAGCAAGCTACTGTCACAAACAGTGGCCATAAAGCAAGCTACTGTCAGGAAACAGCAGTTTGGGGGTTGGCAGGCAGACATTCTCTCTTATCCACGGTTTTCATTATCCACGGGAAGGCCTGGAACCAATCCCCAGCGGATACCAGGGTCCTACTGTATTTTATGATTTTACTCGCTGCTTCCTAGTGTATTGGATTTCAAGGCAAAGGTTGTAGTATTTCCAGGACCTTCCACCAAAGCCTCTATCACTCTTCATCTGGAGCAACATCTTTTTGCAGGGTTACTGCCTCTTTTTGTTTAGGTCCTTATGTAGTGTCAGTGAACATCAGACCATTTTTAGGTTCCTCCTCTTGCCAAAAAGCAAGCATAAAAGGAAGTACATTATTATCAGTCCTGATTCCCAGACATTCTGTTATTTATTTCTCTGGATTCAAGCCACAATAACAAATAATACTTGTTTAGCTTTAATAATCAGAAATAAGTAAGGATGTAAGCCCACAGGTTTCTTGTTCTTTCCCAAAGGGCTTCTGGTGACAAAAGAAATTTGGAGGAGACACAAAAGTTCCCTCCTAACAGCAGCTGGTCAGTGGAATGAGACAGATAATCATTGTTAAAATAACCACTAACCAAATAATTCATACAGCAGTAGTCTGATATGTTAAATGATGTGTATTTCTGCCAGTGGGTTTCACATTTCTGGTGGTCAAGCTTGATAATAACCAAGGCTTCCTTCTGCTGGAGACCAATGGAATGAATTCTTTCTTTTGGTAGAGGCTTTGTAAATGCACTCTGTATACCCTCTAAGGTTTTTAGTGGCTAAATGAAAATGCAGATTATAGCTTGCTTTACAGCTCCTTGTGTTTAGAACTAATTCAGTGGTCCATTGTACCAGAGAGTAGAACAGGCATGTCCAAATTTCGGCCCTCCTGATGTTTTGGACCACAACTCCCAGAATTCTAAGTTTAGATTGCCAGTGGCAAAGGACTGTGGGAGTTGTGGTGCAAAACATCTGGAGGGCCGAAGTTTGGACATGCCTGGAGTAGAACCTTTTTTCATTTATGTCTTACATCTGTCCCCTTACAATTATTCCCTGAACTTTGACACCATTCATTTGTAAGTAGAGTATGGATAGTATAGCTCTATTGCAGTGGTGGGGAACCTTTGGAACTCCACATGTTTTGGATCACAACTCCCACAGTCCTTTGTCATTGGCAATCTAGGCTCAGAATTCTGGGAGTTGTGTTCCAAAATATTTGGAGTGCCGAATGTTTGCCCACCACTGCTCTACTACTGAGTTTCTCTCCCAGGATTGTGCCTAGGGAACACAACAGGAAGAGGTCATTGGCTTCACATATCACGATGAGAAGTTGGAGCCATGGAATTCAAGACTATGCCTAGACTATCCTTGAGTACATTCACTGGAAAACCAAGCAAAAGAAAACAAAACAAATCTGGGTTGAAAGTATCAAAGGGTCGCAATGTTATAGTCGGTTTTCATTATCTTGGAGCATTTACAGAATCGTCTTGTGCACAATATTTGGCTGATTATGTTAGCATGTCACATTTTCTCCCTAAGAACAGTGAACAATTAAACAGCATTGTTTTGTGTTCTGAACATGAGTGCATGTACTCCCTTGGCATCTTCCCTTGGCATGAAAATATCAATGAACTATGTACAACAAGAGTTAAGAGTTAGTCAGTTACGGGCAGGTTTGAGCATGCTGTTCTTTGGAATAACATATTTGTAGAATGAAGCAGTGTGCTTCAAAAAACAACCTTGTCTCAAAGCACTAGAATCAATAAACAAGTTGACAGAATATGGAAAATGGATCAGACCTGGCTTAACTGGTACCAGTGAATGTATATTTTACACATCTTTTCCCTTAATGAACTACTTTTATTTTGCCAAGTTTATCTTGGCCAAAATTACATTGAGAGTTGTGTGCTATGCACCCTGCTCCCTATAATAATCATGATCTTTTTGTTTATACTGTTTATGGAAAGGATGGGCAAGCTCCCAGGAATGGAGGGGTGGGGGTACAGTTTTCCAGTTTTGAGTTCCACTAGACTGATTGTATCAGCCTCTTTCAGTGAAACCAGGCTCCTCAACCTGTCACTGCTACAGCCACCACTAAACTCATTATTTTGGTCATTGAGTTTCTTGTTACCACTTGCCTTTCTTATTTAAGGTTATAGGGTGGCTGTTCTATTTTTAACTAGAATATGGGCCTCCTACATTGTCCAGAAAGTGATCATCTTTTGCTCAGATGATCACTTTCTTTACTCCAAACCAAGAGAGATAAGAATGAGATTTTTGTTTTCTAACTAACAGTAAGGAGAGCTGTTAAAGTAGCACTTTCGTTCATTTTTTATTTTATTTCCAAAAGTCAACCTCTTAAATCCAAATCATTTAGCTTAATGAATGAGATAAGTTCAAAAATTTCAGAGTTAATACTGATTTCTGTATTTGGATTACCATCATTTGACCCCTGTATGTAAAATCATCTCACTAGTTTTTGGGGCTAACCAATAATCGTGACTTGTGGCCTAACGATTACCTGTGTGGTCTGTAAAGAACTTGTCAGTGTAGGTGTCACTAGGGATTGGTAACAGACTGTAATGAACATTGTTGGTAATGATGATGAAAAATAGGGCTGACCCCCTCCAACCCAAAAATGAATGAAACCCAGACATATTTTCCATGCACATCCATACCTACCCTTAAAACATCCAGTTTCTCTGTTGACCATTGGCATTTCAAAAAGAGAGGTCAGTTGTCTCTTGATATTTTCTGGTCAGTGTTAAACAGAAGTATAAACCTGTGGTTTGGGGCGTAGGGAATTGTGGGAACGGTAGTCCAGAACCACAGAGGTAATGCTAAAGAAACTTATCTCTGGAAGAACAGAGACAGCCTTGTTTCCCAGTTAAATGGAGAATAACCTCATCACCACTGTCTTATGAAAGTAGAGTAAGTAGTAATAGGGAATACTGAGTAAATGCTGTTCACTGTGCTAAAGGGATTGTGGTGTTAGACATTCTTTCATATAAAAATATGGAGATATATACTTACCAACTTGGCTGCTTATATGAGGTCAGTGTCCTGAGGTTTTCCCTTAACTGCCCTCGGAGAAGCCAATTCCTTTTGCTACAGTGAAGATGATAATTTCCTGTTTGGCTCTACTGCATTCCCCCCCCCCCCCGCTCCCCTTCTCTCTGTGGACTGGTGTTTTAGAATAGATGTCATACCATGCCTTCTATTGTTTTTAGCCTTCATTCATCATGCATTGGCAAGCGTTTTAGGCTCCTTTGCCGAATCTCTTGAAGGATAAAGCATGTGAGGTGGAGGGGGAGAGAAGAAGGGCAGGAACAGGGCGGATTCTGCAAAGTTTGGTCGTTTGCAGGCATTGAGTTGGCCAGTGATCACACAGAGTGAAGACTGAGACCCACTGGGCCCATTCTGTGCTGCCAGTCTTCTTCCTGTAGCAGGGGTGCGTACCTCTGTCAAGACACTTAGCTCAAGTTTCCAAATCTCTGTTTCTAAATAATTCATGACTTGTTTATATCCTTCCTGTGTTTCCACTGGCTGTAGCCCACTCACTGCATTCCTCAGGTTTTGACCTTCCCTCGAGTTCTCATGACTTCCCACCATGTTTGTGCTATATGGGTTTTTCAACTCGGGAGGCCTCACGGTCGTTCTTTCCAGGTTTCACTTCCACAGCACACGCATCGGTGTGTGGGTATGTTAGGAGACAGACATAAGCCCGGAAAGAATGAACGGAGGAAACCTGGTTGGGATTTGTGCAGAATAGCTTGTACTCAGCTATGGTGTTAAACAGATTCTTGGGCAAAACCCAGGCATAAAATAGTCCTAAGTGGTAGCAAATGAAAAGCGAGGAGTTTGTCCAAGATGGAAAACATAGAAAACATAGGATGCTATGAGAGAAGCACCTTTGCCGGGAAGCAAAAGAAGAGGAATTCATAGAAAAGCAAGGGGTCATTTTCCAGCTGTAAGGGCATATGTTCCAAACACTACTAGTAAAGAGTAGGGCCATTGCTTTTTTCCTTAGAGGAAAGTTGCTGATGTTTATCTGGAAGATGAGCCCTGGCAACTGGACTTCTTTTCTTGAGTCCCGTTGCCATGACTCAACTTCCAGGTAAACTTACCTGGATGACTGAGAATCTTCACAGACATCCTGCTGAGGTTTAAGCAGTCGGGCGTGGCAGTCAAGCTACTGAATAAGCTTGGGTTCTTATTGTGTGTTTCTCACTTCGTATATACTGGGTCTCATCCTTAAGATTGCAAGAAACATGCTGGGATAGAAAACAGATTAAGTACTTGTTTCAGATAAGGCCTACCACAAACAATGACCATTGAAGGGCACCATGTGTTTTATGAGCTGGCCTAGGTTTGGCTTATATGCGGGAAAAGTGTGTGTGCATATAAGTCCTGTTGGAGAAGCAAGAAGGTAATAGGAGATGTTTTTCTTGCAGAAAGGAGCAATTTCTCTCCCCCCCCCCCCCCCGCAAACTCCTACAGGCTCACTAGTTATAATGGCCAGATTCCCATTTAGAGACACAGGAGAAGAGCATACTCATAAAGTGTAACCCCCTTTCTCCCAACAGGTTTGCCTTCCTTCACATGTCTGGCCTTTCACTGATGGCACAGTGGTTAAACGTCTTTACTGCAGTCAAACTTGGCTCATGACCTGAGGTTCAGTCCCAGGTAGCCAGCTCACGGTTGACTCAGCCTTCCATCCTTCTGAGGTCGGCAAAATTAGTACCCAGCTTACCGGGGGGGGGGGGGCAATGTATAGCCTGAGTAAGTGTTTATAAATTGCCCAGAGAGTCATTTAAGCACTATGGGGCAGTAAATAAGCAGCACACATTTTTTCAGCTTTGTGCATCAAGGGGCCTCCTGGAGCAGGAAGATTGTTCCACAATTTCTGTCTCACACACAGTTATTCTGGGTAGGCTTCCAACCATTATATTTGGTATCAATGTGTGTATTTTACACTTTTAGTCCTTACTTGGGGTGGTTTGCAGCAGTTAAAACTCTTAATAAAATACCATGTTCTATAATTCTACAAGACATTCCATTCATTTGTGTTGTAAATTTGCACAACACTTTGCTCGCAAAATTGCTGGGACTTGTAGTTGGCACAAGTCTTGTGGATGTAAACCTTGGTCCCTGAGGGTTTTGTGATAATGGATAAGATCCAGCTTCTGCAGTCTTGAGGGCATGGGCAGCCACCATGGTTGTTGACCCCTTTAGGCCTACAAAGCAATTGTACAGAACTTGCTGATTAGGGAATGGCAAGGGAGGTGCTTCTTTTCTTCACCTCCTCTGGTGGCCACCCATTCATACAAGGAGGCGGGATAGGAAAGCCCACAATGTTTCCTTTGACTGGGTGGAGAGAAGTGCACTTTGTCTAGGGTAAGCATGCAGAAGAGACAGGAGTGTGTCGGCACTCCCATTGAGTGATTTTCCCATTCCACTCATCATTGAGTCTCCATGGCTAAAGAAGGATTTGAATCAACATCTCCTGAATCCTAGTTCATTTCTCCAGCCGCTATATCACACCAGGCGTTCCAAAGCAATGGAACACATGCCTTCATTGTGTCCTCTTTCAATTATTGTAATGTAGGCAGGCTGCTGATTAGAGCTGGTGGCAGTAAAAAACTGAAATTCTTTATTATGACACATTCCCAGACTAACCGTTCCTTTCAGGGCATAATTCAGAGAGCTGTTCTGTGACCTATAAAGGCCTAAATGCTGTCTGAAGCACCATGTCTTTCTCTGTGTGAGCTTCTAGGATAATCTGAAGAAGCCTTTCTCTGGTTTCCAGCTATCCTCATAGGCACATCCAATGAGAACAAAAGAGAAAACATTTTCAAAGTGAACTCCCAGGGTGTGGAATTCCCTGGCAAGGGAAGCCAAGTTGGCCCATCTTCACTGTCCTTCTGCCAACATGCAAAGCCTCTTCAGTCAGGATTTTGGCAACAAATGGTCTGCTGAGGACAGAGTTTTAATTGGGAATGGGGATGGGCCCCTTATTTGCAACTTTTTCAATGTGCCTTTAAGTATCTGTGAAACTGTGTGTAGAATGTGGGCCATCTCAATTCCTCTCATGGCCAACAGAGTTCTAGAGTGTAGGTTCCCATGTAGACCTAGGAGAGGCAGAACACCCTGAGCTCACCTCACAGGAACATGGACAAGAAGAATCCATACGTCACAAGGAGGGCATTCAAACAGACACATTGGAGAGGAAAGCAGGTAGCAACAGCTCCAGCCCTGGGAAGCAAGCCCTGAAGGTGGAAAGAGGACCCCAGGTCTGAGACAGTTAAGCATGGCCTTGGAAAGGAAGGGGCAGTCAGAATCAAAGAGGAGGGCAGAGGGCAGCACTCAGACAGAAGTGCTACTCCCCAGCATGATAGTTCAGGTGGAGGACGTTGATGAAGAGTCCTGGGGGAGTGTCCTAGAACGGTGGTCCCCAACCCCCGGTCCGCGGACCGGTGCCGGTCCGTGGACCGGTCGGCACCAGGCCGCCTGGGGAGGCCGGGGAGGCTCCTCCCCTTTTCCTCCACCGCCCTCCTCCTCCTTCTTCTCTCCCGCGGGCGGCCGGTGGAGGAGGAAGGCTGGAGGAGCGCAGGAGGAGCCGCCGCCACCGCCTTTGCCTTTGCCTACCTCCTCCCCTCCCCTCCTGGCCCCGGCGCCCCGCGCGCGGCACCCGCCTGGCCGTGCCGGGAAGCGCCCTCGCAGCAGCGAGCAGCAGCAGCAAGGGCAATTGCGGAGGGGTGGCGGCAGCGGCGGGACGGGGGCGATTGCGGCGGCGGCGGGGGGGCGATTGCGGGGGGGTGGCTGCTGCTGCTCCTCCGGCGGCGGCGGCGGCAGGAGGAGGAGGAGGAGGAACCGGAGCAGGAGCAGGAGGAGGCGGCGGCGGCTCGTCGGTGCCGCAAGGGCGCTTCCCGGCGCGGCCGTGCGGGTGCCGTGCGCGGGTCTCGCTGCTGGCGCCCCGCTTGCTTTCCCCGGCGGAGGAGGAGGCCCACGGCGGCGGCGGCAGCAGGAGCAAGCGGGGCGCCAGCAGCGAGACCCGCGCGCGGCTCCTGGCGCCGGAGGAGGAGGTGGGGGCCCGCCTGCCCAGGAGCCCCGGGTTCCCCCCCACCCCGCCCGTGTGTGGGGGGGGGAGTGGCACGCCCGCCGCCGCTCTCGTGCCTCCCCCTCCTCCTTCCCTCCCATCCTTTGCTTTCACCCCCCCTTTTGCCTCCCAGCCGGACCCCCCTTTCGCATTCTCCCCCCCTCCCCACCCCCACCCCCAGCTTCGGGCCACAGAAAAATTATCAAACATTTCCCGGTCCGCGGGGACAAAAAGGTTGGGGACCACTGTCCTAGAAGATCCTGGTAAGGGCTACCAGGTAGAGGAGGAGCTCCCAGTATAACCTGAGCCACACGGTTCTGGGAGTACATCAATAAAGAGGAACTCTAGGCACCTAGCTTACCTTCTTCTTGGCAGGGTGAGGAAGGGTATACAGTAGCTATCCAGCAGAAATGAGACATGCAGCACATTGAATCAGGTGAGGCCAAAGGGATGCGAACTGAGAAATCATTTTCTCTGTCCTCGTTGTGACAATATTATTCATCCCTCTTGCCTTGGTTCAGAGAGGACATCCCCATTAAGGATCAAAGGACAAGAGCCCTTCCCAATGAAGTTAACGGGTGGGAAGAGAAGAAGGACTTGGATTCTGAGAACCCTGTTGATGGCACCAAGGCACTGCAGCACTCTAGCCTGGACACTATTGAGGACCATTTAGTTGTGACTAGGTACCATGCATTCATATGCATTGCACTTAAGGGAAATAATCAGACCTGGTGTGTTTTGTGTTAGATTTTTAAAAGACTGTTGCTCCTTGGCAGTTGAAAGCTTTGCCTGCTTTCTAGGAGAAAGGAGAATGGACAGACATACCAACAAGCTTCATTTGGTGTTGGCTGCGTTTTAGGCAAAGATGCCAGCATAGACATCGAGCTAAGCTTTTTGCAGAGCATTGAAGCAGGGAAATATGAGGGGTCTTGCCCCCATGCTTATTTTTTAAGATTGCGCACTCAAACTAAGTGTGTGTCCTCACAGATGACTAAATAAGCATTGTGTACTTTAGACACGAATGCCTAGTGACATTTCTGAACTTCTTGTGTGTATTTCTTCTGTGTGTGCATGACATTTTAAGGATCTGCATCTGTCACTTGTTAAGAGTTGTAGGTGTTGCTTGTCAGTGTTCTCCCTGTACTGATGAACCCGCTTGTTGAAAAATATTCATATACAGCAGTGGTGGGCCAGAAGTTGTAGCTCCTCAACGTTTGGAATGAAAAAGATGAGGTGCAATGGTAAAACTACCGAACAGAAGTACCCACAAATTCAGAGCACTTCAGCTATCATTATTTCCGATAATCGCTCGCTAAGGTTTGGAGAGCTGATAATATACAACTTCAAAAGAAAATAAAGGGACATTTTTTTTGTCTAGCTCCAATCCTCGCTTGATGTGGCACTGTACAATATCCAGGAGCATATAACAGCTACTGTCTTTGGCTCTTGAAGCTAGTCAAAATTACCATATATACTCAAATATAAGCTGAGTTTTCAGCCCTAATTTTGGGCTGAAAAAGGGGGCCCTCGACTTATCCTCTGGTGAATATGGTAGGTCGATTGGGGGGGGGGGAAGCAGCGGTGGGTTTTTAAACCATTTGTTCTCTCCCAAAGCAAGCACCAATGTCCAACATCGGCACTTGCTTTGGGAGAGAAAAAAAAGTTTAAAAAAACCACCACTTCTCCCCACCACCAGCATCGGGCACATAGAAGGAGAAGCGGTGGGTTTTTTAAACTTTATATTCTCTCCCAGAAGAGGCCCCAATGCCCACCATCAGCGCTTGTTTTGGGAGAGAGAGAAAAAGTTTTAAACCATCCGCTTCTCCTCACCCCCATCGGAAGAGGAGGAAGAAGAGGAGGAGGAAGGGAAGGGGAACCACAGCCACTGCCAGCACCAGCTTGGGGAAGACAGCGGAGGGAAATATTGACTCGGGTTATACTTGGAGGCAATCAATTTCCCCACTTTTTAAAGGCAAAATTAGGGGCCTCGACGTATACCCGGGTCGACTTATACTCAAATATATACAGGTAATTACTTTCTGAATTAAGGGACAAAAAAAGTACAGTATCTAATGCAGCTAAGGAGTGTATGCATGTTTTTTAAAAAATATTTTGACACTAAAGTCAAAATACAGCAACATCTTATTGCCAACGTTATGTAATTCTTAGCGTGTTATCAAATCAGCAATATGTTGATAGGACCACTGCAGTGATTCTCTGTCTTCAGAGGATGTCCAATCTCTACCCGGTTATGCAGATGTTGTGCATTTCCTTCTCCTATTCACCATGGCAGTTTGCCACAGGAGACATGCCACTACCCGTGCAAAATGCTAATGTCACCTGCTGATTCATAGCTGGCTCCAGCACTAGACTTTGGACTCACTCATGCTCTAAGTTGGTATGTTGAGTTTTCCTGTTGTCACCCTGCTATCAAATGTCTCGTTTGAAAGCCTTACAGTTCAGCTCTTCTAACAGGCTAGACACGATCCACCAGTGGGGTCCTCTAAGTCATTTGAAAGGTGAAGAGAACGAAAAAGTATTGACGTACCATAAATGTCATCCTTTTTTTTAATGAAGTGGAAGGCAGCTCATGAAAGCTTGTTGGTCTTCAAAGTGGCACAAGAGACCTGGTGCTTTTGCTGCCAAGACGTTACCGTAAATTCTCCTGCAAAAAAATTTAGGAAGTCCTTATTTAAAAGACTTACAAAAAGCTGAAAAGCTAGGTCTCCAGTTTCCCACAAACTTGCTGCATTTTAAGAATAAACCAGGGCAAGAGGATTTATTTATGTTCATAGCTGTCAATGAAAGGAATTATGCAGGGGCTGCAGTGAAGTTTCAGAGCATTTCCACATGAGCAGGAGCGAGTTACTCAGCAAGCTGTTTCTATTATAGGGAACATGTAATGGGGAACATGATGGGAAATGAGGAACTTGCTAATTATACTTTATGAAATAAGTAGATATCCCAGATGCCCCATCTAGGCGAGTGAGGATCCGTCATGAAATAATTCCACATACATTCTGAAGGAATGACAATTACAGGATCACTTGAGATGAACCATGTCACTTTTCTGGCTATCCTTTCTGTCATCTAAAGTTACTGTATATACTCGAATATAAGCCTAGTTTTTCAGCCCTAATTTTGGGCTGAAAAAAGGGGCCCTCCACTTATATTCGGGTCAGTACTTTTCGCCACTAAGGCAAGTGCTTGGGTCAGTGGCTAAAAGTCATTTTAAACATTGCATGCCGCTTCTCATGACCGCCTTGTGCATCACAGGGGAGCAGCGTGCGATTTTTAAAATGACTTTTAGCCACTGGCCCAAGCACTTGCATCAGTGGCTAAAAGTCATTTTAAACATCACACGCCACTCTCCCAGCTCACAAAGGAGGAGCTGCCAGGCCCTGCTGTATTTCCCACCCTAGACTTATACTCGAGTCAATACGTTTCCCCAGGTTTTGGGGGTTAAATTTGGGGCCTCGACTTATACTCGGGTCGACTTATACTCGAGTATATACAGTAATTGCATAAAGAGCTAGGTAAGGATGAAAAGCTTTGGGGTGAGGAAATTCTAGGCTGCAACCCAAAATAAAGCATTGCTTAAGATAAGATAAATCTTTATTAATCCCTCATCAGGGAAACAGCTCCCAATATAAAGAACAAGCAAGAAGGGTAGGTGCACAAAAAGTGTAAAGGGAGAAAGAAAGAAAAATAGATAATAGAGTTTAGATAAAATAAAATAAAATTAATGCACTTTAAAATTTGGATATAAAAATTAAATGTGAAAAAAGAAGAAACTACAATATACCCCCATATGAATAGCAACTTAGACTGTAGAGTTATAGAGTCTAACAGCAGTCTTTGGGATTAATGTTATAGTATTGATAGTAAAAAGCATTGTGTTGCCTTAAAAATTTAAGAGATCTGTTGTAGTCTTAGCTTTCATCAAGTAGAGTCCGCTTCATGACATGCATCTGCTCCAGTAGACTGATTCTCAAAAGTACATACTGCAATAAAGGTATATATTTTTTCAGCACTGGAAGGTTCTTTCTTGTATTTGCTGCAACAGATCAATATAATTAATACTCTGTAGTTGTGATACTGACAGCTTCATCCTGTGTAAAACTAATCAGACGTAACTGGACTCATGGAATTTCCCCCCTAACACAAGTGTCTGTACTAGGTGTGAGCAATTTTGAAAGCATCAGGGACCAGATTTTCCCCACCATGTGAAAATGAAGTTCTGCCTTTTCCCAGACCTGTGGTTCCCAGTGTGTGGAGTTCATGGCTTTCGAGCTCCCTACTATTTTATAACCAAGTCCCAGAAAACTTCACCCCCAAAGTGGGAGAATCCAGGGCCATAAAATAGGCTGTACTATGCCTGCCCCTGATGTATGGGGTTGTGTCTGATATTAAGCAGGGTGGATCTTATTTAAATCACAATTTAAATTTTAAAAATCAGATTTTTTAATGATTTAAATAATTTTTTTAAGTATCATTGATTTTATCCACCTTAATTTTCTTCTGTCCTGTATCCTCCAGGTTCTACAGAATTGGATTTAGTTGCTGCAGATAACTAGAATTCATGTACCCCCCTCTGGAACCTCTCATTTGCTGAACATTCTTAGCTTAATGTGGTTCATGGCCCCCAAAGGGATTGCAAAGTGCTTTCTGGGATTTTGCCGTAATTATTTATAGTAGCTATTATTTTTGTAGGTAGTTTCTCCATGATGATTTCCAACATCTATCTATTTCTCTATGGTTACACTGCAGCATTCAAAAGGATTTTGTTCAGGAAATCATTTTGGAGGGAGGCATGGACCTATGACATACATGGGGTTGGTTGTTGGTGTGATTGCTGATTGACAAAACATGTGCCAGTGCTCCTGTCACAGAGTAGTAGATGGTCAGTGTAAATGTGACCGAAGGTTGGGGGGGGAATCACAGGTTAGTTGTAAAAGGGGGTAGCAATTTGTAAAAGATTGGGAAACATCATCTTAAGAAGTCAGCAAGTGTCATTTTGCCTGTTTATAAATCTATGGTGAGGCCCCATCTGGAGTATTGCGTACAGTTCTGGTCACCATACCTCCAGAAGGATAATATGGAAATGGAAAAGTGCAGAGGAGGGCAACCAGAATGATTAGGGGACTGGAACACCTTCCTTACTGTCTGCGGCTGCAATGGCTTGGCGTCTTCACTCTTGAACAATGGCACCTAAGAGGTGCCCTGATTGACGTTTATAAAATTATACACGCTATGGACAAAGTAGATAAGGAAAAACTGTTTTCCCTATCGCACAACACTAGAACTAGGGGGGGGGGGCACTCCATGAAACTTTTGGGTGATAGATTTCAAACAAATAAGAACAAGCACTTTTTCACCCAGAGGATCACTGATCTGTGGAACTCCCTGCCAGAAGAAGTGGTGAGAGCTGTCAGTGTTGACAGCTCTAAGAAAGGATTGGACAAGTTCATGGAGAACAAGGGTATCAATGGCTATCATTATGGATGCCTAAGGACAACCTCTGGGTTGGAGAGATAGGCAGGATATCTCTCAATACCATTTGCAGGGAATCGTAAACAGGTGAAGACATCTGCTTGGGAATACCCTGAAGCCAATGGTGAGCCGCTGTGTGAGATAGAATGCTGGACTGGATGGGCTGTGGCCTTTTCCAGCAAGGCTGTTCTTAAATAGCTGTAAATGTTTCAAAATTAGACTTATTTTCTGGAACTTTATCAAGTGAAATTTGTAGCATTAACAGTCTGTGAATTACTAGTGTAACCTTTCATTGTGTATGCTAGGATGAGGGATCAAGATAGTTGATTAAAAGGGGGTGGAATCATATTGGTAAACATCCCGTTGCTTAGCTACGCTGCAACTAGAGTAGGCCCATTGAATCTGTGGAATTTGTGAGATCACCAGATCTCCATTGATTTAATAGGTGTACTCCAGTCACACATTATTACTCTAAGCAATAGGATTCCGGCCAGCGTATGTTACTCTTTCCTCACACAGCTACATGGACAAATTCACGAAGAAGGGGAAATTTGCAGAAGGGAATGAGTTATACCCTACCTTATCTTAAGCCAGGCATGTCCAAACTTTGGCCCTTCAGATGTTTTGGACCACAACTCCCACAGTCCTTTGCCATTGGAAATACAGGCTTGGAATTCTGGGAGTTGTGGTCCAAAACATCAGGAGGGCTGAAGTTTGGACATGCCTGTCTTAAGCCATTAAGAAGGCAAAGGAAACAGTCATTAACTTGAAATACGGTTGTCAGCCATGAAGTATTTAACGGAAGGAGACAATTATAAAGATTGATTTTTCAGTATGAAATTTAATGCCCTACTAATTTTGTTATGTGTGTACTTAAGGGTATGTTGAGGTATGGCTATAGTTTGCACATAAGTTACAGGAAGAAATTGTTGCAAATCTGAAAATCATCAGTAAGCATTAGTTTGGGTCCCTAGATGAAAAACTGCTATGTCTTAATGGTTTTAACTGTCTGGTATTACCTCCATCCACACCAGCTGTTCTTGGTGTGAAAACACCCAGTATTCCTTCAGCACAAGTAACTCTTCATTTTAAAAAAGCTTGATCTGAGTGACGAAAGTGGTTTTCCTGAAAGAGAGATAATTGTCCTTGACTCCACTTACAGCTGGAATGCAGGATTCTCTGTTAGTGGAGGGGTGTTGTTCAGCTGCCTTTGTTCCTATGGATACATGTTCTCCATATCTTGCATCCCTGCCAAATTATCCAAAATGTTAAGCAATGCTTTCAATACTTAGTGGTTTTCCAAGTATAAGATACAGTCTGAAGGCATCTTGGGTCAGGTGCAATTTAATTATAGTATTTGGATGTGGTTCAGTGCCATGCTTGGAGAATTTGATGATGTTGCCGCCCTTCAAAAGTACCGTATTTATTGGCGTATAACACGCACTTTCCCCCCTGAAAATAGGGGGCAAATTATGTATGCGTGTTATACGCCGATATAATATGAGGCGACCAGTGTGCTTGGCAAAAACGACTGCCGTCCCATAGCCAGTGCTTGCACACTGCGAGCTGACGGGGCAGGCCAGAGAAACAAGGATCCCACGCACGCCCTAACCCCCCTCCCTAAAGCCTAACTATCCCCCCCCGGGAGCAGGGAGCCCACCCCCCGGGACCCTAACTAACCCGCCCCCTAAATCTACCCCCCCGGTGCGAGATCCCTAGCCAGACCAGACGGACCGGATGAACACGGGCCGTCAAAGAAGTCCCGTCCTGGTTGCGATGCCGCCGCCGCCGAGCTCTCCCACTGCCTGAGCCCTTATCAGGGCTCCGATCGGGGAGCCCAGCTGATCGGCAGCCTGTCAAATAAAGAAAAGACCGGCCAGAGCGCAGCGAGGCCGCAAGCCTCTGCCGCTGCTGCTGCCGGTTACGGGCAGGCCGCCGCCGCCGCCGCCGCCGCCCGCCTCGCCAGACAAGGCCCCGATCCTCGGCTGCACGGACGGAGCCGGGAGCCCTCCCCCGGTAAGGCAAAGGAGCCTCCGATGAGTGGGGGGGCGCCGGCTGGAGCGGACAAACCGCGCGCGTCCGGAGCAGCCGAAAATCTCGCCGCAGACCAGCGGCGGCGGCAGCCTTTGTTCCTGGCGCGGGCAGTCCGCCGCCGCCGCCTCGCCAGACAAGGCCCCGATCCTCGGCTGCACGGACGGAGCCGGGAGCCCTCCCCCGGTAAGGCAAAGGAGCCTCCGATGAATGGGGGGGGCGCCGGCTGGAGCGGATAAACCGCGCGTCCGGAGCAGCCGAAAATCTCGCCGCAGACCAGCGGCGGCGGCGGCCTTTGTTCCCGGTGCGGGCAGTCCGCCGCCGCCGCCGCCGCCCGCCTCGCCAGACAAGGCCCCAATCCTCGGCTGCATGGACGGAGCTGCCAGGTTGCCTCAAGGACTCCGTGGGTGGGAGGTGGGTTAGGGGGAGAGTTAGATAGGGACCCGGGCAGGTGGGCGCCAAAAAATTTTTTTCCCCTAAAATTTCCCTCTTAAAATGAGGGTGCGTGTTATACGCCTGTGCGTGTTATACGCCGATAAATACGGTATATCTCTTGGATAGGATGGATAAAAATCCATGCTTCTTTTAAATTCAAACTGATTTAAATCACAATTTAAATTTGAACTCATTTTTAAAATTCTAGTCATCAAAGAAATCTAATTTTTAAAATTTGCATCATGATTTAAATCAAATCCATCCTGCTTTTGGAATGTGGAGCTTTGGGAAGTATAGTGGTATTGGAGATTATTGGTGTTTTAGCCAAAGATGCTTCCCCACCACCACCACAAGAATAGCAATTTTAGCAGACGTGGGTAACCAAATTTAACCCTTTCCCAAGCCTGTTAGGGACAACACAACACTGACCAAGTTTTCTTTTGAAAATCAACAATATTGCTGTTAGAATGAAATGTAAAGCAGTAGCATGGGGGAGGAACATGAAGGGGTACTTGCGTTTAATGAGTCTACCTGCTGTGCACCCTGTTTATTTTTAAAACTTTCAGAGCAATGGAGCTAGATTGCTATAGGTTTCTCACAGCATTAAGACTATACAGTGGTACCTCGACGTAAGAGCAGCTCGACTTAAGAGCGGAAACCCGTTGGTGTTTCAACTGCCATCTTAGAAATTTTACATACAGCCTGCTCGACTTACAATTTTCTTTTCATTTTTTTCGATTTTTTATTTTTTATGTTTAGAGTAGTTCGACTTAAGAGCATGCATTTGGAACGGATTAAATACGTACGTTGAGGTACCACTGTATTTTGTCTCTATATAGAAGTAAGCCAAGGAGAGCTTGGTTGCCAAATTGTAATTTTGGGGTTGGAAAAGTGGGGGTCGTCTCATACATGGGGGCATCTTATAGACTGAAAAATAGCAGAATGAGGAGAGTTTCTTCATTCCAAATGAATCTTCATTAATAGCATGCTGATTGTTGAAGTTTACAACTGCCCCAATGCACGACAAGCAACAAAATCATTCTGCAGGAAGAGGAAATCACCATTTCTTGTCTGTTTAGGATTTATACAGGTATAACATTGGCTAGGAACCCAAGGATTTACAGTAACTCCCAGTGTTGCTCCAGAGAATGGGAACATATTCTTGAACACAAAACTCTGTAAAACTGTATGGCTAGAAAAGAAAAGCATGTGACACTGATTCTCCCACACCGTTCCTTCAGACTAGTATAGACTTGCCTGGGGCTGTTTGAACTTAAGCAGACTTTCCTGAGGATGTTTCTTGAAATCAAACATATACTGTTCTCAGAATTCAGCTGTATCTGAGGTCAGGCTGAGTTCCGGCTTCAGAGTGCATCTGTTTGTCTGGATCTCTCTCAACTATTCTGTTAAATTACTTGTTTAGAATTCAAAGTTGTAGCTGTTAGTGTGTGCAGGCATTTCAACAAGGCAAACAAGAGCAAAAAAAGATATTGTGGCACTGTATTCTCGAAGGCTTTCACGACCAAGATCTTGATAGTTTTTGTGAGTTTTTCAGGCTGTTTGGCCGTGTTCTGGAAGGTTTTCTTCCTGACATTTTGCCAGACTCTTTGGCTGGCATCTTCAGAGGGCAAGGAGCTTAGGGAACAAGGAGTTTATCTCTGTGCTTTGGAGTATAGAATGAGTGAGAAGGGGGTTCTTAAAGTTGTGGGAAAGAGGAAGCTTGTCCTAAGCAGGACAATAGGTGTTACTCATTGTATTGTGATGGAGGGATTAAGAAGTTTCAAGGTAATCAAGGGTAGCAACAATCCTAATATGTAGTCCATGGGTGTCATTACTTGTTCTATCTATTGTGTGAACTGATCACCCTTGCTTGTGGCTGGATGGGAATCATTGAGCTTTGACCTTTTTGCGCCCTGCAGCCTTTAATACTGGAAGCCAGGCTTTGTTGGTTTTTAGACTTTCTTCTTTTTCTGTTGAAACTGTGCTTATGTTTGTGGATTTCAATGGCTTCCCTGTGTTCAGCTACTGCTGATTTTTCAGGTTTCTTTAGCCTGCACTGACTTTCATGTTCTTTGATTCTGGTACTGATGCTGCACTTTGTTTGATTCTGGTCTGGATATGCAGTAGCTGAACACACCATGAAACAAACTGGACATGAAGTCCTCTTCCAGGACATAGAGGTACTGGACAACACTTCCAATCACTATGTCAGACTGCACAGGCAGTTACCTTTTGAGTCCCAGTTTTGGGAGAAAGCCATCAAGCAAATAAGCAAGAACAGTGTGTTGTCTCTGTTTAGACAGGATTCACATTTTAGAATTTTCTTTTCTCTTTCTTGTTGGACAGTTTACTACTAGTAGTGTGTGTGTGTGTGTGTGTGTGTGTGAGAGAGAGAGAGAGAGAGAGAGAGAGAGAGAGGTATTGAATTGCTGGAGTTTAATTAGTGCTATATATATGTCTGTGAAGATTCTCAGTCATCCAAGTGAGTTTATCTGGAAGTTAAGTCATGGCAACTGGACTTCTTTTCTTGATAGACTGAAACATTTCACTGCTCATCCAAATAGCTTCCTGAGTCTGAGGAAAGCTAGTTGTGAGCATTCCATTTTATACTTCACTTTGACCTCGTGTCACCCTGGTTTAAATAAGCTCATAAGATGAAAAATGGCCTGAATAGGTTTGTTAGGTGAACAATAGTCTCAACAGGCCATTAGGTGGACAATGGCCTAAGGTGCTGAAACCCATAAAGTGTGGATCGTCGGCTATGGCCTTGGTGGTGGAGGTGTGAAGTACTTTTTATTTGTCTGGGAATTGTTGAAATCCCTGCGTGATAAGTGCCTGAGCCCCCCACCTTTGTTGAGAGAGGGGTTTTCAATACTCACATGGATGGCTTCCCTGACCACTCTCTCAAACTACCTATCTTCTCTGTCTGATATGTGTACATCCTCATCTTTAAGTGAGTGCCCTTTGTCCTTCAAGTGGAGGTGCACTGCTCATTCTGGTCCTGAGCTGTTACCCCTCCTATGTTAGGCAATCCTCTTGTTTAATGGCTCCGATCTCTGTGCGTCTCCACCAAGGTGCACTACTGCATTGCCTGGTCTGCTGCCCGGGAAGATCGAACGGCCAGGGACACCCCTGGCCATTCAAGCCTACCGGGTAGTGCAGCAGCACATCTGGTGCAGCAGGTCTACCGCTTGAGAAGCTTGAAGGGCTGCAGGCACCCAAATCCCACCCCGCTAATCGTCAACCATGGATAACTGAATCTGCAGGTGGTGAATGAGTAGATAGAGGGGTGCTAGTGTATATTAATACAGTGGTACCCTGACTTACGAGGGGCCCAACCTACGAAAATCCCAACTTGCGAGCGCTCTTGAGCTCTCCCCCCCCAACCAACTGCTTATGAGCAAGATTGGGGATTCTCTATCTTGAGAGCAGCGGGTTTGTGTGGGGGGGTGTCGGGATTGGAATTGCCTTCCAGTCACTGTGGCAAATGCAGCCTCAGTGACTGGAAGGCAATTCAACGGTGGCGTGCTGCTTCTATCTCCCCCTGTGGGGTGTGTGTGCATCGCACCCTTTTTAAAACCCCTTCCAGTCACGGAGGCAAGTCTGCCTCTGTGACTGAAAGGGATATCAAAACTGGCATACGGTTTCTCCAGAGCCCCCACCGGGGGAGTGGTTGGGGAAGCCACACGCCAGTTTTTAAATCCCTTCCAGTCACTGATTAATTAACTTTCAATGCATTCCTATGGGAAATAACTCACCGACTTACAAGATATTCGACTTAAGAGCATTGGCTCGGAACGGATTAATCTCATAAGTCGGGGTACCACTGTATTGTATAATCTTGCTGATTGAAGGCATGTACTATCTGGAACTTTTGAATAAGCTTTACATTGAACCCATGGTGTAAATTTCTTATTTTCAGTCTAGAGCACAAATTACTCATTATGGCAGCTTTTGTTGTAGCCAATTACAATATTTCTGTGTTTTCTAACCAGGTTTTGTGTCCTTTGCTGATTTTTTTCCAGTGCTGATTGCACAGCAGGGAGCTGACCACCTGGACTCATTATAGCAATCTGCCCCACAAAGCTGTTTTTTTTAAAAAAAAATCAGTATAGTGGACCTGGGAAGAAAGAAAGTGGAAGGACAAATAGTACATTGCAATTGGTATTTGACTCAGAAATGGTAAGGGTTGCAGACGTTAGCTCTTCTGTCATGTTGTTTGTACAGGTGAAACTCCAAAAATTAGAATATCGTGCAAATGTTCATTTATTTCAGTAAGTCAACTCAAAAGGTGAGACTAATATATGAGATAGACTCATTACATGCTAAGCGAGATATGGCAAGCCTTACTTTGGTATAATTGTTATGATTATGGTATACAGCTTATGAAAACCCCAAATTCACAATCTCAGAAAATTAGAATAATGTGAAAAGTTCCCCTGTTCACAGTACTGCATCAAGAGCCACCACACAGAGATGGATCCTGGACATGGGCATCAAATGTCGTATTCCTCTTGTCAGGCTGCTCCTGAACAACAAACAATGTCAGAAGAGTCTTACCTGGGCTACAGGAAAAATAATTGATCTGTTGCTCAGTGGTGCAAAGTCCTCTCTTCTGATGAGAGCAACTTTTGCATCTCATTTGGAAACCAAGGACCCAAAGTCTGGAGGAAGAATGGAGAGGAACACAATGCAAGATGCTTGAAGTCCAGTGTGAAGTTTCCACAATCTGTGTTGATTTGGGGAGCCATGTCATCTGCTGGTGTTGGTCCACTGTGCTTCATTAAGTCCAAGGTCAAAAAAGCCATCTACCAGGAGATTTTGGAGCACTTCATGCTTCCTTCCACAGATGAGCTATATGGGGATGCTGATTACATATGCATGCTTAGACTTTTCAGAGGTCCAATATGGTTCTATTTCCAGTCCTTGCATTATTGATGTCATGCAATATTCTAATTTTCTGAGATTGTAAATTTGGGTTTTTTATAATCTGTACAGCATAACCATCACAATTATACCAAAGTAAGGCTTGACATATCTCACTTAGCATGCAAGGAGTCTATCTCATATATTAGTTTCACCTTTTGAGTTGACCTATTGAAATAAATGAACATTTGCACGATATTCTAATTGTTCAAGCTTCACCTGTATTCACACAGATTTCTGGAGTAATTTGTTCATGCATGCCAACTAATTGTGCATGTTGTCTTGCATTTGTAAGAACTGGTCTGCAAGGCTCAAAAAGTTGGAAGCTTGTGTATTCTATTACTACTGTACTTTGTTGTCTGGGCCATCCAAGAGGCTGGAAGACAGTAAATATACATGAAACTAATAGGTTACCTATTGTGCCATATTTTATTGAACCTCAATTCTCATGTTACCTTATCTCCAGGCTGCTTAGGCCAGCCAAAATAAGACTTGCAAGGTTTTCAGACAATGCCCAGACAGCTTTGGCAAGTATCCAGTGAAAGGGTAATTCTCAACAGGGGTCATCTGTGTGCCAATGCAGTCCTAATGCGTGCATAGATGGTTGATTCTGGGATGAACGTTCACATGTCTGGCTTTGATATGATGTAATGAGCAGGAAGGAGTGAGGGTTTTGTACAAATGAGCTTGATCTAATGTCTGCTGCTGCATTGCACGAACCTATGTACAGTATTTGAAGTTTCTAGGCAGCTGACTGAAGTCCATGGCATGCTGTGTCCGTGTTTCACTCAACTACGTGTCATATTACCTCTAGAGCACTTAATCAGCAGGAGGCTTTCTAGGAACGCCACATTGCCAAGGTACTCCTAGCAGCAAGATGATTCTTGCTTATTTACTTCCCTCCTGCAATACCAAGCGGTATTCTGTACCCAACCTGCCTAGATGTGTAATCTCCAGGCTTAAAACCAGGGTACTTCAAGAGCCAGATGCAGGGGAGTGGTATCAGGAGACAGATATCTAGTCTCATGCGCTTCCAAAAGCATCTGGTGGGGCCACTGTGAGATACAGGAAGCTGGACTAGATGGGCCTTTGGCCTGATCCAGCATGGCTCTTCTTATGTTCTTATGTTCTTAGATGCCCTAAGCACATCCGATCTCGCTTGATTTTGGAAGCTACGCAGGGTCGGCCCTGGTTAGTACTTGGATGGGCAACCACCAGGGAATACCAGGTGCTGTAGGCACCTGGAGTAGGAACTGGCAAGCCACTCCAGTACTCCTGCCAAGAAAACTCCATGGACATGGAGTCACGAAGAGTCGGTCACGACTGTAACGACACAACACACACATTCTGTACCCAAGAGAGCAGAAGGCAAGTTGAAAAAAAACAGCTGCAATAATCACAATTATTGCTTATTCTGGCCATGCCATAATAATTTTTTAAAATTTCTCCATTAGGAACTGAACAAGAAGTTTTGTCTGATTGACCGAGTTGCCAGTGAGGGTGGGTGGGTTTGTATGAAAGAAGAGCAGTTTGTTCTTCTGCTAGATCACATACTGCTTCTATTCTGGCAGCTAACGTTACATCTGGTTGGGGTTTTTCCCTTTTCCAACTTTCAGTTTGGCCAATTTTAGATAGAAGCTTTGCTTATGGAGTTTTGAGTGGTTTCACTTCAGCTCCATGCTGACATCTTAATTCATTTGTATTTTTGTTGCTGTTGGGTGGTTCCATGGCTGGGTATGTGGTCTGTGACTTCTTCAATAATACCAATTGACGGCTGACAAGTTTTAGTGTTAGCCATTCTGATTAATGAATAATTATGAATTAATTGTTGCATGGAGGATTCAAACTATTTTGTGAATGATTTGGTTGCCGTAGGTCTGTAATGGAACTTGCTTTTATATCTCAATCCAGTGTTTGATATTTGTTCACACAGTAGCAGGACTTCAAATAAGTGCGGTGACTTCCCTTCCACCTGCTGTCCCCAGGCCTATAATATCCAGACACTGGGAGAGATGCCATAGACATGTAGCTGTATGAACTACTAAGGCCTCTGGGTGTTCTACTCCAAATGCATTAATAGAGCCAAGGTTGGGACTACCTAGATCAGGCATGTCCAAAGTCAGGCCCGGGGGCCAAATGCGGCTCGTTATCAAATTATGATTGGCCCGCAGCCTCTTCTCCCCACCAGCTCAGCCTGTCACGCATCCCTACCAGCTGGCCCCTCCCCATACCAGATAGAGACATCAGGTTGCAGTTTTGCGGTTTATGTTGTATGTTTGCCTGCCCTCCCTGCCTCTGTCCATCCCCCTAGCTAGCTGCCCGGCCTACCCTCCCCTGGCTCCGTTGCCACAGCGTCCTCCCCACCTCCATACATGTCCTAGAGGCTTGTCCAAAGTTCGGCCTGGGGACCAAATGGGCTGAATGGTCGGCCCCCACACATTTTCACCTCACCAAATCTGGCACTCCTTGCAAAAAGTTTGTATACTCCTGACTTAGATTCAAAGATACTTATAGATGTCATTCACTTTGAAGAGGAGAGATGTGTCCTCTGCACAGCACATGTCAAAACAAATACTCTAACTTAGTGCTGTCCAACTTTGGATAGGCCGAGGTCTACTTTTTCCAAACGAAAGTGCCTGAGGGCTACTACACTAAAACCTCTACTTAGAAATTTTATCTGATCCGAGCATATGCTCATAAGTAAAAAAAAATTGAAGTAGAGCAACGGGGTAGAGAACCTATCCCCTCACATTTTTATTTATGGCTGGCGGGCTACTTTTGAACCCTTCACAGGCTACTGGTAGCCCCCGGTCTACCTGTTGGACAGGCCTGCTCTAACTAATAAAAAGACCGCTAACTTTACTTTCTCAAATTTGTTTTTGTAAGTACTGTAGAGTACTGTACTTACTTTTTTGCAGTTGCCAACAGAAAGGAGCCAATATAACTTTAATGCACTAACTGGTAATGCACTAACTGGTAGACTCCATGGTAGATCAATGGTTTGATGAAACATCTCGGGCTGTCCACCAGATCGCCCCTAGGCGCCTCATCCGCTGCAGAGCTCGTTCCTCACCGTGGTTCACGGAAGAGCTTCGAGCGATGAAGCAAGAACGGAAGAGGCTGGAACGCAGCTGGAGGAAGAACCAGTCGGTGACTAAGAAGGCTGCAGTCATCGCACAGTCCAGGCGCTATGTTCATGCGATCAGAGTGGCTAGAAGATCTTATAACACCCTGAGAATTAGTGAGGCCTCGAACCGCCAAGCGGAATTGTTCCGTGTGGTTCGTGACCTCACTAATCCTGGGCTGTCTAGGCCTCCTCCTACTGATTTTAGTAGTGAGCATTTTGCAGCCTTTTTTCAATCAAAAATTGAGGCTATCCGCACCGGTTTTGAACCCTGTTGCCATAGCCCACTTTCGTCATCCCCGGCGGCTGCGCCCCCCCCCCCCCCCCGGTCTCCTTGCATGGTTGAGTTTGGGCCTGTTACCTCACTTGAGGCCTCCAGGGCTATTGCCCACTGCCGGCCCACGTCCACCCCCTTCGACCCTTGCCCATCATGGCTCATGAAAGCCGTTGGTGGGAACATGTCCGAATGGGCGTCTATCATCGCCACAGCCTCCTTCAGGGAAGGGATCTTTCCCTCTCGCCTGAAGGAGTCTGTGGTAAAGACCATTCTGAAGAAACCCAACCTAGCATCGGGCGATTTAACCAACTATCGCCCGATTGCTAATGTTCCCTTTATGGGCAAGGTGATCGAGAGGGTGGCCGCGATCCGGCTTCAATCATATCTGGAGGGCGAGCATATCCTGGGTCCATTCCAGTCTGGGTTCAGGCCCGGTCGGGGGACCGAGACAGTCTTGGTCGCTCTGCAAGATGACCTCCTCCGGTGGGCCGACAGGGGGTGTTCCTCCATGTTGGTCCTCCTGGATCTGTCAGCGGCCTTTGATACCGTCGACCACGGTATCCTGCTGGATCGGCTCTCCGGGGTTGGGATCGGAGGCACTGTTCACAGTTGGTTCCGGTCCTCCCTCGGGGACCGTCCCCAGCAGGTTCAGCATGGGGGCGAGCTGTCGGCCCCTTGGACACTCCCTTGTGGGGTTCCACAGGGGTCGTCTCTTTCTCCCATGCTGTTCAACATCTACATCAGGCCGCTGGCTGAGGTCATTAGGGGACATGGAGTCTGCTGTCATCAGTACGCTGATGACACGCAGCTCTATGTCTCCTTTTCTACTGCTGCAGATGAGGCTGTCCGGACCCTCGATCGGTGCCTGGGCGCAGTCATGGAGTGGACCAGGGCTAACAGGCTCAGACTCAACCCCGATAAGACCGAGGTCATGTTCTTTGGGGCTTCCCCATCCAGCTACGGTGGCCTGTTTCCCACCTTGGAGGGCGTTTCCCTCAGGCCATCGGACTTTGTCCAGAATCTGGGAGTAGTCCTGGACCCGGCGCTCACCATGGAGGCCCAGGTGTCCGCTGTGTCCAGGGCTGCCTTTTTCCACCTTCGCCGAATCGCCCAGATTCGCCCGTACCTGGATGGGGACTCCCTCAGAACAGTGGTCCAGGCGCTGGTGATCTCAAGACTGGACTATTGCAACGCGCTCTACATGGGGTTGCCCTTGACTCTCATTCGGCGACTGCAGCGGGTCCAAAATGCGGCGGCCAGACTGGTGGCGGGTGTGCGCCGATTTGAGCACATCACCCCAGTTCTGGCCCGCCTGCATTGGCTACCCGTTGCAGCCCGAATTAGATTCAAGGTCCTGGTTTTGGTTTACAAAACCCTCCATGGTCTAGGACCTGGCTACCTGACAGAGCGGATCGACCAGCGGTCAACTTCGGCCCGTCCGACTAGGTTGTCGCAGGCGCACATGCTGCGCATGGCCACGCCCAGAGAGGCTCGGAGAACTTCCACCCGTACCCGAGCCTTCTCTGTGGCTGGCCCGACGTTGTGGAATCATCTCCCAGCAGAAGTGCGCCTAGCAGAGTCCCTGCCTGCCTTCCGGAAGGCATTGAAAACCTTTCTCTTCCGGGAGGCGTTTGGGTGATTCCCCCCCCGCCGCCATCTGCATCTTCTGGTATTGATGTTTTGTCTGCTTATTTTATTATTTTAATTTATTGGCTGTTATTGTAATTTGCTGTCTTCTTAATTTGTTGTAAACCGCCCGGAGTTCCCCTCCAGGAAGACGGGCGGTATATAAGCTCCATAATAAATAAATAAAATAAATAACTGTAATGTTTTACTTCCAACCTCTGGCTTGGACTATAGAATCATAGTTATAGGAGTGACAACTCACTTTAGAGCCCTCACTCACTACAATTAGTGACAGACTTTTACACATGTAGTTCACAATAGTTTGGCAGCTCTCTGCAATTAACCTGGAAGCTTTAGTTTGGGAATAGTGATAGGTATATGCCACTTCTCTCTCTTTCTCTCTTTTTTTTCAATCTCCCCACCACCACCACCACACACACACACACACTGTTTTCTCCTTTATATAAGCAGAGCTCCTGCCCATGAAGAAAACAGGAAACTATTCATTTTAGATTTGCTGGGTGGTGATGAACAGCTGTCTCTTCCTCTTCCTCCCAGTTCACAAGCTGCCCTTGCTGTTAGTGTGTATCTTTCCTAAATTATTTATTTGAATGATTATTACTGTCCTGTTAATCATGCTCAAAATGAATAACTATTTTGTGGAGATTTCATCTTAAAAATTCTCCTTTAAAAGTTTTCCCTACTTCACATTGAAGATGTCATCCCCCCCCCTAGAGCAGAGATGGACAACCTGTGATGTTATGTGCACCACACTGATTCCCCCTGCATCTTACCAGGAGTTGCACTTTTATAGCGTGCTGTCAGACTTCGGCAGTGTAGTATCAGCAGAGCAGCCAGAGCCTTCAGAAGGAGCATGCTGGGAGTGTGCCCTTTGCATAGAAATAGAGATCTGTTCTGTTGGAAAGTCTTTTAGAAGCGTCACTCAGTTTGTAAGCATGGGTTGTTTTATGGGCAAATTGTTTCCGCTACTACTACGAAATAACATGGAGGGGAGGGGAGTATTGGCCATATCTTTCATAACAAGATACAGTATTTGTAGGGCACACATCTTTTTTACAAGCTGAGTAGCACTTGTATATGGCTTCCAGACTTACTTTGTCTTAAGGAAAATATTGGTGGGGGCTGGTTGGCCTTTGCTGAAACATGGTGGGTGCTGAGGATGCCAGCAAAATTGATGTTGGTGTTGCATACTTCTGCATAGTAATTGTGCTACGGTTACAATGGAGAGAAGTATCAACCTGCATCTGAACAGCACCAATATAGGCTGAAGTGAAGGCATGGAAATGTGAACGTTTCTTTAGAACACCAGCGTCAAGCGTCAAGTCATCCAGGTTTGAGCAAAGCCGCTGAGAAGCAATGTACTCAACAGCTTGGACAGCTTATGTAAGAAGATACTGTGATTGTTGGGGCTAAATTCTTAAAAGAGCCAAAGGATTCCACAGAATTCCACTCCCACCACTCCCTATCTCTGTTCAGGCACAGATGATGATGACACAAGTTGGCCAAGGCAGTTTGCATGTCAAAATCAGGAGTGAAACAGAAATGATGTGGGAAATGACTCATCCAAGAGTACTTAGGAGAGACTGGTAGTCACCTGCTTGAGCACTTTGTCTAGGAAAGAAATATTACAAATGTTTGTTGAAAACGTAAGATAGACAGTTTTAAAAATCGCAATGCATTTGGAAGCTTCAGTATCGTTGAATGTAAAAGGGGTAGGCAGGCCATGTGTAAGCATAGATCTGTGTACAGTCTACCACGGCTTAGTAGTTCCATGTGGAGGAGAAAAACAACACAACTCTGGCCTGGTGCTAGATAGCTCGTACATGTAAAGGAATAGCAGAAAATGAAGTGGATTTGTGCACTCTTTGTGTAAACCATTTTACAGTTGCTTAGCTAATGCGTACATTTTTTAAAAAGTGTCTTTCCAAACTTATTGGAAAGTGATGTGTTTGGCCTAGCCTAATGTTTAATTTTCTTGGATGGACTTTTAAAGCTTTCCTGCTCATTCCATCCATGCACAATCCCTGTTCTGGGATTTCCAACATTGCTGTATTCACCAGTTAGCTTTTGGTGATGTCTCAAACAAGTATCCTTTAACTTCTCTCTTTCTGTTCCTCAGACTACACAGTCTTCTGTGTTTTCTAATGCCGCATACTTTCTGTATTAAACTCCTGTCATATGTCCACCCTAGCTCAATTTGTAGTAAAGGTGACCAAAAGAAATCCTCCTCCTCATTAGTTATTGCAAATAAAGAACTACAGTACAGTGGAACCTTGACTTACGTCATTAATCCGTTCCAGAGGTCTAGACATAAGTCAAACATGCCTTAAGTCAAACAAACTTCTCCTATAGAAAGTAATGGGAAAGTGGATTAATCCATTCCAGATGATGAAAAAGACCCCCGAAAACAGCAATTTAACACAAATTTGACTGGGATAGGAGATTCCTTCTGGGGATGTAAATGAAATGTCTCTTCAAGTCCACAAGTTATATGCCTCCACTTTTTAATGTTCATAGCAACAATGTCTAACATTTAAGTTTTACTTATTTTTAACCTGACGTTCCAAGTTCTGAACAACTCTATGCTTACCATTAGAGTCCCACAACTGTACAGCTCCCCAACTAAAATGCTTCCATTGTGGACCAGACTTCTGCAGAAGGATTTTTTTACAAGACTGAGCCGACTGTCTAACCAGCGACGCCAGCCCCGAGCTCCTGGCCCTTCTTCTCTTCCGGCAGCAGCGGCGGCTTCGGTGAGGCCGAGGACCAGCTCCAGGTGCTCGGAGGTAGCCTCGCCGAAGCCGCCGCTGCCGGAGGAGAGAAGAAGGCAGGAGCAGTTTGGAGGCGGCAGCTGTGATGCTCAGTCGTGGCTGCCTGTAAGTCAAAGCCTGCGACTCAAGTCAAACAGGCCCCTTCTTGCTGCAAGTCAAATATGCTGCAAGTCAAGCAGCATGCAAGTCAAAGTTCCACTGTATTTGTAAGATGCCAAAGGGAAATGCCTTGGCATTATCTTTAGAATTTGAAACCGCATTTCTGCTTTGATAATGTAGAATGCCATGGGTACAAAGAATCCTTTTTCTACAGCAAGCACAGCTTGCTCATGACTCAAGAAAACTTGGGTTCTTATCTTCACCAGACATTTGCCGTTTTTCGCTATTAATACGTATTTAAGAAGTTGGTGGCATGTAAGATATCAGAGAACAAATGTGCTCCTGCAGATAGCTCTGTGTAGCTGTTCTGCTTACCCCACCAAGTCCTTTGCAACTAAATGAAACCTGTGCTGGTACATTTTGTTACGACAGTGAAATTGTACTCTGTGTCACATAAAATGTCTTCTCTTTCCTAACATTCTTCCTGTTTAAAGACCTATTTGGTGACTGTATCCAATATAGTCATTTCTTTCCAGCCTATCATATGAGCGTGAGTCCTCCAAGAAGCTTTGCCTTTTTTCATTATGAAAACCCAAGCTGTTCGGACCTAACAATTTCTGTGCAAATTCTCCAAAAAGAACCAAGTACTTTGACAAGTTAATAGCGATCAGTGATTTTTCTGAATTAAGAAATCCAAGGTTTAAAAAAAGTACTGTATATAGTGAACTGTCTTTCGTGCAAACTTCAACATGTACATATTTCTTATTTTCTTTCTTTCTAGGATATAAGACACGAAGCCAGTGAATTTCCATGTAAAGTGGCCAAAATTCCCAGAAACAAAAATCGCAACAGGTACAGAGATGTCAGCCCTTGTAAGTATTGTGACCCTCACAATTTATTTAAAGAGGTTCATTAGGTTACAGTTTAGGATCATATCAGTCAGGATTTGGTGAAATGCAGTCCACTCCAAAAGGCCTCTCTCGTCTTCAAAAAAAAAACCCAAAAGGTAAAAACTGGAAGTGAAATGTACATCTGGGAACTTTCACTTTTGCTTTAAAAAAAAAAACAACTTTTGTTTACTAACATTTCCAGGTCAGTTGCCATTGGCCCAAGGTCTGGCCCAAATAGACCTTCCAGATGTAGGTGAAACTGCCTGGGTCATTTTGGTGTTCATTCCTGTTCCTTCTCCTTCTCTTCCTAGTTCCAGTTCCTGTGTCCTTTGGCAGAACAATACAATTGGCATATGTCTTGTTGGAGAATTGCCACAAACTACCACGTTGTAGGCATTTGCTGTTGCATGCAAATTGCATGACTTGGCACTCTGAAGCGAATGTTTACGATGACTTCTTAACTTGATGCAGTTCACTGTCAACCACGATACTCATGTACAATCATGATCGAATTCTGGTTATAAATTATGCAGAGGTCAAACTATTATTCTGTGTATCTTAAAATGCTGAAGAAGGAGCACCTCTGCCACTGATTTTTGAATATGTTTCCACAAGTCAATTCCTACTTAGAGTGACCCTTGGTTTTTCTTGGTAGCAAGTACCATTCTACTCGCAGGCGGCATGGCAGGGGAACGAACCCCCAACCTCAAGCTTCGCAGCCAGATGCCTAAATAACTGAGTTCATTCTGCTTATACTACTGTTGGCTTTGCCTTTTAACATTCTGTATTCTTCCTCTCAGAATGCCAGACTTCTGCCTTGAGAAAAAGCTCCTTCTCCCACTCTTCCCTTCCAGCAATGAGTATTCTGAAGCCTTATTCTCCTTGCATTTTCTAACTCCCCTTTAAAGCCCTCAAAGCTCATGGCCATCCGTCTCTCCTCAGGCACTGAACTGCAATTTCCCCTTACCAATCCCATTAGAATAGCATATGTTGCATTTTATCATCCCATCAGCTCTATGTGGCAGCTCTGCGTGAGGATTATGAGTGAGGATTTGAGATCAAGTCTTCCTCATCCAAATCCTGCATGCCATCTACTTCCACTATGCAAAGCCTCCAAGAAGTCACAGGGCAGTTTGGCAGATGCTCAGCTCCAAGTACACAGTAATGACTATCGACATCTGATGTAATTCTTGCTTTTAATTGTCACATATGTTACAGCCATAGATCTTCCATCTACATTTACGTCAAAGATAACAATTTCTCTATGTACTAGAAAACCTATACCATGACTTAATAGACTAAAATATCTGTTAGGTCTTCCAGGAAAACTCAATAGAAGCTATAAAGTTGCACACAATTTTGCTTACCGATCAGTTTTAGGAGTTCTTTTTGTGGTAACCATCATTGATTTTTTTCATACTATAGCTTCCAGTCAGTTTGTTTTTCCTGTAAAATGAAGGGGATTCTTTTATATCTGGGGAGGATAAAGACAGCTGGCATTAGCTCTTCACAAATGAAATACAGTTACTGTCAGAGTACTTGGCTATGGATAATTAATTAGAAGAAGCAATAATTGACAAAATATGTACTATATAACAATGCAAGCGGAAACAGTAAGATTTTTAGTTGTTGAGTTTCTGTTTTTGTTCTGTTAATTTAAGTAGTCTTTCTTTCTTTGGAACAGAAGTACCAACAAATTATATTGAGATAAACGTACACTACTAAGCAGAATATAAACAAGTTATAAAATTATTACATGCAAAAAAGTTTATAAAAAGTGGTCTTCTTATATACCGCCCCATACCATTTCAAGTAGTCTCTAGGTGGTTTACAGTATTAATTACAGTATGCAGGCTACACATTGCCCACCCCCAAAGCAAGCTGGGTACTCATTTTACAGACCTCGGAAGGATGGAAGGCTAGCTGGGATTGAACCCCAGGTCATGTGAGCTATCATGAACCCCAGGTCAGTGAGCCTGCTAGCTGGGATTGAACCCCAGGTCATGAACACAGTTTTACCTGCAGTACAGGCATTTAACCACTGCGCCACGAGCCTCGTACAATAAAATGAGCAGATTTAAAAACTAACCAGACTAACTAACTAACTGACTGACATTCTCCCAGTACTGGACCATATCAACAGCATTTCCTGTTGCCAACCTAAGTTCTTCCTCCATGCATGTTGAAGGCCATCATGTGCAATATACAGTAAGTACAGTGGACCCTTGTATAACAAACAGTTTGTATAATATAAAATTTGTACAACATAAAAATTCCAGAGATAGGGGAAATTTGCTTAACATAATCGCCTATGGGGTGAATCTGTACAACATAAAATGGGATCACTCTGTTTTCAATGCATATGGGAAATTTGTATAAAGGAAAATATGCTTAACATAATTTCATTTGGAACAAATTAATTCCTTTATGCAAGGTACCACTGTAGTGACTTTTTAAGATGTCTATAAAACATTCATTGAATCTCTCTAGATCTGCTTTTAATTATATAGGCCAGACATGAAAGTATGATAAGACACTCTGTCTTGTTCACACCTTCTTAAATAATCAGGCCATCTTCTCCCTCCTGTCCTGTTTTCTTTTTATTCCAAGAGTTATTGAGAGCCACATATGATGATTGCTGTTTTGCACTTTATTATCTTGAAATGAAAATATATCTGCTCCCATTCTTGAATAAATTGCTGTACATAAGTGTTAAACCGCATGTGTTTTCCCTTCTGTCCATTCTACAGTTGACCATAGTCGAATTAAGCTCCAGCAAGGGGATAACGATTATATCAATGCTAGTTTGATAAAAATGGACGAGGCGAACAGGAGCTACATCCTCACACAGGTACGTGTTCTGGAGGGCAGAGTCAATTTAATAGTCTTTCTCTTCTCTTTTGAAAGATACCTACACGGCTACTTCTGTCGTATATGTCTAGATTGGGAAAGCGGGTGAGATGCTTTCATTTCCCCTTGTAAGTATTATTTCATTATTGTAAAGCAGGGGTGTCCAAACTTTTTGCAAGGAGGGCCAGATTTGGTGAGGTGAAAATGTGTGGGGGCCGACCATTCAGCCACATTTGGCCCCTGGGCCGGACATTGGACAAGTCTCTATAACATGCAAGGAGTCGGAGAAGACGCTGCAGCAACGGATCTGGGGATGGGTAGGCTGTGCAGGCAGCTGGGGGGTGGGTGGACAGAAGCAGGGAGGGCAGGCAAACCGTAAAACTGGAAGCTGACCTCTCCATCCAGTATGGGGAGTGGCCAGCTGGCAGGGATGCGTAACAGGCTGAGCAGGTGGGGAGAAGAGGCCGTGGGCCGCTCGAAATTTGAAAACGGGCCCTATTTGGCCTTTGGCCCTTGGCCCTGACTTTGGACATACCTGTTGTAAAGTTTCAGAGGATGAAGTAGAATATGGGAACTAGGAGAAATCAACCACATAGTGAGGGGCCGAGCTGCAAAAGAGGGTCCACCAGTGATCTTTTGGGCCCTGAGGTACGTTCAGAAATAGTATATGAATTCCAGAGAATGAATGAGCCTGGGAGAAGGGTGTTTTAATAAAAATGTCTAATACATGGCTTTATTAGATCGAATAAGTGTATATCTAAAGAGAATCATTTCTTCTGTCATCTATATACCTAGAATTAAAATCTGTAGTTGATATTTTTGCATTCTAAAATCCTCCATGCTTATGCCGCTCCACTCATGGACACTAGCATTAGAGGGTTGCTTGTCTTCATTTTCACTACAAAGTATCCCATGCTTTTGTTGTGAACATTTGTGATCTCCTTCCTGATAGCTAATAAGTGGTCAGGTATGTAATATGGAATACTGTGGTACCTCAACTTACAAATTTAATCTGTCCTGAATGCATGCTCTTAAGTTGAACTACTTTTAAGTCAGGGTACCTATCAAAAAAAATTGAAAAAATTAAGTTAAAAAAATAAAAAAAATTAAAATATATCTTTGTCAGTCGAGCAGACCATATCTAAAATTTGTAAGGTGGCAGTCAGAATGCCAACAGTTTTCTACTCTTAAGTCGAGCTGCTCTTAAGTCGGGGTACCACTGTACTGATTATTTGCTCAGTGACATAGAAATGGAAATCTCCTCTCAGCATGTATCTTTTTGTGCTTTTCATCCAGGACCAAATAATCTATTTCCCAAAACCACAATACAGGGAGCTTTTCAAGCCTCTATTCCTGTTGATAGGTAATGATAGGATCAGTTTCATAATTTTTTCTTCCTGAAGCCATTTCCCTTGGTAGGATCTTCTATCCTTGTAAGTTACTTAACGTGCTCTTTGATTCATTTAGGCCTAAACATCTTGCATGAATAACCACTATGAGGTTCAACTTTGGTTTCTGCGTAGTTTCACTTGATCCCGTCCTTCAGAAGCTCCTTTGCTCAAGTTAGAGAGTTTATAGTTTTAAATGTTCTGAAAACTAAAAAGTGACAGGAGTGGAAATACAGTGGACCCCGTATAAGAAGTAATTTGTTTAACAGAAAATCTGCTTAAAGGAAAGAAAATTTCCAGAGATAGGGGGAAATTGTTTAACAGAATCTGTGCAACAGAAAAACGGCCGTGATTAGGGATTAATCTGTTTTCAATTTCATTTCCTATGGGAAATTTGTACAAAGGAAAATTTGCTTAACAGAACTTCTTTTGGAAAGAATTAATTCCTTTATACAAGGTACCATGGTATTTGGGCAGTCTCATGCTGAGGTGCGAAGTAATATACATTTGAACTAAAGTACACTATTAGTACAAGGTATGCATGTAGGTTTTCATATAAGTTAGACTCCTCCATATGTGTGTATCCCAAATTATGATTTTACCACATAGGTTGAATTCGCAAGGGAGTTGTTCTTCAACGTAAATATTTGAGGTCATCATCTTTACTAGAGTTGGGCTATCTGTATCTTTGAGGATATGAATACAAATACTGGCACCAAAAGGGCCATGGAGATTCACCCCCCCCCCCAAAAAAAATTGACTGGCCTACTCACTGTCTATCATACAGCATGTGTGGCTGTGGTCCACATTATTGCACCAATAATGTCAGAAGTCTGAACCATGTTTCCCTGACTCTCTGCACAGCTGAGTTCCCAACAACTGAACAGGAAAATTCTGCATCCCACCTCATTGCCAGAGTGGTTGGCTGCATGGGCAGGTGGGGAGATGCTGTCCAGACTGCTGCCACAACGGGCACAATGGTATGGGCAACTGCCCTGCGCCCACCCAGTGAGTGGGAATGGTTGAGGCGTTGGATCTCTGCAAGCACCTGCGGTGCCGATATGCATAGCCTCCAAGATACAAATATGAATATCCCAATCCTAGTTTTGATGACATTGACTCTTCAACAAAACCAAATGCAATTTGAGTTCCTTTTGAAGCTAGCACTGTGAAGCGCTGCTCCAAATTTACTTCCATGCTTGTAAAGCTTTGTGCTAGAACAGAAAGTGAACTGTTGAGCCTGGGTAAGGAATCATTAAATGGAGTCTGCCCAGTCAGAATCGTGAGACAACATGGAATAAGAGAAAGACAGTAAGGAAGGTGGCATTGAGTCAGGAATAGAAGCAAAGTAAGGTCAGAGTCAAGCAGGATGGGGAAAGTACAGCCTGCCAGACCTTGTTGGATGGTTCTGCTTTGCCGATCCTTGATAGAAGGCAAATTTCACAAGACCATTAATTTAACATAGTGTGACAAATAGAAACAATTCCTTTAGTTGTTTGATGACTTCCCCCCCACCAAAATTATGAGTTTGAGAGTCACCTGTCCATGATAGCTGGAAGTTGAAAAAAGCACTAAAACATTTGTGTCTATTCTCCTGAAAGTGGATAGATCTTGCAGTGCCATATCCCAACTTAGCATTTTATGAAGTGGTGGTGGAGGAGTGGAATTGATCTGCAACCACTCAAAATACCTTGTACCTGTTTCCACTACGGATCACTGCACTTGCAATCCTTATGGAGCCATTCATCATCATTGGAAAATGTTACATTTGTAGCTTAAATCCTGAATAACATTTTCAAAGTTTGAATGCCACCAGACCAGTGGTTCTCAGCCTTTGGGTAACGCAAGTGTTCTTAGATTACAATTCCCCGAAAACCCAACCAGCATAGCTAGGATTGGGAGCCATTGTTCTAGACCAGGGCTGTTCAACTTTGAACAGGCCGAGGTCTACTTTTTCCAGCCCAAAGTGCCTGAGGGCTACTGTACTAAAACCTCTACTTAAAATTTTTATCCATTTTGAGCATATGCTAATAAGTAAAAAAAAATTTATAAGTAGAGCAGCGGTTTCCCATAGGAATGCATTGAAAACCAATTAATCTGTTCTGGAGGGAACAGATTTCAATGCTCCATGGCCCTTGAACTGCCCCACTTGGCTGAGACAGTGGGCTGGCAGACCCAGAACTTTGCTGGGGCAGTGGTGGTTCTTTGGATGGAGGAGGGAGGGACATAGAACTTATCCCCTCACTTTTTAAAACAGGGTCTTTTTTATTGGCTGGTGGGCTACTTTTGAACACTTTGCGGGCTACCGGTAGCCCACGGGCTACCTGTTGTGCAGGCCTGTTTTAGACCAGTAATGGCAAACCTTTGGCACTCCAGATGTTTTGGACCACAACTCCCACAGTTCTTTGTAATTGGCTATCTAGGGCAGAAAGAAAGAAACTTTGACCTAGAAAGAAAACTTTTAAAATTCTTAGGGTAAATATTTAGCAAGAATAGTAAACTCTTTCTCATCTCCTTCTTTTCAGTCCTGTGCCAAAGCTGTGCATGAATTGTTAAAAATGATAGAACATCTGACTACATCCTACAGAGTAGCATGTTTGCCTTTTTTCTTTTTCCTTTCCTTTCCTTTTTCTTTTTTGAGCGATCTTTCTTAAAGTGATTTAAGAAATAAGAAACCTTGATTCTGCCAGATTTTTTCTTGAAAACTTTTCCCAAATTGCCAGTGCACATAAGGAGCTATTTCAGAATAACACAAAATACCTTAAAGCAACACATTTATATATCTTAAACTGAAGCCATGGTCTGGGTTGAGTTGAGAAACTACAAGATAAATATTGCTTGGCTGCAGCAGTACTCCAAACTTATACCCCGTAAATATTGCTTCCTCTTGAAGATTTTGTATCATTGCAGGGCCCTCTGCCAAATACATGTGGTCACTTTTGGGAGATGGTTTGGGAACAGAAGAGCCGTGGAGTTGTCATGCTGAACAGAGTGATGGAAAAGGGATCAGTAAGTAACAAAAACTTTTTTTGAGAACTTGTTTGCTTTGGGGACATTGACGAATGATACATGATTCTATATGGTTGACATCTGGTGAAAAATGTTCCTGGATTTGGTGCATCTCTAGAGCAGTGATGGCGAACCTTTTAGCGACCGAGTGCCCAAACTGCAATTCACAACCCACTCATTTTTCGCAAAGTGCCAATACAGCAATTTAACCTGAATACAGGTGGCTGTGAAGAGGTGTGCCATAGGTTTACCAACACTAGAGCATAGTGCATTTTGTAGACACAAAGAACAATTAGGTGTTGATGAATCAAAATGGAAATACTGTGGAATCTTCCTTAGAATGTATTGAGCTTTCTTGGCTTCTGAAATCTTCTGCGGAGGCTCTTCTCTCAGCATTTTTGGTGGAAAAACAATATACTTCTGGAAAGCCCCCCTCCCGCTTGTCTTTCTACCAGTAACTCAAAGTTTTCCTTTTTAAACAGGGTCTTAATATTGGGCATTAAAGCTGGATTCTCCTACCAGCCTTGACTATTCTTTAAGTGTGTTTTTACAGATTCTTTTACTGTTGTTTTTCATTATGTATTGATTTTTTTTAAAAAAAATCAAATAATTGATTATGGTTTAAACCTTACTAGTATTCTCTGGGTTTCCTTGGGGTGAGATAGCTGACACTCAATTGAGGTATGATCTTATGCAAGGAAACAAGTTATGTAGTCTCTTCATTGTCTCAGCATTGGATGTAGTGCGGTCTGAACACATGTATTTATTCATTTTACTCCCACTTTCTCACTAATTCCTAGTGTATTTATGAAGAAACTACTGCTGAGGTGAACTAAGTTACTTTGAATATTTTAACACCATGTGTCTGGACCACCTGAAAAGGTGTGAAAATGTTGGGAGGCGACATCTAGATTTTTTAAAAAAACTGGTGTTCATATAAATTAAAGTTCTTTAGCATTCTAAAAATATTATTGGTATACATGCAGTGCGTAGGGTGAAGAATGCACACAAACTGTGTCCCTGCAAGCATTCATAGTTTAAATAGAAAATAGTATTATTTCTTTGCAAAGTAAAGGTATTTCTTTGCATTCATTTTCACTGTCAGGCAACATTGTGCCTACTTTTAATGATTATTTGAAACGTCTTGGCTCTTGCTTTGTGGCCCCATGCAAGCAAGTAGTGTAAACAGTTATGTTATAATCTGGCATTAGACCATTCCCTTGCTTTCTTGTGATGGTTACCAATATGTTAACAACTGGAATCCAAAAGGAACTGGAGAGGACATATTTGGCTACTTATCTTCTTGCTGCTGCTTCTGAAATCTGTATATCTTAATGTTTGCAGTGGTTGAGCTCAAAACACTTCTTATGATGAAGAGGGTTGTCATGGCTCATCTTGGGTGCTTCAGCATGGAAACCAGGATCAGACTTACCATTGGGGCTCTTGGCTGCTTATATTTTGGAGGGACAGATATTTAGGCTTTGGCTTTTGGTTGAAAACATGCTTTAGGCTAGCAACAACACACCTCAGGTTTAAAAAATGCAGTAATTCCAAGAAGCTGTGGAGGTGCTCAGAAGTTTCACAGAAGTCCTTTAATCAGAACATCAGTAATGGTGGACATGTTTTTCAGAGAAAAGTGCAGGGGAGGGCTGATGCCGCATGGTAGGACACATTCCAAAAACACCCCACTTCCAGTTCTTGGAATTTCCAAATCTGAAATATTGGTATGCTGCTGCTAGTAAGTATATCAGACCAGTGGTTCTCGAGCTCCATAGGTCTTACTTGGAACTTGAGTTCCTGGAACTCCAAGAACAGAAGTTCCAATAATCCCTGCTCATTGGCCCTGCTAGCTAGGGCTTCTGGAAGTCTACGTCCAAAACAACTGGAGGACCAAAGATTGCAAACCACTGAGCATGGGCCTCACAGTGCAAAGTAGCTTCCTCTATTCCTAGAGAGATTGTCTTCCCTTTTGTCAAGCTTCTTCTCCTCTTCTTCTACTGTGCAGTCCAAAGAACAAAGCAAAAACAAACAAACAAAAAACAAATAATCAAAAACAAAAAAGCCCATAATTTTGTTCTGCTGGGTCTTACCGTTAAGTCTGCAGAGCAATAGAGACTCCAATAAGTCTGTGAAAATTCTGTCATGCAAGTGAGGTTATGTGGTGGTTAAATCATGGCAAATGGACTTCTTGAGAAGTCCACATGTACTTGAGTTGTGTTGCAAATATGGAAGAGCTCCTTTGCTGATTAATCTGTGTAGAAGGTGCTCCTGTAATGAAGAATGTTTGAAAGCCATAGATTGTGTGCCTTGTATTGTTGATACTTCATTGTAATTTTCCCTAATATTCCTTCTCTTGTACACCCTTGATGGCCATAGTCTCCTCATTCTTGAAACCATATTTTAGGTGACATTGGTGAAATAGTTAAGCAGCTAAATCATACAATGTATAAATGTGGTACACATTTTATCTGTAGTGGTTGAACTGGATCTAGTTAGTAGATTCAAAATACATGAGTTTTTAAACAGATTTTTAAAACCCAATTTGCCTTAGGGAGAGGGCAGTCAGGTTTGAGAGTGATGCAGTTTTGTCTAGAATTAGTCTCACTGTTTTCTCCAAACATGCCTGTTCCTTTTCAGAAGCAAGCTCTGGTTAAAAATAAAAAAAATAAAAGTTCTACAAATTCAGAATGAATGCTATAATGAGCATTCTGATTCATGTCACCAAAAATTCTTAAGAGGAGTTTGCATATTTGAACAGAAAATTGTTAAAATAGGAAGGTGACAAACATATGAATGCTCCTGAACAGCCCTAACACCGCATTTGAAGAACATTGAAAAAAATGGAAGAGTATAATTAGCTGAGTATGCATTCATGGCTGTATGAAAGTCTATTATTATTATTATTGACTCCTGCTGAACGGGAAACAGATACGGTGTAAGAGCTGTCTCTTGCTACGTTTGTTTGCCACAAACTATCTTGTGTTGTCAAGCATATATGTCCTTGCTTTTCCTTCCAGAGTTGACAACTTATAATAAATGGTGTAGTTTACGTTCTTAAGTATCTCTGACAGTGGTGCTCCTTGGAGTCGAGGGTGAATCACACTTCTGGTGGTCAAGGCCAAAAACAGAATTCTCCCTACCTGGAGAAATCTCTTTCGGTAGCTTCTCTGTCGCTGGATCGAGGTTTCCACATTAATAAGCATAAGGAATCAAATATATATAAAAAGAGATACAAGTTATAACCACATGCTGAACTATTCCTCCTTCTCCAGTCCACCCCCACATAATTTCCCCCCACTGCCAGTAAGTTGGGACAAAGCATACAATTGTTAAGATGCCCTTGGGGCAGGCTGTTAATACTTTCCTATCAAATTTTGAGAAGGATATGGCATTTGTCAACCATTTTGTACAAACACATGCAACAAGAAAATTCTCTGGCAAGGGGAAATTAAAAATAAATGCCTGAAGTATTATAATTCATTACTTTATCAGGCTGGCCGATAATTGTTCAGGAGTTAGAGGAAGGGAGATACGGGTGTCTCCTCCAGTAGACTAACTTACAGTACATGCAGTTGTTTAAACAGTCTGGATAAAATGGTTTGTTGATTGATAACCCATTTCCTGAGGTCCTTTTCAGTTCTGTAAAAAGTTTCAGTTCTTTAAAAAAACAATCTCCATTGTTACTATCCCATTGAGTAGAAGTTGAAGTGTTGAATTATTTAGACAAATGATACCAAAAAAAAGGAGGGGAGGGAGAAAGAATCTGGCTATTACTCCGAAAATGGAACATTAAAACGAGTGATAAATGTTCCCTTTGTCAAATGTCACTGGTTTATGATCCTAAAGTGAAGAAACTCTATTTTTAAATCATTCTCAACAAGCACATATTCTCAGTCATCAAAAGTGTAGGTATAGTAATTCTATATTATTTTTAGTAAAGTTCCAGATTTCTAATCCTTGGACTTCTTCAAATTTATTGTCTATAAACATGTCTAATAAGGAAGCTCTTGAATTTTTTTGGAGAATATGTACTGACAGAATTACTATGATTAGTTCAGTGCTTAAGTAAGTGAACTGCTCAGATTTCATTTTCAACGAGAATACATCATTCCAGCCTTTCAGCTGCCTCGCATGTGATCCAAATGATCTCATATGGAGGAGTAAATTAAGATTTGGGGAGAATAAGATGAGGTGAGCTAAACATCTCAATTGTTGCTCTTTCTGTTCCAGGCAGAAGGGTTACAGCTTTTTGCCAGTAACCTTCCGACCTCCAAATCGTGTCCGTAAACCATTAGGGTACTTTTGGAGGCAAGCTTTGCAAATACCCTGGACTTCCATAAATACCAACAAGTAGGATTTAGATCAAATCAACCCTGAACAGACACTGGGGGCAAAAATGTTGAAACTGAGGCTCTACCATTTTGGGCACATTGTGAGAAGACAGAGAGACAGGATTCTCTGGAAAACATAATAATGCTGGAAAAAAGTGGCAGTAGAAAAAGAGAAAGACCAAGTGTGTGATGGATTGATGCCCTAGCAGTGGTGTCCAAACTTTAGCCCTCTAGATGTTTTGGACCACAATTCCCACAGTCCTTTGTCATTAACAATACAGACTTGGAATTCTGGGAGTTTTTAATGTGACAAATTAATGGTACAAAACATCTGGAGGAATGAAGTTTGGACACCCAGATGGAAAGGAAGCCACAAGTTTGCAAGTGCTCAGCAGAGGATAGGACATTTTGTAATTGCTCATTCATAAGGTTGTCACAAGTCAGAAGTGACTTGACCACACAACAGCAGCAGATTGGCTTGTTGTATTAGTCAGTGTTATCTAATGATGTTTTCTTAGCTGCTGTGCTTTGCTTTCGCAAGACAATCACCATATTGAGTGCCAGGTATGAACAGTAATACCTTGGTTTATGAATCTTGGTTTAAGAGTATTTCGCAAGACAAGCAACCATTTTTGATCAGTTTTGCCTTGATCAATGAGTAATGTCTTGCAATATGAGCACTGGAGTAGGTCACATGATCACAAGTGACCCAATGGTGGCTCTCTCCCTCGCGTGCGCTAGCCGGGAACGTTTTCAATGGGGAGTGCAGGATAGGGTTGTATTTTTCTTGATATTTCTATTTTTATTTAATTTGTTTCCAACATCCTTCTCATTTTTCAAACAATTTCTAGTCATGGGGCAGCTAGTCGAGTGTGCATAGGGATACAAATTGAATTTTATTGTTGTCACATTAATAACACAGCGTAAAATCCAGTTGTTAGTGCCAGTCACAGCAGATTCCGCAACCAGGTACCTAAACTGGCTGTGGACTTCTAGTGAACCTCTTTTGTGTGCACAGTATGTGGTCTGTGGGGCTCTAGGACAAATCACCTGAGTTTCCATCATTTCTTATGGGAAAATTTGCTTTGATAGAATTGTGTTTTGGTTTACAAGCATGTTTCCAGAACGGATTATGCTTGTAAACCATGGTATTACTGTATAGACCCTTCAGAGTGGAGATGATGCATGTTGAATTCAAGATCTTTCACGCACCAAGTATGTGCTCTGCCCTATAACTACTTTATATCTCCACAAGACATGGACGCAATGTATTTGCTTGCTACCTTTTCTAAATGGCGTTTGTACACTAACATTTCCCAGGGATCCTCTTGTCATCATCAAGAAACATTTAAAGATAACCTCTTCCTGCTCAGGAGCTCCAGGTGCCCTTGTTCCTCATGTTTCCTCTTATATTCACCAGCAAGCCAGTGGGGAAACTGCCTTCGTTTCCGCTTTTCAACACCTTCTTTGCAAGGATTTCTTAAAATTATGTGCACACGGAGTGCAGAGGAGTTGCTGTTTGTTCTTTTCCCTCTGAAGCTCTTGAAGTGATACTTATGCTAACAATGCACTATAAATGAGATTTAAGAGATAATAATTAATGATGGGATTTCAGATCAGATATCTCTAGGCCGAGGTACTAGACAAGGTTGCCCCCTCTCCCCAGTCCTATTTTGTTTAATGATTGAAATGCTTGCAGATAAAATAAGGAACAATGAGTTAATTACTGGATTAGGTATTAATAATAAAGTAAAGATTAATTTATTTGCAGATGATTCCTTATTGACAATTAAAAACCCAATAGAGAGTATGGATAGAATTAAATATCACTTGGAGAAATTTGGTTTAATATCCGGATTGAGTGTGAATTGGCAGAAATCACAGATATTGTTGTTTAACCATAATAAGGAAGAACAAGAAGTGATTGCTCACAATTATGGATGCAAGATAAATAATTCAATTAAGTATTTAGGTATAGATTTAGTAAAGGACGTACGGAACTTAAAGGAAATAAATTATAACAGACTAAAGAAAGAAATTAAGAATAAAATATTAGAATATTCAAGTTTAAAACTTTCTTGGTTTGGAAAGATTGCATTGATGAAAATGAAAATTTTGCCATAAATGAGATTTAAAGCTCTATGTCTCGCTTTGTTAAACAATTTATGCTTGCTTTCTCCGCCTTACACCAGATAAAATGTGCACAGTACTGGCCGCAAAAGGAGGAAAAAGAAATGCTCTTTGAGGATACAAACTTCACGTTAACTTTGATGTCAGAAGATGTAAAATCCTATTACACAGTGCGGCGGCTAGAACTGGGAAACCTCACAGTAAGTATGGGAAGGAATAAATCTTCAAGTGGCATCGTTTCCCTGTTTCATCCCATCCCTTCCCATTTATTGCTTCATTTCAATAAACTGTATTTTGCAACACGGTTCCTTGGTGACCCTTCCATTAGTGTTGAAGGAACTCAAGGGAGGGGAGGGGGTGGGCAAAATCTCATTGCCTCGGCCTTTGGAGAGAACTTGGGTCTTTATCTCAGTTGCCACACTGGTTGAAGGGATGCAAACATAACAAATTTCATATTATACTTTAATACTGCAGCAACTTGAGGTGTAAAAAAATGAAAGAAATCAAAAAGTCATCTATGGTGTGCTAACTGAAAGACTATGCCATAGTTAGCCTAAATCAGTGGTTCCCAACCTGGGGGTCAGGACACCTTTGGGGGTCGAACGACCATTTCACAGGGGTCACCATGAGCCAGTGAAGAAAAAGGCACAAACGGCTTGGGTCTGGAGGAGGAGGGAGAGGAAGAGAGAAAAGAGTAAGTTGCAGTTTGATAGGTTGGAGGGGATGTCAGTCACTGGCACTGGAGGGTGTGATTGGCTGAGGGTGCCTGTAGAGAGAAGTTCTCTCTGACACCTGCGGCAGTGGCCTGCCAAAGGGGGCTTGTGGCTTCTCGGGGATTGATTACTGCAATGCACTTTACGTGGGGTTGCCCTTGACCCTTGTCCGGAGACTCCAACGGGTGCAGAATGCGGCGGCCAGACTGGTGGTGGGTGCTCGTAGATACGATCACATCACCCAAGTTCTGGCTCGCCTGCATTGGCTGCCCGTGGCTCTCCTGATAAGGTTCAAGGTCCTGGTTTTGGTTTTCAGAACCCTCCATGGCCTGGGTCCTGAATACCTGTCGGAGCGTATCTCCCAGAGGTTAACTGAGGCCAGACCCACTCGAATGTCGCAGGCACGCTCACTCAGGGTGCCCACTCCTAGGGAGGCGCGGAGGTCCGCTACGTGCAACCGCGCCTTCTCTGTTGTGGGCCCCTCGTTATGGAACCACCTTCCGAGAGCTGTGCCTTGCACAGTCCCTGCCCACCTTCAAAAAGGCTTTGAAAACCATGCTTTTCAGGGAGGCATATGGCGACCTTTAATTTAATTTAAGTTATTTAATTTTGATCTCTTCCCCCCCCCCTTTTTTTTTTTTTCTCCCGCCCCCTGATGCATCTTGCTTAGGGTTTTCCCTTTCTTTTTCTTTTTGTATATTAATGCTTTTTAACTTGTAAACCGCCCAGAGTTCTTGTTGGAAGATGGGCGGTATAAAAATGAAACAAACAAACAAATAAATAAATAAATTCCAAGCAGGGCAAGGAATCACCACAACATGAGGAACTGTATTAAAGGGTTGCGGCATTAGGAAGGTTGAGAACCACTGGCCTAAATCCTAAAGAAGACTTGTGGCCATAATTTTTTCCAGAATTTATCTGAACTTACAGTTTCATCTGGCAGCTGTTAACTCTCCTTAATAATGGTCCTTAATATTCAGGATATTTAACAGTTCCATGTCCTCACATTTTTTTGTAGTTGTGAGGAGCACCTATAATGTTTGCTACTCCTTCTGCATGTCACTTTATTCAGAAGTGCATAAAGACGGTACCTTCACAATTGCCGCCTTTTCTGGCTTGTATTGCATTTGGAATAGTTCTTGCTGCCTGGGACATAGTATAGTATAAAAGAAGTTCCCAGGATGAAGTTGTAACTATTCTCTGGAATTCCATACCATGGAACCTGTACAAACAGATGTGCATAATGATGCTTCCTGCAACTTTATGATGTTCTCCAGACAGGATCGGGGGAAAGAGAAGTAATATTGTGTGAGTTTATTGGTTTCATTGAGGGTTTTGAAAAGATGCAATTGTTTGTTTCTCAATTGCTGAAGTATTGCAAAATACTGTTTCTTAATTGCTGAAGTATTGCTGAAGTAATTCAAATCTCCATATATCGTCATCTTCAAGAAACTCAGATTAAATACACAGTTTCTTCTGTTTCTCCAATCTCACAGACACATGAAAGTCGAGAAATTCTTCACTTTCATTATACTACATGGCCTGACTTCGGAGTCCCCGAGTCTCCTGCTTCGTTCCTCAATTTCCTGTTCAAAGTGAGAGAGTCGGGATCACTGAGCCCAGAACATGGACCCATTGTAGTCCATTGCAGTGCAGGAATTGGAAGATCAGGAACGTTCTGTTTGGTTGACACTTGCCTTCTCCTGGTAAGAACAGCTTGGAGAAATGATTGCCTTCTTTTTTTGTCTAATGGCAGTAGTAGTGCAGCAGTGCAGCAGGCATGTCCAAACTTTGGCCCTCCTGATGTTTTGGACCACAACTCCCAGAATTCCAAGCCTGTATTTCCAATGGCAAAGGACTGTGGGAGTTGTGGTCCAAAACATCTGGAGGGCCAAAGTTTGGACATGCCTGCAGTACAGGATCAATGTGAGCAGTCAAATAAAATGTTTTTGGGAAACTTAGACCAAGCCCTTTATAGAGTGGTCTGACTGTATGAGCCAGAGGCTTTTTGCTTTCTGAAGCAAAGGATAGAATGCTGTCCCTCTGTCTCTCATGTGCAGAGCCTAGCTGGAGTGGCAGTGCTGTTAGGATAGTGTCCAGTGACACACTTGAGGCTGCAAAATGGTTTAGGGGGCCCTAGAACAGTTTATGTGGCCAACACAGTTCTGTCTCACAGCAAAAGGGAAGAATCAGGAGGTAGCCATTCCTGCCCTGTTAGTGGCTTCTGTAACCTGAGTTCATGTTCCCACTCTCCTTATTCTGCCTTATAATTTCTACTGGGTTTCACCTACCCAACAACCCATACTGAAGTCTGTCATATGGCACCACAGATACATGATCACACAGTTATTGTGAAACTCCAAAAAAGGGTGAGTGGGTGGGTTGGGAACACCAGAAATGAACAAATAAATAGGCCATTATTGCTAAATGCTTCCAAGAAATCTTTTGAGCTCTGTAGACCATCCCAAACTTTAGAAGTTTATTTTCATTTCAAAGCTTCAAACCAACCTTGCTTTCAGTCAAGTCTGTCTTCTGTTAGTCAGCAACTACCACCCACTCTTTCCCCACCCTAGCTTTGTCTTGTTTCTATAAATGTGTTTTCGTTATGGGCAGTAGAAAGGTGAAGTCGATTAATTCTGTCCTCTTTATACTTCTGGCCTTAATTTGTAGATTTACTGTACTGATTTTTGAACTACTGACAAGAGTGCATGGGGAAGGGTGGTGGGGGGGGGGCTATACAGATTTCTTGTCAGCACAGGTAGAAGCCTGCGGGGACATGTCCGTTTATTCATCCTCCTTCTTGATTCCAGTTCAGAATTCAGTGAGTTCAAATGTTTTCCACTTCTTTCGTGAAGCGTTCTATGCAGATGAGAGTTACAACCTTACAGTAGAATTCTGTCTTGAACGTATCAATCCAACCATCTTTGGGGGAACTTACTGTGCATTAAGCAATTACTGCAGTGATGGCGAACCTTTTAGAGACCGAGTGCCCAAACTGCAATTCAAAACCCAGTTTTTTTTTCACAAAGTGCCAATACAGTAATTTAACCTAAATACAGGTGGCTTTGAAGGGGCGATGTCAGGTGCCCACAGAAAGGGCTCCAAGTGCCACCTTTGGCACCTGTGCCATGGGTTCGCCAACACTGAATTACTGTATGCAGGCTGGGTCTGGTCTACTCGACTGTCACTGGGTGTTATCACTAACTCGCATGATTTCATTATATGAAGTCTTGGGATTTGTGGTTTAGAGAAAGACTTAGAAGCCGGTGCTGTAGTTCAGGGAGGTCCTTTCATGGCTGTCTGGCAGAGATATCTAAGTACCAAAAAAAATCCTAAAATTTGGTGGAATTGGACCACAGCAGTTAGACTATTGTACTGTGTAATGAAAGTCCCAGTTTAATTTGGGAAGATTGATATTAATTGACCGGTATCTATCTCAGACTGCGTCTAATAGTTTTGTGCTGAGTGTCAAGTGATACAAAGCTTGGCCATTTTAGGTTGCATGGATGTACTGGCAAGAACACCCAAGCTCTTCTTGTTATGTACTATCAAGTCTTTTCTAGCTTGTAGCAACCCTATGAGTTAATGATCTCCAGATGGTCCTATTAATCACAGCCCTACTCATGCCTTCCAAAGTCATGATCCCTTTATTTAGTCCATGGTCTTCCTCTTTTTCTACTGCCTCCTTTCCGCCCCCCATCATTATGATCTTTTTCCACTGAACCTTGTCTTTTTATGATCCATCCAAAGTCATTTTAGTTTCTAGGGCAAGCTCCAGCTTGGTTTGCTCGGTAACCCGATTATTTGTTTTCCTGGTACACCGTGGTGTCTGTAGAGGTTTCCTCAAGCCCAGCATTCTACTTTATTTTTATCTGTCAGCTTTCTTCATAATTCTGCTGTATATAGTAATTAGGGATACCATGATCTTGTATTTGTGTTCCAGAAATAATCCTTTAACTGAAGTCGTATCTTCTCTAATTTCTTCATAGTTGCCCTTCCACATCTCTTCGGGTGGATTGAATTTTGACAAATAATATGATGTCCTCTGTGAATCTTTATTTCAACTTATTTTCACTTCTCCTTCATCTGATTCTACTCCAGCTTTCTATCTGAAGTATTCTCCATACAGAATGAACGATTAGGGAGATAATATACACCATTGTGTGACTCCTTTGGCATTTGGACACTTCTGTTTTTCCTTATTCTGCCTCAATAGTAGTACCCAGTGTGGGCTACAAATCAGGACAGTAAAACAACAGTCTTGTTGCTGTTGCTGTTGCTGTTGCTGTTGCTGTTGCTGTTGCTGTTGTTTTTAGAGCAGGAGTTCCCAACCATGGGAAACCCAGGTGTTCTTGGGCATCAGTTCCCAGAAGCCTTCACCACCAGCTGTGTTGGCTAGGTTTTCTGGGAGCAGCAGTCCAAGAACGCTTGAGTTGGCCAAGGTTGGGAACCACCAAGGTTTCCTCTAAAGTGTGCATGCACAATCCTTGGCCCCTGCCCGCACAAGGCTCCCCCCCCCCCCCCGGTGCACCTGCAGTGACCATTTTTCTTTAAGTTAAGTGATGGGTCACACACACACTGCATACCCAGGACAGAGCCCCACGGAGCAGGGCTGAAAATTAGAGGGCATATTGGGAACCACTCTGTCTAAAAAGAATCCATAGATTAGTTTGATATATATATATATATATATATATATATATATATATATATATATATATATATATATATAGTGAACACAGTCTAATGGTTACTATAATTTATCAATCAATCAATCAGGCTTTATTGTTAAACCATAGGTCATTACAATAACATAAAACATAGAAACAAGCATAGTGCAGACACAAACATAATTTATGACTGATTTGAATGCAACCAGCACCTTGTTAGTGAAAAGCAGTACCACCACAATTGACATGCTTTCATTATATGTGAGTATCAATTGGTAGTGGGATTGTGGCCCATGTATATATAACTCATGGTTTTTGGGGAGGTTTTCATTTTTCTTTGCATATGTCAGTATAAGTTCCTTAGCAGTATAATTTTTCTTTCTTTTGTGTTAGATGCATTTTTAACAATATGGTAGGATCCCAGTACAGTGGACCCTCGTATAACAAATGGTTTGTATAACATAAAATCTGTACAACATAAAAATTCTGGACATAGGGGAAATTTGCTTAACAGAATTGTCTATGGGGCGAATCCGTACAACATAAAATGGTCGCGATTAGGGATTACTCTGTTTTCAATGCATTCCTATGGGAAATTTGTATAAATGAAAATTTGCTTAACAGAATTTCATTTGGAATGAATTAATTCCTTTATACAAGGTACCACTGTATTAGTGGTCTGGAAATATTATACATAGCATGACATCTGTTCCCCTCTAGTGCCCTGTTCTGGTAATGCATCCCCCCATTTACTATACTACATAGTAAGTGTTCACTATTTGTGGGTTTCGGTATGGGGGGGTGACCAGTCCCCTGCGGATACATGGAGTCCTACTGTATGTAATACAGTGGTACCTCTACTTACGAGTTTATTCCGTTCCAAATGCATGGTCTTAAGTCAAACAGTTCTTAAGTAGAGCACCCCTATCTAAAAAATAAAAAAGAAATAAAAAACTGAAAGAAAAGAAAATGAAAATATTTAAGTAGAGCAGACCATATCTAAAATTTGTAAGGCAGCAGTTAAAATGGCAACAGTTTTTCACTCTTAAGTCGAATTGCTCTTAAGTCGAGATGCTCATAAGTAGAGGTGCCACTGTATATTACTCCCCCCATTGTTTTGATTTACCTGGGGGAGAGGGTGTTGGCAAGAAAGTGTATGTATGTGTGTGTGTGTGTGTGTAGTGTTTAAAATAAATAGGTACACATTTTGAAATGAATTAAAATTGCAGCATAAGTCACCTTTCTTTGTTCAGATGGACAAAAGGCAAGATCCTTCTTCTGTCGACATTAAGCAAGTTCTTTTAGAAATGAGAAAATATCGGATGGGGCTTATACAAACCGCAGACCAACTTCGTTTCTCTTACTTGGCTGTTATAGAGGGAGCAAAATTTATTATGGGTGACTCATCTATACAGGTGAGTGTTAATATATGAAGTATGCTACCTGTCGCTTTCAGTACTAAAAACAGGGCAAGCCCTCTCTCTCTCTCTCTCTCTCTCTCTCTCTCTCTCTCTGTTGGAAAATCAGTATGTGCACTTATGGTCTAAAAGGGATGAAATGATGAACAAAGGCAGCATATTCATCTTAGGCAGCAAAAGTGGACAAGGTCACGCAAAGCCTTTCTTTGTGGCCTGAACCCATTTTTAAAAAATCAGTATAGTTGTTTTCTGCCAAATTTTGGTTGCAGGCCACGGCATTAGCTCCTTAGTTAGGTTAAACCAATATTTACTGATTACCTTAATTGAAGGAAGCAACCTTTAATTGCTTCTCTTTATAACCTAATTCCTCATTTTCTTGAGTATTTCTCTTCCTTTGTTATACAAGTAGTTAGTGGCCTCCCTTGTTTGTTAATGCCTGCATAGCAGTAAAACATTGTTTTTGGAGGTGAATTATCTCAAGAAATTACCAGAGATGTGATCTGTTACAGACTGAGTCTCCAGGTGTGGTATGGCTTTTTGACTAAATAAACATTTCATGGGTATAACTGCACATGAGAATTTTGGCCTTTGTTATTTCAGCAGCCTTTGTGGTTTACGTAGCCAAGTGCTGTTAAACAAGTTTTGAGTACATAGTTCTGAAAGCTGGTTTTACATTACATTATTTTAAATTGTTTAAATACTCTTCTTCTTCTTCTTCTTCTTCTTCTTCTTCTTATTATTATTATTATTATTATTATTATTATTATTATTATTATTATTATTATTATTATTATTATTATTATTACCACCATCATCATCGTCGTCGTCATCATCACAGCAGACAAGATAACTATTATTATTAATTAATTATTATTAAAATTGCTTAAGTCTGAGTTTATTTGTGGGGGAGCTTTTATTTCTTAATATTTACAAATTGTTAGTTATTCAAATATATTTATATGCTTCTCTATGTCTGTATGTCTGTAGACATATGTTCTAAAATATATAACATTTTATACATGCAGATACAAAAGATACAAAAATAGGAAAAATCCACCAAGCTTCACTCCTTCCACTCAGACTTTTGCACCCTTGGACAGTGTGACTTGCAAGCAGTTGGCTCTGAAGCCAACTGGAAAAATGGAAGTTGCCTGTTCCTGTTCTGCAGAAACACCAGCATAAGCCAAGTTACAGGAGGCCCTAGGTTCTGGCCGTCAGGGGCATTCCTGTTACTTTTTAGCTGTGGAGAAGCAACCCATTTTCCTGCTTGCTTGCTTCTTTTAGTCTTGTTGCAACAAAGACTCCAGCATAAGAAGTGTATGTGTTGGGTGCTATGGTGTACATAAGAGCACAAGATGAGCCCTGCTGGGTCAGGCCAAGGCCCCATCTGGTCCAGCTTCCTGTACCTTACAATGCCCCCTCCAGATGCCTCTGGGAACACAAGACTACTAGGTACCTGTTTCCTGATACCATTCTCCTACATCTGTGTGCCCTGCCACAGTCAGCTACGCATTGTGAGAGGACTCACAATCTGCTGCAACTCAAGAGTTTCTCAAAAGCGATGATGACTTAATGGTCTGGTCAACTTCTAATCACCTGAAAAATGTACAGTGCTTGTGCTTATCCTTTTTGAGAAAGTTAATCGGTCTCTGTTTGCGTTGAAGGATCAATGGAAAGAACTCTCCAACGAAGACTTGGATCCACCGCCAGAATATACTCCTCCACCACCGAGGCCACCCAAACGAGGCACTGAAATAAACAATGGGAGGTTGCATGAATACGTCGAGCATCCCGTTGTGGAAGATGCAGTCTCATGTGCAGTCAGCACACTGGAGGAGAAATTCCCCGATGGCAGGGCTTACTCGGAACAACTAGATACGGAGAGGTAATGTTGACAAGGATGATCTTGGAACACTTACAGCAAATTCTCAGTGTGGCTCTCAGGCCAGTGAAGGGCTGAATCTAAATGCTATTTCCACTGAATGGATTGTTGCCCTCGGCATGTAACATTATTACACTTTATTAAAACTAGGTCTGAGTCCAATTTTTGTCCCAACTAGGAAGTCCCCCATGAACTGCTGGGTGGGTACCTGAGTAGTATCTGGTTGCAGAGCAAGATGTTGGGAATTCATTTGCCCTACAGTGCTTCCTTGACAAGGGCTGTACTCACTGATTCATAGAGTCCTGTCCAGCTCTGGAGTTTGAAGTCAATTCAACTTACGTTGGTGTTGACTAAAATCCCATTCAGAGCTGCCTAGATGCCCTAAGCACATCCAATCTCGCCTGATTTCGGAAGCTAAGCAGGGTCGGCCCTGGTTAATACTTGGATGGGAGACCACCGGGGAATACCAGGTGCTGGAGGCGCCTGGAGTAGGAACTGCCAAGTCACTCCAGTATTCCTGCCAAGAAAACTCCATGGACATGGAGTCACAAAGAGTCAGTCACAACTGTAATGACACAACACACACACACCATCCCATTCATTTCCATGGATCTGTTCTAGATGGGACTAACACTAGGTGTAGCCCATGGTACTGTTTCCCTATGGCAGTGTATAAAACGACAACAGAAATGTGTGAGAGAGTTTGAAAGTTTTAGGAAAGTTTCTTTTCCTCTGTGCTTTTCTTGTCTCAACATTTAATAGAAAATGAATATTCCAGGAAAGTGTTGTCTCTTTGTATTTTTGCCAGGATCCTGTGCAGTCAAACCACTTGCCTGGTGGATATAAGTTTGCTTTTTACAAAGCTTGTGCAAGGGGGTATCAAGAACCTCCTTGTACATGCATAAGCCAGCTGCTCACAAGAGGGGTCTCTTCTCTGCCTTATGAAAGACCTCATGTTTCTTGACCAGTGTTCCTTTATCCTCCATTGATTCCCAGTAGGATCCTAGCCAGACAAGTAATTCAAAGTTTCAGCACTGTGGTTTCTGTGCTTTGAGAAATCTGTGGGCTACTTAATTAAGGCTGTAACTGAGCAGTCTCATTTAATTACATGGCTTCATCACACTGTGAGGCAAAGAGTAAAAGCAGTAAAAGCAGCTGAACCCATTTTACATGCATTAAAATCTCCTGGCAATGGTAAATAGTAACATCTTCCTTGGAAATTTGGTCAGTTTGTGGAAAATCATGAAGGACAAGGGACAAGAACTGGCTCATGTTTCTGAGACTCATAATTTTTTATAAATGTAAAGCAGGGACACTTTTTATCGGAACCAAAACGTTTTTGGTGGAACCCAAACAATGTCAGGGTGTGTGTTGTATTATTTTGATCCTTTTAAGAAGAGAAGCCATCCCTGATAATAATTGTGGCACCATTTGTTGAAACTTTCCTACAACACAAGAGAGAAGTGTTTTTGTTTTGGTTTTGGTTTTTTTTTTCTTTTTTTTTTCTTTTACGAGAGTTGAGACATGATAATAGCCTTCCCCTGGTTCTTTTAGGGAGCTAATTTTCATGTTAGGTTTGGTTTCTTCCTTTGGGAAATTACGACTATCAACTCATACAGGTGAAACTCAAAAAATTATAATATCCTGCAAATGTTCATTTATTTCAGTAAGGCGAAACTAATATTTGAGATAGACGCATTACATGCAAAGCAAGACTTACTGTGGTATAATTGTGATGATTATGGCATGCGCCTTATGAAAACCTCAAATTCTAATTTTTTGAGTTTCACCTGTACATCTGAAATGAAGAGCTGAAAATAGAGGGCAGGTTTGTTAGGAGCGAGATGCCCTTCTGAACGCTAGAGGTCACTGCTGCTTCATGAGTAATAACAACAATCAAATTGGAGTACTAAACATGGGCCTGTTTGTTTGTTTCTTTATCTGCAAAAAATATGTGCACTGCTGAAAATATAATGAAGCATTTGGCGTGGTCACAAAGCAAATTCAGTGGAATCTCTAGTTTTGCCTTTTCCTGAAATCAGGGCTGAAAACTATGCCACGTGGCACTTGATGACCTTTCTTGAACCACATATCTGGGGATTTTGTCTGTGCCAGGTCTTTTTGTGTTTGTATGTGCAAGACAATGCAACACTTGAAAAAGCCCAAAGGACAGGGAATTGAGGGGTATCTTACAGCATTAGAAGGCAACATTAAAACTAACAATTGATAACATACTGTAGTATCAATGCAGTCACACAAGGAGAGATAAACACACAGTTTTAAGTGGTTATAAACACAAAGTAGAGCTGCCTACATGCCTTAAGCACATCCGATCTCGCTTGATTTCAGAAGCTAAGCAGGGTCGGCTCTGATTAGTACTTGGATGGGCGACCACCAGGGAATACCAGGTGCTGTAGGCACCTGGAGTAGGAACTGGCAAGCCACTCCAGTACTCCTGCCAAGAAAACTCCATGGACATGGAGTCACGTAGAGTCGGTCACGACTGTAACAATACAACACACACACACACACACACACACACACACACACACACACACACACACACACACACACACACACACACACACACACACACACAAAGTACATGTAGCCATGTATGGTAGATTCAAATAAAAGACACAATGGTAGTCCATCATTCAAAGAAAGCTTCCCTGAACAGAAAGGTCTTTACCTGTTTCCGGAAATATAGCAGGGATGGGGCAGTCCTAGCTTCCAGTGGGAGGGAGTTCCAGAGTCTGGGCACAGCAGCCGAGGTGAAATGGGAGATGAAGCGCTCTGGTGGGTAGTGAAGGAGGGCCATCTTCTTTGACACACTTATTCTGTGTTCCCTACATTCCACCTTTTCTTCCTTGACATTTTTATTGATCCCTGAATGGCAAACCATCTTCACCTTCCTCATTATAGAACTAGCATTTAGGGCAATTTCAGTAAATACTCTTTAAGACCTTCCTAGTGCCTCTATGCCATGAGTGCTGTTGTGGTCAACCTTGCAGTTGATATAGCCTTGTGGCTGCTCATCACATATGCACCATCACAAATGGTGGTTACTATGGAGACTATGGTGCTCACTTGTAAATGTAAATGTTGGTTGGTTGACTGATTGGCTGGATGGCTGGATGGATGACTGATTGGATTTGTACATCTTCTTTACACTAAAGCATAGCATTCAAGATAGCTTTTGGGCTTCTTTAAAAAAATAAAAGCAGGTAGAACCATACTTAACTAAGACAATCATAACATGGAACAAACCAACCCCATCATTAAAACCATTAGTATCATTGATGTTATGGGCATAGCTAATGTTTTTCCACTCTGTGACTCTAGTAGTAGAAAGGAGAGGAATGAATGGTAACACTGTATGTTAACATGTGTGTGAAGAGTTTAAAATCATAGCTGTTCAGTGATTACACTAACTGCATCCAGCACACTCTTTTTCTTCTTTTTTTCAGTGGAGATCCTTGACTTTCTAGCACTAGTGATATGTGCCAACTGGATTTGTGATTAGTGAAGGACAAAACCAAAATTAGCAGAGGCTAAGCCAACCAGCCCCCATCTCTCACACACATACACGCACACAATCCTTGCAGTGATCCTTGCAAATACATAAAAGTAGTACATCTCATTCACTTATACCGGGGGTCGGCAACCCGCGGCTCCGGAGCCGCATGCGGCTCTTTGGAACCTTTGCCGCGGCTCCCCTGGGCTGATCCCGAAAGGCGCCCCCCCATCCCACGACCCTCGAGGCCGCCCGACCCCACCCACCCATCGCCGCCGCCGCCGCCCTTATCTGGCAGATCCGGCACTCCGGTGTTGGTGGCGATGGGGGGGAGGAAGAGGCCCGCAGGGGGGCCTGGGGACGGAGGGAGAAAAAAGAGACACACCCATACCCTTCCCTTTCTCCAGCCCCCCTCTCCCTCCCTCCCTCCCTCCCTCCCCCCCCCTCTCTCTCTCTCTCCCCCCCCACCCCCGGCCTCGCTTTCCAGCCTGCCCTGCGGCCGCCACCTCTCCCATCATCCTGCCTGCGCGGCCTCTGATTGGGCTCCCCAGTTTGCTTGCTTCGGGCGGGTCGGTCGGCGGCAGTTAGGGAGGAGGCCGCCGGGGAGGAGGTGAGGCGTGCCTCTTCCATTTGGAGCAATTATGCGCGGCCGGCTTGGGGGTTTGGTGGGAGGGGGAAGAAGCGACGTGTGTGTGTTGTGTGTGTGTGTGGTGCGGCTTCCCAGGAGCTGAACACAGCCCGGCTGTGTTCACTGCCGAGAGAAGCGCGGCTGGCGGCACCAGGGGGGAGGGCGCCAGCGGCAGGGCCGGCGTGTCGACCCTCCTCCCCGCAGTGTCCCCGCTTGAACTCGACGGCCGCAGAGTCCCCCAGCGGGTCGGAGACCTCCGGCCTTGAGCAACCGAGAGCGTCCCAGGCTGAGGTGCTGCGATGCGGTGGGGGAGGGGGGGAGGGGATCGACTCTGGGTTGCTGCCTGCTGGCGGTGGCTCGTCCCCCTCACGGGGTGGCCCGAGGGGCCAGCCTGGCCGACAACGTGGTCTGGGCCGTGAACGCTGGCGGGGAGGCCCACGTCGACGTCCACAGCATCCACTTCCGGAAGGACCCCCTGGCCTGGAAGGACAGGTGGGGTGAGGTGAGGACTTCCGGGGCAGCGGCGAGGGCGAGTGGAATTCCCTGCCACAAGATGCGCCCTTGGCGGGGCCCTTCCTTTGGAGCGGGGGGGGCAGCGGCGCCCACCCCACCCCCACCCACCCACAAAGAGGCCCCCATGCTCCACTCTCGTGGTCCTGCTCAGGGGGGCCCTCCAGGGTCAGTGGGACTACAAAGCCCACGAGCCTTCCACCCCACCCCCCTTGGCTGTGGCAGGTGGAAGTGGTGCTGCTGCTACTACAAGATCCACACACACACACATTTTGATTTATTGGGGGTGCTCTGGTCTTCTCCCGACACGCCCCCCCTGCAGAAATACAGTGGTACCTTGTATAAAGGAATTAATTTGTTCCAAATGAAATTATGTTCAGCAAATTTTCCTTTATACAAATTTCCCATAGGACTGCATTGAAAATAGAGCTGACAAACATTGTTAAGTGAAAAAGTCATTTGTTTTAAATGTCGCAATGGTTTTGCGGCTCCCAGGATTTTTTTCTCGTTGGAAACGGGTCCAAGTGGCTCTTTATGTCTTAAAGGTTGCAGACCCCTGACTTATACCATCTAAATTGAACTGGAGAACTCATCCCATGATACTGGATTCTCTTCTGGGTTGGGGTGGCCTCTATTACCATTTCAGTAGAGGCAGGTGGAGGAAATAATTCAGCTTGAAGTGGCATGAGCCGAGGAGTGGGTAGGACAGCACCTTGCTTAGTCTGATGGACTAGTTTCCATGGTCTTCTACCATGCTATCTTCTGTACCACCTACTACTCCTATATTAATCTCTGCAAGTGCTTATAAAGCTGGTAGCTCCTCTATTCAAGTGGCCAGACGTTCTTCTCATCTGGATGTATTTACTCTTGTTCCACAGCACTAATCCAGACACTGAGCTTAGGAAGAGAACTGTTGATGCTACTCCACATAGCGAAGAGATGGTGAAGCCAGAAGAGGAGGAGGATGAGAACATGATATCAACTTGGAAACCATTTCTAGTCAACATCTGTATGTTCACTGTCCTGACGGCAGGGGCGTACCTCTGTTACAGGGTGTGTTTTCATTGATGGACCTGCCAGAGGTGGTGCTGAAACATCGGTAAAGTTATTGGTGTTTAACTTGTTTGTATTAAAAGAAAAAAAGAATAAAAGCTAAAGGAGGGCAACTGAGCCTTGTCCCTTTGGAAGTATATCTTAAATTTGAGAAGCTGGAACTATGGTGAGGGCTTAAAGAGAAAGTTGATGCACTGGGGTTTCATTGTTTATCCCTACGGTCCCAAGAACATAATATTCTAATCTCAGGGCCTTAAGATATTCAGGAGTAAGCAGAGAATATGCCAAATAAGTCTTGTGTTTTTCATTTTTTTCCTTATTTTAATGGAATAATAAGAGTTTACAACACATTGTTGTTTTTTCAGTTTTTCAAAGCCAGTTTTTTTCTTTCATATTTTTTTTTGGGAAAAATAAACTAGATACAAGTGAAAATTGCTTGTGTTTTCCAAGTGTTTGTAACCAAATATGTGATTGGGTTCCATAAAACACCACTATACACCAACACATACCACCACCCCTGAAGAATGTACAACCCTTTTTGAGACAGGAGAGCTCTAAACTGCACACCTGATTAAACCACGAGGGCTCAGTCTCAAAAGAACCACTTCTGTGTCACCCCTGTTAATTATATTGACCATTGGTCAGGAACTACAGTGAATGAATGCAGATTATGTAGTAGCAACCCTCTCCTGTGCTCCTCAGTTGGATTGCATCTTGGATGTTGTTGGCAGTGCAAGCAATATTTGCCTTTATTACATGTCTCATGTAATGGCCATCTGCTATTGCCCAGGCCATTCCTACAGGTCAACAACTGTCATTTTGTACCCATGTTTTCAGACACAACAGATGCTGTTTCTTCCCAATCCAGCACCACCTGTTGTAGGTCTTTGGTTGCACTCCATTTGTGTGCACTTGCTGTTAAATTACAACATCTAAAATATCTACATATGCCTCTAATTTCTTAACTTTTGGAAGAGGGTAATGGAGATGCTGCCAAAATACGTCCACCAGCATTTAGTTGCTCTAGAAACGACCACTTGTTAAACTTCGCCATCATTTGGAATGTAAAATGCAGTTTCGCTTTAGATTGCCATGTGAAGAATGTACATTGTGTTCAAAACGAGGAGTTTGATGATAACGACAACATTCCTTAATACACAGAATCTTGGGAATGTTTCCCAATACATTTCAAGTCGCTAATATTGCGGACACCTTTATTTCAGAGATGAGGGAACCACCAGACCTGGCTGCCGATCTACTAGCCATTTTTGTTGGTAGTTTCTAGTTTTTGTTGGCTTTTTAAAAAGAACAAAGATTTCAAGATTGATCTGTACAGTATTTGGCTTCCAATGATTCTGTTTAGTAGTCAATCTGAAGTATGCAATCCTCTACCTGGGATTAAGACTTATTGATCTCATTGGGGTTCATTCCTAAGTAGACTTCTATGGACTTGCACTTTGAAGGGTTGTGTGTTTTTTAATATACATACAGCCTAACTTAAGTAAACATAACTGTTCAGATGAGGGCAAAGTGTTGGCCAATCTTTTATTTTATATTTATTTTTTTAGGTAGTAAAAGACTGGGGCAATGGACTGTTAATTTTAATTCAGTTAATGAATTTTAATTAACAGCTAGCACCTCCTTTTGTTTATCACCTGACATCATAACACAGGGGAATCCTTTGTGGTATAGAGAACAAAGCAAATTTATTCACTAATGTTTCAAAATAAAATCATGACCACTGATGTGCAGTGCAGCTAATCACTGCTTTCAAAACTCTGCATGCTAGTAATATAGCACTTAAGAATCATTCAACCCCCCCCCCTTTTAAATCAATGACAGTAGAGACTTTCACTCCATATTTATTTTTGTTCTCCAAAATTCTCTACAAACTTCGGGTCTTTTTTTCTTTAAGCCAGTAAGGTGTTATAACTAAAGGTATTTGGGGCAGGAAGGAAGACATTTGATTGAAAATAAGATTTCAAAGCTAAGCTTGCATTAAGGGCTTTCAAAAAGTACAATAATAAATCCTCAGGTAGTCATGGAAATCTTACAAAAAGTTACCTGTGAGATGAGGTTCAGACCAGAATTTGAATGGAGGAATATTGTTAAGTGGTCAATATTTAATAGTAATATTGGAACCAAGAAAAATATTGATATGCATATAGAAAAATTGTATAAATATATAATGGCTCATCTGTGTATTTTACTATACAGTTAGTGATTGCTTTTCCCCCATCATACTGTTGTTCGGTAGGATATTGTTCAGAGACAGCATTTGTATCCCATTTTTTATTCAAATGCATGTGTGAAATCTTCTTAAAAATGTTCTGATCAAAATTCATGCGCTTGAAAGGTTAGAGGAACTTTTCCCCCATAATTTTGGCTTACTGATGTGCCCAGATTATACTTGCATGACCGGATCATTTAAATGGCTGTGGTCCCAAAGCTATTGCTGGAGTAACTTCATTCAGTCAATAAATTGGTAAGGGTGTGTGTGTGTATGGAGTAGACCATATCTAAAATTTGTAAGGCGGCAGTTAAAATGCCAACAGTTTTCCGCTCTTGAGTTGAATTGCTCTTAAGTTGGGGGTACCACTGTGTATATATATATAGAAATAGATATAGATATAGATATAGATATACACACACACACACACACACACTCTCCCTCCTTCCTTCCCTCTCTCTCTGTCTCTTTTTCAAACAAACAAAAATCTTGTATCTTGCCAAATATTTGGCACAACTTTTTATTCAGTTTTCTACGTATGCCTTGTTAACCCCCATTGTATACCACTCATTTCAGCCAAGTAAGTCTAGTTACAAAACATTCCAGAGTGTGTACAAGCCATATTCACACCTCTCTCATGTGTGTGCACGCGCATGCGCGCGCGCGCGCGCGCGCGCGCACACACACACACACACACACACACACACACACACACACACACACACACACACACACACACACACACACACGTGTTTTATGCAGCAAATATCTGAAACATGAGTCTCCTGATACAGCAACGCTCATTCTCCAAGGAAGCAGTGTCCCCCCCACATTATATATATATAATTTTGATAAGGCCACCAGAACCAAAGTAAGAGTTAATGTCTGTTCTTTTCTTTTGTTCGATAAGAGAACAAGGGATTTAAAACCAATGATCAAAACTCACTCAGTCTTGGTCCCAAAAAAGCAACTCAGTTGGTGATAAAAAGAATTGTAATCTTCTTCCAAGGAAGACAAATTTTAATCCAGAATGTCTCTCTGTAGGATCCACAGGGACTTGATTGTACTGTACTTTCATACTTTTAACTGGGAAGAACTAAACATCTTTTTCCTATCCAGAGCTGAAGAGAGCAGGGTGGAAATGCCAGCTCTAGCTACCATACCCTTTTTTTAGGCCTACCAGTGTCACTATTTGCCTTTTATACCTAATTGAACTGCAGAAAGAGTTGTACTGTAAAGACGACATGCAGTGGAATGCCCTCGTCAAGCCCAGTGAGGTGTGTATAAGGCTTATAATGCTGAATTGTAAGCATTTTGTTTTTGATGTCCTGTATATGTATGTATGTAGTAGTTTTGGGTGTGTATATACAGTAGCATTTCAAAGTGGATGTACTGGTTAACTTGTTCTTGGGGGGGGGGGTGGAAATAAAATCCATGTTTAAACTTGTTAGAAAGTTAGTGAGCTGCTCTGCTATATGCCTTAAGCAAAATATTTACTCATCAGGTCTTTCTTTTTTACAGATTGCCATAGACAACTTTTTATAAAAAAAAAATTAAAAAAAAATAAAACTAAGAAAAAAAATCCACAAGCTAAATGTTTTGGTATAATACATTTTCAGGTATATTGTCTTTTGTGTAAGGCACCACGGTGACCTCACAAGTTCAGTAAAACTGTACAGTTTTTCAACTTCCCATACCGATTTTCAGTTCTCATTTTAGCCGCAACAATAAAATTCTTTTGTAAAGAAACATTTGTCTGATATGTCTCCACTTCCTCCTCGTTTAAAAAGTAGTAGCTGCAGAGGCACTGCATCAAAACATGTACTGTGAGGCCCGTGCATATGCAGCTTTAACTTCGTAGGTTTATCTGTCAGATGTGAGCGGTTGGTTTTTAATGCAGCATGGGAGAAAATTTTCCTCTCCCAGTGTCCATTTGTGGAAACAGCTCTGTGCTGGGAACAAAACCTACATGGTTTGGATGCGAGACGATGCCAGCAGAACTAAAGCTGAACCTTAAACACTGGGGGCCTTTTCACACGACCCCTAAGATCCGCTGGTCCCTTAAATTCGGACCAAAGATCTTAGGGGTTCGTTGCCCTTCCTTTCTCCCCACCAGAGAAAGAGGGGAAAAATGCAGCTCACCTGGAGGAGCTTCCCGGAGCTCCGTTTCTCTTCTGTTTCTCTTCTGCTTGCTTTTTTTCCTCCCACCTCTTCTCTTAAAGGGGCAGGAGGCAAAAAAAACACAAGCAGAAGCCAGGAGAGCCCCGCACTGACCAGATTAAATCCGGACCTGGGGATTTTCACCCACCTCAAGCAGGTACAAGAAAGTGCAGCTGGGTCGCGCTTAGGTGGGCGGGGTCGCACTTAATTGTCTGCAAAGTCCGGAGCTGGTGGGAAAACACTTGTAAGGTCCGGACCTTGCAGCCATTTCCTGCGGAGCTTAGGGGTCGTGTATAAAGGCTCTAGGTTGGTTCAGCCACAAGGCTACAAGATCCAGCCTTACATTTTCCCTCTGATACCATTGTCTTGGGCACAGCTGCATGGAAGAAGCTGGGAACATCCGTTTTTGTATTCAAGCTTGAGTTCTCTGATACAGCCAAGGTTGGTAAACCCCAGTTCACTTTAACCTGTTATAGGCAAGTGGTAGAGTGTATGGAGTGATGCACTAGAACTCAAGAGACCTGGGTTTGAATCCTGGCACAGCCCTTTGGAGGGAGGAACTGGTAAACTCGCTTCATAAGTAAAGTGGTACCCCAACTTACGACGCACCCAACGTATGAAAATCCCGACTTACAAGCGCGATTCCATTGGTTTTGAAATCCCACTGCCTTACAAGCAAAAGATAGGGTTTCCCAGACATACGATTTATTTTTTGAAAACTGTTTCTCCCTTGGTGTTTTGCATTTGGGAGGTTTTAAAATACCCCCACCATTTTATCGCACTTCTCTACTGATGGAAAGGTAGGTTGATTTTTCCTCTCGTATTTTTATATACTATACTATAAAAAAATGCCTTCTTGCTGGTGGGGGTGTCTCTTTTTTGTTTTGCAATTTTTAAACAACCTGTGGTTTCCCATAGAAATGCATGGAAATCCGTCCCTCCAGAACAGATTAATTAACTTTCAATGCATTCCTATGGGAAACAGCTCCACGACGTACGAGCTAACCGACGTACACGCGTACGCTTGGAACGGATTAATCTTGTAAGTCGGGGTACCACTGTATCTCACTTACCTTGAAAGCCTTATTAGAGTCACTAAGTTCATTCTGGCTTGACAGCACACAACAAAGCAACTGGGCAGCTTCTAGGATGTTTGAGCTATAGGTCTCATGATATGTGTCCCAGTTATTTGCCTTCCTGACTGAGCCTAGTGGAAATTATAGTCCGAAACATCTGTAGGGGACAAGGTTGTCTAATGTTTATGCTTTGATCGTAAGCCAGACCTAGAGATGGGCATGAATTAATTTGGCCCATTGCATGTGAAGACAACGGTACCGCACGTTCCCCCCCCACACACACACACACATCCCTAGTCAGCTGCCTCCTCCCACAGCCAACTACTCATCCCATACCATCTTCTCCAATACTAGATCCACTACTTTGCACTTGTTGTCAATGATGGGGGGGTGCCATTTCAGATACTTTAATAAAATATTTTGTTTAAAAATGTAAATTAATTCCAGCAATAAATACCAAAAAGTACAAAGCACAAAGTACTGTATAAAATATATACATTAAATGTCAAGAGATATGTTCCAGTGGTAGGAGCCAGCATGCCTATGTAGGCTCTCAGACACACACTATCTCAAAAGGAAAATCACCCGATGCATTCAAATCTTTAATCTTGTTTACTCTAATGTCAATGGGTTCATTAAAAATTCCAGGCAGCTATCCTTAAGATCACACCCAGAGGCTACATGAAAATAGTTCTTGGTTATGCTCTAAGCATGACTCTTAGAAACAGGCATTATTCTGCTAGGCCTTATCCCCTGGAATTGTTTCCCTTGATCTTTCAAGGTCCAGCCCAAAAACTGACAAATGGTTTTGGATGTCTTTCACTCCAAGCCACTTTCAGATAGATCAAGGGACAGTAAAATGCCCCCCCTTCAAGACACAACTGCAGTAACAGCTGCAGTACACTTACCAAATATTTAGTTGGGTTGGAGGGCGGGGGACATCCTTGTTGCGTAGATTGCTGACTGAAATTTGGCAAGTGATTCCTACCATGCAGATAGCCGTCTCCAAGAAGGGTTACATTGGAGATCACCTTTTGGGTAAGATCTACCATGCGAACAAACGCCTGAAGTACATCTTACTCCATAAATTCAAATCAGGATTTAAAAAGGTGTGCAGATTTAACTGGAAAGTAAGCAAGCTCATGATGTCCCAGTTACATTTCTTAAATGTGTTTGTATTTCATCTTCTCTCCAGTGGTACAGCAAGAAACTCAGAAGAAAGTGTCCGTTCAGTTTACTTCAGCCAGCCAGTAATGAGTTTTAAAACCTTTGTTCAAAACTCTTGGGCGACAAGATTAAACAAATAAATATACAGATTATTATGTCTTCTCCTGCACTTATGTGAAGAGTATATGCTTATCACCATCTGAAGTTATAAAACAAACCTGTCTCTTCTTTACTGGCCTTAACCACTGGTATTTCTAGGCTGATCCCACTTCTTTTGAGTTTTATCTGCTTCATCACTGAAATTTAGGAATCTCCATGAACATGTTTTAAAAGATGCTTTTGCAGTTTCAATCCACATACGTTCCATTTCTTCTTACAATGAAGATAAGTGAATTCATATTAAGAGTTCGTATTTTATGGTTTTGAGAGCTGTCACCAAAATTCCCTACACCTGTCAAATGTGTTAAAATCCTGAAATTATTCTTTCTCTGAGGTTCATATTTTAACAATCCATCTGAAACAGGCTTGCAATTTATAAACTTTTCCCAATCTGTAAATGTAGAGCCTTCCGCGTGCTAATAAAAGCAAGCTTAAACAGAACTCAACATCTAGACTTCTTGACAGTGCGGCTCAAAATACTGTAATCTCAATTTCAGCTTCTTGATCCATGGTATCCCTTAGTTCACAACATATTGTGTCCATTTTCTCAAAGGCCAATCGTCCCTTTTCACCTGCATAGAAAGAGATCAACAAACAGGAGAATTAGACAGTCACTATAGCTCTGTGAAATGTGTCTTCTATTTTTTACATTTAATTACATTTATTGCTTACATTTATTTCACTTTTCCATGGTAAAGTGGCAATCTAAAAAAATGTGCAAACTAATAAGTATAAACTCTTCTTTTTTCTAGAGCAGTGGTTCCCAATCTTAATTCCCCAGATATTCTTGCACTAAACTTTTCATAATCTAAGGGTGTGGTTGTATCCCTATTTAACATTGCAATTTGCAGTCATTAAAGACAAAAAGGAGTGCTCCGGCGCTACTTCCCTCTGTTTCCAGTGTTGACATTGTACATATGCCAAGTAACACTTTTAAAGGGAGTTCCGCCACTACACACTGGAGCTCTACAGGAGTCAAGGCTGGGAGTTTCCGGAGTCTCAACGTGCACGTGAGCAAACTCCCCACAAGTGCCCTGGCCAGTGGGTTCACATTCTTTCATCCCTGCCCTGAGAATCCCTCATGCACTGGTTTGGAAATTGATGGCAAGTCAGCGGGATGATCTCCAGAGAGGGCAACCCGGAAAGTTGGCAAGAAGCCTTAAAGTATGGCGCCCTTGTTTTTAACAGCTGCCATTGTATCTCGGTGTAAAAAACTCGCTAACTCAGTCAAGGCATCTGCTTTTTAACTTGTTAACTCCTTGCCCGTCAAAATCCAGACACGAGGGGTGGGGGGAAATCACTGAAGCGTTTACCAAAGGAAAGAGTTGCTTCTCGGGCCGCATTCCGCACATCCTCCATTTCTGACAGACACAGCCTGGCAATTGGCTCTATACTTTCAATTCCCTGTTTTGTAAAAAAAAAAAAAAAAAAAAAAAGCAAAGCACCAACAGACGGTTTAAGCATTTAAAATGGTTTTCATTGCCCTTCAGATCTATGCATTGTCTTAAGAGTAGCTAGCCTGCAGAGACTTCTGGGGAACAGATTAGAAAACCAGGAGGGCAGAGAATTTTGCCAGTGACGTCGCCTGTTCCTGCATGGCTTGGTTCTGCCTGTTGTTGAGCTAGGCAGGAGTCAGGTAACAGGAGCCTGAGCTATAGAAAGCTGTGCACCTAACAAAGCATGCTAAACTAGCATTATAATATTACTGGAGGAAAGAAACAGGAGCCAAAAATCGAGCTCCATCATGTTTTCTACTCCTCTCTCTATCTTTTAACACACCCCAAGTAGGCTCAATGGACACAACTGTAACATTGTAAAATGAGGGGGGGGGAATATGCCACCCCTACAGAAGCATCACAGCTTGCTCCTTACCATAGCGCTGTAATAACATATAAATCCCCAGCTGAATTTAGAAGACAAGTTTAAAAGAACAAAACAAATTCCTTATCGTCTTTTTGGACCAGCAGTTTACAGTCTGTCTGCTTGTTCTCGCTGATTCAGTGAAACTGCCTCAGCATTAAGAGACGAACCAAATAAAAATGCTCACACACTGGAGGCAAAAGATCAATGTTGTGTGTGTATTGCAATGCACAGTTTTTCTTTTAGCAATCCCTACCCGACCCACTGCTATTAATTCCAGGAGACAGCCTCCAATGCTAATGCAGTGGACCCTTGTATAATAAACGGTCTGTATAACATAAAATCTGTACAACATAAAAAATTCCAGAGATAGGGGAAATTTGCTTAACAGAAATGCCTATGGAGCAAATCTGTACAACATAAAAATGGTCATGATTAGGGATCATTCCGTTTTCAATGCATTCCTATGGGAAATTTGTATAAAGGAAAATTTGTTTAGCATAAGTTCATTTGGAATGAATTAATTCTTTTATACAAAGTACCACTGTATATATCACCTTGTGCTAGTAAGTTAATCAGAACCAAGGCACACTGTGGTTCAGCCCAGCCTGATTTTCCCCCAGCCTTCTCTCTGATGTGCACAGCAACAGGATACACTACATTATATTATTATGCATTATTTAATTTGGCCCTGAGTGCTTTGTCTTTAAGGAGGGTACAAACCATTCCCACCCTCCACCCCGTGCTACACGCTGCCCTGTAAAACAAATAGGACAACTGGTACGTGGTTGCCCTGTACTCACTCTGAGATTTTTGAGGGCCAGACATGCGGCTTGCTGTAATTTTGAATCTTCGTGGCTTAAGACATCTGTGTAAAAAAGAAGAGCCTGGAAAATATAATAGAATATTTTTTCCACAAATTCTGTCACATAGATGTCAGAATCTAATCATTTTAAGGCAAAATTAAGCCCTTGGGGACCTTTTTCAGCCCATTGGTTACTCTTCCACTTTTCCTCACAATGAAGGGATATTTCAGGAGCTGCCAGCATATTAGTTCTATTGGTGCTGTTGTTGGGACCATTCACTCTAGTCCTCTGCCATTGGTTTGAAGCAGCATTGCCAACCAGAAGCTATTTTAACAACTAATTTGCTGGTGTTTAGGAAAACTCAAGGAAAAGCAGGTCACAGGTGAAATACTAGTTCAAGTTCCATCCATAACCTGTAAAAGCAACATGGTGTATTAGTTCAAGTGCAAGACCAGAGTTACTCTTCTGGTTAGAATGCTGGACTTGAGCTTGCTTGTTACCTAAGCACCTTCAGCCAACAGATGCAGTTCTCCCTGCTCCACGCTGAATTCATATAATAACTGGTTATTCCTTAAGAAGTGCTTTCTAATCCATCAGCGCTCCTACTGAACTTGTCTTAAAGGTGTGACAACACTTTGTTTCGGTTCTGTCATTGCATCCGAAGCAAACTACAGTGGTCCCCCGCCTATCGCTGGGGTTAGGGACCCAACCCAACCCGCAACAATTGAAAATCTGCGATATACAGATACAGGTCAGGTCAGGCCTGGGGGACCTAGCTGGGGGGGGGCTTATATATACCCACAGCCTGGCGCTGCCCTGAACGGGCCTGCGAGAGCATTCCTGGGCCTTCTGGAGGCTCCAAAAGGGCCTCCCTGGGAACTGGGACTATGAAAAAAGGCCCAGAAAGGCCCTCAGAGGCCTCAGAAATGATTTTCGGCAATCCAGAAGTCACTTTTGGTTTACTTCCAGTTCACACGGAGGCCCTTTTGGGGCCTCCATAAGGCCTGGGAAGGCCCTCGCAGGCCCACTCGGGGCAGCGCCAGACCTGAGGTTAGTATGGGAGGCCTAAAACAGACCTTTTCCCCCTTACCCCAGGGGGTCTTTTTTCATATACTGCGGTCCCACAATATCGCGGGACCGCAGTATATGAACCGTGAAAGGGCGGGGGACCACTGTACTATATTTTTCCATATATAAGATATATATATTTTACTAAAACTGTTAGACTATCATTTAGGGTCGTCTTATACACAGAAATGAGCCAATGAGAGAACCACACAGTAGCAAAACTGTTATATTGGGCTGGAAAATTAGGGGTCGTCTTATACATGGGAGCTTCTTATAGATGAAAAAATATGGTAACTTAGCTATCTCTTCCCCAAAAATATATATATAATACAGATGTGAATCTTACTGCCTTTCACTCTTGAAGGAAAAATAAGAAAAATCTGATGGTGGTTGTGGGGTAGTCATGTTGTTTGGCCGTGTTCGGGAGGGTTTTTTTTTTTCCTTCATAGCATTTCGCCAGTTTCTGTGACCTGCATCTTCGGAGGGCAGTGAGCTAGAATTCTCTCTTTAAGAGAGAAGTTTTCTTTAAGAAAAATCTGTTTTCTGTTTGCAGCTTTGTTTGTTTCCTTGTTTGTTTACACTTTTATACCACCCCCTTAGTGCAAACTGCACTACCCAAGGCAGTTCACAAAATAGTCAGTCATAAAATACAGTAAAAGTCATAAACACATTTAAAACAGTCATTGACAGAACATATTAGATGTTTGTTTTTGCAAGCTGCTTTTCCCCACCCCCTAAAAAATCTCACAGGAAATCTTACAACATTTCTTAGGAGTTCTGTGGTCTTCTTTTCTCCCTGAAAGGAATGCCAAAGCTGCAAATATTGTTAGGAACTTTTGAACATTGGAAATAATGACATCTTTCATGCATAGAATTCACCTGGCCAGGAAAAGGCCAAAGCATATTTCCTGTGCAGAATTTACCAAAAAGGGCATTAAACTGCTCAGACCTTGGCAACATCCTCTGCAGAACACGAAGCCAAAACCAAAGAGCTAAAACTAAAAGGCTTGGGTCTTGTAAAAAAAGGCAAGAGAAAGCAATTTTGCCAGTATGCATCACATCCCTACTTAACAGTATGGTACTTCGTTAATTTCACATATAGGGGTGTGGTGGCTCAGTGGACTAAGGCTCCGAAAACTGTTGGCTACAAAGTCAGCAGCTCGGCGGATCAAATCCCAGGTGCCACGCAGCGGAGCGAGCTCCTGCTCTTAACCCCAGCTCCTGCCAACCTAGCAGTTTGAAAGCATGCAAATTCAAGTAGATAAATAGGTACCACCGTTAAAAGCGGGAAGGTAAAACTGTGTTTCCTTGCAGCCATGCTGGCCACGTAGCCATGGACTTGCACAACACTGGCTCTTTGGCTTGAATATAGAGATGATCACCACCCCTAGAGTCCGAGACAACTAGCACGTATGTGCGAGGGGAGGGGGACCTTTAGCTTTACCTTTACTTTGTTAATTTATTCAGAAGTCGATGTCATTTTGTTCTGTCAGGTTCTCGGCTAAGTATATGTAGTATTCAAATTTACTAATTTAAATGTACCACTAGATTTGTGAATTAGAAGACATCTTCTGTTGAGTAGTGCACCACAGCACAGAACATCTCTTCTGAAATACTATAGTACCAGACCATCCCTTAGATAAGGAAATACAGTGCCTTACACCGGACAATTTTCCATCTAACCCAAGATTATTGGCTGCTACAACAGCAGCTACAGCGAAGCCCTTCTTGCTACTTGTTTCCTGGCCTTTCCCACTCAGGGCTTGCCTGTCACACTCCACAAGTCTGTGACACCAGTTTCCTAACATCTATGAAAAGCTGTACCGTGTGGAACTCATTGGGCCATAGGATCCCCATCATCACTTTGTTACGACGAGGTATGAGGATCAAACTAGACATTTTATGTTTTGTATGTTTTTAGAAGAAAACTTTGAGTGGCAAAGGGCATTTGTGTCATACTACACTTTGTCTTTTGAGTGTTCACTGGAAGGTAAACATAGGTTTAATTTACCAGCCTGATTGCTAAGACAAACATCTTTGAAGGCATTCTGTTGTAGGAGGGAATACTAATCAATAATCTAAACAGAATATCCATTACAGTCGGTGTTTAGCTTGACCTTGAAAACTAGGGTCTTCTGCATACAAACTACACATGCTGGTGCTGTTCCCTAGTCTCTTCCCATGGACGGACGGTTGGCCAGAGGGACAGATGAGGAAAAGAGAGTGCTAGTACCTTTTTTCGGAACTTCCTGTTGCCTGCCGCACACGAAAGACACGCCACGGCTGCTTTGGCCACCCGGTGGTTTTCATCGAGCTGCAAGGAGGCCAGGAGCTGCAGGGTCTGTGGAAGGGGTTGCAGCTGGTTCAGTCGCTTCCCTTTCAGTTTCTTGATTTTCTTCATTCTCCCAGGGCGTTGCAGGTCCTCATTTAATATTACTAAACAGAGAACAATTCCATCTCATCAATGGTAACATCCCTGTTCCTTGCCTCTCCTCTCACAACTGCCTACTTATAAAGGACAAATTACATAACCACACTTTAGTTACCTAACGACTCCAATGTATAGGTTCACATGAGCCTTTGAAGATGCTTTATCAGGAAATTGGATCATTTTGTCTTTTAGCTAGAAACACTTCTCCATGGCTGCAGACAGAGAAAAGTTCTAATGAACAGTGCTACCAAAGCCACTTAAATAGAAATAATAAGAATGGACTGAATATACAGAAGGCTCAGCTGGACTAGACCAATGGCACACCACCCAGCATGCTACAGATGCTAAGAGGTAGGAAACAGTGCTGTAATGACAGCAGTGCCAAATGGGACCCAGCACACCAAAATTTAGAGGGTGCAGAAGTTTGCTTTGAGAGGTCATTAACCAGCCTGCTGGTATTTACTTCTGGAAAGGAACGAACCTACCCACCCCAGGTGTAGATATTGCTCCCATCTCCTCCTTGCTGGCTAGAAGGGAACACAAGACACATGAAGAAGCAACACAGCTGTTGTGCTATCAGACCTCTGGTGGAAAATAGGAACAAAGTGTTGGAGGACAATAAATTGTCCATACTGGGTAACCAGGCCTGTGACTCCAAGCTAGCCTTCTGTCCTCAGGTGCCCTGTGTAGGGAATGAGCTCCACAATCTCAGCAATAGTAGCCGCCTTGTTCCTTCAGGTATTTGTTGTGTTAATGAGCACGCTGCAACTCAAGGACTTTCTGAAAGTTGAGTCATAGCAACTGGATTTCTTTTTTTGAGAGAGATCAAAACATTTCACTACTCATCCAAGCAGCTTCGTCAGTCTGAGGAAAGTTAGCGGCAAGGACTCCAATATAGAGTTCACCTTGATTTCATATCATTCTGGTGTGAATAGACTCATTAGTGGACAATGGCCTGGGGTGTGTGAAAGTCCCCCACTATGCAACCCTCCCCAACACCCGTTAAGTATGGGTCGTTAGCTGCGGCCTTGCTGGTGGAGGTGTGAAGTGTTTCTGACTTGCATATTGGCCAAGAATAGGCATTGTTTGGGTGGGGGAGGGGGAGAGAGTGCATAATTGAAACAATGCCAAAATATATACCTTAATGAAATATTCATAAGGAAGGCAAAATGTGCAAATAAATGCACACATTAATTTTAAAAGACTGTAAGAAAGCTCACATGAATGTTCATGTAAAGAGAAATCCATCAAGTCTTGCCACAAATAGAAGGAAGAAAACGCAGGTGGTTGTCCAGAGAAATTCATCAAGAGTAAAATGAAGGGATTTCTGGATCCCGTCCCTCTGCTGGTGTTGAAATAAATACAGTGGTAGAGCCAACCATCTATCCTTCACTTAGCATTCAAATGTTCTGGATGAGCTATGGAATCTTTATTTCTCTCTGATTCACGCGAACAGTCCAACTAGAAGGCCAATAATGCGCTGAAAACTGTAATTGCACAATATCTAGAGAAGCTGAAGGAAGCAAGGAAAGAGGAACCCTAAACATGAGTTGGGTTAACTCAGTAAAGGAAGCCAGTCTTTAGTGTACAAGGCCTGAGGACACTAAACCTTTTGGGCACCTCAGATTCTTAAGTTCGCAGTAAGCTGGAAACACCTTGATAGCATGTAGGAAAAAGTGGGCCTCTAGCCAAATCTTAACTGGGTCTCCCTCTTCAGCCACCTACCTACCTTCTTTAGCGAATCTGGCCAAATGTTTTTCCAAGTTGTTCACGCGGTGCTTCTCCAGGTAGCTGTAAAACTGGAACAGTGTCACGGATTCAGTGGGGAGATCTGTCAAGAGAAAGGAGAGGCTTCCGCCAACTATCTGCTCCACAAACACCTGCAAAACTGAAGGGGAAGGAGACAAAGTGAGCAGTTTCTCATAGGTAAGGGGATGCACATCTTTTTGCAACGTCTCCTTCAAAGGCAGAAATATCTTTGTATATTTGTTTCGGAACTGAGAAAAGTTACCTCTGTGCATTACAACCTCCAGAATCCAAACAGCTAGCCTGAGCACTGCCTTCTGAGAGCTATCATTCCAAAATAGAACTTTTTAAAGCTCTTGTTTGTTAACAGTAGAGTTTGGAAAGTTAATGTTAATAGCAATTAGCAGTAGCTATGGCTAGAAGCCCTCCCCATTGCTGTTATTCATTGATTGGTTGACATTTCAAATTAACTCTTTTGTTTTAATTTTATTTCTGGCGGAAGGAAGCATTCATATGTGTTTAAGAGGAACTAATATACTGTAGCTTTAGCTTCTTTTGGAAAACTCCATGATGCAAGCCACTAGCCTGTGAAACAAAGCACATATTTTTCCCCTCCTGCTCATTATCTCATCATTTCAACACCCCAAATAGAGCACAAGCCCTTATGCACACCGGTTACGCTGCAGTACTGCAGCTAAGCCTATGTTCAAGACCCGAGTTCAGTCCCAGTGGATTCAGGTAGCTGGCTCAAGGTTGACTCTGCCTTTCATCCTTCCAAGGTCAGTAAAATGAGTACCTAGCTGAGCAGAGGGGAGTGTCGTTTGCATAATGATGTTGTAAGCCACCCAGAAAGTACAGAAAAGTGCCATTTTTCCAAATGATTTATTCACAATTTTGAGCAAGGGTGTCTTTAAAATGGCGGGGGGAGTTGGAAGACACAATAAAAAGCTTGCTAGGGAGAGCATCTCCGACTCATATTTTGCCTACCTTTGGTTTTTGTCAGACTATAGCCTCATAACTGTAAAATGAATTACAGTTATACAAGTAAAGTTATCCATGATTAATTGGCAGTTATAATCTAAGGTAGTATATTCAATAATACATTCAATACTAGAAGAAGAAATTAATCACAAGTCATCAGGCCATGACCCCATGAATGTAAATCAAGATGTTTGCCAGCTGTAAACAGGAGACAATCTTAGTCCAATGGAGTCGGACAACCATGTGCCTTACCTGCCAGGTATAGACAAGTACCTTTCTCTAGCCGTCTTTGATGTTTTTCTTTGGTTTTGAGCACCAAGATGTACTTCAAAGCATTCCGAAATCTCTCCACTGGACATAACAAAATGTTTCCCCCTTCAGTGCACCCACTCCAGATCTTCAGGCAGTGCTTCTGCTTTGTAGCTTTCTGGATAACTGCAAAAGATAGGTTTTTCAGTGTCAGCAGAGATGCCGGAACCCATTTTCAATTAAAAGTGAAGTACCACATGTTTTGTCAGAGAGAGCCAATGTGATTCTGTAGACATGCAACTATCCACACAAATGGACAAAATGTATAGATGTTCCAGGGTATTGGTGGATTACGTCTCCAGTATTTCCATAGAGGCACTCAGATCTTCTTCAGGAGTTCTGCCATGCAGAAAGAAAAGCAAACATTCAAATGCACATATGCATTTACATTTTCACTATTTTATAATAGTGGTCCACACTTGTAGAAGCCATGACATAATTGAACATAACCTTCTTCGGCCATTGCAGAACTCAGATACTTTTTTAACATATGCAATGCCTGATAACCCATAGGACATCAGACATATTGCTTTCCCATAAACACATCTGCTCATCACACTCACACACACACACACAGAGAGAGAGAGAATTATTGAAGATTGGCCCACAGGAAAACAGAGATTGACCAAGGAGCCTTTTTTAAAAAAAATTATTATTATTATTATTATTATTATTATTATTATTATTATTATTATTATTATTATTATTATTATTATTATTATTATTATTTTATTTTTCATTCGGCAGTTTAGATTACTGGACTAGTCTGTATGGGATCTGAAAGGCAGACATCTCCCAAGGGAGAGGCCAGGTGGCCTTTATGTTGTGTTCTACATCACTGGTTCTATCACAAAACTTACTCTCTTCAACAGAAGTTAAGTTCCGTGGTGCGGGAGCAGCCAGAGCAGAGATGATTTCCAGAATGTGTTTCTGTTGTGACACCTCTTCCAGAAGGCTCTCCTGGACAACTGGAGCTAAGTTTGGCATGACAAGTTTCTAGACACAAAGAGAGGAGAAAGGACACTTCTGTTCAGTATGTTAAATTAAACAGTGAGCCAGCTGGATCAGCTGGCCGTGACCCAGAAACTATCCATGACCGTCAGGGAGAACACCTGCTTTGCATCTCTCTGGTGGGAGGTGCATCCTCAATGCAACTCAACAGCTGTGAGTTTAATTTAACTATGGTGGCCTGGGATTTGGATAAAATCACTTCCTTCCTATTCAAATATCTATGTTGATAAGCAGCTGCCGACATGAGGAACCAACCACAGATAAATGCACAAAGATGCTGTTACAGTACGGCTGCTCTAGCGCTGCACTTCAAATCCAGCTCAAATACTATGAGTCATTCTCTCACCTTGATCTGTATTATTTTCTACCCCTTCATCATTTTAATGTTCTTTTCTTCCTCTTTTCCCACCCTACATTTCTCCCCTCCAGTATTTTCCCAAGCACAATCATAGCATAGGTCTGCTTAAAGGCAAATTAACAGTGTTAATTTCTTTTGTGGGCCAACATGGAATTGGCCTTTTTTTCATAGCCACTGCATACAGGGTTGACCTTTCATCTTCACCCCAACTCCAAGATCCTTTTTTTCTTCTTCTCACTCTCAACCAGCTCAGAGTCCTTTGACACATACAGAAGAATGTTTTATTGTGCTATGCATCACTTTACATTTAACCATATTGTGCATCATATACCCATTTTCCCATTTAATTATCCATTTGGGGTAGAGGTCCTTTTGGGACACTTCCATTGTATCTCTTTTTGATTCAGTTACCTGGAAATAACTTGGTGTCATCAGCAAGTCTGTCCATTTGACTGCTCATTCCTGTGCTTCACAGGAACAAGTTAAAAAGCACAGGTCCCAATGCAGATTCTTCAAGGACACCAAGCATCATATACCCCCTGCTCTGAAAAGAATTCTCTGCTTAAAATCCATGCTGTCTGTTTTCTGTTCTTTAACCGGTACTACTGATCTACAAATAATCTCTCTCTTTTTTAATTTCATGACTGCCAAGTTTCTTCCAAAGTCTTTGGCAAAAAACACTGTACATTCTGATTGGGATGGGCTTTCAGCCAGAGGATCTGTTGATGAACAAGCATAAACAGACTGCTTGGAAGTCTAAGCATCACTGTTCTTGCAGAAAGTGGCCCCTCTCTTTCTCTAGGGAGAAGACCGTGGTGGTTCTGTGTAACTAGACTGCTGATTCAGTGTTTTGAACACCTCCTAGGCAGACATCACACATGCACCTCCCAGAGCTGGTTGCTTCTAGTATACTAGTAGCAGCATCATGGAAGAAACTGCAACAAGCTGCTGCATTCTCAGCTATGATGCACTTAATCAGCAGGAAGGAATACTTGCTGGGAGCTATGGTCTAAGATAGGCACCCCATGGAGTGTAGCAGACAGAGTGATGGCGAACCTTCTGCACTCCAGATGTTTTGGACTACAACTCTCAGAATTCCAAGCCTGTACTTCAAATGACAAAGTTATGTGGGAGTTGTGGTCCAAAACATATGGAGTGCCGAAGGTTCGCCATCGCTGGCCTAGGACTCAGGAAGCCTAGGTTCTAATCCCCATTCAACCATGGAAACTCACTGGGGTAATAAAAATGGTAAAACCACTCCCTAAACACATTACTTACAGTAATACCTTGGTTTAAGAGTATAATTCATTCCAGAAACATGATTGTAAACCAAAACACTCTTATATCAAAGCAAATTTCCACATAAGAAACCATGGAAATTCACATGATTCATTCCTGGGTTCCATAGACCACATAGCGTACACACAAAATGCCAAAACCCATAAAAGAAGCTGACTAGAGGTCCATGTCCACACCATTGCTTACATACCTGGCTGTGGAATCTGCTCTGCTTGGGACCAACAACTAGATTTTAATAATAAAGTGCAATTTGTAGCCCTATACACACTTGAACAGCTGCCCCATGACTAGAAAAGGTTTGAAAAAATAAGAAAGAATGTTGAAAACAAATTAAATAAAAATATAAATATAAAGCAAAATAAAAGCCTAAACTGCACTCCGCTTTGAAAAAATGTTCCTGGCTTGTGCAAGGGAGACATCTGTTGCCCCCTTCTCCTTCTGCTTTGGAGTCTCCCTGAGACAGAATGTTCCAGGGAATTATCCGCAATGTAGCAGGAGGAGGGAAGGAAAGAGGGCCACCACTGGGTCACTTGTGATCATGTGACCTGCTCCAGTGCTTGTCTACCAAGACACTGCTTGCTGATCAAGACAAAATTTAGAAGAAATGTTTCCTTGTCTTACAAAATGCTCTTAAACCAAGTGACTCTTAAATCAAGGCATTACTGTATATTGAAAGCCCTGTTAAGGTCATTATACATTGGTTTGAATTTGATGATACCTAACAGTCTAGAATGGCAGACAGTGGGATCCAAGAAAGAACTGCCTGATCCTGTAACTAACTGGTTCTAGTTACTTCTGAAATGACAAAGCCATTTTCAAAAATAACATGATCAGGAATAAAAGTGTTTTATAGTTTTGCAATAACTATCTTGTAGTTTCTTTCAAAACCTCTAAGGTTCCCCCACTCAATTTTAAGCCATTCTCTTATGTCTCCTGTTTTATTAAAAAGTATCTGAAAAGTAATTAACAGTGCAGCAACTACCATAATGACCAGTATCCTATTGCACAGCTCCACTTGCACAACAAGAAAGGCAATATTGTCAGAAGCAGATTGTCATTCAGTAAGGAGTTCCTTCTTCAGTTTTAAGGTACACATAATTCACATGTTATGTTCCACAGTTGCTTGCACCCTAAAATCACAAAAGGAAGTCTTTAGTTACCAGCATCCCTCCCTGACAAAGAAATCTTTCCTGTTTTGCTAGTGGAACTGCAGAACAGGCTACTGGGCAGTGAGTTACATTTTGAACACTGTAACAAGTTAAGACAACTGGCTGTAATTCACTATAATGTGTAACACAGTGGTTCTCAACCTTCCTAATGCGGCGACCCTTTAATGTAGTTCCTCATGTTGTGGTGACTCCTTGCCCTGCTTGGAAGAGGCCACAAGCCCCCTTTGGCAGGCCACTGCCGCAGGTGCGATAGAGAACTTCCCTCTACAGGCACCCTCAGCCAATCGCAGCCCCCGGTGCCATTGACTGACATCCCCTCCAACCTATCAAGCTGTAACTCACTCTTTCCCCCACTTCCTCCTCCACCTCCTCCAGACCCAAGCCATTTGTGCCTTTTTCTTCACTGGCTCATGGTGACCCCTGTGAAATGGTCGTTCGATCCCCTCCCAGGGGTCCTGACCTCCAGGTGGGGAACCACTGGTGTAACAGAACAAATTACATTTTAAAGCAAGTCTTTACAGAAACACTTTAAATGTCCAAACTCTGGTTCAAAAGTTCAATTCGCAGCTGGACCTGGGCTTGGATCCATGTTACAGAAGGGCTATATATGCCCATATAAGTCTCCCCAAGCTTTGAGATCTTGGGGAACAGCTCTTGTTCAGCCACCCTAGAGGCATACTGAGGCCCCTTTGACAAATGATTACAGGTTCTGGAACTCCCTAGTCAGGGAGAAGTCAGGGTGAAACCCATCCAACCCCATTGTCCTATTGCAGGCATCTGGTTTAATGTTTGTTTTAATATGATAATCCATTTAATACTCTTGTAATGTTGCAGTTTTGTTTTCATATGGATCTGTTTTAAATTTATATGGAAATCTTTCCTGGTTCCTGCAAGGGAGAATTAATACTGTACATACATATGGATAGCCATCTGGTTGACCACTGTGGGAAACAGGATACTGTACTAGATAGGATCTTTGTCCAGTCCAACACAGCTTTACTTACATTCTTTTACACTTATTGAAGAAATTCACAGATGGGCAATACCTCTATTAGGATCAACAACCAGTCTAGAAAATCTGTAAGCAAATGGAAAGCGAGGAAGCAATGGAAGTCCAAACGTAAGTTTTCCAACCTAGGATTTTGTTAGACTGAAGTTTTCCATGGCTCAAAACACCAGGCCATGCTTTTGGAACAGCATGCCTCCCCCCCACCCCATCCTTCACCCACCTACCCCACCCCATGTTTTACCATTTAGTTTGATGAATAATTCCAAGGAAGTTGAAAACTTGCTTCTTTCGAGCATTTACAGTTGATCCTATTAAAAGTGCTGCCCACCTGTGGGTTTTAGATCTAGTTTTACTCTTATGGGTCAAAGGGAACTTTACAGAATAAAAATATTTTCATAGGCTTACTACTACTACTACTACTACTACTACTACTACTACTACTACTACTACTACTACTACTACTACTACTACTACTAAGGGCCTTGTGGCGCAGTGGTTAAATGCCTGTACTGCAGCTAAAACTGTGCTCACGACCCGGGGTTCAATCCCAGGTAGCCGGCTCAAGGTCGATTCAGCCTTCTATCCTTCCGAGGTCGGTAAAATGAATACCCAGCCTGCTGGGGGGGGCAATGTGTAGCCTGCATACTTTATGTAATTAAAATGTAACCCACCCAGAGACTACTTGAAGTGGTATGGGGCGGTATATAAGCAGAATACTTTGCTTAAATAAGCAGAATACTGAAGCACTAGAATTTCCCCAAGAAACAGTATAATTTTATCCATTCCTGTGATTCTCAGGCTGTGCAGCCAAGAATGGTGATAAAACTACAGACCACTAAGAAGGACCAGGGTGCTCACTGTGGTGGATAGAGTAATGGACTAGGACAGCGGTTCTCATACTGGGTGCCATGGCACTCTGGGGTGCCACAAGCATATGCCAGGGATGTGGCAGCAATAATATTTAATTTTAACTAACATTTAGCAATTTAACTACATTTCCCATAAACATAAAAGTAATGAAAAATTCATCCAAGCGGTTTCATTCATCACATTAAAGACAACTGTGCATTAAATTTGCACTGTTTTTTTTCTTCTTTTCCTAAGTATTCAAACCGCTTTCAGGGTAGCTGTGCTGTGAATTTTTTTTAGCTCAACAAGGGTGCTGTGGCAAAAAAAAGTTTGAGAACCACTGGAATAGGACTCAAAGGTCCTTGGTTTGATTTCCCTGCTCTGCCATGGAAAGTTACTGGTGTGTGGGTCAAACTGGCAAAACTACCCCTTAAATACCTCATGTTCCTTGAAAATATTATTAGGATAATATTATTATTATCCATGTCCCTCTGCATTGCTATCTTAGCTAGAATTGGAATTCCTATTACCATTCATGTCTCAATTCTTCTTCTTCTTCAAGTGCCATGTCCTCGTAAAATGTTGGCGATCAGTGGCCTGAACTGGTTTCTATCTAAAGCTATTCTAAACAGAGCAGCTGTGTTTACTGCAGACCACTGCCTTCAGTTCTTAAGCGAGAATGTTCTTCTATGCCCCAGGCCATGCTTCCCATCTATTTTTCCTTGAAGGATAACTTGCAGCAGATGGTACTTCTTATTGCGCATTATGTGTCCAAAATACTGCACTTTTCTTCTCTTTACAGTATTGAGGATTTCTAACTTTTATTCATGCGCTGTAGTACTGCCACATTAGTGACTCTAGCTGTCCAAGGTATATTCAGAATTCATCTGTATCTCCACATTTTGAATGCTTCCAGCTTCATGTCTCAATGCATTCTTGCAATTAGAAACCCTGCTTTCTTCTTTTTCTAATATAAGGAGTGAGAGGATAATTTCTTTCCAAAAATTGAAATGTAATCTACTAACCAACCCTTCCAATTTTCAGGGACAGAACCCGCAAGTTATTTAACAATCCAAGTCAAACACCCTTCCTCACCTGTAGAAGAATTCTGCAGAACTGCAGGTGAATGGCCAGCAGTGTATCTAGGTCATCACTGCCTGTGGTCAGCTCTTTCTTTTCTGCTTTGCCATCACAGCAAAGAGATGAAAACGTAGTATCGTTGTAGGTGCCAGCACTAATGGCAAGAGGGAAAAAACAAGCATTAACAGGATAAAAAGAAAGGATGGGGAGCAAGGCTGTCATTCTGTTGTCACTCACAGTAAGGGATATGGCCACTGCTTCCTTTGCGTGGTGACAAGGAATCCGATTTAATGGATCTAGTTCAGAGCCTAGAAGAGAACCCAGTGGACTTATGTGAAAACTGAATACCAAAAGACCTTTGTTGGATAAAATCAAACCTCCACTCAGTCCAGCATCCTGGGTCCCACAGTAGTCAATCAGCAGAAGAGTTGGAAGTGATGTTTGAATGAGAAAGGGCAAATGGTGGATGTAGCTGCCTGGCACACAGTAAATTAACATGCAGTTTTGCTGTGAAAGCAGAGGCTGACACCACATTTGTGGAATTCCATCACAATATTTGGGAGCACTTAGCTGCCCAGTTCAATCTCTGCTTGCCTTGTTCACTGACAACCACCTTCCTATTAAGAGGGGTTGGTGTATAGCCTGTGATTTTTGTGTGAGTGAACAGGAGTTATGTGGAAACTCTTTGATTCCAGGCAAGTCCAAAGCTTAGATGGAAGCACATACCTGATGCTGTGGGTCCTTATGCTCCCAAAGGAAGAAAGTTCATCAGTGCTGCCATCAGCATTCAGGAAGTCAAAGCTCTCCAACACGGTTTCCACCATTAAACTCTCCATGGAGGAATGTTTCGGGTAGTGTTTTTTCAGCTGTTGGTAACAAAAACAAAGCTACATTTACACATAAACAGAGATATATCAAGCTATTAATTGATACAGCACTATCAGGTCCTAGAGGTTTTGGCAGTGTTCTTCATCAGTGTCTGAACGCCATCTTAAACAGCTTTACATCATGGTTTGACTGTTCTGCATTGCTTTAAACCAGTAGCGGCGAATCTGTGACACAAGTTCTAAAGTTCTGGCACGCGGAGCCCTTTCTGTGGGCATGAGACATCACTCACTCACAGCCATGGCACTTCCCCCTCCGCTTAGAGCACGTCACTGTGCTCCATGTAGAGAGCCAGGCCAAGGGGAGGCAGTGGCTTGTGGGCTTGTTTGTAGCTTGTTTGTAGTGCCAGTTTACTCTTCAGCACCGCTGCTCTAGGCATCCCAAAAGCAGTGTGGCTGGAGAGTAAACGGGGGCTACGAATGATCCCACAAGCTGCCGCCAATCCCCCTGGCTTTCCTGACTGTGTAGCCCAGGGCAGAGAGAAGGATGGGGTGCTACTCTTTAGGAAAGCGAGGATCGAAGAGCATGTTTTTGAATTTCCTGCAACCACAGCAGGAAATTAAAAAAAAACCTCCTCTTCAATCCTCATTTCCCCAAAGGGTAGCACCTCTGCTCTCTAACCCTCGCTTTCCTGAAGGCTAGTGCCCTTCGGGAAAGTGAGAATCGAAGAGCAAGCTTTTGAATTTCCTGTGGCCACAGCACCCTTGCTGTGACTGCGGGGAATTCAAAAATCTGCTATTTGATCCTTGCTTTCCTGAAGATTAGCACCCCGTCCGCCATTCTGCCCTGGGAAAAGAGGGGGACGGGGTGCTACACTCTTGGGAAAGCCAGAGGGAGTGGTGGCAGCTTGTGGGCTTGTTTGTAGCCCCAGTTTACTCACCAGCCACACCACTCTGGGCATCCCAAAAATGGCATGGCTGGAGGGTAAACTAGGGCTACGAAGGAGCACACGGACCACTGCCTCCCCTTCGCCCAGCTCTCTTCATGGAACCATTTCGACTGTGGCCATAGGAAATTCAGAAACCTGCTCTTCAATCCTCACTTTCCCGAAGGGTAGCTCCCAAAGCATTTTTAACCTGGGGTACCACTGTATTCAGGCTAAATTGCTGTATTGGCACCTTGCGAAAAATAAGTGGGTTTTGAATTGCAGTTTGAGCATTCGGTCTCTAAAAGGTTCACCATCACTGCTTTAAACCATAGTTTGACAGTGGTGCATTAGTTTCCCCGCATTAACAGCCTGTTCAATCAGATTACATTCAGGATCGCTTCCAACTCTTCTTCAGGTCCAAATTAACAAAATTTTTGTGGCTCAATGTTTTGTAACCGAAATACATATGAATAAAGTGTTCGCTGAACTACAAGCATGTGCATAATGTTTTATCCTGCCATGCAAGTTTCCGACAACTTGGGCCTGGTGTTCCCTTGTGACTGAATCTTGGTTTCATCAAAAATAGCCTGATTCATTTGTAGCCTGTCTTATTTCAGCATCCATTAACTTACTGTCATTCTAATTGTGCACAACAGCATTTCTGTTCAGTGAAACCAATTTTACAACTGACGGAGTCTCTGCTTGCTTACAGAAGTCCATGCCACCATGAACTTAGCTTTTAAGGTATATTTCCAACCCAGAGCCTGAACATGAAAACATTCCTGAAGTCCTTGCCCTTTGACCATCTAAGAAAGGAAAGCAAAGCGAGGTGACAACAAAACCATGGTTGTACCTTGTATAAAGGAATTAATTCGTTCCAAATGAAATTCTCCTTTATACAAATTCCCCACATCAGAGAGAAGGCTGGGGGAAAATCAGGCTGGGCTGAACCACAGTGTGCCTTGGTTCTGATTAACTTACTAGCACAAGGTGATATATACAGTGGTACTTTGTATAAAAGAATTAATTTGTTCCAAATGAAATTATGCTAAACAAATTTTCCTTTATACAAATTTCCCATAGGAATGCATTGAAAACAGAGTAATCCCTAATCACGACCATTTTTTATGTTGTAAGGATTCGCCTCATAGGCGATCCTGTTAAGCAAATTTCCCCTATCTCTGGAATTTTTTTTATGTTGTGCAGATTTTATGTGATACAAACTGTTTGTTATAAGAGGGTCCACTGTATACCTTTAATTTGTCTCGGATGCGGAAAACCTGACATTCCATTTGCTCTAGCTGGATGGAATGTGGATGCTGCAATTTCAGCAACCGAACCACTTCTTGCAGGGCTTTCTCAATTGACCTGGCATTTCCACCAGATCTGGCATCAACGTCCTCTTTCAAGCTTCTCCGATCATCAGAGAGGATATTTTTTTGTTGTGCCGAAGACAGGCTCCAGTCGCCAGGGATGGACTGGCTCTCATCTTCCAAAGGGCACGAGAGGACCGTGTCAGCATGCGGGGTCTCTTGAAGGATATCTAAAGTTCTGTGGCCAAGAGGCGGGCTCAGCAAAAAGTCCCCTTGCTGTCCTCCTCCCACACAGCCATCCAATAGCATAGTCAGTGGCAGAGTCCGCAGGTTTGAGGGCGGGGTCACATTTCTGCTTTCGGCCCCTTTCTGATCCTCGGAACTGAAGGAGCTGCCTTCGGTGGTCTCAGTAAGACTGTGGCTTGCGCTCCTTAAGCGCATGTTATAACCATAGTCCGACAAGTAGCTCAGAATGCAGGAATCCTGGGTCTCCTCCCTGGCAGCTGTGTGCTTTTCCCCTTGCCTGAAAACAGACTGAGACAAAAAAACAAACCGATCAGAATTACCCAACCACACTGAACAAATATGCTCCCCCCTCTCCCCAATTCTGGAAGCCAGGCAGGGTCTAGCCTTGTGGCACAGTGGTTAAATGCCTGTAGTGCAGGTAAAACTGTGCTCACGACCTGGGGTTCAATCCCAGGTAGCAGGCTTATGGTTGCCTTCCATCCTTCCGAGGTTGGTAAAATGAGTACCCAGCCTGCTGGGGAGGCATTGTGTACCCTGCATAATTAAACTGTAAACTGCCCAGAGACTACTTGAAGTGGTATGGGGTGGTATATAAGCAGAACACTTTGCTTTGCTTTTTGCTTTATTATTTAGATGAATGACACCAGGGAAGGTGAGGGAAAAATTGTGCCTGAAAGCTGCCGGCAATCAGCTGGTACAATGATCTGATGCAATATGTATGTATGTATGTATGTATGTATGTATGTATGTATGTATGTATGTATGTATTTTTCTATACCACTCCCTTGGTGCAGTATGTAAAGCAACCTTCCTATATGCCAGGCATGCCCAAACCTCAACCCTCCTGATGTTTTGGACCACAACTCTCAGGATTCTAAGCTTAGATTGCCAATGACAAAGGACTGTCAGAGCTGTGGTCCAAAACATCTGGAGGGCCAAAGTGTGGACATGCCTGCTATATGCCAAAGGAAGCTATAGCATTCCTGTGGGCATCGCCTTCTCCAATATAATGGCTCAAACCACTGTACACTCACCTCCATTTATGCAGATTAGATTCATCCAAACCCACATAATTCATCTTTTTCCTTCCCCGATAATACAGCAAACGACAAAATACCAAATCAGTTTGAGATCTCTAGCTTGTTTTTTAGCTGGCTGGATAGCTGAGTGGTTTAGTATCTAGCTGTGGAGCCGGTGGTTGGGAGTTCAATTCCCCACTATGCCTTGTATGAGTAAAGATGGCTAAGCAGCACAGTCCCAAGGCACCCCCAGACGAAGGGAAGGGTCAAGCAATTCTGAGTATTCTCCAGTGGGAAGACCCTGAAAAGTGTCACCAAAAGTCAGAACTGACTTGATGGCACATTATTATAATACTAGCCCATTACTATGTGTCCTGCACTCTGGGATGATTAAGAATAGATCCTGCCCCTTCTCAGTATTACTACCTTTCAAGTTCAGTAATACCTCGGATAAAGAATACCTCAGATAACAAATTTTTCGGATAACAAATGGAAATTTCCAGGTATAGGGCTGCCTCGGATAGCAAATGTTCCCTATGAGCTGCCTTGGATAACAAATGTTTCATAATGCCTTGCAACAAATGTGTACCCTGAAGGCATTGCAGGATGCATAGTTTGTGGAGGGGTGGTAGGAGTTAGAGTATTTTTTCAAGGTGTTTTGGAGCCATTCTGCTGAGGGATTTGGACCTTTTGAACTTGGTAAGATATGGAGCTAACTTTTATTAATTTTTGCACTGCTTTTCTCTGCATTTTTGGCTGGAAGAGGCTGAGGTATTATTGCTAGTTTCATTTTTCCATGTTTGCAGTCATTTTTCATTGCTCTGTAGGCAAAAATGGGCTGGATTTTTCTTCCTGCTTATGTTTGGTTGTTTGTATTTTTCCCCATTGCACTTTCGGGTGGGATCAGGCTGGTGTAGTCTTGCTGGTTTCTCTTGTCCATGTTTGCATTGCAATGCAGGGGGATGTTCTGGAGGGTGTTCCAGCACTGCAAGCCTTTAAAGTGCATTTTATAAAGAGGTCTGGAAACACACCCCCACCCAGCTTTTTTGCCTTTTTTCAGACCTCCGGAACAGATTAATTGGTTTCCCATTCATTTTGATGGGAGACCACATTTCGGATAACAAATTTTTTCAGATAACAAATTGCCTCTGAGAGCCAATTAAATTTGTTATCAGAGGTACCACTGTATTTGAAAAGTGCTCTCATAATTAGGCCCAGTTCTTTCAGACTTTCCACACAGGGCTTAGTTTCCAGTCCTCTGATTCTCCTTGTTGTCCTCCTCTGAGCTTTCTCCAGTTGGCTGGCAAACTTCTTAAAGTGCACTTGCACAAGATGCATTTTTCTTAAAGTACAGGTGGCACACTAGGGCAGCAGCAAAGAATTACTTCGTTCCCAGTCATACTTACAAGGTAATATTTCTCTCGGAAGCTAGGAGTGTTTGGTGGAGTCCAGCTGTATATGGAGTTCTTTCTGCTTCCCATAGAAAACTTACTGGTGGATCCCGGAGACATGACTACATTCTCAGTCTCAAAAGGACTATGGAAGAGAACCAGAATAACAGAATAGTATAATTTAAATTGGAAAGATGGGAAGCAGGCAGATGCTTTTCAGAGTGTCATATCATTGAAGAATTCTCAATCACCTCAAACAATACCAATCCACACCTGGACTACCCTCTCCGAGATATTTCTCCAGGCCCCAATTTACAATGGAGATGCAGTTGTTAGTCGTCTGTTACATAAGAACATTAAGAACAGCCCTGCTGGATCAGGCCAAGGACCCATCTAATCCAGATTCCTGTATCTCACAGTGGCCCCACCAGAAGATTCTGGGATTACATGAGACAACATGTTGCACTGATAAAGAGATACCGGATTTTTAATAAGTTATCAATTCTGTTGCAGAAATATCTAGTTTCTTCAGCTGTGTGGGCAACCCAGAAACAGTTCTGGACAATAAGAGTCCTATCAACATCTGCAGTAGAGATGGGCACGACTTAGCGGTATTCCCGTTTCCGTTTCCGTTACTCGTTTCCGTTACTCTACGGAAACGGTAACGGGAATCACTGCCCCAGACTTCGAGCTCGAACCGACGAACGAACAATTTGGTCTGATTTGTCGTGCTCGTTACTTGCATCGCGCAATGCCAAGCGGCACAGAAAAAAAGTTTTTAAAAGTTAAAAAAAAACCCGATTCCCGGCCCTAAAAGTAGGCGAAAACTGTCTGAGGGCACCTACCAGGCCAGAAGGGTGTTTTATTTGGGGGGGGGGGTTCCCCGCCCCCCTCTCCTTGGCTATTGCTACTGCTGCGCTGCTGGTACCAGGCTGGGAGGGCGCATCCATTTGCCATGCAGTGCGGGGGATCCAAAATGGCGACCGCAATATTTTTTTTGAAATTGTTGCCCAAAACCCCACCAAAGCACCACAGAAACATGCGAAAATTAGCTATTTTAAATGCTTGAATTTTTACAGTAGCAGCAGTGGGTTTTTCTTGCAAAAAAAGTCTCCGTTGATTTTATTTTATTTTATTTTATTTTATTATTTTTTACACCTGCGCATTCGCAATGATGGGCTCGCCCATGGGAGTGGACCATGCAAAGTTTTGGAGCCATTCCACCAATCGCATGGCCAGGTTTTGCTGACTGTACCAGGCTGGGAGGGCGCATCCATTTGCCATGCGGTGGGGGGGGGGAATCCAAAATGGCGACCGCAATATTTTTTTTGAAATTGTTGCCCAAAACCCCACCAAAGCACCACAGAAACATGCGAAAATTAGCTATTTTAAATGCTTGAATTTTTACAGTAGCAGCAGTGGGTTTTTCTTGCAAAAAAAAGTCTCCGTTGATTTTATTTTATTTTATTTTATTTTATTTTTTACACCTGCACATTTGCAATGATGGGCTCTCCCATGGGAGTAGACCATGCAAATTTTCCACCAATCGCATGGCCACTTGGCCAGGTTGACCACAGAGACTTCTGGGATGTGCCAATCGGGCATAAACAGCCCACTAATCGTAGCCCAAACCCGAACCCTAAGCCTAACCCATACGCCAGTACACTGTCCTTCTAAGTGGGTCAGAGAGGCACCCAGATGCACCCCAATACTCACCGTAACCTCACCCGTAACTAGCCTAACCCTAGCCGTTGCGCTAAGCCGTCTTAACCCTAAGCCAGATCTACTTGCATTGCACTACATGCAAGTACGTGAGACACAGCGGGTGCAAAGAGTCTGCCAGTCCGTCACTTGTGGCTCTGGCTGACTCCTGCAGCTCCCTCCAGGAGCCCGCTACCCCCTCCCCAAACCAGTACTAACGACAACGAAAAAACGAAAAAACGAACGACTAATTTTTGCAAATTTTCGCGAAAAACGGAAACGAGCCGAAACGGAACCGGCCCGACTAACGACAACTCGAAAAAAATTTTTTTCAAGTCGTGCCCATCTCTAATCTGCAGTAAATGTAGGATTATCTGGCCAGCAGAGTCCTCCTCCCCGAGTGTTTCCAGCTCAACATGTGAAACCAGGGTGTGTGATGTCAACAAGGACATGCCAAGATACAAAATAATGTATGCACACACATGCATGAGTGAGTGAATGGATGTCATCAACACACATGCAAACAGTTTCATACTGAATCAAGCAGCAGCTGAGGGAGGAGTTGGAAACCTACTAGGCATTAAAGCTACCTCAAGCAATAAAATCAGCATTTCTATTGCTCCAGTTTTGTTGATTGTCCTGGGATTGTCTTCCTACCTGGGAACCAAGACAGCACAGAAATCCCTGGGAAATTAGATTGGGCCCTGATATCTGATGACCTTAGCTCTAATTGTGAGTGCAATATGGGTGTATGAGTATTAACAAGTATCTGTCTGTCTGTCTGTCTGTCTGATTTATATACAGTGGTACCTTGTATAAAGGAATTAATTCGTTCCAAATGAAATTATGTTAAGCAAATTTTCCTTTATGCAAATTCACATAGGAATGCATTGAAAACGGAGTGATCCCATTTTTATGTTGTACGGATTCTCCCCATAGGCGATTATGTTAAGCAAATTTCCCCTATCTCTGGAATTTTTATGTTGTACAAATTTTATGTTATACAAACTGTTTGTTATACAACGGTCCACTGTACTACCAGTATGCGGCCAGAAGGCCACTCTGGGCAGTTAACAAGGATTTAAAACATAAATGGCACAATATGCAAAGTATCTGGAAGTTGAGTCATGGCTACTGGACTTCTTTTTGAGAGAGAGAAACGTTTTGCTGCTCATCCAAACAGCTTCATCAGTCTGATGAAGCTGTTTGGATGAGCAGCGAAACATTTCTATCTCTCAAAAAGAAGTCCAGTAGCCATGACTCAGCTTCCAGATAAACTCACCTGGATGACTGAGAATCTTCACAGACAAATATGGAAAGTAATAAATGAACTGAATGATACCACATTAATAAAGTAAACTCCAACAACAGTAAATATAAAAAATTAGCAATCTCAGGAATGGGTGGTCTCAGAGAGGCCAAGTAGAAGAAGTAGAACTAAAAGGCCCTTCTTTCCATATTTAATTGTTGAAAAACCTAATGTAGTGATTTTATGTGGTAACGTTTGCTACAACTGCTTTTTGTTAACTGAAAAGTTGGACAGAATATTTTTTTAAAAGAATTGGGGGGGGGAGGCAAGAATCCAAGCCCCTGAGTCCCATCCACAACATCAAACTGGGTATCTAATATTGTGCGAGGGAGAGGTCACAAAAATGGTCCTGGAAGCCTTAGGTGTTCTGCATTTTGCCATCCTTGGTCCTCTGCACGGTCCTGAGACTACTAGTGTCATGAGCACTTGACACCTACTATTCTAATTTGTGAGTTTCAGGCACCAAGATCAAAACTGTTTTATTTTCCCAAAAAGCTAGTGCAGTGAAGTGATGAACTGGCGTTTAGGAACTGGTTCCAGCCACTAGGAGGCATTAGGAGGCTTTTATAGTAAAAAGCCTTTTTTTAAAAAAAGGAAAGAAAGAAAAAGGGAAGCAATTGTTTTCTTTAAAATAATATTTTTAAATATTAAATATTTAGGAGGGGTCATTTTTAAAAGAACTATTTTTGGGCTCCAGAGATGGTCTAATGCTTAGAGTCCATTCACACCATACATACACCTGCACTTCTATATGGCAGAAACTACACATATGGATTCTGATGACAAGTTCAGCGCACCGCCCTAGACGTTTCACTGGCTGAGATACAGTAGCCCATAGTATTCTCTCCCCATCTAGCCACTTCTCCCATGTTACATGGTAAAAATGTAGTAACTGCCCATGATATTCCTGATGAACTGCCAGAAGGCAACTGCCTTGCTGCTGCTTAACACCAGGCTCTATGTTGTTGTTGTTGTTGTTGTTGTTGTTGTTGTTGTTGTTGTTGTTGTTGTTGTTGTTGTTGTTGTTGTTGTTGCTGCTGCTGCTGCTGCTGCTGCTGCTGCTGCTGCTGCTGCTGCTGCTGTTGCTGCTGCTGTTGCTGTTGCTGTTGCTGTTGTTGTGTCATTACAGTCGTGACCAACTCTTTGTGACCCCATGTCCATTGAAATTTCTTGGCAGGAATACTGGAGTGGCTTGCCAGTTCCTACTCCAGGGGCCTACAGCACCTGGTATTCCCTGGTGGTTGCCCATCCAAGTACTAGCCACGCCTGACCCTGCTTAGCTTCTGAGATCAGGCAAGATCGGATATGCTGAGGGCATCACAATTATTTTTCAGTCATTTGCCTGTTAGTGAGAAAGCATCTGCCGAATGCCCCACACCCCATGGATATTACAGAGGTAAATCACTGGTTGGAGAAGGTCAGGTTGTTCTAAGAACTCAAGGGGCATCAAACACTGCCTCCGCATTTGAGCTTCATGCCAAAATTATCTAGGTACCAACAATCCTAGTAAAAAGGTACATGTTATATGTCTATAACAGATATTATAGAATACATTGAAAGGGAACTTGGATTGACACAGATAATGTGCTTACAAATACACTTTTAATATATGGTTCTTTGATTGTTGTTGGGTTACGTATGGCTACCCCATGAATTATCAGTCTCCAAATCATCCTGCCCTCAACAGTCATGCTCAATTCTTGAAAACTTAAGCCCATGGCTTCCTTTAGAGAATCAGTCCATCTCCTATTTGGTCATTTCCCCCCTACTGCCTTCCATCTTTGGCAGCCTTACTGTCTTTTCCAGAAAATCCTGCCTTCTCACGAATGTGCCTCAATTTCCACATTTTTGCTTCAGGGCTTGATTTGATCTTGGACTCACATAAGTCTTTCTAGCAGTCTGAGATATCTGCAAAGCTCTCTCATAAGCACCATGCAGTATTTCAAGTTAAATCAAGTTTTTTTTCCTGTCAGCTTTCTTTACTGTCCAGATTTCACACCTATACATGATGACTGGAAATACAGTTGGTTGTTCTATGCCAGATGTTTTGGAACACAACTCTCACAGTCTTTTATCATTGGCAATACAGGCTTGAAATCCTGGGAGTTGTGGTCTAAAACATCAATTCACCTCTGACACATGAGCAACCTCCAAAAGCTCCTTTCTTTAACGGTCCTGCTTGGGTCTTAAAATCTGTGACTTTCCATAATGGCTCAGTGCATCTTGTACAGTATTTGGTATTTCTCTCTTTGCGATGCTTCAGTCTTGCCCAGCATTATTGTCTTTTCCAGAGATCCTGATTTCTCATGATGTGCCCCAAATATGACAGCCCCAGCTTGGTCATTTTTGCCTCCAGTGTGGATGATCTTAGTCTTTGTCTCCAATGATAACATCCTTACACTTGATGACCTCTTCTAGTTCCATTGTTGCTGCCCTTCTGAATCTCTGTCTTCTGGTTCCTTGGCTACAGTCTCCATTTTAGAATGAAGATGGAACCAAGGGATACAAAATCTATGCCATTGGTATCATTAATGCTACTATTAAACTATTTGAATGGGTTAACTCTTTATGGAAGGTGTCTTGGTAGTGGATCTAGAATGTCATGCATGGGTTATAAACGGTCAAATTACCAAATCTGCTATTTTGTTGGGTTGGATAAGGAGATGTCTTAGTGAAGTGGTTCCCAACCTGGGGGTCGGGACCCCTATGGGGGTCGAACGACCATTTCACAGGGGTCACCATGAGCCAGTGAAGAAAAAGGCACAAACAGATTGGATCTGGAGAAGGAGGGGGAGGAAGGGGGGAAGAGTGAGTTACAGCTTGATAGGTTGGAGAGGAATGTCAGTCAATGGCACCGGAGGCTGCAATTGGCTAAGGGTGCCTGTAGAGGGAAGTTCCCTATGGCACCTGTGGCAGTGGCCTGCCAAAGGGGGCTTGCGGCCTCTTCCAAGCGGGGCAAGGGGTCACCACAACATGAGGGACTGCATTAAAGGGTTGTGGCATTAGGAAGGTTGAGAACCACTGTCCTAGTGGGATCTGCTGCCATATTTGCCCAAATAACTTTAAGTCCTTCCATCATGACATAGCATTGGCTGCTCTGCCTTATGCAGTCAGAAATCTTGAGCTAACCCTATTACTAGATGGGCCTCAAACTTAAATCTCATTAGTTTTATTTAGATTGGCTTGCAGATGTGCATATATAACAAGCACTGGTTCAGTTCGAAGGAGCCTAAACACAGACATCCTGAGACACATCGTGTACTCCTGAGGGGACTGCCATGATAGACACTATGAAGGCAACCCTTTCATGGGTTAATTGGCTGCATTAGACAATGTCACACAGCTGGTGCTCGTCAAAGCCAGAAAACACCTTTGAGGAAGATTAGCATCCCATCTGTTTTTTCTCACAACATAGGAAATTAATGCAAGCCTTTTAAGAAAGAAAGGGAGAGGTTTGCAGCCACGATGGCTGCTTGTAAGTCCACAAAATGGCTGCTTGTAAGTACACCTGTTGCCCCATAACCTTTCTGTGCTTTGCTTCTAATATGAAACCCAATTTATAGACAGTATTCACTGTTAGATGAGCAAAAACTGCAATACTGATCACCAGTCTGTGTACATCTCTGTACTTGCACGCACATACATACATACATACATACATACATACATACATACATACATACATACATACATACATACATACGCTGAACCTAACACTCACTCTGACATTTTGGACAAATAGCTCAGTAGTTCAATGCCCTAGTGGAAATTCAATTCCCCACTGTGGCTCCGTGACAAGGGCGGGATTCAATGATACAAGCAGTGCAATTCTATGATGACGACAACAACAACAACAACAACAACAACAACAACAACAACTCCCAGAATCCTTCCTGGCAGGGGTGTCTTGGAGCTGAAGCGCAAAGCATCTGGACAACCAAAGCCTGGGGACCACTGGCCCAAAACTGTTCCAACTTTTACATCATTGTGTGCAATATACAGTGTTTGGGCCAGTTATGACCCCAGTGCCTTTTTTGGCCTTTGGAAGCCCTAGGCCCATATGCCTCCCAATCCTAAAATATTTTTTAAATGGGGGACATTGCTTTAAAAGTATCCTTATTGCCTTTTCTAGTGAGCTTTGTTTCGTGCTGTGCCCAAAGTAAGATAGCCTCAGCTTATTTTTTGTTTTAAGTGAGTGTTTAGGCTTGATTTTATCTAGGACCCACTAGTTTGTATTTCGGGTGGTCCATGGGGTCCATGAAGCTCATCTGTACATAGTAATTTGGAATACTATATAATGGATGACCTTGTCCTTGGTCACCAAATGTGTATGTAGTGGAACAGAATAACTTAAGATGCTCCAAGGAATGTTTTGAAAATACTGTAGTTAATTAAGAAGATAGTTAAAAAGATGCTATTACGGCGAAGAAACTTTAATATAGTCTTGTAAGGGTCCTTATATGGAGAAAGGTGAGATGAAAATATTTTAATTAATTAATTAGAATTTGGTACTGAGCAACTTCTGATATAACCTACCTCAAAGTAGCTTACAAGCACCTCTGAATTCCCAACAACATGGACACATCAACAGAACACTGACCCTTCAGATGATTTGGGTAAACACTAGTCTAATACCTGGAAGTTGAGTCATGGCAACTGGAGTTCTTTTCTTGAGAGACTGAACGGTTTCACCTGCTCATCTGAGCTACTTCGTCAGTCTGATGAAGCTGCTTGGATGAGTAACAAAACGTTTTCATCTCTCAAGAAAAGAGGTCCAATTGCCATGACTCAACTTCCAGATAACTTTACCTGGATGGATAACTGAGAATCTTCACAGACTAGTCTAATACATTTTTCTTAGTCTTCCCCCATGGGATCTTCCACATAGAGGATCCCTAATACTTCTAAACAGAATACTGAAAAGCTACTCCATCTTTTCTAACTAACAGGAGGAAGAGGAATAGAAGAAGTAAATATGAGAGAGTTGCAACTTCTGTAAGCAAGGTGGGGCAATTGTATGATGGTGGCTGCTCCAGAAATATTGTAGCTTTCTGGCTCCTGTTCTTTCCCTTTTCAATCTCTTGGTCTAGACTTTTTTGTAACATAGTTCACATAATTTTAAGAGTAGCACAGACCAGCAAGAAATTTCAAGAAACTACAGAACAGCATCATCTCTTGCAAATTCCCCAACCTGGGACACCTGAGGTGTTGCAGATTACAACTGCAAATATCCCAGCCTACACTCTAACAGTGGGAGGTGTAGTTCTACATATCTGGTGGGCTGTAGTTTCTGCTATCATAACTTTCTGAAGATGCAAACAGAAGGTATGGGGGCAGGAGAGATATTAACCCAAGCAAAGGATTAACAACAGCATTTCCTTCCTGCCAGACCAAGGCAGGCGGGGTCCTTGGAGAGTTTTCTCTTAGGTGCCAGAGCCTGGAAAGACTAGTGGCTTAGACTACATATCTCAAAATCCCCCAGCCTGTACACCAGAGATGAGGAAGCCTGAACCACTAAGGCGGTTACTTCACGTCCTACCTTGTTCTGCAATTACGTTTGTACCGTAACAACATTGTTCACGATCATGTGGTTTTGTCCTTGTTCAGTCCCTGTTTCCATTTACTCACGGGCCTGAGTACTTGTCTCGTGACAACTGTTACTTCACGGTCTTGTTCCGTGACAAATTCTGAATTTGTCTTGCTTTCTTAACCCTTTTTTAAATATCGTAAATAAAACTTTTTCGATATTTCGATTTACTGGTCTTCCGGGATTTACACGTCAATGCTACAGAATTTTCAGTACTTTCTTTAATAAACATTTGCACTGCATGGTGTTTCCCATAGGGAAACTAATGATGAATGCCACTTCAGCAAGCTGACCACTAGGTGGACACTGGTTGTTGCATGACAGTTGTTACCACACAGTCCCTTGTCTCAGAACAGGAACCGGGAACGAACCATGACAAGAGAATTCCCCAGCCCAGGGGCAGGTACGGCTTGTTACACTCTGTTCCCGGTTCTGTGGTCGTGGTCGAGGCAACTTTTTGCTGTCACGCTATGGACGTGAAGTAAGGTTTTTTTGTACCAGTCCCAAGCGGGACAGTAAGGAGGGACGAACGGGACAAGAAGTAACTTCCTAAGTTTTCTCAGCTTTGTGTTTTGAAATAAATTCATTGCCACTCATTTCTGGGGGCACGTGTCTTGCCAAAACAGCTCAGGAGGTGGGCAACTTCTCATATTTTATCACAGACATCTGGTACATGACCACAGCAGGGTTATAAATGCCAGCTCATTTCTGTCCCTGCATGACTTCCAAATGTACATCTGTTTCGCCTGCAGCCCAGAAATGCCACTTAAAACTGTCTACAAGGGGTTGCCAAAATCGCCACAAGAGGTCCCTGTTTAAGTTTAGAATGGAACCTTGCCCGTTTTAAATGTAGAAAATGTTTGAGCCATAGGAGAGCTGGCAGAGGAACAGCAAGATTTAAACAGCAAACAGTGGAAAAAAGATTGGAAAAGCATCTAGTGAACCAGAAGTTGAAGCAAAGAACACTACGGAAACTTTTATGAAGAACTGGAATTAAATAATAACTTAGTCTCCTTTTCAACAGACACAACCTTCTTGCATTATGCTTTTGTACCCAGCAGACAAAGAGGTGTGTCTGCACTACAGATTTACAATACAGTCGCTACCAAGTTGAAGCCGATTTAGTCAGAGGGTGATAGGGCAAGAGAAACGAGTCTTGTCCAGGTATTACACAGTCCAGTTGGAGGACCATTCTTAGAGGAGATCCACCCAGCTTCACTCAACTCCATCATGATTTCCATGGATCGAATACCAGGTTGAAAGAGAGGGCCCTGCCAATGTGTGAGCCAGAGCCCTGAAAAGCCCAAGGTCTTTCTTTCATACGGAGTCTACACATAAGTAAGACCCTTTCTCCAATTCAAACTTAATATTGAAAGAATGAAGAACACAAAGGCAGAGGGGCAACGGGATTCAGCATGTTCACCTTGACAGGTGGCATAACAGCTAATGGCTTTTAGTTACATAGGGACAGAGAAGGCCCTTATCTTTAAGAAACCCTGTTTTTGGAAACTCTCATGGACCAACATACATTTCATCAGATTCACAGATCCATGAAACCCAGTGCCACAGTTAATGGGCCTCCCCTATCTTTTCTTTCACGGGGCTGCCACTGATCCATGAACCTGCTGACACGTCCCCCTGCAGGGCTTGGCTTGCATTTTAGAAGAAGGAGGTAGTCATAGGAGCTGTGGTTGGGGTAGCAGAGCTGCCACGGGCACTCACCAACCACTGCCCCAGCCGTCCTCTTTCCTGTAGCTCAAGCATGTTCAAACTTCGGCTCTCTTGATGTTTTGGACCACAACTCCCAGAATTATAAGCTTAGATTGCCAATAGCAAAGGACTGTGGGAGTTGCCATCCAAAACATCTGGAGGGCTGAAGTTTGGACATGCCTGCTTAGCTGCTGCTGCTGCAGCCACTGCCTCCTTTCCCCTCCACTCCCTCATGAGTGCTCCACATGGTGGCCACAGGAGGCATAGGAGGAAGAAATGCAGAGGGCAGCTCCTTCTCCTGCCCCTCAAGCAGGTGACTGTGCCAACACTCAAGCAAATTGCCATGCATTTTTTCCTGTATTGGAAAGAAACCGTGGTGGTAGCAATCAGCTTTATGTCAAGTCAAAGATTTGGTCCACCACTACCACCACTGCTATTGCTAAACTTTTATTTTCACAGCAGCTCTCTAGTTTTTCATGCAAGGTTCTTTCTGAGCCCAATCTCATACATATTCATATTCTTGGGTGGTCTTTCATTCAAATACTAACCAAGCCTGTCCTTGGCTTCCAGAACGAGACAAGAACAGGCATGCCTAGGTTGGGAGGATGGTGTGCATCCTATTGTAAACATCTAGAAAGGTAAAAGGAGTGAACACCCAGCAGAGTTTACCTACAGGTTGTGCGGATAGGAACTCTATGGTTAAATGACATTGTAACGAGGCATTAAAAAGGGCTAATAAAACAAATATATATTGTGGTTTATTTGCTTGTTTGCTTTCTTATCTTTTAAAAGAAAGAGAAGGGAGCTCTTTTCTCCTATGGAAGAAGTTGTCCCCTACTGTGTCTTAGGTGACAGTTATCCTAAAATAAATTTAACATTTCAAGCCTATCTTGAAATAGCAAACAATTTACCATATATATAGAAAGCAAGTAATCTCATTTTTTTATTTACTTAAGAACAAGTCTGAGCCTCTGCTGATGATTTTTTTTCCAGTGGAAGATAAGTGATTGTGCAGAAATAGTTAAACAGGAGCATGGAATATCTGTGCACAATCCTCTTGGGGAGTGTTGTGTTAGCATTCATTATGGGAAAACAAATGAGCATGCAAGCAATTTGTTTCAGGTAGCATCTTCCCCTGTCCCATAATTTTATATTTTATTGTACTGGCTGCAAAAGCGTTCCTTTTTAGACTTGCTTAATTTCACATATATTCTTCATTATTTGTATAGACTAGGGCAAAGAAAGAATGAGTTGCCCCCCCCCAAAAAAAAACCGTTTGTTTTTTTTGAAAAACAGACACCAGACAGCCATGGCAAAATTACCACCAACTGTGTTCAGATAAAAGCAGATAAATGCTACATTCATTCCTGATACTCTAGACCAGTGTTGGCGAACCTATGGCACGGGTGCCAAAGATGGCACTCGGAGCCCTTTCTGTGGGCACCCAACATCACGCCTTCACAGCCACCTGTATTCAGGTTAAAATGCTGTATTGGCAGTTTGTAAAAAATTAGTGGGTTTTGAATCACAGTTTGGGCACTCGGTCTCTAAAAGGTTCTAGACCAGTGGTTCTCAACCTGTGGGTCCTCAGATGTTCCTGGACTGCAACTCCCAGAAATCCTGGCCAGCTCAGCTAGTGATGAAGACTTCTGGGAGTTGCAGTCCAGGAAAATCTGGGGACCCACAAGTTGAGAACCACTGCTCTAGACTCTTTTTCCAAATGCCATTTCTTCTACTCCATATTTATTAAGGGGAAGCATGTTGCAAGTTACGCTGCAGTTGCCACCCTAACTAACCTGAGCATGATCTGTACCTAAGAAGAGAAGGGTGTGGCACCAAGCACTACCAATAAACCTGGAATACCATGCCTTTGCCTGACTCCCTCTCTCTCTCTCTCTCTCTCTCTCTCTCTCTCTCTCTCTCTCTCTCTCACACACACACACACACACATATCCATATCCATATCCACACCGTTAAAAATGAAGGTAGCTCTTCAAATGGAAGACACAACCTCCTAAAGAAAGACACTCAGCCAGAACTAACAGTTGGTCTCATGCATGAAAGTCACCATACTTACTTCCAGAGAACCTCCAGTTGCAGTTTGATGGTACCCAATTCTGTTATATCCACAACAATCATTTGAGGCCTAGTTGCGAAAAAGTCTATGGTGTCGCAGGTGACCAGGCCAACCAAGAGGGTACTCAGCCCCCGCAGTTCTGTGACCTGTGAAGATATGCAATTGTATGAGCCAAGCAGTTAACTCAAATGCTGTTACAGTATTTATGCACCAATACTTCAACAGGTATTTTGCAGAGGAAATAGGTACAACACAGATTAGATGAAATGTTGTGTTCTTAGTGTAACCCTTGAACTGTTTGAGTTTGGAGTATATGAATATTCAATATAAGCCGGAAGTATATTCAAGCTTACCTTAGCTCCAGCCAAGCTCCAGCCGGGCGGAGACTGATCAAGCTCCCAAGCACAGGCAATGGGAGACAGGTGTGGGATATGGGAGCTGGAGGCTGGAGGCTGGAGAATAACTGAAGGGCAGCATTCTGGCCTATCCAATTGGGGGCCAGCAGGCAGTTTAAACCATCCAATGGCCAGCCACGCGAAAATCTTGGGAGTGTATATAAACAGGCCCTTGGGCCATTTTAGCAGTTGTTTTTATCCCTACGCAACCTGTGCTTGTGTCATGGAATAAAGAGCTGAATTATCACTTTGGACGTCGTCTGGTTCCATCAGACCCACTACATTACATGAAATGAAAATAAATTCTGCATGGTGGTATTTAGAGAACATTCGGTACAAAGTATTTTGAAGTAACAGAATATTTTTCATGTGTCCTTAGTTAGCAATGAGTACAATAGCTGTTTTTCCTAAATAAAAGCCACAAGTCAGAGGAATATAAGAACACCATACATTAATATGGTTCACATTTGGCCCTCATTGAGTTGAAAACACATCACCCTAATAATTGTTTCCGTTGTCTCATGCTGAGTTTCTAGTCGCCCATGACCTCAGATTGCATAGAGATTACTCTCTGTAATATATTAGCATTACGCTAGTTTGGTGGTAAGAGAATGGAAACTGTAACAACATTTGGTTGTAAGCATGCATTCAAACCTGGAACGTGCACATTAAGAACATAACATAAGAACATAAGAAGAGCCATGCTGGATCAGGCCAAAGGCCCATCTAGTCCAGCTTCCTGTATCTCACAGTGGCCCCACCAAATGCGTCTGTCTCCTGATACCACTCCCCTGCATCTGGCCCTTGAAGTACCCCGGTTTTAAGCCTGGAGATTACACATCTCCATCATGGTTTGTAACCTGTGATGGACTTCTCCTCCATGAATATGTCCAATCCCCTTTTGAAGGCATCCAGGCTAGATGCCATCACCACATCTTGTGACAGGGAGTTCCACAGACTAACAACACGCTGGGGGGGGGGGAATTGTCTGTTCTCACTCTCCCAGCCCTCAATTTGAGTGTATGTCCCCTAGTTCTGGTATTCCGTGGGAGGGAGAAGAGCGTCCCTCTATCCACTTTATTCATGCTCTGCATTACTTTGAACGTCTCAATCATATCCCCCCTCAGGCGCCTTTTGTCCAGACTAAAGAGCCCCAAATGTTTTAGCCTCTGAATACATTTCTGGCTAGAGAGTTAAGTGACCTGGGTACCTGGGTGCAGAGCTACAGACTGGGAATTCAATTTCCAACTGTGTCTATAGGAAGAAAATCTAGCCTGTGTAGATTTGGGCAAATTCCAATGTACAAGAGCACCCCCAGTGCAAGAGGATGATCAAATGCTTCTGAACACTTTATACCTAGAAAAGGGTTACTATACGTCAGAATTCTCATGATAGTACATTTATTATTATTATTATTATTATTATTATTATTATTATTATTATTATTATTATTATTATTATTATTATTATTATTATTATTATTATTATTATTATATGACTACATAATGTTTTTTTCTTCTTCTCATAGTATGCCTTCCACTCAGAAATTCTATCCCAACCCAATTCTCCACTGTTCTAATGTGAGAATCTCATTGAATTTTTAAGTGAACTAGGCTTTCAGGCTTAAATTGTTCTACAGCTTTATCACACATCTTGCTTCCAAAAAAAGGTGGTTTTCAGGTAGTATGAGGGCTAATGAAGGCCATTTCACACATCCAAGCCATCACCACTGGTTGCTATGGAATTTGGGAAGAATGCCGCCTTGAATTCAATCCCAAGATGGACAAAAACAGTGCCTCTCACATGAGATTCAAATAAACAGACAGCATAAAAGCCAATTCTGTTACTTTTTCCTTAAATGTGGAGGACATGACTCATCGTCACTGGCATAGTGCAAGGCCTAAACGTTTTCTCACAGTATTTGTACAGTGCATCTCAATTAACCTCTCAGCATGGAGTGGGGGGTGATGGTGAAGACAGGAACATTTTAAACATATTTCTAAACAATCTGCTGGAACGGGAGAAGGAATTTCATCCTGTGTATTCCTGCCCACCCCTCAGTGCACATACTCGGTGCACTGCCAGCAAATAAAGGAGTTTTTGCAAGAATTGCTTACAGACTTGAAAAACCCCAAGCAAAGCATGTCATTTCAGAGAACTGTGTGTGTCAGCAAGAGCCAGTTCAAAAAACCCTGGGGAATGGAATAGATTGTTTTGATGCATTTTAATGGTGCCCAATGATTGTCATAGAGAGAACATCAGTGTGTTCATGCCAGGTCGTTAGCACCACTGTCATGGGTTTGTTCATTTATTTATCTTCTACTATGATACATGTCATCCTTCACCAACAGTTCCCATCTGCATTCTCTACAGAGAAGACAGATGTCGAAGAGGACAAGCAAAGGCAAAACTGATATCAGAAATGCCAACACCGAGAAGCCTGTGTCAGAATATTTCAACCTGATCACAAAGTGGCTATTGTAGGAAAAAAGAAATTGCAAAGGGACATTTAGGAGGGCAATTTCTGCAGCGGTTTATATCCATAAATCCCACTGTGCTTGTAGAGGGTTAAACAGAGAACAGGGCTGTTTAGCTGGAGCTCTCTACTGTCCTGCGTGTAACCGTACGTTTTTGACACACAACTTATTCTTCCTGAAAACTTTCATCATTTGTATCTGTCTACTGCTGGGATTGTCAGTTGTTAGATTGCTAACACTCTGAATGTTCTTTATCTGTGTTGAAAACGTTGTACCTCAGAGGCTTTAGTGCTATCCAGTGTTCAAGAAAAGAAGTCCAGTTGCCATGACTCAACGTCCAGATAAATTCACCTGGATGACAGACTTATCCAGTCTTAACATGCTATTGTCCAGAGGTGTGCAAAATTGTATTTTTGACCTACAATTCCAGTGGTCATGCTGCCTGACCAATTCTTGGATTTGTACTTGAGAAAAAACCACAAACCTGTACATATCGACTATTTATCATTCCACCTGGTGCCCTGTACCCACCACTGCCATTGGTACCACAAAATGGATGATATATAAACTTGTGCCCTAGACTTGATTTCAATGAGTCTGAACGAGTGGATTGTATTCACAAAAGCTTAAACTAAGATACCTTTGTTAGTCTTACAAACATGGCAATGTGTGTTCTCTTTGTTACTGTTGTTCTGCTTTTGATCTTGCTGAAAAGAGATTAAATGTGGCTGTCTCACTGAAAACATACACAGAGCTATGAATTTTACCAAGTATACCTAAGGAAAGTACACTGAGGGAACGACTTAGTAACAGACAAGGTCTCTGATCAACACTTGTTATCACCTTGATTTCAAACTTCTCATGGAGGTTGGGTATGAAAACTTTTTCCTCTTCATCCCACGCTTGACTGTCATCTGTCAGAATTCTGCCTTTCAGTTTCCACTTCTGGCGGCCCAGCCGTACAAACACCTAAAGACATAGATAAGGGGAGGATGCTATCAGAAGGACATTTCAGGTATTAATGCAGGTTTCCAGGAAGTGCAACTCCATCATTTCTGAAACACCAGCAGAGCTGTCCCATACTGGCTGCTTCTTTTCCCAGGGCAAATAGCTGTTGGGCAGGCAGATATTTTCACCAGATCCACAATACAGACAGCGAAAAAACCATATTGCTACATCAGTTGACCACACCCAACCCAGAGACCATTGGTAGTAGGGCGGCTAAAAAATTCTATAAAATAAATAAATAAATAAACCTCATCTGATGTTGAAATTAAAGCAGAATCTGACCTGGAAGTTGGATGAGAAACCATTATAAAGTACCAGATGTCTCTGGATAGCACTAGGAGAGAATCCAGCTTAGAACCCTGGAGACCTGCCGCCAATCAGAATTCAAAATAAACTTGACTAAACAGACCCACAGGCTTAGAATAAGACAGGTCCCTGTTATTCTGTAGTCCTGGTGCCATACTTCCTGCCTCCACATGGCTAATCATAAAAGTAATCATAAAAGCTTACCAAACACAATCACACATTTAACACATCACTTACTTTGGCCCTTTATTTGCTGGGGCAACACAAAAGAAATACCGTATTTCATTTCCTCCTAAGGATGGCCTGTAGATTCTTACAGGGAGCTAATTGAATGCATGCCTCTTGGCGTTCCCAGTGGCTATTAGAAAGGAGAGCTATATATTGGCTCCAATATTAAAATCAGCATATATCTGTCCTTCAGCGGCTGGGAAGCATGAGATGGTGGATCTGGTTACTACTAAAGAGCTCCACATAGGTAAATCACTTTGTGAACAGAATGTTGGACTAGCAAGGCCACCATTCTGAACCACCATAGCTCTTATTATGTTCTCATGTTAACTAGCCTGCAGAATAACTAACCATTTTAACAATTTACCACCAACAATATGCAAAATTCCTCTAAGGTGCATTCCACTTCCACAACAGGAATGACATCATTAGTGACGCATTGTCATTAATTAAAGAGTTCCCTTTTTAACTTCAGGGTGGACACAACTTCATCTTCTTGCCTGCATATAATGCATATCTCAAAACTGGGGGGGGGGGGGAGGAAATGTTTAATCAGCAGCAGTCCACCACCAAGGACAGCATCCGTGTTTGATCCGAGTTGCACAACAGGATTTGGGCCACTGCATGCATACAAGTTATAATGGCTTCTTCGCCATGCCTCCTCTCTTTTCATCAACAACCGTCCCCAGTATAATCCAGATTTCTAATGGCTGAATCCATTTTAATCTGGCACCTTCGTGTCCCTTTAGAGAAACATCGTTCATGTTTCTCTTTGTGGGAACACAAGAAAATGCCTATTGTCTCCAACCATGAATCCATCTAGGTCTGTATAGGTTACCCCAGCTTTCCCCAACCTGTTTGTGTGATAATTTCCATTATTCCCAGACATAACAAGCCAAGGCCATTCTGATGGGTGATGGTGGGAGATGTCGTTAAACACAACAGGTGGACACTAGATCGCAAAAGGCTGGTCTATGCAGACTGATAGTAAGCACCCAAGCCTTTGAGCAGTTCATTCCCTGTCCTACATTGAGATGCCTGGGGCTGAAGCTTTTGGAAGCAACATTTCTGTTCTTCCCTTGAGCTACAAAGCCCTTTCCCCATACAGTATTTAAGCAATATGTTCTTGCAACTGAATTTCTGAATACCATACCTCATACTGGTCCCCTGGGCAGAGACGTGCGTAACCCACCAACCCTGGAAACAACAAGAAAGGAGAAATTTGTAACATTTATAGATTGGGGGGGGTTGGGGAGAAACAGTTAGCACAAATTCTTGAGGACTTTGGAATGCTCTTATTACCAACCTTTAAGTAAATGCCACAAGAAAAGTTTATTGGCAAGCAAATCACTTCAGATAAAGTAATGTTGGCAATGGTTGTTTTTAAATATCTGTCATCTGCTAAATACTTTGGAGTCCAGCTCTGCAAGCATTGCATAACATTCCTTGACTTTAAAAAAATGAGAAGCAGACCCTTAAGGCTGTGAGCTTAATTTTGGCTGTTGTTCTTGTCTTTTAAGGAGCAGAGCTACATATTACTTGCCACTTTGGGGCACTTAAGTACCAATTACAACTACTGTTGCTTTGTTGGCTAAAGCAATATACATTAGGACCCCAGTTTGGTTCCAGACCTTCCTGTGGATAATGAAAAATACAGATAAGAGAGAACACAAAAAATCCCCAAATCTGCTGTTTTGTGACAGTAGCTTGCTTTACAGCTGCTGTTTTATGACAGTAGTTTGCTTTACAGTTGCTGTTTGTGATAGCAGCTTGCTTTGTGGCTGCTGAATTATTTATTTATTTATTTCCTCTGCCAACCGTGGATAACTGAATCAGTGGATAATGAATCAGTGGATACGGGGGTCATACTGTATGGTAATGTGAGTATCAGCAGCTCAGCCTGCTGGTTCCATCTAGTTGCCAATTCTGATATTGCACTTTGAAAAAAAGTCAGAGATGAAACAACACAACACATCTCTTGCTGCTCAGGACTGATAAAAAGATAGCACAAAACACTGAACAGCTCCTGCCAAAAACCTCTTAAAGCATCTTTAAATGTTGGCAAAAGTAACTGAATGTCAGGGCGCCCCACCTCCCTCCCCTTCCTCAGTTTCCTACGATGCCATAAGAGATTATTCAAACTCGGGGGCTTGCTTCAAAGGTTTATTTTTTATAACAACAGAGCAAGAGTCATCAAGGACAGGTGCCTCCCTTTCGGGCTCAACAGTCCAATGAGAAATTGGCAACGTCCCTCTAACATTATAGCCTGGGCTTAATATCATCCCGGCCATGCCTTCTGTCGGAAGGGTATTCAAACTTACAAGTTCCAACGATGCAATTCCAGGGTCCTTCAATGCAGGGTGGTGGAAAGATCTCTCCCTCTTCAGTGTCTCCCCATGGACAGAGAGACATTCTCCCCACTCTCTTTTAGTTCCCTCTGTGTCTCTTTCTTTCTAGCTTCCCTCCCAAAGAACTCTCGAGCTCTTTTGCTCTCTGCACGCTCCATAGTCTGACCCCAATATGGTGGTTTTACTGCCTTTTTCTCCCTCCACTCCCGCTCTGCCACCTCTTGTGGGAGTTTAACTGTAACCCACTCCCCCCCCCCCGACCATGGTTCTTCCTTCACTAGTTCCACTAACTCTTCAACCTTCCCTTTGTCCTCCACCTCCCAGCCTCCTAACACTTTGTCCTCCATTCTTTTTCCCGTGTCTTCCTTTTTTTCTCGGGTTCTCCTTCTCCCCTTTTCCTTTATTTTCCATCAAGGGCACTGTGACAACACCCTGGAAGCAGGAGAAATACATATGTAAATCATCAGCCAATCCCAGCAGGAGGGCGGGGGATGGTATGGTATAAAAAGGGTGGAGCCTGGTCGGTGGGAGTCAGTTAAGAAGAGTTGAGGGTTGTTGAGAGTGAGTGCTGAGAGACAGCACAGCTCTGTTCGAGTTCAGTCAGGCAGTGAGGGCTTTACTGTTTACTGTTTATTAAAGACAGGGAGGCTTGAAGAGTTGATTTAATCTATTCTATGTTTAGCTGCCTAGATGCCCTAAGCACTTCTGATCTCGCCTGATTTCAGAAGCTAAGCAGGGTCGGCCCTGGTTACTACTTGGATGGGAGACCACCAGGGAATACCAGGTGCTGTAGGCGCCTGGAGTAGGAACTGGCAAACCACTCCAGTATTCCTGCCAAGAAAACTCCATGGACATGGGGTCACGAAGAGTCGGTCACGACTGTAACGACGCAACACACACACACACACACACACACACACACACATTCTATGTTTAAAGCAACACATACCAACTTCAGACATTATTGTATTTATTTATTTTCTCAATAAACTTCATTATTATTTTTATATTATACATCTGAGTCTGTCCCAGTTCATAAGGCAACGAGTTAAAAGGTGGCAGCATTACCAAGTAGATCCTGTGAAGATTAATAAGTTGGTTCCCTACACATCACATTTTCATCACAATCACACGTTTATAAGGGAGGTGTCGTTACAGGCACCGCGTCCCTCCCCCTTGAGGGTTGTTGTTCTCCAGTTCAGACAGCCTCTTTGCAGAGGATGGCGCACCTCCTTCCTCACACTGAAAAAATTAACATCTAAATTAACTTGGTAAGAACTTGCTTTTTAAACTAGTTACTTCCATGCACGACAAACAGATGCAGAAGGGCAAGTAAAGAATGAAGACTTGACATGCCACTCTTTCTTACTCTTAAATATCATTCCTTCTTCCAAGACCTCAAAATATTTTAAAGAAAATTTGGCTTGCCTTTCATCTTTAAGTGAAACTCTCCCAGATGCACTTCAAGTGTTCCCTCAATCAGACACATATCCTGAAACAGAGACATAGAACAGTGGCACTGAATACAATGTGGCATTCAGGTTATCAGCATGTATTGTTTTCATTATATATTTGTAAGGATAAGTTGTTGGATTCAGTTGTTGGATTCACTCCAGCAGAAGCACACACAAAAAGATAACAGCTGAGAGTTTTGCGGTCTAAAAGACACTTGCAAATCCTCTTCCAAGACCTATTTTCCTGGAAACAGTTAAGCGACTTCACCAACATTTCCCAAACTGCAGTAGAAGCTGTGCAAAAACACATTGCAAATAAAATAATAAAATCCTGGAGATGGTTCAACATGAAATAACCCTTGTTATTGGCAAATACCTTGTTGTTCAGGATGGATTGGCAACTGCCTCCTGAATAATGGGTTGGATGCTATATAATGATGCATATTCAAATTACCTTTAATTCTGTTCTTTTTCCCCACATGATCTATTTAATTATGTTTGACTATTATGGCTTATTGTGATTTAAATGTACCTGTCTCTTAAATCATACCATATGCTTCTCTTGCAAGCTGTGTTATGTCCCAGTATTGGAAGAAGGATGTGATATTAAATGAATGAATGAATCATTGTTCCCACTGAACAACTTACATGGGGTTGCCCTTGACCCTTGGACCCCGGAGACTCCAATGGGTGCAGAGTGGGCGGCCAGAGTGGTGGTGGGTGCTCGTAGATGCAATCACATCACCCCAGTTCTGGCTCGCCTGCATTGGCTGCCCGTGGCTCTCCGGATAAGGTTCAAGGTCCTGGTTTTGGCTTTCAAAACCCTCCACGGCTTGGGTCCTGAATACCTGTCGGAGCATATTTCCCAGAGGTCAACTGAGGCCAGGCCTCAGGCAGGTGCGCTCACTCAGGGTGGCCACTCCTAGGGTGGCACGGAAGTCGGTCACGCGCAACCGCGCCTTCTCTGTTGCGGGCCCTTTGTTGTGGAACCATCTACCGAGTGAGCTGCGCCTCACACAGTCCCTGCCCACCTTCAAGAAGGCTTTGAAAACCTTGCTCTTCAGGGAGGCATATGGTGACCTTTAATTTAATTTTAAAAAATTTCTTCCCGCCCCCAGATGCATCTTGCTGAGAGTTTTGCCCCTCTTTTTGTTTACATTGTTGTTTCTAACTTGCTGTGAACCGCCCAGAGTTCCGTTTGGACGATGGGTGGTATACAAATGAAACAAACAAACAAATAAATAATAATAATGAACAACTTCAGAAAACTATAATAATAATATTATAATAATATAATAATATTGTTTCCTAAATTTAATATTGTTTCCTAAGCTGACTGGAACAAAGTTCTTTTTTGCTTTATGAGCAGATCTTAAAATCAGAATTGTCAAATCCAAAAGCAAGTGTACCTCTGTACATTCTTGAAGATTTTTATAAAGTTCTACCAGACTTTCTCTTGATGCTTTCGTAGAAGGAGATAAAGAAAAGGCATGTTTCATATTACATGCACCATCTCGAAGTCTGCACTGGATACTATAAGCTTCATATAGTTCTTCTACCTGTAAAAGAGAGAGAGAGAAAGAAGTGGAAAACCAAAAATAGGGATGTTGATTTTGTAATGTGGCATTAAAGATAGGATATGGTTGAATCAAAAGTTGACTTCAATCATCCTTTGCTCTCTCCAGTTTAAGACACTGGGTGTTTGGGTTAAATTAAATATCTTATTAGCCTTCTTTCAGCTATAGACCAGTATTGATACACGCATTTCAAAGAATGCCTGATTTCATTTGCAAGAGTTAACCGTGTGTGTTCTTCCATTGGAATGAATCTAATTTAAACTATTAGAAAAAAATTACTTTTTGCTGGGTCATGCCCATCAATATGTAATGGCAATGCTCCATCCATTATTTTAAAAGAAGCCAGAAAGAAAACAATATGGAATGTTCTTCTTGAACTGAATCCTCACATTCATAAAAAAAAACCCTTTTCAATTAAGATTTAATGTGTGGGAAACACCACTTTATATAAAGTGTTCTGCTTATATACCGCCCCATACCACTTTAAGTAGTCTCTGGGCGGTTTACAAATTTAATTACAGTATGCAGGCTACACATTGCCCCCCCCAGCAAGCTGGGTACTCATTTTACCGACCTTGGAAGGATGGAAGGCTGAGTCAACCATGAGCCTGCTACCTGGGATTGAACCCCAGGTCGTGAGCACAGTTTTACCTGCAGTACAGGCATTTAACCACTGCGCCATGAGGCTCCTATATCAGCAGGATGTACGTACATTAGGTGTGGAAATATTACATATCTGTACATAGATCTAAAAAACCACACCTAATCATATTGTGAGACTGAGACTCAAGGACTGAAAAGCCTTCCACCAATGTGCACGTGCCTACATAGAAACAGAGATGCTCACTGTTGCTCATTATCCAGGGGATCTGCTTATTTTGCTGCTATCTTGCTGGTTCCTCTCTCTCTCTCTCTCTGAATCTTTGAAATTTTGCTATTTCTTTGTTATTTTATCTCTTGTTTGATTGTGAACTGCAGGGAGTTGCCTTTTAGGGAAGACGGGCGGTCAATAAATGCACAAATGAATAAATACATAAGATATCTTATCACATGTGGAGAGAGTCCTCTGTATTCTGCTGGCTCTCCCAGACTTATGATCAAGCAGCAAGTCTTGCTACTATTTCCCCAGTCAGCGACTGGAGAAAACAGTGGGACTGCCTCCATGTGATTCTCACTTTCCCAACTGGGAAAGCCAATGACCTGTGGAAGACTCTCCCAGCAGTGGTGGGTGTAGGCCTGGAGAGAAACAAGGGCCGTGGAGAAGGGGCCTCAAGCAGATCTTCACGAGAGAGGAAAGAGAACCTCTGTGGGCTCAATCAGGTCCAGCGAAGGTTCTGCCCACCTCTATTACACCCAGTGAAGCCATCACTCAATCTAGTTGAAAAGCATTTACTCCCGTGGACAGAACCACTAAGTTCACAGAAACAGGAACAAACAGTTCCAGCCCATTGTCCAAGAACGTTGCATCTGCAGATAGGGGGCTGAACATGAGATATTACATGCAAAAATGTACTCTAACACCAAGCTAGCCAAAACATGTCTGTAATCTGCCTTCTCCTTTTTATACTGGAATAGATCCCTAAAGGCCTCCATTCATGCTATTCACCCCATATGTAACTAGAAGCATCTGAACCCAGGGTTTGCTCCTCCACCCAGCCACACGTAGAGGCACATGAGAAGACAAATACAGTGGTACCTTGTATAAAGGAATTAATTCGTTCCAAATGAAATTATGTTAAGCAAATTTTCCTTTATACAAATTCCCATAGGAATGCATTGAAAATGGAGTAATCCCATTTTATGTTGTACAGATTCTCCCCATCGGCGATTATGTTAAGCACATTTCCCCTATCTCTGGAATTTTTTATGTTGTACAGGTTTTATGTTATACAAACCGTTTGTTATACAAGGGTCCACTGTATGTGAAGCAGCCACAGTTTTACTACAATTCAGAAAGAGTAACTTGGTTAAAGCAGCTCAATGCAGTCACCTGCTCTCCCAAGCAAAACTTAATTTCAGAAATGTGGTCACAATGGAGGCAACCCTGTAAAATTCAGTTCATATACAGTACTGGTGAAACATTAATGGTCATGCCAAATGAGGAACAACCAGATCATTGTAAGAGCTAGCCTACAAACACAGTTTTCCTAATTTTAACACAGTCCATAAACCCTTAATGAAAGTGCACTTTTTATCCATGCCAACAAAAGTGCCTCTTCCTCCAATTGGTTTTTGCAAAAAATATATACCAGTATTTATTTTAGAGCTTATAATTGGCTTTTTAAAGAAGTTAAAGAAAACAGGTCTTATGAGCAGTGTTTAGCACAGTGCCCCCACCTCTATGCACTCCACCTACTGAGGCCTCATCAATGTCATGCGCAATCATGTACGTCTGACACAACATGGTCAGGATGACAACTTAGCTCAGGATTACAAATTGGAATTACTCATTTGCATCTGGGAACAAGTGGTTTACCAAATGTGTATTGGCCAGCTGTGCTGTTCACAGTGACAGCAACCCAAGGAAGGCATCCGAAGACATTGTGGGACTGTATGATATGGAAGGGAGGCACCAGCCTACCTACATCACAACTCTGCATTAATACTTTCACTTCCTTAAATGTCACCTCTAGTCTTCCCTTGTTGAACAGGAAGAATCTAAAGGGCTTTCTAAATATAATGACTTTAGAATCTCTTCCATTCCTAACCATAGTGCAGCTAAATGCACTTAAAATGCTTCTTTACACATTTACACTTAATGTGGCACATTTTTTAGGGGAAGGCTTTGAAGCTAACACACATTAGGACACAGTCAGCTAACGAGCACCCGTCCCAACTTGATGCTTTATATCACCCTTCCTCAACTTGATTGGCTGTCTTGGATGCGGATGATGGGAGCTGTCATCTAATGCATGTATTAAGCATCAGGTTGGGGACGGCTGCTTCATAGACAAGGTGTTCTTTAAACAGCCACAAATGCAAGACTCTTCTTTCTGTGTTTCTGGAATCTTCAGGCATAACAAGGTGGGGGGGATAGGTATTTCAGCTCTTGCAGTTAATTTTAGCTGCTTCTTTCTCTCTTCTCTTAGAAAAAAAGCAAGCCTCCCCCCTCCCCACCTTCCAATATGTTGGCATTGCATGAAAACTGGTTCTACAGGCTGGTCATGGATGGTGCTCAAGAATCACTGTGAATGGAGCCATATATATCTGTACTGAGATCTATTTTTACTACAGCGTACATCTTGAAGGCAGGAAATACAAAACCTTACCTTGCTTATATGAAATTCCAGCTTCCTTATATACCGTTCCACGGAGCGGATTTGCTATCAAAGGTAATGAAAAGTGATAGAGATTAGTGATACAACTCCAGAAGTTCCACTATTTAGCAGTAGAGCATTGGATACCATTATACATTGGCTAAGCATGGATCGTTGTTTTAAGAAATTCATGATCAACCAATATGTGGAAACATCCATGACTAACTGCATTCACATTCATAGTCCTTACCACCAAGTGGTTAGATGTTTCCAAAAAGAGATTTAAACAACCAAAACAAAAACCACACTGCCTTTTACTCACTCTGGGCTTCCAGGAAGCAAACAACTCTGTTTAACTACTTAAAATATATATACTGTATATACTCGAATATAAGCCTAGTTTTTCAGTCCTAATTTTGGGCTGAAAAAAGGGGCCCTCGACTTATATGGGGGTCAATACTTTTAGCCACTGAGGCAAGTGCTTCGGTCGGTGGCTAAAAGTCATTTTAAACATTGTGTGCCGCTTCTCGTGACCCCCCTCTGCATCACAGGGGAGTCTAGGGTGGGAAATGCAGCAGGGCCTGGCAAGTGCTTGGGTCAGTGGCTAAAAGTCATTTCAAACATCACTCACCACTTCCCTAGCTTACAAAGGAGGAGCTGCCAGCCCTGCTGCATTTCCCACCCTAGAGTTATACTCGAGTCAATATGTTTCCCCAGTTTTGGGGGGTTAAATTAGGGACCTCGACTTATACTCGGGTCGACATATACTTGAGTGTATATATATATATATATATATATATATATATATATATTTGTTTTCGTAGATTTTCACGGGTATAGGTATGCATGTTAGGGTGGATTCGGGTTTCTTCCCGTGTAGAAATCTGGTTGTTTTGGCGACGTTTCGACGAGGTCTCACTCGTCATCTTCAGGCTGGTGTTCTGGCTTCTTTCTTCTTGAAGCAAAGCGTGGTCTCAGTTGAAGTCCTTCTATAAATACTGCTGGGGGGGTGTGGTTTGCTTGCTCTGTTGCTGATTGTAGGTTCGTTTGTTCTTTTGTGATCTGCTGTGTGGCTGAGGCGATCGTTAAGGGATAAACTGCTGGTGGGTTAGATGGCTGTTTAGAGACATCCTGTGTGGGTGAGGTGCTGGATGTGTGTCTATTAGCCTTTTGTTTCTTAACTACCTTGGTGATGGGTGTTCTGGCAGCATCCTGGTCTTTGGTGGAGTGGGGTTCTGTGTCTTGTGAATTCATTTTGGTCTGGCTACGGGTCTGTGGTCTCCCAATGTTTTTTTGGCGTGTGTAAGTGTGTTCCATGTGGTGACTGGAGTGGGGTGTAGCGGTAGATGGTACAGTCGTGGTTTTGTTATTGGATGGTGGTTTCGTTTCATCTGTGGGAAGGGTCTGGGTTTGTGTTTGGTGTGGGTGGAAGGTGGTGGCATCTTGTGTCCTTTTGGACCTGGTGTCAGTCTTTGTGACAGAGGCTCGTCTGTTGACCAGGGCTAGTTTCCAGATGTCAGGCAAGCGGGAGGTGTTGTCACGTTTATTCATGTTGTTTGGGTGTTTCTCTATTTCAATGGCTTCCATGATTATTCGACCACAGACCCGTCGAAACGTCGCCAAAACAACCAGATTTCTACACGGGAAGAAACCCGAATCCACCCTAACATGCATATATATATATATATATATATATATATATATATATATATGCATGTTAGGGTGGATTCGGGTTTCTTCCCGTGTAGAAATCTGGTTGTTTTGGCGACGTTTCGACGAGGTCTCACTCGTCATCTTCAGGCTGGTGTTCTGGCTTCTTCTCTTCTCAAGAAGAAAGAAGCCAGAACACCAGCCTGAAGATGACGAGTGAGACCTCGTCGAAACGTCGCCAAAACAACCAGATTTCTACACGGGAAGAAACCCGAATCCACCCTAACATGCATACCTATACCCGTGAAAATCTACGAAAACATATATATATATATATATACACACACACACACACACACACACACACACACACACTGATGCAAGTCATATGTGGCTAAAAGTCATTTTAAACATTTCATGCCGCTTGTCATGACCCCCCTCTGCATCACAGGGGAGTGGCACACAGTGTTTAAAATGACTTTTAGCCACTGACCCAAGCATCAGTAGCTAAAAGTTATTTTAAACATCGCACACCACTCCCCCAGCTCACAAAGGAAGAGCTGCCAGGCCCTGCTGCATTTCCCACCCTAGACTTATACTCGAGTCAATACGTTTCCCCAGTTTTGGGGGGTTAAATTAGGAGCCTCGACTTATACTCGGGTCGACTTATACTCGAGTATATATATATATATATATATATATATATATATATATATATATATATATATATATATATATATATATATATATATATATATATATATATATATATATATATATATATATGTTTTCGTAGATTTTCACGGGTATAGGTATGCATGTTAGGGTGGGTTCGGGTTTCTTCCCGTGTAGAGATCTGGTTGTTTTGGCGACGTTTCGATGAGGTCTCACTCATCATCTTCAGGCTGGTGTTCTGGCTTCTTTCTTCTTGAGAAAGAAGCCAGAACACCAGCCTGAAGATGACGAGTGAGACCTCGTCAAAACGTCGCCAAAACAACCAGATCTCTACACGGGAAGAAACCCGAACCCACCCTAACATGCATATATATATATATATATATATATATATATATATATATATATAAGTTAAAAAAGATAAAAAAAGAATAAAAAAGACACAAGTAAACACCTGAAGAACAGATGGTATGAAATTGTTCTTTACCTTATCCAAATCATAAAAGAAAGCCTGAAATAGAAATGCACTAAATTAGTGCCCTATCTATCTTAGTATCTGTTACATGCATATATCAATTGCTCAAGGAAATTTTTGTGACACAGTTTTAATATCATGCCTTCATATTGTACAATATATAATTTATATTTGTAATTTAGAATGTAAACAACAAGAACAATCAATAGCATCCCAAATGACAGTGTTTGGTTATACTTCTGAGGATCCAGGATACAATTTTTGACTTCTTCCAGACCATGGAAAAAGTCAAATGCCAAATTACGTCATTAGAAGCTGGAAGGTGGTTAGCCAGATAAATGCAGTCTCATTTCAGGTGATGGCTTAAACCCAAAGATACCTTTCTGAAATTAATAAGTGTCCCATCTGTCCTGGGAACAAAGGTACAGTACATTTAAATGGCACTCCAAGGCTTCTTGGGTTGAGATTGGCCATTTTGGGGTAAAATCCAAGAGGCTTCAAGAGAATTATTCAAGAGGATTAAAATGAGTGGGGAAGCACGCTGAGGTCACCACATGGTCAATGGGTTTCATTTTGCCCTTTCCTTCTGATACAGTTTGGTTTCATCCAATCAACTAGGACTAAATTTTACAAGGAGTGTGTGTCAATTCTCTCTTTGTAAAGTTTTAATATCAGGCGAGTCAGAAAACAAACCAGGTTCTCAGTACTTGAGCTGTAAAGAAACTTCTGTGGTTTTTCTCCATGGTGCTATGGATACCCCAAATGAACACATCCACTGCCACACTATCAAACAACGGCAACAAAACAACAACAACCCGGACATATAAAACATGCAAGGCAACATCAGCATGATGTATGTCGAAAGATATTTACAGAGAACCTCAATTCTGCAACCTTTCTGATCTGAGAGTTTCTTTTGCATGGAACAAAGAATAGCAGCCAACTACAAAAATGTTCAAAGGCTTCTATAGGTTTTTTGGGGGAATATAATTACACATGCAACGCAGCAAGAAGTTTCTACCAGCTTTTAAAGATGCTACTTTTTGGACAAAACCTCCCAGTGTCTTCCACCTAGCATGACCGGTCTGTTCCATTCTTCCTTATCAGATTTTTAACATTATACATATACTATTATACTATTTTGTGAAAAGTACAGGTTGAAAATGAAAGAAAACCCCTTTTCAGAAAACACTCCTTATTAGAGAGGAATAATCCTTACCAGTCTGGAGTTCCTCCTTGTATCTTTGTGGCATTCTGATAGATAATCCAGCTCTATCTGATGTATTTCCAGATACTCACTGAAATGAAGTGATACATTCAGTGTGAGTTTTCAGCGATATCTCATTAACACATTCCTAACATAACAAGTGTCCACACTATTACTAAATTAGACACTACAAGGAAGGATGGTGGCTCCTAGTCACGACACATATATACTTCAGAACAAGGAATTAACTAGTTACAAATACAGTGGCACCTTGTATAAAGGAATTAATTCGTTCCAAATGAAATTATGTTAAGCAAATTTTCCTTTATACAAATTCCCATAGGAATGCATTGAAAACAGAGTGATCCCATTTTTATGTTGTATGGATTCTCCCCATAGGCAATTATGTTAATCAAATTTCCCCTATCTCTGGAATTTTTTATGTTGTACAGATTTTATGTTACACAAGCTGTTTGTTATACAAGGGTCCACTGTAATCCTGTTACATCGAACTAGTTACTTTTGTATAAAGAGCCATGGAGCAAGTACTTACAAAGTTACTGTAAATAATGGAATAAGTAGTGACAATGTGACTTTTTAGATGTAACACCAACATCTTCTACTCAGTTTCTAAATAGCATTTAAAGATATTTTAGAAGTGTTTTTGCTATTCTCTTCTCAAGCACAACTAATATGGGAAGTGTGTTTACATATTTTGTTAAACATTTGCACTGTGTAATATCAGAACAGTCCACTAGAGAGAGGAAAATGCATTTTCTCTTTATTTGTGTGTTGCATGAGACAGATTGGCATCTACCAACAATGTTTTAATAATGCATAACACACAAAGCAACGGTAACAACAACCTGACCACTGAGGAGTATTTCCTTCTAACATTTTGGGCTTTGATATATATTCTCTCCAGTAAACCTACAACCAGACGTAAGATGCTTCTGTCTTCCAGTTACTGACCATCACAAGTGGGGAAGGTGCTGTGGCACTCATGTTCTGCTTGTAGGCTTTCCACGGGCATCTAGCTAGCTGGTTGATGACAATCACATAGGCCTGGAGAGGCCCTTTGCCTGATCTACACAAGGTTCTCCTTATGTGCAGTTCATGAATCAGAGAAAACATCAGAGGTGTTTGGATCCAAGCCCTAAGTCTGAAATCTCCATTTTAAAAAAGCTCTGACCCCCCCCCACACACACACAAACAAACCCAAAAAGGATAGAGGAGGTAAGTTTCAAGTGAAGTCCAAGTGTTGGGGGGGGGGAATAGTCAAGTCCAATTTGGGTTACTGGTGCGACTTAAGTCCAGCTTGAGAGCAAGTCCCATGACTCAAGTTGCCATCCCTGGAAAACTTCAATCCCAACATAACTAAGCTTGCTTTCTAGACTAGGGACTTTGTAATTGAAGGAGAATAAAGCTTTTCCAGTCCAATTTAACTCCTGGAAGCAAAATAGTAGGTTTGAAATGTACTGCCTGCCCCTTTTTCTGAGGCTGGGACCACATATTACAAACATGTATACATTTGTTTTATTTAAGCTACACACAATGCCAAGAACACACTTATCGAGATAACAGGAATGTGAGACTTGATCTTTCCCATGTCTAATTCTCTACTGTATATCTCCTTCTCATAAAGATATTTTCCTTTAAAACTGGTCTCTAATGCACAGAGTAAAATAAGAGAGGTTAAATTAGAGTTGTCCATTTAAATTAGAGTTGTGCATTTTGATGTTCTCCTATGTGAAAACCTCTCAGGAAACAAAAAATTAGCATGTATGGCTAGCATTTGAATACTGGTGTGTAGACATGGGCATGACCAGAAAAAATGACGTTTCAAATTTTCGCTTGTCGGAACGGGTCCGTTTCGGGTCGTTTCCGTTTGTCGTGAAAATTTTCAAAAATTTGTCGTTTCCGTTTGTCGTTTGTCATTTCCACTGCGATTTAGCGCAATTTGACTTCCCAGAGCATAGAGGAGTCCTACAATCAGGGCCGGCGCTAGGTGTTTTTGCACCCTAGGCGGCGGGCGGGGTGGGGGGCCATGGGCGGGCGGTGGCCGCGGGCGGGCGAGTGGGCGGGGGGCGGCACGGGCCGCAGGCGGGTGGCAGCGTGGGCGGACGGGCGAGTGGGCAGTTAGGATATCACTTAGGATAGAGGTTCTGTTCTTGGCTTGCACCCCAAATGTGTGTGTGTGCAAGCAAACTGAAGTTGGGAAAAGAGAAAATAAATGGTACTATATATTTTTAAAATAAATCCACACCTCCCACTCCCAGTCGAACCTCCCCCTTTATCCAATATCAGAAAAAAATCCTCACAAACTGCCAGAGAAGAAATAAAGAATAAACTGCTATTCCCTTCAGCAGACAAAGCTGCAGGGAATCAAAGAAATTATTTTCTAAATTCAGTTCCCTCCCTGCCTGCCTAACTTAAATCCTAAAGCCTCCAGCCTCCCTCCTCAATCTCGATCGGATCACACCAGCACCAGCAGCCAGCCCTCCTCCCTCAACCACATCCATACACCTGACTGCGATTTCTGGAAGGTGCCTCGGCTTTTTATGCCCTCCGAGACATCCAGAAGTGTCAGTCAAAAACCTGGCGATGCCATTGGTGGAATGGTTCAAAAAAATTGCATGGTCCCATCCCATGCCCAGCCCAAATCGGCAGGTCTAAAAAAATAAAAATAAAATAAAATAAAATAAAATCAATGCCACGTTTTATTGCTATAAAAAAAAACCACTGCTGCTACTATTAAAATTCAGGCATTTAAAATAAATAAATTTCACATGTTTCTGTGGTGATTTGGTGTGTTTTTTGACCACGATTTCAAAAGAAAAATTGCAGTTGCCATTTTGGATCCCCCCCCCACTGCATGGCATGGCGAGATGACGAGGATGACCCCCACCCAGCCTGGTGCAAGCAGCCCAGGACAGGAGAAGAGGGGGGGAAAGGCCGGGGACCCCCCAGAAACCACCCATCTGGTAGGTGGCAAAGCCTCAGGCAGGCATATTTTCACCTGCTTTTTTGGCTGGGAGTTGGGTTTTTTAAAAAAAACTTTTAAAAACTTTTTCTGTGCTTCGCATGGCGCGATCGCCGCGATGCCACAAAGGGAAACGAAAAATCCAACCAAATTTTTCTTTTTTTAGTTTGAGTTCAAGTTCTGACGGTTTAATTATCGTTACCATTTCCGTTACATAATGGAAACGATAACCGAAAACGGAAACGACAATTTCGCCGAGTCGTGCCCATGTCTCCTGATGTGGTGGAATGTGCTGTACAGTTCCCAACCTTAGGTAACCCAGGTGTTCTTGGACTGAAACTCCCAGAAGCCTTCACGACTAGCTGCACTGGCCAGGTTTTCTAGGACTTGCAGTCCAAGAACACTTGGGTTACCTAAGGTTAGGAAGTACTGATCTAGAAAACAGCCGCTCCATCTCCTTGGCTGTTCCTCCAAATCCCATCAGCAATCTCTCCTACACTAGATGATAGAATGGTGTACCCATTCTTGCCCTAGTTCCTTAAAGGAGTGTACTGCTACATGACAGAGTATCCTAGCCAACTGCCAGAGAAGAAAGTGGGCTAGGATCCTCTGCCATATTTTACCTGTTCGAAGGAACTTCAGTGGACGTCTTTCTATGGAACAGAAAGACATTTCTTTTGCATCAGGCAATAGAATGCCTTTGGACAACCTTGTTTCTTAAACAAACTTTTCTTCTCTGCTCTCTTGCCATATGCAGACTCTTCTCCTTCTTCCATATTTCTGTCTGCTCGACGAACCTGATCATAAGCATACAAATGCCCAGCCGCTTTCCCGTCTTTTGCTACTAGAAGTGAAGAGGCAATAGGGTTTCCCTTTACATAGCAAATAATTCTTGGCTAGGGCAACAGAACTAGTTGAGCATTGAAACTCTTTTGGGCTACTTAGTACATTTTCTTGCTAATGTTCTTGGTTTGGATTTGCTGGCCAGTGTTAAATGCTTCTTTTATAAAGGACCACCACTGAGGTCCTTGAGTTTCACTGGCTACTCAGGTCTCTATACAATATATTACAGACAGTATATATTTTCACTGCTGAGTCAAAAAAGCTTAGGCCATTCAATCAAATATTACAATTCCTGCAGTGGTGGAAGCAGGGGACTTGCAGGGGCCACCCCTATGAATTTCAAAAGGGAGAATAGATGGTTTGCTCAGCAACATTTGCATCTAACAAGGAGGAGGAGAATGTTTTTGGCCTGCGTAGGTGGCTAGTCCTTTACGTAGCAACAGCTATGGGCTCTTCTTGGCTGTCAGTCAACTGTAGCGGCTAGAAACATTGAAATCCAATAGCATATAGGCCATTAGATGGTAGCAAAACTAAGCAAAGCAAAAGCAAAGCAAAGTGTTCTGCTTATATACCGCCCCATACCACTACTAGTAGTCTCTGGGCGGTTTACAATTTTGATTACAGTGTGCAGGCTACACAGAACTGTTAGGTCAGAGAACATTAGATGTTGAGTAGCAACAAATGGGTTGGGATAGAACGGCAGAGGAAACAGTGATTTGTTTATTTTCCACTGTGTAGTAGAGCTTTATCCTGCAAGATTCTAGCCCCTTAGCACCTACTTAGTCTTGTGCCCTACAGCCATGAAAGTCTACAAATAATAACTATAGACTTAAAACATTGTGTTGGCTCCCAAAGGGAAAACTTCTAAGGCTCACATTTCTCTAACATTTTGAATTAATTCAGACCAGACACAAATAACTCAATTTTCTCAGTTTGTATTTTAAAAGGATGAAGTTGATGCTGCTTTACAAGATGCAGAACCTAAACAGGTCAATGTGTTTATGTTAAAGCAGTCTGTGTCTTTTCCAGATGACTTGAGGAGGGGAAATCTTTTCCCCCTTAAACCATTGCAGACTTTCCCACCCATCCACCCGAGACTTATTGTTCTTCAGAATTCCTGTCATTTGATCGCTCGCCGCCACTAATGCAGTGCAGTGGTCTCTGAGGCTAGTTTAAATATTTCTGCACTCAAATGTCTCATACGCCACAGACAGAAAACTGAACTAAAGGGTGAAATAAAGATGACTGAGGGAAGCAGCTATCTGCAACCAAGATGCCACTTAAGAGCCAAAATATCTACCAGGGATTGATTCAGGACTGCAAGAGGTCTAGGCCTATATTTCTGGATCATCACTTGATTAAATGGAGGACATAGTTATGAACACATCAGAACAGCACTAGCTGTATTAGAAACAACAACATTTTATTAGTGGGTAGTGATGGTTAGTTTTTAACAGTGCCGTAGCAAGGTTTGGGCGTGCCTGGGGACAAAGTTGTTTTTTGCACCCCTCCAGCTGTCCCCAATCCCATCCCATCCACCCAGCAAGGGGGGGGCAATCCTGCAGGTGTGGGGCAGGCCTAGGGTGCACGGGTGGACAGGTGTGTGCACACGCACATGTTAGCATACACGGCCTTACCTCTCCCGAGGGGTAGGGTGGGGGATGGGGGTTGTACTTGTTCCTGCCGAGGCAGAGTCTCCCTCCCCTCCCATGGTGAAGCAGGGAGGAGTCAAGTTCCCACCAGCGACACCATCTCCGCTCACCAGCGCAGGGAGCAAGCCCACTGAAAGCCGCGGTGGGGGGTGAGCAACTATCAAGGGATGGCCGACCAGTGCATCTGAGGCCCACGGCCGCTTTCTCTGCCACTGCCCACAATGGTGAGGAAGAGTTGGAGGAGGAGGAGGGCACCGCAGCCCCCACGCTCACACACCTTCCTGCCTGCTTGCTTTGCCGCTCGCCTGGCGTGCAGCGATGGGAGGGCGCAGGGCTTCCTCCTCCTCCCCCTCCCGGCGCCCCCAGATTTCTGCACCCAGGGCAGATGTACCCTTCTGCACCCCCCCAGATGTGCCCCTGGTTTTTAAACCCTAATGGCTGTTACCTCCTGCACAAATTCTTTATCACTGAGAAGGTACATGCAAATTGTTGAGCTGCACAGAACTTCACATGGTGCATTTCTTCCAACCAGGAGAAAAACTGACTGTCATTAATTATGACTAGTATGCATTCACATGCTTTCACGGCTGGGATCTGGTAGCTGTTGTGAGTTTTTCGGGCTGTTTGGTTGTGTTCTGGAAGTTTTTCTTCCTGGCGTTTTGCCAGTCTCTGTGGCCAACATCTCTGGAGGGCAAGGCGCTCAGAGAGAACTCCTAGTTCCCTGAACTCCTTACCCTCTGAAGATGCCAGCCATGGAGTCTGGCAAAACATCAGAAAGAAAAACATTCAGAACACAGCCAAACAACCCAAAAATCTCATAACATATATGACTAGCGTGCTAAAAAAAATCACAGGAGAGATCTAAAGATGGTCAAGATTATAGGAAATGCACATCATACCTAAAAAAGGGACCAAAGGCTGAAGGAAAGCAAATTCTCAGGACCAAAAAAGATTCTACAGATAGCACGTCACTAGAGGTGGGCACAAAACAGAAAACTGATGGTTCTGTTTGTTCTGTTTCGGGCCCACCCTCGATTCACTTTGCTTCATACAAATTTTTAAAACAAAAATTCGTATGGACTAAACTGAGCTGAACTGGTTTGGCTTAGCTGGATGGCGGCAGCGGCAATCCCGGCAGTGGTGGCAGCGGTTGTGATCCCATTGGTGGCCACCCCCTCCGGAGGCCCAGCAGCTCCTCACCACTGCATTTGTCCCCAACCCGGACGTCAGGTAAGAAATACTGGTGGGGTGGGGGAATGAAAAACAAACTGAACAAAACAGAAATTTCCATTTCATTTTGCTTCATTTTCCTTAGAGGGGGCTATTCATTACTTGTTTCGTTCCCTAATGAAACGGATACTGAATAACGAAATGAATTTTTAAAAATTCATTTTGTGCCCATCTCTATACGTCACTAGAAAAGGGGGGTTCTTCTTTCCATGCCTCCTACAGATTGCAAAATAGCTTGATTTGTTTTGGGATTGGTCATCAGAAATTATGCAAAGGATACATCAATCGCAATGCATGTGCTGACTTCACAACTTGTTGCAATTTTCACAGAATTTCATACCAACTGTCCAGCTACTAATTTTAACATTTCTTGGCAAGGACCCTATTCTTTATACCAGCATAAGTGCAATCATGTGAATCATAGAGGCGAGTTGCCACAACATGATGAGTTTCTGCTTCTCATCGCATGGCAAGTCACACAACTAGCTTACAATGAGGGATGCAAATAGTGACTCACTGATGAACAGCAATTTAACTCTACAATTTATGTCACGGCACATATGCCAGCAAAAAATAAGCAGCAAAAAATAAGTGCTATTTTAGCCGTTACTTTTGATCGAACAAGCCAGATGTTTTCAAAAATTAGAAAATGACACCAGCAGTATTTTAGTTATTAGTCATTATTGCTACTCATTGCTGTGCCTTTTGCAGAGATTTGTGTTTGTGCACACAAACTTTCATGGGGAAAGTTTCCATGGACCTCCACTTGAGAACTGTTTCTATACAGTGCCAATAATTCTGAGGAGACTTCCAAACAGTTTATCAAGAACTGTAGTATCTGTCCTTGAAAGCACTGCCTTAAGGAAAAATTCCTAATCCCAACCCACAGACCCTTTTCTCTAGCATAGTTGGAGGTGTGCCATTTGGAATGTTTTGTTTTGTTTTGTTTTGAACAACAAATCCACAGTTGTTCATTCTGGGAATTATGCTTGACAGACCCACACCTACAGATAAATGTGGCTCACATGGGGGGGGGATAGGGGGAGGCATTACTGGCCAGTAGCCTTCATGGCCTCTGATAGGCCTAACTCTACCCTAGCTTCCTGATAGAAAAGGATGCTGCCCCAGAACAGCCTAAGAGCTTTCTTTTCAACTAAGAAACTAGGAAGAGTGTAGGCTTATCCTAGGCCATGCTTTTTTTCTCCCCAGGTGACCCACATTTTGGTATCTGTAGCAGGGATGGGCATTTCGTTTCGGAACCAGTAGGTTACGAAGCAAACCACGTGAGCCCAGGTGGTCCTCAGAAATGGCTGATACACACAGATCCAATCGCTTTACCTTTCTCTGTCTCGCACAGGGATAAAATCCAACGAGGAAGCATGCTGCGACATCATCTGTGCTAGATCTGTGATGGTGGCCAATCAGGAGCTGTGAAGGGACAGGCATCATCCTGCCTCCCTATCTGATTGGCCAGCAGCACAAAGCATGAGACAGAGAAAGGTAAAGCAATTGGATCTGTGTATATTAGCAGGTTCTGAGGACCCCCTGGGCTTGCATAGTTCATTTGGTAACCTACTGGTTCCGAAACGAAATGCCCATCCCTAATTGTGGATTTTATGGCCGAAAAATCCAAATGACAGAGTTCTACCAAATAATTTCCTGTCACACCTATCAATTCCAAGAGACTTTCACACAACTGGCTTTCAATCTGCTGCAGATAAATGAGACTGAGAAACATTTCTAGAAGTTTGCATTTGTGGCAAATCTAGTTTCCAGCCTCAACCTGCAGAATTAAGTTGGTAGGATTTTCCTGGCTCCTCCTCAAAACTATAGCTGTAAAACCTCAAGAGAGGGACCTGCCCCACTACCTTTTTGCATCAAAAGCACAGTCCTATGGAAGTTTTAAAGACTAACGAGCTTATTAAATTTAAACCTGAAGTACAGTATGTTGGTACCTTGGTGTTATGAAGACAACACTAGTGAACCAGGCCTAACCAACAACAAATGTGCCACTCAGCTCAGTGTGGCAATCCACGTGCAATTCTTTGTATATCACATATACTGAAATACAGCTGTTTGATTAAATTCGTAATTATAATTCAATGAGTTAGTTTTATATGTTAACAGCACTAAATTACTCCTCTCATTTGAACATTTCAACATCAATGAATTAATTTCCAATGCCAACATTCCAAGTTCCTGCAATAACTATACAATAATTATAGAAATATTATTAATTATTCCTTGATTCACTGACTTTTAATCTGTTCTACTCCATCTTGCCAACCTTTCCTCTGAATATGGTACTTTGACATCATTGTTGAGTTAGTTATGTTTACTTTGTTTTCTATTTTAGTTTGTTATTGCATATTGTTTATGTTTGTATTATGATATATACTGTAAACCACCCAGGGTAGCCTTGTAGCTAGATGGTGCGGTATATAAATATAATAAATTAATAAATAAATAAATAAATAACCCCGCTTATCACCTATATTACTTCTGTGTGTCCCACATTTACCACTGACTGAGAACCACTGCTCTGTAAAACTTACAATATTGATAAGGCTAAATACCATATTTTATGTCTATAAAATGCCCCCACGTATAAGACAACCCCACTTTTCCAACCCAAAATTACAGTCTTGCAACCACACAGTTCTCTCCTCAGTTGTATAAGACAACTCCCAATTTTCACTCTAACAATTGCAGACAAAAATATGGTCTTATACACTGAAAAATACTGTCATAATGTTAAACCACAGAAGACCATGCCAGCATATTAAAGCATTGTTTAGGGAGCTGAATTCCTACTTGAGTCCTTTCTTCAAGGCTTCAAAAACTTTCTTCACTTGCTGTGGCTTTGGATCCCAGATGACTGTCCCTTTTGGGAGGGAAGGATACATCTTGGCAGATTTCACGGACATTTTGGACCTGGTAGAACCTTTGCTGTGAGACTTCCTGTAGAAAGGAATTTAAAAAAAAAGAAAAAGGACCACATTAAAGTTCAGCGGAATCTTCAGTAACGTTGGGTTCACAGCCCACTGATGCAAGAGATTAGGAAAATGAGTGGAGTTCTGAAACCTGATTCTCTTCAGTAGAGCTTCCTCAGAGGTAAATGGTTATCACATGGCATTCCAGAGGTAGAGCTGCTTGTCAACCAGGCAAACATACTAGTGTGCAACCTTATGCTAAGGATGTAATACATTATTTGCAGATTTCCCTGTCTTTGATGGAAGGAGAAGGAGGGTGGGATAAAATATATACACCCTGCTCCAAGGTTTTTGTTTTGTTTTGTTTTGTTTGCTTCTATGTGTATTTTTTCTCCTCAGGAACAGTACTCCCCAAAACTGATTTTGTACGAAAAAACAAGATACATTTTCCAAGCTAAATACAGAATTTTCTGAGCAAAATACACTCTACTCGGGAGATGGCCTTCTCTATTGCTGCTCCCAGACTCTGAAACTCCGTCCCACGGGAAGCTAAGCTAGCCCCCATCTCTGTTGTCCTTCCACAGGCAGGTAAAGACTTTTATCTTTTGGCAGGCTTTTCCTTAATGACTGGTGGTATGAGAGTGGTTTTAAATGGATCATTGTGCTCTGTTTTAAGTCTGATTTAAAGTTAATATTAGTACGATACAACTACACCTTAATTCTTTTTTAAGAACTGTATATCCCTTGTATGTATATCTCTTTTAGCTTTTAAATACTGTTTTATGATTTAAACCACATTGGGTCCTTCCAGTAGAAAAGCATGACAGACATATTTTAAATAAATAAATAATACATATTTTAAATAAATAAATAATACATTTCTATGAACAATTTTCCAGGCTTCTCAGTGGATATGCAGTCACCAATATAACCGTTGTACAGTATATAGCAATGATGGCGAACCTGTCAAGATATGTAAAAGTTGATAAAATATATGTTATGTATATTTAACAGATAGTGGAAAGAGAATTGTAAAATGGAGGCAGTTAGATTCTGCAGACTCATGATGTTAATTCACAAGTGTAAGAGATAAGTAATCACAGGCATGTTATGTGATGAAGCACAGGTGGAAGAATTTATAACATCATGGTTGCATCAGATTGCATCAGATTGTAATTAGTGATGACTCACATCTGATGGGTACTGAACTGTATAAAAAGCACTAGCTTTCCATTTGTTAGGTGGGTCTGTTATGGTGAGAACAGAACCCCACACTCTGTTTGTCTGTTGTAAATATTGCTTGGTTGTTATGCTGTATATATTTTTGATGTATATATGAATATATGAGTTTTTACTCTACCCATTGTCATTGTCTCTTCATAACCTAACTCTGCAATACTTTATATCAATACTGACATTTTATCTGCACGCTACTGCTGCACTGCTCTGTGTCAAGCACAAGTAAATATTATATTTGTTGCTTAATTGCTGATAGAACCTTTTAGAAACCAAGTGCCCAAACTGCGATTCAAAACCTACTAATTTTTCGCAAAGTGCCAATACAGCTATTTAACCTGAGTACAGATGGCTGTGAAGGGGCAATGTCGGATGCCCACAGAAAAGGCTCCGAGTGCCACCTTTGGCACCCGTGTCACAAATTCGCCAACATTGGTATATTAGTATAAATTTGTATCTAGCCTTGAAATGTTGTATAGGCTTCTCTGCAGCTGTATATATTTCAACTCATGTGGATTGGACATTATAATTTTCATACTGTGTGATAAGTAAATTATATAAAAAAATTATGGTATTGTGTTCAGTTAGGCAACAGGAATTTTACTTAAGCCTGAGGATGAATGTATGTCTATGGATTTTGAAGGGTTCTCTTAAAGATGCTTTGCCTGCTAATGTCCATAACCACTTTCTCCTGCTTCTCTTGTGTTTTCTGGGCTAAAGATGGGCTAACATTCTGTCAGAAATAAATTTGATGTGCTGCCTGCACTCCCATACCAGGTTCACAGTCATTTGCTTTTTCCTATCTATGAGAATGATTTCAGTCTCTCGGTGTACACATCCCTGAGTCCTGAATGACACAAATATCAGCAGGTGGGGATATCTCCAAAACAGCTTTTATTTGGGCAAAGATCAGGCCAGAGGCAAAACTCATTGCATGTAGGAATACATATAACCACCTTATACCACCTCAGATCATTGGTCCATTTCGCTCTCTATTGTCTACTTGAAGGATGCAAAGCATGTGCCCTTCCAATATTAATAGCCTGTACCTCCATTCCCTCATTATCATTGGCTATCCTGGTTAGGATTCATGAGAGCTGCCTAGCATCCCTGGCAGTGGATCTCCTGGGGCAAAAATAGACATTACAGATCACCTATCATTAGAAGGAATTTCTTACTGGTGGGAAAGTCTATGCACACAACAGAAACTTCTTCCTGTTCCCAAACCAGCTTGCATTTTATTATCCTGGCCTTCAAGACAAATGCATTGCTTTGACATCTGATTTCTCAAGCTCCAGTGTCTGCCTGAATCACATATTTAGCTGCAGCCTTTAACTATTATTTATTTATTTATTTATTTATTTTGCGAAATCCAAAGAACCTAACTCAAACGAAAAAGACACAAATATGGGGCTCTTAAAGACTATTATATTTTAATATAAGCTTTTGTGGACATGCTCACTTCATCATTCCCTGAGGCATCCTAAGGATCCTTTTCAAAATAGGGATAACTTTGTAACAACTTGTTATATAATGTTTGAAGCTACCGTGGACCCTCGTATAACAGTTTGTATAACATAAAATCTGTACAACATAAAAAATTCCGGAGATAGGGGAGATTTGCTTAACAGAATCGCCTGTGGCGAATCCGTACAACATAAAAATGGTCACGATTAAGGATTACTCTGTTTTCAATGCATTCCTAAGGGAAATTTGTATAAAGGAAAATTTGCTTAACACAATTTCATTTGGAATGAATTCCTTTATGCAAGGTACCACTGTACTTATTATGCTGGTTGTTGTCTAAAAAGTAACTATTGGATTTATAGATAACAAAAATTACTTCTAACTAGTTATTTTCCAGCTACAACTTCCTTTTCGATATCTGTGTCTAGAACGGTAGCCTTATTCTTCTTTCTATTTGCATTCGCTAATAAAGGCTCTGATATTGTAAATAATCCTCACACATTGCACAGAGATCCTTTTCTGTGTGAAAGACTAGAACTTAATGTCCATATTGTGTAAAGGTTAAGAAAGTGTCACCAAAATGCAGTATTCTGTCTTCACTTCACCTGCACCAGAGTATCCCCTATATCTAATGCCTTGCAACTACAAGTCACCTTCAAATACAGAAAATATGACCATGAGTATGATTTCTACATCACTTATAAATGTTTACAGTATTTGGATCAAACCCCACCAAATATATTGCTTCTGATTTCCTATTAGAGCCATGAGGATTATGAGCTAGGTTGTGAGTCACAAAGAACTTTGCTGGACTTCCTAACACCCTAGGAAGCTGTATCATACAGAATGAAGCAAATGGCCCATCTAGCCATCTACTATTTCCTATTGAGTAGCAGCCACTCTTATTACTCATGATCTCTCTAATTTTATTACTCATGATGCTCCTTTGAAGTGGTGACTGGTGGCAGTAAGGACAGAAATATTGTGGGACGTTGCATACAAATCGGGTGCTCTCCTCTTAAGATACATTCAGTTTCCTTCTTTAACACTGTGAAACAAGTCAATAGTAGTAACAATAGTTGCTGTTTTAAATTCCAAATTCAGAACAAAGAGACCAACAGTGAATAGTTACGCAAAGACAACCACATGGTCTAGTAGACAGCTTGAACTCCAGATTTGCATATCTATCTGCATATCTCTTTGCATATCTATTTTCTTACTTTCTAATTCAATTTTGACTAAATGATTTATGAGCCAGGTATCAGAACTAGGCCTAGCAGATAAACACTAAGTCCTTTGTTCAAAAGCTGGTATTTTCCATAAGCTCACCTGCAAGCATTAAACAAGCTTTATTACTGACTGCTACCTGCAATATAGGAATATAATACCGCCCTGTGCTGGAGTGTTTATTATGCATCATTATTATGCACCCTTTCTTTCGTGCATTTAATTAAGACAGAGGTTCCCAAAGTGGTCCATATGGACCCCCAGGGGTCTATTTCGACTTGCAAGGGGCCAATGACAGTGAGAGAAAAAACAATTAGGGGTCCACAAAATGTAAATGGGGGTCCACGTGAGCAGACCCCATTTAGAAAGGTCATCATCAACATTTAGGCGTTTCATAAATGTCTTATTACACCTAAGTTTGTTTTGGCACCATTTTCAGCGAGGTTTGAGGCCATGAAAGTTTTGACAGTGATTTTTGGAAATTTCAAAACTCTTTTGGTGCATTTCTCAAACGGTGCAAAGGTAGGAGGAGCCTGATCTTTGTGGTGTGCATACCTTTAAAGTCCGTTTTTCTTTGGGGGGGCTGCATTGTTTTTTGTAACCTTATCCTTGCCATGTGCATGTTTTTAAAGTCTGTTTTGCAAAGGTTGGGGACTCGTGTTTTGCAGCCATGTGACAGATATTTGTACCTGCGTCATGGTTGTCTGAAATTCAAATAAACTGTAATCACATGCGTTTTTCCTTATGGGGTTCCTTTCACCATTTTAGCGATTGGTATTCTGTATTTAAATGTTTATAGAAAAGAGTCATTGGTACATGGCATGGCCAGGATTTGAATCAGGGACCTAGTCATCTCAGTCCGCACCCTTTGAAATTTCAAGGTGCAAATTGAGTGCTACATGGTTGGGAAAGCCAGGCAGGCTTTTGAATTTCGCACACCCAGAACCCGAGGGGGTTATGGACACGGGAAATTCAAAAACCTGGTCTTCCATCCTGGAAGCCAGGCAGGCTTTTGAATTTTGCATGCCTACAACCGGACGGTGCAGAGTCCCAAGCAAAGGGATGAGCAGCAACTTGTGGGCTTGTTTGTAGCCCTGCTCCCCCCTTTGCCTGGGTCTCTGCACCAAAATGGCTTGGCACAGAGACCCAGGCAAAGGGGGGAGCAGCAGCGGCTTGTGGGCTCGTTGGTAGCCCCAGTTTATTCTGCAGCCATGCCACTCTTGGAATGCCCAGAGTGGCATGGCTGCAGGTTAAACTGGGACTACAAAGGGGCCCACAGGCCGCCACCATTGCCCCTTCACCCAGGTATCTGCACCAAGCTGTTTTGGGCACAGAGACCCAGGCAAGGGGGAGAGCAGTGGTGTCTTCAATCCTGGCTTTCCCCACAGTATAGCACCCATGGGTCAGGTACTACATGGCTGGGAAAGCCAGACAGGCTTTTGAATTTCGCACGATCAAAACCCAAGGGAGTTATGGGCATGTGAAATTCAAAATCCTGGTCTTCCATCCTGGCTTTTCTGACCACGTAGTACCCGATCTATGGGTGTTACACCATGAGGGAAGCCAATGCTTTCCAAACCGAATGCTGTTCCCGACAGCCCGAGCGGTCAAAAACAGCTGGGGGGTCAGGCTGTCAGGAGCAGCATTCATTTTCCAATTTTTTTGCAAGGCATCCCATAGACAAAATGTCATCTTGCAAAACATGTCTATTCCTGGGAATTTCATTCGTCTTAACGAAAAATTCATTTTATGGGGCATTTGTCTTGCGAGGTATCACTGTATTTATGTATTAATTTTATGTAAGAATTTTACTAGGTTATGATTTTTTTCATTCCAAATCCAAATATTTACTTGCACGTTGCGACTTTTCAATAATGGTACAAATAAAAATTGTATGTGCTTTTTTTTTTTTTTTACAATTATCCACTCTACAAAAAACTCTATCAAAGTGAGCAGCACAGTGCCAGCTGTCAAAAGGACATTTGAAGTTAATAAGTTTGGAAAATTCAGTTTTAGGCAGGGAGGGGGGTCTACGAAAAATTTAAAAAATCAGCAAATGGTGTACGGGGAGAAAAAGTTTAGGAAACTCTGATTTAAAACTAAAAGTTATCAAACAACATAGAATTCAGTTAGTACCACTAGCTCTTTCTTAAAAATTGCTTATCTTGCTTATCTTGCTTGGGTACATCATGGTCTTGTAAAAATAATAATTCATATCTTACTTTCATTTTTTTTCTATAAATACTTAGTCATCTCACTTCTGTGTGATCAAAAACTGATTTTGTTAAACTTTTGACCTCCCTGCTAAGCCCGTTTATTTATTTGCTTCTTTTAAACACAAGAAGGAACAAGTAAAAGCCATTTTGAAGTTCTATTTGGATTGGAACAATAGCAAAAAAATCTAGTAATACTCTTTATAGCACAGTAATCCTTGTGTAAGAATCAGAATGAATCACACTATAGACCTTTGCTCACCTGCCTCAGATGTGCAACAACAAACATGACAAGTGTTTACAATTCTAATCTTATGTTATCTCTCATAGAATCATAGAATTATGGAGTTGGAAGAGACCTCAAGGGCAATCCAGTCCAACCCCCTGCCATGCAGGAACCCCCATCACAGTATTTCCAACAGATGGTCATCCAGCCTCTGCTTAAAAACCTCCGAAGATGGAGACGCCTCCATCTCTGTGTCAGCATATTCCACTGCCAGACATCTCTACCTGTCATGATGTTATTCCTAATGTTCAAATGGAATCTCTTTTCCTGTAGTTTGAAACTATTGCCCCGAGTCCTAGTCTCTGAAGCCATGGAAAACAAACCTGTTCTCTGCTCAACATGACATCCTTTCAAATACAGTGGACCCTTGTATAACAAACAGCTTGTATAACATAAAATTTGTACAACATAAAAATCCCGGAGACAGGGGAAATTTGCTTAACATAATCGCCGATGGGGAGAATCCGTACAACATAAAAATGGGATCACTCCGTTTTCAATGCATTCCTATGGGAATTTGTATAAAGGAAAATTTGCTTAACATAATTTCATTTGGAACAAATTAATTCCTTTATACGAGGACTGTTCAACTTTGAACAGGCGGAGGTCTACTTTTTCCGGCCCAAAGTGCCTGAGGGCTACTAAGCTAAAACCTCTACTTACGAATTTTATCCTTTCCGAACACATGCTCATAAGTAAAAACTTTTGTAAGTAGAGCAGCTGTTTCTCATAGGAATGCATTGAAAACCAATTAATCTGTTCCGGAGGGAACAGATTTCAATGTGCCATGGCCCTTGAAATGCCCCGCCCGGCTGAGACAGTGGGCTGGCTGACCCAGAACTTTGCTGGGGCAGTGGTGGTCCTTGGGATGGGGGAGGAGGGATGGAGAATTTATCCCTCACTTTTTTAAATTGATGGCCGGCAGGCTACTTTTGAACCCTTCGTGGGCTACTGGTAGCCCGCAGTCTACCTGTTGGGCAGGCCTGGTTTATACAAAGTACCTCTGTATTTAAACATATTTGAACAGCCTTCGTTTTGAATGGCTAAACATTCCAAGCTCCCTAAGCCGTTACTCATAAGATCTCTTTTTGACAACTGGGTCCCTCTTCTTCACCCTCAATCATCATACCCAACTAACTCCCTTTTTAAATTCTACATTTATGTCCCAAAAAGTTTATCTAGGCAAATTCTCCTTAAAGGGTCATTCACACTGTTGTATTTCCAGTCACCATGTAGGGATATGAAAGATGACCAGTTATGAAAACGGGTAGGGGGCAAACTGATGCATTTGAAATGTAGTGCTGGAGGAGAACTTTGCCAATAACTTGGAGAGCCTGAAAGACAAACAAGTGGGCCCTCGAGTAATTCAATCCTGAATTATTAGAGGATAATTAGACACACCTACATAACCTTGAACTGGTTACTTGTGGGTGGAATTTGTGCATTGGTTTGTGCATTATTACCCTTTGGTATTTGGTTCAAGATGCCCCACAACAATGAATTTGGAGCTCTTTACCTGAGGACAAATAAATAAATAAATAAAAAGTCCGGCTAAAAGGCCTATGGCCAACAATTGAATGCAGAGATATGCATGCTACATCTTATTGCTTTTCAACTGGTGTAAGCATGTTTAATATTCGTGTTGGACTGTGTCTCTTTACGAGAAGTTAAAGCTCAAAGCCTAAGGAGAAAACATTGCTATAATATTTCATTGTCAGTATTGCTGAAATTTTGTGCAGAAATTGTTTTAAAAACACATCTGTTTTCTGGAAATACTGAAGCCTAATTTTAGTGCAACCCAGCTATTTTCCTAGTTAAAGAGAACTTGACATTTGCAATCTCTATTCTCTATACAACCACCACCACCCTCAAGAAATACATAAAGACCGTATTGTGTGTGTATTTTAAAAAAGTGATTTACAGCTGAAAGTAACTGAGTAACCTTGAGGGAAATGTAAACTGACTTCTTTTGCAGCATTCTTACTCCGCTGGAGGTGCTTTGGGGCTCAAAACAGCTGCTTAACTCTTTTCCCTGCTCATGGCTTTCCTTATAAAGAACTCCCACTCTGCACTTCAGGCTCCAGTCTGTTTCTTCAATTGACTGTTTGATTTTTTAACCCCCTTTTCAGACAGAGCTAAGTCTACCGGCACATCGCCTAAATGATCTTCTGCCATTGGCTGGTTGGATGCTGTGCAGGCTTTAGAATAGATGTATGTTACTGGACACATTTGGAGATATGTGAAGTAGACCTTCTCCCATATAACACATGCCTGAATGCTGAAACTAGTCTCAAATGGCCTAGTCTGTGTATTCCTGGCATCTAACCCAGACATAGCGTAGGCATCCTGATGGTGTGGAACTGCCATCCCCAGCAGCCATTGCCAACAATGTCAATAGAGAGGAAAGGTGGGAGCTGGAGTCCACGATACAGGCCCACTAGAGACGGGCACAAAACAAAAAAATGACATATTTTGTTGTTTTATGAGGTTATGAAACATTACAAAACAAAATGAAACACAAACAAGCATTCTATCAAGTAACAAAATGAAACACCATTTTCTATTTTAGAAATGAAATGTTTCCTCTTCCCTTATTAGAACATACCAATAACATCTTAGGGCGTCAGGACAGCAGGCTGGGAATTGCAATCTATATGCAGAAGAGTGGAACCTAGGAATGGACGATATAGTGATCCATTTGGGAAGCGATGGGCTGTCAGATATATCAGGGCGGAGGATGATTTTATTGCGATTGGGAATGATCCCATGCAAAAATCATGTAAAATCAAGAGGATACAGTAAGATCCAGCTTCTTTTATCCATGAACCTCTTTTATTTAAATTTAAAGAGAGAAGATTATTCATGTAGCCACAATCCAATCCTCTCTCTTTAAATTTAAATACCAACTGGGCCAGGTTTAAAGGGATCCAGCCATTGACAGAGCAGCAGAACCCTGAAAACGATGGAATGAAACGATTCATTTCAATGGAAAAATGACCGTTTCATTTCGTCTATAACGAAATGCTGCTTCCTGGTTTCATTTCATTACATAATGAAATGACAAAACAGCATTTTGGTTTTCGTTTCCTACGGCTTGCGGCAGTAGCGGGAGTGGCCAAAGAGTGCACGTCCCCTCTACAGCTCCTCAGCACTGAGGGGTAGAGAGATCCCACCTTCCCTTTTCAGGGGCTTTGTGCCCTCAGCGGGAGGAGGATGTTGCCGCTACGGCCACCGCTTCCTGTGCAAAGCAAAGCAAAGCAAAGCAAAGCAAAGCAAAGTGTTCTGCTTATATACCGCCCCATACCACTACAAGTAGTCTCTGGGCGGTTTACAATTTTGATTACAGTGTGCAGGCTACACATTGCCCCCCCAGCAAGCTGGGTACTCATTTTACCGACCTCGGAAGGATGGAAGGCTGAGTGAACCTTGAGCCTGCTACCGGGGATTGAACCCAGGTCGTGAGCCCAACATTGCTGGCGCCACGTTCACGAGGAGCCCGGGCCCCCTGCTTGGCTGGGCACAGTGAGCCAGGTTGGCCGTGCAGCTGCCAGTCTTCCCTCGAGCTTGGCGGCTTGTTGCCCCGCTCTCTTCTGAGCCTTGAGCCTGGAGGAACAGCTGAGGTGGGGTTGTGCTAGCCTGGGTGGAGTGTGTGTGGAAACGGGCATGGAGGAGGAGGCATGGGCTACAGTTCAGCCCCGCACTGATGTTGGTCTCCAGGGGTGGCGGCGGCGGCAGTGAGGAGGACCTGAGAGCGGCATGTCCTTTGCAAGGCCGGGACTGGAAAGGTAAAGGCGTGCAAGGGTGCTCGTGCGGGCATGCTTGCACACCCTGCCTCCCTCCTCTGCTCACCCCGGGCGGCCAGCAAGCAAACCCAGACACTTGGTCCAGACCTCCACCCCTCCATCACCTGCCAACACCAACACCACCACGCCACACCCTCCACTCAGGAGCGCCAGGAGGGATGCCCACAGGGGACGCCCCATGGCTGCAAGTAGACTGCAGACCACTTAAAGTTGGACAGCCCTGCACTACACTACCTTAATTCTCCCTTTTTTGTGTGGGTCAATAGCTGTTGAATTTACTGTGACATAACAAGGCAAAAAAGCATATGCTCTGACTGCAAGAATCTAAAAGTTTAGTGTACTGGCAAGGAAGGAAAAACTAGATGATACAATTAGTCAGGCCTGGTTAGCACTTGCATGGGAGACCACCAAAGATCTCCAGGTAGATTCTAGAAAGAACTCTGCTTGAAATCTGAAGGGATGCTGCCCGCACGGAGCAAGACTGATCGAAAATCTGCATAGAGGCCCCCAGTATAGACATCCGTATTGGTGTCACTTTTGATTTTCACACAGAGCATCAAGAAATAAACAGAGGGGTGGAACAGATGTTAAAAGCCAGTGTGTTGCTTGTCAGTGTATGACTTACGTTAACTTCCGGTTGTGAGCGTTGCTGAATCCAGCAAAGGAGCAGCTCCTGCTGATCCTTCCGCCATTGGCAGGGGAGACAAAGGTCAACTTCACCGACATGGTTCCTGGTTAACAGACCTGCAGACTCTAGAAATTATAGGAAAAACAGGACACGTCAACAGCCAAGACAGGAAGTAAGAGGTTTTTTTCTTCAGTGAGAACACAAACTGTTTTCAAAAATTTGGCAAAAGTTCCTTTTGAAGGGGGAGTCCAACTGCCTGAATACTCCTATGGAGTATTTTGGAAACTATGGTCCAATCAAATGATTTTTCCCATCTCCGTTTTCCAATTAATGTAGGCGTGGACATTTGCTCTTTGAACTCTGCCATCCCACACTATTATATATTATTCTGAGATGAGGAGAGGTTGGAGATGAGAGAAAAGGAGCAAGGCTGTTACTCCCTAATTGAAAAGCTAGCTCTTCCTCCTGCTATTATCATTAAAAACATACCTCTGGGAGCCTGCTGCAAAGGTTGGGGCATGCTTTGACCTGTGCAACAACTGTACTTCCTCCCGATTTTCCATAGTCCTCTTACAAGAGAAGAGTAGTCTGCTAAAGACATTTTCTGTAATAGCAGTTTCTCCCAGAACAAACAACCCCTTTAAACAGACTCCATTTTATCAGTAATTGTGTTGGCTAATCTCTTTTGCAAGCTGTAATTATACTGTCACTATTCTGCCCCAAGGGCCATGAAGCAGACTGATGGATTGATTTTTATCTTACCCCCACATCCACATCTTGTCTGGCCACCATTTTAGCCTCCTGACAACTCTGTGAGGCAGAATTGTAAGGGTGGTGGTGGGTGATACCTTTTATGGGTCATTATAGAATCATGCACATTTGCAAGCTTTTGTGGAGAAAACGTCACGTTCTTGGGTTCAACACAACTCCTTCAAGGATAGTACAAAAAAATGGTTGCAGACAAGTTTTCAAAAAATGATGTTGCATGTCTGAGATATAATCCTTTCTGTGAGGCAGGTGAGGCTTCAAGATGTGACTGGCCTAAGGGAGCTCCAAAGCGCTTCACAGCTATGGGGACTCAAATATTTTCTCTCTCTCCCTCACCTGTTCAGACAGTGCTGAAGTAAACACACATACATACGCTCTGTTGGGTATGTGGGTGTGGACAGAAGGAAGTCACATTTGCACCCCCCCTCTGTAGTTTGTGGAAGGGTTGGAGGAGCTAGAGTTTTTTTTTTCATGGTGTTTTGGAGCCATTCTAGATAATTTTTGCTGAGGGATATGGACCTTGCGAACTTGGAAAGGTAGGGAGCTAGCTTTTATTAAGCTTTGCACTGGTTTTCTTTGCATTTTTGATGGGGACAGGCTGGGGTAGTCTTGCTGATTTATTCTGTCCATGTTTGCAGTCTCTTCCATTGCTCTGCAGGCAAGAACAGGCTGGAGTTCTCTTGCTGCTTGTGTTTGTGTGTGTTTGCATTTTTCCCCCGTTGCATTTTTGGCAGGAACAGGTTGGGGTAGCCTTGCTGCTCCCCCCCACCATATTTGCATTGCACTGCAGGGTGCGGGGTTCTGGGGGGTGGGGGGTGTTCAAGCACTGCATGCCTTTTAAAAACCCCCAGCTTTTTTGCTTTTTTTCAGACCTCCGGAACGTATTAATTGGTTTCCCATTCAATGGGAAACCACATTTCGGATAATGAATTTTTCAGATAACTAATTGCCTCGGGTAATGAATTTAATTCATTATCAGAGGTGCCACTGTATTGTAATTTATGTTTGACCATTTTGTAAACCACCTCAGGTAGTGCAGTTTGCACTAAAGGGACAGTATAGAATATAAATAAATAAATAAATAAATAAATAAATAAATAAATAAATAAATAAATAAATAAATAAAATTCATGTAATGATTATTACAGACCCTTGTGAAGAATCAGAAGAATGTCACAAAGATAAAGACAAATCTAGGAGGTAAATCCCACAAGAAAAAGGAAAGAATGGGAACATTTAACCTTGAATGGAGGGTTCAGGAGGTCTATGCAAAATGTTACAAACTTCACATGCAACTATTGATCCTCCTTGGAATAGCTGCAATGTTTTGAATATGACTCACACCACTGAAGGCTGTCACTAGAGGTAGCACAGATCCTCAGCCTGGTGTCATCTAAATAACTTAAGAGAGCAGCTGACATAACCAAGAGCAACGGATCAGGGCACGGAAGTCCAAAGCATCTGGAGGGCACCTCGTTGGTGAGTGATAATATAGCGTTTTCATGCCTTTCCTGCCACTACTGCTACTAGGATGTGGACTTGCCTTATACTAGGAACGTACAATACCAGCAGAATAATCTCCCTCATTATAAGAGAACTTCTAGCCAGGATTTTCTGCTTTGTCAGACAGTGGCTATTTACAGCCTCTATGAAAAAAAAGTTCTTTCCCATCACCTGATCCTATGGAGGTTCTGACAATTCCATCTGGAACTATCTATATACAAACCATGGGCTAAATTCAATTATCAATCCTTCAAAATTCATTGAGGCCATATGACTTGCTTGTTTTTAATCAATTGTTCACATAAACTCAGAAATGCCCACTCAATCAATAGGGCAGGCATAAGTGTTGTTGACTTTACAAATCTCATTTATTCAGCAGGTCTCCTATAGTTTAGGAATAACAATTGGATTTGGTCTCTGCAGGCTTCATCGGTGAAACAAACCAGGTTGCAAGAGCTCCTCTGTCCCTAACAGTCAGTCTATATACATTACACGGCACCGTCATCATATAGGCGCCAACTGTATTTCCTACCTGTAGTCTAATTTTCACAGTTTGGCCTACTACCCTATTACAAGGCTGCATGTCAACTTGCAACAACACCGCACTAAGCAGCTGGCTGCTGCTGATACTGCTAAATATATGCCAGGCCCAGAGCACGTTTCATTTCTGGGCACAGGTTCAGCTGCTAGAAGCTAGTATTGCTAGCAAAAACAGAACTGCCTGCCTCTTTTACAATGTTCAATCAATGGCCCAGCTGTCAAGAGAGAGAAAAGAGGTGAAGTCAGACTATTCATTCCTCCCTCCCGCCCCCAACCCATTAGCCTGGCAGTTCTTTACATAATTCTTTAACTGGATCCACACAAATCAGCTTGCACAGGCTGCCACAGTTACACAGCCATCTTGTTTGTTTGTTTGTTTCCAGAACTTGCTCAATATTGCCTTAATAATACCCCATGATCCAAATCTCAGTCGCTGCTGGCGTTTCACTCCAAAAGTACAGCATCATCACCGCACAATTAATGAATGTAACGCAGATCATGTTGGCTTCCACCAAGTTTCTGGCTTTCCCTTGACTTGCCTTCTTCTGTTTCCCATCATTAATCTCCTTTTTGTTCCTTGGGGGAAGATGCCTTCCCAGGTCAGTGTGTGCTGAATTTGGAGCACTGGGTTAGCATCTCTCTCTCTCTCTCTCTCTCTCTCTCTCTCTCTCTCTCTCTCTCTCTCTCACACACACACACACACACACACACACACACACACACGCACACACACACACACACACACAAACCCCAAAACCCACCAGAGATAGAAATGCCATCTCTAAGCAGTGAATAGAAGGCAAGGAATACGTCTGTGAAGATTCTCAGTCATCCAGGTGCGTTTATCTGGGAGTTGAGTCATGGCTACTGGACTTCTTTTTTGAGAGATAGAAACGTTTCGCTGTTCATCCAAACAGCTTCATCGGTCTGACCGATGAAGCTGTTTGGATGAACAGCGAAACGTTTCTATCTCTCAAAAAAGAAGTCCAGTAGCCATGACTCAACTCCCAGAAGAAGGCAAGGAAGTTTTTTTTCATGCACATGCAAGCAAACTTCCATAATGTAAATACCAGCTCTAAAGGTTTCCCTTACACAAGACAGACAATAGGAAAGGAAAGGGAAAGGGAATGGGGCAGCCAGATTCCTGTCATTCATTCAGGCAAAGCACATACTCACATCCAGAGCTTTAGACTCTAGATAGAATGTAGAAGCTATCTCCCCTCTGACAAATTAACTGCAAAACATGGGTTTAAGTGTTTTTGCTAGAGCAAATGGAGTTGCAGGGAACCTAATCTGGATCAGGCCCCTGGCAAGGAGGAGAAACATCTTTAATCCACTCTTCTAAGTCCTTTGAAAACCTGACCAAAGCCTTTCATGTCTGCTCTTTGACTTGGGAGGTCTTTACGGATATCAGAACTGTTATGAATGAGCATGGACAGGCATATATGCCCCACATCTTGTGGCAGCAGAGACAAGCACGTTTCTAGCCCTGTTGAAAACCTTCAAACTTCTAAGTGGTGAATTTTTTTATACACCGTATGTTTGTTAAGCTATGTTTGTCAGTAACCGTTCAATTCCTAGATCTCAAAAGAATGAACTATTTTTCTCATGCCACAGGAGAAGCAATTATCTGCTCTAATAGGCAAACTATACCCAGTGTGATGTGGTCAGAGTGATGAACTAGGACTCAGGAAGCCTGGATTGGAATTCAGCCATGGAAACTCATTGGGGGGGGTGGTACTGGTAAAACCATTCCTTAAATATCACACTGATCATGAAAGCTCTTATTAGTGCAGATATTAGATATGAGTATGAAACACTTCACCCCCAGCTCATGCTAGTTCTTAAAGGGTTAGGGTTAGGGTTAAACTTAGGGTTAAAGTTGCTTCAAGTTGGAAGCAACAGAGCAACTAGAGATGGGCATGAACCAGTTCGTCCCAGATCATAAAGGTGGCAGCACAGATGCTGCTGCTCCTCTACACTTCCTCTGAATCAACTGGCCACTTGCCAGGCCCAGTGTCCTAAGTTCTTGCACCCCCTCAACTGATCTTCCAGTGCTGGCCACAGCTCAGGCTTTTCTGCCTCGCCCTTTTGGCTTATCTCCCACTTAGGCAAAAGGTTGGGGGCAGAAAAGTCTGTGTCCTTGCTCATGACTGGGGGATTCGCCAAGGGGGTGGGTGGGGAGGACACCATCAAGCTGGGTCAGGTGAGTGGCTGATCTGCTGAGAAGGTGGGGGTTGGGGGTTGGGAGCAGTAGCATCTGTTCTTTGTGGGTTCCATCTTGAAGCCACACAGCAGCAGCAGCAGCAGCAACAGCAACAGCAACAGCAACAACAACAACAACAACAACAACAACAACAACAACAACAACAACAACAACAACAACAACAACAACAACAACAACAACCAGGGCAAACTGTATGTTGCATTCCAATATATGGTAAAAAGGCTCAGCTATTTTGAAAAATGGTTTCTCCCTTCATATTTGGTTTAGTGCCATAGTAACACAGAGAGAATGCAAAGAAGACCTTCACAATGTGGTCAGATAGTGCCAAAAATAAAAAAACACCTTTCTCCCACCCTTGGGAGACTGAATGTAAGAATGGCAGCAGATGAAGATAGCATATTTAACCCTTTTCCTACCGACCGTATTTACAATAGAGTCTGATTCACCAAACTTCTTTTTCTACAGGAAGACACAAGGCTAGAGAAGTACTTTTGATCCAGAGGAATGGGCTAAACACCTCACCACATCTACAATTCTTCTATCAAATCTCCAGCTTCCTGGGGCTGCTTTTCATTATTAACAGAAAGCTGTGCTTTGTTAAGACATATTTGTGCCTGAAGGATGGCCTCCACTAAGATCATTCAATTCCATCACCTGCGTAATGGGGGGGAAGATGATGATCTCTGTGGCTTGGCAAGACCAATAGATAATCTAATTGGCAGCCAACAGATACGACCTGGCTAGTGGGACAACCCTGTGAGGTCCCCAAGCAAGCTCTAGAATGCAAATTGTTCTGTTGCCCAGAGTCTTAAAACCACAGTAAATAAAACACTTAATTTTAAAAGGCTGTTGCACGACAAGCAATTAAAAATAATGACTATGAAACTCTTGGACGTGGATATTGCCCCCATGGCTCCAGATGTGCAGGGAACTGATGAATTCCCGAGGCTTCTCATTTATTCCCTGACCTGGGAATCTTCTCTGAAACAACACTGGACAGTTGCTACCAAATATGTTTTGCTGCTGTAATAGTACTGAAGAAAGGGGAGGAGAAGAGGCCGTTGCTCCCTTGCTGAGCTTGAAAGAATTCAGTCGGGCCCCTTCTGAGATGCTCACAGAACAACGACATACACATAGAGCAGGCCTGCCCAACAGGTAGACCACGGGCTACTGGTAGCCCACGAAGGGTTCAAAAGTAGCCCGCTGGCCATGAATTTAAAAAAGTGAGGGGATAGGTTCTCCACCCCTCCCTGCCCCATCCCAGGGCCCACCACTGCCCCAGTAAAGTTCTCAGTCTGTCATCCCACTGTCTCAGCCGAGCGGGGCAGTTCAAGGGCCATGGCGCAGTCCCCTGCTGGAGGCAGGTGCAAGGGAGGCATGGTCATGGTCATGCGGGTTCCCCCTTGGAAGTGGTGATCTGTGCAAGCATGCATGAGCCCCCTTGCACCCACCCACACCAGTTCGAGCAGGTGCAAGAGAAGCGTGTTCATGGTCAGCCTTCCCATAGGAATGCATTGAAATATGTTCCCTCCAGAATGGATTGATTGATTTTCAATGCATTCCTATGGGAATCCGCTGCTCTACTTACAATTTTTTTTACATATCAGCATGTGCTAGAGTAGGAACTGATAAAATTCATAAGTAGAGGTTTTAGTGTAGTAGCCCTCAGGCACTTTGAGCCAGAAAAAGTAGACCTCAGCCTGTTCAAAGTTGGACAGCCCTGACATAGAGGATCACCAAGCCATGCTCTTCCACATGATAGGAAAACAAAAAGGAGTACCCTGATGCTGCCAAACTTTTCCTATGGTGCAAAGATGAACTGGCTGTAAGGGTTAGAGCTGGGCACAACAAGTCTCTTCTGTCAACAGAAGCCAACTCGACTGGCTGCGCAGACAGTAATCTGCCAGGTGAACTGCTATGCTGGCTGAGATTGGCAGAAAAGCTGAAAGAGGGGCATAAAAAGAAGGAAAAAATGAGTCACACCAGAACCAATCCTTGGACTGCGTCCAGCCTAGGGACATATTGGCAACTATGCTGGCACAGAGCTAAGGTTGTCCAACATGATATTTTTTTTCTACTGAAAACCCTGGGTTACCGGGGGGGAAATCCAGAAGACTTCCATTTCCCGGAGTGCATTTGTGCCCCATTTGAATTCAGGTTATGAAAAATTCTGGTTTACGAGGTGTCTCGGGGAATGAATTAATTTCATAACTCGGGGTACCACTGTATTTCAGTTTGGGCTTTCATGGATTATAATCCACTTCCGAAGAGTCTGCAGAAGGCTGGTTGGTTCTGGAAACTCCACAAAAACTTTTTGCAGCTTTGGAAGGAACTGGGTGGATTTCTTTAATTGCTGGAGGAGATTTGATGCAGGCAATGTTGCTATCAGCAGGCTGCTACTGTTGCCTCTCTCTAAATAGGTTTTGCTGGTTTTCTCTTGTTTTAAAAACTGAAAACAAATTTGTCTAGAGGCAAGAGTGGAGCAAAAGGAATGTGTGTGTACACTGGAGGAAGTGGTGCTGCATCTCTCAGAATACTTGAGACTTTCTTTACAAAAATATTGTCTATATTGTCTATTTCCAGCTTCACCTGCTGTCAGCTCCATCCTTCAGGCTGGCTGGCATGGGTTTTTTCTAACACCCATACTCCTAGGTGGCTAACTCAAAGAGAACTCCATAACAGACTGGGGTCATATGCAATTCCTATCATCCTTCATCTACAATATAAGAACATAAGAACATCATAAGAACCATGCTAGATCAGGCCAAAGGCCCATCTAGTCCAGCTTCCTGTATCTCACAGTGGCCCCACCAAATGCATCCGGGAGCACACAAGACTAGGTATCTGTCTCCTGAAACCACTCCCCTGCATCTGGCCCTTGAAGTACCCTGGTTTGAAGCCTGGAGATTACACATCTCCATCATTTTGTTGTGGATCTCCTAACAGTAATATGCAACTTGTCTTTTAAAATGGCCACAGTGCCGGAGGACTGGAGGATAGCGGATGTCACACCAATTTTTAAAAAAAGTAGGAGAGGGGAACCTGGGAAACTATAGGCTGCTTTAGCTTTATGTCTGTCCCAGGGAAGATGGTGGAAAGCCTCATCCAAAAGAAAACCTTAAAACAGATTGAAGAACAAACCTTGCTAAGGGAAAATCAGCATGGCTTCTGTAAGGGTAAGTCTTGCCTGACAAACCTTTTAGAATTCTTTGAAAATGTCAACAGGCATGTGGATTTGGGTGAACCGGAGGATACTATCTATCTTGATTTTCAGAAAGTTTTTGACACAGTCCCTCATCGAAGGCTGCTGAGAAAACTGCACAGTCAGGGGATAAGAGGGCAGCTCCTCATATAGATTGAAAACTGGTTGAGATCCAGGAAACAAAGAGTAGGTGTCAATGGGAAATTTTCACAATGGAGAGAGGTGAAAAGCGGTGTGCCCCAGGGAGCTGTCCTGGGACTGGTGCTTTTCAATCTGTTCAGAAATGACCTGGAGACAGGGATAAGCAGTGAGATGGCCAAGTTTGCGAATGACATGAAACTTTTCCAGGTGGTAAAAACCAGAGAAGATTGTGAGGAGCTCCAGAAGGGTCTCTCCAGACTGGGAGAATGGGCTGCAAAATGGAAAATTTGTTTCAATGTAGGAAAATGTAAAGTAATGCATATTGGGGCAAAAAAATCAAAACTTTATCAACTCATGGGCTCTAAGCTATCCGTGATGGATGAGGAAAGAAATCTTGATGTTCTGGTGGACTAGTCAAACAACATTCAGAGGTATAGGTTGTTCACCCCTACACGCTGCATCCTCTTACAAGTTTTTTTTTAAATTAAAACTCAGCATCTGGTATTTATAAGATATTAAATAGAAGGGACTAGATATCACACACCACTGAAGTCTTCAACTTTTACTCCTCTAACCTGAGCTCCAAGCTCATCTTTTAAGAAGAGAGCAAAAAGACCACACACATTGTTGGCTTCTCTGACCCTCCATCTCTCCCCTGAGTTCCCAGTCCTGCTGTAGAAAATTTATGCTAGCGCAAAGAGCAAGAAATTGGAGATTCACCTATGCAACGCAGGAGGTCCCAGAGAGAGGATATGTATGGGATGCGTGTGGTGCTGAGAGGCACGACACTGTCTATTCAGGGCTGTTTGTGGGATCAGGCAGCTTTCCTTGAAAGAAGTGCAGAAACACATTGCAACTGCTCCTAATTAAATAAAGAATCTGGCCTCCATTCAAATGCATTTCTTTCTCCCAAGCAAGAGTTTGGAAGAAGACCTCCAAGGATGTGTTCCTGAAATCCATCAACAATGTTCACTTGGCTAGAGCCAGCTGAACTCAATCCTGAATGCATTTACCTTCTTCTGAGCTAATCCCCTTCCTTTACTGGGGGTGCCCAAACCCTTTCAAAATGAATTGAATAGGGGTTTGATGCAGTTCAGTGTTCGTTTATTCCAGAAGGGAATGTGGAGGAGAACAAATGAAGACAAATCGGATGCCAGTTCATGGTCATCGGAGGGATTTGCTTTCTCAAGAAGTGGCAAGCAGAGCTGTTTTTGGCAGGGCACCGTGTCATTCTCTTTCCCAGGACCCTGATGCAAATTTTGCATCATTCCAGGGAACTGTGAGAATTTTTTTTTGGCAGGAGTCCCAACAAATTGCACCATAGCTTTTTCTCCCCCTCCCACAATGCCCCCAAATAATTCAACAGCCAGAGCACCATAGGTAAAACAACACAGTAGCCACCAAAACCACTCACCCAAAATAAACATCAAAGGAAAAACTCACCATTTGAAAATGATGTAACATAAAGGCCTATATAGTTTGGGTCCAGATTATCCTAATCTTCCCCTACCATCCTGCCCAGACCGCCAGAAGGCCCTGCTGAAGGTGCCATCCCTCAAAGAGGTGAGGGGGACGTCATGTCGAAAAAGAGCCTTCTTGGCCATTGCCCCCAACTTTGGAATGTCCTCCCAACAAAGATTTGCCTTGCACTGACACTTTAGACTTTTTGGAGTCAGGCAAAGATAAGACATAAAATGTTCAGCCAGCATTTTAATTAGATAGTGATTTAATGGGCTCATAAGCAGCAGGATTTTATTATCTGAATATTGATTGTTTTAAACTGTTGTTTTGATGGTTTTTAACATGTTGTTTTTATAGTTTTATAGTTTTAATATATAGTTGTACAATGCCCAGAAACCACTTGGTAGTGGGGTGGCTAAAAAATTATGTAAATAAATAAATAAATAAATAAATAAATAAATAAATAAATAAATAAATAAATATGAGCCACTTTGGTATTTAAGATCATCAAAGAAGTTCCTCTTATTGGTCCCATTGCCAGCACAGGTGCATTGGATGGGGACATGAGAGACGGCCTTCTCTGTGGCAGCTCCAAGATTGTGGAATGGTCTCCCTTGGGTTTTCAATAACTCAAGACGTTTAATAACCATGAAAGACTCCCTGAATGCCCTATCTGAGTTATAGCTTTTAATCTGGAAGTTGAGTCATGGCAACTGGACTTCTTTTTCTTGAGAGACAGAAACATCTCTATCTCTCAAGAAAAAGAATCCAGTTGCCATGACTCAACTTCCAGATAGACTCACCTGTCTGACCGAGAATCTTCACCAACATATAGCCTTTAATGTTTACTTGCTTTTAATTATTCAACTGCCTTTTAACTAGTGTTCAGTTTAACTGTTTTTAATGTTTAACTTGTGTGTTTAATGCTATCCCTTTTAATATTGTGAGTTGCCTTGTTAGGCAGACTAACAAACAAACAATGAATACAGTTCTGACAAACAAACATGTGGTCAAGTGATGACTAGGTTGGCTGGAGGGTTCTGGTAGTCCAAAAAAAAGTAATTTTCCAAAAGCCTAGTTTGTATAGTCTATGAATGTCCTGTGTGGTGCACATATAAACAGAATACACAAGAACTGTGCATAAAATGTAGGCTAGAGAGGAAGATTAAACAGGGCACTTGATCCTTCCCTCCTCACAGTCACAACCTGCTGACGTCCTATAGAACCATCTCCCACCTTCTTGCCTTTTGCCTTTTCAAAACTGGAATAAACAACTCTGACCCAGCATTCAGCACTACAGTGCTCTGCAGGAGAGTTGCCAAATTGTGAACTATCACCTCTCAATGCCTCTGGAACAACAACGGACCAAAGGCAAAATTAGCAGATTATAAAGTTAATTTCCACGGCCCAAGCTGCTTCACAATTGTGGATATTACTGTTGGCAAAGGAACCAAGTTAGACAGTTGTTTGCTTGCTTGTCTAACTCAGTGGTTCTGGACCTTGGTTCCTCCGATGTTCTTGGATTAAAATTCCCAGAAGCCTTTACTCGTATCTGTGCTGGCCAGGATTTCTGGGAGTTGTAGTCCAAAAACACCTGGGGACCCAAGGTTGAGAACCACTCGTCTAGAGGCAAGAGAGAAAGAATGGCTGCTGTGGCAGCAGCATGTAACTTGTCCTTTCTCAGCTATTAAAATAATCATAGACAATAACACAATATCCTATGAACAGAGCTTGGAAACGTTACTTCCTTCAACTACAGCCAAAATTGCAGAGATAGGAGGGCTACAGCATTTAAAGAGTGTGTTTTCTGATCACTGCACATTCTGGAGCTTGTAAAAGTTCCTTTTGACTACAGCTCTCAGAATTCTTCCAGCGAGCATAGCCATGAGCAAGCTTGAGTGCTGGGTCATAGGAATCCTGGTTCAAAACAGTAAATTTCCTAAGGTGTTAACTGCAAAACGAAGAGTGAACGCATGAAGGAGTTATGCAGTAAGATACTTCTACACCAAACCAGCTCCACCAGAAACAAACATTCCAGTGTCCCAAATTTAGCTACAGCAACTTGGATGATGTAGAAAGCAAGGAGGATTTTGCATGCTCCACCCCATATGGTTGTGTGTGCACACATACAAAAATATGTCTTTCAGAAAGAACATAGGAAAACTTCTGTATTTAGTTTTCATGGCCAACCCAGCATCTTGGGCAAAAAGCCCAGGACTTTTGCCACCCCACCCCCAGGCAACAATGTGCCCTCCCAAGCATCCTTAGTACACTTCAGTCTGTCACCGTCAATAAGTAAAGTGTTCTGCTTATATACCACCCCATACCACTTCAATTAGTCTCTGGGTGGTTTACAGTTTTAATTACAGTATGCAGGCTACACATTTCCCCCCACGCCCCAGCAAGCTGGGTACTCATTTTACCGACCTTGGAAGGCTGGAAGGCTCAGTCAACCATGAGCCTGATTCCTGGGATCGAACCCCAGGTTGTGAGCACAGTTTTACCTACAGTACCATCTTTGAATGTATCCCAGAAGGAAAGGTTGATCCTCCAGTCTATTTGAATGTGATGCCCTTGTTCTGAATGCTTAACCTGTCTTCTCAAAACCAGATGGTGTCTAGATTTGGCCCACAGTAGAGCCAAACAGTACAATTCTACTCTTCTTTCCTTGTAGGTAATAAGCCCATCAAGCTGCCTAGATGCCCTAAGCACATCCGATCTTGCCTGATTTCAGAAGCTAAGCAGGGGCAGGCCTGGCTAGCACTTGGATGGGTCAACCACTGTAGGTGCCTGGAGTACGAACTGGAACTGCTGTAGGCGCCTGGAGTAGGAACTGGCAAGCCACTCCAGTATTCCTGCCAAGAAAACTCCATGGACATGGGGTCACGAAGGGTCGGTCACGACTATAACGACACAACAGAATAAGCCCTCATGAGGAAGCCTTCCCAGAGCTTGCAAAAGTTACTTTTGGGCCACTTCTTCCAGAATCCTTTGGTGGCCACTAGACATGGGCACGACTTGGCGAAATTCTCGTTTCCGTTTCCGTTACGCAACGGAAACGGTAACGACAATTAAGCCATCAGAACTCGAACTCGAACCGATAAAAGAAAAATTGGGTCTGATTTGTCATTGTTGTTCATGGCATCGCGGCGATCGCGCGATGCCAAGCGGCACAGAAAAAAAGTTTTAAAAAAAACCGATTCCCGGCCAAAAAAGCAGGCGAAAATATGCCTGCCTGAGTGAGGGCACCTACCAGAGGGGTGGTTTCTGGGGGGGGGGGGTCCCCGGCCTCCCCCCGTCCTGTCCTGGGCTGCTCTGGTGGGGGGCATCCTCGTCGTCTCGCCATGCCATGCGGTGCAGGGGGGATCCAAAATTGCGACCGCAATATTTTTTTGAAATCGTGGTCCAAAAACCCACCAAAGCACCACACAGAAACATGCAAAAATTAGGTATTTTAACTGCCTGAATTTTTACAGTAGCAACAGTGGGTTTTTCTTGCAATAAACGTCTGTCTCCAATCCCATTGATTTTATTTTATTTTATTTTATTTTTATTTTTTTACACCTGCGCAATGATGGGCTGGCCATGGGATGGGACCATTCAAATTTTTGGAGCCATTCCACCAATCGCATGGCCACTTGGCCAGGTTTTGACTGAGACTTCTGGGATGTGCCAGTCGGGCATAAAAAGCCCACTATAACCCTAGCCCTAACCCTAACCCTAACCCTAACCCATACACCAGTACACTGTCCTTCTTAATGGGTCAGAGGCACCCAGAGGTGCAGCCCACTAACTCACCCTAACCTTACCCGTAATAACCCTAAGCCTAGCCCTTGCCCTAACCCCAACCCTAAGCCAGATCTGTACTCGCATTGCACGACACGCAAGTACACTGTCCTTCTTAGTGAGTCAGAGGGCGCCCAGCAGAGGCATTCTTCTCTCACCTCGCTCACAGTCCAAAGTTCCAAAAAACTCCAAACCTGTACGCCAGTATGCTGTCCTTCTTGGTGAGCTAGAGGCACCCAAAAGAGAGGTGCCTCTGCCAGTGCCACTTGGTACGCAATGGCTACACGGTCATGTACCCTTCCTTTTCCCTTTGTAGGGGGCCAGAGGAGGCATCCACCCCAGAGAGGTGCCTCCAGGAGCCTGCTAAATGCCTTCCCTTCGTAGTGGGCCAGAGAAGGCACCCACCCCAGAGAGGTGCCTCCAGGAGCCCGCTACCCTACCCCCCCTAAACCAGTACTAACGACAGACGACAAACGAAATGACAGATTTTTGAAAAATTTCGCGACAAACGGAAACAAGCCGAAACGGGCCAGCTCCGACACACGACAACTCGAAACGTCATTTTTCCTGGTCGTGCCCATCTCTAGTGGTCACAGTGGGTGGGGATTACTGGGAGATACTGCCTCTGGCCCCCAAGGTACATTTCCAAAGAACTAGACCTATGCTCCTGTACTTTATATATCACTGGCCATGGTGATGAAGACAACCATGACAACAAAAAATCCTAAAACAGCAACAACATATACGCTCCACTATAGCATAGCAGCATCTTCTGTTTCATCCTGAATGCTTCTGAATTTGTCTGATATTGGCTTCTAGGGCAGAATTCAGTGAGTTGGTTACCAGGAAAGGAGGCCATCAGAAAGACCTCCAAGTAGAAAATAATCCTGCCGGAACCCCTGGAATGCTGCTACAAAACAAAACTGACAATTCAGGGCTAGACAGAGCAAAGATCTGACTCAGTCTAATGATGCTTGCTCTCTACCTACATATTATATTTATGTCCACATTTCCCTATCTACAAGCCCTATTACCAGTCACTTTGGGGCTTAATTGGTTAAATATTTTAAAAGGAAATGATGATGATGCTCCTGCCTAGCTCCACCTCTTTAAAAAACAGCTTTCGGCAATGTTTTCCCTTGATCTGTGATAATATTTACTTAAGTTTGGTAAACTACCTCTGCGCAGAAAAAATATTAACACATTCCCAAAGGCAGTAACATTGCCAGATGTCCAGGACTGACAGAGACAGAACAGGAACTGCTTTGTCCTGAACAGAGGGCAGCCTTCATCTTGGGGTTTGGAAACAGCAAACCCAGCCGCGATGAATGAGTGATGCATGCTCACATCCACTGATGTCATTAGGGCTGAAAGTGCTTGTCACATACTCCTAAACTGTAGCCATCAGTAGCAGCTGGCATTGTCAAAAAACAGTGAAGGGCAGAGTTCAGTTTTGCAGAATTTTTCCGCTTCACTGGGACGGCTCCCTCACCCAACCACCATCCACTGGTGAAAGCACAGTGCAAAAGATATACAAAGAATTCAAAGCCCAGTAATGAGCACAGATTTGAGGTAACTAGTTTCATATAAAGCAATTGCTTGCGACTGGTTAGTTTCTGATTAACAATGTCACGGCAAAGTTACTGAGCAATATCCTTATGCAGCACAACATGATGTCATCAATGGTGGTCAACTGAAGAGAATCCCTGTGAAAGGGCAGCCAGGAAAGCCAATGCGATTCTTGGTTGCATCAACAGAACCATAGTGTCTAGAGATCAAGGGAAGTGATAATACCACTCTATTCTGCTCTGGTCAGAACCCACCTGGAGTACTGTGTCCAGTTCTGTGTGCCTCAATTTAAAAAGGTTGTTGACAACCTTGAGAGGGTGCAGAGGAAGGCCACCAGGTCTGGAGGAAATGTCTTATGAGGAACGGCTTAGGAAAGGGGAATGTTTAGCCTTTCAAAAAGAAGGCTATGGGGATTATGATAGCTATGTTTAAATATTTGAAAGGATGTCATATTGAAGAGGGAACAGGTTTGTTTTCCATGGCTTCAGAGACTAGGACATGGGGCAATGGTTTCAAACTACAGGAAAAGAGATTCATTTTAAACATTAGGAAGAACTTCATGACAGTTAGAGCTGTTCGTCAGTGGAATATGCTGCCACAAAGGGTGGTGGAGTCTCCTTCTTTGGAGGTTTTTAAGCAGAGGCTGGGTGGCCATCTGTCGGAAATATTGTGATGGGGTTCATGCATGGCAGGAGGTTGGACTGGATGGCCCTTGAGGTCTCTTCCAACTCTATGATTCTATGATTCTATGAAATGTTTCCTATTCTTCCCATCCCACCTCAGATTCTGAAGAAGCTTTGGAAGCTGTGGGACCGGGGGGTGGGGGGTTGGCCTTAAAATCAGTGGCATTAACTGCACTTACATATACAGTATATATATATTAGCTATATAAATAAATAAATACATTGTCAATAGGATTCTGGCTTAACCATTTTTCTAAGAAACAGTTAAATGAAAATCAGTATAAAAGTATTCTTTAGAGATATATAATAAAGAAATAGTTCTGTTGAGTTGGCTTATTTAGCCCAGTGCTGCAGGCGTGACAGTTACTGTTAGCAACCGCAGCCTAGAAGTAATGCATAACATGATAAGTTCATTTTAAAGTGTAATGTTCCAAGTGCAGGATTTGACTATCAGAACAGAATGGAGCTCATAGGCCTTGCACGCAACAATCTATTCCTAATGTCATTTGGTTACTCCTCGCATTAAATATTAAAGAACTGAAAGCCAGGAATCCTTGCTAATCAAGCATTAGTTTACTCAAGTACCCAAAGATCTATATCTTAATATGCAATAGGAAACAAGTAGTCTTCCATTGTTTCTTTCTCATGCACACTTTTGTTTTTAAAAACTACTATGTGTGTGCATGAACGTCTGCATATACCTGTGGAGAGCCAGCCATATCATTAGGCAAAGTGAGGCTTTGGGCTATCTTGGAACAGTAGTAATTAGCAAATTGTCCGTCATTTACTATTTTTGCCCCTTGTGTTTTTACTGCTAAACATGTGAATAGGTACACAGAAATTTTCTACCTCCAGCATCAAAATACAGTAACCAGGGGCCTTTTCACACGACCCCTAAGATCCGCTGGCCACTTAAATTCGGACCAGAGATCTTGGGGGTTCATTGCTTTTCCTGCGTCCCCACCCCTCCGCACTTCCTTGCTCCTGTCTGCATGAGGGGAGGGAGAAAAAAAGGGGCAAAAGAATGCAGGCTCACCTCCGTTTGCCGGTCCAAGCCGCCCCGAGCCGCATTCCTTCTGTTAAAGGGGTGGGAGGCAAAAAACAACAACAAAGAAGCGAGGAGAGCCCGCACTCACCAGATTACATCTGGGTTTGGTGATTTTTCACCCTCCAAGAGCAGGTACATGAAAAAGTGCGCTGGGACGCGCTTAGGTGGGCGTGGTCGCACTTAATTATCTGTAAACTCCGGAACTGGTGGGGAAACAATTTTAAGCTCCAGAGCTGGGAGCCATTTGCGGCGGAGTTTAGGGGTCGTGTACAAAGGGCCTTGGTTGGTTTTTTGTGTTAGGATCTAAAATCATTGTGGGGTATCTCTGTCTCAGGCAGCAAAATGTCTTAGGCCACCTCTCTCTCTCTCTCTCTCTCTCTCTCTCTCTCTCTCTCTCTGTGTGTGTGTGTGTGTGTGTGTGTGTGTGTGTGTGTGTGTGTGTGTGTGTGTGTGTGTGTGCACACGGACACGCGTCCATGTGCAATTGTTTATTAGAGCTTGAGAAGATGACTTTTGTTAAAGCGCAAATATTTTACAAATATTTTCCCACTAATACATATGTTCCCATTAATGTTGATGTGCCTTGCATTGGAAAACATAATGACAGATTTTGTCCACAGCCACTTTGTTAACACTCCCAGTAAATGTAAAATGGTATTAAAATGACAAGAACGTTGCTGTTGCATTTTTTTTAAAAAACTCTCAAACTGGATCACTGTTTTTATCAAAGTACCTAATACCAGGCTAATTACATTTCGGTTCTTAACTTTTTCTGCAGTGTTAAATCCCGCTGGGAAAATAAACTCTGCATTTAACCTCTGCTCATATGCATTTTTTTTGAAAGACCATTGACCTCAGTAGCAATGTCATCCTAACAAGAAACTGCACTATATAAACATTCCAAAACTGTGATACACAGAATCAGCATGCTTCATCTGTAAGATTGCCCTGTCATTGGCCCTGTCATGATCAATTACCCTTCAGTGATGAAGGCCTCTTCACTGCCAAAACTGATGAGGTCTTGGAAGACTTCAGGAAGAAGCAAAACACAGCAAAATGCTTTAACCTTCTTCCACAGCACCAGCAGCGCTCCTTTCGCCAGCAGTGGCGGAAGCCCTATTATCAACCGGCCTTCCAGCGCCTGCAGCAGAAAGAATGGACCCCTAACTCCTCCTCTACCTACCGCCAAACTTCAAGCAAAAAAACCAAGTCCAGCCAGCATTTGTCTGTCCTTTCAGCATCAGGATCACAGTTCCAAGCAGGAATTCTGACCCCAACAGCCATTCACCCACATCCTGTGCAGATACCCAAGAGTCCTGGGTGAAGGAACGGGTTAGGGACTTAATGTCTGATAGGGGGGATGCCATGGCCACTGTGGAGTCCAGGATAGTTCCAATGTAAGTGATTGTACAGGGATGAATTTTGACTTTTCAAGATTTACCAAAAGACTGAGGGAATGCAGGGTCTCAGAGAGAATTCAATACACTGCAACACCTGGAGCTCTTATTCTGCAACGATCAGCCACTCGTCTGTGTACGGGAACGCACATATGCCCTTGGTCCTGAGTAGAGATGGGCACGACTTAGCGGTATTCCCGTTTCCATTTCCGTTACTCGTATCCGTTACTAAACGGAAACGGGAATTACTCCGCCAGACTTCGAGCTCGAACCGACGAACGAACAATTTGGTCTGATTTGTCGTGCTCGTTACTTGCATCGCGCAATGCCAAGCGGCACAGAAAAAAAGTTTTTAAAAGTTAAAAAAAAACTCGATTCCCGGCCCTAAAAGTAGGCGAAAACTGTCTGAGGGCACCTACCAGGCCAGAAGGGTGTTTTATTTGGCGGGGGGGTTCCCCGCCCCCCTCTCCTTGGCTATTGCTACTGCTGCGCTGCTGGTACCAGGCTGGGAGGGCGCATCCATTTGCCATGCAGTGCGGGGGATCCAAAATGGTGACCGCAATATTTTTTTTGAAATCGTTGCCCAAAACCCCACCAAAGCACCACAGAAACATGCAGAAATTAGCTATTTTAAATGCTTGAATTTTTACAGTAGCAGCAGTGGGTTTTTCTTGCAAAAAAAGTCTCCGTTGATTTTATTTTATTTTATTTTATTTTATTTTTTTACACCTGCGCATTCGCAATGATGGACTCGCCCATGGGAGTGGACCATGCAAAGTTTTGGAGCCATTCCACCAATCGCATGGCCAGGTTTTGCTGACTGTACCAGGCTGGGAGGGCGCATCCATTTGCCATGCAGTGGGGGGGGAATCCAAAATGGCGACCGCAATTTTTTTTTTGAAATTGTTGCCCAAAACCCCACCAAAGCACCACAGAAACATGCGGAAATTAGCTATTTTAAATGCTTGAATTTTTACAGTAGCAGCAGTGGGTTTTTCTTGCAAAAAAAAGTCTCCGTTGATTTTATTTTATTTTATTTTATTTTATTTTTTTACACCTGCACATTTGCAATGATGGGCTCTCCCATGGGAGTAGACCATGCAAATTTTCCACCAATCGCATGGCCACTTGGCCAGGTTGACCACAGAGACTTCTGGGATGTGCCAATCGGGCATAAACAGCCCACTAATCGTAGCCCAAACCCGAACCCTAAGCCTAACCCATACGCCAGTACACTGTCCTTCTAAGTGGCTCAGAGAGGCACCCAGATGCACCCCAATACTCACCGTGACCTCACCCGTAACTAGCCTAACCCTAGCCGTTGCGCTAAGCCGTCTTAACCCTAAGCCAGATCTACTTACATTGCACTACATGCAAGTACGTGAGACACAGCGGGTGCAAAGAGTCTGCCAGTCCGTCACTTGTGGCTCTGGCTGACTCCTGCAGCTCCCTCCAGGAGCCCGCTACCCCCTCCCCAAACCAGTACTAACGACAACGAAAAAAACGAAAAAAACGAACCGACTAATTTTTGCAAATTTTCGCGAAAAACGGAAACGAGCCGAAACGGAACCGGCCCGACTAACGACAACTCGAAAAAAAATTTTTTCAAGTCGTGCCCATCTCTAGTCCTGAGATAAGCCACCACAGGGGCCTTGCATTTGGTGAATATGCATGGCGCTGTCACTAGCCTGAAAGAAAGGGCAGAAAACTCAAAGACGTCCACTCCCACTGTGAACCATAGGAAGCATTGATAAGCCAAATGGATGGTGATATGGAAGTAGGCGTCTTTGAAGTTGATAATACCAAACCAGTCTCCCTGTCAAAGAAGCGGGATGACTTTCTCCAAAGTGACCATGTGGTTCACTTCCCTGAGGTTGAGAATGGGACGGAGGCCTCCTTCTGACTTTGGGACCATGAAATTTCAGAGTAGTGGCCCAATGGAATGTCCAAGGGGAAGACTAGTTGGATCGCCCCCTTTTGAAGTAGGGTGGATACCTCCTGACAGAGGCAAGGGGAAGGAGGGGTAACAATGAGGTGTCCCAACTCTAGGAAGTATCCGTGAGCCAGGATTGAAAGGAACCATGATCTTATATGCACGTCTGAAGATGAGACCACTGCAGTCCTGGTTCCTATCTCTTTTTGACACTCCTTCTGACCCTCTCACCAAGTGTCTCTGAATCACTTACCAGCTGTTGAGGCAACTCCTGTGGCGGATAGACCTGTTGAACCTAACCAAGGGCAGACCCTTCAGACCCTTCCCTCCTGGTCTTTAAGAAATATCTAAAGACGTGGCTATTTAAAAAGGCTTTCCCTGGGTATTAATATATGCTATGAAGGATTTGCTGTTCATGCACTTTATTTTTTGTTTGTTTGTTTGTTTTTAGGCCATCTTGCTCCTGTTTGATGGTCAGATAGATTTTTTTTATATCTTATTATGTTTTTATTATTGGATTGTTTATTTATTGTGTGTCTTGATTGATATTTGTTCAACTTTGTAAACCACCAAGAGTAGCCGTGCAGCTAGATGGAGCGGTATATAAATTTAATAAATAAATAAATAAACCGCTTTCGCCTTCGATACAGGTGACTTTAGATGCCAGCCTAGAGGGATGGGGAGCATTTTGCAAACAGCTGATGATTCACAATATCTGGTCTCCAAGAAAAGACACTCCATATCAACAAGCTGGAACTCTTGGCAATGTTTAAAGCATGCCATGCTTTCCTTCATCTTCTATCTGGCAGTGTAGCACCAACAACACGATCACCATGTATTACATCAACAAACAGGGAGATACCTTTGTGAATCGTGATTGCATTGACACAGTATTCTCAATGTTAGTTTCCCTCACTCATAACTTTACATGCAACTTTACACTCTTTTTAACTGCGCACCTTCTCTGGTAGCTTTAATGTAATGTTGTCTTTTGATGCTGTAGGATGCTGTAGTTCTCTAGACTTGAATATGTCTTAATTGTACTGGACTGTATATTATCCCTCATTACTGTAAGCCACCTTGGGTCCTTTTCAAGGAGAAAGGCGGGGTAAAAATACCCTAAAATAAAAATAAAACAAATAAATATGCTATAGAAGTTGGGTTGCCAATTAAACTTACAGTATATCTTCAAAGAGCTTTGGGGAATTTCTTGAATAATGGTGTGTGTTTCTTTTGATAATTCCACATGAGCAACAAAGACTTCAAATGTTATTTTGGGGATCAAATCTCCCAAAATCCCCCAGCCAGCATGGGAGTGGCAATCCAAAATGATAAAAGCACTGAGCTGCTGAAAAGCTCAGCAGTTTAGATATCTGGGTGCGGAGCCAGAGGTTGGAAATTTGATTCCTCACTGTGCCTCCTTGGAAAGGTCTGGACTCAATGATCCATAGGGTCCTTTCCAGCTCTGGCATTCTAAAATGCTGCTGATAATAAGTGTTCTGTGCTCTCATAGGCAACTCTCATACAACTAGTGAATGCCCATTACAGGACAAATGTTGATATTTGGCATGTAAAGAGTAAATTTTTGTATATATTTTGTACATATTTTCCTAACTTTAGGAAAACTTTTCCAGGGAAATTGTTAGGTTTTCAGACAGTCACAATACTGGAGTTGGGAGGGCTGGCTTTTCCATGTGAATGTCTCCAGCTGCCGCATTGCTAACATTCATTGTAATGTATATGTGTCCGCTACAGAATAAACACATGACAGTATAGTAATATCTACAAACAGTGTAGAGATCCTGATCGAGACAATGGCTCACAACATGGCCATTGTTGTGTTTCAATGTAGGAAAATGTAAAGTAATGCATATTGGGGTAAAAAAAATCAAAACTTTATCAATTCATGGGCTCTGAGCTATCCGTGAGTGACAGATCAGGAAAGAGATCTTGGTGTGCTGGTGGAAAGCTCAATGAAGGTGACCAGCCAGTATGTGGCCGCGGTGAAGAAGGCCAATTCCATGCTGGGGATTATCAAAAAGGGGAGTGAAAATAAAACACCCAACATTATAATGCCATTGTACAAAATGATAGTAAGGCCGCACCTGGAGTATTGTGTACAATTCTGCCGTAGCTTGAGCTTCCGTAGCACTGGAGATTCTCAGCTCCACCCCGCCGGAAGTCCCCCTCAGAACTTCTAGATGCAGGTTAATGACTTGGGGACATATAAATTGTGGTTACTTAAAGCACGTCCATGGGAACACGGGAACCGCATTTTCAGTCACGTGAGGACTTCAGAAAGAAACACGGCTTTTATTATTAACCACCGCTTTTGCCCGTGTGGTAGGGCCCAAAGAGAGACATCGGAGGCCTTGAAATCGCAGTGCTTGAGCATAAGACTCAGCAGCAGAGACTGAGATTAAAATGTTGCAATTATCAATTAAATTGAATATTTTTTCCTGTAATTTGGCAATTTATTTAGCACTTAAAACATTTTTTTTCCTACTGATTATTTGTCAGGTGTGGAAGGTTGCAGGGAAAAGAAAGCTGTTGCTAGGCAACAAGGTCACCAGAAAACTCCATAATGCAAACCCTGTTTCTTCTCTGACTTAGAGATCTGCATAAAATAAAATAAGCTACAGAATAGGTAAGGGAGATGTGATTATAATATAGGAAGAAAAGGAAAGCAAAAGAAATATTTTTGCACTGGTGAGTAAGAAATGGAATTTTCAAAAATTCTTGCAGTTTCTTCCTTCTCTTCAAAGCTGAAAACATCAGCAAAGGGAAGACATAAACTGAGGATGGGACTTTTCACCTTTCTTCTGATAAGGCTTTAAAAAGTAATGTAACATAAATTTAAACCGCAATTTAACCATGCTCTTTTCACTGTAACTGTGGTTTAATTATCCTATTTTCTTTAGTTTATTGACAATTTGCTTAATGTGTGACCATTTTTCATTAATTTTCCAGTCTCTGTCCAGTAGACCCACAGGCATGTGATCACAATGTACACAATCAGATGAGATTATCCAATGAATATAATCATTTCTAAATGTACATGTTTATATACGGATTGGCCAACATGGCTTTATGCCAATTTGTGTCCCCTTTCATTCTTTGTTTTAGTTATGAGTATGGGGCCACCACTTGGCATCTCTTTCAAAGCAGAACCTTAAGAGACACAGACTTCTGCTTTATCCTAACACAAGGTTGTCTCGTCTGTGACGATTCTCAGTCATCCAGGTGAGTTTATCTGGAAGTTGAGTTGTGGTTACTGGACTTCTTTTTCTTGAGAGATGAAGCTCAAGAGACTTCATCAGACTCAAGCTTCATCAGACTGATGAAGCTGTTTGGATGAGCAGCGAAACGTTTCTATCTCTCAAGAAAAATATGTCCAGTAGCCATGACTCAACTTCCAGACAAGGTTGTCTCACTTCACATTTGGCAAATTTGTCTTCTTTTACTTTATACTTGGTTGGCTGGCAGATGACATTGGTGTGTCAGCTATCTCAGACACCTTCATCTGACTCCCCACCCCCACTCCCGCACATCGGCCGACTGGACTACCTGCCTCCGTCCAGAGATACGCTGCCATGAGTGAGTGCCAGGAATAACTTGACACCTATGGTGGGGGAAGCTAGAGACAGGGCTTCCTCCATCCATCCCCTGCCCCCAGCACATGCACACCTCAGCGCACATCAGGGCCTTCAGATTCCACCGGGGCTGCTGGCCCGCTGCTCCACCTCTGTGACATATGCTGCTGCTGATGGGATGGTGGGGTAGGGACTCCCGTGTCCGCCCCTCTCTCTACTCCCTTGGTGTGAGCTGTGCCCTCTGGGCGGGCCAAACAGACCTGGAGGAGGCACTTCCCAGAGTGACGGGCACGTTCGTCTTATGTTGCCACCGCTGCCCAGAACATTTCCAGTAAAATAAATGCATTTCCAGGATGGTGGCAGGACAAAGGCCGAAAAAATGGTATTATCCCGCCCAAAACAGGACACTTGACAGGTCTGATGTAATATAAACCTCAGATTTGCCGTACAGCTGAAATGAGCTCTTCCTTCCCAAACCTGAGCAAAGGCTCTGCTTACCACACTGCAGCTTTGTTCATTTGGTTGTGGTATCAAGGTAGCACCCACCCTGTAAAATAATCTCTCTCATAAAACTGGGCAGGTCTCCAGTGTTTTGTCCATTCACATAAGGCTTACTTGCCCAAGCAGGCACCAAAATTGCTTCCTTGGTTGCTAACCTTGTCAGTTATACCTTCTTAAAGAATTGTTTGGATTGGATTGCTTAAAAAGCAATGAACTGACTGTTTCATTGCTGTTGGACCAGTTTTGAGCAACTGGTTTTGCTGGATGGTCAGAATTTTATCGGCGATTTACTTGTGAATAACTGAACTTGCACAATTCATTATGGCAAATTGCTGCCAATTACTGAGGCGTCCATGGTATTGCTAGGTGTGTAACTGATCACGTGCCCAGGAATGTAATTAGGACCTCCATTAATCAGAAGCAACATGCCTCCACAATTTATGTGACTCCACATACACATGTGTAAACTGTCAAAAGGATTCTAGTTTACCCATTTTTATTGGAAAGAAGTAAAGAAAATAAAAAGCAGCAAGGAAAAAAACTCTTTAGAGATATATATCAATGTAGCTCATCAGAGTTACACTGAGTACTGCCATCCAGTCCAGTGCACAGTTACATAAGAACATAAGAAGAACATAAGAAGAGCCATGCTGGATCAGGCCAAAGGCCCATCTACTCCAGCTTCCTATATCTCACAGTGGCCCCACCAAATGTGTCTGGGAGCACACGAGACTAGATATCTGTCTCCTGATACCACTCCCCTGCATCAGGCCCTTGAAGTACCCTGGTTTTAAGCCTGATTACACATCTTCATCATGGTTTGTAATCTGTGATGGACTTTTCCTCCAGGAATCTGTCCAATTCCCTTTTGAAGGCATCCAGACTAGATGCCATCACCACATCCTGTGGCAGGGAGTTCCACAGACTAACAATGCACTGGTTGAAAAAATATTTTTTTTTGCCTGTTCTCACTCTCCCAGCCCTCAATTTGAGTGGATGTCCCCTAGTTCTGGTATTTTGTGAGAAGGAGTAGAGCTTCTCTCTATCCACTTTACTCATTCCCTGCCTAAGATTGGAATCACTTTCCTTGTAATTTGCTTCTCTGTCTGGGCAATGTCCCAAGGCTAGAGGCAAGATTTGCACCAAACAGTGCAGTTTGAGTCAGAGATGAGAACAGGGTCTGAGAAATGAGTTGGTCGAGTTTGGGAGCATTTAATGGTCCAAACTATTCCACTGGAAAATCTGATGTGGGAGCAGTGGACTTTGGAGTACTTGCTAGAAGAGGATATTAATCTCCACCTCCACTCAGTCTCTTTGTAAATAAGCACAAACAGGATAAAACCCCAAAAGGCATTCAGTGACTTAATTCTGAAGGAGACCAAACCCTCTGCATTGCTCCCCAGATTTTCCACTGCTTCTAGAAGTTAAAATGGAGGAGGACATATTACTGAAATGTTTAATACAACAGCTGGGAATTATAGTCCAAAAAGGTAACGTTCCCAGACTCTGGCAATACCCATACATTTAAACAGCTTTGTTTTATTTTAATGAGATTTTTTTTCTTAGTCAAGGGTTGATATACAGTGGGATGACTTTTTTCCAATGTGATGTGTGCCAAGGTCAGTGCCGAGGAGGCTGGAAAATCCAGTCCACAGCTGTTTCCTTAAATCTTAAAAGCTGCCAACTCGAGTGGCCTTTTCTTTTAAAGCTTCAGCACTGAAAATTATGAACAGCTGCAAGCTTGTCGGTATATATACGTGCAAGTGGAAGTGATTTCTACTACCTAGTGATCTCTATAAAGTATAATAACTCCAAAGTTTGCATTGTACATCTAAAAGAGATGTGGTGCAGGAAATTCAGGACTGGGTCTCTATTTTTAAAACAAAATTTCTTTCTTTCTTTCTTTCTTTCTTTCTTTCTTTCTTTCTTTCTTTCTTTCTTTCTTTCTTTCTTTCTTTCTTTCTTTCTTTCTTTCTTTCTTTCTTTCTTTCTTTCTTTTGCATGCAGGAATAATAGCCTTTATGGCCAAATGGGAACAATTTAGAACAGCAGCATGGCATGGAGAGGAGCCATGTGAAACAAGAGAATGGTGGCCCCCTATTTCATCACTACTACTCCAATTAAAACTGGAGAGTCCTTGCCATTAAAGACAAGCAAGAAAAACCAACTCATGGAGAGATAACCAAGTTACTTATGTTATTAATTATGTCCAGTGCCTGTGTTTTCACTACTAAAAAGTGAAACAGCCCTGTGTACACTGCTCTCTAGCTATCCACTTTATTTATTTATTTATTTATTTATTTATTTATTTATTTATTTATTTATTATCCCATGAGGTAAATCAGGCTGAGAATGATAAAGTGAGAGACAAATCCAAGGTCACTCCATGAGTTTCATGGTTTCATGGAGACTTGAACCTGAATCACTACATGTCCCATTCCAACACTCCACCCAGGATTACAGCACAAGACTTGCAGCTCACTGAATGGTTAGGATGAAAGATAATTATTTCATTTGTATAGTCACTTTAACTTGCCTTGATGGGCAATGTATCTGTAAAGCTAAATATGCTGGAAGTAGAACCTGAGAAAAGAAACTGTCATTTTAAGAATTAACTCTGTTGTGCACCTCACAATTGCTGGTATGAATTGTTTTGCCAAAAGGCTTAAAAATTTGATAAGGAGAGCTTTAAACTGAGTTCTCAGAGGGAGAGGGAGAATTTTCTTAAGGGTATGGATCCAGAAGGGGTAGGAGCAGGAGCAGGAGTATTACAGTCCAACAGTGCAAAGAAAAATAGGTTAAGCAAAGGGCTTCTACGAAGGACACACAGCCTCAAATGTCTCTCCACCAATATGTGCCATATTCATGGGAAACAAAAAGGAGGAGGTAGGACTCCTAATATAGCAAAATAAATATGATATAATTGGCATCACTGAAACCTGGTGGGATGAGCCATATGATTAGAATGTAGTTATTGGAGGGCATGACCTGTTTCAGAGGAACAGACCTAGTAAAAAGGAGGAGGAGTAACTTTATATATTAAGGATGTTTACACTGCTGAAAAAAATCCAGGATACACACCTGGCAAGGCAGTTTGAGAGTATTTGGGTGAGAATTAAGTGGGGGAATAATGTGAAGGATATCACTGTGGGGGTATATTATAGACCCCCAAGCCAGCTGGAGGAGTCAGATGATGCCTTCCATGAGCAGATGTCCTCACAGTCAAAAGGGAGAGATGTAGTACTAATGGGAGATTTTAAGTAGCACAATATATGTTGGCAGTCTAACTCAGCTAAGAACGCAAGGTCTAGTAAATTCCTTACTGGCCTTGCAGACAATTTCATGGTCCAGAAGGTAGAGGAGGCAAGAAGAGGAACAGCTATTTTAGATCGGATCTTAACCAATAGGGAGAACTTTGGGCCTTTTCACACAACCCCTAAGATCCGCTGGTCCCTTAAATTCGGACCAAAGATCTTAGGGGTTCGTTGCCCTTCCTTCCTCCCCACCAGAGAAAGAGGGGAAAAAATGCAGCTCACCTGGAGGAGCCTCCCGGAGCTCCGTTTCTCTTCCGTTTCTCTTCTGCTTGCTTTTTTTCCTCCCACCGCTTCTCTTAAAGGGGCAGGAGGCAAAAAAACACAAGCAGAAGCCAGGAGAGCCCTGCACTGACCAGATTAAATCCGGACCTGGGGATTTTCACCCACCTCAAGCAGGTACAAGAAAGTGCAGCTGGGTCGCGCTTAGCTGGGCGGGGTCGCACTTAATTGTCTGCAAAGTCCGGAGCTGGTGGGAAAACACTTGTAAGGTCCGGACCTTGCAGCCATTTCCTGCGGAGCTTAGGGGTCGTGTATAAAGGCCCTTTGTAAATGGGATCAAAATAGTGGGATCTTTAGGTAGAAGTGGTCTTTTGGAATTTGTTATACAGTGGGAAGGGGAAGCTAAGTATAGCCAGACAAGCATCCTGGACCTTAAGAAACCCATTTTTGAAAACGTAGGGAATTATTGGCTGTAATTCCATGGGCCAAGACACTTAAAGAATAGTAGTACAGGAATACTGTACTTGGAAATCCTAAATTAATTTAAGTCTCTGGGGCCAGATGAATTACATCCAAGAATATTAAAATAACTGGCAGAAATAATTTCAGAACCATTGGCAATGATTTTTGAGAATTCCTGGAGAACAGGGAAAGTCCTCATAGATTGGAGGAAGGCAAATATTTCTCCATTTTCAAAAAGGGGGAAATAGAGGACCCATATAATTACTGCCCAGTCAGATTGACATCTATTCCTAGAAATATTCTAGAACAGATTGTTAAGCAGACAGTTTGTAACTATTTAACAAGCAATGCTGTCATCACTAGAAGTCAACACAGGTTTCTCGAAAACAAGTCATGCCAGATTGATTTCATCTCTTTCCTTAATTGAGTTACAGGCCTGGTGGGTGACGGGAACACTGTGGACATTGCTTATCTTGATTTCAGTAAGGCCTTCGATAACATTCCCCATGATATACTTGCAAAGAAGTTAGTAGAATGTGGGATAGATAATGATACTGTTAGGTGGATTTGTAATTGGTCAACTGATCGCACCCAAAGAGTAATCATAAATGGCTTCTCCTCAGCATAGAGAGAGGTGACCAGTGGGCTGCCCCATGGTTCTGTTCTGGGTCCGGTGCTTTTCAATATCTTTATTAATGATTTGGATGAAGGAATAGAGACTAGACTGATTAAATTTGCAGCTGATACCAAATTGGGAGGGTTGCTAATTCCCTAGAGGACAGGATAAAAATCCAAAAAGTACCTTGAAAGATTAGAGTGCTCGGCCAAAGCTAATGGAACGGGTTTTAACAGAGAGCAATGTACGGTCCTGCGTCTAGATTTTAAAAAATGAATTGCATAGATATAGGATGGGAGATACCTGACTGGAGGATAGTATAAGTGAAAGGGATCTGAGAAGGTGGACCTCAAATAGAACATGAATCAGCAGTGTGATGTGGCAGCCAAGAAAGCCAATGTGATTCTTGGTTGCATCAACAGAAGCATAGTGTCTATTTCAAGGGAAGTGATAGTATCACTCTATTTTGCTCTGGTCAGACCGCACCTGGAGTACTGTGTTCAGTTCTGTGCAACTCAATTTAAAAAGGATGTTGACAACCTTGAAGAGTTCCAGAGGAGGGCAACCAGGATGGTTAAAAGCCTGGTTAAAGGTCTGGGGAACATTCTTACAAGGAGTGGCTAATGGAGATAGGAATATTTAGCCTTACAAAAAGAAGGTTGAGAGAGGTAGGATAGCCATGTTTAAATATTTCAAAGGATGTCATATCGAGGAGGGGAAATATTTGTTTTCCAATTTCCATGGTTTCAGAGACTAGGACGCGGAGCAATGGTTTCAAACTACAAAAAATAGATTCAAATTGAACATTAGGAAGAACTTCATGATGGTTGGAGTTGTTTGGCAGTGGAAAATGCTGCTACAGAGGATGGTGGAGCCTCCTTCTTTGGAGATTTTTAAGCAGAGGCTGGATGGCCATTTTGGGGAGTACTTTGATGAGGGTTCCTGCATGGCAGGGGGTTGGACTGAATGGCCCTTGAAGTCTCTTCAACTCTATGATTCTATTATTTTTTGTCATTTCCAGATCTTTAAAACTTACTTTTTTTGGAATGGTGATCCCAGAATGCCCTGGCCACATGGGTAGAGGAATTCTGGGAGATATACTCCCCAAAATTCAACGTGTCTAAGCCCTTCTATTTAGAATTTGTACTTCCTGGTCATGGATGAAAGGCAATGGATGCCTCTCAACTATTGTTTCATGCCGTGGGAATATGAGTCACAATACACCATAGCAAACAGCTTCATGCCCACACACCCACACCCAAATATTATTGTGTATTGTGCAAATGAACCACACATGCAGGCATCCCAGCTTAAAACATGTCAAGATGGTTTACTGTAGCTTGCCAATTTGCATCCAGTCTTGTGCCAAATGCTGTTTGCACTCAACTTTGCCCCCTCCTTGGGCATTCCGAAAGTCACATTTTTAAATACATCTATCCTGTATGATAGGTTTTGCTGCTCTAGCCTGCAAGCACGTAGCACAGAGCAGTGAGATAGAGTAGATGTTAGTGGTTAAGAGGAGCTATTGAAGGAACTATCGTAACAAATAGAATGAGAGTAAAACAGGACAAAATAGGATTACTGTGGGAGATGAAGACACATATTCCATTATACACACCTTCTAAACAGGTTACAAATCACTGTAGTATCCTTTGTATTAGGATTTTGTCTTTCTCATATAATAAAGAGATTGGTTATACAGGCTGAGTGGATAACTCAGTGATTTGGATACCTGTGTGCAGAGTCAGAGATTAAGAGTTTGATTTCCTATTCAGCCTCCCAGGGTGATTAGGCAACCTGTGTAGCTTTGGCCAAGCTGCAAAATCCCAGGACTCACACACGCACACCACACTATTAAAGAAGAGAATAGTAAACTAAATCTACATACTCAATATCTGCAAAGGGTCACCAAGGTAAGTCAAAACTGACCTGATGGCACTTGATTGCTTATTACTATGGTTGTGTAACACTCCATTGTAAAGTGACCAACAAATCATCAACAACTAACTTAAAAGTAATAAAAGTGCTTGTTGGTTCACTGAGGATTACATTGCTACTTGCCAAGGACTGAAAGTGGGACGATGTGCTAGCACACTTGGGTTGCTACCCTATTCATATCTGGAGTAGAGACTTGTGATGACAGGAACTACACTGTCACCACATCAAACTGCCATCCATGAGGGCAAGAGGAAGAGAGGAAATGGCATCTTTTTGACTTCAGATTACTGCCTGCCAGCTTCTAAAATACAACCACATATTGGGCAGCTATGAAACAAAGGCCTGGCTTTGGGACCTTTAGGACCGAGGCCTTATAGAAGGGCCCACGATGAATTTTTGGCCATTCCACTTACAATACCCCAGCCTCCAGAACCCCATCATCTCAGTAGTTGGCTGACAAACTGCCAGAGTATGGATAGTGTATATTAAGGCCAAAATAAGATATTGGCCTTAACATGCATAGACTGGGGCTCACCAAGAAACATTTTGCTGCCCGAGGTACGTCTCATGGGAATTCACAAAAGGGCCTTCTCAACTGCTGCACCCAGACTCTGGATCTCCCTCCTGCTAGAGGCCAGGACTGCCTCATCTCTATTGTCCTTCCGGAAACAGGCAAAGACCTTTCCCTTCAGGTAAGCTTTCCCTGAATGATAGACTACCATTATGTGTCTTTTATATGAATCTATAGGTTCAATAGACTTCGTGTTTATAACTACTTATAACCTTGTAGCTTTAATGTAATGTTGTCTGTTAATGCTGTAAGATACCCCTTAATTCCTTGTTCTCAAATACTTGAACATGTCTTAATTGTACTGGATTGTATATTATCCCTTGTTACTGTAAGCTGCCTTGGGTCCTTTTCCAAGGAAAAAGGCAGGGTAAAAATACTCATAAATAAATAACATACAACCAAACGTGTTGGTTGCATCTTAGTCCAACTGCAGTGATAGGATATGTTGTCCATTATAGAACTACCCACAGTACTCCTGTCCACTAAACAGAAACTGCAGGGGGGGTTACCAAACATATCTAGGATTCTGCTGTAGTTGCTCCCCATGTCTCTAGTGCAGGCCTGCCCAAAGTCCGGCCCGGGGGGGGGGGGGGAATCCGGCCCGCCAGGCCATTCTGAGTGGCCCGCAGCTGGCTGGACCACCCCTCCCTTCCCCTCCTTCACCCCATGTTTTTTTAAAAGAAAGTGGGTGAGGCTTGCAGTGGGGTGGCAGGGTTGGGGAGCAATCAGCCCCTGGCACATTCTCAGCTACCAAATCTGGCCCTCCTTACAAAAAGTTTGGGCACCCCTGCTCTAGTGCATGTGGCTGAAGTGGCCATTGCATCTGCCTCCTGGTACAGCTGGCTCTGACCCTGACAATCATTGGCAAAAGCTACTCTAATTTGGATTTCTTTCAGCAGATTCTACCTTATGGAACTCTATACTCTGCACATCTGCACAGGCAGACACACAAGATCTTACATTTTACTTGTCTAGCCCATCCTTGAAGCTTCAAGGCTGGAGACTGACATAAAAATCAGTACAAGATTCTTATGAATCCATGCTGGCAGACCGCTGCATCCAGTTATAAAAAGACATAACTGTACAGATTTATCTCTGACCCTATGTCAACAAGAGAATTATTTCATTGTACAATAAAAAGTGCAGCTGTTACTCATTGGCTGTGAGGAGCTGGATGTCTTTTTTCTTGATTGCTTCGGTTGTGAGAAAATTATACTTTCCTAAGTAAGTGGGTGGAAAATCGCACACTGTACTTTTCAGAATTAAAGGAAACAACTCTGCAAACCCTCCCTTGTCTCCAGCAGTGGCCTGTCCATTTTGTGAACTTTGTTCATTCTGAGTGCTGCGTATTTAGACTGCATGGGCTACAGCATGTATTTGTGAAGTTGGCAAGTTTTAAAGTTTTTAGGAGAAAATCCGGTGCTAACTATCTTGGATGGATACACGTTATCATGGTGTTAAGCTGAAACTTTCCTTTCTTTTTGGTCATCTGGTCATGTTGTAGCAAGGTTGGTACTCCTTCGTGCTCTTTAGCTCCAGTGTAAAAATGGTTGTATGGTACAATTCCAGTACTAAACAGCAGTCAGGTGAGCAAGGGAGAAAGTGCACACTAGAGGCGTGGTTCCCCACATGTTCTTGGACTAAAACTCCCAGAAGCCTTCACCAATGGCAGTGCTGGCCAGGGTTTCCCAGGGATGGACTACAAGGAAATCTTGGGGACCCAAGGTGGGAAAGCACTGTACTAGAAGAGTATGTCTGTGAAGATTCTTAGTCATCCAGGTGAGTTTATCTGGAAGTTGAGTCATGGCTACTGGACTTCTTTTTTGAGAGATAGAAACGTTTCACTGCTCATCCAAACAGCTTCATCACTAGAAGAGTATTAAATGAATATTAACATCTAACTACACAATACAATACAGTGGTACCTCAACTTACGAATTTAATCCGTTCCGATTGCATGCTCTTAAGTCAAACTACTCTTAAGTTGGGGTACCTATCTAAAAAATTGAAAAAATAAGTTAAAAAATTAAAAAATGAAGAAAAATATTTGTAAGTCGAGCATACCATATCTAAAATTTGTAAGGCAGCAATTAAAATGGCAACAGTTTTCCGCTCTTAAGTTGAATTGCTCACAAGTCAAGCTGCTCTTAAGTCGGGGTACCACTGTATTATTAATATGAATAGTATTTCACAGAGAGAGAGAGAGAGAGAGAGAGAGAGAGAGAGAGAGAGAAATTCATATGTAATTCAAGGGAATGGAATATCAATTTCTTGAAATTGAAAGAGAGGAAGAGAACTTACGTGTTGAGTTAAAACATGCAAGAAGTCAAAATGAGAATGAAGAATGAAAGAGGAAAGTGCCCTCAATGCATTCAGGTGACTTTCAAGGATGGGAAAAGAAGAAAAACCTAAGACAGCTCTTCATCCCAACAGAAAATGACACACCAACAAGGGCTAAATGCACTCAATGGCCCAGGAGTGCTCTTCTTCCCCAGCCACATGGAAAAACTACAACTCCCAGAATCCTTGCTGTGTAAAGAGTTTGGTGGTTCTACTGTATCCATCAAGACTATTGTACCTCTATTGCTAAGACGATCGCTAGTAATGTATAGCTTTCCCAAGTTTTGCTATTCCCATGCACATGCATACACACAAGCAATGTGCTAACCAGACAACTTCTTTCATTAGATAGATTTGCTAGGCTGATCTAACAGCCAGCCCACCCAATGGGGAAATCAAAGGCTTTTGTTCACATTTTCAGCCCGAGAAAGGCAGTGCCACCTCTGCAAAGAGAAAGAGAAAGAGGGCAAACAATAGAAAATGCACATCAAAAGATTAACCAAATAGAAAGCACACATTTTAGAAAGAAAACAAATAACCCATCCCAGATTGAACGACTGTGTGCCACCAACAAAATTCAGTTATAGCATCGGTTGCTACATACAGCAAATGAGCAAAGCAGGCTGAGAAGTTCCATGCTACTAACACAGTGGTACCTCTTAAAAAATTTAATTCATTCTATGGGTCAATTTGTTTTCAGAAAATTTTGTCTTACGAAATGCAGTTTCCCATAGGAATGCATTGTGAATGAGTTAATCCAGGCATGTCCAAACTTCGGCCCTCCAAATGTTTTGGACCCCAACTCCCACAGTCCTTTGTCATTGGGAATCTAAGCTTAGAATTCTGGGAGTTGTGGTACAAAACATCAGGAGGCCCGAAGTTTGGACATGCCTGGGTTAATCCATTCCGGAGGCTAGAATAAGGACAAAAATAACTGTGTGGTTTTTTTTCCTGGGTACATATAGAACAGTTTTTCATCTTGTGAAGCATCTCATAGGGAATTTTTTGTCATGCAAAATTGAAAAATGCCTATTCCCAGATTTTTTTTCATCCTACAAGTTTTCTTTTCTTTTCTTATGAGGCATTTGTCTTAAGAGGTACCACTATGTACACTTTAAGGATTCATGTCCTCTAAATTCATGCTGTCAAATGCATATTCCAAATTTCTTTAACAACAGGCTCATGCAGACAAGTGGCTCATGCATGGCATCTTTGATAGAATACAAGTCCTAGCCCTGTGGAAGGGATGGTGTGTGTGTGTATGCACCTGTCATGTGTAGACTGAGTCATACCATATTCAGGGCACAGTATCCTAGTGCTAATCTCAACTAGAGAATGGACTTATCACATCAAGGAATGAATGTTAACACTTACATAAAGGTGATTGAATCAGTGGGTGTCCTCCAGTAGGAACTAGCAGTAGAATACTAGCCAGAGACAGTTCTACCTGGGTACGTTGTTGATAAGCAAAGCAAAGCAAAGTGTGCCCCCCATCACACTTCCAGCACTCTCTGGGCAGTTTACAATTTAATTATGCAAGCTACACATTGCCCCTCCCCCAGAAGGCTGGGTACTCATTGTACCGACCTCAGAAGGATAGAAGGCTTCGTCCACCATTAGCCTGCTACCTGGGATTGAACCCCAGGTCGTGAGCACAGTTTTAGCTTCAGTACAGGCATTTAACCACTGCACCACGAGAAACCTTAAACCTGCAGAATATGTTTGTGAATTAGCCAGAGTCATGTCAGGTTTCAGGGTGCCAGCTGAAGCTTCAGAGAATACCTGGGTCCCCAGGAGAAAGATTTCAGGCTGAGCAACACTGGGGAAGGAGGAAGTTTGATTTTATTGTCTATGATGCTTTGAATGCCCAGTCTCAAACCCAGCCTCAGCTGCTGCCAGGGTTCCTTCCTTAAGAACAGAAATGTCTGTGTGCACATTGAGAGCATAATTATTTGTTTAGGAAGAAGCACTAGAAACCATCGTGTCACACTCTCTGCCACTTTCACAAGCACATCTTATTCTGCAATCATTTTAAAAAGGCTTGCCCTCTGCTCTCAGATTTTGGCTCTGAAATCTTTGGAAATGGAAAGCCGCTGGTCTGTAAACACTCATTAGGGCACAAATAGCATCACCAATTTTAATCATTCCTATTACATCTCCCCCCTCCCCCCCACCACAAGTAGCAGGTGGCAAAAACAGCCTCCAGTGAAGGTTAAACGTGAAAATAAGCCCACTTGCTTCTTCCACACACTTGCAGGCCACTCTTGAGAGAGGTAAAAGCCAAGACCAAAAACTAGAGTAAACAGCTAGCTCACATGCCCCCAGGCAAATGACTGCAACCAAACTAGCTCCAGATGTCCTTTTCTCAAAGAAAGGTTTTAGATTTACTGGAACTTAGACACCCTGCAGTGAGGGTGGACCAATTAAGATGGTCCATAGGAGAAGACCAAAGGATCCAAATGGTTTCTTGGCAGGTCTTCGAGCGTTTCCTGTCATATTAGCACATGGTCTTCCTCGCTTGACCCCTGGAATGGGGAGATGGCCAAGGCTATGGATACAGTACAATCATTCTTAATCATCCCCATCAGACCCCTGGCTTGCCAGGGGACTGATGGTGATGGAATAATTATGGCAAAAACTGAAGTGACAATGGCCAAAAACTCAGAGCAAATCCAACCAAACATGCTCTAGAATGCATTTGAAGCCCTACTCTGTGGCAGCAAAGACATGATTTATCTCTGGAGCCATAGCGTCTGCATGGGGCAGCCAGCTGAGCTGTTCTGGGAGGTCAGGGGGGGCTTGTTCACACACAAGAAGAAGACGCTGACACTCAACAGCCTGCTGTGAAGCATTTGCAAAGCATTCTGCAGACAAAGAAGGCATAAGAATTCCTTCTTATTTGGAAGCTATAGTATATGCAGGTCATGTCAATTAAATTTGGCTCCCGTTCATCCCCAAACAGGAATGAGGCTAAGGAAGAAGAAAGGGGATTCTTTTTGGCATGGCATGACTTTTGATGTTACCACCACTCAGTGTGGTGTACTTATTACAGAGCTGATGAATATTTAGGAGACACATGGCTCAAATTCCCACTCAGGCACAAACCTAAATCGGTTACTCTTTCTCAGCCTAACCCACCTCCAAGGGTTGTTTTTATGAGGTTACAGTAGGGAGCCAAATGACATTGGGCCAACATACAGTCCATGGTCTGCATGTTGTCAGGTCAAGGTCAAGGTAGAGGTAAAGGTAAAGGTACCCCCTGCACATGCGTGCTAGTCGTGTCCAACTCTAGGGGTGGTGTTCATCTCCATATTCAAGCTGAAGAGCCAGTGTTGTGCAAGTCCGTAGCCACGTGGCCGGCATGGCTGCAAGGAAACACTGTTTTACCTTCCCGCTTTTTAGTGTGGTACCTATTTATCTACTTGCATTTACATGCTTCCAAACTGCTAGGTTGGCAGGAGCTGGGGTTATCAGCAGGAGCTTGCTCCGCTTTGTGGCACCCAAGATTAAAACCACCAAGCTGCCAACTTTGCAGCTGACAGTTTTCAGAGCCTTAGTCCACTACTTGATGTAAAAGATGGACCCACTTGGTGAAGAGTGGAAATTTGCTTCACATTTTCATAGAGATGTGCTCTCGTCCCGAATAAACCAATATCTCGCCACTGCTCAGGCAATGTTGGGGAGGTGCTACAGGATTTTCTTTCCACACATTCAAAATGCCAAAAGCAAGTCGCTCTGCTGCAGGCTGATTTACACATCCTGAGAGCTTGCTGTTATGCCTCTGGTTTAAAATTCCAGCTCGCAGCAAATTCAAATGACTGAATCGCAGATTCTGGAATGCAGCAGGATCTAGCTGGACAGTACAGTCTCACCGTCTTGGCAGGAACCAGGACTGTACTTGGCTGCATTCTAATAAGCCCTGTATAAGTAGGGGCATAATTTCAGGAAAAGAACGAGGGTGGAAAGGGAAAAGTCTTGGAAAGAACAAGGCTGGAAATCATCCAACTAGCAGTCTGCAAGCCACTTTTGTTATTAATAGTCATCCTCTCCTTAAGGGTCAATGAACTCTTTCTTTCTTTCTTTCTTTCTTTCTTTCTTTCTTTCTTTCTTTCTTTCTTTCTTTCTTTCTTTCTTTCTTTCTTTCTTTCTTTCTTTCTTTCTTTCTTTCTTTCTTTCTTTCCACTGTACAGTATTTATATACCAGGGTCTACCCTAAAGGTTCCCAGGATGATTCACAACAAAATGCAAAGAATAAAATTTAATACAAGGAAATCAATACCAAAGCAAACTGATTGATCATAATCAGGTTAGCAACAAAGCAGCCATGGAAGGCAAGTGGACAAGGAACTGAAAATGCCTGTAGAAATGGGGGGGAGGCAGTCGTAGGTTCCACCACCAAAAAGCCTGGCTTCTTGGTCACCCCGAGCAACACAGAACTGGAGATACCAAAACATCAAGCTGTGTTGATCTGCGCAGAGTCAAGCACCTAGAAGTGGTGCTTGGGTTATTCTGGAAGACACACAGCTGTTTACAATGTTAATATGAAAGCCTTGTGTTTTAAACAAACAACTAAAAAGATATTAGCAGACGTGGGTTCACAAGTGCAGCCTAGAGCAACGGAGCTGGTATCTGCACAAAATAGGGAACACAGGAAGATGCTATTTTGAGGTAGGTCCTTTTCCCTCTAGCCCAGTATTGACAATATAATGACCAGCACCCATGAAGACAGGCCCACTCTTCCATTTGTAACTAGTAACATGAAATAGGTAGGTCTGTACAAAACCACCATGACTATGGTCGCGGTCACACCAGCGTTCTCTGCGTATATAAATTTCATGCGTATTTTTTTCGGGTGGTCACATGGTTTTTAATGTGCAGATAGTGTCCTCTCTTCTGTGTTGTATTTTCCTATTCTGGTTCCATCTCTACCTGTCTACTTCGCATTTTTCCACAGGAAGCTGCCGTAAAAGGGGAACAACTGATTTTACTGTGTATTTTCTGTGTCCTGTCATGGTTACAGAAGCAAATAAGTAAGGATTTTCGAGCGAAGTTTCTAAATCCAGCTCCTGGCAGTGGTTATTGAAACTTCGCTGAAACTGCTGTTCCAGGGACGTGGTCAGCCAGGACCAGAATTTACTTCTCTTCGCGGTTAGGACTCGATCTTTTTATGCGCAGTTAGCCAAAGGGAAACTACAGAGAAAACACAGGTATGACCGTGGCCATTATTTTTAAAAGATCTTTTGTTTCTAAAAGGTTTGCCTCCCTTTACCCTGGTCACCACTTTTGTTTCACACATTCAGGTTTAGAAGAATGCAAAATGCACAAGCATCAGTTTGAATAAAGAGTGTTCCAACTCAACAACAAAAATATTTCTAAACTACAGAGAATCAAGAAATCAATGCCCCGTGGAGCAGTGGTTAAATGCCTGTATTACAGGTAAAACTGTGCTCACCACCTGGGGTTCAATCCCAGGTAGCAGGCTCATGGTTGACTCAGCCTTCCATCCTTCTGAGGTTGGTAAAATGGGTATCCAGCTTGCTTGGGGGGGGCAATGTGTACCCTGCATACTGTAATTAAACTGTAAACCGCCCAGAGACTACTTGAAGTGGTATGGGGCGGCATATAAGCAGAACACTTTTGCTGTTTAATTGTTTTCTCCTGCATCCTCTTTAGCCTCAGTCAATATGACCTGGTCCTGTAACATAGTTGGCTGCCCTGGGGCCAACCCTTAAAGAACCATACCAGCTACTGAATTAAAAACAGAGTGATTTTGGTTTACAAAACCCTCCATGGCTTGGCCCCTGTTTATCTGACAGAGCATATCTCCCGACGTTCAGATCTGGCCCGACCCACCCGTTCCTCCGAGGCCCTCTCGCTCCGGATTGCCACGCCGAGGGAAGCCCGTAAAACAACTACTCGTAACCGGGCCTTCTCGGTGGTTGGTCCGTCCGCTTGGAATGCTTTGCCGGGCGAGCTGCGGCTAGCGCCATCGCTGGCATCCTTTAAGAGAGCCTTAAAAACATGGCTATTCAAGGATGCCTTTGGAGACCTCCTGGGGTAACCCCCCCCTTCCCCCCCTCTTGCCTTTTGCTGCTCTGCTTATTTTGGCTCGCCGTCCTGAGTAATCTTGCTCATGGTTTTAGTGTTTTTATCTCTTGTACTTATTATCGTTTTGTGTAAACCGCACTGAGTCCCTGTGGGGAAATAGGCTGCAGTACATAAGTTTAAAAATAAATAAATATATAAATAAATAAATTATGACGCATGAATATTTAGCAAACATTTTCAGCCTTAAGTGTGGAATCTTACTGATGCTGAACCGAAACAAAAAACTTCTGATGCGAATCCACATTATGCACAAAGATGAAGAAAGTTACTTCCTTGATATGATTGTTCCCAGTACACTTCGACCAGCACAGCCCATGGATGAACTGGCAACAATTTTCTAGGAACTGTAAACAACAAAAACAACAACAACAACAACAACAACAACAACAACAACAATTCACTGATACATCACATAGTCCTAAACGCTTCGGAAGCCTTCAACTAGTGATTTGTAATACAAAATCCAGTGTAGCTATATTGTCTGCTGTGTGATTAATTAATTAATTAATTAATTAATTAATTAATTAATTAATTAATTAATTAATTAATTAATAAATAATAATAATAATAATAATAATAATAATAATAATAATAATAATAATAAAATCAGCAGCAGCAGCAGTACTAATAAATAAATAAATAAATAAATAAATAAATAAATAAATAAATAAATTCCCATTCTTGGTTAGGAATGCATGGGGTAGACATCTGTGCCTCGTCTACAGGGTACCTTTTTGCTTTACAAAATCCAGCATTTCCCAGAGGTACCTGCAGTGACCCTGCTGCTGACTGTCTGCTTCTGGGAACTGAACGTTTTCTAGCCTTTGCCTCTGACAAGACAGGCGGGCAAACGACAGCTATAGCTGCTGCTTCCAGGGCACCATTCCTTCTGCTGGACCAAACCAAATTCCAGCTAATGCTCTGGGAGTCTTGCCATAGTTTTGGCAGGAGGAGCAAGCCTTTTGCAATCACGATTTGGCTTGAAGCATGGAAAAACACATTAGTTATGGCCTTCTATAGGAAAGATATGTCCAGATTTCTTTTTCCTAATTCCAAGGTTTCTTCTTTAAAAGAAAACTTTACTGACCCGTTTCCCTCTATTATTTCTTATTATATTACTGTCATCTACTATGGAGAGAAATGCCACCTGCTTCCTCACAGCATAGGAACCAGAGTCCAGCACTTTGATACCCTCAGAAACAAGCAACTAGGTGAGCATGAAGTCACACAGGAGATGACAATCAGTTTTGCCTTCTCAGTTTAACCCTCAGTACTGACTGTACTTCTTGCTTCCTCCCCCCCACCCCCCCACACACACTTACACAATTACATGGCATACTAAGCAACTCTGTTGTAAACTAGCGAGACCTCCACCCAGTAGTGGAATGTGTGCAGAAATATGGACAATCATACGTGTAGTAATTGACAAATGGAAACTATCCCAAAATACCACAAAATGGAACAGAGCTTAGAAAAAATCTCATTTTCAGGGCATAAAAGTCCTAGAATCTCTTTGTTTCCATGGCTATTACTTTGGAGTCCAAAATGTATGTTTTCCATGCTATGGAGGAGAGTCCTTATCCAGGGTTCCAACCTGCTAGGCTGTTTCCCAGGATAGTCACTTAATTGTCCCCTCCCTGTTTTTTTAACGCATACATACAATGCACACATACAGACCTGTCAGCTTTCTGCAGCCACCGAGTTTGCTCAACCCTCTCTGGATCAACAGTTGGTCATCCACCTTTAAGTATTTTTGTCTCACATTTTTCTTCTTCAGTAAACCTTGGGCTGTCCAGAAACTTGCTAATACAGACACATTTCTACCAAGTCTCTCTCTGTAAAGATATAAACAAGGTCAATTATCAGACACACACAAACATACCCCAACATGAATAAAAATAGCAATCAAGAGGAATAAAGTAATTGTGGAGATGAGCCATGCAGGAAGATTAAAACAGTACTAGCAATACGAATTTGAAGAAAAGCAGTATTTACACCTCCCAGTGAGTAGTACAGTGGCCCCCCACCCTTTCGCGGTTCATATATTGCGGTCCCACTCTATCGCGGGACCACAGTATGTGAAAAAGGCCCCTTAGGGTAAGGGGGGAAAGTCCTGTTTCAAGCCTCCCATACTTACCCCAGGACTGGAGCTGCCCTGAACAGTGCTGTGAGGGCCTTCCTGGGCCTTCTGGAGGCCCCAAAAGGGCTTCCCTGTGAACCGGAAGTGACTTCTGGATCGCTGAAAATCATTTCTGAGGCCTCCGAGAGCCTTTCTAGGCCTGTCGGAGGCCTCAGAAATAATTTCCGGTTTACTGGGAGTCACTTCCGGTTCACAGGGAGGCCCTTTTGGGGTCTCCAGAAGGCCCGTGAAAGCTCTCACAGGCTCATTTGGGGTAGGGCCAGGCTGGGGATAAGTACAAGAGCCCCCAGCTAGCCCCCCCTCCAGGCCTGACTCGACCTGCTTCCCCATATCGTGGATTTTCAATTATTGCGGGTCAGGTCACGTCCCTAACCCCTGCAATAGGCGGAGGATCACTGTACTGCTTTTCTAAAACTCTTTTTTTCTCCCAGTGTGAATAACCATATCTCTTATGGGCTGCTATTCCAAATTTTGTACACAACAACTGATAAGGCCCTATCTCTAGTGAGCACTCAGAAAGCGTCAGCAGCAGAGGGACAAAAACAGAGGGCTTCCAAGGTGGAGTGAGGCCACCCAACAGGCTCGTGTGTGGGGAAGGAAGTCTTCTAGTACTCTCGTCCAGATCACTTTAAAATAATAGACCCAAACAGCTTTTATAGGAGATCTAACAAAGACACATACATTTGCTTGCTCCTCCTAAAATATCTAACAACATCCCAGTGGTGTCTTGCAAGACTTCTCACCCTTGCACGAGAGACGAAAAAGCACCTTTTTGCTGCTGCAGCACTAACAAAACAATACCCTAACCTTTTGTGCATAAAAGTTGTGTTTTGTGCAAAAACTTCACACTTTAAAAAAACCTTTAGCACTTTTGTATAAAGTACATGGTTTTCTACACCACATCTGTACTGCAGAAATAAAAATCTATACCTTTTTGTGAGGAAAAAAAAACAGAAATGCAAAAAAAAAATTAACAGAAACATATCTTGCCTAGCAGGGACATGACCTCTGAACTTTACTGATTTCACATAAGAGAACAAAATAAGTGAGTATCTATGTAGATTTTGCTTTGGACATGGGAATAAGGGCTTGGAAAAATGTCTTCTGTGTTAAATGGAGATAAATATTTGCTCCCGAATTTATCAGTGAGGCTAATAGAAAACAAAGATTTAGATAGTTGTGAGTTTTTCGGGCTGTTTGGCCGTGTTCTGGAAGTTTTTCTTCCTGACGTTTCGCCAGACTCTGAGAAACTCCTTGCTCCCTGAGCTCCTTACCCTCTGAAGATGCCAGCCACAGATTCTGGCAAAACGTCAGGAAGAAAAACTTAGAGAACACAGCCAAACATCCCGAAAAACTCAAAGCTACTATCAGATCCTGGCGATGAAAGTCTTCGAGAATACAAATATTTAGACTTTATAAAGGACTCTCTCTAGTTCTTAATGAATTTATTTTAAATACACTACATTTCTGTCAATTTCTATTAGCTTAAAATGATATATTCTGTACATTCTGATTCAATTTGGTTTTTTTAAAAATTGAAGATACATTCTCCAGAAACCAGGTCCCAGAATCCCCTAGGTTCCACAGCTGTGCTGGAGTGTTGCACTATATCAGTTCAATCAGTTTAACAAATTAGTAATTTAAATCCCAGAAAAACAATCAAAAATATTTAGGCCAATATCCTGTTGCTGCTCTCAACTAAAGCATTGACTCTGTGTTAATTTAACAATTTAGGAAAAGACCCAGTGAGTCTACTTCAGTAGTTTTCAACCTATGGGTCACCAGATGTTCCTGGACTGCAACTCCCAGAAGCCTCCACCACACGCTGTGCTGGAAGGGGTTTCTGGGAGTTGCAGTCCAGGAACATTTGGGGACCCACAGGTTGAGAACCACTGGTCTACTTTCTAACTGAGGGCTCAGTCACACCTGCTAAGAGAACTCCAGTTCTACCAGTTTGGCCATTATTTAGATTGTCTCATAATATTCCATTCATTTGACACATGGCCAACTTTAGTTCATTTGCTCCAGCAAGCAGTTTATTTCCCCCTTGCCAATAAGGTACCGATGATGTATCTCTTCATACCTTATCATAGCAGCATATGTTAACATTGCCCTTCAATTTCTTTCCTTTATAAGGGATCAAAGTTCTTTGCTTTGCAGCCACTTTAATTTTTTAAGGGTTATCTATCGATCACTAGTGGCAGGTACTGCAACTGCTATGGCTGCCAGCACCACTGGTGCCATAGGAACAACATGAATGCATTGCTCAGAAGGAGACAGCCCACCCTTATGGGTAAAGGAGGCTTTGAGAGTTCCTGCTTTGAATTGTAAAAGAAGGAGAATTGCATTCCTCCCCCCACTGCCACTCTTCACAATATTTTGCAATTCTTTGAAATCTTCTGCCTGATGCTGTCCAAAAGGGAAAATAAAAAATAAAAAAGAGGAGATATATGCAGGGAAATAAGGGAAAGGAGACAACAAAATAAAGGAAAGGAAAGGAGGAGGAGGAGGAGGATAGAAGATTTGAACCACTTTATCAATATACCACCTCTGGTAATTAAAAAACTAAAAAAGAACAAGTAGGAGCCTGACTGCCCCAAGAAACAGTAGAGAAAACTAGATAAAATTGAAGAGCAGTACATCCTGCCATAATTGTTCAAATAGAAAGGAATCTGTTTGGAAACATCATAAACGCTCCTACCAATATGTGTGATTGAACCCTGAGACTACCAGTATGATACTGGCCCCCAAAATGTGCAATTTCTTGAAAGTAAATGTTAAGTCTTAATTTAGGGAGTTAATTTAGTAGGTTACTCACTAGCTGGCTTGGCTGCTAGAAGATGCTTTCTGTGTATCATATGACAGACAACTAGTTTATTAGACTAGTCCAAACGAATTATCAGAATAAGATTAAATCAGAGTCTTTTCCTGCCACCAAAAGGAGCAATTTGGTTAATAACCGTAAATAAACATTCATTCATTCATTCATTCATTCACCAAAAGGAGTGAGATCATTTAGTGTCATTTTACATGATGCTACAGACGTTAACCCTTATCAAGATCTTAAAAAGAAAAGACAAAAGCTGGCAAAAGTAATGTATGCTGCAAGAACAGATAACAAATTCAGAGTTCTGCATTTTTCTTATTTGTAAAAGCAAATCACATGTGATACGAATAAAGGAAGGAATGTAAACATAAGAAATCGCTGAAAGAGAAGATATTGAAGAACACTGGTTTGACGGTGACCATATCATTCAGTATGTACAACCACACATTAAATGGGTATCATGACAACCAAAAAGAAAATTGGGAAAATATCAACATGCACTTATTTTTGCTGAATTTTAATTTTGTGTCTGGTACTCATCAGACCAGCTGCCCGGCTCATGGGTTTGGAGCAAGCATTCCATCTGGGAGATTGTCCCAATGTGTTGTCCCACAACATAAAAGGCCCTGTCAACAGTCAAACCGTTGCCTACCCTCTGATTCAAGGAAGGAAAACTATAGATCCTCCAGATGTTTTAGACAAAAACTCCCATAATCCTTGAGCATTGGGATGTTTTCTGTTTCTGGGGAGATTTAACATTTCTCCATGCAGACCACTTGAAGAAGAACATCCTAGGACTAGTCTCAAGTGACCAGAGGACTCATGGGTGAGAATCTGCATACTGTGGTGTTGTAGGTCAAGAGCAGTGCATTAGATATCTTTACCAAGGAATACTAAATACTTTATTTTAAAAAAACTCCCAGGTTTCCATAGAATGGGAACATGACAGTTTAATGTCATTTTGTGCTTAAAAAGGCAAAGGTTCGCCCCACACATACGTCCTAGTCATGTCCGACTCTAGGGGCAGTGCTCATCTCCGTATTCAAGCCAAAGAGCCAGTGTTATGCAAGTCCATAGCCATGTGGCCGGCATGGCTGCAAGGAAACACTGTTTTACCTTCCTGCTTTTATAGTGGTACCTATTTATCTACTTGCATTTAGATGCTTTCAAACTGCTAGGTTGGCAGGAGCTGGGGTTATCAGTGTGAGCTCACTCCACTGCGTGACACCCGGGATTCGAACCACCAAGCTGCCGACTTTGCAGTCAGCAGTTTCGGAGCCTTAGTCCACTGAGCCACTACGCCCCACTTTGTGTTTAATTTTTATACCTACTTATAACTTTGTGTTTATATCTCTCCTTGTGTGATTGCATTGACACTATGTTATTGTTAGTTTGTTGCCTTCTAATGCTATAAGATACCCCTCAATTCCCTATTTCTCAAACTGAAGATGTTTATTGTAATGGACTGCATATTGTCTCTCCTTACTGTAAGCAGCCAGCTGGGGTAAAAATACTCATAAATAAATAAAAATAATGTGGCGTCAACTGTTGTAACCATGACTATATAGTTTAACTGTCCACAAAGAAAGAAAAAATCTACAAATTATCTTTGCTGAAACAGATGGTTTATGTGAGTGGACATTTTGGCTAGTGGTTGGTCACCTGCTACTACTAAAACTGAGTCTGAACATGAAGTTTCTAAAACTGGATGGATTAGAGACTGTGTGTGCCACATCCCCCATGTGGAAAGAGAGACCTAATTCAGACACACAACTTGTGCAATATAGCCATTTCTGCACTGCAAAATGTGGAAAATGAGGAATCAACCATCTTCTGACAGGAATTTGTCACTCCTCATTCTGGCCCTACTGTTAGGCAGAGTGAGGGAAGTCATCTCAGGAAGCAGATGAAGGAAGCTGTTAGCAAGGTGTGAATACAGAGCATTGTGTGCCATATAGCCTAATCATTGACCCTTAAGCCAAGTCCAGTGAAGGACACTATTGCTTCACCAGTGAAGATAATTCAGTTATTTTTCTAGTCAGCTTACGCAACATGATCAGAAAAGGGATCCCATTTTGTTCCCTGCCTATGGCAACGAAATGTCTTGGATCATCCCTGACCCCCAGGCAGGGGGACAATCACACGTCTTACTGGTATTGTGCAATCACTTCTTGGAAAGGAATCCATTTCTAGATCAGGACCACCTGCTTGGCATACAGCACACATGAAAAGTAAGCCAAGCTTCAACACTGGTATTGCACCAGTGTGTTTATCCCAATGGAAAGATACCAAGGTGGTGTTTTTTTAGAAGGATCTTTGAAGCAAACAACACCAACACTGCAGGCTCTGTTGCTGTTTGAGGAAGACGTTAAATCAAAACATGCTGGGCTTTCTCATGGCATTGATTTGGAAAGAATAAATTTACTCTTTAGGGCCAGTTTGAAGCTTGTGAATAGCCCTCAGGGTTCCCTATTTTTCTGTTTGTTACTCGGTCTCCCCCCTCCCCTTTCCTACACCTAGGAACCCATTTGTGGCAAAACATCTGTTGGAATATTTGGCAAGATTTACATTTCAGCCATTACAGGGTTAATTAATGTGAATGAGAGTATTACGGGCTGGATTTAATATGAAGAGCAAAGCCTATTGGTTGTTGAGATCACACCACTTGGAATGTTCTGGTAGAAGTCTAGTTAGTGTGTGTGCTTTGTAATCTTAGGGAGAAGCATGTTCCTAGTCTAGCAAGATGGCTGTTAGAATAGTTATTGTTAGAAAACCTCCCGTGTACCCTTCCCTTCTAGTTAAATAAATATTTTTATATAGTAAGATAAGAGGTCTCTCTCTCATTAAAGCAACCAAAAATCACCTGCAATCACCGATCCAACAAAGATAACCCAACAACATCTCATGCAATGATGTCAGAATTCGTATTATTTAGATTTCAGTCTGAAGATGATGAAAAAAGAAAGAACCAGGGCTTAAGGAGGATAAAGAGAGGACTCAGGGTTCAGAGCTGCTCAGTCCAAGAGTATTGTCAAATTAAGAAATGATCGCACAGGAAACAAATATATGCAGGTATTCAGAAGCCAGTAATTGGTTTGGCATTTTGTTTGCTTTATCTTATTGTTTAGGGTGTGAACCAAACCAGCAAGCAATGTGAAGAGAGGTGTGTTGCATCTGTCAAATTAATAAAAAAAACTATTCTCTCTGTGCATCACTGAAAGGAGAAATACTGGTCTGTTTGTTATGCTATTCAGGTTGGTTTGGATGATGTGATCAAGGCCAGATGCAGAATAATTTGAGTGTAGCTTTCTATCTGTGCTTCTTAAACTGAGTTTCCCCTTTCTGTGTCCTCCAGCTGTGTTGGGTTATGACTCCCATTATCCCCAGTCCAAAATATCAGATGGGCATCAAGTTGCAAGAGGCTTGGAAGCTACAATTAAGGACAGATTGTCCATCATGGTGACAATCTCCTACAATACAGTCTCAGAAGAGTTTCTGTGTGTTCTAGGACAGTGATGGCAAACCTTTTAGAGACCGAGTGCCCAAATTGCGATTCAAAACCCACTAATTTTCCACAAAGTGCCAATACAGCAATTTAACCTGAACACAGGTGGCTGTGAAGGGGTTATGTTGGATGCCACAGAAAGGGCTCTGAGTGCCACCTTTTGCACCCATGCCATAAGTTCGCCAACACTGTTCTAGGAAATACTTTCTTCCAGAGTCTGGAGAAGATAATTTCTAGAACCAATATACAGTAGGAGCCTGATATCTGCTGGGGATTGTTTCCAGGTCTTTTCATGGATAACAAAAACCATGGATAAGAGAAACTACAAAAAAAAAACCCAACCCCAAAATGCTGCTTTGCCACAGCAGCTTGCTTTACAGCTGCTGTTTTGCAACAGTAGCTTACTTTATGGCTACTGTTTTGCGACAGTAGCTTACTTTATGGCTGTTGTTTTACAACAGTAGCTTGCTTTACAGCTGCTGTTTATGATAGTAAACTGGCAAGCCACTCCAGTATTCCTGCCAAGAAAACTCCATGGACATGGAATCTCAAAGGGTCGGTCACAACTGTAACGATACAATATACACACACATTGTGATAGTAGCTTGCTTTGTAGCTGCGGAATTATATATTTAATTTTTTCCTCTGCCAACCGTGAATAACTGAATCAGTGGTTAATGAATCAGTGGATGCGGGGTTCCTACTGTAGTTGAAAACTAACTTTTTCAATCTGTTTCTTCTCAGGTCCAAGATCAGGAACTGGCATCCAAAGCCTGTTGATGTGAAGGTAACAACCAATAAAAAAGGAGAGCAGGAGCCCTAGAGTTGCCCATCATCTTTCAAAACTGGAACAGCAGACTGAATAAGGATATGGATCACTGACTCTCCCTGCAGGCTGGGCTGAACGCCTTGAATTTCTCGGCTTTATTAAATAATGCCTTTTTCTGCTTCTATCTTTGGACTCTGCATTCAAATACATGAGCACAAATGTATCACATGCACCTTTTAGAGCAAAAATTAGGTGTTCCTCAACAAATATACGTATATAGAAAGGGATCCAGAAAGTATGAAACTTTGGAGGGATCAGCATTTGATTACTTTAGAAATATTCCAGCATTTGTTCATTGTTCGGGGACATGAGGAAGGCCATTAACCAGAACTGTCCATGTCCTTAAAGAAAATAGCCGCTTGACTAAACAGAATTAATATTAGTGCCAGGATCTCTCAGTCCTCAAAACGGACATGCATCAGTTACCAGTGGTTGTCTGAATATATTCAGTAGCTGCTAAAGCACGGGATTTTGGAACTCATTTTTAACCAAGGACGCCAAGTTTGTGAGAACATAAGAGTCAGCTTGCTGAATCAGATTGGGTGTGATCTAGTCAGAACCTTCTATGAAAGAGTCTGACTAATGTATATGCAGCTGAATAAGGCAGACCCTATCACAGGATAGGAGCCTTAGGTAGCAGATATTGGGAGTAGAGATGGGCACGAACTGAAAAAATGGTGATTCGTTTTGGTTTGGTTCATTTTAGGGTTTGGTTCGTTTTGTTTCGTTTTTAATGATTTTTTTCCCCAAATATTCGTTTCATTAGTTCGTTTTGTTCGTTATTTGCTTTTCCCTGCTTTGCGCGATTTAATTCATTTGACAGCGCAAGGGCGGGAAAAATCATTAAAAAAATAAAAAACACAGACGTTGACAACTGTACATTTTTATTTTTATTGCTTATTTTTTTAATGCCAACCACGTGGCCCGTGCTACAGCTGTAGCCTGGGTTGGTCGGCTTTTGTTTTTTCTGGTCGCCCCCCCCCCTTGCAGCCAGGAAGACTGGACCTCCAGGAAAGACCAACACCAGCTAGGAGACATCTCCGGCGCCACCATTAATGAAACAAACCAAAACGAACCAGTTTTTTTCAGTTTGGTTTGGTTCGTTCTAAATCCACTCTGAGGTTCGTTATTTGTTTTGTTACATAACAAAATGAATAACGAATAACCAGGGTTGTCAATCTCTATTGGGGGGTGATGAAAAGATAGCAAGGTGCTTAGGAACAGAGCTGTGTGTGCCGCATGACAAGCCTAATAGTGGAAGATTCCACTCTCAGTGTAAAATTCTATGCTTTGGAAGTGTCATTCCCAACATGCCCTATTGTGGAAGGAACCCAGAATATTGTTTCCCTATGTCCATCAGCAGCCAATTATGCACATCTGCAAATCTGCAATGTCTTCAAGAACAAGAAAAAGCTACCAGAACTTTCAGTTTAAATAGCCGCATTACAAAGTTTTGCTGTTTAAAAGCTGTTTCTCATATTGTATGCTGCATATTCAAGTGTTTACACCCAATCTGTACAATGTGTACTGGGAGCACTCACTCCCACCATGAAATCAGCAACACAAAGTTTTTTTCCTCTCCCCATCACTGCAGTAGTGGCAGCTTCACATCATAGTGATGTTTCCCATGATTAGAGTTTCTCCCCACTACTAGGAGGGAAAAGAGAGTTGTGATTGTTGTTCCACGCCATCAGGTCATCTCTGAGTTACTGTGACACTATGAATAAGTGACCTCCAAAATGTCCTATCCTTAGCAACTCTTCTTAGCTCTTGTAAACTCAAAGCTGTGGTTTCTTTTAGGAAGTCAGACCATTTCATATTTGGTCTTCCTCTTTTCCTTCTGCCTTCAACTTTTCCTAGCATCACTTATAAAAAGGGAGTTGCCCCCCCCCAAAGCAGCCAGCAGCTCTAGATAGAGCCAGAACAAGTCACAGGAGGCAAGAAGAGGGGCGGGGCCAACATCGCAGTGGGCATTGCCTATACCAGGGTTGTCCAAACTTTTTGCCAGAAGGGCCAGATTTGGTGAGATGAAAATGTGTGGAGGCCGAACATTCAGCCGCATTGGCCCCCGTGCCGGACTTTGGGAAAGCCTCTAGGACAGGGGTCCTCAACCTAAGGCCCGGGGGCCGGATGCGGCCCCTCAGGGTCCTGAATCCGGCCCCCAGGACCAATTGCAGACCCCCCACCTCCACCCCCCGCTTTGCAAGCAAGCCAGCCTCCACAGCTGCTTCTATTGCTGAGGCAGTTCCCAGCCCTTGCTCGCTCGCTCCCTCACTTGTGGTGCATCAAGTCAGGCCCAGCCAGGCTGGGCCAAGAGAGAAGGCAGCTTTCCCTCCGGGCGCAGCAAGGGCATGATGGCCAGGGTGCACAGCTGGATCTGTGTGCAGTGGTGCCAGCCTTGCTGCGGCTGCTGCTCCTCATCCTGAGTGGCCGCCTAGAAGATGATGCGGGGCCTGAGCTTGCCTGGGCTGCCACCTCCTTCCCGATGCAATGAAGGAAGGAAGGAAGGAAGGAAGGAAGGAAGCAGAGCTGCTCCAGCCGCTGCCACTGTATGAGGAGGAGGAGGAGGAGGCGCAGCAGAGGGATCCCAGCAGTGGCACAACCCGGAGCAGGAGGTATTTGCGGGGGGGCCGGAGATACACTGATCATGGGCTGATTGTGGGGTGGTGGTGGCCCCACTTGCCCCTCCCTCCCCTGTGGTCCGGCTCCCAGTGGTGTCTGAGGGGTGGTGGACCGGCCCGCTGTTTAAAAACTTTGAGGACCCCTGCTCTAGGACATGCAAGGAGGTGGGGAGGACACTGCAGCAACAGAACCAGTGATGGGTAAGCTGGACAGGTGGCTGGGGGGATGGACAGAGGCAGAAAGGGCAGGCAAACCGTAAAACCGCAAGCTGACATCTCCATCCGATATGGGGAGGAGCCAGCTGGTGGGGATGCGTGGCAGGCTGAGCCGGTGGGGAGAAGAGGCTACAGGCTGCTCAAAATTTGAAAACGGACCACATTTGACCTCCGGGCCTGACTTTGGACTTGCCTGGCCTACACCATCATTTCTCTCCATCCCAAATAGTGAGGAGGCTACTACAAAAATTTACTAACTCAGAACTAGAGATGGGCACGACTCGGGAAAATGACGTTTTCGAGTTGTCGTGTGTCGGAGGCAGTCCGTTTCGGCTCGTTTCCGATTTTCGCGAAATTTCGCAAAAATGAGTCAGTTCGTTTTTTCATTTTTTCGTTGTTGTTAGTACTGGTTTGGGGGGGTAGCGGCCTCCTGGAGGGAGCTGCAGGAGTCAGCCAGAGCCACAAGTGACGGACTGGCAGACTCTTTGCACCCGCTGTGTCTCACGTACTTGCATGTAGTGCAATGCAAGTAGATCTGGCTTACGGTTAAGACGGGTTAGCGCAAGGGCTAGGGTTAGGCTAGTTACGGGTGAGGTTAGGGTGAGTATTGGGGTGCATCTGGTTGCCTCTCTGACCCACTTAGAAGGACAGTGTACTGGCGTATGGGTTAGGCTTAGGGTTCGGGTTTGGGCTACGATTAGTGGGCTGTTTATGCCCGATTGGCACATCCCAGAAGTCTCTGTGGTCAACCTGGCCAAGTGGCCATGCGATTGGTGGAAAATTTGCATGGTCCACTCCCATGGGCACATCATTGCGAATGTGCAGGTGTAAAAAAATAAAATAAAATAAAATAAAATAAAATAAAATCAACGGAGACTTTTTTTTTGCAAGAAAAACCCACTGCTCCTACTGTAAAAATTCAAGCATTTAAAATAGCTATTTTTCGCATGTTTCTGTGGTGCTTTGGTGGGGTTTTGGGCAACGATTTCAAAAAAAATATTGCGGTCGCCATTTTGGATCCCCCGCACTGCATGGCAAATGGATGCGCCCTCCCAGCCTGGTACAGTCAGCAAAACCTGGCCATGCGATTGGTGGAATGGCTCCAAAACTTTGCATGGTCCACTCCCATGGGCGAGCCCATCATTGCGAATGCGCAGGTGTAAAAAAATAAAATAAAATAAAATAAAATAAAATCAACGGAGACTTTTTTTTTGCAAGAAAAACCCACTGCCGCTACTGTAAAAATTCAAGCATTTAAAATAGCTAATTTTCACATGTTTCTGTGGTGCTTTGGTGGGGTTTGGGGCAACGATTTCAAAAAAAATATTGCGGTCACCATTTTGGATCCCCCGCACTGCATGGCAAATGGATGCGCCCTCCCAGCCTGGTACCAGCAGCGCAGCAGTAGCAATAGCCAAGGAGAGGGGGGCGGGGAAACCCCCCCAAATAAAACACCCTTCTGGCCTGGTAGGTGCCCTCAGACAGTTTTTGCCTACTTTTAGGGCCGGGAATTGGGGTTTTTTTTAACTTTTAAAAACTTTTTTTCTGTGCCGCTTGGCATTGTGCGATCGCCGCGATGCAAGTAACAAGCACGACAAATCAGACCAAAATTGTTCGTTTGTCGGTTCGAGCTCGAAGTCTGGCGGAGTAATTCCCGTTACCGTTTCCGTAGAGTAACGGAAACGAGTAACGGAAACGGAAACGGGAATACCGCTAAGTCGTGCCCATCTCTACTCAGAACCACTGCAAAGGAAAAAATGTGGCATTATTCTACTAAGTGATCACAACATGATCTTGCACATCACTTACCAAGCATTTTTGTGACACCATTGCCCTATTGGCTCATATTCGGCTTGTGATCTATGTGAGAAGAATTCCAAGACTCTTCTCTCATAGTATTGCTGAACCAGGCATCCGCCATCTTGTAACTGTGTGTTTGAGTTCTTTTTCCTACTTTGCGTTTATCGTCTTCTTCAGGTGCCATGTCCTCATAAAATGTGGGCAATCAGTAGCCTGAACTGGTTTCTATCTAAAGCTATTCTAAATAGAGTAGCTGTGCTCACTGCTGACCATTGGCTTAAGTTCATAAGCCAGAAGGTTCTTCTACACCAGTCATGTCCAAACTTCGGCCCTCCAGATGTTTTGGACAGCAACTCCCACCGGCCTTTGCCATTGGAAATCTAAGCTTAGAATTTTGGAAGTTGTGGTCCAAAACAGCAGTTTGGACCTGCCTGTTCTACGCCATGGACCATGCTTCCCATCTATTTTTTCTTGAAGGATAACCTGCAGGAGGTGGTATTTCTCATTGTGCATTATGTGTCCCAAATATTGCAATTTTCTTCTCTTTTTATTCATGCGCATTTGCATTTGTACCTGTTGAATTTCATTCTCTAATTTTCAGAATTTATCTTGATTTTTAAAAAATGGGATTAAATTAGTCTGGTGGGATTTGTTCTTAAACAGATCCATATTGGCTCCTAGTTATCAGAATTGACTTGATGGTGCAGGATTATTATTTTATAAGCCTTTGTCTTGTGCAAAACACTAGTCTCTTCCTACGTATGATGTTGTTACATAAATTACATCCATAGCAGAATGAGGCAGCAGATCAGGAAAATGCTATGAGACATAGCATTTGTATGTATAATATACAGTATTTTCTCCATCATTTAATAAGACCATATTCCAGTAACTCCACGAGTAACTAAAATTGACAGCTTGTGCCACAAAAAGGAAGTTATTTCTCACAAACTTGCAGCTGCAATGTAGTTAGATCTTTATAATCATCACAAAGAAATTGCAAGTGACTAGTTAATTATAGCTAATGATTTCTAACCTCTGGTTCACCACAACACTCACAATAAACTGGGAATATCCTGGTCATCACTCTTTAGATAACTGGATTTTGCACTGGATTGGAAAATTAGACCACTGGAAAGACATTTATAATGGCATGTTCTTTATTTTTAAAAAGACTAAAATTTCTGGTGGGGATATTGTTGCAAGACTGTATTATACAAAGTGTTGAAATTTATTATCTTGGGTTTAACCAGCTACAGTATTAAAAATGGGAACTGCAGCTTGTAAACACAAAAACTATAATAAGCTCAAACCCTTGGGCATGACAAGACTTCCTGGGTCCCTGGCTATTCTGGTTCCATCTATCCTGGCTGGAAGGAGCATTTCTGAGACAGCAAAGTGTGTGACAATCCAAGCAATAATGCAAAGGGGTTATGTGGGTACGAACAGAAATATGTTAGGGGAGGGGGGAAGCTATATGCGGAAAGCATCCATCTTAATGGACTTGGATAATCCCAAAATAGCCTAGCAAGCTGTATAAACTTTCCAAAAATATTTAACATTTCTGTTGACACCAAACCCAAGACATTTTAGCTATAAATGATGGGGACAAAGGTCACAAAGTTCACAGATCCATTTCAGAATGAAAACATCCCCTTATTGGCAAGGAACATCTGCATGATATGATTTTTTTAAAAGGTCACAACAATCAATTATTAGTAAATGGTGTACAGTAATTCAAATGGCAGTGTCACAGAGTACCATTTCATGGCATGCAACACGAACAGTTAACAGGACAGTGAAAAAAATATAAAATGATTTAGCATGGTTGTTAGACTGAAGATTTAAAGGTCCCTGGTTCAGTGCTGGGTTTCAGCAGATAGTTTGTTTAGGGGGGGGATATAAATAGATTCTAATAGGGTCTTGTTTATAGTTTGTCAAATGTTTAATGCCCTATCATTTTTAAAAACAAAACCCTACCAATTTCTTTTATTTTCCCCCAAATGTTTAAACTAGCATTCTTTTCTATACTCATAATGCCATAATTATACAGTACATTGCCATTAAAAGTTTTTTTCAGTCTTTTGTGTACTTAATTGTCTGAAATTCAGCTCCCAGGAACCCTAGCCAGCATGGCCAATGGTCAGAGATTTGGAACTTTAAAGTCGTAGCACTTGGAGGGCTATAAGTTGCAAACCATTAGATTAAATATGAAGTTATTTCACAAGCAACTGCCCATTAGTTTTTTACACTATTTTTAGTTTGCGGAGTATTCTGTTATGTCTTGGGACTGGACACCAGGAGGTGAACATGGTTTCAGTTTCTAAATAAGGATTGTTCAGGCAATCAAAGGTCTGCCTGAATTACACCCCTGGAACATTAACATGTTTCAGCTTCTGGAAATGGGTTGCCTAGAATATGTGGTTTGGGTCCTTCCGTGTGGGAAGCTGTGGCCAGGCCAGCAGCAGAAATTAGCACAGCTGGTAGCAAGCCTACTGCTGATATTGAATGGCCATTGTCCTATTTTGCAAAGCAAAATAGTTTATTCAAAGGGTTGTTAGAGGACAGTCTTCCATTCAAAAGCCTCCTGTCTTCCAAGTTTGATGCAGTACACTTTAAAGATAATTGTAAAAAGAAAGAGTAGGGTAGGGGATTTGGAAAAGAAAATCAACAGCACCCTGACTGAGCAGGTGCAAGGAAGCCAACGTTTTCTCCACTATGTGTGTGTTGTGCCGTTACAATTGTGACCGACTCTTCATGACTCCATGCCCATGGAGTTTTCTTGGCTTGGCAGTTCCAAGTCTAGTCGCCTACAGCACCTGGGAGTCTCCCATCGAGGTACTAACCAGCACCAACCCTGCTTAGCTCCCAATATCAGGCAAGATCGGATGTGCTTAGGGCATCTAGGCATCTTTTATCCACTGAGATTTATTTCTTTTGAAACACTTGTCTGGTCAAATATTTTAGCATACATGAGAACCATGACAAACAGAATCTAGATTTTTAAAAAGCCATTGAGGAATAATGCTCCATAGAACATACCGTAAATCATATCACTGTTGCAGCTGGCTGCAAAGGTGCTCAGAGAAGCTGCACAATTATTTATTTATTTATTTATTTATTTATTTATTTATTTATTTATTTATTTATTTATTTTGTGTGTTTATAGACCACCCGACTTTCCCATAGGGAACTCTGGGCAGTGAACAACATGTGAAAAATATGTTTCATACCTTTAGCAAACCGGTCAGTCTAGTATATAATATAAAGATTGCAATGTGACAGCACCCAATAAATCTTCAAGAATCTTATTTTTCTGCAGTGATGACAGACAGATGAGGAGATCTGCCCTAAGAAAATCAGGCTAGGGATTTGACAGAGATGACAGTGTACCAAGTGATATGAAATGCACCTCAGTTCCCCCAGATGATAGATACAGAACTGTACATTTATTGGAACCAGCCTATAATTACCAGCTAAGGCCATTGCAGGCATTGTCTAGAAAATACAACCCTAGTTAATGCAACATTCAGTGAAATTTGAGTAAGGGTTTGGACTTTTTAAGAGGTTTTGGCTCTTTTATGATTGTATTTAAACAAACAATACCACAAAAGGGTGGAACATGAAGATAATGAGCTCTAAGTCTTGGCAATTGTCAGCCCCATATAACCAGTCTCTCAGCTGGATTTTTCCTAAAGGGATAGCAAAATTCCAGGTGAATTTTTTTCTGCTTGGTTCCTTCCTGAGAAAGTAAAAGGAAGTAGCCAAGAACAAACCTGGATCCTTTCTTTGATTTGTTCATGGGGAACAAGCCAGGGAAGAGAAATTGCCTACTGCAGAGGTCATGGTAAACTATCCCAGGGCAAGTTAGGATACAGCTGACCATCAGCCTGGTGACACGTCAAGATTCCTATGAATCTTGCTATGTTGCAGGAACACAACCGTTGGTGGCAACAAAACATTCATGATAGTGGCTGGCAAAAATCACAGAAAAACAAAACAAAACAATAGGCACAAAACATGTGGCACCTTAAAGACTAACTTTCATATTTTAATATAACCTTTCGTGGACACGTCCACTTCTTCAGACGTGTAGTGGCTGCTGTGCTATTGACTAAAGATGGAGCAGAAAAGCAATCACATAAAAGCACCCTCTTTTCCCGCTGGTTGTGCAGTGCATGCCCGTGCATGTTCTCCAGTTACAAGACCAGTTGCACAGGTGGTTGCATAATTCATTATTTAATGTACTTCAAATATGTCTATCCCTCTTTCTTCCTGAAAGGACCCAAGGCGGAAGACTGAGTGGAGGTTTAGATTATTCTTCTTCTACTCATTTAAGCGATAGAACACTGTCCTGTAGCTTTCAGTAGCAAAAAATAAAAAATAAAAAATAAAAAATAAAAAAGCCAAAATTTGTGGATAACCCTCACGTCATTCAATTTTCCTGCTAATTTACCATAGAGTTGGTCTAATTTAACAATTACTGTACTCTGAAAATAGCCGCTATTATTGCCACTGAGATGCACTCTCCTGCTAATGTTTTCCAGTCAAGTCAGGCTTACTATGAAGGAGTCAGTTCAAATCAGAAGGAAGTGAACAAAAAAAGTAAAAATGGGTAGAGAAAGCCAAAGGAAGTGAACTTTAAAAAAAATCCATGCATTTTCATACATTTAGGAAAATTTTAATAGCAGTACTGTAAACTAGATATGTTTAACAAGACTGTTTTGCAGAGGATAAAAGCTGGTTAAGAGAGGATATGACTGCAGTGTCAGAACCAAACAAGAGTTGCCAGGTCAGAAGCACCCCCATTACTTGAGATTTTCAGTGAACCCCAAAACCTGGGTCTGAAGGTGAGACTCCCCTTTAATGAAGTCAGAATGGATGGTTGTGATTACATCTCATGATACAGTTCTCCTAGTTTAATCACACGGTGTGGAAAATGGAATTTTTTCTTCCTTTTGTAGGATTTGAACCTGCACTTGTTCCACTTTCAGATAACATTTTAAAACTCATGGGCCATGGCATGTTCACCATTCCAAGCAGTGGTCTTGTTATCCTTCTTCAACGAAAGCTGATGGGAAGGAGTTTCAGCCAGTGATTAGGCTCCTCTGGGGGTGGGAATTTTGGACTTGGTGGGGGAACCTGTGACCCCTGTGGTATGCATTCAGGGCTACAAAATGATACAGCTTTTCTACCAAAGCTAAGCAGATCTGGCTCTGGTGGGTACTTGCATGAGAGACCACCCCATAACCTCAGATGGGCTGGGTGGAACTCCAGGATGGAAGACAGATGGGAAATAGAGGCACTAAATAAATAACAATAAATACATTTAATGATGGACAATTATGTCTGAAGCATGTTTATGTGAAAGTAAATCCCACCATATTCACTGGAGCTTACTTCAGTAAGGATTAATGTATTCATTCTTCTGACGCAACGGAATTCCCCAACAACAACTTAATAATTGCCAAAAATAATACATAAGTTAATATTTGTCTGCATCAGAACCTGTCACAGTCTAGAATATTTAAACACATTTTTCTTATGTCAAGTCATCATTATTTGCCATTGCTATTAAGTTTATACTGAACGAGTTGGAATATATTGGCTCTTAAGAAATACACAACCCTTTAGTAATAAAAAAGAGAGAAAATAAAAAACCTCCTCAGGATTTAATAAAACTGTCTTGGAGGCACATAAATCACATCCCTAATACAGTATAGTATATTTCAGTTTCCAGGCCTGCATGACAATCTTAAAATGTTAACAGATGTAGGCAAGGAATTCCTCCTCTCCTTTCTCCTTCTCACACACACATATAAACATGGAGACAACTCAAATATGAATGCAACCATTCCAGTTAACATTATTTTTAGAGGGGGCGGAATAGGAAGAAGTGCTTTTCTATTTAAATTGTTTCTCTTGTGACACCTCTGCTTGAGTCATTCTTAGTCAGGATGCTAACCACCTTAGAAGATAGCAAATTGAGTTATTAACGAGGACAATGCTCCACATGTGTCTGATTAAAGAGAACCTCTCCTTCATCATACCACACCTCACCCTGGAATCACTACACCCACCACCGCTATGACTTGACGCAAATTACACAAAATACTCCTTTTAATGCTCTTGTTTAAATAGGACTATTTTAAAGAAATGCATTTTTTTAAAAAAAAACTTTAATTTTACAAATCATAACACAGAAAAGCACAATTTGGCTGGTCCCAATTGCTACTAATATAACAGAAGCAATACTGGAATTGTGAAATGACCAAGAAAGGCTGGATCTTTTTCTTATCACATGTTCCATAGTTAAAAAAAAAAGATTGCCAAGACAATCCAAATCTACAATCATATTTGTCTTTCTGAAAAGTCTGCATAAATATTTATATTGCAAACACAGTAGAAGATATGTTTGTTTTATTACTAAATCTAGCAAGTACTGATACACATGATTGCTTGCTATCAATATACAGTATTATGTTTGTCCCACTTCCCCTATGAAGGAGCCAATAAATAACTACCCTCTTGGGGACTTCATGCACAGATAGTATGTAGTCAACATATTTTTATTTCTTCTTTGTTGAGGTTTGATCCAAGACATTTTATTGCCTGAGAATACCACATGGGTTGATCCGACTCATTCCACCACCATCTCATCAAGGTGCATGAAAACCAAGGCTATCCAAGTGTTTTTTTAATAATTGAGACTTGTTCCCACAAGCATTTGTCCCATTCTCCAGCAATAAAATGCACCAATAATACATTAAATTAATGTTGTCCAGCTATTTCAGAACATCACAAATCAACTTTCTGAGGAAACCTCACTCTGCCTTTTGGAACGGCTGGCCCTTGGAAGCCCTTTGGATTCTGCTCGGAAGAAATAAGATGGCACCTTTTCCTCAAATCAGTTAGGAACCTCAAGGCAGGAGAGCAAGCATGTTTTCTAACCCGATATTCACTGTACAGCTCCTTGCATCAGAATCACACTTTGGTTTGCAGAGACACTGCCTTTTTGACAGACTGTACTCTTTGTACATGGCATGAAAGTCTTCCTAATCCACTCTTTGATTCCTTGGTAGTATCTGTTGTGGTGTATGGCAGAGCTCTTTGTGAGGAACTGAATGTGGCCTAAGTAAATTAAAAAATAATAATAAACTTCCTCTTATTATTCAGTGGATAAAAAATGGTTCTTTCAGGAACCTACAGATCAGACTGCTTTCAGTCTCCCTCAGTAGATCACCCCTTATTTGTTAGTTTACCTCAAATGGCACTTATTTGTTTCAGCACATTCACTCAGAGACCCTGGTTAATTAGAAAGAATAAAATGTTTTCATTTACTTACAAATTATTCTTATATAAAAACATGCATAGGTGTGGGAAATCAGGAGGGGCTAGCAGCTGGGGGCGGAGCTATGACATTGCAAGCATGCTCAGTAGCGTTAGGGTTTAGACCAATAAACGCCGTTCTTTGGGCTTGAGCTAGCGTGGAAGTTTCTGATTGGTTGAAAAACTGCCACGGGGTAACATGGGAATTGTAGTTTTACTGTTTTCAATAAAAAGGCTTTGCTGGGTGCGGCGAGCAAGGAGTCTCCTCCATTTTGTGCACCAGATACATGTGTCTGAGTCTTTTTTCAATCCGCCCTGGGGCTTGCTGGTCAGGCTTTCTTGGCGGGTTCCCACATCTGGCGAGCCAGCCAGGAGTACTTTTTCTTCATCACTCACCCTCAGTCCGGGAGAAAGGACATCGAGCGCGCTCAATTTCACAATCGGAAGGCAGCCTTTCGATTCCCGGGTGAGTGACCCCCCCCCCCGAAACATGGGTTCTGCACTATCTACTGCCCAGCAAGCTTTCAGAGACGACCTTAAATCTCTACTACTGAAAGATGGTCATCAAACCTCCACGTCTGAGGTGGAAGATCTGATTAAAGCCATAGACGAAAATTGCCCTTTTTATCCAGAGGGTGGCTCCCTAGATTTACAAGAATGGGACAAAGTAGGGGCTGTTTTTCATAATCATCCTCGCATCACAATAAAACTCCTGTACACATGGTGCAAAATTCGTTCCTGTTTGGCTAAATTAACACCCCAAAACATAGCTCAGAACAGTCAACTCATGTGGCCCCTTAACCATCCTCCGCCGGATCGTGGAAAGCCTCCGGACTTGCCTTATTTGGCCGTGGAACAGCCTGCAGCGCTGCCAGCGCCCTCGACGCTTCAGCAGACGCTCTCACAGCCGCCATTACCACCACCCCTCGCATCCCCCCTCGGGGTGACCATGCCGGCTCAGCAAGCACAGCTGCATGCGCAGCAGCCACCGGTTTACAAAGGAATTTACCCTTCATCAAGCAATTTGCATGACTATTCATCACGCCCTCCTTGTGAGGCTTCAGGAAGGATCACTAAATTAGCTCTGCTTGATGGCTCATTAACTTTCCCAGAGGCTGGTGCTGGTGCAGAGGACTCTAATGCATTGTTTCCTGTGATTACCACCCCGGCAGGGGGGAGGAACTGGGAGGCGATCAATTACAAGCTTGTGAAGGAGTTGGCTAAATCAGTCAAGGAGAATGGTGTGCATGCCCCTTACACTTTAACAATTTTGCGTAGTGTTGGAACTTTGCAATTGCTCCCTGAGGACTGGAGGGCTATTGTGGACACAGTGCTTTCTCCTACACAGCGCTTGATGTTTTTCCGTGAGTGGGAAATGGCCACTCAGAGCTATGTGAATGCTCACGCTCAACAAGACGTTAATACCACTAATTGGTATGAGCAAATGATGGGGTATGGGGCATTTAGAACACCTGCAGCTCAGCTTGTGATTCCTGCAAGGCGTTAGGAGGCTGTTACACAAAATGCTTTGACTGCATGGGACAAAACTCCTGTTGCAGAGGGGGCTGCCTCTGTGACCTCCCTTAGCAGCATCAAACAAGGTCCTAAGGAATCTTTTCAAGCCTTTGTGGATCGCCTCATGACTGCAGTCATGAAGCAAATAGAAAGCCCTGAGGCACGCAGAGTCCTTATTAGGCAGCTTGCTTTTGAGGGTGCAAATGAGGACTGCCGCCAGTTGTTGCAGCCTTTAATGGCCGATTCCAGCAAACACCTGGAAGACATGTTGAGGGTATGCCAAGGAGTTGGCATGATTTCCCATAAGACTGCTTTGTTGGCTGCAGCACTGAAACAACAGCCTGAGGGGGCGGGAAACAGGAGATGCTTCGGTTGTGGAGAAATTGGGCATTTCAGGTCCCAATGCAGGGCTACCAACCAGGCAAGACCAAAATCTAAATGCCCTCGGTGTGGAAAAGGTTTTCACTGGGCGTCTCAATGCAGAAGCAATCCCTTGCCTCATTCCCAGGATCAGGGAAACACGAGGGCGGGCCTTTCCCAGGCCCAGGAAAAACAATAGGGAGTTCAGCCTCATCGCCAGTAGATGGCGCCAATCTAGCCCCAGGAGTGGTTCTTTTGAAAACAGTGGAATCTGTCTCTGTCTTCCCACCTTATCAGTCAGTAGAGATTTCCACTCAAGTGGTTGGGCCCCTCCCTCCTAGAATTTCTGCCTTAATCCTGCCGCATGGGCCAGCTGCCCGGAAAGGACTCATGGTTATACCAGGATTGGTTACATTGCAACCCCAACAGAGACTATCAGTGTGGGGTTGGACGCCGCTTGTTACGTCTGTTGTTTTAGAGCCTGGGGAACCAGTGGCTGAGCTTATGCTCCTCACATTAGCGGATGATGATAGCCAGGGGGAGCTCTTCACTTCTGTTCCTCCAGAAGTAGCCCCATTAGCTATGGCTGTGATTGCTGTGTCTTCAAAGTGCCCAAATTTGTCTCTTCAAATGGGAGGCCGGGAAATTCAAGGCTTAATTGATACTGGAGCGGACATTACTGTTATTTCAAGAAAGGATTGGCCTCCCTCATGGCCCACAGTCCCTACAGAAGAGGTGTTTGGAGTGGGGGGCTATGAGCCTGCTCATAAAAGCCTCCATCCTATCCTTTTTCAAGCCCAGGCTGGCAACACCTATACTATATCCGTCCTTTAATAATGGACATTCCCCTCACATTATGGGGACGGGACTTGCTGGGCCAAGCTGATGCAGTGCTCCATACAAATTTTTGATACGGGCCTCCCCTGCTGCGCCACGCCATGCCTTGCCCTTGGCATGGAAGCCTGGCCCACCTGTGTGGGTCGATCAGTGGCCGCTGCCCCGGGAAAAACTGTCAGCAGCGGAGGCCTTGGTCAACGAGCAGGTTCAATTGGGGCATCTTGAGCCTACAGTCAGTCCCTGGAACACCCCAATATTCGTCATAAAAAAGAAATCTGGGAAATGGAGATTGCTACAGGATCTGCGCAGGGTTAATGAGCGTCTGGAGGATTTGGGCTCTCTCCAGGCTGGGGTTCCGAACCCAAACTTAATTCCTCAGGATCACAAGGTCTTGGTTGTGGATCTTAAGGACTGTTTTTTCTCTATCCCCCTGGCGCCAGAGGACCGCAAATATTTTGCCTTTACTCTGCCTACCTACAATAACTCCCAACCAACTGCTCGTTACCAATGGGTGACCCTGCCCCAAGGTTTAAAAGCTAGTCCCACGTTGTGCCAGCATTTTGTGGCCCTTGCATTGCAACCCTTCAGAGATCGCCACCCAGAATTGCAGGTTTATCATTACATGGATGACATTTTGGTCCATGGCAGGACACTTCCCCCTGACATCATTGCTCAGTTGGAACGGGACCTTTCCCCTTCCTGGCCTTGACAACTGCTGAACTCTCTCCACTCTTTGCTGCTCTTGTTGGTCGTTCTGATCCTGCTGACAAGATTCCTGTTGATGCGGACATTCGTTCTGTCATTGCCTTACTCAATAAGCGTTTTCAGATGGTTGCAGTGGATCGTGTCCCATCTCTGAGTGACTGTTCTCTATCCTGTGCTGTCCTGCCAACCAGCTGCCTTCCCACTGCCATCCTGTATACACCGGACAACCCTCGTCGAGTCTGCATTGTTGAATGGCTGCACCTTTCCAACACCCCACCAAAAAGTGTCTACTCAATCATTGATTCTACCTCTGACCTGATCAAGAAATGCCGCCTTAGGGCTGTTCAACTTTCTGGCAGGGATGTTTCTACAATCAACCTTCCCTTCAAGCAAGATCAACTTGATTTTCTGATGGCTTCTTCAACCCCTTTCCAGATTGCAGTGGCTGATTTTTTGGGTCACTTTTCTTTCTCCCCTCCCAAGGACGCCCGCCTTACTTTTTTGTCTTATGTGCCTTATGAACTAACCTCTTGTTTTGTTTTGCAGCCTATCCTTGATGCAGTTACAGTTTTTACCGACGGGTCCAAAACCAGAGGCGTTGTTACCTGGCAGGATCAAGCCTCTGGGGAATGGCACTCTGCATTCACAGGCAAGCAGAGTTCTGCCCAGCGTGCAGAGCTAGCTGCTGTCATTTTGGCCTTTGACATTTTTAAACACCAGCCCTTTAATCTGATTGGTGACACTCAATATGTTTATCGTTTGCTGTTTGGTTTACCATTTTCTTACTTGAATCCCTCTCTGGACAGAGACTTTTTGACTTTGTTTTTTACTCTTCAGACATGGCTGAAGCAGCGGTGCTTTTCTTGTTTTGTAGCCCACATTCGCTCACATTCCAACTTCCCTGGGTTTTTGGCTGAAGGGAATCAGAGGGCTGATGAGTTATTGCGTACTAACTTTTTTCTGTGTTTTCTAGCCCTATTGACTGTCATGCTAAGTTTCATCTACCAGCAAAGGTTTTGCATAAAAGGTTTTCAATCCCGATGACTCAGGCGGACATCGTCTCTTCTTGTGCCTCCTGTTCCAAAGCCCCCACGGCCATTCCATATGATGCTGTCAACCCCCGGGGGACCCAAGCCAACCAGATTTGGCAGATGGATGTCACGCAAGTACCCGCTTTGGCACCTTTGAACAAACTGCATGTGACTGTGGACTTGTACTCAGGTTTCATCTGGGCTACCCCTGCCAAGGGTGAAACGGCTCGGCACGTCATTCTACACTGCTTGGCGTGCTTTGCGGTCATGGGGGTGCCCTGCACTTTGAAACTGGACAATGGCCCAGCCTATATCTCTAGGGAATTTGCTCAGTTCTGTTCCCAGTGGAACATAAAACTCATTCATGGTCTTCCTTTCAATTCGACAGGTCAAGCCGTGGTGGAGAGAGCAAATGGAACAATCAAAACCATGCTGTTCAAACAAGCCAACGGCAAGAATCTTCGGACTCAGGAGATCAGTCCCATGATTCATCAGGTTCTCTTTACTCTTAACCACTTGCTTACTCCCCATAACAGGTCGGCTACCCCGGTTGAGCTGCACTTTCGCTCAGAGGAACGGCTTCCCAGACCGTTGGTCGCTTATCGCCAACCTCCTGATCCACAGTGGAAGGGTCCTGTACCTCTCGTCACTTGGGGACGTGGATATGCTGCAGTCGCCCTTGAGGATCGGACTGTTTGGATCCCTGCGCGCTGTGTCCGTCCCTGGCGATCTCCTCCACCAGCTGCCTCTCAGGAGTCACTGGAAGCATTGATTGCACTGTTTGAAGATGATTAGATTTGGACTTTTGTTTGCTCTCTGTGTGTGTTTTATCAAAGCCAATTGTTTTGTACAGTTACATATTGTTCATTATGGCTGCTTTCCACTCCACAAGTTATGGAAGATAGATTCCCGTATGTGTACCATAGCCCAAGAGCCCCGTTTTCGGTGGCAAAAAACATAAAAGAAAAGAGTGACATGTGGGAAATCAGGAGGGGCTAGCAGCTGGGGGCGGAGCTATGACATTGCAAGCATGCTCAGTAGCGTTAGGGTTTAGACCAATAAACGCCGTTCTTTGCGCTTGAGCTAGCGTGGAAGTTTCTGATTGGTTGAAAAACTGCCACGGGGTAACATGGGAATTGTAGTTTTACTGTTTTCAATAAAAAGGCTTTGCTGGGTGCGGCGAGCAAGGAGTCTCCTCCATTTTGTGCACCAGATACATGTGTCTGAGTCTTTTTTCAATCCGCCCTGGGGCTTGCTGGTCAGGCTTTCTTGGCGGGTTCCCACACATAGGACTTTGTGGAAACCATGTTACATTACTGAGCCTAGCTGGTTAATTAGCTGAATGACTTACTGACTGGTAACACAAGTCATTAACAGAATACTGTGCTCTAACTGTTCACTTCACACTCCATTATTCACATGCTGATAGAAAACTAACAGAGCCCTGACTGGCTGTGAAAAAAAAGTGGGGAAAATAATTCTGAGGTAGAGAGACTGCAGCTCATCAGTTGACTGACATTCACCTTAGGTCCCTTTCAGCTCCCTCTCAAAGGCATCATATGAGCCTGTACTGTATATCTAACAGTGTTATGAAGCAGTGTTATTGGAAGCAGCCCTAGTTCTGCAAAGTGCTCCATCCTGCTGAGTTATGGACCCAGTGTTTCTCTCTATAGAAAAACTGAGTTTTCCCATAGCCTGGTCAGCTGCTAAGAAGACTAAATGAGATTATAACTTTTCCTCAACTCAGCTAGAATACACAAGCAAGAGAGCAACTCTGTTATCTAGTCTGATGTGACCTTCAAGCTCAAAGTCTGAACCAAATTCTTGAATCTTCAGAGCTATGTTAAAACATTTTATTCCCCAAGAGTTACACTTGTTCAAGAATCCACACAGAACTAGGTAGTCGGCATTCTTCACCTGACAAGATGTAAACAGTGGTTGAACTCTGATTGGGCATGGGTGACAATGCCATCAGTAGTGACAAATCAACACTAATTAAAACCTAATTGCCACTGAGTGACTTTGAGGGGGCCATGACTTGTACACAATAGGAAAACAGCTCAGCCAAAAAATGACCCAACAACTTAAGAAATATATCAACTAGCTTAAATATGTCCAATGGAGAAGTAATAAGATGTACAGGGTCTGAAAAACAAGTACTATGAAGAACAGCAGAGAGTAGGGTAGATTTAGCCTGAAGAAGAGAAGGCAGAGTGATGGTAGTGATATGTGAAAATTTGCCATTTAGAAGACAAAAGGAGACTGGTTTAGCCCTGAAAAAAAAAGACTGAGGGGAGATATGATGGCACTTTTCAAATACTTGAAGGGTTGTCATAGAAGCAGGATGGGTTAGAGTGCTAGATGGATAATAATGGGTTCAATTAAAGAGTGACTAAAATGATTACTGGGCTGGGGGGCCTCCCTAATGAGGAAAGGCTAAAACATTTGGGGCTCTTTAATCTGGAAAAAGGTGCCTGAGGGAGGATATGATTGAGACGTACAAAATAATACGAGGCATGAGTAAAGTGGATAGAGGGACGCTCTTTCCCCCTCTCACAAAATACCAGAACTAGGGGACATCCACTCAAACTGAAGGCTGGGAGTGTGAGAACAGACAAAATAAAATATTTTTACCCAGCATGTTGTTAGTCTGTGGAACTCTCTGCCACAGGATATGGTGATGGCAGCTGACCTGGATGCCTTCAAAAGGGGATTGGACAGATTCCTGGAGGAATAGTCCATCACAGGTTACAAACCATGATGGAGATGTGCAATCTCCAGGCTTAAAACCAGGGTACTTCAAGGGCCGGATGTAGGGCAGTGGTATCAGGAGACAGAAATCTAGTCTGGTGCACTCTCAGAGGCATTTGGCGGGGCCACTGTAAGATACAGGAAGCTGGACTAGATGGGCCTTTGGCTTGATCCAGCATGGCTCTTCTTATGCTCTTATGTTCTTATAATTTACAGGAAGCCAGATTTAGGCTGAATATCAGGAAAAATCTCTGAACTATTAGAGCAGTACAACAATGGAACCAATTATCACGGAGGGTGCTGAGCGCTTCAATACTGGAGGCATGTAAGAGAAAACTGGGCAACCACTTGTCCAATCTGCTTTGATTTGTATTCCTACATTGAGCAGGGGAGTGAACTCCATAGCTTCAATAAAGATTATTGTCCTACATGGAGATCCCTAATATTGCCTGGTGGTCTCTTGTCCAAAAACTAGCCAGGCTTAACTGTGCTTCCCTAGCCCTAATATGCCTCTGTACATCTCTCTGTATTTTTCCTGATCACAGGATCAGGAAAAATAATGTGCAAAGTGTTTAAGAATCCAAATGTCAGTTCCTGTGAAAATAATGTAATAAAATGTGTCCATTATCAGCAGCTCATCCACAGCTTCTTGCAACATGTGATCCCACATTTTTAAAAGTATTGGGGTGAATCTAGGATCCTTACTTTTTATTTAATGTATTTAATGTATTTTATTTGTACAATTTGTAGGCTACCTTTCTCCTGGTTAGAATCTTCTGTTGCTCTTGCCCTCAGAGACGTGCTGTCATGAGGACAGGCCTCCACAACTAGCTCATTGCACAGTAAAAACTCTACCAAGATGTGGTATAGGACAGGAAGTTTCATGTCTGAGTCAGGTATGGAGATCCTTGATCTGAAGATCAAGTGGCATCTGTGCACAGTGTACATCATTTTCACAGGAGCATAAATAGGAACAAAGGTTCCTTTACACGGGCAGTGGTTGTGCCTCACATCCCTGTCACTCCAGTACCACAGATTAGTTGATAAACCATCTATATTAAGATGGAAGGGCTTCAGAATGATTGCTTAGGATCCTTATTGTATTATCTACTCCAAAGGGGTCGCTTCTTCTGCTTTCCCTTGTACAGTAGGACCCCAGTATCCGCTGGGGATTGGTTCCAGGCCTTCCCGTGGATAATGAAAACCGTGGATAAGAGAGAACACCAAAAATCCTCAAAACTGCTGTTTTATGACAGTAGCTTGCTTTATGGCTGCTGTTTTGTGACAGTAGCTTGCTTTACAGCTGCTGTTTTATGATAGTAGCTTGCTTTGCAGCTGCTGGATTATGTATTTATTTTTTCCTTTGCCAGCCGTGGATAACTGAATCAGTGGATAATGAATCAGTGGATAAGGGGGTCCTACTGTACTTTCTTTTTTGCAACTGTAAAAACAAAGGGAGGGAAAGCTAGAGACCATTTAGCATGGCTCTATCATACTGTTCTGGCATCTTTTACAGTATTTCCAGTAAAAGCATCAAAATCTAAACTATCTGTTGCTTCTTCTGACCATCACTAAATCCAAGCCTTAATGGCTGATACAGCTGATTTATTTATTTGTCCCCCCCACTGTTGCCATAGTAATATCGACTATAGGCTTCTGCATTTAAAGCCACACTGGATTTTTCCAAAATTGAAAACCTGCTTGCCGAAAAATAGCTGGCAACAGAAATGGATCTGGAATGGCAGAAGCGCTGGAGAAATGCATTTACCTGTTCTTCTAAAATACTTCCTGCTTGATACAATCAAACTGAACAAGACATGAACAGCAAGTTGCACTCTTAGATGTCTCTCCATTGTGTTCAGTTGGGTGCAGAGGCGTAGCCAGGATTTGGAGCGCCTGAGGACAAAGTTTGTTTTGGGGTCCTTCCTGCTGTCCCCCTCACATCGCACCCACCCAGCAACGGGGGGGGGGGGCAGAACCCTGCAGGTGTGGGGTGGGGGCGTGCACGCACATGCACACAGGCGGACAGGCGGAGGCGGCAGAGGGGGTGCTGTCGCCAAGCCTTGGGGGAAAGGAGAACTGCTGGGCAGCATGAGGGTGTAGGGCTTCCTCCTACTGCTCCCTTTCCAGGCGCCCCCAGATTGCTACACCCAGGGCAGATGTACCCTTCTGGGGGGGGGCATAGGGGAGGCTCCCATTAAATTAGGAAGTGGACAGCTTCAAATAACCAGGGTAGCTCATACCTCTCCGTGGAGGGCCACAGCTGTTCCCATAAACCTCATGCCTCAAAATATTTGCTCATAAAAATGTGAGCGCTCAATAGAAACACTCATAACCCCATTTTTTTAAAAAAAATGGGTGTAGGGGTCTTGTGGACTCTAAAAACATGGCAAAGCTTTCACTAGGTTCCCTAAAGGGACTTTTTGAACTTTTTTTTTTCAAACGTCCTCCCCACTCCCCAAGGAAATGTAGGAGGGCTGGGAGGGCTGGAAGATTAGGGGCACATTTATACTCCTTGGATAGAATATGCTCAGCCTGCTGTTTCCCAAAATCAGGCAGATATTTTTTAAGCATGATTCCTGCGCAAGCTATCCTGAAAGATGCTTGTTACAAGGGATGTTCTCTGTTGAACATTTGGCTGATACCATCTGCTACTTCTCATGCCAAAATTCAGTACAGACCAAATGAAGATATTGATTAATTATAACCTGTCAGTTCACTTCCTCTTGGCCTTTGGCTAAAGTCAAGTTTGTAGTACATTAAACAGATATTGCATCCATACCAACTCTACACACTCTATATGTATGAAATGGACTTCTAATTCTCCAGCAATGGCATCCGATTAATTGCCTTCAAGGGGGTCATTTTCTGGGCAACTAGACTTCTTTTCTTGAGAGATCAAATCTGTTAAGAAAAGGAGTCCAGTTGTTATAACTCAACTTCCAGATAAATTCATCTGGATGACTGAGAATTTTCACAGTTATATTGACAGGAGTCATTAAAAACCCAGGGTTTGTGTATACAGTGGTCCCCTGCCCTATCGCGGTTCATATACTGCGGTCCTGCTATATTGCGGGACCATATTATATGAAAAGCCCCCCTTGGGTAAGGGGCAAACACTGTTTCTGGCCTCCCATCCTTACCCCCAGCCTGGCGCTGCCCCGAATGGTCATGCAGGGGCCTTCCCAGGCGCCTCCAGAAGGCCTGGGAAGGCCCTCACAGTCCCATTCGGGACAGCGCCAGGCTGGGGGTAAGTACAAGAGTACTTACCCCGAGCCAACCTGACCTGCATCTGCATATTGAGGATTTTCAGTTAAAGCGGGTCGGGTCAGGTCCCTAACCCCACCGATGGGGGGGGTCACTGTATGCTGTTGGGCACTCTTGCCAGCTTCCCATCCGCTGTCTTCACTCCCCACCCCGCCCGACCCACCTAACCTTATCCCCCCACGGTGTGGTGCGGGGAGTCCAAACAGGTCGAAAGGGAAGCGATGGGGGGGGGGGAGAGAGGATGCAACACCAGAGAAAAGCGGACCGGGAGCGGTTGATTCACACGGGAGTGCCTCCACGCCTACCAGAGCGCTGTTAACGGAACGTGTCAAGTTGGCTCCCGGTTGAGTTCGAGGAAGTGTGTGTGTTGTGTCATTACAGTCGTGACCGTCTCTTCATGACTCCATGTCCATGGAGTTTTCTTGGCAGGAATACTGGAGCGGTTTGTCAGTTCCTACTCCAGGCACCTACAGCCGCTCGTACTTCCTGGTGGTCTCCCAGCCAAGTACTAACCAGGGCTGACCCTGCTTAGCTTCCGGAATCAGGCAAGACTGGATGTGCTTAGGGCATCTAGGCCCTAATATAGAACCCACAAATCTCATATTCTATTCCCAGCATTTTCATTCACCCAGTTCCTATCTCCTAAACCTTATCACCTAGGAAAGAATTTTTTTCAACAAGTTCCAGGAGATGGATGTTAGTCTCTTGTAGCAGAGCTAGTAAAAAGTCCTGTGCCATCTTAAAGACCAAAATTTTTTTTTATTTGGCTTTAACTTTCATGGATTGTAGCCAAAATCTGGTGAACTGAGCTGCAGTCCATAAAATCTTATGCCACATGAAATGTCTGTGCCATCTTTGGTTTAGATCATGTAAGATCCCACGGCCAAAATTATATTGGTGATGTACTCATACTGTATACAAGTGAGATCACACGTTATGGTAGCTAAATACTCCTGATTAAGGCGACACCGGTCATGTTCTTAGTTGCATGCCCAAAACACAATTTGACATGTGAGCAGGAATACCCCAACGCCTAATTAATAGCAACTCACAAATACAATTTAATCAATTAATTTATGCATGTGTGCATCCCAGGTGGGATTCTGGCCTTCGCTGTTCTTTTACTTTATCCTTTGAGAACCATATTTGGCATTACTAAGCAACTCTGATTTTGAATGAACTCAACAGCTATTTGATTTAATTAGCTCAATGAGTCTGATCTCTGTAACCTCTGAAACTCTGAAGCACCTCTGAAGGTCAAAGGTGACAAAACTGGTTAAGATTCACCAATAGTCACTAGAATCTTCTACAATTTTCCACTCTTCTAAGGGCAGTAATTTGAGTAGCCAGCTTGGGTTTGAGCACCAATGTGTAGTCTGCATAATAAAGTTATAATCCACCCAAGGAGTTCTTTAAGTGCTCTGTGGCAGTGCATAAGCAGCATGCTTTACTTTTTTGCTTTTCTTCCTAGGAGTTGGGCAGAGGCTGAAAGAGTGACAAGGAAAAGCTGTGGAATACTAGCAAAGTGATCGTTACCATGCCTCTCTCTCTCTCTCTCTCTCTCTCTCTCTCTCTCTCTCTCTCTCTCTCTCTCTCTCTGTGTGTGTGTGTGTGTGTGTGTGTGTGTGTGTGTGTGTGTGTATGTGTGTGTGTGTGTGTGTGTGTGTGTGTACCTGCCTGTAGGTTGGAAAGTATTACAAGAATGCCACGAGGTGCAATTCATCATTAAATGCTCTGTATACACACATACACATTGCTATCCTAGTGTGATTTCTGCCAACACAGGTAAAAATGGATGACACAGTCAGTGCTTCATAAAAAGCGGAGCTCCCTTAAAAAGTAAAATGTGTTGCTTTATCATACTATAGTGATATTTCCTCACGTCAACAAGGTGCAGATTATTTTGCTTTTATTTTGTGATTGTTCAGCTGGAGGCAAATAGAGGCTTCATTTCAAAATGTGATTGCTCAGAAACGGGAAATGTCAAATACAGTATCTCTGGAGGGAAAATATTGTATTATCATGTCATACCTTTGGCAGCCATTCACTTGAATGGGAGGAAGTACAGCAATACCATTGGCCCAGACCATAAGCCTATGATGGCCTTACTCGTTTAGAATCAGGCCCATTCTTTATCAGTGCCTGGCCATACAAAATGTTTCTTGGTGAAACCAGCTTTTATAATGAAAGGTCACCCTTTCTTTATGATTGGATAAAGGAGTATAACATAGTTATGAGAGAACATGGTATATGTACACCAGAGATTATCAGTTTGGGACTTTGGAAGCAGTATTTCTTCAGAAACTAATTTCTGACTTCATCACCCAATATGACCAGTGGTCTTACTAGCCAATCGTTGTATACTTGGATGGCATTAGTATTCCAGGGATCTGGTTGTGTTTCACCATGCAACACAAGAGCTTCAGTGGTGAGTACATGTTTATGGGCTTTGTAAGTGTAACTTCTATGAAGTATTAGTTCAGCCCAAAAAGTTTGAATCTCGGAAAAAGCAGGAGAGCTGCCGACGCTGAAGCTTCTGTTGCCAGTTGGACTACATAGTGAATTCATGAATTCAACACAATTGTCCTGATGTATTATTTTAGGGTTTTGAAAATTCTCCTATGCTATGGATACCCAATCTAGTTGGGCAGATATCTTGCATTTCGAAATCAAAGGGACACTTGAATTTTGCAAATTCTTTAAGCAATTTCTGAATTGGGGCTGTGGCCAAGGGCATGGGTGCTCAAAGTGCAGCACTTATTTGTGTTGTCTGTTATATGAATGCAAATAAGAAGAGACTTGTTTTGTGACTTTTTTTGCAAGTTTCATTAAAACTAGGCAGATAGCTCCATAAAAATTGCAAGTGTTATATAAGCCCAGGCAAGATGAGATCACTTCTACAGTAGAGACCGAGGAATTAATATATGATGCAAAAGATATCTGCACGTCTTAGTGTTTTGAAAACAACCTTATTTTCTTTCAGAATGAAACGGGGGACATTTGGATTTTGCCTTGATTAAATTTTGCCAGAGGAAAAAAAACCACATTTGGTTCATGGATTAGATGTAGTTTACATTCCAGAGTTGGTCTCCATTGTCATCAGAAGCGCATGGCCAATCCTTTCTGGGAACAGTAAGAAGATGTCCTGGAGAGAAAATTGCACAATCTGCAGAGACAGCTTATTCCAGTTAAGAATCTCTTCCTACTCATCAAGAATCTGGGTGTTTTGTTGTGTTCTTTGAGGTACTGTTTCACAATCTAATATATTCATACTTCACTACAGAATATGTTGTGGAAGATCAACCTTTTTATTAACTTAAAGTGATGGACATTCTTGCTACTGCCGTAATTCATTTTAGAATTGGCTCAACCATTTCTCGCTTATTCGCCTTTTATTATTCGCTTCTTATTAGTCTGTGGAACTCCCTGCCACAGGATGTGGTGATGGCATCTAGCCTGGATGCCTTCAAAAGGGGATTGGACAGATTCCTGGAGGAAAAGTCCATCACAGGTTACAAACCATGATGGAGATGTGTAATCTCCAGGCTTAAAACAGGGGTACTTCAAGGGCCTGATGCAGGAGAGTGGTATCAGGGGACAGATATCTAGTCTTGTGTGCTCCCAGACGCATCTGGTGGGGCCACTGTGAGATACAGGAAGCTGGACTACATGGGCCTTTGGCCTGATCCAGCATGGCTCTTCTTATGTTCTTATGTTCACTATTTAAAAAAAAAACACTTACTCTACTCTAGGCAAACTTTGCTATCAATGCAATTGGTTATATCATTGATTTTAGTGTAAGAATACTTTGCTTTAAACCAGAACTTGAAATAAAATATGTGTATTATTATTACAGGTCTCAGAATTATCATGCTATCATGGACATCCTGGTAGAGAGATTATAACTTCTTCCAGAACTGAAGTTCCAGACTCTGGTTTAAACCATCATTAAGTTCAGTGAGTTCTCTAAGGCCACACCTTTGGTCGTACAGTAGTAACGTTTGATCTATACTCTGTGACAGATCCCATTGTTAAGAACAAAGGGAAATGAAATGTGTCCCTGCAGCTAGATACATACCCCCCAAGACTGTTTTTCATCCCCACCTGCCTAGCCCCCTAAAAAAATTATAATCCCCAGCCCCTAAAAAGTTAACTGCCAAACTTGAAAGATCACAAGTGCTACATATTTTATTGTTTAAATATATCACTCACCCAGCACATATATTTAGAAGCAAAATATTTTTGTTGGTTTTAACTGGAAATAGCACACCAAAAGCAAAGTAAATAAACACAAGACTTCCGGAAGATTCCACCCCTGGTTTATACACGTCCACAGATCATAGACCTGTCAGGTCAGAAGGTAAGATAGAAGCTATTTAAGGTAAAGGTAAAGGTTCACCCGCAGATGCGTGCTAGTCATGTCCAACTCTAGGGGTGGTGCTCATCTCCGTATTCAAACCGAAGAGCCAGTGTTGTGCAAGTCCATGGCCATGTGGAAGCTATTTACCTCTATCTTATCTATCCCAATGAAAATCCTTCAGTGCAGCAGGGTAGCGCTTTGGCATTTCTGACAGACAGAAATTTAAATACCTCTGATTAAATACCTCAGATGAAGGAAAGTCCAAAATCAAACATCTCCTAGAAATTTCTCCTATTGAACACCTAAAATCTGCTTCTTCACAAAATCTACCAACCTCAGATGAAACATGGAACAAGTCATAAGTGTTTAGAGTTGGAAGGTACTTACGATCAGTCCATTCACATGTAATGCCTTCCTACTCTATGGGAATCCAAACTGTGTATGAAATCCTCTGGGTAAATCAGTGAGATGGAATATCTGATTATGAAGCCAGGGACTAGGAGTTTAATCCCCAATTTGCAGGAAAAGAGCCAGCCTGTATATCCTGGGGAAACTATACAGTTCCAGAGTGCCAATAATGGTTCCCAACCTTGGATAACTCTGCTGTTGGAAACCCCTGCCCCAGAAGAAGGAATGGCAAAGCACTTCTGAGTACCTAGAAAAGTCTGGAAAGGGCTATCAGAAGTTAGAATTATCTTGATAGCACATAATAAAGTAATTAAGAATAACGGGGGGTCTATCACCTTCAGAAGCAGTCCATGCAGCAGGTGGAGAACTTTCTTTTCAATCCGCTTGTCAGATATTTGAAGAGTGCTGTAAGACTCCACCCATGCTCTTTCATCTTCTATAATCAATACATTTAGCTCTTTCAACAAGTTGTGGCTTCCAGAGTTCAGTAAGGCTTACTTCCAGGGAAGTGGGCACAGAGGATCCTATATTAACTAGCCTCCGTTACCTGCACAGGGGTCTTATAAAATGGGATAACCTCAATCCCATCGACTTAAAAAGGATAGTATGTAAAAACATTTTTTTAAAATGGAATCCATGTAACAAGCAGATTCAGGGAAATACCTGGTAGAGTCAGGAAAAGAATTTCCAAAGCCAAAACAACACTCTCCAGAAAAAATGGGTCCGAGTCTTCTTTTTGTTACACCCAACACCAAGTCCTATGGTGGTTCAGAATGGCACCCAACTGTTCTTTTCTGCTCCAATGTAACTATTTTATGCCACAGTTTCAACTGATAAAAGACTTCCCCCTTTTCCTCACCATTTGTATCTTCATTCCTTTACCATTCAATTCATCACACTCATTACTCCTCCCTTGCCTGCTCTGTATGTCTGCCCCCACCATTATGCCTTTGATTTATTTTTCTCCCTTCTGCCTCCATTCACATATCTTTTTTTTAACCTGCTGTGAACACTGCCCATCCCAAGATACAGATAAATCCATTCTTAAATAATAGAAGCAGGGAGCAAGAAGTGATGTTCCCATCATGTAATGTTGTCCCCAACCCTTGACATGCTCAGTGACCGCATGCAACAACCCACCCACCAAGTAAAACAAAACAAAATGTGCTGCAACTTGAGTCCCTTTAACAACAACTCCACAGCAAATACACTTTCGCAGGCTGATTCCAAAGGTGAAGCTCCAACCGATGTCCTCAACGTTCCCATCCGGTGACATTGCGTGACACATACGTTCTATGGGGCTATTTGATTGCTTTTCTGCTGATGAATCTTGCAAACACAATTTCACAAAACAAGCCTCTTCTTATTCAGAGTTGTACAATGGGCAACACGAGCAATTATCATAGCAACAAAATGCTATAATTTGTGCACCCAGGTCCTAGCTGACAGCTCCAATATGGAAGTTGCTTGTAGTCAAGTGTCTGTTTGAATTTCAAATTCATACAAAAATCCAAGATATCTTCCTCAACTGGTTTGGATATCCAAAACATACAAGAAACAGCTTTATATGCAGAGTCTTCAAACCCCTATACCAAGCTGGTAAGGGGCTTAGTAGTAGCAATAGTACCCTCTAAGGGTTGTGGTGGCTCAGCAGGATAGAGTGCTGAAATTGTTGACTGCAAAGTCAGCAGCTCAGCGGTTTGAATCCCAGATGCCACACAGTGCAGTGAGCTCCCACTGTTAACCCCTGCTCCTACCAAACTTGCTGTTCAAAAGCATGTAAATGCAAATAGATAAATAGGTACCTCCGTAAAAAGCAGGAAGGTAAACAGTGTTCTGTGTGCAGAAATTTGTTTAGCCATGCCAGCCACATGGTCACGGACTTGCACAATACTGGGTCTTTGGCTTAAAAACAGAGATGAGCACCACCCCTAGAGTCAGACATGACTAACACACCAGTGAGGGGGGAACCTTTACCTTTTACCAGCTTTCTTTTTCATTCAATTCCATTACTCACAGCCCCAGTGTTTCCTGGGCTAAACAAATATTTCATAGGACCTACAATTGCACAATCAATGCTTGACTGTACTTGACTTTACTAGGCTTTTTGCTTGATAAATTTAGGGCATTTATAAAAAAATTAATAGGCTTATCAAAAGTGCTGTTTAAAAATAGATGCTTAAAAAAACATACCCTCTAATAAAATGTAGCTGGACTGAGGCCCCAAACCCCAAGCAACATTTAAAAGCAAAGATTTTTTTAAAGTAAAGTAACTAACCAAGAGATAACTATACCTCCACAATGCAAAATGTCAGCCGGGGTGGGGGGAGAGAAGCATGCCACAGCTGGGCAGAAATAGACTGGGACTTATTGGTTGGTCAGTTGATGCAATAGATTGGACCATAATTGTTTGCCACAAAAGCCTCCTTCTCTTTAAATTAGGCTATTTCAGTCCTTGAATCGTGTTGTGCTGGAGCCAAGACTCACAGTGTTGATAAAACAAGGGGACTTTTTGATTAGCAGAGATAGTAAGTAACAAGATCTGCCATCTCCACCCATTTCTCTATTCCCTCTGGATTTAAAGCAGAACCAGACATTATGGATAGGCCATAAACGGTGAAAGTGAATTAGTGTTGGAGAGATGTGAGTGAAACAGTATTTCGTGTTTCGGCAATGAGCCTCCAAAGGAAACATGTACATAACCCTCAAATAGAATTTAAAAAAAAATACTAATTTGAAAATTCTGGAAAGGGAGATAAGTTTCTCAGGAGTTTCTTCTGTTGCTCGTGTGCTATCTATAATGTTGTTGTTTACGCGCTCTTAATTCAAAATATAATACTTGGGGTGGGGGATGAATTTTACAATTATTTTTAAAAGTACTGTAACTTTCTGCTTCGTATTAGAACTGATCTTTCTTGGTTACCCCACTTCTAAGATTTCTTCATTTCTGCAACCCAACTTAAGCAAGGGGGAGTCTCTTTGTGTTTGCTAAGCAATTAAAAAACAGAAAACCTTGTCTGATCTACTACAAATTACTGGGAGATGTTCCAGTACATCCTTATCTCCTAATGATCCTTCATTGAGCTCAAGGCACCTTTCATGGTTCTCCTCTTCCCAACTTTGTCCTCACAACACCATGTGGTGTGTCAGCCTAAGGGACAGTGACCGATTCAAGGTCACCCTATCAGGCTTTTGGCTCAGATAGGAGCCTAGAAACTGGACATCTTGTACTTGCTTATGCAAACCTGTCTGTCTCTATGATCTTTATATCACTCTCTGTCCCCTTGTCCTCTGTGGTCACCTTGTTTTCAACCTTTTGTGACCCTAACAAATTAACACTCTCCCAAAGAGTGTTAGATCCGGTACAGTCAATGCTATGGTTTCCTTTACTGAATCAATCATGCTTCCTCCCTTCTTACCGTCATCAGCCTTTCAGAGCATTATTGTATTTTCCAGCCACTCTCTTCACTAAGGCCAAAATCCTGCTACTTAATATAGTGAATTGCACTAGGTGACTAGGGTAAGGCGTGGTGGCTCAGCGGACTAAGGCTCGAAAACTGTTGACAGCAAAGTCAGCAGCTTGGTGGTTTGAATCTCGGGTGCCACGCAGCAGAGCGAGCTCCCATAGATAACTCCAGCTCCTGCTATCCTAGTAGTTTGAAAGCATGTAAATGCAAGTAGATAAATAGGTACCACCATAAAAAACAGGAAGGTAAAACAGTATTTACTTGCAGCCATGCTAGCCACGTGGCCATGGACTTGCACAACACTGGCTCTTCGGCTTCAATCCGGAGATGAGCACTGCCCCTAGAGTCGGACAAGACTAGCACGCATGTGTGGGGGGAACCTTTACCTTTATTTAAGGCCATTGAATCAATGTGGGGGTTAATGAGTAAATTCCTCCATAAGTTCAACTGAATTAAATGAGTCTATTTTAACTACTACTTACTATGCTAAAGTAATCAGTTAGAGCAAGCCCATTTGAGGCAGTGGGACCTACAGAAGAGTTGGCTAATAATGGTTATTGCCTATTAACCCCTATATGGCATGGGTCCAGCCTCCTTGAAGGACTCTATCTCCCGATATGAGGCTGCTAAGCAGAAGATCATCACAGGAAGGTGTCCTCTTGGTCCATTGCCAGCACAGGGACACAAGAGAGGGTCTTCTCCGTGGCTGCTCCCAGATTGATTGCTCATCCTTGGGAGATTAGGTTGGTCCCCACCTTCCACCAACTACTAATGACCCACCTGTTCAGGTAGGCTTTTCATTATCATGACTTAGTTCCTGGATGACATTTTTTAAAGTTAACACTATTTTTAATGTTTTATGTCTTTTAAACAATTTAATGTATTTTAATCAGTTTTATAGCTTAACTTTTAAAAAATGTATAACTCAATAATGTTGTCAATTCTTTGTGTCTGATTCTGAATCTTTGGTACCAAGTCCCAAGTCCAAGTCCTTAATAAGAACAAGCTTTCCCTGTTGCCCAAGGCAGGATGGGAGGATGCCAAGCCATGGAGGAAAAAAAACTTAAGTCAAGTCTGAGTTGAGTCACAGCTTAAACCCAACTGAGTTGAGTGCAGCTTAAGCCCAACTTGACAGTATGTCCCACAACCTCAGTTCCCATCCCTGGTGTAACTTATTTTGGTTTTAGTCCTGCTCTTTTTAATATAGTGGGTCACCTTGAGTCCCCATATCAGGAGAAAGGCGGCCTATAAGCCAAATAGGGAAATAAATCTATCAATGGGCCTACTGTAGTGTGATTTACTATGCTAAGCAACAAGATTTTGGCTGCTGTGACCTAAGCACAACAGCCTTAGTTTTGACCTTTTAGCTTCTAGTGAAAGTTCAGGCTTAATTTGATCTAGAAGACATCTGTTTTTCTGGCAGTCCCACAGTATTGGTCAAGTTCTCCTTATACATCACATTTCAAAGGAATCACATTTCCTCCCCCTATTAACTTTCTTCCTTGCCTATACTATTTAACAAAATAATTAGGAATACTGAAACACCCAATGTCCTCCAGATATGCAGAAGAACAAACTCCAAGAGCTCCACCCAGAGTACCAGTTTAGGAAAACTCCAAAACACACACATTTCAGTTAAAATGAGAATCACAGACTTTGGATTACAAGAAAGGACTCCCAGGCAGAAACTAAACAAAATGTTCACCAGACATTTTTCATTGCACAGTACTGTGTGTACTCTACAAATGTTGAGAGCAACTAAAATGATCACTAGGCTGGGGGACCTCCCTTATGAGGAAAGGCTAAAACATTTGGGGCTCTTTAGTATGGAAAAAAAGGCGCCTGAGGGGGGATATGATTGAGACGTACAAAATAATGTGGGGCATGAGTAAAGTGGATAGAGGGATGCTCTTCCGTCTCACACAAAATACCAGAACTAGGGGACATCCACTCAAACTGAGGGTTGGGAGAGTGAGAACAGACAAAAGAAAATATTTTTAACCCAGCGCGTTGTTAGCCTGTGGAACTCCCTGCCACAGGATGTGGTGATGGCATTTGGCCTGGATGCCTTCAAAAGGGGAATTAGACAGACTCCTGGAGGAAAAGTCCATCAGGGGTTACAAACCATGATGGAGATGTGTAATCTCCAGGCTTAAAACCGGGGTACTTCGAGGGCCAGGTGCAGGGGAGTGGTCGCAGGAGACAGATATCTAGTCTCATGCGCTCCCAGACGCATTTGGTGGGGCCACTGTAAGATACAGGAAGGAGGACTAGATGGGCCTTTGGCCTGATCCAGCATGGCTCTTCTTATGTTAGCTAACAATGAGGTGCAGAACGTTGGATTCAGGGACTTGCAGTCCACAGAGTTTATCCAGGTTCCCTCCCTTGGAGGGAATCCCTCCCATGGGCCCTTTTGTAACTAGGGATCCACCTTTCAACCTCTGGTTCTTTCCCTGCCACGGAGGGTGGTGGAGTCTCCTTCTTTGGAGGTTTTTAAGCAGAGCCTGGATGGCCATCTGTCGGAAATATTGTGATGGGGGTTCCTGCATGGCAGGGGGTTGGACTAGATGGCCCTTGAGGTCTCTTCCAACTCTATGATTCTATGATTCTAATCATTTCGCCCTCTCACACCTCTGTTTTGATATGGAACAGGATAAAGACCGCAAAGCGCTCTGCATATTTGAAGCATCATCGTAATAATTATAATTATTGTTCTTATGATTTCCCGGAACCGGCACATCCCTCCGCGTGCCCGGAAGTCAGCAGCATACCTGAAGTTAAATATATATAGTGGGAGGTGAGATTTTTTTTATGATAGTTGGCTGGATCCCAAGCAAAAATTAGGTTAGGGAGAGTGCTTAGAACTCCGCAGCGAGAAAACCAAGAAAAAAAGTTTTTTTAAAAAAACAACACGTTTTTTGTTTGCCGGATTGAGAGCAAACTTTCGCATCACGCAAAGCTCTTGTTTAGGACGTAAACAGTCCTTGCGAGATCATCATCGTGTCAGCTTTCCTGCAGGACGAAGCCAGGGCGCCCCGAAAAGCCTCGTTTTGGGTTCGTTGAGGCACCTTTCTCACAGGTTCGGTCCCACTCATCGCCAGGTGAAGGGCCCGCTCCTCCAACGCCTTCAGTCCTACCCTTAGACACCCCCCCTCTTATTATACGTCCTTCCCCCAGTAATCCGCGGTTCGTTTCCACGGATCGTCCGGTGCCACCCGCATCCCATCCTTTTGCCCGCACGTACCGTGGCTACATCCCGTCCAGAAGCCGCGCCTGGCTGGCGAGAGAGGAGGAGACTTCCCTCTGCGTGGTGTGTCTCCCGCGGGGGTCGCTCTACCTGCTTGGACCGCGCAGGCAAGCCGCCGAACCACTTCTGATCCACGAGCCAGAAAAGAAACAGAGGTCTCTCTCTCTCTCTCTCTCTCTCTCTCTCTCTCTCTCTCTCTCTCTCTCTCTCCGCCTCCCTCGCTTCTCTCTCCCTCCCTCCCTCCCTCCCTCGCTTCTCTCTTTTTCTCTCTCTCTCTCTCTCTTCCTCCCTCGCTTCTCTCCTTCTCCTTCTCTTTTGACTTCAGCAGGGGACTTGCCGGCTGCTTGCCTCTCTCCGGCGGCTCCTCCTTTCCCGCGATCGCGCGGCCGTGCCCTCTGCAACGTCGCGATAGAGAGGAAGGTGCGCCTTATCGAAACCGCCGCTTGCCACCCGAACTGGGCGCTGCTTCCAGGAAAGCGCGTGCGGCGACGGAGGGCTCGGATGCCCCCACCCCACCCCACCCCACCCTTCACTTCCTGACTCCGGCCTCCCTCCACGCTTTCTTCCCGCCCCCCGTCTTGCCCTCCTTCTTCCTACTCGCCCTCCTTCCTCTTCTTCCCTCTCTGCCCGTCCACTGCTGCGCCCCTACTACCCTGCAAAAGCCAGCAGAAGAGCAAGGGGTGGGGACGGAGGCTGAGCCGCCCCGGGAGTCATGGGTTCGGTCCTTTCTGCTGTTGGGCACTCTTGCCAGCTTCCCATCCGCTGTCTTGACCCCCCACCCCCACCCCGCCCGACCCACCTCACCTTATCCCCCCACGGTGTGGTGCGGGGCGTCCAATAGGTCGAAAGAGAAGCGATGAAAAGCACCAGAGAAAAGCGGACCGAGAGCGGTCGATTCACACGGCAGTGCCTCCACTCTTGCCGGAGCGTTGTTAACGGACTGTATCAAGTTGGCTCCCGGCTGAGTTCACAGTCGTCAGCGACTCTCCTCACCCCATGTCCATGGAGTTTTCTTGTCAGGAATACTGGAGTGGTTTGCCAGCTCCTACTCCAAGCACCTGGTATTCCCTGGTGGTCTCCCATCGAAGTACATGTGTTTAGGGCCTCTAGGCACCTCCGAGGAAGTGAGGGTGATAGAAAAACTTCCTATGAATCAGTCGGTTGCCCCCCCCCCATCTCAACAGGTCCAATTTATTTTCTGCATTACAAGTCCCTGGGTGCATAGCGTTTGAAATCCACTTCCCTAAGCTCTGGGCGAGTGCTAACTTGATACTGCTCTCAACCTGTTCCGTCGAATCATGGTTTTGTTTCCCAAACCTTGGGTCCAGTTTTCGAGAGTGGAAGGCTTGAGAAGAGTCTTCTTAAAAGAGCTTCGTGGGGCAGTGGTTCAATTGCTGTACTGTGCTCACGACCTGGGGTTCAATCCCAGGTCGAGGGCTCCAAGTTCACTCAGCCTTCCATCCTTCTGAAATCGGCAAAATGAGTACCCAGCTTTCTGGGGGGGGGGGGTATGTAACCTGCCAAATTACTTATAAATCATCCAGAGAGTGCTTTAAGCACTATGGGGCAATATAGAAGCAGCACGCTTTGCTTCTGCTTTTAAGAGGTGTCCTCTCCCTATGCCGATCATCTCTTCTTACAGCTTCCAGTTTGTCTGCCATGTGCTTCTGAGGAGGAAAGTCCACTTGGTCCGGTGGAAGAGGGCAATGCCATTGGAAGCTGCTGCTACTGCTCCTCCTCCATCTCCTTGGCTGGCATTCCTAGTGATGGCAAATGAATAGGGCTATGACAACAAGGAGGAGGAGCTTGATGAGGGGACCCAGGGATTCTTAAGGGGACCCTTACATGGAATGTGTGTCATAGAAGAGACAATCTCAATTCCTGTGTTTATATATTTGTTCATTCATTCATTCATTCATTCATTCATTCATTCATTCATTCATATATGCACATCCTATGTACTGGAATTTCTGGAAACTAGTTTTTACCTGGTAGAGCCTAAATTTGAACATCTGCAGCTTCCACTTGCTTTCAGTCCTAAGACTATAACCAGAGGCAAACACCAAGACCAAAAGATCATCCATTCCTTCCCAGCACACCACATATATATTATTCTTGTGAACGAAGTGTTCTGAAGAAGTCAGAATCTTGCACAGATTTAATTATAGTTATTACTATTTTACCTTTCAGCTGTCATTAGACTTTTCACTCCATTACCCCATTTGTTCTATTTATTTAGAGAGAATGTGAAACTGCTTTGCAATACAGTATTTGGGATAAAATGGATGCTCAGTTCTTTTTGGATGCTAAGAAGACCCTGAAGGACAGACAATATACAATTGGAATGTATATTGATTCGTTGAGTATAAAAGATTTGCTTGTCTAATAATTATATGAACAAGTCGCCAACTGTAGTGTATTATTGTGATTACTGGTATAATAATTATTGTTATTCATAACAATAAATTATTTGGCATAGATATTAATCATGAAGAAATGTCGGATTACTGAGGTTTGGGTAATGCCTCTTTAAGGGCCATTACAGTCCATTTGCGATCCCACTCTTTACTTTGTATTTTTATTTTTCTTCCAAACCAAGCAGATGGAACATATTAGCACCCAATGTCATATTTCCTTGGATCATTCACACAAAAGGGCACCTACATGATAGGCATCTTGCAGCATTGTCACTTGAATAAACAGTCTTCTATGTTCATACCTTTTTAAAATAGTCAAAAGGGGGGACTCATCTGGGACAACAAAATGCCCTAATAAATCCATTCTCTTTTGCTATTGGGTTTTGTTTTTGTTTCTGTCCCAACCACGGTAACGTGCTGAGATTTAAAGAAACTTGCATCCTGTTTTTCATCAGGCCATGATGCCAAGAAGCACAAGTGACAATTTACCAGTGTGTTCTCATTTTGGGGAGGGACATCAGATTTCTTCAGAAAACCAAAGACACAGACTGCCCCTTACCCTTCCTGATATCCCTCAACACATTAGGTCAGTGGGATTGGAAAATACTTATCTATACCTCATTCCTCAGTCTATCTATTTTGTAGGCTTACTTTACATTATCATCTATATATCTCAATCTGCTTATTTTTAAGGAATTTGTCCCTAATTATGTTCTGCTGCTATGTGTCTGAAGAAGTGGACGTGTCCACAAAACGATACATTAAAGTATGAAAGTTGGTCTTTAAGGTGCCACATGTTTTGTGTCTTTTTTATTTTTGCCTGCAATTCTTGAAAAGACTAACACGGCTACCCTCTCAGAAACTTCCCTAATTATGAAAGGACTATGATGAACCATTTCTACATATGTTCAGCAGAAGCAATTGCTGCCACCCATTGGTAATAACATGCAATTATAGTTTTATTAGTACAATGTAATTATGTAGGAGCAACCAAGACTTGATTGCTGTAAATTGTTTAAGTTTTCAGTGTACTGGACAAACATCATTAGGTGTACATGTGTGCTTTCCATATATTCTTACTAAAGTCTTTCTCCATCAGAAGGCATGGCTATTTGTAGAAGATGGCTAACATTTTTAACCAGCATCTTATGTTTCATTTATAGCAACATGGCCTACAGATACGACACAAGCCATCATGCTTATCCCCATGTGGTGACAAACTTCAGCTGGACCTTTCACAAGAGATCGGTGTATAAAATTTACCTTGAGAGAGTGTTTTAACCCCTGTGTGACACAATGGCATTTCAAAAATGTAGCCTAATGCAGAAAACTAATGAAGAATCCTATGACACCTGAAAGATTTCTAAATATAACATTTCATGCACTTAGCACATTGGTTAGTTTTTAAGATGCCATATAACTTTTTGTTTTTCTTGACATTTCAGTCTCTGTCCTTTTCATATGGTGAAAGATTCAAACACTCTCTTTGTTGCATTGGATACACATTGCAATTCAAGTATAACTAACCTCTTATGCTCCTATTGCTTTCCCTCCTCTTCTTTCTTCCTTTCCTATCACAGATTAAATGTCATTATGACTCTTCTGGCTTTGAATGTAGCAGCTGTTGCATTGCATCTAAACCAGTCTCCAGTCTGCCCTGAATGATCGGCTGTAACAATCTATTATTTTTAGTTCCCATTACAACAACAATTATTTGCATCAGAATACAAAGCACTCTAGCCTTCAGCCTTTTATGTATTTTATCATACACTCTTCCTTGATTGAAAACCATACACTCTTCCATACTTCTTCACTGGTTACCCTCTCAACCACAGAAAACAATAGTCTTCTGTGATAAGTCCACATTTCAAATGCTTGTTTTTATAGCATCTGTCTTAAATCCCTATTAATGTTATGCCATGCAGACGAAAACAAATAGCACCATCTGAAAATCAATTTAAGTATTTGTTGCACATAGCATTCTTCATCTGAAGAAGAGTGCTCCAGGCTGGCTAGGTTCCCACTAACCAGTGAATGAAATTCCCAGATCTTTATTTTAGTCAACATGATCTCCATGTTGATGTTCTATATTTAGCTGCATTTCCTCCGGCTGTTTGTGGAACCCCATGAAATACTGCTTCAGCGCAAAGTAGTGGGACTAAGGAAGAGCAAGACTGAGTATTATTTATTTATTTATTTGTTTGTTTGTTTATTTGTTTGTTAGTCTTATACCCCACCCATCTTCCCAAAAGGGAACTCTGGGCGGCTTACAATTAAAAAAAATAGGTAAAACAGAAGCAAACAAGTAAAAAGGGAGCAAGATGGCGGGCATACCCGAAACAAAATAAACGTGGGCAAAGGAAAAGAAAGGATAAAAGAAAACTAAACAGAAAGGTTGCCAAACGCCTCCCTGAAGAGATAAGTCTGCAGGGCCTTTTTAAAGGTGGGCAGGGACTCTGTCAGGTGCAGCTCACTGAGTAGGTGGTTCCATAGCATGGGGCCTACCACAGAAAAGGCATGGTCACGCGTACGCGATTTCCACGCCTCTCTGGGTATGGCCGCCCTCAGTGAGCGCGCCTGCGCCAATCTCGTGGGTCTGGTCCCAGTTGATCTTTGAGAGATATGCTCTGCCAGATACTCTAGTCCCAGGCCGTGGAGGGCTTTGAAAGTCAAAACCAGGACCTTGAACCTAATCCGGAGGACAATGGGGAGCCAGTGCAAGTGAGACAGAACTGGGGTGATGTGCTTGAATCGACGAGCACCCACCACCAGCCTGGCCGCTGCATTCTGCACCAGTTGTAACCTCCGGACCAGGGTCACGGGCAACCCCACGTAGAGGGCATTGCAGTAGTCAATCCTCAAGATCACCAGGGCCTGCACTACTGTCATCAGAGAGGACTCATCGAGATACTGGCGGATCTGGGCGATCCCGCGGAGATGGATAAAAGCGGCTCTGAAAGCAGCCATCACCTGGGCTTCCAGGGAGAGGACTGAATCCAGGACCACGCCCAGATTCCTGGCCCTGTCCGTAGGTTGGAGGGAAATACCCACCAGTTTAGGGAGGGGGCCATTGTACCCAGACGAGGCCGCCTCGAAGAACAGAACCTCCGTCTTCTCCGGATTCAGCTTGAGCCGGTTATCTCTGGTCCATTCCAGAACTGCCTCCAGGCACAGATCAAGGGAATGAACTGCCTCCACTGCAGAAGACGAAAAGGAGAGATACTGCTGCGTGTCATCAGCGTACTGATGAAAGTGAACTCCAAATCTCCTGATGACCTCCGCCAGCGGCCTCATGTAAACATTGAACAGCATGGGTGAGATTGCCGACCCCTAGGGCACCCCACAAGGGAGTGTCCAAGGAGCTGACAAGTCATCACCCAGCTGAACCCGCTGAGTCCAGCCGCCAAGGAAGGAGCGGAGCCAGGACAAAGCCTGACCCCCAATTCCTGCCTCGGCCAGCCGGACCATGGTCGATGGTATCAAAGGTGGCTGACAGATCAAGGAGAACCAGCAGGGAGGAACACCCCCTGTCAGCCTCCCTGAGGAGGTCATCCTGCAGAGTGACCAGGGCAGTCTCGGTCCCGCGAAGAGGTCTGAAACCAGACTGGAAGGGATCCAGGATACGATTTTCCTCCAGGTATGACTGGAGCCGGACAGCAGCCACCCTCTCGACAACCTTGCCCAGGAAGGGAACAATGGCAATCGGATGATAGCTGGATAAATCGTCCGACGCCATGCCAGTTTTTTTCAGAGTGGGTTTCACCACGGTCTCCTTTAAACGGGCAAGGAAACATCCCTCCCTGAAAGAGGCTGTGACAATAGCAGAAACCCACTCAGGCATGTTCCCTTTGGCAGATTTAATAAGCCAGGCCGGGCAAGGGTCAAAGAGAGTGGCCGCCAGCCGGCAACAAGCCATAGCTCTGGAGGCCTCCGCCAGAGACACTGGCCCAAACTCATCCAGGAGGGGAGGACGGAGGGGTGAGGATCTCAGGGGATGGACTAGAACAACTGGGGGGCAAGTCGGAACGGATGGCCTCTATTTTATATCTAAAATGGGTTGCAAATTGCTTGCTAGTGAAATCACTAGGAGGCGGCCTCAGCTGACTGGGATTGGAGAGGTCTCGAACCACCCGGAACAACTCTGCCTGGCGGTTCGAGGCCTCGCCAATTCTCAGGGAGACATAGGATGTTCTAGCGTCCCTGATCGCGTGAAGATAGCGGCCAGTCAGCTGCTTTGTGGCACAGTGGTTAAATGCCTGTACTGCAGGTAAAACTGTGCTCACGACCTGGGTTCAATCCCAGGTAGCAGGCTCAAGGTTCACTCAGCCTTCCATCCTTCCGAGGTCAGTAAAATGAGTACCCAGCTTGCTGGGGGGGCAATGTGTAGCCTGCGCACTGTAATTAAAATTGTAAACCGCCCAGAGACTACTTGTAGTGGTATGGGGCGGTATATAAGCAGAACACTTTGCTTTTAAGAGCAGCCCTGTTATCTTCCGTCTGGTTTGCCCTCCAAATGACCTCTAGCCTCCTGTGTTCTTGTTTCATCGACTGGAGCTCATCCGAGGTTTCATAAGAGGTTTGAATCTCAGAAAGAACAGGAGAACTGAATCAGCCAGCACTGCTGTTCCCAACTGAACTTAATCTTAGCATGCTGTGTGATCTCTGCTATAAGATGTTTCTGTGTGTGCATTTCATTTCTGATACCAGAATCAGGCTGGGAGAAAAATGTTAGAACACAGCACAGCCACGCCTGAGCTGGTATGGTGCTTGGTTTTGCTTTCCTCTTCCATGAATGCCCAGGGATGGCCCAAAATGTATTGCTGCCTCAGGGAGAGGACAAGGTTGTCCCCTTTCCTCCTCTTATTATTGCATATAGAAAAGCAGAACTGTCATGCAGTGGGATCTTATTTCAGTACTGTCTACTTGTAGTATCCTCAACTATACATAGATGGTGGCAGGGCACAAAACAAACCATCCAAAAACAAAGCTGGGTGATGATACCTTTATTAGACTACTAAAATCTCACAAACAGGTGCTAGGTCCTGAATCTTGCAAGATACCTCACCAGGCTGGTCATTAAACAGTTGGAGCAGGTGAAGGGTGGGTCGTACTTAATATTTTTTAAAGTCCACAGCTGGTGGGAAAACAATTTTAAGCTCCGCATCTGGGAGCCCTTTGCCTCGGATTTTAGGGGTTGTGAGTACCAACCCACTACCATACTCCTCAGTGTCTTCTGCCTGTAGTAGCCACCTCACTGAGCTGAATTGTAGGGATAGCTCTGTGCACCCTCTTTGTGAGAAGCAGAGAGTAGATCCTTTCACTTTATCCCAATTTATATGAGTATTAGGCACACATATGCTTAACAACATATGGGTTGCTCAAAACATCTTCCTTGTTCCCATATGTTATCTGCCCTTTTTATAACTACTTCATATGGAAACATCTTTCCATAGTTTATGCCTGGGTTCTCACCAAAACATACAAAACATAGAACCCTTTTTTGCTGAGAACCTGGCTGTTGCACTCATCACCACATACCTTGCTATGATGTGCAGCTTAGAGCTGCGACTTTCTTTGGCACAGATATGAAGCTGGTTCTTGGATTTCATTAATTTAATGGCTGCTCCGTGCTATGTGTTTTGTGGGAGGTGCTTGCCTCCCGTCCCATCCCTTCCCTGCAAACTCCCAACAGCATGCTGAGCTATAGACATCTTCCAGATTCAAGCTGGATCCGTTAAGTACATAGGAGGGCATCTGAAATGAATCCCGTAACCCAATACATATTTTGGAAACAAAAAACAGGAGGCTGCAATTTATCGTCCCTGGATCATTCTTGCCAATTTTTGTTTTTTTGGGGTGGGGGTGGGGGTGGGGGAAGCTGCATATGTTTTGTTTTCTTGGGTTATAAGCAAACCCTGAACATCCCATTGCTCTGACTCATTAGGATTAGTACACTGGAAAGATGTTAATCCTGACAGATCCCAGGGCACCCTTGCATTTTCAGAGCAACAGTTTTAAATGTTCATTGAAGGATCTCAAAAAAGCTTCACTAGTCTGTGTGAGAAAGTGTCAGTCACAGCTATATTACAGGGTGCTTTTTTAGACCAGGGCCTTATTTCCAATAAAGGAAAGTTATTAAAGTCTACATGCAAGCAATGATTGGAGCTAAGGGCAGTGACAGGCAATAACAGAGGGGGCAAAGCAGATGTAAGTCTTACCAATCGAAATATTTTCCCATCATTAGCAAAATACAATTCTATAGCCAGGCATAAGCTCCAGTATGATAGCTTTCAAGCAAACATAGGACAGCTGAATTCCAGGAGCCTTCTGGCACTGTGGTTAAACTGCAGAACTGTGGTCAAGACTCTGCTTATGATCTGAGTTAAATCCCAAAGGGCTCAGGTAGCCATCCTTCCAAGGTTGGTAAACAGGCCTACTTCCTGCAGAGGGGAAAATGCATAGTTATACTGTAAACTTCCCAGAAAGTGTTATCTGGAAGTTGAATCATGGCAACTGGACTTTTCTTGTGAAATCGAAATGTTTTGCTCTTCATCCAAGCAGCTTCGTCAGTCTGAGGAAAGTTAGTGTTGAGGCCTCCAATTTATAGTTCACCCTTATTTCACATCACCCTGGTCACATCATATCCAGCCTCATCTGGATGTCTGAGAGTCTTCACAGACATACTGCCCAGAAAGTAATGTAAGCATTATGAGGTGGTATATAAACTGTGCACTTTGCTTTGCTGTGCTACTATGTATATCTACAGTAGGACCCCGGTATCCGCTGGGGATTGGTTCGAGGCCTTCTCGTGGATAATGAAAACCATGGATAAGAGAGAACACCTGCCCACCCACCCCCAAACTGCTGTTTCCTGACAGTAGCTTGCTTTACGACTGCTGTTTGTGACAGTAGTTTGCTTTACAGCTGCTGTGACAATACCTTGCTTTGTGGCTGCTGAATTATTTAATTTTTTTCCTCTGCCAACCGTGGATAAATGAATCAGTGGATAATGAATCAGTGGATATGGGGGTCCTAATGTACTTATCAATAATGGAATACAAAAGAATTCAAATATATTGACTTTTATTCCTCATGTATGCCTTTTGTATATGTAAGGCAAAGGTTTCCCCCTGCACATGCGTGCTAGTTGTGTCCAACTCTAGGGTCGGTGCTCATCTCTGTATTCAAGGTGAAGAGCCAGTGTTGTGCAAGTCCATGGCCGCGTGGCCAGCATGGCTGCAAGGAAACACTGTTTTACCTTACTGTGTATTACCTTACATACTGTGTATTACCTTATATACTGTGTATGTAGTACTACTTATTTAAGCATTTTGAATCCACTTACAAAAAAAGCATAAAACATAATGCTCAGGGACTGTGTGGCTCAACATAAACATTTTAAAACACAACCCTCCTGTTTCCATGCCCTCTCTTTGTAAGGCTGCTTTAAGGGCCGATTTAAACTCACATGAGTGAATTTATTAACGTTTAAATGTATTTAAACTGCAGGGTATTTAATCTTGAAATCCCTTTAATTCATCTCCAAGAGTAAGACATAGGGCTTTCTACATGGTGATGCAAAGCAATGAGGTCAGCTCTGTGGAAGAAGCTTGCGGGGTGGGATGGATGATGGGCTCACTTGGCCTATTTCTCTACTGTATTATTAGAGGGAATACAGTGTAACAGTCTTTGTCTATGCTACCCACTAGGGATGGGCATGAAATGGAAAAATTGAGATTTGTTTCATTTCATTTTGTTCCCTCCCACGTGATGTGTTTTGTTTCATTAGAAACAAACTTTTAAAAAAATCATATGAAACGAACCAGTAACTAACTGATTCATTGCTCTATAAAATGGTTCCCCTGGGTCCTAGAGGCACCAAATTATGTGAGTACCTTCATTGGACTCTCCCCTTCAAGCCCGCCAAATTTGGAGAGATTTGAGGTTTAGGGGGCTGGGTTACTTAACTTCAAAGGGGTGCCCCCGGAAAAAAACAACATTTAGAATTACAATGTTATGTGTTTGAAAATTGTGATTTTCACTGTAATTTCCACAGCATTGTGGAAATTACAGTGGAGCTTCCCCAAGCTCTCCCCTTGAAGCACCCCCAATTTGGAGAGGTTTGGGGTATAGGGAACTGAGTTATTGAGCTCTAAAGGGGCTGCAGGAGGACTTAATTGAAGGAGTGTGGATCAGCGCACTGAGAAGAAGCAGTCAAATAACCCTATAATTGGTAAAGCACGCTGGACACACTCCTTCCATTGTGCACCCCCACCTCCATTGGAGCTTAATATCTCTGCCCCCAGAAACCCTAACTTTTCCAAATTTCAAGGGATCCCCTAAAATCGCTTTGGGAACAGAAGCCTGCTATTTGCATGCCTGAGAACAGTAATTTTCCATTGATTAGTTTAAAAAATATTATCCCCCCCCAGTCCTTTTGGAGCTCAAGTCTGTTCCCTGTACCCGAAACCTCTCCAGACTGGGGGTGCTTCAAGGGGAGAGCTTGAGGAAGCTCCACTGTAATTTCCACACTGCTAGCTGCCTGGGATCACTATTTTTCAAGCATATAACTTTGCAATTCTAAATGTGTTTTCTGGGGCACCCCCTTTGAAGTTGAACAACTCAGCCCCCTGAACCCCAAATCTCTCCAAATTTGGAGGGATTAAAGGGGAGCGTCCAAGGAAGGTACTCACCAACTTTGGTGCCTCTAGAACCCAGGGGAACAATTTTACAGAGAAAAAATGGTTTGTTTTAAACTAACATTTCGTTACTAACGAACGCTGCTTCCCCGGTTCGTTTAGTTTAGTTTAGTTATGTAATGAACCAATGAATCAGTGTTTCATTTTTCATTTGGTGCCCATCCCTACCACCCACACATACACCTATTCTGTCCTCTTCGTGGTGGTGAAGTCACTAAACTGTTAGTTGCAAGTCATCATGATCATGTGCTATCAAATCAATTTTGATTCATGGTTATCCTTTTACCATTAACATGCTTGCCCTTTCACAGGTTATTGACAAACACCTCTTCTGATTTTTCTCTTTCGCTGCCACCAACTAGCTTCGCTAGTGAATTAAAGCCTTCAGACAGTTTTCAAGCTGAAAATAAAAATAAAAGAACTTTATTGATTACAAGGTATAATCAAAATAATTAACGGTTAACATGTTGAAGTATAGACAAAAATAATAATATAGCTCAAACCCAATTAAGTTTGATTATAAAGTTGAATATAAGCATACCCAGTTCCTATGTTTACAAACTCTAAACACTTAATTTTCCTCACAGACACTCTAAAAATCCTATATCTTCTCCATCCAGTCCCTATCCCTATCTGACTAAAACAGTACTGAGCAGAGCCTTATATCCCCTCAGGTCACTCCTCAGACTCACTCTTTGGTCTACACACCCACCAATCAACAAAGACACCTCTCATGAATTATTCATTACCACAGGTAAATGTCAGAATCCTTTCAAGGGTTTTCTAGTGAGAAAGCACTCAAATACACTTTACAATTCCTTTCTTCCAGCAACATTATGGGACTGTGCAGCTTGCCCAAGATCACTGAGGCTGGCTCTTCTCACTAAAGGCAATGTGAGGAATCGAACATCTAATCTCTGACTCTGCAGCCAGGTATCTAAACCACTGAGCTATCTAATCAGTTACTATAGCAAAGTAGGCTTTGACCATTTCTAGCCAAATGTTCCATTGTCATTACTATACAGTAGAAGTACGAAAAGTTAATTTTTTTGGACTACAGGACCTAGTAGCCATGATGCCTAAATGAATAGCTGTAGCATCTGGAACCCTTCTATAGTGTCCCATTTTAAAGGCAAAAGGAAATATGGTAGTTCTTGTCATGCTTGGGTGTCTGGGAATTATAATCCAAGATGTTAATGCCTCCAAACTCTGATCAAAATAAAGTAGTTTTCAAATGTCCCTAGAACCTAAATAAGGATTAAATAAATTAATTAATAAATAATACACTAGATTTGGAATACAAACTCCAATCCAAAGGTGAAACAAGTATTATATATATAATCCTTAATTTTCACCACATAGTATTAAATACTAGTTAATAATAATATATATAAATAATGTACAATGGAATGGATCTGGAATAAGTTGAAAACCTACACAGGATAAGTCAGGACCATGGCTGGAGAGAGAGAGAAATTTTGATACTCCTGGCTAGAAAACGGACAGAGTAATGCATTATCTCTTTTAAAAATGCAATTAAAAACCACACCTTCAAACAAAACTGTTAAATGCCAACAATGGTCTGTTAACTCACATTATTGTTTTGCGCAAGCTAGACAATGTATCATCTTGTAATTTAAGCAGCAGCCAGCTTCATAAATTGAATGAGTGTATTATGAGATACTCTAGGTTTCACATAGATGAATGCTATTATGGCAGAAGAAATGTGTGACAGTCAACATCTGTCACTCACAATAACAACCCACACGTTCCAGAATTATTTAACATTCATGCTGAACTGATTATCCCAACAGTTTCATCCCAGTCAAGGCTGTGTGCAGTGCATAGCACCCTCTGCTGGGTCTTGGCTTTAATTTCATGTCCCTTTTCCATACTGTGGTTAAAAACATGCCTGCCAAGTTTCATCTGCAGCAAGGACGTCCACATTTTGCATTAACTTCCAAAGTCATTATTTTTAAGCAAAATAATCATTTCCAGAAGCTTTTGGCTTTGCTTCACGGGGAGGCCTTTAAAATCACAAGCTTCTGGCTGACATGAGACAAAAGCACATTCCATTTTTAATCTTCTATGGAACTTGTATCAGGTTTACCTGGCTCAAGTGCAGAAGAGTTCAAATTAGGAGAGACAACTTGTATTTTAATCTTCGCTGCCCTGCTGGGGAATTACTTTATTTTTCACCCTATAAGACCCACTGGGCCATAAGACGAACCTAATTTTTAAAGGAGAAAAACAAGAAAAAAATGTTTAGCCTTAGGTTTTATGGTGGAGGAAGGGGAGGCTGTGGAATCCAAGCTGCAAAAGGGGAGGTTTGCAAACCAGATAATTGGAGCTGTGGGATCCAAACTGCAAAAGGGAAGGCTTTCAAACGAGGTAATGAAAGCTGCTGAATCCAGACTTCAGAAGGGGAGGGCAGAGGCTCCGTGGAGACTTCTTTGCAAGCAAGGTGATTTTTGACTGGTGAATCTTGGCTGCAGAAGGGGAGGGGTGGGGAGAGGCTCCTTGGAAGAAGCCTCTTTGCAAACCATGTACTTGGAACTGTGGAATCCCAACTGCAGCTCAAGATGGGAGAGGCTCCATGCAGGTATCTTATCTTGAAATGAAAATCTGTGCTAAATATGTAGCGGGGACTGCTGTATTCACAGACGCACAGACATTTCCCCTTACTTTTGAGGGTGGGAAAAATGAGTCTTATAGGGCAAAAAATACAGTAACCTGGATATGCAAGAACACAAGAACATAAGAAGAGCCATGCTGGATCAGGCCAACAGCCCATCTAGTCCAGCTTCCTGTATCTCAGTGGCCCCACCAGATGCATTTGGGAGCACATGAGACTAGATATCTGTCTCCTGATACCACACCCCTGCATCTGGCCCCTGAAGTACCCCAGTTTTAAGCCTGGAGATTACACATCTCCCTCATGGTTTGTAACCTGTGATGGACTTTTCCTCCAGGAGTCTGTCCAATCCCCTTTTGAAGGCATCCAGGCCAGATGCCATCACCACATCCTGTGGCAGGGAGTTCCACTGACTAACAACGCGCTGGGTGAAAAAAATATTTTCTTTTGTCTGTTCTTACTCTCCCAGCCCACAATTTGAGTGGATGTCCCCTCGTTCTGGTATTTTGTGAGAGGGAGAAGAGCTTCCCTCTATCCACTTTACTCATGCCCTGCATTATTTTGTACGTCTCAATCATATCCCCCCTCAGGCGCCTTTTTTCCAGACTAAAGAGCCCCAAATGTTTTAGCCTTTCCTCATAAGGGAGGTGCCCCAGCCTAGTAATCATTTTAGTCACTCTCTTTTGCACCTTTTCCAGTTCCACTATGTGGAGAAGCAACTGAAATTCTTTCCGTCGCAAACTGGGTACAGGCCAGCATTTCAATGTACCCAGTTAGAAATCAGAAGTTAATTCTAATTAATCCTTTTAATCAGTAAGCATAGATGGTGTGTTGCTTTTTTGGGGGGGGGAGCTGTATCTTCCAGAATCCTTCAAAGTGAATTTTAAAAAGGATTTTAAAATGTGTTGTGTCCATAACTAAAACATAAGATTGTAACAATGCCTTTGTGTGGTGCACCAGTTGGAATCATAGAATGATGAGTTGGAAAGGGATAATAAGCCAATCACGTCCAATCTCTTGCCCATTGTAAGAAAACCAAATCAAAGAGGATCTGACAGATGGCTGCCCAATTTTCTCTTGGATGCCTCCAGTGTTGGAGCACTCACCGTCTCTCCAGGTAATTGGTTCTACTGTTGTACTGCTCTTTTTTTTTTGTCTTTTTATTGATAACATTCTTCAATTATACATTTTTTTTATCTTTAAGGTTACATTTTTCCCCTCTTGTCATCCCCCCTCCCCCTATTTCCTTATTTTCAGTCTTTTTCTCTCAGCCAGGGGCACAAGGTCTGGAGCTTCCACCGAACGTCTTCGATCTCTTCTTCCTCTATCCATCTCTGGTACACAGTCCATTTCTCCTTGATTTTCTCTATTTTGTCTTTCCACGGCATATCTTGGTCGATAATGAAAATTACATCAGATTGAATGATATCAAACAAATAGTTATGCCATTTCTTTTCAGTCCATTTGCTCTTGTCTTTCCATCCTGCCGCTATGACTGCTTTGCCTGCTAATACCATTGCTTTTAGTAGTTCTGTCTGCTTCTTTTCTATTATATCTATTCCCATTGAACTTAAGCACATTAGTTCAGCATCTATTTTTATATTTACTGGGAGTAACTTATTTATTTTATTAACAATCATTTCCCAAAATATTTTAACTTCCAAACACTCCCACCACATGTGAGAATACCATCCTTTTGTTTCTTTGCAGTGCCAACATTTAGGATTTAGACCTGAGAACATATTTGCTAGCATGGCAGGGGTTCTGTACCATTTAGTAAAAAATTTCAATTCTAATTCCTTAAATTTGTATAGTTTTATTTTAGTAATTCCATTCATTAATCTTATAGCTTTTTGCTCTGATATTTGCATTTCTATCTCCCATTTTTTTTGTAATTGCTTAATTGCATGATCCTTGTCCGTAGTCATTTTCTTATATATGACACCTGCTAGTCCTCTTTTATTTTGATTCATTATTCTGTATATTTCTTCTATCGGTTCTTCTGTACCTATATCCCTTTCTTCGATTAATTTATAAGCCTTCTTATATAGGCCAGCTATTTTTAGCCAATATTGTGGGCCTATTTCCCTCTCTAACTCTGAAATTGTTTTTAACACTTCTCCATTGTACAAATCTTTTATTCTTCCAAATCCTTTTTGCCTGAGTAAATCCCACCATCCAGGATCTGTATTATCTTTTTCTAATGTTTCTATTGGTGCCCATCTTGATATACCTTTTAACCATTTTGGTTGCCACTTCTTCCAAATTCTCAAGGTGTTTCTCCTAGGTCCCTTTTCTAATTCATCTTCTCTAGTCTTATTTGTAAATATACCAAATTTTCCTACCCCTCTGTTTGCCTCGTTTTCAAATCTGACGCATTTAGAATTCTCGCCCTCTATTTCTAAGAATGTTTTCAACTGAAAGGCTTCATAGTAGCTTGCTATATCTGGTACTCCCCACCCTAATTCTGAGTTATGTCTATGGATTGTACTTTTAGGGATTCTAGTATTTGAACTGCCAAAAATCCATTTCCTTATTTTTACATTCCATTTTTCTATTCTTTGTTTGGTGATTTCCAATGGTAGGACTTGAAATAGGTATATTAATTTTGGTAACCAAAATATTTGTACACTTCTAATTCTAGATGTTACATTTAAAGGGTCCCTTTTCCATCTTTTCTTATCTCTTATTATTTTCTTCCAAACTTTGTTGTAATTTACTTCCACTATTTTATTAATATTCTGAAATATTTCTATACCTAAATATCTAAATCTCTTCACTCCCAATCCTATTTTAATTAGTCTATTAATTTCTTTTTTTTCATCTAAACTCACATTATGATACATTACTTCTGATTTTGTCATATTAATTTTTAAACCTGAAGTTATTTCAAAGTCTTCTAATATCACCTTAATTTCCTTAATTCCTTCCTTTGGATTACACATTATTATAATTATGTCGTCCGCAAACAGATTGATCTTCATCTCTTCTTTCCCTATTTTACAACCTTCTATCCTTCCTGAATTTCTAATTCTTTCGGCTAATTGTTCTATTGCCATTATAAATAGAAAGGGTGAGAGTGGACAGCCTTGTCTTACTCCCCTTGTAATAGGGAATTGTTCAGTGTGCTCACTATTTATTCGGACTACGGCTGAACTATCTTTATAGATTTCTTGTATTGTTTTTATAAACTTTTGGCCCATACCATATTTCGTCATTATACACCATAGAAATTCGTGAGAGAGAGTATCAAAGGCTTTATATACATCTAATTTAAGTAGTCCTAATTTCTTACATTGACCATGACTTAATACATTTAGTATATTCCTAATTGGGTGGGCTATACTTCTATTTTTCACAAACCCATACTGATCTTCCTTTATTAATTGTGGGATAATATTTTTAAGCCTATTTGCCATTATTTTGGCAAAAATCTTATAATCTTGATTTAGTAGACTTATTGGTCTATAAGAACCCAGTTCCTTTGGGTCCCTCTGTGGTTTTAATAGTATTGTTATTTCTGCCTTCCTCCACGTGTTGGGTACCTTCCCTCCTTTTATTATATTATTAAAGACTTCTTGCAGTTCTGGTATCAAGATTCCCTTCATTTCCTTGTAAAACTCTGGTGTAAACCCATCTGTACCTGGTGACTTACCTACTCTTAATCCCTTTATTACCTGTTCTATTTCTTGCAATGTTATTTCTGCCTCAAGGCCCTCTTTCTCTTTCTCTTTGAGTTTAATTCCTATTAATTCTTCATACTCTCCAGTATCTTTTTTCTTATATAAAGTCTTATAAAAATTCATAAAGGCTTCTTTAATCTCTTTCGGGTTATGTGTTATATTCCTGTTTATTCTAATAGCTTTCACTTTTTGCTTTTCCCTCTTAATTTTTAAATATTTTGCTAATCTTTTAACTGATCTTATTGAATTTCTCTGAAATTCATCCTTTACCATGACTTGTTTTTTCCAAAGTGATTTTAAATCAAGGGAGTCTAATTGCTTTTTTAATTCTGTAATTTTCCTGCTTCTAGCCTGACAGAATGTCTGCAATTGTTGTGCCTGCAATTCCTCCAATTCTTGTATCTTCTCTTTTTTTGCCATGTACCATCCTTTTTTTATTTCCTTCTCTTTCATTATGCAATACCCTCTGAAGACAGATTTTGCAGCATCCCATAATATGTCTGTAGTGACTGTTCCTCTATTTTCCTGAAAGTAAAATTTTATTTGGTCTTCCATATATTTTCTATCCTTTTCTTTAGACATAATCATATTATTGTATCTCCACCATCTTTTGGGTTGATCTCCATTTACTTCTATTTCTACACTAATGGGCGCATGGTCTGATATCCATATTGGATGTGTAGTTATTCCTTTTAATTCCCATCTGCTAGATTCATTAAGAATTATGTAATCCAAGCATGAGGCTGATTTATGTCTGCTGGAAAAATATGTTGGTTGTGGAGTTAAGCCTAGTATTTCGTGTGCTTCTTTTAAAGCCCATTGTTTCCACTTGATTATATTACTTTTCGTAAAGTCTATATTAAAATCTCCTGTTATTATTACTTCTCCTTCTGCTAATTTCTGTATCTTTTTAAGGATTTTTATCAGAAATCGTTTTTGCCCTTTATTCGGGGCATATATATTTGCTAATGTTATTACTTTGCCTTCAAATAAACATTTGACTAAGAGATATCTACCCTCCCCATTTGGAATTACTTCTATTAACTTAATATCATATTTCCTATGTACCAAAATAGCTACTCCCCTTGCCTTGGAATTGCTTCTTGCCTCTGCTATTACTTTCCACCTTGGGTCTTTTAACAATGGTTTCTTATCTCTCTTTGCTTTGTGTGTTTCCTGAAGGAACAAGATATCTATATTCTGCTGTTTTGTAAAGGTGGAAAGTCTATATATCTTTTTAAATCCGAACTCAACCCATTAACGTTCAGTGTCAGCACCTTCAGACTTCTAACCATATTCTGTTATTCTAGGCTTCCCTCCCCCCACACGCTGAGAGTTTGTTTTTATTCTTTTAACCATTCTCCCCCTCCTTCCCCCTCTCCCCTCTTTCCCTCCCTTCCCTCCCCTAGATGTAGAGCTTCTGTTTGAGGGAAAAAATTTCATCCTCTCTCTACACCTCCAGGTGTGCCCACCTCCCCCCTCAGTCTTTTAAATCCATTATTAGTCCCATATTTATTTATGACCTTTCACTTCCATTATAGTCCTTCGTCTGAATGCATCCTTTGTCTCTTTTCTTTGCGTGTAGAGGGTCCTTCTTCTCCTTCCTCTTCGTCCATTGATGTCTGGTCTTCCAGGTCTCTGGTATCAAGCTTCAGTTTCACCAGTAGCTTTGCTGCTTCTTGTGGATTTCTCGCGAGTAATCTCTTTCCCTCTTTGAAAATGGCTATGGAAGTTGGGTATATCCAGCTAAATTTTATCTTGTTTTGATGAAGCTTCTGGGCGTATGGTTTCATGAGACTTTTTTGTTTCAGTGTCTCCGGGCAAAAATCTCTTCTAACAAAGATTTTCTTCCCCTTGAAATTGAGTTCTTTCATTTTCTTTAAGGCCAGAAATACCTGCTGTTGAGTTTTCTCTCTCTTGCAAATTTTACTATCACTGGGCGTGGTTCACCCCCTGTTCTTCTACTCTGCAGCCTGTGCGCTCTCTCCACCTCTCCCTCCAGCTCTATTCCTTGCTCAGAGAGCCAGTTCACAATGCATTGTTCCAAATTCCTTTGCTCTATATCTTCTGAAATCCCATAAATTAATAGGTTCGCTCTTCTCATTCTATCAGAGAGTTCTGCAGTTAATTTCTTTAATTGTGTTATTTGCTCTGTATTCTTTGAGGCCATATGCTTTGCTTGCATTGCTTCATCCCGGATTCCTTTCATTTCTATATTAATCTGTTGAATCTCTTGTTTTATCTCAGCAATGTCTTTAGTTATTTTCTCCTGTGAAGCTAGCATCAGAGCTTGGAATTGAGCCATTTGCTCTGACAACGCCTTAATTGTAGTCGCCATTCGACAGTTAGGCTTTCTTATCTAAAGAGTTCTGATAGCTTCTCCTTACCCGAATAGCTGCTGTTTTCCAGAACACCTTGTTCTTCGTAGCTTTAGGCACAGTTCCAGCTATTTTCAGACACTTTTAGCAAGCTAATTGCTTTCTTTTAGGTCATAAATCTTTCGTTTATACGGAGCGGGGGAGCAATGGCGTCTGCTTCTCAGGGCATGCGCACACCTCCAACTGTTGTACTGCTCTAACAGTTAAGAAGTTTCCCCTTAAAATTTGGCCTAAATCTGATTTCCCGTAGCTTGAGGCCATTATTATGTGTCCTGCAGTCTGAGATGATCGAGAACAGACCCTGCCCCTCCTCTGTATAATTGGCTTTCGTGTATCTGAAAGTGCTATCATATCTCCCCGTGGTCTCCTTTTCTCAAGATGAAACATGCCCATTTCCTTCAGTCTTTCCTCATAGGGCTTGATTTCTAGCACCCTGATCATCCTTGTTAAAGTGTGGTGGACCCAGAACTCAAGATGAGGCCTAACCAGTGCTGAATAGAGGAAGATTTGTACCTCATGGGATTTGGAGCCACATTGCACTGTTGGATCATATTCCGTTTGTGATCGACAACAATTCCAAGATCCTTCTCTTTCATAGTATTACTGAACCAAGTATTTTCCATCATGTAACTGCATTAGATTTCCCCCCTAGGTGTAGAACATTGTACTTATCCCCCTTGAATTTAATTCTATTGGTTTCAACACAGTGCTCAAGCCTATCAAGGTCTTGTTGAATTTTGTCCCTGTCTTTCATGGTATTAACTATTCTACCCACTTTTTATAGTACTGTATCATAGAATATTGAAGTCAGAAGGGACCTATAACGCCATGAAATCCAATCTCCCGCTCCATGCAGGAATCCAAATCAAAGGTTGTCTGCCAGGGGGTTATCCAAATTTTGTGTCATCTGCATACAGTATTTGACAAGTATTTCCTGCACACCCTCATCCAAGTCATTAATAAAAAAATGTTGAAGAGCACTGGGCCCAGGACTGAGCCTTGTGAAAACCCACTCATGATACCGTCTCTCAGTTTAAAGAGGAGTCATTGAGAAGCACTCTCTGTGTATGATTCTGTAACCAGCTATGCATCCACCTGACAATTGTTCAATCCATCCTACTCCTAGTTATCTTGCTAATCATGATGCACTTTGTCAAAGGCTTTCCTAAAGTCAAGATATATTACATCTACAGCATTCCTTCATTCTACCAGGGAGGTTGCCCAATCAAACAATAAGAATACTGATGTTGAATTTTAGAATATACATTTCTCTCCACTGGGCCATGAAACTTATTGGTTGACTTTGGAGTGGTTGATCTTTCTCACCCCGACCTACCTCCTAGGGATGCTGTGAGGTTAAAGCAGAGAAGAGAACCACCACTTTTATATATTTGCACCTTTGCATTTACAGTATATCCCATATTTCCTCACTGGAAGAGATGGGCACGAACCGAAAAAATGGCAATACGTTTTGATTTAGTTCGTTTTGAGGTTCAGTTCATTTCGTTTTGTTTTTAATGATTTTTGTCTGAAATATTCATTTCATTGGTTCATTTTGATTCATTATTCATTTTTTCTTCTCAAGCGCCAACCGCACGGCCCCTGGGGCCGGGTGGGCGCTTCTTTTATTCATTTTTTATTTTTTTCTTTATTTTAGAGGGCCGGGCCGGGTTTGTGCTCCTTTTATTTATTTATTTATTTATTTATTTATTTTATTTTTATTTTATTTTAAAAGTCCCCAGTGGGGGCTTTTGGAGGCGCTGGCCCCAACTGCTGACTGCGTGGCCCCTGGGGCCAGGTCGGCACTGGTTTTAATTTTTTTTTTCATTTTAGGGTACAGACCCGGCCACCCCTGAGGCCAGGTGGGTGCTCCTTTTTTTAAAAAAATTATTTATTTTATTTATTTTATTTTATTTACTGTCAACCATGTGGCTGCGCTGCAGCTGTAGCATCAGATCTTTTATTTTATTTTATTTTATTTTTTATTTATTTATTCCCTTCCACGCCCACCTACCAGCTGTAGCCTGGCCAGCTGGCTTTTTTTTTTCCTGGACACCCCATCCCTGCAGCCAGGAGGACCCATGGACCAGGAAGGACCGTCCAGGAGCAGCAGAACCAGGTAGGAGACTCCGCTGGAAACTAAACAAAATGAAACGAAACAGAAATTTCCGTTTCATTTTGTTTCGTTTCTCTTAGAGGGGGCAGTTCTTTATTCGTTTCGTTACATAACAAAATGAATAACGAATAACGAAATGAACCAAAAGTTCATTTCGTGCCCATCTCTACTCACTGGAAAGATATATATAAATGTAACAAATAGGCTTTTTAAAAAATAAGGGATAACATCAGTTTCATACCTGTCAAGTATACTATATTAGCCGGGAAATCATGTTTTTAGGCATCTTTTCCACCATCATCCCGTAATAGTATTTTCTTGTAAATCTCCCAGATTTCATAATTTTTAAAAAAAATCCTCTGAATGGCAGGTGGTTGCTGCATGTGCACTGCCATGTTGGGGGCAACTACTGAGGATGCTTGAAGCATTCAACATGCTCAGTAGGTGGTAGAGGCAGGGATACTGTGACCACGTTCACTTATTTTCAAATTTGAAACTTGCCTTTTTGCTTTTGTTTTTTTGTGATCAGGAGTCCCTGCTGAAAGGGAAGGGGAGGAGGAGGGGGCACTTTTGGGGTTTTTTTGCAATTGGGAGGGGAAGGGGTGCTTTGTTTGTGGTTTTTTTGTGATCGGGAGGGGAAGGAGAATGGCACTTTGTCTGGGGGTTTTTGCAACTAGGAGGGGAAGGGGACGCTTTGTTTGTGGTTTTGTACATGTGTTTTTGTTTGTTTGCATGTGCGCGTTACACCTCCCTCCTCCTTTCCCAGCTGGGGCCAGGGAAAACTTGACAGCTATGCAGTTTTTTGTGGTGATACATAACAGTTAGTAATCTGTTGTAGTTACAGAGAGTAGTCTTGCTACCAAGGTGTATTTTGTATCACAGGTGAACAGTTTCTATAATTCTGATTTTTAACAGCATTATTAAAACATTTATAATTTTTTTAAAAAAAATGTTTGTCTATCACCTTTCTTTTCCACAGGGCCCTCAAAGTGGCAGCAATTAAAATAACTATAATTATTATTTTAAATAATACTATAGGAAATTCTTTGTTTCTAAGAGCTGTAACTTAGCTACCAGCACAGGCTTTGAATTTAACGATAAATACTTATATGTAACATTCCAAGCACTGGGCCCAAATATACTGGAACACTTGAAAATGGCAGAAGTAGAATGGATGCATACTCAAACCAGAAGAGGATCCAGGGAAATCTTGGACTGGATTGGGTGACAGATGGAAGAAGTTACAGTTTGGCATGGGCCAAATGAAGCAGTAGCTGTGGGAACAGTCTGGCACCTCAACCCAGACTTTGGCTCTAACCCCGCTGAAAGAGATGCCTAACAGCCTGCAGTGGTTTTTATATATTTTAACTACATTGGTTTATATCAGAACAATGTTAGCTTGTGGAATATACATTCTCTGCACAATTGGGATCTTTAATTTTCCAGGGCCATCAATCATGGTGAGAGACTCAGCGTGTAGAGATCATTCTCTTCTTCAGAATATCACTTTCCACAACACAGGGAAACGTGTTCCTCCTCTTTACACGTTGCCTTCATTTTTGAATACCTAAATTATGGGTTTTCCACTCCCCTTAGGTTTTGTCTTCTAAAGATGTTCTGCAAGTTTGCAAGTCTTGCGGTTCCTTCAACACTGGTGATACCTCCCATCTTACACATGGATGATGACTGTTTTTAATACACACAACAAACAGTACTCAGAGAATTAAGTTTGCATTGATAGGATTGTTGAAGATGCTGGTTTGAAAGACTTCCATACTGGAAAAGTCAGTGTGAAGAAAGCACCTAAGAAATTTTACACTGTTGTAGATTTTAAAGTCTAATTTTTAATTGCTTCAGAATTATTTGATCTGTGGTAAGAGGTAGGTAGCAAGGCTTCCCTGGGCATTTTTAAACCCCTGACCAGCACCATGGAGTCAGGATTACTAGGGGAAAGGTATTTCTCAAAACCAGTGCTCTGATACTCCAAAATGACAGTTTCCCCCCAAAGCAAGTGCCTTTTCTGGCAGTTAAAATTGGTGTTTGGTCCACTGGGTGGATGAGATGGTTCACTCCTTTTTCCAGCAATCATATGACATAACTGTACATGACAGATTGAAACTAATCACCTTATGGCTGACAATTTTCCTTCGACTTCCAACATCCCACATTGTGAAGTGGCTTAAGAAAACAGCTATTTCACAATATTGGGAACTTAAAACACTTGCCCTGCTCTATTTTAAAATATCAAAAGCAAATGTGCAGCTTATATACAGCCCCATAACACTGAAAGCATCCTCTGGGCGGTTTAGAAGTAATTGTGCAGGCTGCACATTGCATGTGCACCCAGCTAGCTGGGTACTCATTTTACAAACCTTGCAAGGATGGAAGGCTGAGTGAACCTTGAATATGAATGAACCATGAGTGAACCTTGAGCCTGGGATTGAACTAGGTTGTGAGCAGTTTGGTCGCAGTACATAAGTTTAACCATCTGGAAGTTGAGTCATAGGAAATGGATTTCTTTTCTTCAGAGATTGAAATATTTCACTACTCATCCAAGCAGCTGATATGAATTTAGGAGAAAAGTCAAAATTATTATTGAAGTGTTATTATTGAAGTGTTAACAAACCCGACTGTGGGTGTTAGATACATTTCTCTGGGAAAACATGAGGTCTCAGTGACCTAGCTTGGCATGATCACACATTGAGGGGGTGTCATTTTGCTGAGAACAACATTGGTGGTTAGCCAGGAATAAGGAACCAACTTGAACTATCAAACAAACTGGGTAATAGGGTCAGGTCATTCTGGCTTTGACGGCCAAAAAGGCTATGAGCTAATAACACGGACACGTGTGGGGGCATGCAGGATGTGTGGGTCTGAGATCATACAGATCATACAGAGAGTATATAACAATGATTAGAAGCAATTTGAACCTTGTCCAGACCAGCAAGGCTTGATCTGTGCAATGAATCAATCCAGGCAGCTCTGAACCCTTAAGCAAAAGGCTTAAGAATTCCTACTAACCATATCTGTGTTTTGTGTACTGCTGGCTTGCTGAATACTTTCTATATTTCTGTATTCCTGTGAATGTCTAATAAAACCCTTGATATATAACTAACTCAGCATGGCAATTTTTGAGGAACCAACTTATTCTTATCACAGCTTTGTCAATTCGAGAAAAGAAGTCCAGTTGCCATGACTCAACTTCCAGATAAACTCACCTGGAAGACTCAGAATTTTCACAGACAGGAGTTTAACCAGTACGCCATGAAATCAACTTCTTCCCAGAAGAGGGAACAGAGAGCAGGGGACGAGGATGACCTGTTGTTTGTTTTTGATTATTTAGGGTATAAGTGTCCATCCCCCCCCCAAAAAAAATCTGGCAGGTAGACCAAATAGGCTCCCTTGTGGCAAGTATGCCATTTGGATGCAAGGATCTTGCCAACTGGCATACCAGATCTGTACCTGACCCTAAGCAACCCTATTAAGCCTGCACCAACTCACTTCAACTGAATCCATGTAGACAAGCCCTAACTTCCAATCATTCCAACCTCGTCCCCCGCCCAAATATTTACATTGAGAGTAAACCCAACACAAGGTCCCAGAAATCGCACACTCTTCAACTCAGGGAGTCTCATGACCATTTGATGTGCCATTCTGTTTTATTATTCCACATTTAGCAAGCATCTTATATTTATCATGAAAAAGCCAGTTCTTATTCAGTTAAGGATATAACTGAGTTAAGGTATAGCACTTCCAAAAGAACAGAGATTACCAACTTCATTAAGTCAATTTAAGGTGATTTGATTCTATCCTGAAAAAGATCAATGTATAATCTTATACACACTGAAGGCATCTCAAGACTTGTCAAGAAAAGACAAGTAGAAAAAAAAAGTCCAGCATGTGTTTTAAGTTGGTGAAGTGGAAGGTATTCCCTACACCATGGTTATCTGTAGTGACAAGAATATTTCACAAACAGCTCGGAAAATTAGTATAGTGCTAGTAGTTTGAGACTTAAAATTTAAGGGCATGTAATTCCAACCTGAAAGATATTATTGGCGATACATGTTTATATCTAAATGCTAAGGGAGGAAATAAAAGAGGAACAACATAACATAATTTATATGTGCTGTATAGTAGACAAAAGCAGGATGCAAAATATGTGCAATGCACACACTGAGAGCTGCTGGGTTCAGACTAGCACCTTTGGATCTTTGTGCCCCAATCATGTCTTTGAGCATCTTTCTAGTAGTCTTGGATTAACACCACCTACATAGGTTAGAGGTTTTTTCTTCTGGAGAGGACTGACTCAAGTAGAACGTTCTGTTCCAGTTAAGACTTGGTCTGGTGTAACCTGATATCTTTTCACTGGCCTGTCCTTTACCTGAGTGACTATTATACATGTATGTATATACAGTACAGTACGTCTTTTCTGTTTTCCTTTGGTCCTGAATGCAAGGCCCAGTCTTCAAATGGGCTACAGAGATCTTGTTGTAAGAAGATACAATTCCACATTAGACAATAACCCCAGAAGCTTTTCTATTCTCTTATTACTTGTAAATTCTTGATTCATGGCTGCTTATCAGAAGTTAAACAGCACTTCATTTTGAAATCAGACGGCTTAGATTGTTTATTAAGTCTTTTTCTTTTGTTTTGTTTTCCTTTCCAATGGACAACACACCTCTGAAGTCTGGATCTTCTAACTCTCCAGTCTCATAGTGATGAACCTCAATCTCTTCCAATACATTCAGAAAAGAAATTATAGTAACTGATTACATGTTATTGATAAAGAGTGAAAATGCACCTATAGTATCTGAATTTCCAATTGTATTTTTCCCCACAGAGTTCTCTCATACCAGTAACTCTCATACCTTCTGTAACTACAACAGCAAAACCTTTGCTTCCTGTCTTTTATTACTTAAATGGGTTTGTCACAATGTCATTTATGCATTTGCCAACACCTATGCCTTTTTCAGCATATTACTACTAAATATGTCGCATCAGTGAAACATGATGTTTAAACCTCCCCTTACCAGGTACATTTCATTCTTCTTTAATGAGTGACTCCACCTATTGAGATGTTTCAGGAATGGACTCATTGTGCCCAATCATGCATTCATGTTATTGACTTACCTCTTGAAGAAGCCGAATTATGTCGCCGTTCCTGTTCTAGCAGAAGCCACAAATGCCATCTTGAAAACATGAAATACCTAAACTGTGATTCAAAAGAATCCAGGTGGAATATAAAGAGACAACTGAAAAGTAGTATAATAGAAGAAATTGCAAGGGCACCCTACCGCCTTCCTGATTAGAAGGGTAGCTGGAGCAGAGAGAAAAGAAACTATGTGTTATTGGGGAAGGAGCAGTGAATTTGCAAAATGTGTATGGCATCTACTTCTTCCAGCATGTCACTTTACTACCGAAGGAATTCAGGAAATTAACTTGAACAAAAAATTGAGTTCAGTGACACTATCCATAAGCCACAACTAGTGCAAAAGCTTCTGATGCCTGGAATAAAGGATTAGGATGATCTCATCTCAGTCCCACATACAACATTCAACTGTGCCAGTAACTGAATCTTACTTCACTATTCAGACAAGAGGAAATGATCATACTTTAGGACAGCCAGCCCACTTGGAGGGTTCAGGAAAACTGGGGGACTCAGAGGTAATGGTTGGGGAATTACCCCTGCAGTCCCATAGCATCTGCTGCTTAAAGCTATGGTCTGCCTACCAGTAGACCTGGTCCTGCAATGGGCAAAGTACATAGCATTAAGCTAAGTGGGGGAGGGGGCAAGAACGGACACTGAAGGAGAACAGCTTTCATGGCCAACACCATTTCATACATCAATTGAGCAAACATCAGCATTAGAATCTAAGAGAAGCCTTGGCAGATCAGACTGAAGGCTTATGTAGTCCATTCCCCCCCCCAACAGTGGCTAAACACAGACAAGAGCCCTCTCCTGCTCATATTCCAAAACTAATGTTCCCTAGCATCCTGCCTCTGTTCTGATACTAGAGGGACATATAGCACTTATGACCTGGCAGTCCTTGGACTCTTCCTGATGTAACAGGGCATTCCTTTCAAGTGTTAAATCTTCTAGTGTTGCTGATGATTTTTTGCTAACTATAATTTTTTCAACTACAACCACAAGTTGTTTATTCACTATTTTCATTTACCTCACTGCATGTTGAAATATTCTCTTTAAAAAGTCTAATTTGTCCTGCTTCCTTTTTTTCCTCACCTGGTTGCAGCTCCCACTATTTACTAAGGCTCATATTCTCATGGTCTAGTATTAACGTCACAGTTCCCAGCCTGTGGCCAGGCAATTTTACATGCACATACATGTACAGAGTTTAGCGTTTACTTTTTTTGGATGACATCTCACAGAATTCCCCAGACTGCGTGGCTACTAAGCCTCACAACTAGGTGACTCTGGAAGCTGTTGTCTAAACCCAGTAACTTTTCCAAGATCTACCGGCAGGGCTTTTTTGTTTAAATCCCATGTAAGCAAAATGACACATCTGGTGGCATGACAGCTCCTGAATGATACTTGTGATGACACAGGCTAACAGGGACACATCACTAGCTAATAACAGGCAAAATAATCCTCCAGTTCATCCCTGTGGGGCCATTCAAGCCATTCTGCTGCCCAGGGCAACTGTCCTCCCATTGCCAAGTCAAGCTGTAATATATAAAATCTGAGCAAGTTATTTTGGCATCTGAGCTCTCACTTTTACATGTACATCTCCCTTACCCTGAGGCCAAAGATGCAATATTAATTAATGAAGACTGAAATCACATGTTCACTTACCTGAGGTAGAATCCCATCAGACACAATGTGGCTTACTTCCAAGTTGACAATGCATTGTCAATAGTCTACAAATTGCTGCCCTTGCATGACGGCACTGCTGTCTCATTGCTTGAGTTGGGTATCTCTTCACTATAGAGATGAGCATAAAATGAAAAACGAAATGCTGTTTCATCATTTCATTAAGTAACAAATTACTTTGCAAGGTAAAGAAACTGTAGGATGGGTTTCATTTCGTAACAAAACACAATTTTTCCCTCGACGACGAAATGATGCATCCTAGAGGAAATGGCAGTGGACCTTCCTCCAGCTCTTCCCTGTAAGCCTCTGAAATTTGGAAAATTTGGGTGTCAGGGGGCTGAGATATTAAGTTCCAAAGGGGGTGCCCCTAGGAAAAAAATCTTTCTAATTAGAATTGAAACTTCAGAAGCCAAGCTGCAGGCGAGCGATTAGCGTTGCTGCGGCTTGGCTTCCAATTCCAATTAGAAATATTTTTGTCCTAGTGGTACGCCCTTTGGAGCTTCATAACTCAGCGTCCTGAACCATAAACCTCTCCAAGTTTTGGGGTTTACCTGGAATTGCAGGAAGCTAATCCATGGCTGTGATCCATATTTTCAAGAATATAGATCACAGCCAAGTTTCGGCATGGAAATGGCAGGGTTAGCTTCCTCAAGCGATTCTAGGTGAGCCCCCAAAATTTGGAGAGTTTTGGGGTTTTAGGGGCTGAGTTATGAACCTCCAAATGGGGAGCCCCTAGGAAAAAATATTTCTAATTGGAATCAGAAGCCAATCCACGGCAACGCTAAACGCTTGCCCACGGCTTGGCTTCTGAATTTCCAAATCCAATTAGAAAGATTTTTTTCCTAGGGTAGCACCTTTGGAGCTTAATAACTCAGCCCTCTGACCCCCAAACCTTTCCAAATTTGGGGGGCTTACAGGGAAGAGCTTGAGGAAGCTCACCTACCATTTTGGACCTTTAGGACCCAGGGGAGCATAGTGTTTCATTTTATTTTGTTTTGTTTTGCAATGAAACTACTTTAAAATTTTGTTACAAATGAAACAAAATGGAACTACTAAAGAAACAAAATGAAACAAAATGCTGTTTTCCCCTTTTGTGCCCATCTCTATTCCACTACCATTTTCCAGATCAGCAAACAGTTGTGCAAACTGGGCCTTCATGACCTAATGTGGCTGCATAACATACTGAGAATTACAGCTTGGAAATGTTACTTTTTCAAGGGGGGGGCAAGATCACCCCAGGCATCCCAGCAACCACCTATGCAGGATGAGAAATTCTTGGACCTGTAGTCTAAAATAAATGGGTTTAATATCCTCCACATAGAATGTCAACATGAATATGGATGTTTTTTCATACATGACCATGTTGCAAATCAACTGTGGTGAAACCTGACAGGTACCTCATAAATATTCAAATGATGTCAACTGGGTAACTAATGGAATAGCCTGTGGGTGGGGCTAAAGCATATAAAAACATGTGCTTGTTGGAATAACTGGTAGAGAGGGACTGGATAGGGACTGAGTAGGGTCTGGAAAGGTTTCTGATGACTGTTAGGGACTGGTTAGGGTTTCGTTAGGGTCTGAAGAGTGAAACTAGAGTGTTGTAGAAATGGTATAAGGACTGTGAGCATAGATAAGTAAGAAAGTTTAAAATATAAATATATATAAAATGTTGTTCTAAGTTGATTTACAAGAAAGTGTTCTCAATATTTATTCAACTACCTGTGTGAAATCAATAAACACATCCACTTGTTTGAACTTTAAACACTTTGTGTCTGACCACATTTTTAATTGATGGAAATGTAAAGCATTTTATTGATGACAGTTTTTTAATACCCAGGTCCATGACATCAACCATTACATAACCCACAACCACTATAACGCTGACATAAATGGGTGGAGGACTGTTATGTGATAAATATGGGCTGAGTTCTCAAGTTGGCTGCATGCCATCAAACAATCTCTTACCATTTATCTACCTTTGCAGTTGTCTGCTCAGTGCTGGCCATTAGAAACCAGGCACAGTGCTTTGCCTGGAATTTAACAGGAATAAATCTTTTGAACCACATCTGATCCACGTGCTTAAAAATGGAGCTGCCAGTACCAGGAGGAAAGGAGATTGTGTGTAAATAGTCTGAAATCTCTTGTTTCTCTGACATTTAGGGCAATAATACTGAAAAGCTTAACTGATCAGTGGCTGAAAACTACTTTGTTGATGGAAAGTGTTAAATGCTCTCTGTTGTGTGTAATCCTGTTCCATTATTCCCTCAAACTAGTTTGTTACACCTGAAGATAAGACTAGCTAAGACATAAGCAAGGAGATAGGAGTACTGAGAAATAGAAGGCTTTTTTCTCAAGCAAATCTAGAGATACTGGTAGGCATAAAACCGGTAGGAAAGGGAATGTTTTAAAATGCCCTGCCTGGAATATTTAACTGCAAAGTCCTGGTACTTAGCAATACATATACAGTAAAGCTTTTTCCCCTTTCCATCATTCATCAGTAGCATTGCAATGGTGGCCTGGAACCCAGGAGAGCACTTTGGATGGGTAGTAATTATATTTGTTCTTCCATGACAAAAGGAAATGTAAATGCAGTGGAAATACAGGAGTGTCCTACTAAGGTTGATGTTTTAAGTTCCATGAGTTTATTAACTGAGCAGAATGGAAAGTTAGGAAAGATGCAGAGAACAATGGGATTTATATAAGTGTTGACTTCACATTCAGCTATTGATTCAGTAGCTGGATGAAGTGACTGGAATTGGACCACTGCTCCTATTTGTATTCACCTTGATTCTTCCAGAAATGACTGCTGGGCATAAGTATTAGTGACATTATATTAGTACATCACCCTTCCAAAAACAGCCCCTTCTTCAAGTCTCTGCAATTGGTTGAGTTAAGAGTTGATTTATCCCAAAAGTTCTGAGACTTTCTGAAAATATGGTACCGTGACTTTATTTAATCCAAAGGTAACAATACAGCCAAAGTCAATGACGGCAGGAGAGATGTTAGGTTATTGCCACCCAAGTGAGAGATTATGGGAGTTGAAGTCTAACACATCACGATACTGTCTGAGAAATGCTGTACAACATCAGCAAGCTAGTTAATACTGGGTCAGGTTGACAGCACCAGAATTCAAGATCTCACTGAAATTATGCCTTTCTCCTACAAACCAGATTGTTTAGGCAGGAGGAAATCATAGAATCATAGAGTTGGAAGAGACCTCAAGGGCCATCTAGTCCATCCCCCTGCCATGCAGGAACCCCATCACAATATTTCCGACAGATGGCCATCCAGCCTCTGTTTAAAAACCTCCAAAGAAGGAGACTCAACCACCCTCCGTGGCAGCATATTCCACTGCCGAATAGCTCTAACTGATAAACTTCATATGCTCCCACAGTCTCTGAACAGCATACATCAAACCTGCAGAAGATCACCTCTCAAAATTCTTAGAAAAAATTCCTAAACATGAGTATACTAACAAATTACAGTTTTACTATGACATATTTTATTACTATATCTTGATATACTATATTGACAATTTTGTAAATAAATCAGAAGTTGCCCAATGCATTAATTCAAATAAGGTACCATTTGGTGCTACAAAGAACAACATGAAATAGCTTTAATAGATAATTTTTTAAAATTTTTAGCTTGGGTGCAGCATTCTATTACCTGTTATTCCAGAACATGATTTTTTTTTGCCTAAAGCAAAAAAGCAAAGCAAAGTGTTCTGCTTATATACCGCCCCATACCACTTTAAGTAGTCTCTGGGCGGTTTACAATTTTAATTACAGTGTGCAGGCTACACATTGCCCCCCGCAGCAAGCTGGGTACTCATTTTACCGACCTCGGAAGGATGGAAGGCTGAGTGAACCTTGAGCCTGCTACCTGGGATTGAACCCCAGGTCGTGAGCACAGTTTTACCTGCAGTACAGGCATTTAACCACTGCGCCACGAGGCTCCTCCAGTATGTCTAAAAGCCTTAAGACAGCAAACCCATCCCGTTGCTGACCTTGAACATCTAGGAACTGTAGAAGAATAACAACAACAATAACAAAACGAAATAAAAACAACAACTTTTCTGATATTCCTATATAATAAGTCTCAAACCAAATTATAATTCCTGATCAAATTTGCATTGATACACATCGGAATAACCAATTTTATGGGCATCAGTGTCCTTGTCCATCATAGTGAATTTCCTTTACTTTTCAGAAATGTATGGCCATCCAAGATCAGGAGTGGGCAGAAGTTAGATCATGAGAAGTAAGCATTTATTGATTGTGAGCTAATATCCAGAATATATATTGGCTTTATAGATGTCCATGCTAAAATGTCAGGAACATCACAGCAAGGGAATGGCAAGAATCCTTCCAGTCACACAGGAGGTGACATTCTTCACACTCATAAACCAATGTGGTAATAAAACAAACTTGGTTTCAGAGAACCAGTGATTATTAGCTTATTCCTAAAAGATCTGTAATTAGCTAGGACTAGGATCATACTGGAGTAAACCACTTACATAATGGAACAGAGTGTGATTAGTTTCAGCGTCTGGGAGCTTGCGAAAGAGGTATCTGGTATCTTGCAAGGAGAAAACCTGTCAGTTTGAAGAAACAACCACCACTTTTGTAACAGCAAGCATGGAGATATAGCAGAATCATAGGGATGGATTGTTCTGTTTTTCTGTTAATCAACAGGATTCTGCCTTTGATTGCCTTTTCATACTGCCTATTAACAGTCTCGCATATTTTTCAGTAATACTCACTTCCAAGAGATGCAGGAAGGTGATAATGGGGAAAAACGATAAATAAAAACTATAAGTTGATGCTATACATTGGAGACAAACAAACAAGTAGTTTTCGTCATTTTTAAAAGAGGTATACCTGAAAATCAATTGATGAGATCAAAAGCCATGCATACGAACTGTAGTAAAATCAAGCATAAGTGCATAACCTCTGTTAGATGCTTATCATACCCATTAGACTCCCCCCATCATCCTATGCATTTTAACATTTCCTTTCATCACAACAGGGAAGAATAGTATACTATTTTTAAAAAACCCAAAGCCACAACAATTTAATGTGCAAGACCCATTGAAACAGCAGTTAAAAAGCAACAAGAAGTCCCACTGAGCTCAGTGGGGTTTGCTTCCAATGTGTAGTGTAAACAAAATAATAAATAATTCATAACAAACTATTTGTTGATATACATTCTGGCATGATTAAACCAATTAACACATGGTAGAAAAAGAAACCATTATGTTACAGAGAACAGCTGTAGATCATCTAAAAAAAAATCCTAGAGTTAATGCTGTCTAAAACTTTGGAGAGCCCCTGACTTTTAGCATAGATGCTAAGCCAGATGACTTAATTCTACATAAACAGATCTGAAGAAATAGCAGAAATTACTTTTTGGACCACGGTTCTCAGAATATCTCAATCACCATGGCCACTGGCAATAATTGTTAAGGAATTCTGCAAAAAGTACTGTATTTTTCTGTCTATAACACGCCCCCATGTACACGGCACCCCCACCTTTCCAACCGAAAATTAGTTTTGAAACTGCATGGTTTTCTCCTTAGCTTACTTCTGTGTACAACATGACCCTCAAATTTTAGTTCAACAATTTTAGAAAAAATATATAGTCTTAAACATGGGAAAATACTAGACTATACTCCAAAAAGTAACTTTTTCAGGCATTGAGAAACAGATTATAGACATGGGCACGACTTGGCGAAATTCTCGTTTCCGTTTCCGTTCCTCGTTTCCTTTACGCAACGGAAACGGTAACGACAATTAAGCCGTCAGAACTCAAACTCGAACCGATAAAAGAAAAATTGGGTCTGATTTGTCGTTGTTGTTCATGGCATCGCGGCGATCGCGCGATGCCAAGCGGCACAGAAAAAAAGTTAAAAATAAAAACCCCGATTCCCGGCCAAAAAAGCAGGCGAAAATATGCCTGCCTGAGTGAGGGCACCTACCAGAGGGGTGGTTTCTGGGGGGGGGTCCCCGGCCTCCCCCCTCTCCTGTCCTGGGCTGCTCTGGTGGGGGGCATCCTCGTTGTCTCGCCATGCCATGCAGAGCGGGGGGATCCAAAATGGCGACCGCAATATTTTTTTTGAAATCTTGGTCCAAAAACTCACCAAAGCACCACACAGAAACATGCAAAAATTAGGTATTTTAACTGCCTGAATTTTTACAGTAGCAGCAGTGGGTTTTTCTTGCAACAAACGTATGTCTCCAATCCCATTGATTTTATTTTATTTTATTTTTATTTTATTTTTTTACACCTGCACAATGATGGGCTGGCCATGGGATGGGACCATGCAATTTTTTGGAGCCATTCCACCAATCGCATGGCCACTTGGCCAGGTTTTGCCTGAGACTTCTGGGATGTGCCAGTCGGGCATAAAAAGCCCACTATAACCCTAGCCCTAACCCTAACCCTAACCCATATGCCAGTACACTGTCCTTCTTAGTGGGTCAGAAGCACCCAGAGGTGTAGCCCACTAACTCACCCTAACCTTACCCGTAATAACCCTAAGCCTAGCCCTTGCCCTAACCCCAACCCTAAGCCAGATCTGTACTCGCATTGTACTACATGCAAGTACATTTCCCTTCTTAGTGAGCCAGAGGGCGCCCAGCAGAGGCATTCTTCTCTCACCTTGCTCACCAGTCCAAAGTTCCAAAAAACTCTGTACGCCAGTATGCTGTCCTTCTTAGTGAGCTAGAGGCACCCAAAAGAGGGGTGTCTCTGCCAGTGCCACTTGGTACGCAATGGTTACACGCTCATGTACCCTTCCTTTTCCCTTTGTAGGGGGCCAGAGGAGGCACCCACCCCAGAGAGGTGCCTCCAGGAGCCTGCTAAATGCCTTTGCCTTCCCTTCGTAGCGGGCCAGAGGAGGCACCCACCCCAGAGAGGTGCCTCCAGGAGCCCGCTACCCTACCCCCCCTAAACCAGTACTAACGACAGACGACAAACGAAACGACAAATTTTTGAAAAATTTCACAACAAACGGAAACGAGCCGAAACGGGCCGGCTCCGACACACGACAACTCGAAACGTCATTTTTCCTGGTCGTGCCCATCTCTAACAGATTATTTTTTTCAAAATGTCACTTCAGCTGCTTTGTGTTGGATCCCTTAGAATCCTCTGCTAAAGAAGAGAAACTGATGAATATATCAGAAGTTTTGGAAGAGGCAGCCATCTTAGCCTGTGCAAGCATATGAGGCAAAAGTGGAAGTACTGGTATTTCATTTTGTATTTCATTTTATTCCACATGTCTGAAAAAGTGGACATGATCCACCAACGCTTACATTAAAATATAATAGTTAATAGTTAACACATGTTCTTGGGGGGGCAGGTTATTTCTTATTTTTGTTCTTGTTTGACTTTTCCCTACTATCAGAAGAAGGCAGCTCTAGAGTCTAACCCATAAAATTTATGCTGTAAATATCTCCCAAAGATGAGCATACAAAACTCTTTCTTGTCTTTGTCTTCTCCCACCCCCACCCCTCTTTCTGAAAGCAGATTAAGATAGCTGCTCATCACTGCAAACACTCAAAAATGACATTTGCAACAGTGGAATGCAAACAACTTAAGGCAGCACAGGGTGATAACTTCACCAAACCAGGAGGTTGTGAGGGTAAGATGACAAATGCCAGAATCTGAAAGCTCCACCCAAGGAACTGGCAGACAGTAATGATTCGGGCTTTCTAGGCCATCAAACTAAATTTTCTGGCATGAGCAACTGCAATAGCAAAAATAATGTTTTTCATATATTTGGTATTTGCAGTTTGTAGCACAAACCTGTGCATTGCAAGTTTAACCAAAAGGAAATTGCTATGAGGGCAATGGAACTTACTTCTTTGCAAGTGTGGAACAGTGGTTACTGCATCAGATTTGTTTATTTATTTAAAATATTTCACCCCTCCTTTCTCTTTACAAGGACCTGAGGAGGCTTACATGATAAAAAGGAGAATACAGTGGTATCTTGTAAAAATGAATTAATTCATTCCCAATTAAAGTATGTTAAGCAAAATTCCTTTGTACAAATTTTCCATAGGAATGCATTGATAACTGATTTAATCCCTAATCACAACTGTTTTTTTCTGTGGTACGGATTTGCCCCATAAACCATTCTGTTAAGCAATTTCCCCCCATCTCCAGATTTTTTTTTCCTTTAAGCAGATTTTCTGTTAAACAAACTGCTTGTTATATGAGGGTCCACTGTATTTAAAAGCTAAAAATGGTAAGGATACAAATATTTTAAAATAAATTGGCACTTCGGTCGAAAGGCTCAGGAGACTGGCTCCATGCTCTCCCATTCTCCAGTATAGGATTGAAGCTTGATGATAATTCTCTTTGTATTGCAGTCGGGTCTCTGCTTGGGAGCACTGATTGTTCGTCATCGCGTGTGTCCCTGTGGTATGACTGTCACCGCATAGGGCCACCATGGCCTTTCTTGCCGACAAACATGTCAGACACAACATAATTAACAACATCTTGTGTTGTGCCCTCAACCGAGCTGGTTTTCCAGCTACCCAAGAGCCGTTACATCTGTGTGCTGGAAGTAGCAAAAGACCAGACGGGACTACCCCGATCCCTTGGAGCAAAGGGGATGTCCAGACACATTTGTCACATCCCACGTACAAAATACCAGCATTGAAGCCGGATCCGCAGCAGCAATGGCCAAACAAATAAAAAGACAGAAATACGAAGATATTACGACAGGAATTCATTTTGTCCTTGTAGCTAGTGAGACATCGGGAGTTTGGGGATAACCAGCCTTGAGCCTAGTCCAGGAAATAGGTCGTAGGATCACCACTATTTCTCAAGACGATCGAGCACCAATGTTTTTGAGGCAACAGCTTTCAATCGCAATCGCGGCCCAAAGAGGGAACACCTGCTGTGTGCTTGGCACTCTTGGCCCGCCGACCAAACAATGTTTGTCAGCAAAGCGATTTTAGTCAGTGAAAAGTGGATTTTAGTCTGCAAAACATTAAAAAGTGGTCAATAAAATCAGTACTAAAATGCCTTTAAAAGCAACAGAGCATAACAACCAAATTTGGAAAAATAAAATAAAACATCAACAACTCTCAGACGTAGAATGCCAGTCACTAAGAAAAGCCTATCTGAAGAAAAAGGTCTTTGCATGCCTGCAAGAAGGGCAGCTGAGATGGGGCCATCCTAGCTTCCTTTGGGAGGCAGTTCCAAAGTCTGGGAGCAGCAGCAAAAAAGGCCCTCTCTTGGTGCCCACAAAGCGTGGCCGTGAGGGTAGTGAGACTGAGAGAAAGGGCTCTCCTGATGGTCTTTAATACCTAGGCCAGTGTTGGCAAACCTATGGCACGGGTGCCAAAGGTGGCACTCAGAGCCCTTTCTGTGGGCACCCGACATCGCCCCTTTGCCACTACTGTATTCAGGTTAAATTGCTGTATTGGCACTTTGCAAAAAACTAGTGGGTTTTGAATCACAGTTTGGGCACTTGGTCACTAAAAGGTTCGCCATCACTGGCCTAGGCTGACTCATAGAGGGAGAGGGACACAGTCATTTAGGTAGGTTGGACCCAAGCCGTTTAGGGCCTTTACAGGTTGGGAGTGGACACATGTCTGTGCCAATTCATTAGAGTTGGCAATCTTGGACCAGTCACCCTTTCCCAGCCTGTCCTACCTTACAAGATTGTGCTAAGGATAAAATAGACAGGACAACTGTTGACGCTGCCCTGGGACTGTTAAAGAAAAGGTGAGAGCCAAATGCAAATAATAAATAAAATGACATAGTTTCGCAGCCTTTTGGCGAGCATGCTCCTATCATTCAATATAAATATGTCTCTCAAAGCAGTAACAAGTTGCTTTTATGCTATCAAAGTGATTTTACTGCAGTAAATTTTGGCAGTGTGTATGAAAAGCCAAACTCCCTATCTGGCTCTGAACAGGTTGGTGGAAACAGAACATTCTTTTCTTTCGGGGTAGTGAAGAAGAAAAAAACCCAGAATAAAGTCTGACTCACGGGTTCTACAGAGCTTGTGACTAAAATAGCTCCTTAATCTTTTGCTTTCTCCAGGATCACAATACCTGCCTATTTCTTTTGCTGTCTGAAACTGAACATTTCCTTCCTTGATTGGTTACTGAGTTATCTACGTGACGTAAGGGGGGGGGAGGAATGATTAATACTTTTTGATTAGGCTGGTTCCAATGCTTTCTCATGATGAATGTACCTTGTTGACTTCAAGAAACCTTTGGACACACCCTCACTATCTGGAACGCCAATGATGCCAGGAATGCAGGGGGAGAAATAAACTTCCTTCACAGAGACCTAATAAATCTGTAGTGATAAAACCATCCACATGACGGGTTCAAGCATCCAGGGTTCAGTTGTGCAGCTTTTTCATCTCAGGAGCGGGTTGGGTGAACTGATAGGCAAATCCTCCCACTAAGTTCTGCAATCACTTTGATTTTCCATTTCCCCCTTGCATTCTTCACCATAAGTTAATTAGAAGCTAGTGGGGTGGGGGCAAATGCGGGGAGTGAGGCACAACTAACCTGGCTCTTCCTATACAAATATTGACAATCCAGAAATCTTTGAAATTAAAGCCAACATGTGGAAATTTACTTTTAAAGATTATAATTCCCAGAATCCCCCATCATGGCCACACTGGCTAGACAGTTCTGGGAGATGTAGTCCAAAAACATTTCCAAGCTCTAATTAAGGCTTCAATGCTCTGCGCTCTTAGCTCTCTGACCTTACTGATTTAAAAAAACGAGAAATGATTTATTTCAAAGGAGATACTGATCAACCCACAAAGCAGTTAAGCCCAAATATTTATACTACAAACACAGTTACAGCACTATCCTATGCATATTTACTCAAAACTAAGTCTTGCTGACTTCCATGGGGCTTATTTCCAAGCAGGGCTGTTATCATAGGTGTGCATCCAAATATTGAGCATACCAGTTATGTGTCTGATCTCTAAACCAGTGTGAGGATGGGCACACAATATGGAGCCTACTGCAATTAATTGGGAGAACACTTATGCAACTGCCCTTCCACTCCAAATTTAGGCAACAGGGTTAATGTCCTTTTTAAGCATAACAACTTAATACTTAAGCATATTTATACGTTTACTTAAGCATATTTATACGTTAGTCCATGGTCACTGCATTAGAAAATTCTGAACACTAGTATATCATATATACAAATGATTGCACAGTATACAAAGTAAAGATTTGAAGTAGTGGATTTCCTGCATCAACCAAGTTGATGTTTGATGTCTCTCCCAACTCTGCGAAACCATGAAAAAAGTCATCATTACACTTAAATACCACAAAGCTCTTTGCCAAGAAATACTGTAATATCTTGAATTAACTGAGACAAAATGAGACTTCCTTAAAATTGGAGGGAGGATCATTCATGACACACACCAAAAATTCCAAGGATACATAGGAACAAGAGACAGGAGGGCTGGTCCTTATGGCAGAAGATCTCCGTGGATCTACAGAGGATTGGTTGGGATTATTGTATCTCTCCAGTTAATGCTAAAAGTGTTATTGAAGCAAAGCCCAGGTTTTCCTGACAACAGATGTTCAGCACTGTTTAACATATGCTTATACTCAGAATATCTACCCTCACAATGAAGGCTATTTTACTACTTGTGAATAGTAACTAAGTACACCACATAGTGTTTCATTGGACCTATAACATATTAATGTGTTTTCTTCTCTCTTAAAAGATGGTATGATGTAAGACTTGGGGAGTAGGACTAGGAATTGGGAAAGCCAGGTTTTCATTCCCAGGGTCATGTGACAACCTGAGGCTAGTTTTCTCTCTCACCAGACTTAAATAAAACTAATGGTTAAGTAAATGGTACCGTATGTTTATACATATATATTTTACATTTCATCTTTATGCAGTATTTCAAAGCATCTTCACATGGATTTAAAAATGGATGAGACACATGGGGGGGATTGTGGCCCACATTCTTTCACAAATGTTCCACAACTCTTTCTGCTTTTGGACTTTCTGCATCTCTCTGCCTTTCCTTTTCTCTTGGGTCTCTCCTTCGTCCCACAGCTCTGAACTCATTGATCTGGATGTATGCACAAATTACGTATGCTATAGTTTTGAGTTTATTAGAAGAGAACAAAAAAAGAAAGGCTTATTGTCAGGGGATTTTAGAGTAAAATAAATCAAAAAAATGTTCTAGAGCAATGCCTTTTTGGGAGTCACTGAGACCTTTTAAAAGTGATTCTTCAGGGTTTCATCATGCCTTAATATGGCCCTAGCGCCTGGAGAAACTTATTTTGAAAGGACATTGCTTGCTGCCTTTGGATAGGCAAAGAACATGACACCAGGGTTGCATTAAAATCATCACAGAACACCCGTTTTAACACACCAGAGACAGAATACTGAACTACAAGCCCTTCAGCTTGGTATGTTACAGGGTTGTTGGGAAAAAAGCAGGAATAATAAGAATCAATCTTTCCTGCTTTATGCTGGAGGTGGAGAAAAAGAACCTGAGACAGATAAACGGAAGATACTTATAAAACCCGTAGCAATCCTTTTATGGAATAAGATTCCTTGTCCCTTGCTGGAGAGGAATGGAGTCCCCTTCTCTGGTCTCGGTGCAGCCATCCCACGCATTCACACATTGCACACGAAGCTCCAAATTCCAGAAGTCCCAACACCTAATAATCCACTCCTCCTTTCTCCTCTCGCCTGCGAAAGAGAGTTTTGAACACCCTTCACCTAAAAACAACCCAACACCAGGCGCGCATGCGCCCTCCTCTCTCTTCCTTTGGAATCCAGCCCAGCAGGTATTCCTACAAAAAGCCACACACATCCACGCTCACCATCTTCCGGCAGCAATGCCTCCCCCTACCCCGCCCGCTCCAAAACCTGCGCAGGCGCATTCCCTGAGTTGGTTAGCGCCTGCTCCAACCGAAGGTGCCTTGCTCTTCTTCTTCCTTGCCCCCCCAAGCCCGCTCCCCGCGGCGACAGGTGCGCATGCGCCTTGGGCGCCGGCAGGTGTGCTGTGGGTGCCTTTCCCCCCCCCCGGGTTCCGCGAGCGTCCCGGCGCGCGCATGCGTCGAGCGCCTCCTTTCGTTCCCCTCCCCTCCCCTCCCCTCCTTGGAGCTGCAGGTGCCAGGAGGCGGTTTGCCGTGGTTGGGGCGGAGGGGGAGCGGCGGCCCCTCCCTCCCTCCCTCCTTCTCGGCTCTCTGAGGCGATTCCTCCTGAGGAGACGCGGCGGTCCGCGGAGGGGGAGCCCCGAGCTCGGAGCGGTCGCGGCGGCGGCGGCGGCGGCGGCTCCTTTCGCCTCGTTGAGTTTGAAAACGAAAGGCAGGCGGAGGGAAGGAAAGAGGGCAGAGGCGGATTGCCGCCCGGCATGAACCGGGTCCAACGCGGCGGCGGAGGGGGAAGCCGCGGCCTCGGCACCATGGAAGTGAAGAGCAAGGTGGGTGTCGTCCTCGCTCTGCTCTTTGCACCCGAGTGTTTCCTGCGGCGAAACCAGGATTAACTGCCACGACGAACCTGGGTGGGGGTGGGGGTGGGGGTGGGGGAATAATCGGATTTTAATGCCTGGAGGCGACGGTGGTGGTAATTAAGAGCCGTCGCCGTCGCCTTCAGTTCTAATGGGAAGATGGGGGGGGTCAGGCGCCCACGGAGAGGGAGGCGTTTTCCCTTCTCTTTTCAGGGTCTGTTGATATATTTTTATTTTTGCCTGGGAGAAGGTTGCTAAGGAAGCGGGCAGCCGTGGCCGGAGTGGATGGGTTAGCGTTAGGGTTAGGGTTTCTTTTAATTCTCGACTGTTCCTCGGTCTCTCGTGTTCACAGGGAGAAACGTAATTACAGGAGAGTTCTTGGGAGGGGGGGCTGGGGGCGCGTGCAGAGTACTTCTGAGCACGTGCAGAGCGCTTTTCGTGGGTAAGCAGAGCCGCCCACCCACTCCGCACACCTGAAGTCGGGGAGAAGAAGGTGTAAGATTGCGATAAGTCTTATCGGATAAAAGAAAGGAAGTCGTCCCTGCGATTGCCTTTTCCCCTCACCCCACCCTGAGTGCCGCAATCCCATAATTTTCTGGACCTGCTTGTTATTCTTTTCTGTCCCTAACAGCAGGTGAGGTGGCAATGGTTTCCTAGTAGAAGGAACACGAGCTTCAAATGAAGTAGAAATTTGCTTCTGAAACAGTGCTTTGTAATAAGAGTGAATTAAGTGACTGGGAAAAACAGAAAACACTTGGGGAGAGTTGCTAGCTGAGGATGGCATAACTCCCATAAGTTACCTATTAACAGTTCACAAACCAGTCAAGTGCAGGATTCCTCCTTTGTCCCTTCAGAGAGCTGGTTCTAACTCTTTGAGTGTGGTTGACTACAGAGTTAGAGGAGTGGTAGTGAAATTAATCATAATTAGCATGAATTAATACAGATGTGATCTTGTATAGGCATCACCTGTTTGTCATGGTTCCTGTTGCTGGTGCCCCTTTCCTGTCACACTACATTTCCTCCTTTGTGCTTTGTGTTCATAATACCTGCTTTTACCTAGTTACAAGGGTCCACTCAATACAAGAATCCAATCTAGTTTGCTAGCCATTTGTTTTTCTGCCAGTGCTTCATGGTGTTGGAAGTGCTTCTTAAGGGAATATTGACCCGTGTTGTTCTAAATATTGGCACATTACATGTGTCTTGTTTGCACTGACTGTTCAGAGCATCAATTTCAAGACATAACCCTTTCATTAGCACAAATCCTGCAGCATGAAACACAGTTGTCATTCAATGCAGTATACAGTATTATCTGTATGGAAAGGACTGCTACGGTATATTCAAAAGCTGCCATCGAGAATGGGCAGCACGTTTTGTTTTGTTTGTGGAATTCCAACCTGATCACAGTAATTTTAAAGCATTTATTTTTCCCTTGGAGAAGGGGGTACAGAAGGTGCCATTTTGAGCAAATGAAACAGCCTTTTGTTTCAGTTAGCCCATGAATTGTTCAGCCATGTTACTTCAGCTGTAGTTGTGGCACTGATCATGATAGTGTGAGAAGTTCCAAACTATGTACAGTACATATTTATTTATTTATTTTAGAGTATTTTGCTGGTTAAACACTCAGATTTTACTAGAGGTAATTTGGGGTCATCATAGACAATTTTGTACAAACATTTTTGGAATGTTCAGAGTGTCTGCAATTTGAAATGAGAATAACTATAGTCTAGTTGTGTTCATACTAAATACTTACCCTGCAGCATTTTCAGATCATGTTTATGTCAGTGAACACACCCTCATATGCTTGGTTATAGATTAAAGTGCCCTTTCATTATTTGTCCAGTCGTGCCCCAAATTAGATGGGTAAATTATGCTATAGCCTCTGAGTAACAGGATGTGTCTTAGTATAGCCCAGTGGTTCTCAATCTGCGGCTCCCCAGATGTTCCTGGACTGCAACTCCCAGAAACCCCTTCCAGCACAGTGAGTGGTAGAGGCTCCTGGGAGTTGCAGTCCAGGAACATCTGGGGACCCACAGGTTGAGAACCACTGGTATAGACTGTGACTGCAAAGACATACGGTATTACCACTAGTTTTCCACTTCTACTGCTTTGACCTGGTACATTGCCATTTTCGCTACCCATCAGCAGAAAACAATAACCCGACTACTAAAGTATTACAGTAATAGCTATGGTTTATGTTCAAAATGCTTTGATTTGAACAGCTGAAATATTCAGTAGAGAACTTCCTTTATATTTATTAGTCTTAAAATTCATTACTTAGGACACTGTGTTTAGAAACAATATAAATGGTGCACCCTTTTTATGTTACTTTTTTTTGGTGGCTGAATGAGTTAAGTACAGTATCCAGCTGCCAAGCCAGAGGTTCGGAGTTTGATTTCCCACTGAGCATCCAGTGAGGTGTCCTTGGGCAAGCTGCACAATCCCAGGGTACTCATAAAAGAAGACAATGTAAATCACTTCTGACTATATCTAGAAAATCCTGGAAAGGGTTGCATAAGTTGAATTAACTTGACAGCAAACAATTATTACTATTCCCCTCCAGAGCACGGACTCCACCCATAGTCCTGCTTCTCCATATCACCTAATCTACAGTTAGTTCAGTGCACCTGACTGAGATTGTAAAATTGAAACATGTGTACCTAATGAGATAAATACTATACTATATTCTGAAGATCATATTGCTATACAGTATTCTACAGTAATCTGTTTTATTTACTGCATTTCACACTGCCTAAGGAACAGCTCTTTCAGGGAATGGTTAAAAAAACCCCTACTATTTCAGCTCTATACTATTGTGGATCTAAATTGCCACTTCACAGAAAGCTCCAGCTTCTTGATGTTCTGACAGTCTTACACATAAAACAGGATAATTTTTAAAAATGACAAGAAGCAATTAATATGAATATCAGTACTTATTTTCAAACAGGCTGTGGTGGTACGTGATGAAATTATAGTTTATGCAGAATTCCAAGCAGAGAGTTGCTGCGCAATAAGAAAAATTATGTGGTGGAAGTTGCATTTGAGATTTGTGAAATATGGCTAGAAATTTCAGAAACTGACAATTATGTAAAAGTAATTTCTGTACAGTGCATTAAAATCAACCAAGATCCACAGCACAGTTTTAAATACAATTTACACAGAATTACCATATTTTCCCATGTATATGATGACACTCACTTTTCCAACCCAAAATTGCAGTTTTGCAACTAGGCGGTTATATCCTTAGCTTTCTTCTGTGTAAAAGACGACCCCCCATTTTTCGTCTAACAATTTTGGACAAAAATATAATCTCATACATGGAAAAATACTGTAATCTGCTGCCATCGGTACTTCTGGACAGACAGGCTTTAAAAGTATTCAGAGGTTACTTTTCCACTTTCTTCATTTTCATAATTTCAGATGAGCCGCTATACCAGGTGGGGGAGGGCTGTACTATTAAGATCTCATTATGGTCCAGCCATACAGTTGACCTGGCTTTCCCCATAAAGAACATTTGTGATTACTGGTAATTACTTCCAAAAGCTATAGTCTTCTTTCCAGTGCTGCTTGTACCTACACACATATTTATTCTCCTTTTAAACAAAGAAGACATCTGGAACCCAAGTGCTGTTATAAAATTACTTTCTAGGTATTGAGGATGTCCTCACATGCCATTGAAGAGATTTAAAGTAAGCCCAGGCAATCTTCTGTTGCCAAACTCAGAAGTGGCTCCTGGCATGAATTACTTTCCTATTTCCACCTATATCCATTCTTTCTCCTTTTGCTCTCAGTCCACTAACTTTGGTGGGATATCGTGGCCAGTAATAAACAGATGACCAGAAAGGGACAGTTATGGATTTTAAATAAAAATGAGCACTCATTAAGAAGAGCCATGCTGGATCAGGCCAAAGGCCCATCTAGTCCAGATTCCTGTATCTCACAGTGGCCCACCAAATGTGAGATATCTGTCACCTGATATGACTCCCCTGCATCTGGCCCTTGAAGTATCCTTATTTTAAGCCTGGGGATTACACATCTCCATCATGGTTTGTAACCTGTGATGGACTTTTCCTCCAGGAATCTGTCTGATCCCCTTTTGAAGGTATCCAGGTCAGATGCCATCCCCACATCCTGTGGCAGGGAGTTCCACAGACTAACAACATGATGGGTAATTTTTTTTTCTCTTGTCTGTTCTCACTCTCCCAACCCTCAGTTTTTGTGGATGTACCCTAGTTCTGCTATTTTGTGAGAGGGAGAAGAGCATCCCTCTATCCACATTACTCATGCCCTGCATTATTTTGTACGTCTCAATCATATCCCCCCTCAGGTGACTTTTTTTCCAGACTAAAGAGCCCCAAATGTTTTAGCCTTTCCTCATAAGGGAGGTGCCCCATCCCACAAATCATTCTAGTCACTCTCTTTTGCACCTTTTCCAGTTCCACTATGTCTTTTTTGAGATGCGGTGACCAGAATTGTACACAGTACTCCAGGTGCAGCCTTACTATCATTTTGTACAATGGAATTATAATGTTGGCTGTTTTATTTTCAATCCCCTTTTTGATACTCCCTAGCACGGATTATCCTTTTTCAAGATTATTAATATTTTTTCTCTTTCCCCTTGTTTGCTATCCTCTATTAAAATTTCCTTGTAAGTGTGTACAGTTTAAGAGGTAAGTTTTTTTAAAAAAACGTAAACATAAGTATGGAATTAAGCTTTGTCAGTTTAACTCCTCTTTCGTGTAAAACAAAAATAACTGGAAAATTCTCCTAAGATCCTTCACTTTTCGTCCTTCATACCACTGCCTGAGGTAGTTAGAAGGAGAAGTGACTATGGAGCACAGAGTCAGAGTACAGGGAAAGCAAGAGGCTATTCCGGGGGTCTGCAACCCGCAGCTCTTTGGAACCTTTGCCGCGGCTCCGGGAGGTTCCCCTCGTGGAAGGGGTCCTGCGGCATTTAAACTAGGACCGCGGGGGAAACTCCAGCTCGCCGCCGCCGCCGCCATCCTCCTCGTCTTCATCTTCCTCCTCCTCCTCCTCCCCCTCCTCCTCCTCCTCCTCCTGGTGCTGCTGCAGCCGCTGCTGCCGCCGCCGGTGCGCCGCCGCCTCCTCGGCCGTGGCGAAGGCTCCTGGGCTGGCCAGGGCCAGGATGGCAGCGGCGGCGGCGTTGGAGGGGTGGTGGGGGTGGCATCGGTGGCCGCCGGGGTCTCCTCCCGCCACGGGGGTCAGGGGCCGCTCAGCAGCAGCAGCAGCAGGAAGCCACGCGTGTTGGTAATCCTCCTCCTCCTCCTCCTCCTCCTCCCCCCGCCACCGCCGGCAGTGGAAGAGGCGGAGGCGGCGGCGGCGAGGGGGAAGTGGGCACAATGGCTGCGCCCGGCCGGGAAAAGGGCGAGGGGAGGCGGCGGCGGCCAGGCCCAAGCAGCCGGTCGGTTCGTGGTGGTGGTGGTGGTGGTGGCGGCGGCCTGGACGGACAAAAAGGGGGTCCGAAAGCAGAATGGAGGAGCGGACCGGGGAGCTCCACGGTGGCCCAGCGCGCCACTCGCCCTCCCGCTTCTTTCAGCCTCACCCGCCCCTTCCCTCCGTCTCCTTCACAAGCCAAACTTTGCCCACACACGAACATACACCACGGCTGCAAGAAGGGTGTGTGTGTGTGTGTGTGTGTGTGTGTGTGTGTGTGTGTGTGTGTGTGTGGCATCACCCACTCCTTCCCTCCGTCTCCTTCACAAACCAAACTTTGCCCACACACGAACACACACCACGGCTGCAAGAAGGTGTGTGTGTGTGTGTGTGTGTGTGTGTGTGTGTGTGTGTGTGTGTGTGTGTGGCATCACCCGCCCCTTCCCTCCGTCTCCTTCACAAGCCAAACTTTGCCCACACATGCACACACACCACGGCTGCAAGAAGGGGTGTGTGTGTGTGTGTGTGTGTGTGTGTGGCATCACCCGCCCCTTCCCTCCGTCTCCTTCACAAGCCAAACTTTGCCCACACATGCACACACACCACGGCTGCAAGAAGGGTGTGTGTGTGTGTGTGTGTGTGTGTGTGTGTGTGTGTGTGTGTGTGTGTGTGTGTGTGTGTGTGTGTGTGTGTGTGTGTGGCATCACCCGCCCCTTTCCTCCGTCTCCTTCACAAGCCAAACTTTGCCCACACACGAACACACACCACGGCTGCAAGAAGGGTGTGTGTGTGTGTGTGTGTGTGTGTGTGGCATCACCCGCCCCTTCCCTCCGTCTCCTTCACAAGCCAAACTTTGCCCACACACGAACACACACCACGGCTGCAAGAAGGGGGTGTGTGTGTGTGTGTGTGTGTGTGTGGCATCACCCGTCCCTTCCCTCCGTCTCCTTCACAAGCCAAACTTTGCCCACACACGCACACACTCCACGGCTGCAAGAAGGGTGTGTGTGTGTGTGTGTGTGTGTAGAGGTCGCCGCTCGCCCGCTTCCCAAAAAAAGGGACCAGCCGCGGGGTCGCAGGCCCGTCCTTTCAACCGCTGAGGCGGGCGCCGCTCCCTCGCCTCCGGCTGCGGGACCGTGGCGGCGGCGGCGGCGGCGCTGGTCGGCCCGGAGCGCGGGTCATCGCCTCACGGAGCCTCGAACGGCGACTGGCCCAGCGCCCGGTTGCTGAGGCGGAACAGCGAGAACGGCGACGGCGGTTGTATATATTTGTTTTAAATGTCGCAATGGTTTTGCGGCTCCCAGTTTTTTCCCCCCGTCGGAAACGGGTCCAAGTGGCTCTTTATGTCTTAAAGGTTGCAGACCCCTGGGCTATTCTATCAATCATTCTCTTTCTCCTCCCTTCCCTTTCTGGGACACACCCAGAGAAAGTCAGTCCATGTTGTAGTCCCTTTAACAATAAGAGTTAGGGGTATTGTCTTCTGCAGAAGAGAGCAGACCATGGAGCAATTTTATTTTAAGAACAAAAACACGTAAAGGGATGACATACAAGCAGGAAATGAAATATCACTGCAAAAGCATGACAGTTTTACTAGCAGTATAGGCTGAATGATATTTTCTGTAATGTAGTGCACTTTTCTTTTTAAAGAAACTTATGAGAAAAGGAGAATTACAGAGAAGACAAGATGGGTTAAAGTTGGATGGCTGCATAATGTAGATGCTCAGAAAAAATGATAAACACAGCCCATAATCCTTTATGAGAAGGAAGTTAACTCATGCACTGTGTGTTTAATTTATTGTGTCATGCACAGGTGTCAAAAAAACAGAATGACTCATTTGTTCTGCCTGATGCTGTATAATGTTGGCTTAATAGGATATGTAGAGAAGAACAGTTGTGATGAATTCCATGTCTTTAGGCCAAGTTGCAGTTTTGTGGCTCTTCTAAACTCTTTTTAGCATAAACATTAAATATACAAATAAGAGGATACAGCACAATGGGTAGCACAAAATCCTGTGAAATAAGTAACTTATTTAAAATTATTTCATATCTTGGAAGTTAGAAATAGACAAAATATGTTTGTCAATAATCTTATGAGAGTTATTTTGTTTCCGCAGTTGCCTCATCAGCATGTAATAATAATAATAATAATAATAATAATAATAATAATAATAATAATAATAATAATAATAATAATAATAATAATAATAATAATACGTTTATTGTCAATGTACAACATGTGCACAATGAAATTGGCTGAGTCTCCCTTTGCCACCCCCCACCCCCACCACCATCCCACCACCATCCCACTAGCAACCACTCAGTCTTATTGCACCCTGTGTACTTGACACAGAATGCGCCAGCCCACAAGTCAGTTCTTCTATACTTGTCATGGGATTATTTCCCATTCAGCAGTCTGACAGCCCATGGATAAAAACTGTTCTTCAGTCTGTTGGTGCGGCAGGCTATACTACAATATCTTCTGCCTGATGGTAACAAGGTAAAGAGGTGCTGACCGGGATGTGAATCATCCTTAAGAATTTTTTCAACCCTCCTGAGGCAACGATCCCTAGCGATGTTGTCCAGTGCACTTATGTTATTGATGTCATCAAAAAAGATCCAGCATCTTCAATCTTAAGTTTTGGTTTATAGTACTGCTGATTACTGAAACAATCCGCACAGGGTGGATTGGATTAAAATTAATTTAAGGCACAATTTAATTGACCATTTAAATTTAAAATGGTTGGTAAAATTTAAATTATACTGTAGTTTAAATCAATTTTTTAAAAAAAGTTATTGATTTTTATTCACCCTGATTTCAAGTTAAATATATGAATTCTAGCACCTGTAGGAAAGTTTTACTCTGAATTACTTCTTGTTGCTAATGGGATGTGGTGCTCATTATGTAAATATTAGCTACCTGAGTAAGAAGTACTAGAGAATGTTCAAAGTGGAGATCCAAGAACAAGGTTCAAGATGGATCAGTTTACTTGAGTAAGGCAGAATCAATGATAAATTATTTCTATATGCAACAAGTGCTTTAAGCCTCATGATATTTGCAACCTATACTGGCTTGACTACAATTTTTAAACACCTATCATAATTTATAAATTGTTTTTAACTGTGTTTTTCTTTCACTTTAATGCTAATCTTACTACTTTTTATTATTACTGATAACTATAGCTCTTATTTTATTTTATTTTATTTCATTTTTGTTTCCACCTTAACTTGTGTTTGACTTCTCAGTTTCTGACAGCTGGCTGAGGTGATAGCAGCACTGATTTATTTTGAAATTCAACTGCTGAACTGAATCCAACAAAAGAAAATGTCATTTAAATTTGTCTCAGCAGTTTCTTGTGGAATATATATTATGAATTGGGCATACAAATCAGTGTAGCTCATGAGAATGAATACAGCTTGAGCAAATAGTCATAAAGAATGCAGTTTTACATAAATGAAACATCTTTTCTTCATGATACTTTTTGAATTGAGGTGTACCCCACATAAAGCCTAATATCAGAACATTACAGGGATCTCCAACCTGTGGTATCAGTCCTCAAATGTTTATGAACTATTAGATGATTTTTAAAGTTAGAAAACATAAGAGTAAACAATAGTTCTGCATTTTCTTTCGTGGGTGGTTTCAGGTTATTTGGTGAGTAAGCAAGGCAAGGGTGGACTGGAGTGATTTGCAGTAGAACAGAACATGGAATTTGAAGTTGCAGCACAACCAGAAAGATGTTGTGGAGAGGACAAGAGCAAAAAATTTAGAGCAACTCTGTGCATATGAAAGGCCATAGGAAAAGAAAATTTAACATAAAACAGATTTATTCTGCTGATCTTGTCACTTTGTGGTGAGAACAGTAGCAATTGGAATCTGGAGGGAAGGGCGCAATGGACATCAGAAACTTTTAAAACCGTTTTAAATAAAGATTTTTTAATAATAAAAAAGAACGAAAAAAGAAAGTATTACTAAACAAGTTTCAAACCCTCAGGTTTAACAAGTTCTCTTTTGTGGGATTTCTAGTGAGATTTATTTATTTATTTGTTTATTATTTAAAACATTTCTGTCCACCTTTCCCCCGAAAGGACCCAGGACAACAGTGATAATAAATTACTGCTAAAACATAACTTCTAAGACTCTAGAAATAGTACCCTGTTCTAGGGATGTGCAAAGTGCAGACCACATTTCATGTAGGTGCTACTATGCCTTAAATGTCTTAAATTCCTGCTGGGTTTTGCATAAATACACTTTTCTTCCCCATGGTTTGATGGCTGGTTTTCCGGGGTGGGGATGGGGAACCTGTATTGGTAGAATCTAGTGTGTGTGCATACCTCAGACATTCTTTGTGTGATGCTGCTTGGAAACAGTAGAGCCACCCATAATTGAACAACACAAATTAATATTCCAAACACTTTTTTTAAAAATGCTACATTTAATTGATTTCTTTCTGAATGGGAATTTTATTGAATTCTTTATTATATTCCATCTCACCCAATGAGGTCAAACTCTTACTGTAAACTGAACTCCTTGCTTAAATTATCTTCAAAGTTAGTTTAGAAAGTAGGCTAGATTGACAAATGTTACTGGTTGATTATGACTCTATATGATTCTTAAGTGCAATAGGGCTACCATCTCAATCTTCCAACCTTCTAATCTGACACTTTGATTACTGTATAACAACTTGCTGTCAAAGTTAAGTGCATTTTATGATTTGTGTTCCACAATTGTGTGTCATCAATTTTTTTTTGTTAGTTTGGTGCAGAATTCCGACGATTTTCTTTGGAAAGGTCCAAGCCTGGCAAATTTGAGGAATTTTATGGATTACTGCAACATGTCCACAAGATACCCAATGTTGATGTCCTAGTTGGATATATAGACATTCATGGAGATCTCTTGCCTATCAACAATGATGACAATTATCACAAAGCAGTGTCTACAGCTAATCCTTTGCTTCGGATTTTTATTCAAAGAAAAGGTAAGTGTGTATTTCATAGTATAGGCTTTGTTAATCTATGCTTCTTTGTGTGAGCACGTCATTATCTTTTTCTGAATGTTGGCAGAGATGCACTTATGTATATTCCCTTGAAAAGTTGTTTACTATTTTCTCTTTTTTGTAAAATAGTCCTTTTCCTTCCACTCTACAGAGAAATTGAACTATCAAGGGATATTGTTTTATCTGCTCCTAAATGTTTTAGATTAGATGAAGCTGTTGATTTGAAATATTTTCATTGTGATCCTGACTGCTTGGCTTGTCAAGAATCTTTCCCTCTTTGCTGAAATCTGGTTGCCAGCTTTGTTGTAAAATATTATAGAATCTGTTGTTGCTGCAAGACAGGAACATAGCTAAAAGGTTTATGTTGTAGGGCACAAAAAGTGTGTAACGGATTACTGTGGAGATAATGGTTTATTTTATATAACAGGATTTTGCTCACAGAGAGAGTCATTATTTATATAGTTAAGTGAACGTCATTTGTGAAGACTTTAAAATAAGTCAAATCTCTAAGAGGTTTTTGCCTGTAGACTTCTGGGAGAAGGAGCACAAACAAATCTGAATGTCAACTCTCTAGTATCCAGAATAGAATATTGTGAACATATATATAGGAGTTCAGCCAGGTTTTTGTCTGCAGACAGAGGAGAGGCTGTAAATTGATGTTTGACACCTCTTACTGCCCATAAAGAGAAATGAGTGACTAGTTGTTTTACCTGCTGCCCAAGTCAGTGAAGGTTCTGAGGGATCAGTAACAAAGGCAAGAATGTTAAGAGACAAAGAAGGAAGAATGAACAGACAGAAGGCATATATGAAGTACAGCTGTGTTAAAATAAGGCAGTATGGAAAGGGAAGTTTGGTCTGTCTTTTCACATGGCAGCTGGCTGCCATCCTCTGTGTATGTGTGTGTGTGTGTGTGTGAGAGAGAGAGAGAGAGAGAGAGAGAGAGAGATGTATTTCCAATATTTGGAGAAAATCTTGTAATTTTTTAAAAACAGAATTGATACAGAGAAGAAATGGAAATCAATAGTCGAACCCTTAAAAGTGCATTGAAAGTAATAAATCATTTCAGTTCTTAAAAACATTTGTAAGAGCTACATTGAAGAAGAGAAAAAAGATCACTGTGATTTACAATGAGTAATTAATGTCAACATTAAGCATAATTGGAAATATTAAAGCAGTATGGTAGTTAAATCAGTATAAATAGACATGCTTGTGGGTAATGAGAATTTCACAGTTGTGGCCCTATCATTAATAAGGACCCTGTCTTCATTGACCACCTTCATAATCTTTGTAGGCAGGGATACTTGAAGAAGAGTGTGAAGTAATGATCTCAGTTCATTAATAGATTTTGGGGGGAGAATGTGACCTTACAATTTCCCCAAGACCAGGCCTAAATGTGTGATGTGATGGACTTGAAGTAAAAAGATACACCTGAAATTAAACAGAAACAAAAATAGTTGTAGATTTTTCTGAATGCTAGGATGTAGTCTTTTTGTGAAATGACTTTCATGGAATTCCCAAACTGTAAATTGTGGTTGAGCACAGATAAACAGTGAAATGAAATATCCCAATATATGGTCTCATATTTAGCCAAGGCCTTAAGTCATAGTTTTACATTGTTGCCTATAGCTGAGCCTTTTGGTTCAGAATGTGCAAGGAGTAACAAGACATGACCATTATATTTGGGAAATCTTTAGGCTACAACTTAATTGATTACACAAGCAGTACTCTGGCTGAGTCATTGGGTCAAATCTAGTGCATCAAGGAGCCTGCCTGCCCCTTGATGCTCCCGCATTCCTCCTGGTCCTTTTTGGGGGAATGCCAATTTCTTGTCAGTTGTAGAATCCCCTGGGGTGTTGACCCCTTCGGTATCCCATGTCCATTATGCTGTTGTAAATCATTGCTGGGGGCATTTGGCTGTCCCCTCATGATTCAGCCCGTGTCCCCTTCCGTTTGACATGACCTCGTCAGCTGTTCTTCTGTAGTGCAGGTTCTTGCCTGCTACTTTATCCGTTTGGGCCATCCCAATGCATGTAAAACTGCCAACCACCTCTATAGGTGTGACATGCATCTTATACAATTATACATTTTTGCTACTACATTCCATTATATAAAGGGTGGCCAGGCTGGGTTTGTTCCGTCTTTTGCCTGAAAGGGGCTGCTGCTCGCCTTTTTTCCCTTTTATCTGGTGCCGGCCCAGCCCCATGCGAGCACATCACAGTCTCCAAGGGGCCCGGATTGACCTGCGTCACATGGTTCCGCCTGGGCCTACCCATTGGCCAGGCCCTTGCATGTGATGCGGTTGCTCAGGCTTCCTTCTGCACATGGTGGTTGCCATTTCTCTTTTTCAGCTGGCGCCACTCTGGCAACAGTCGGCTAACCCACAAAGTTTGGTCCTTTTCCTTTCTGAGGAAACCAAAAAATTCTGCCACATCCAAATGATGTTCATTCCTGGGTTTTCCCAGTAACACAAAAAGTGTGTAATGATTCAAAGAGAAAAGAGCACTTGAGTACAACAAATCAGTCACTCTTACGTAAGCCATACTTGCAGAATCCTGAACAGCATATATTCTTATTAAAAGTTTAAATAACATCTGATTATGGCTGAGATCCTAACACACTTATTAGGAAGTAAGTCCCCATGAACACAGAGGGAACCTTGAACTATGCTTGAATGTTGCATTGTATGCTTTTACAAATTTTCTGCTTCATTTTTGCAGCACATTTTTTATCTTCCACTTCCTCAACTTTTTAAAGGTTTCATAAAATAGAAAAATGGTCTGTTGAAGCAGTTGGATTGATTTGTAAGATCAGATTCAGCAGTTCTGTCTAAGCCAGTGGTTCCCAACCTTCCTAATGCCACAAACCTTTAATACAGTTTCTCATGTTGTCGTGACCCCTTGCCCTGCTTGAAAGAGGCCACAAGCCCCCTTTGGCAGGCCACTGCCACTGGTGCCATAGGGAACCCTCAGCCAATTGCAGCCTCCGGTTCCACTGACTGACAATCCCTCCAAGCTATCAAGCTGTAACTCACTCTTCTCCCCTTTCTCCCCCTCCTCCTCCAGACCCAAGCCATATGTACTTTTTGCTTCACTGGCTCATGATAATCCCTCTGTAATGGTCGTTCGACCCCCAAAGGGGTCCTGACCCCCAGGTTGGGAACCAGTGGTCTAATCTCTTTCAGTTAGGCATATGACTATGGCAGATCAGCCACTTGCAGACCTGTCAAGTGTCACATTTTGGGCGGACACACACAGATCAATCGCTCTTTCCTGCTATTTTCCCCTGAAATGTCCCACATTTCCGGACGTGGGTGGCTGAGCTCCGGATGCTGCTGGGTGGCAGTGCGGGCGACCTCCAGGTTGCCTGCCAGAGAGCGCTTCTCCCTGCGCAACCCCTAACCCACACCCCACCAGCTGTCCAGACTGGCATATATATCCCCTAGAACGGTGGTCCCCAACCCCCGGTCCGCGGACCGGTGCCGGTCCGTGGACCGGTCGGCACCGGGCCGCCTGGGGAGGCCGGGGAGGCTCCTCCCCTTTTCCTCCGCTGCCCTCCTCCTCCTCCTCTTCTCTCCCGCGGGTGGCCGGTGGAGGAGGAAGGCTGGAGGAGTGCAGGAGGAGCCGCCGCCGCCGCCTTTGCCTCCCTCCTCCCCTCCCGGCCCCGGCGCCCCGCGCGCGGCACCCGCCTGGCCGCGCCGGGAAGCGCCCTCGCGGCACCGACGAGCCGCCGCCGCCTCCTCCTGCTCCTGCTCCGGTTCCTCCTCCTCCTCCCGCCGCCGCCGCCGAAGGAGCAGCAGCAGCAGGGAGGGCAATTGCGGAGGGGTGGCGGCGGCGGCGGGACGGGGGCGATTGCGGCGGCGGCGGGGGGGGCAATTGCGGAGGGGTGGCGGCGGCGGCGGGATGGGGGGATTGCGGCGGCGGGGGGGATTGCGGGGGGCGGCGGCGGCGGCGGGACGGGGGCGATTGCGGCGGCGGCGGGACGGGGGCGATTGCGGGGGGGTGGCCGTGGCGGCGGCGGGCCGGGGGCGATTGCGGCGGCGGCGGGGGGGGGCGATTGCGGGGGGGGGTGGCGGCGGCGGCGGCGGGCCGGGGGCGATTGCGGCGGCGGCGGCGGGGGGGGCAATTGCGGGGGGGTGGCGGCGGCGGCGGCGGGACGGGGGCGATTGCGGTGGCGGCGGGGGGCAATTGCGGGGGGGGCGCGGCGGTGGGACGGGGGCGATTGTGGCGGCGGGGGACGGGGGCGATTGTGCGGAGGGGGGGCAATTGCGGAGGGGTGGCGGCGGCGGCGGCGGGATGGGGGCGATTGCGGGGGGTGGTGGTGGCGGCTGGACGGGGGCGATTGCGGCGGCGGCGGGGGGCAATTGCGGAGGGGTGGTGGCGGCGGCGGCGGGAGGGGGGCGATTGCGGTGGCGGCGGGGGGGCAATTGCGGGGGGGGTGGCGGCGGTGGGACGGGGGCGATTGTGGCGGCGGGGGGGCAATTGCGGAGGGGTGGCGGCGGCGGCGGCGGGATGGGGGCGATTGCGGGGGGTGGCGGTGGCGGCGGGACGGGGGCGATTGCGGCGGCGGGGGGCAATTGCGGAGGGGTGGCGGCGGCGGCGGCGGGACGGGGGCGATTGCGGCGGCGGCGGGGGGGCGATTGCGGGGGGTGGCTGCTGCTGCTCCTCCGGCGGCGGTGGCGGGAGGAGGAGGAGGAGGAGGAGGAACCAGAGCAGGAGCAGGAGGAGGAGGAGGCGGCTCGTCGGTGCCGCGCGCAGGGCGCCGGGGCCAGGAGCCGCGCGTGGGTCTCGCTGCTGGCGCCCCGCTTGCTTTCCCCGGCGGAGGAGGAGGCCCACGGCGGCGTCGGCAGCAGGAGCAAGCGGGGCGCCAGCAGCGAGACCCGCGCGCGGCTCCCGGCGCCGGAGGAGGAGGTGGGGGCCCGCCTGCCCAGAAGCCCTGGGTTCCCCCCCACCCCACGTGTGTGTGTGGGGGGGAGTGGCACGCCCGCCGCCCCAGGCCGGTGAGTGCCGCCGCCGCCGTGCCTCCCCCTCCTCCTTCCCTCCCATACTTTGCTTTCACCCCCCCTTTTGCCTCCCCGCCGGACCCCCTTTCGCATTCTCCCCCCCCTCCCCACCCCCAGCTTCGGGCCACAGAAAAATTATCAAAAATTTCCCGGTCCGCGGGGACAAAAAGGTTGGGGAGCACTGCCCTAGAAAGCCGAGACACCTAGGACACAGTGAGCATTTTGAAGCCACCACGAGGGATTCTGGGAACCCTATATGCAAATGAGGCTCCACCCCATAGCCAAAGGGCCCAGCTGCCAGCCCTCCGCCTCCCTGGAGCTCCCAGTCCTGGGTGGCCATGGGGAACACTTGATAGTTATGCACTTGGGGCTGGGATTATAACTTGCATTTTAAAACATTTAGCACATGTATAATAACATCTTCCACTAGATGTCTTTTGGTGGATTTTTTTCCTGATCTGCAGCCTTGCCACATTTTCTTGAAAATCACATCTATAGGAAATGACTGCTGCTGTTCTGTCCTTTCGGTGGTGATTTTATATACCACATTGCTGCAAATCTAAGTATGATGGACAGCATTTACAATCTACTACCCCAGTTGCTCAAAATTCAAACGTTTCACATAACTAATATACCAATACATTTCTTGGGTGCATCTGTATCTGGTAATTGTTTGTACAGTATTTAGTTCCTCGCCTATCATATTTCATTTTAAAGGAGTGAGTGCATTACTAGCACGTGTCATTTGGATGTTTAAGGGTTCCATCTGCAAGAATTCCCCAGGCAGAATTCCTGGGGTTTCAGGCCATAGGCGCCACCTATAAACACCTTTAGACACCCCATATTTCATTCAGTTCAAACAGGCCTGTCTTTAAACCTCCCTGTCTGTCTTGGGCCTCTTTTTCTATTCCAAATGTGAAAAAATTGAACCTGCTGCAGTACTTTTTGAGACATAGTCCTGCTGCCCTTTAGGCTTCATAGAGAGCACCTCCCAAAGAACTATGATGCCCAGAAAACAGCACAGCATTTTTTATTTTTGTACATAGGAGAAATAGATGTCCAATAGGTATGGAGGCATCAAGACAGGCCCTGGTACAGATGAGCAAAATATTGGTAGCTAAAGGAATCTGTTTGAGTGTGTGTGCTGGAACTCCCAGAATTTTGTCTGAGAATTCTTGGAGAATTTTTTTACCACTTTCAGTGCTTAACTGAGTCATCTCTAAAGGTATAATAAGCCTTTCTCACTCTTGCAAAAATTATAGGCCTCATCAATTTGTCTAATTCTATTAGCTTTGTTTATCTTTGTTCCATAACCACAAAATAGTTCAAATAGCTAGAAGTTGAAATGAATTGAAAACATTCTTGAAATTATGAGAGAAATCTGTAGACCTAATTGGTTAAACATGAATGAAAAGTTTTAAACAAAAGTACATTCAAAAATAACAGTTAAGTTCTAGGCAGAACTTGAATCATGTTATGACTGTTTCAAAATTACATGAGCTTTTCATTATAAAAATTCAAACATTTATAGTCTTAAAAAGAAAATTTTAAAAAAAAACTAAAGCAGAGAATGCAACACTTAAAATATCAAAGTTGTTCAAGTTAAAAATGTCAGATAGGTATGGTTTTTTTTTAGCATATCTAGACATGTATGAAAAATTGTTCTCAGAATTCATTCAGCTATACCAGCTTGAATCTATGGGAGCAAATCTATGCTAATTATTGTTGCTGGCTTGTGGAAATGAAACCACCTGCTGTACAGGTACCTTGTTGTTGATATCCAGTATATATGGTATAGCATAGAATGCAATGATAAGTTGAATTTGTGTTTGTCTTATTTCTCTATATTTATAGATCTTTTGGTTATTTTCCTTTCCCTTCAAACTATAAACAGTCCTTTCTTCAGGGGCTTGGAGAAAAAAATCAATAGGAAATTTTGTTGTCCCTGCAGTTTTTAGTAATTTCAAGTATTTGTAACATAGGGCGTTTATACACGACCCCTAAGCTTCGCCGCAAATGGCTGCAAGGTCCGGACCTTAAAAATGTTTACCCACCAGCTCCGGACTTTGCAGACAATTAAGTGCGACCCCGCCCACTTTAGCGCGACCAAACAGCAGTTTTCTTGTACCTGCTTTTTGGAGGTGACAAAATTTTGATCCGGAGTAAGGATAGTGAGTGCGGGGCTCTCCTGGCTTCCGTTTGTTCTTTTTTTGCGCCCCGCCCCTTTAAGAGATCTGAATGCTGCCCGGAACAAAACGGCATTCTTTTCTTTCTTTTTTCTCCGTCCCTCAGGCAGCCAGCAACCAGGAAGTGCCGGGGGTGGGGACAGAGGAAGAGCGAGCAACCCCTAGGATCTCTGGTCCGAATTTAAGTGGCCAGCAGATCTTAGGGGTCGTGTAAAAAGGCCCTTAGTAACTGGTAAGCTGCCACAGTAACATATTTTGACTAAAACCATGGAGGAATAAAGGCCTGTGGCACCAAGGTGCTGTAATATTTGAGTATTGTAACACCAAGTTATTGGAACTACAAAGAGTGCAAATTAAATGTGCCATATCCATATTTACACGTTGCAGAATAAACATATTCAGCCATTAGGGTTGTTATGATACAGTGGTCTTGCTTGGCTGGTGATCTGGCTGGTTGTTTTGCAATGAGTATGGTAAACTATTCAAGACTCAGTTTTAAAAGCATTTTCATTTTCAGCACTACTTTTTTCTACAGTCCCTTTAATTATTTTAACACTATATACACAAAATTTCACATCTTGATAGAGTATGACAGCAGATCAACATAAGTATATTGTTGTCTTGGAAGAGGTGAAAAGAAATCTAACAGCCAGTTTTTTGTAGTTTAAATGTGATCCATACATATATAGGCAGTTGGTATTTCTGCGGAAGAAATCTGATTCCAAAATAGAAATATCATTTCTAAAATCAAATGTCTACACAGAGATGATGCTCTTAGGTACAATGAAAGAAGAAATGTTTGCTGAAATATTGGGATTGAAAGTAATTTTGTACAGTAAATGTGTTGAAAGATTTTAATAGTTTCACAAAAGGAGTCTAAAATCTGTGCAAAAGTACTATTTTGCAGTGATATGGGCCAAATGTGTACAGTCTTTGGTGTAGTTGCAGAATTTAGCATTCTTGTGTTAGCCTCACAGTATTTTTGGAAGTGAGAATTAGAAGTGAAAACAGTTATTGATTATAGCAGAGTGTATTCAAGAAGGGAACTGAAATATTTAGCTTTAGGTGAACCTGTCTCCCACCCTCATCAATTATGTAATAGTTGTTAGCATTTTTTATTGTTGTTGTTTTTTTTGTTTTTTAGTTGTGTATGGTTGTATTCAAACAGGGTATTTTGCAGCTGTTGGTGATATGGACCAGGGCAGCTTAGTTGAATATTTAGCAACAGGCTGGGCTTTCTTCTCCAGTGTAGAAATATCCATGTAAATCAACCTAGAGCCATCTTGTCCTGAGGCTTGGTTGTGGTTTTGCTCCCAAAACAGTCTTTTCCAAACATGATCCTAATTAGTTTTTAAACTAGCATTTAGAATCCAGAATAGACATCTGTAAATTTCAAGGAAACGTTTAATTTTTTTTGATAGTCTATGCTTTCAGTGGAAACAAGTGACATGTAGTCACAAAGAAACAGACCATATAGTAATACTTTGGTTTACAAGTTCTTTGTTCTCGAGTGTTTTGTTCGGCAGTGGAATATGCTGCCGTGGAGGGTGGTGGAATCTCCTTCTTTGGAGGTTTTTAAGCAGAGGCTGGATGGCCATCTGTCAGAAATACTGTGATGGGGTTCCTGCATAGCAGGGGGTTGGACTGGATGGTCCTTGAGGTCTCTTCCAACTCTATGATTCTTAAGATGAGCAAACATTTCTGATCAATTTTACCTTTATAAACAAGCAATATATTGCAATATGAGCACTGGAATAGGTCACATGATCACAAGTGAGCCAGTAGTGGCTCCCCCCCCCCCCAATTGGATTGTGGGTGATTGCCTGGAATGTTCCCTCTCAGGCAGGCTTCCAAAGCAGAGGGAACTGAGAGTAAGAGAGCTGTTCCTTGCACCAGCCATGGAAGTTTTCAAAGTAGAATGCAGGTTAGGAGTTTCTTTTTCTTTATATTTTTCTTTTTCTTTAATTTGTTTTCAACATTCTTATTTATCAAACCATATCTAGTCATGGGGCACGTAGTCAAGTGTGTATAGGGCTACAAATTGCACTTCATTATTGTCATATTTAAAAAAGAATAAAATCCAGTTGTTAGTCCCAAGGAGAGCAGATTCCACGGCCAGGTACCTAAACCATAGTGTGGTTGTGGATTTCTTGGCAGCTTCTTTTGTGAGTTTTGGCATTTTGTGTGTGTAGTATGTGGTCTATGGTGTTCCAGAACAAATTAACTGAGTTTCCATGACTACTTATGGGGAAATTTGCTTTGATATACGAATGCAAAAAACCAATAGCTATTTCTGCTACAAAGATCTGTGTACTCAAGATAATTGTTACAACTGGTGCGAAAAAAGTTAGATAATGTCTTTTTTATGCACAGGATCACAAAATGTAAGTTTAGTTTTAGTTTTAGTATGCTTATTAAAAGCAATTCATCCCCAAGCCTTTTTTGCATTATCCTTATTTATGGTAACACTTTCTTCTGCTTTCTCACTGAATGGTTTTCACTACAATTGTAAAGGGATTAGTTTGTGTCAGAACAAGGGTGCCTTTGTACTGAAGGATATTGCTTAAAAGAATTTATTTAGAAGCTATTGAGAGGGTAAGTAGTCCTGCAGCCTTGCTTAGTTTATATTGTCTGGTATTGTGACCAGACTGTTGTTTTAAATTTTTTGTATTTCTTTGTGGCACAGACTCAACATTTGTGTTGAGTGTGATTTAAAACAGTACTCCGTTTCATTTCAGGAGATAGACTTTGAAGAACAGGAAGTATTGACTGCTATCTTGTTTGAAGTATAAACTTAACCATAATTTTCTGTCCATTTCATCCCTATGAAGTGAAGCACTCTGCTCCAGTTCACCGATTAGTACACATGCATGCACCTAGTCAGAATATGCATGTGTCTCCAAGAATTGTGGCAATAGGACTTTGTTTACAAGGGAGGAATGGACAGAAAGTTATACTTTGGTGTATGCTACTAACAGGATTTTAGCCATTGGTTTAGAAGGATTAATGGGCTGTGGAGGTGAATAACTAAGATACTATTCTGTTGTGATGTTTTTGAGAAATTGTGGAAAGTTCTATGTCTTCTGCAACAGGAAATGTCACACTCATTCTGTCTTCACAAAATTGCCTTCATGTTTTTAGGACTACCTAATACTGTACATTGTTTATATCTATTATAGTCTTACTTTAGCTGTGTAGTCACTTCATCACTATCATTGTGCTAAGAAACTTAGAACATACACAAAAACCACACATTTTTTGTAAGATGGCCTCTTCTTCAAGTTCTACTCTCCATTTTCATAGTTGAGCCTTTCTTCATTCCAAAATGGAATTCTTCATAAGTGATTTTTGACAAAATGAAAGTTCCTTGATGAATGATAGTTGTATAAGCCAGCTGCTGTCATTTAATTTAAAGTAAAATACTGTAAAGAATTAAAAACAGCTTCTTCCTTCTTCATAATAGCCAAGTCAACTTTAACTTAAGTTAAACATTATCTTGCCTAGCACTGTCTTTGGGACACCTTCCAGGGCAAAATTTGGTTTCATGTACAGCCATGGGGTCACAAAGAGTTGGTTACAATGGCACCACACAAACACACACACACACACACACACACACACACACACACACACACACACACACACACACACACACACACACTGGCTGGGTAGCTCAGCAAATTGGAGTACAATACTTGCACAGCAAAGGATTGGTATTTGAGTGCCCACTGTGCTTTGAGAGAAGAGTCAGGCTTTGTGGCTTGCCTGATTTATAAGGTTTGAGAGTATCCCTAGAAGTGAATGACAAACCACTTCTGGGTACTTTATGCTAGAAGCCCCTGAGAAGGATTGTCATTACTCAGATTGCCTTTTAAAAATAGTTTTCATGCACATCTATTACTCAGGATTGTCAGGTAGTCCTCTGCATATACTGTAAAATGTCGATTAAGAAATAAGATGACTTTTGGTTACAATTGATATCAAAAATATTTTCAAGCATATTAGAAAAATTACAGAATTACAAGAACAGTATTTACATGACAGTCACAAAGTTGTATGCCCGTGGTTTGCTAGTAAATATATCAGCTTAAATCTATTTTTGTCCTTCTGAATTACTGAGAAATGTACGTTGAAGTTATTTTCAAAATTATTTGTAGAATTTTGATTACTATTTTAGTCCCATACTTGTTCAGCCATAACTTACCAAATAAACTGTTTATAGTCAATAGAGGTAGTATGGGATCATAAAAACAAACTGTATTTGGTGTGGCGTTTACCTGTTATGATGAATTTGGATGTCTGTACCAATTGCTGTGTCTGTAGACTAATGAGAGAGTCTGGAGAGTGGCCTGAGAGGATTTAAGGGACTGCCCAGCATTGTTTTAGCCAGATAGGGGCCTACACTTTCTGAAGAAAAGCCAGATAGGGGCTGAATAAAAGACCTACCCTTGGATATAGGGTCTGGCACCATCTGAGAATTAAAGAGGGCTAAAGAAGAGATAGGATTGTTAGAGTGTGTTTGAAGAAAACGAAGTGTCTAGAGTTTGTGAACTTAGGAACTGGGTGTGCATTTATTCGTCTCTTCATTCATGCTTCAACACATTGATGATTTTGATTCAACTTTGCAATAAATAAACTTTTATTATTATTCAACTTAAAACAGTCTGAAGGCTTTAATTTACTAGCTAAGCTAGTTGGTGGCAGTGATATAGGAAAATCACAAGTGCTGTTTGTCAATAGCCCATGAAGTGGCCGGGGGAAATCACTTGAACACTACATTTGGTAGAGGCATTTCATATCACAATGCATGGCATATGCCAACATGTGTCATTCCATTTCTACCCCATATATATATTTAGTAACTACTAGTAGTTGTGTGTCTTTTGTAAAAAAATGGTTTGAAAATACTTCATACCTTTCAACTGGCTCTGGTTAAGAACACAAGATAAAGTGTGCTGCATATATACCTCCCGATTGTGTCTGAAGCATATTCTGAGCAGTTTACAGTTTAATTATGCAGGCTGCACATTGCTTCTCCCCACATCAGCATGCTGGATACTCAGTTTACTGATCTTGGAAGGCTGAGTTAGCATCTAGCTGGCTATCTGAATCCACTGAGATTGAATGCAGGTTGTGAGCAAAGTTTTGACTGCAGCACTCTAATTTAACCATGAGGGTCCCAAAGTAGCTGATTCAAAATAACATCAAAATTTCTTATTGCATTGTAAACACCGTGTTTATAATTTGAAGTATTTACAGTCTTTTGATCATTGGGAAATTGAGGAATGATCACTTATTGCTGTCACTGAAGTTTTCAGAAATGATGGCTTGTTAGCTTGTTGCTGAGGGCTGAGACACCTGACTTCCTGGGCTGGCTAGGAAGAGTGATCATTCAGTATTTTCTCTCCTCACTCATCCCAACCCCATTAATGACTTACTGACTAAAACAAGCCATGACATGTGTTTTGGAAAGCCAGGTAATAAAAACAACGATAAAATCAACACCAACATGTTTGCAAGTAATGCCTCTGGTCACTTATTTATTTTATAAACCTCTCCCTTCAGTAATGCTAGGGTTGGGCTCCAGACCCCTGTATAGATCAAAATCCATGTACAGTATAACACTCCACTCAAAAGGAGGGGCTGCCATGATAGGGGAGGGGACTGGCCAGACCATCCCCAACATACTGGCGGCTGCTGCACTGCCAACAAGACTAGGTAAGCCTGAGACCCATCTTTCTCAGGTCAATTCCTGAGAATTTGTATCCCTCCCCTCCCTCTTGCAATGCAGGTGGGGGTCATATTTGGAGGGGACTTGCACATTTCCCCTGATAGCCAAGAAGCTGCTTATTCTCGGGCAGTAGGCAGAGTCTTCCTGGGGGAACTCCACACCGCACGTCTGACTCGTTATGCCGCTCTCTGCCTTTTCCAGTTGGGTGAGGCTAAGCGGGAGGGGTACCCCCTATACTCAGGAGCCCCCCCTCCCCCATTGCCTCCCTTCCTGCCTGCTTCTCTTCTTCTCTGCTTCCTTCAAGCCCCACTAGGTCTCTCCTCTTCTGGTAGACTTTTGGAAGTGGTGGGGATGCTCCATCGGCTTCTGGCACTGGCTGAACGGCAAAGAGGGGGTAGTGGTGGCTGGTGTGCTCATTTGTAGCCCATTTACTCTCCAGGCACGCTGCTTTTGGGATGCCCAGAGCGGCGTGCCTGGAGAGTAAGCAGGCTATGTGCAGGCCCACAGGCCACTGCCTCCCCTTCACCCGGTTGTGTGCAGGTCAAGGCAAGATTGGGTCCCTCCATTCTGAGACAGGCGGGGGCGGGGCGGGTGGGGAACAGGATGACTGGACCTTGTCCAAATGTCAAAATCAGCTGTGCGGCGGTGGGGAGGGTGGCAACACTTCACTCCTGCCCTCTGGTCTGGCTTCAGCCAAATGGTTGCAGCACTCCCCGCTCACCACCGCCACAGAACTGATGTTGACAGCTGATTGATGGGGTTTCCTGGCAACCCAGCAAAGCAGGGGAAGCTCCTATCCTGCTTTCGGGAAAGACTTCCCCTATGAATGCCTTGAAAAATGATTACTTGAATTTTTCGTTAATTAAAAAAATCTGCCTTTTTTCATAATTTAACATTACCCTATGCAGGTAGATTTCCTTTTATAATTAAAGTTTTTCGTTCTTCAAGGCATCACTGTATGTAGTTTGATTCTGCTTTCATGGATATAAAGTATGCTACTGTAGCTGCCATTTGCCTGGTGGGGGAGGGGCATAATCTGGTCCTTAAGGTTGATCATGAAACTAGGAACTTCTGGATATACAGTAATGCCTTGAATTATGAATGCCTTAAACAACAAAAAAACTTGAATTTTGAAAGGAAATCTGCCTGTATAGGAATGCTAGAACTTGGTGTCATCTGCGTACTGGTGACATGGAATCCCAAATCTCCAGGCAAATTCTCCCAGTACTTTCATGCAGATGTTAAATAGGAAACAAAGCAGAGCCCTGAGGGGGCCCGGTCACCTCAGCTATAACTTTGAATAGTCATTCAGATAAAATATTCACTTTGTATTGAAAAGTAATATATGTTAAGCTTGTGAACAGAATTAGGAAGCACCAAATCTTGTTCTTCAAATAACAGTCTGTAAACTCAGTTGATCAGTGAATTAAAATGTATTCTTGGCTGTCTTTCTTCAAAGCACCTTCTTCTTTAATATAATTTTTCTCTAATAAGATCTGTTGAAGAAATATTTTCAGCTTGAGCTCCAGGGCATTGAAAATAATCATGTGTGGTTAAATCACTTTTTAGAAGCATCTACCAGCATTTAAATATGTTACTTATTTAGTTTCTTACCAATCATTTTACATACTCTGAATGAAGGGTGGAGAAGAGAGCTTGTAGAATGGTATTTGTTTTCAGACTATTAAAACCAGGTCATTTGGCTACCAGCCAGATACTTGGCAGCAGCAGGTCCACTGGCTGTTTGCCTTTTCTCATTCTTTTTATTCTAATGTGCTGAAACATGAGAAGAGAAAAATGTAACATAGAATTAAACTCTGATGAAAAAATTCTAAGTGCATACCCTATAAATTGTTCAGAGTTTTTTAATGCTTTGGTTTCTGCTTTTCTAGAGTTAACTTATATGCTTTAAAAATCCTAGAGCAAGGACATTCCACATGGCACATAGGATGGGGTTGGTGATCAAAAATAAAATGAATATAAATAGAAGCCTGTGAAGTCTTCTGTCTTTCTTGTGCACTTGTGAGCTCGAGAAGGGTGAGGTGGAGATATAAGAGATGCCTCTGCAATTTCGTTTTCTACCACTGGCAAATAAGTGCAGGAAGTTCTTGACAATAAAAGCAGATTTGGCTTTATAAAGCCTTAGCAGATATTTGAACCGACATGTAGCATGTCCGAGTTGCTTCAAAAACACAGTCTTTGCTTTTCCTTTGTGGAATGCCTGATGAAGCCAAGCCATGTTTTCTAGAAAATCTACCAGTTTGAAATATTCAGTGGAGAATATGCTGAAACTAGAACATATCCAGGATGGAGCTAGATGGAAATAGGTTGGAAAAAATAGATTGAAATCTTGATTGCACGTGCTCCACTATTAGTCTGCAGTATTTGCCATTTCAATATTGTTTTCTTTTATCATTTTTCTAAGAATGCTATGGCATGTTCAAACTACTGGAGGAAAATCAATGCATCATGCTTAGAACTACTTAGTAAACTTTGTTGATAAGCTGATGTGGCTATATTTTTATTGTGGCCATTATTAACATGTGTATTCTCTTTCTTATGCTCCCCATCCTACCCCACCACCCAATTTCTTTTTGCAGAAGATGCAGACTACAGTGCCTTTGGGACAGATACCATGACCAAGAAGAAAAATGTTTTAACGAATGTATTGCGTCCGGATAACCACAGAAAAAAGCCTCACATTGTCATTGGTATGCCACAGGACTTCAGACCAGTGTCTTCAATTATAGATGTAGACATACTTCCAGAAACCCATCGCAGAGTGAGGCTTTATAAATATGGAACTGATAAGCCTCTAGGATTTTATATTCGGGATGGTTCTAGTGTCAGAGTCACATCTTATGGTCTAGAGAAAGTTCCAGGGATTTTCATATCCAGGCTTGTTCCTGGAGGTTTGGCTCAAAGCACAGGTTTGCTTGCTGTTAATGATGAAGTTCTAGAAGTAAATGGTATAGAAGTTTCAGGGAAAAGCCTTGATCAAGTTACAGACATGATGATTGCTAACAGCCGTAACTTGATCATTACTGTGAGACCAGCAAATCAGAGAAACAATGTGGTGAGGAACAGCCGGACTTCTGGTAGCTCAGGACAGTCTACAGACACCAGCCTTCCAAGTTACACTCCACATACTATGCCAATCTACCAACCAGATGAAGAGGAAGACAGTGATGAGGATGATATCATTATTGAAGATAATGGTGAACCACAGCAAATTCCAAAAGCTGCTCCTTCCAATGAAAGCCTAGACTTACTAATACAGACTGAAAACCCACGGTGAATCAATGCAGAATGGCTTAATTTCTTCCAAGGAAGCAAGTTTGTATAGTTCATTGGGCAGCATTAATATGGAATATAGCACCCAGGACTCAGACCAAAAGCCCTTAGAAGAAGATGGGACAGTTATAACATTGTGAAATTACACTGGTTTATTTGCTTTTTGAAATTAAAAGGCCATTTTTCCACTTGGCTCTACTTAAAGCAGAACATACCTCTCAATTACCATGTTCTAGTTACTTCTTATCTCTAATGCAGAGCTACAATTTACATCACTTTTTCCATTTTGACATATAGCTGAGTAGTATTTTGGAACATGGGCTGGTTCTCATGTTAAAGTTTCAAACAAGACTGAAACTACACAGGTCCCTCCCTCATTTCAGTAAAGGGTATAGATCTGGTTGTGTGATAAACTCGGGAGGGAGATGTGGCAACAAATTCCATAGTATAAGGTTCTTGTCTTGAAATTGGGTTGCATAGGTTACCATTCACATATTTTAACTTAATTCTATCAGTGCTATCTCATTACTCATGAGAAGCCTAAATAGTAACTTATTTCAGCACAAAAATGTTTAAAAACTGCAATCACTAGTTACAACCGTTTTAGCTTTTCCCAGTTCAGGCCAGTCATATATTAAGTGAAATCTTGCAGAGTGGTTAATGATAATTGCTGGATCATTTTCAATTTTTATAACATTTAAATAATGTACACTATAACATTAGAAAGGAGAGTCCACAGGACCTGTTGATGCTCTGGGTAGTTGAGAGGTATAACTGTGTTGTACCTTTTAAAATTAATTTTTGATTATATTGTGATCGACTACTGATGATTGAGGGATAAATCTCAATTGCAATTTAGATAAGTACATGGAAATCAATGAAGTTGTTTGGCTGGTTATATTATGTCTAACTGTACATTTTGCTATTTAATGTGAGAAATGAAGATCTTAAAATGTTATGATGCAATCAGGATCCATTAAAACCAATAAGATTCAGTTTTTGTCAGTGGGATTTGGATCAATGGCACCGTGACCTCATACCCATTGGGCAGTTGCCAGTACTCAGCTGAACCCACTGGTGCATGACTTTCCACTGGCCATAGGTGTCTTGATTTAAGCTGGATTTGAGATCCAGCTCCGTTTTTATTTCCTTCCTTGCAACTAACCTGGAATTGCTCTGGTGCTTTCTAATAAACTGGTGGGGCTAATTTAGACTGCCAACATAGTCACATAACCCCAGAGGAGGGAGCTGACCACAGATACTTGGCTCATTTTCTCCTCAAATCTATAATTGGTCCTGTAGTATTATACCTATAATATAAAAATCATAAAATATTCTTCATCTGGCTATCTTAATGGGTTCCTTTGATTTATAGTATCTGGTAGTGCTTATGTGTGTTATGGAATGAACTGCATATTGCATTATTTTTAAATACAAAAAAAGTTTTAATGATAAACTGAATTTTACAATTGGGGTAATGGTTTTATAGGATATGAAGGGTCTTCTGTGTTGAAAAGAAGGAGAAACAGTATCTATGAATGAACTAATTTGGCTTTTTCAGTTGCTTGCCTTTGACAAAAGGCTTTTTTAAAAAAGAATTAAGCAGTTAGCAAAGGACATATTTTTATTTGCGGTAGTCTCGGGGGCATGTGCTGATACCTTTTTTCTTCACACAATTGTGGCAGTCTGTTTGGCTAAAAGAAGGAGTGGTTCCATACATTGATATGATTATCTGATTTCATACATTTTCATTACAGTTGCATAAGTTTATCAGTCAAACATTGTGAGTCATACTGTAGAATAAATATTAAATGTAAGATTTTTAACCTGCACAGAAGCATGAAACCAAAATATAAGTGGAACAGTTGGATGTTAATTTATTGTGGAAAGAATAGGTTTATTGTGCTCAATTCATCAGCTTCCATAGTGTTATACTTGGAGCAATCATATGCATGCCTGTTTTGGATATGTTACCTTATTCCATAATTATTTCTTAATTATTGAATAAGGAATTGGGTTCTTAAATTATGCTTAAATTTTATTCCTTAAGCAAATAATCAGGTAGCTTGATAATGAGGTGGAGTGTGCGCTACATATATGTCTGTATGCACACATATACACATATTCTTGTAAAGAATAAAAGTTGGCTTGAGATTGTTTCATAATACTTAAACATTGAGAATTTGACAAATCAATGAACACTGGTGGAGGGACAAACAAAGAGTCCATACATTTTGCTATTAAAATGACAGGCTGCTCTGCATATAATTGCAAAGTACTGCAGCTGACATGGTGATAGAAATGTAAATTTTTAAAGAACTACATCTTATAAAATCAAGTTTTTGAAAGAAAATATAGCAAATTTTAATTGTATATGTAAAACAGTACTGGGCTTCAGTATAATTAAGCAGTGGTGTAGATTTTCATATACTACCTCTTAAACTTTTAATAGTTAATGCTTGGGGAGGGGCTGTCCCCTGCTGGAGGAATACATGAAGGCATAATAAATATACTTTTTTAAGCTATAAGACTTTCAGTAAGAAACCTAGAATTTATTTGAAGTTTTAATATTTTGTTGTATGCTCTTAATATCAATGTATATGCACATTCTCAGTTTTTGATTAAAGCTTACAGTACTATGTATGAACAAATAATTTGGGTTGCTTCATGAAAGAATCAAAATTCTTTAGATACTGTACTCATTTACAATGAGAAATATTTAACCATACTCTCTCAGCAGTTTGAATTTTAAATTTTTTACGCACCTTATCTGAAAGAGCAACATATGAGTACAATAGTAAACATTGAGGGAACTGTTTTTATAGTTCCAGATGAAGTCAAACTGAACTGTGAAATCTTTGTTCTTCCACAACTGTTATTTGGAATGTTTTTATCATCCTGTACTTTTGTGACTTATGTATTTTCTAACTAAAATCTTTATGCAACATGATTTTTACATGAACATTTATAATATGTCGAATGTCAGTATTTTTCTTACCTCTTTAATGTATGGTATACATCAGTACCACTAAATGAACTTTGATTTAAAAAAATCAAATTGGCACTAGTTTTATGTTAGACATATTTTTACAAACCTGATAATAAAATGACCTATTGCTGTTAATTTAAAACAAATACCTTTGATAATGTTATTATATAGGTTAGTGATTCTTAAAATCCTGTTTTATTAATTCTTCCCAGCTCAAAATATAATTCTAAGAGACAACTGAAGCAAAAATAGCTTGTAGAGTGACCATTTATAGTCAGACATTTCACCAGGAGGAAAGGATGAAGATCACATGATGATGGCCTGAGCTCATCACCTCTGAAGACCTTGAATTGAAATGCTACCTTAGTTTCAACCAAAGGAGAAGTGACTGGAAAACCAGTTGATTTATGATAACCATGTGTTACTTGTATTCTGAACCCTAGGATATTATACATTGAGGCCTCAAATTATCCCCTATCCCTGCACAGACTCTGACTTGCCTTTACACCATTCCCCCAATCGACTGTTATGTTACTAATAACAAAATTTCTGCTAGTGTAAACACAGATGTTGCTTGGGAAAGATGGTATTTGGCACCACTTTTGTACTAACTCGGTACAAATACCAGGACAACAAGATGCGTGCTTATGCAGTGGTATTGTTGGGTATAGATGAGTCATGGCGAACCTTTTGGAGACCGAGTGCCCAAACTGCAATTCAAAACCCACTAATTTCTTTGCAAAGTGCCAATACAGTAATTTAACCTGAATACAGGTGGCTGTGAAGGAGCGATGTCGGGTGCCCACAGAAAGGGCTCCGAGTGCCACCTTTGGCACCCGTGCCATAGGTTCGCCATCACTGGTATAGATGTATGTCCTGGAAGTGTATGTCAATTTCTGCTGTTTTTAAAGGAAGGCTTAAAGGTTCATGCAACTACTGGTGACCTCCTTTTACAGAAGTGGCCAATTGTAGCTTCTGTTTCTTGTCCTGGGTACCTTGTCAGAAAAGAAATCTTGAATTCATATTTTGGTTTATAGCCCAGTGATTCCCAAACTCTGTGCCATGGAGAAAAAAAATGGACAACCTACTGAGGCTTCCCCCGCCCCTTTCTCTTCCTCACCCACCCAAAGTATTGTATTGGGGAGCCATAACCTGTGGAACCACTTTTATAGTTCAATCAAAGATGTCAGATTTTCTGCAATGGTTTATCTAAGGAAATAGCTCTGTTACAGAAAGCCTTTCACCATCTGCAATAGACAGTCTGAGGACCTGGGGGAGATGAAATTAAAATGTATCAAGAATGGCCAAAAAGGAACTGATCACTGTAAAAGTGTGTTCTGCTTATATACCGCCCCATACCACTACAAGTAGTCTCTACGATCTGTTACAAACTTTCATATAAAAAGAGGTTGAGTAAAATATGACCTGTAGATATTGTTGGACTGCAATGCCCAGTTGAGTATCTTTGTTACAGCCATTGAAAGTGATAATCCAATGACATCTGTGGAGTTGAATATTTCCCACTGCTAATATTTTTTCTATTTTTTTCAAATTTTTTCATTGTTTTCTTGATGTAGTCTTTTTTATGTGCTAACCTTCCTTTCTGTGAAAGATGGCAGTTTCCATGTTAATGAACTTCCTGAGATGAAACTCTCAACATCCAAGTATTTTTTGAACTGTAATTGCTTTTCCCTTCTTCCTATTCCCAGGTTCAAACCTCATCTAAGATTGACTTGCTAAATACTTATTTCCTTTTAAATCACTGTTCAACTTTTCTGTTTGTCACTGGACATAATTTTTTCCTTAAAAACTTTGACTCTTGGAACATTTGCTTCACATAAAACCTTTACCTTAGTTTTAAATTTATTGATACTGCTTTTAATACTACAAAAGGAGATTTAAAGTGAATATTTTTGTTTTTTTATTCATGGATTTAATTTCAGAGTGGAGGTGTGGCCAAATATTTGCCATGGAGGTATAATTTGCCCTTATTTTACACGTCAATAATGAATGTTGTTATCGGTATTTGCAAGGTTTCTCTTTGGCTGGCAGATGATACATTTCATTACATTACAAGCCATTATATATATGGAGGAGGGATTAAACATTGCAATACAAAAGTTGAAATTCAAAGCATTGTGAAACATGGCTTATCACAAGTTCCATCGTCCATAAGCAATACTGGGCGTGTATGCTCTCATTCACAGGGAGATAATGGTTGCAGGTAGATTATGGCTGTGGTCCACAAATCCACTGAGACAAGAGGATTTTGAACACAGGTCTAATCCAATTGCAAATTGGGTGAAGTGTCATGAAATGTAAGGCAGCCAGGTTTCTGCTATGTAATTTGAAGAGTATGTAAGTATTAATCCAGTTGTGTTGTGGGTAGTACGTAGGAGGAAACTGTCTCAAGAATTATTTGCCTAGTTTATACATACTTGCCTTTTATGATGTGTGTGTTGAAATAAATTTCTTGGGTTTCTATTGAATCTGCTGTTGAACCTATAGATGAGGGGTGGGCAAAGTGCAGTCTTTTGGGCTGCTTAGGACCCCCCAAGTACTTTTCTTTGTTTGAGGTCCCTGGTCTGCCAACCTTGAAGAGTTTGCTGGAGATACTGGTATTTAGGGAGACTTTTGATTGCAACTTCATATGAATTTTTATTCTTGCTTTTGCCATTTTATTATGAAATGTCACACTGTCCTGGGTTTGTATCTTGACACAATTTGACTTTTACTTTTATAATTCTTTTGTTTCTTTACATTATTGTTTGTTTTTATAATTTATTTACCACCCAGCATAATGCTAATGGGGTAGTAGGAAATAATTTAAAACTAGCCAATGAATTCCAGATTCTGAAAAATAGTCCTAGATGGAGGAAGGAGGAGTGATGGAAATGGTTCTATTTCTTGTTCTCCTCTTTCTCATTGCTATTTGTGGTGGATACTATATACTGGCCTCTGCAATTTATGTCCAGAGCACCCATAGGTACCTCATGAAGGGAACGGCCCCAGTCAGACTTTTACTAGATTATGTACTGCAAAGAATTTAGATGGGCACCAAAGCAGAACAGCCCTAAGGCCGCAGCTATACGAAGCTTGCAGTTGAAAAGAAGTTATAAATCCACCTAACAGTAGCACTATCTATCCCACTTTCTACTAACTTCTTTGCAAGAATACCATGGGGAACCTTATCGAAAGCCTTCCTGAAGTCCAGATAAGCAATATCCACAGCATTCCCCTGATCCACCAGGCCTTTAATTCTTTCAAAGAAAGAGATCAAAGTATTCTGGCATGACTTGTTTTTAAGAAGCATTCCCCCGATCCATCAGGCCTGTAATTCTATCAAAGAAAGAGATCAAATTAGTCTGGTATGACTTGTTTTTGAGAAACCCGTGTTGACTTCTTGTAATGACAGCATTGTTTGTTAAATAATTACAGACTGCCTTTTTAATAATCTGCTCTAGGATCTTTCCAGGAGTTGAAGTCAAGCTGACTGGGTGGTAATTATTTGGGTCCTCTTTCCCCCCCCCCTTTTTGAAGATGGGGACATTGGCCCTCCTCCAATCAATGGGGACTTCCCCTATTGTCCATGACTTCTCAAAGATTATTGCCAATGGTTCTGAAATTACTTCTGCCAGTTCTTTTAATATCCTTGGGTGTAATTCATCTGGCCCAGGAAACTTACATTCATTTAATGTTTCCAGGTGTTTTTGTACTACCTTTCTACCTATTCTATGTTGCAGTTCCCATCCTACCTCATGTACTCTTTGTCCTAGGGGATCTCTTTTTTCCTTTTTGGAGAAAACGGAGGCAAAGAAGGTCTTGAGTAGTTCTGCCATTTCCTTGTCTCCTGTTAATAACTGATTATCATCGTCACGCAGAGAGCCTATCATTTCCTTATTTTTCCTTTTGCTCTGGACATAACTAAAGAAACCTTTTTTTACTATCATTAATCTCTCTGACAAGTCTAAGTTCATTTTGCACTTTAGCTTTTTTTTACCACCCCCCTGCATATATTAGCTGTTTGCTTATATTCCTCTTTGCTGCATTCCCCATTTTTCCATTTCTTGTACTTGTTTTTCTTTATAGTTAGCTGAGTTAGAAGTTCTTTAGTAAACCATTGCGGTTTCTTTAGACATCTCCCATTTTTTCTCCTTATGAATTAATAAATAAACTTTATTTATTTATTTATTTATTTATTATTTTTATATAGCTTATTTGCCACCCACTATCCAAAAGTCTCTGGACAGCTTACAATTAAATGAACAATTAAAACATTAAAATGCCATTAAAAATTAAAACAATAAAAACATTTAAATACAATACGGTACACTAAAACAATACACTAAAATTGCCATCAGGACCCACAATCAATGTTATATCAGTTTTTAAAAACTTCTGGAACAGGAAGGTTTTTACCTGGCACTGAAATGTCATCCACGTTGGTGCCAGGTGGGTCTCACTAGGGAGGGCAATACATCCCGTATTGAGAACTGCAATGCGCTTTACATGGGGTTGCCTTTGAAGACGGTTCGGCAATTGCAACTGGTTCAGAATTGTGCGGCGCGGATGATAAGCGGTGGGGCCGCCAGGGATCACATCATGCCGATTCTATGTAACCTGCATTGGTTAACAGTTGCTGCCCAAGCCCAATTCAAAGTGCTTGTTTTTACATATAAAGCCCTAAATGGCTTAGGACCTAGATACCTGAAGGACTGCCTCCTTCCATATGAACCTACCTGGCAATTAAGATCGAGCCAGGGGACCCTCTTGAAAGAGCCATCTCTCAAGGAGGTGAGAGGGATGGCTTGTAGACATAGGGCCTTCTCGGCAGCTGCCCCCAAGCTATGGAATGCCCTCCCAAGTGAGATCCGCCTGGTGCCAACATTGAGGACATTTCGGCGCCAGGTAAAAACCTTCCTGTTCCAGAAGTTTTTTAATTGATACAACATAGACTGTGGGGCCTCTGATGGCAATTTTAGTGTTTTAATTATTTATTGATATTGATGTTTTAACTTTTAATTCTTTGATTGTAAGCCGCCCAGAGACCTTTAGGTAGTGGGCGGCATATAAGTTGTAAAAATAAACAAATAAATAAATATTATCTTTTCCAGAGAATCTTGCCTTCTCATAATGTTCCCACAGTATGACAGCCTCAGTTTGTCATTTGCCTCCAGAGATATATTTTGATGTTCATTTTTCTGGCAGTCCATGATATATGTAAAGTACCATGTTTCAAATGTCCCCGCCCCATTGGCTTTTTATTGGCCAGTTTTCACAGCAGTATACAGTGTTCAGGATTACAAGTATATGGATGATCCTGGCCTTCGTCTTCAGTGTCACATGTTTAATGATTTCTTTAAAATTACTTCTTTGTTGACCTGCCAAGTCAGCCTTCTAATTTCTTGGCTGCAGCCTTTGGATTTATAATTGACATAAAGGAAATCTTGGAAAATTTCAGTTAATTCATTGTCAACATTAAAGTTTTGTAGTTATTCATGGTCAGGATTTTTGTCTTAATGTTCAACTTTAATCTTGCTTTGGCTTTTTCTTCTTCCCCTTTCATCAGAAGTTGTTAAAAAAGAAATTGCTGCTATTGGCCAGTAAGATGGTGTAATCTGCCTATTTTAGATTATTGATGCTTTCTGCACCAATTTTCACTCCTTCATCTGAATCTAGTCTTTTTCTATAATATGTTCTGCATACAGATTGAATAGACAGATAAAATTCAACCTTGTCTGATATCTTTTGATACCTGAAGAAGTTAGATGCATCTTTGTCTGGTGTCTCAACTGTTAACAGTCCACCTTTGGTGACTCAGCTTTATAACTAGTCCATGGTTATAATGATATATAACCTCCTGGTGAGAATGCTCTTAGCCTCTGACACACTCAAGCACCACATCACTTTAGGTGTCACAAAAGGGATACAAACACTTATGATCCAATAAATCTGTTACTCATGCAAGTGCTGCAGTTTGAAATAAGCTTCCTGAGTCACCTAAATTTCTCCTTAGTATCCAGTGTTTGCTCATAAATCTGTCTTGGCACAAATTCATTCCAGGGGGAAGCTACCAGCATGTTTATTTGTTTGTTTTTCTACTTACATTAACCACCCGAATTTCCCTCGGGAACTCTGGGCAGTGTGCAACAAATTGCCCGAATAAACAACTTGCCCAAAAGAACCATCCCCACAATAAATCATATAAAAAAGATAAAACAAAACAACAAATGACAAATGAAAAAAGATCTGGCAAGAAGCGGTGGGAAAAACAAAACAAACCAACTGAGGAATAAACATACCATCGTGCGCTCAGGGATCACCAAAGTATTCCCTAAAGAGCCAGGTTTTCAAAGCTCTCCCAAAGGACGGCAGCGACTCAGCCAGCCTTAGCTCCTATGGCAGTCTGTTCCAAATGAAAGCGGAAACATCTCCTAGAAGCACTCTTAAACCATAACAGTAACAGGGCAATATTTTGACAGGCAAGGCAGGTGTAGGGAATTACTTCCCTTGTTATAAAAACCTTGTTGACAAAATTTTGGCAGTTGGGTTTCTCTGTGTCTTTTGCACTAAAATAATAAATATGCTTATATGATACCTTGATAGAATAGAAGAACATAAGAACAGCCTTGGTGGAACATGCCACAGCCCATCCAGTCCAGCATTCTGTTTCACACAGTGGCTCGCCATTTTCTTCAGGGTATTTCCAAGCAGATGTCTTCACCTGCTTATGATTCCCTGCAAATTGTATTGAGAGAGATCCTGCCTATCTCTCCAACCTGGAGTTTGTCCTTAGGCATCCATAATGATAGCCATTGATACCCCTGTTCTCCATGAACTTGTCTAATCCTTTCTTAAAGCTATCAAGGCTTACAGCAGTCACCACCTATTCTGGCAGGGAGTTCCAAAGACCAGCGATCCTCTGGGTGAAAAAATACTTTCTCTTATTTGTTTGAGATCTAGCACTCAAAGTTTCATGGAGAGCTCCCTAGTTCTAGTGTTGTGCAATAGGGAAAACAGTTTTTCCTTATCTACTTTGTCAACACCGTGTATGATTTTATAAACTTCAATCAGGTCACAGACGCCATCATTCAAGAGTGAAGAGGCGGTAAGGAAGGTGTTCCAGTCCCCTTCAGAAGAGTGGGCAAGAAGCCAAACCCTTTTCAAGGCTAGTTCCAAATGAGAAGACCCAGGCTGTATTTGCACTCAGGTCCAGGTGATAAATGAACATGGAACAAGACTTCTCCAGATGATTTAAACATGTGGGGCACATGAAATAAAATAATGCTTTAGGTTGTGTGACATAGTGTAATGACTGACACTTATTCTCCTGCATAGGACGAGTTTCCTCTTTCCCACAACTTAAAATCCCCAGTCTCACTCACTCCATACCCCAGAGCGCAAAGAGAATTCCTAGTTCCCTAAGCTGCTTGCCCTCTGAAAATGCAAGCCACAGAGTCTGCCGAAACATCAGGAAAACAAAACCTCCAGAACATGGCCAAACAGCCCAAAAAACTCACAACTGTGAGAAAGTTATTGTCAACAAAACCACCATATTATGCCTGTGTTACACTGGTAATCTCACCAGAAATGCCTGAACCCAGATAGCAACAGATCTGATTCTCTTCAGTGGCTAAAGCTTGAAGCAGGTTCTTCATGATGTATGGTTGCGTACACTAATTGCATAATGATGGGTGTATATATTTTACCCATTGATTATTTTTCACATGAGCGCAGGTTGGCCTTTCACCCACACTGAACAATGACTTAATTTTCAGGTGTTGTCTTCAGAGCCAAGATACAGTTGTTCTTCTGCAATTGGTGCTACCTTCGCAAAGGTGGCATTTCTTGAGGCTGAAATTCCTTGAGCAACAGAAGTGGAAACCATGCAGGAATACGAGGAGATTTGAAAGGAGGTTATATGTGAATCAACAGAGAGAGAAGGAACCAGCGAGACTGTAGATATTCTGATATACCTCAGCCACACTGCTGAAAAACAGGAAATATGGTTCAATATTTAAACTTATTTATAGCATTTATAGACTGTTCTGGAGGTTTTGTTTAAGCTGTTTGCACGTGTTATACTGAAGAGGCTCCAGATACTTGCAGAGAGAGTCTACCCAGAATCACAGTGTGGCTTTCGAACCAACAGGTCCACTACTGATATGGTATTTTCCCTCAGGCAGTTGCAGGAGAAATGCAGGGAACAAGGACAGCCACTTTTTGTAGCCTTCATAGATCTCACAAAGGCATTTGATATGGTTAGTAGGGACGGACTCTTTAAAATACTCCTCCGGATTGGATGCCCACCCAAGCTCCTTAACATCATTAGGTCTTTTCATGGGGATATGAAGGGCAATGTAGTTTTCGATGGCCTGGTGTCAGATCGCTTCAACATCCGAAGCGGCGTGAAGCAGGGCTGTGTCCTTGTGCCAGCCTTGTTTGGGATCTTCTTTGCTACCATGCTGAAGTATGCTTTTGGAACTTCAACAGAGGGTATCTATCTCCGGACCAGATCAGATGGAAAACTCTTCAACCTCTCTAGATTGAGAGCAAAGTCTAAGGTACAGGTGAAGTGTTTGCGGGATCTCCTCTTCGCTGATGATGCCACCATTACTGCTCACTCTGCTGTAGATCTCCAACAACTCATGGACCATTTTAGTAAAGCTTGCAAAGATTTTGGGCTAGAAATCAGCCTGAAAAACACACAAATAATGGGCCAGAATGTGGACTCTCCTCCTCGCATTACAATTTCTGCAAAAGAACTGGAAGTTGTCCACGACTTTGTGTATCTTGGCTCAACTATCTCAGATACACTCTCACTAGAGTCTGAGCTGAATAAACGTATAGGTAAAGCAGCAACTATGTTTTCCAGACTAACAAAGAGAGTATGGCTCAATAAGAAGCTGACAGAACATACAAAGATACAGGTCTATAAAGCTTGTGTACTGAGCACACTTTTGTATTGCAGCGAGTCTTGGACCATCCATGCTCAACAGGAAAGAAAGCTTAATACCTTCCATATGCGCTGTCTTAGGCGAATATTCAACATTACCTGGCACGACAAAGTTCCAAATAGCATAGTCCTGAATCGAGCTGGAATCCCTAGCATGTACACTTTATTGAAACAGCGACGTCTACGCTGGCTTGGACACGTTGTGAGAATGGATGACGGTCGGATCCCAAAAGATCTTCTATATGGAGAACTAATGAAGGGAAAGCGCCCCAGAGGGAGACCACAGCTGCGGTATAAGGATATCTGTAAGAGGGACCTGAAGGCCTTGGGAATGGACCTCAACAGCTGGGCAACCCTGACCTCCGATCGCACTGTCTGGAGGCAAGAGATACAGCATGGTCTACATAAATTTGAAGAGGCATTTGTCCAACAGGCAGAGGAAAAGAGGCAGGCACGGAAAGAACGAAACTCGAGGACCAGGCAGGAAACAGAATACATCTGCCCCCAGTGCGGTAGAGACTGCCATTCCCGAATTGGTCTATTTAGTAACACTAGGTGCTGTTTTTAGGATCTCTACTCCAGGCATGATACCATAGTCTTTCGAGACTGAAGGATGCCAATGAGACTGCATTTAAGAAATTCTCGGTTATGTACAACATCCTAAGTACCAACATTCAAACACCTACATTGTTTCACCTTTGAAACAACGGTACTAATAAAATTATAGCTGGCCCTTTCAGTCAAGGAAGGCTTGCTGAAATGTCAGAATATTTAGCACATGCCAAAAATAAAGCAACATGTATAACTCCAACTTCACCAGGCAGGGAATTTTACAGAGAGGAACTAAGCATTGCATGCCCAAACTTTTATTTACAGTACTGCAATATTGCTAGAGTCCGATCTTGAGTTTGTTTTCTTTACACCACCAAGACCATGTTATCTATATCCAGGAGAGTAGTTGCCATAATAAAGTTCATAAAGGGCACCCCAAACAGCCAAGATTTTTACAGTTAAGAAAAATGTCATTACCAGATGCATCTAGGAGTTGTGATTCATCTTTTAAATACCTTGCTGGACTCCTTCCCCTCCCCATATAATATGGCATGGCCTTTTTTTTCCAAAACCAGAAATGGATTTCTACCCACTTCTGTTTTCTGAAGTTGTCCATTCCTGCTTTAAACATTCAGTTTACTGGGACTGAAAACTGAAAGGAAAATATTGCATGCCGAAGTTCACTTCCATCAGACTAGCTAGAGGGGATATGAACTTGCATCCAACTGTAGAAGCTATTACAAGTAGCTAAAATGAGACAATACCTTGAAATACCTGTTTTACGCCAGTGGCAAGCCAAATGACAACTTGCGGGCCCAGATATCCCACCCTCAGTTCTACCAAATACTTGCTTCTATTCCCTAAAGAGCGAGAGAGAATGAGAGTGAAAAATTGGGATGAAGTTAACTTCTACAGTGAATGATAATTTAAGTTATGATAGCAATTAGTTTGGAAAATTTTCCTTGGCCTGCAAGAAGCATTAATTTCTGGAGAAATTAATAGTGGAAGGCGCTATAAAAATGGAAGGAAGAAAGGTGACTGGCACAATTTCTAGGGGATGTTTCTTTGTGGCATTTTGCATTTCTTGTATTTCCTATTGAGCCTAAAGCAAACCTAGGAAGCTGTCAGTAAGATTGAAAATGCCGTTCAAAATACTAACCTTCAGGCATAAATGAGTCTGGCTGATTTCTTTTCTTTTCTGAATTGTATATCGTGCAGTCCTAACCCCAATGCTGTGGCAAGAAAAGCAGCCTCTCTATACTGTGCAATACTGTATAGGTGCTATCAAATACAGTATCAGATTTTTGCTAGTGGCAGAGAGGAATGAAGAATTATATGATGCTGCTGCCTTTCACAATCCTCTGCCCTTCCTTGTACTTTATTTCCACTTCCCTGATGGAAGCATCTCCCCCCCCGGGGGGGGGCTGGAAAACAGTTGAATGTATCATAATGTTTTTTGAAAACTCATGTTGACTATTTTTTTAAAAAAATATTGATTTTAGAAAAAGAAAGAAAGAAAAATATTGCCATGGACAACAGACACATTTTGAACCCATGTTTGAAGTGCAAAGTATTAATTGGTCAAATTTGTGTAGCTACCTAACAGATTGTTTTTCTGCCATTGTCATGAAAGGTAGACTCTAAAATGCTTCCATCTAGTGGTAGAGAGAGAGATTGAAAAACATAACAAGTTCATAACCACTACTCTTTGGTGGAGTTTGATTAAATATAGGCCAGTAAAATGTGGGGAGTTGGTAATTATGTTTTTTTATTTATTCAGTTTGTATACCACCCCATTAGGGCAAGCACTATACTAGGTGGTTTACCCCACAATAACAAGAACATGATTTTAAAAATCTGAAAATTCTCAATCATCCAGGTGAGGTTATCTGGAAGTTGAGTCATGGACTTTTCTTGAGAGATCAAAATGTTCTGTTACTCATCCAAGCAGCTTTGTGACGAAGCTGCTTGGATGAGTATCAAAAAGTTTTGATCTCTCAAGAAAAGAAGTCCAGTTGCCATGACTCAGCTTCCAGACATTATTCAAAAACAATGCACTTGCACCAATACAACAGACACTAATACCCATAAATACAAATAACCAATGCCATCAGTAATGTCGTCTTTGTTATTTTTTATTTTTTATTTTACTTCGGGTGAAATAAGGAGACTAAGCAATATAGCAGCCTCATGTTGCAGTGGGTTGTCTGCTGTACTGCAACGAAGACTGTGCTTACAACCTGAGCTTGATCCTAGGCTGAGGTAGCCAGCTCAAGGTTTACTCAGCCAGCTGATAAACTGTGTGTGCCCATCTTGCTGTGGGGGACAATGTCAAGCCTGCATGATTAAATTGTAAACCACCCAGACGGAGCTTAGAGCACTGTGGGGCAGTATGTAAGCAGCACACTTTACTTTGATTTACAAGCTAGCACACTCATCCATCAAAAGAACTGGATAATAAATGTCCATTGTAGTATTTCAAGTGGAAAGTGGTAGACTTTCTTTTGGACCACAACTCCCACAGTCCTTTGTCACTGGCAATACAGGCTTCACATTCTGGGAGTTGTGCTCCAAAACATCTGGAGGACCGAGATTTGGACACCCCTAGGCTCAAGACCAAGTTTCCAAACAAGAGCTTTAAGCCACCATTGTTCCTTCTTTTATATACTGTATTTTCTAAATACAGTGTTCTGTCGGCACTAATTTATCTGATTGAATAAATCGCTCATATGTTTGCGTTTGCTGTCCTAGAATTCTTACAATACACCCAGGAAAATGTCTAAAAGGTAATTTGACTGTTTATTATTCTGCTGTGTGGTCTTGGTAAATGTTGACGAGCAAGTCATGGCAACAGTGGTAATAGTGGTGGTTCCTGAGATATACCTGTGAAGATAAAACATGTTTTGGATAGTAAGACTTGTTTTTTTATATTTTCCTTCACTCTCTAGCAAATGTCCTTTCACAATAAAGGAAAATGAAATTTGATATCTTTTCCCACTTCAAGCAGTAGTTTTGAAGATACACCAAGAAACGTCAAAAAAAAAACACACATCAAACGAGAATTGTTATTGGTGCACACAAAGGAACTCCATTGTAAATCTTGTTCTTTGTCAACAAATATGAAGATTAATAAATGGCATTAATGAGGGAGGAATGCAATTGCTAATTACTTCTGACTACTTAGGTTTCAAAATTCAGAAAATTCTGTCACTTTTCATTAACAATTTAAGGGCATACAAATTACTAATAGATTTTAACATTCACTTACTGCCTTACATTTACCACGCTACTGCAAAGCGCTTCACACTGGGATTGAGGTTTCGGAGTCCAAACTAGACAAAAAGACACTAGAATCATGATCAGAAGCCACTAGCGCAGGGGTGGCGAACACGAGGCTCTCGAGCCGCATGCGGCTCCCGGCCAAAATGAATGCGGCTCTTTGCCTCTTATCATTATTTTGTATACTGTGGCTCTTTGCCAAGTTTGGATTTTGTTATGCTGCTTCTGAGGAGGGACCTCTGAGGAGAGATCTCCGAGCGCGTAGTCCCGCCCCCAGGCTGCGTCATCACGTCTCCCATCCCCCGGAAACAAAACAAAAGATGCCAGAAATCCCACTGAGATTATCATCCCATCACTCCAACAAGGTAACAAAAACACCTGACTGAGCATGTTGTATTATGTGTTTAATATATTATTGTTAAAATTATATGCTTTTGTGTGAGTGTTTGTCTGTTTTGGCAGGTCACTGCGTGGTGTGGCTCTCTGACTCTCACAGTTTAAAATTTTTGCTCTTTTTGTCGAACTTGTTCGCCACCCCTGCACTAGCGCTTTTTGCCTTTATGCACAGTTCTTAAAAGCATTATGTGCCACAGTGAGACATACAAGTGAGCTCCATCTTTAGCTTCCAAGGAATGATCACAAAGGGAAAACTTTGTTACAACATCTGGAGCAGAGGACAACTTTTCTTAAGAGACATCTGTTTCTAGCAATGTGCTGACTGTATCACCCACTTTGTCTTTTCTCTCTTTGCCCCAAGAATGAGAGACCTAGAATGTGGCAGTGAAAGAATGGGCCATGATAGCTCTTTGATTATGGAAAGTTTTCCATGGGAAAATTCACTTCAAACTAACTTAATTAATTTATACAACTTATAGACTCAGGGCAGTTTGCACAATTAGACAAAGCATACAAGGGCATAATATTTTAGGCATTCATTTTTCTTATTCTAGTTTCTTATTCTAGTTCTTTTGTTTTTCAAAAAAATATCCTGGCATTGGGGGAACATTCAGTGCTCACTTCTACACTTGGAACAAGATTTTCTTTTCTTTTGTCTTTTAGGCAATTTTTTAAAATTGACATTTTTGTAATCTTTTAAAAATGAACATACCTTTGTCATATATTGATCCTGTAAATCCTTTATGAAAATGAAGTTGTCAGAAAGGCATCTCAGCTATTTGTTGAAGATCCCGTACGTTATGGAGTTTGTTTTCCAAGTGATGTAGGAGAAGTTGAAATTTCCTCATTACTGTGAATTCATGCTTCTCTGAAACTTCTGTGATTTGATTTAACAGTGCACTGTTCATATAGTCTACAGTACTTGGGATGGCAATTTGCATTTCTACTATTTCAATGGCTATCTTCACCCACCCGCCTAGGTGTTTAGCAAAGCCCTATCTTGTTAGCTTTTATATTACTGTTCCAGTTAATATAACTTGGGCATATAAGTATATACAGTGGTACCTTGTATAAAGGAATTAATTCATTCCAAATGAAATTATGTTAAGCAAATTTTCCTTTATACAAATTTCCCATAGGAATGCATTGAAAACAGACTAATCCCTAATCGCAAACATTTTTATGTTGTACGGATTCGTCCCATAGGCGATTCTGTTAAGCAAATTTTCCATACCTCCAGAATTTTTATGTTGTACAGATTTTATGTTATACAAACCCGTTGGTATACGAGGGTCCACTGTAATTTTATTATCCCTCCCTTTCTGATACATTTCTGCCAGGGAGTTTGGACAAGATATATACTTGTTTCTACTGCCCAATCAAGAGCTTCACCTCACCAAATCACAGTTATAGTAACTTCCAAATATAGGACTGCAGCCTTCATCTTTGTGATTGATACTGTTTTTGTTATGTGCCATCAAGTTGTTTCCTACTAATGGTGACCCTGTAAATCAGCACTCTCCAAAATGTCCTGTCCTTAGTCGCTGTGCTCAGCTCTTGCAAACTCCACCCCTTTGTTTCTTTCTTCAATCCATGTTATACCTTTGAATAATCTGGCATCATGATTGAGTAGTGTAATTGGAGGATATGAAGCAACTGCTGTGGGATCTTTATTCCCAACACATGATTTCCTTCTTATTATTTTTTAAAGTCAATAAGAAAAACAAAGCTTATTTTCCATCAGTCTCCTATGACAATCTTTGGAGTGACATTCTAATCTGATGCAGATTAGATTACAGTGGTATGGATGTCCTACTGTAGGAAACTGTTATCTGTGGGAGATCAGTTCCACCCTCAAAGATGTGTGTGCGTGCATACGTGTGCATGCATACACACACACAAAACACAGAAGTCTGCAAGGCAGTGGATACATGAATCAGCGGATACTATCCAATGGATAGGGAGCTATATCAGATTATGCTCTTCTAGTGAAAGACATTACAGTATTATAATTTTGTTGCAGTTATTCCCGTGTTCATTGAATGTTCATTAATCAAATTATGGCTGCTAATGTTAGATAGCCTTTCTGTACTTGTACCCCCGTCAGGCAGCAAAGATATTTAGCAAGCATCATTGTGTCTCTTAAACTCCATCTGTGCTTCCTCTGAGAGGCGAGGAGCTATTTAGACATTTAAGTCTTGATCTCCTTCCCACACTTATGATTTAGATCAACCTTGCATTTCTATAAGGTTGGATAGTTCTTTCTTTCTGGAGTAGAGTTTTCAGAATTCACCAGCTACTGTTGGTACTAACTTGTGTTTATTTAAGAGTTGTAGTCCCAAAAAGCAATTTTGTGCATTTAGCAACTGGTGACCAGACGTGACCATAAATTCCATGCAAGTTCATAGAATCCACATAGACACATTAAGAGAGGTGCTGGAAATCTAGATCCACCATAGTTTGCCAGTTGGTTTGGGTTCTGTGGCTTTTCATGTTGTAGAGTTTTGATTTTTAAAAAATTATCCATATGCACAACAGAAATGCTGGAATTCATGGCACAGAATAGCTTCATGTTCACTAGAGGAGATTATCTCTTTTGTCACTAACTGGCACTTGCAGTCTCAATAATGCACTCTGAGACATTAGTACTGTCGTAGAAAGAATAAAAAATGTTTCACTGCTTACTATTGAACAGCAAAATGATGAACTTGTCTGCTGTGAACAACAGACTTCAACAGACTCTAGAGAGGGGAGGGGGAAGGGACTGAGCAGAGAGGCCAGGCTCCCTTGAATTCACAGGCAAGAGGGAATTATTGGTTAAAGCGGATAGACTAATAGTCACTCCAGCCCAGAAAGGTCCCTCCCAGCCAAACCTACAAAAAGCATCATGTGAGACTGCAAAAACCCCAACATTGCCATCAGCAAATTAGTATGCGCTTTCTAATCTGTTTATAAACGAATTAAAAAGAATCACTGCCTATGAGTTTATTTACAAATCTGGATTAGATTGTTATTCCAATTCTATTTTATTTTAATGCTTTTTCTACCAGTGAATATACTGGCAGCATGTAGGGATTCTGTGATAGTTTATTGCAAAACTAATTTCTGTATCCTTTGCTGGGATATTGCGTTAAGCAAGGTAATATGCTAACTTCTCTTAAACCTTAAGAATGTCATCACTTGGAAGTTAGCAGTTTAAACCTTATCAAGAGATATCTCCCTTGTGATGTCCAATTATTATAGAGACTAAACTACAGTATAAGGAAGCAAGTGGTTCTTCTTTTCCCAGTAGATAGTGAGTATGTAATTTACATGACTGAACACTGGCAGTCATCTTTGCTATCCAGTAAACAAAATAAAGGTGGCAGCACTGGCAGCAGTGAGTGGGTTGGTGCAGCATAGCACCCTGAGCACAAGAATTCATATTCCAGAAAAGGCAGACTCATCTAAATTAGAGGGCAAATATAGCATACTGCTAGATGGCTTTGGGGTGGGCCCAAATAGCTACTGGGTACAGTGGTTAAATGCCTGTACTTCAGGTAAAACTGCTCACAAGCTGGGGTTCGATCCCAGGTAGCAGGCTCATGGTTGACTCAGCCTTCCATCCTTCCAAGGTTGGTAAAATGAGTACCCAGCTTGCTGGGGGGGGATGTGCAATGTGTACCCTGCATAATTAAATTGTAAAGCACTCAGAGAGTGCTTGAAGTGCTATGGGATGGTATATAAGCAGAAAACTTTTACTGCAGCAAAATCCCTTTACATGGACCAACCTTTAAGTCATCCAGTGGACTCAGGGGACAGCCCATGTTTTGTGCTGTGTTCACTACCCTCTGTAAAGTCTTTCTGTCTGCGGCTGTCAAACCAGCATACCAGACTGTAATGCAATATGTGAGGACACTTTCTATTATAGACGGGTAGAAGGAGGCTATCAATTGCTGCTCCACCTTTTTTTCTGCAAGAGCCTGAGAAAATAGAGTCACTGTTGGGCCTTCCTGGCCAACTGGGTTTTATTAATTTTCCAGGTGAGATCTTCACTAAAATGAACTCCCAGGAATTTAAAGGAGAAAACTCTCCTCACAGCCTCCCATGATGTACAATAGTATGTATGTTTTTAAATGTAATATTTTACGAAGCATCATCCATGCTTCAAGAAACATGATAATAATAGCAGTCAGTCTTTAAACCCTCAGGACATCTCCTTGTTTTTGTTTTGCGGTTGTTGAGATGCTTGCACAGATGAAGGCAGCTACAACTCCGAAATGTGTCCACTGGCTGACAACTGCTTGTTTGCTTATTTATATATAGTGTTACCTTGTATAAAGGAATCAATTCATTCCAAATAAAATTCTGTTAAGCAAATTTTCCTTTATACAAATTTCCCATAGGAATGCACTGAAAACAGAGTAATCCCTAACCGCGACCATTTTTATGTTGTACGGATTTGCCCCATAGACGATTCTGTTAAGCAAATTTCCCTTATTTCCGGAATTTTTACGTTGTACAGATTTTATGCTATACGAACTGTTTGTTATACGAGGGTCTGTATATTTTTATTTGTTTCTTTGGACTGGAGGCTTTTCGACACCCAAATCTTTTACTCAGAGGTAAAGCCTAGTGGATTCAAGGGGCCTTCCTTGCCTTGTCGTGGTAGACCAGCAAGGAACCCCAAGAAACCAGGCGGAGGGGGAACGCCGGCGGCGGCGGCGGCGGCTCCGTCGAGCGACGGTTTCCACGGGCGAGCACGGGGGACGGGGGGACGGTGCAGTTCAGAGAGAGCCGCGCTAGAGGGAGCGCTGAGCTCACCGGCGGTCAGCAGGCAACACCGCGGCCGCTTCCCGCCTCGGCCTCGAGGCGCTTCCAAAAACCCAGCCGCCAGGCTTCAGACCCGGCTTCGCCCCGTTTCCATCCCCGAACGTCCGCGCGGGGGGGGGGGAGCCGTCTCGCCCAGGCGCCCCAGGCCCAGGGAAGGTCGCGAGGCAACGGCCAACGAGCTCTGAGGGGGGGGTGGGAAGCGAAGCCCACGCTTTCCTCCGAATGCTGTCCTCCTCCTCCTCCTCCTCCTCCTCCGCGTCGTCGTCCTTTCCCCTCACAGCCGGTGGATCTCCCCGAGCGTGAGGAGGACGGTTGTGAACGAGGCGACCGCCCTCTGAGGGGAAGAGGAGAGAGGATCGGAAGGCGGAGTGGCGGGAAGGCTGGGCGACGGGTCCCTCAGGCCGGGAAGGAAGACGGCGGGCGGGCACACGGCCGTTAGGGTTGGGAAGAGGGGTTGCTTAGCTTTGCCGTTAAACGGAGGGGAGGGGAGGGGTCTTTTTGAAAATGGGCGGTCCTGAGGCTGTGTGCGTTTGTGTGTTTGTGTGTTGCGTGTGTGCCGTTGAGGAGGGTGGACACGGTTCGAGGGTCACGCGTGAGGGCTTGGAGGGCTCAGCGGCTTGGTCGAAGCGGGAGCGTCCTGACGACTTCTCTCGCCGGCCTCGGTTTGGGTGAGTTGTTCTGACCGCTGTTGAGTCGGAACCGACATCTGGAGACCCGGACAAGGCTTTCAAGGCAAGTCAGGTACTTCTGGAGTGGTTCTGCCAGTTCCGCACATCCTAGTCTATTTTACCCCCTGGCGGAGAGGGGGATTCGAACCCGGCTCTGCAGAATCCTGGACCGCCACTCTCGGTCCACTGACTACACCACACTGGGGAGCCTTATGAGTAGGGTATGTCTAAGAACAACACCCAGCCAGACATACCCAATCCAAATATTTAACAAATTGTCTGGTACTATATAATTTTAGCAAGTTTTAACCGATCAATAAATGTCACAGTACTGTATATATATGCTGTTCCTAATAGGGCAATTGTATGTAGCTCTGATGGTGTTATTTCTGAGATCTGCAACTGCTTGTAATACTGTGTGCAATAATGGTGGTGATGATGATGATGATGATGATGATGATGATGATGATGATGATGATGATGATGATAAAACTGCCAAGCTGGAAGGGCCCCTATGAATCATAGGATCCATAGGGAGACAGACTGAAATATTATTGGTCAAACTGCCCTTGATTAAGTATCAATGCACAGTATTTGGTAATGAGCAACTAGGCTGCTGCCACAAATTAAATTAATGTTTTGCCTCATTGCCCTGACGTCTTCTGATTAGTATGTTTTTTATCTTTGGGTTTCAGTGTGTGTATGTGCGTGTGCGCGCACGCATGTTGTGTCCTTACTGTTGTGACTGACTCTTTGTGACTCCATGTCCATGGAGCTTTCTTGGCAGGAATAATGGAGTGTCTTGCTAGTTCCTACTCCAGGCGCCTACAGCACCTGGTATTCTCTGGTGGTCACCCATCCAACTACTAACCAGGGCCGACCCTGCTTAGCTTCCGAAATCAGGTGAGATCAGATGTGGGCTTTGGGTTTCAATAGCCAGGACTAAAGAAAGCTAAAAGTATAAGATTACACAGAGGGTATCTACAAGACATTTTTTCTTTATGCAACAATGATGAAAAGGTCCAAAATAGTTCTTTGGGTACCTGTGTTTATGGAGCGGGCAGGTAGCTAGTGTGTGGGAAGACAAGAATATTTCTGTTTTTTCTCTCTCCTTGAAAAAATGTGCTTCTTGAAAGCTTGCCAACAACACAGTGGAGTCAAGGAAGTATGGATTCTTCTGTTTTGCTGTTCCATTGATGTTGTGATCTGTCTCCTCTGGCCTTAGCCCATCTTATTCACTTTTGATTTTGTGAATGGTGTTGCCTTAATTATGTTTTGATTTGGATTACTTTTAGTTCTGTATTATATTCGTGTATTATTTTATATTGTAACAGTTTGCTCTATACTTTGGTTAGATGGGCAGTATGTACTGTAAATCAAATAAATAAATAAATCCTGCCTGACTTCGGCTTCTTGACACTTTCTGTTTTAGACAAGACATTTAGAGCATGTTTAACTGTAGAGATGGGCACGACTTAGCGGTATTTCCGTTTCCGTTTCCGTTACTCGGTTCCGTTACTCTACGGAAACGGTAACGGGAATTACTCCCCCAGACTTCGAGCTCGAACCGACGAACGAACAATTTTGGTCTGATTTGTCGTGCTCGTTCCTTGCATCGCGAGATCGCGCGATGCCACACGCGGCACAGAAAAAAAGTTTTTAAAAGTTAAAAAAAACCGGTTCCCGGCCAAAAAGCAGGCAGGAAAATGCCTGCCGTGCCTCAGGGCACCTACCAGAGGGGTTGTTTCTGGTGGTCCCCGGCCTCCCCCCTCATCCCCCGTCCTGGGCTGCTCTGGTGGGACTCGCCGCAGGCTCGCAGCCAGCAAAAAGCCCAGTCTCGCCGCCGGCCGCCGCAATTAAAGCGCAAGCAAGCGGCACGGACGGCACAGGAAAAAACTTTTAAACTCTCCCCCCACCCATTCCCGGGCCAAAAAAGCAGGCGGAAAAATGCCTGCTTGACTAAGGGCGCAGGGCACCTACCGGAGGGGTGGTTTCTTCTGGGGGGGGGTCCCGCCTCCCCCCATCCTGGGCAGCCGGACTCGCGAGTCGCCATCGCCATGCCATGCGGTGCGGGCGGGGGATCCAAAATGGGGCGGCAAACGCAATATTGTTTTTGAAATCGTGGTCCAAAAACACACAAGCACAACAGAAACACGCAAAAATTTATAAACTGCCAGATTTTTTCACAGTAGCAGTGGGTTTTTTTTCTTGCAACAAAATGTCTCTCCTCTCCTCCTCTGTCCTCCATTGATTTTATTTTATTTTATTTTATTTACACCTGCGCAATGATGGGCTGGCCGAGTGGCCAGCCATGTGGGAGTGGACAACCATGCAAATTTTTGGAGCCATCCCACCAGTCGCATGGCCACTTGGCCATGGAGACTTCTGGGATGTGCCAAAAAGCCCCCTAAAACCTGCCCTAGCCCTAACCCTTGACTCCGTACCCATACGTCACAGACTGTCTTCTTAGTGGGTCAGAGAGGCACCCAGAGGTGCAACCCACTAGCCCACCGTAACCTTACCCGTCACTAGCCTAACCCTAGCTCTTGCACTAAGCCACCTTAAAGCCAGATCTACTTGCTTGCATTGCACTACACGCAGCAAGTACAATTCCCTTCTGTGTGAGACATGGTGGTGCGGGAGCCTTGTGCAGGGAAGGTATGACCCTATCACTCTCACACTGGTCTCACGTCTGCACATTATGTTATGCAATATCCATATGGCTATTGCATAGCATTTTGCAGCAGCAGCAGGTGAGGAAGGGAGACCCCCATGTAGAGGGGTCTCTCTTGGAGCCTGCTTCCCCTTCCTAGTGGCAGGAGGCACCCACGGGTGCCTCCAGGAGCCCACTTTCCCTTTATAGCGGGCCAGAGGAGGCACCCACCCCACAGAGGTGCCTCCAGGAGCCCGCTCCCCCCCAAAAAAACCAGTACTAACGACAACGAAAAAACGAACCGACTAATTTTTGCGAATTTTCGCGAAAACCGGAAACGACCCGAAATGGGACTGGCCCGACTAATGACAACTCGAAAAAATTTTTTTTCAAGTCGTGCCCATCTCTATTTAACTGTTTAATAGTTTTAATGATTTCCTTGCTGTTCATTTATTACATTGGTTAGATGGGCGGTATATACTGTAAATTAAATAAATAAATAATTGTATGCTTATTTGTATGTTTTCTTTTTATCTACACTTTTGTATATGAAATGGGAGGGATAGCCAAAATGTTACAGAATTGTTCCTTCTTGGAAATTATTACATTTTCAAGCTACCCATTCTAGAAGATTGCCTTTCAAATGAAATAATCATTTATTTGCCAACTTCTTTTTCTTTTACTAAAAAGTTAGACGAAATATTTAGGGTTGTCTTATACACGGAAGTAAGCCAATGAGACAACCACACAGTAGACAAACTGTTGTTTCGGGCTGGGAAATTGGGGCCGTTTTATAGACGGGGGAAATACAGTACTTATTGCAGGTACTGTGTTCCTAGCTGGGGGGGAGAAGGCTGTGACACTAACCCTCCTCCGTGCGCAATACATGAATGTAAATGCTTAGTTCTGTTTGTTAACTTTAAAATTTTCTATTCTAATTTTGAACTGTGTGATATATGAACTAAAGTGTGATTACATCGCTATGCTATGTTTTACTTGAACAACTTAGAATCAGGGTCTCTGTAATATCGTGCATTAAGTAGTATCAGCTTTACTTATGGGTTTTTGCCTTTAAACATGTACAATTTGTTGTTTAGAAATAAAAAATTTTCAAATCCCTATACAGTGGTACCTTGACTTACAATTGTTTTGTCAACCAAATAATTTGACTTACGAACGCTGCTCGTTATGACAGCTGGCTTTGTCAAAGTCTGACCTGTCAAAGTCACCTGTTGTGCACAGCAGAGAGCAGCATTCACTGCCCATCGCCACCACCTCCTCCTTGGTTCTTCCATCTCTGCAAAACAGATTGAAGCAACCAAGAAGAAGGAAGAGGTGGCCATTGTGCCTCCCTTCCAAACCGCCCAGGATGGCCAAACTTGCATCATTCCCAGGGAACAAGGCACCTTCGGGCAGCCTGGGTGCCTTGCAAAGGAAGCGCTTATCTCCGGAGGTAAGCGCTTCCCCTGCACGGCGCCCGGGCTGGGCAAAGATTGCAGAAACCATGGATCTTCAGCCAACCCGTACGCCTTGCAAGGCAAGTGGTGGTGGTGGATCACCACCACTGCTTCCCTTGCAAGTATCCTGGGCTGGGCTAAGATCAATGGGTCCATGCTGTACCCACCAATTTGGTGAGCAGACCACGGACCCATTGATCTTCATGCAGCCCGAGAGACTTGCAAGGGAAGCGGCAGTGGCCTTCCAAGACGCCTGGGCTGGGCGAACATGCATCCGCCCCAGGAAATCCTTGGGACGGATGCATGTTCACCCAGCCCAAGCGTCTTGGAAGGGAATTGCTTACCGACAGGTAAGCGCTAACCTGGAGGTAAGCGCTTCCCTTCCAAGGCGCCCAGGGTTCTCCCTCAATCAAGTGATACTTAATATCTTCATTCCTGCAGTGTTCAAGGACACAAATTCAGGTAATCCTCTGCGGCCAGCAATTTAAATGCAACCTAACATATGAATTATTCCAGCATCCTAACTTGATGAGAAATTGTAAAGGTAAATGTCCCCCCTGCACATGCGTGCTAGTTGTGTATGACTCTAGGGACGGTGCTCATCTCCATATTCAAGCTGAAGAACCAGTGTTGTGCAAGTCCATGGCTATGGCTGGCATGGCTGCAAGGAACACTGTTTTACCTTCCTGCTTTTTACAGCCGTACCTGTTTATCTACTTGCATTTATATGCTTTTGAACTGCTAGGTTGGCAGGAGTTGGGGTTAACAGCGGGAACTCACTCTGCTGCGTGGCACCCAGGATTCGAACTGCTGAGCTGCTGACTTTGCAGCCAACAGTAATGTTTACATAGTTTGGGAAATTCATTTTTTCCCTGAGTACAAACAGCATAATACTTATGTGACTAAGGAGGACATTTGGAGAAACAAAATAAGAAAGCAGCACTCACTGTTGTGTGTGTGTGTGTGTGTACCTGAGGCACTGTTCATGGAAATGATTGAGATCCAGCGAATGCTCCTTTCAGGAAAGAGAGGAGGGAATGCAGTTTAAACAAATTTCCCCTTTCTGTTCAAAGTATAATATCCCATACTGTTCCCTGGCCATCTTGAGCAGTCCCTTGGTATTCTACAACTTCCAGAAATCCTTGCCATCACAGCTAGTGGTGAAAGCTTCTGGAAATTTTAATCCAAGAACATCTGAAGACCCAAGATTGGGAACCATTGCTTTAGAGACCGAAGGATAAAGATCATAGTTATTGCCTAACTTCTTCCTGCTGGTAGTCTGTAGCCAATCCTTTGTTTTTTAATAGATAATTAGTATGTGCCCAGAATTTTAAAAAATCACTAAACTTTGTAACTGATCAAGTTGCTATTAAATGTCTTCACGGTGCTAAACTTGTAATATTCAATAATGTTTAAATTGAGATAGCATGTTTAATCTATAGTACACCTATCATAGTAAGTGTTAATAAATTATTCCTTGGCCTGTTTTATTCATTCTTCGCACTCACTCACTGGCTACTATAATATGTATAGCATGGACTGACTGGCAATAGAGCAGTGTGTGAAGAGGAAAAGAGAGAGTCCTGCATTGGTCAGAGGATTTTACTAAGTGACTTGTAAGTCTATTCATGATTTCAGTGCTGCATTATTTAAACCATATTAACGGTGTAATTAATTGTGCTCATAGAATCTCTAAAAAGGGCTTTCCTTGAGGACTTCTCTGTGATTTCTGTGTTTCGCATAGGCAAAGACAAGCTGTCTGTTTGGACAGGTGTTTCAGCATCTTCTGGCTACACGTTTAAAGTAATATCCCAATCTGATATATGCTTCAGGATTGGAAACCTGTCTGCAACTGTTTATTAAAATCCCTTCCAGTCTTTTCTCCCCATAAAATACAGTATAGGTTAAAATAATTCAAATGTTAAAATTACTGTGTAGGTTATTGAAAAGAGGATGTATCTGATTGGCAATGTAAGTTGTGCTGCAACTACTTTATCTGCTTTAAAGATCTGGAAAGGCACCCATGCTCACTAATTCTATATGAAATTTCATATAGCTTCCATCTTTTACTAATCAAAATAATAACAAAAAACTCCAAGATGTCTCTTATTATTTATTTATTCAAATTATACAGTATATTGCCCCATTAGTACAAGCAATAATCTGGGCAGTTTACAAGATTGACACTTGTAAATTTGTATTCCAACACTGAAAAGGGGTTGGACTCAATGACCTTATAGGGCCCTTCCAACTTCATTATACTATGATTGTATGAAAAGTCACAATAAAAATACAGTATTAAAAATATTACAGTGATAGACAGTAATTAAACAATAAATATAAACAACCCTATAAAATCTAGAATTAGTTTTAAAATTTGGTATCTTTCTGGAAATTCAGTTATTAAAGTCAGGTTTAAGTAATTCTGCTTTCCTAGCTTTCTCAAGATGAGGAGGGAAGGAGCCTTGCACATTACTGTTGACATTTTGTTCCAGAAACTGGGGTCACCACCAAAAAGGCAGTATTGTCTGTTGCCTCCCCCCTCCTCGCCCTCTCATTATGGCCATTATGGGTGACATGGATAGCTGATATCTGGGAGAAATGTCCTAAACTATTGGGAGAAATGTCCTAAACTATTTACAGCTTTGTAGGCTATAATCAGCACCTTGATTTGAGCATGGAAATGAAAAGGAGTCAAAGGAAGTGCCCAAAAACTAGGGATATATAATCAAATTTAGTAGTCTTGGTAAGCAGTCTGGCTGCTGCATTTTGGACCTGCTGAAATTTCTGTATTGCTTTTAAGGGCAGCCCTATAACACTTCCTTATCAGGATAGGGGTGCAGCTAAAGTTGGTAGAATACATTTTTGGCCATGTCAGATAGTTGAGCCTGCACAGAAAGTGCTGGGTCCAGAAATATCTCCAAGATGCAGATCTGATCCTTCAGTGTGATTGTAATCTCATTGAGGACAGGTAATTTTCCCTCTATCTAGCCAGTCCATCTCCATCTTATCTAGATTTAGTTTTAATTTATTTAACCTTGTCCAGTACATTATCGAAGTTAGGTAGCTCTCCAGGACCTGTACAGCCTCGCCTGTAAGTTGAAGAAACAGGAAAAATAGAGTGGTGTGTCATCAGCATACCGGTGGGAGCAAGCCCCAAATGCCTGTGTGACTTCTCCCACTGGCTTTTGTGTAGATGTTAAAAGCACTGGGGAGATGGGTGACTCCTGTGAAACCCAATAACAGAGCTCCCAAGCAGTGAAGATATCCCAAACTACTAGCAAGAAAAAGACCAAAACCATAAAAAATAGAGCCCCCAGTCCCTAAATTTGATAGCTGTTCAAAAGTAATACCATGTCAACCATATCAAAGTCTGCAGAAAATACACTAGGAGCAGCAGGCTTATACTCTCCCATCTGCCTCCCTTGGGAGAATGTCTTCCAGAGTGACTAGTGCTATCTCAGTACTGTGCTGTAGCTTAAAACCCTATTGAAATGTATTGAGACTAGAGATGGGCATGAGCCACCAGTTTATTTATCATCTGAGCATATGTTCAGTGCTTCTGAAGCCCATCTCCTCCATTTGGAGGCAGTGGCCTGGCCTCCCTTCCCCATCCCCTCCAGATGCTGCCTTTGAAGCACTGAACACTTGTTTGGCTGAGAAATGAACCAGCCAGAATCAGAGCTTCTTGTCTGTCTCTAACCCAAACTCTCAGTTTCCTCCAAGAACGCCTGCAACTAGTCAGCTATCATCCTCTTGATTAACTTGCCCAAGAAGAGTATTTGAGATAGGTCTGTGGTTCAAATCATCTGTTGCTAAATTAGTTTTCGTAAAATGGGCCTTATTATATTTTATTTTAAGCAGGAGGGTGGGAGGCCTTCTTGAAGAGAAACATCAGTGACATGAGTGTTCCATGTTACCATTTTAGTTTTGGCAAATATTAATAGTTAAGATGGGTAAGTCTCTAAAATATATTGTAGTTTTACAGCATGCAAATCCCTTGTCAACACTCTCATGCTTTTCTATTTGAAACTGACTGAATAAAAGCTGACTAGATGGTGCATTGGACATCTTAATATGATCTACTCACTAGGGTAAGGAAGGAGTCAAGTTCCATGGTGGATGCATTCAGTCTTAAATCTGAAATGAGCTGCCACTTGGGGCCTTTTTACACGACCCCTAAACTCCGCTGCAAATGGCTCCCAGCTCCAGAGCTTAAAATTGTTTACCCACCAGCTCCGGAGTTTACTGAAAATTAAGTGCGACCACGCCCACCTAAGCACGTCCCAGCGCACTTTTCATGTACCTGCTCTCCAAGGGTGAAAAATCTTAATGCGGATGTGCCGGGCTCTCCTCGCTTCTTTTTACTGTTGTTTTTTGCCTCCCACCCCTTTAAGAGAAGGAATCACAACGACGGGGCGGCGTCCACTGGCACCGGAGGTAAGCCTGCATTCTTTTGTCCCTTTTTTTCTCCCTCCCCTCACGCAGCCAGCAGCCAGGAAATGCGGAGGGGTGGGGACGCACGAAGAGCGACAAACCCCTAAGATCTCTGGTCCGAATTTAAGTGACCAGCAGATCTTAGGGGTCGTGTAAAAGCGCCCTTCGTTGCAGTTCTCTACACTTGGCTGTAATGTTTGCATCTGTCTTGGATTTGCAAAGCTGGGAACAACTCAGAATTTAAGTTCCACCTGTTGATTGGGTACTACTTTAATCAGTTTGGTATAATGTCATTTTTGGTCCTTAAAATATTACAGTAAATATTAATAAATCCCACTTTTGCTTATTTGGCATGGCAGCAGGGAGATTGGAAACATCTGTTGAGGTTAACATGGAAACTTCTGAACTCACAGTTGTAACTGCAACCCCAGGGCTTTCTCTAGCTCATTTGCGTTTAACCATGGATCTTTTGAAAAACATTGTTTGTTATGTTCAACAAACATTACTCAGACTCCTGTGTTCAGTCCTTCCTCTCCAGCAAACCCCACACTCAGTTTCAGCTATAGTTGAAGGCTTTTCTTGTGTCTACTAGCTTCAGTCCAAGCAAGGTTTATATTTAACAGGTTTGGGAAAATAAGGTTGGAGCTAATTGGAGAGCAGTGTAAAGGTTGCCCTTGCTAGCACTAATCATTGTTAAAGCAGGGTTGTGACAAAGAGAAGGTAGAGTTGTGGGTGGAATTGCCTGTAGGTATCCTGTTTTGGAAGCTGTTTTCAGAGTAATAGAAATTATAGCTCACTAGCCAATAGTGTGAACATTTGCTTCGACACTGTTATAATTGCAGCTAATTGGAAATCTCTGCATTTTACAATCTTACAGTTACTGATTAAAGTATGTTAGTTATTTTCGCTGCTACAGATTCTGTCATATCACCATAACCAGCCTGTCTTCTTGGATTAATAAGTACTTTTCATAATTTACATGAATTCAAAGGTCTGCTTTATTTTACCACTGCACACTCATGGAAACTTACAAAAAGTTATTTCATTCATATAGACAAAACATTTCCTGCTGCTGTTGCTGCAAGTTCTTTTGGTGTGTTGTGCTATTACATCTATTTTTTTAAAAAAAGTTTTATAATATTTTTCCGTCATAAAAGGAAGTCATGCCTAATCCCAGTCAATCCTGATTAAGTCTGAGTGAGTCATACATATGAATTAAATTACAAAAGGCTATAGAAATGTACTTAAATGATATTATGTTTTTGTTTATTTTGTTTTTGTTTTTCTAACTTGCCTTGAGTGTGATGGAACTTAACTCTAAATAATGCCGAAGTCCTGAACATACTTATATTGAAGTAAATTCATTTGTATTTGATTGAATGAACATCACCGTGTACATATGCAGAAAATGGTGCTATGAATATCATCTGAATTACATCTAAGAAGGCAATAAACTCGATGGAGAAAGTAAGAGTTCTGTCTGATCCACTTCAGATACTTGAAGAGTATATTGTGTTTGGGACATTGGCTGTTTGTTTCAAAGTGTACTCAAGAACTGCTTTCAAGAGTTGATTCATTCAAATACAGTAATAAACATGAAAAGATGGATATGGGTTAGCAGCATCAAATTATATGAATTGATGTTTTCACTTTTAAAAATTAATATGCCCAGGCTTCAGTGGTAGCCAGAAACACATTTTCATAGTTAAAGTTAGTGCACCAGCTGTGCCCATTCCACCTGATTGCCTGGTTTCTCTACAGTGACACATGCCATAGTTATATCTTGCTTGGATTACTGTAGCACAATATTGCAGCATGTTCTGTCTTTGAAGACAGTTTGGAAATGATAACTGATGCAAAATGCTGCAGCAAGATTTCTGACTGAAGCATGATACAGGGAGTACTGTATGTATGTTGTCTATTACAACTACACTGGCTCCAGTTTGTTTGCAGGCCCAATTCAAAGTAATAACTTTGAGCTATAAATCCATATAGGGCTTTGGACAGTCTCAAAAAACATACCTCCTGTATGAGCCCCCCAGGAGTGTTAAAATAATTGAGGTGGTACTTCTCTTGGTCCCATCACATTCATGGTTTCATCTGCTGGGGATGTCAGAGGGGGAATTTTTTTAGCAGTTGCTCCTAGACAATGTAATTTGCTTCTTCAGGTTTATTTTGCCCCCAGCTTGCTATCCTCTTCTAGCAGACAAAACATTTCTTTTAAAGCGGTCTTTTGGTATTTAAATTATAATATTTATGGGATAGAGGGTGACAGTCATATTTTAATATTTATATGCTTTTTAAATGTTTTAATGTATTGTAATTCTTGTTTAATATTTTAATTATATATTTGTGTTTTATATGCTTGTTTTCAAATGTTGTAAGCCACTTTGTTTCTCTTCTTTAGGGAGAAAGGGGGTTATAAAGATATAAATAAATTTATATTATAATAAAAATAATTTTACCAATAAAGATGCCTTGTCATTATTTGTACTGGTATGTTTAAAAACAAAGCAGAAAATATGGTATGTTTAGAGATTATCATCATGGAACTTAAAAGATGCAAAACTGTCAGGAGGCATATTAACGTATTTATTGCACATCAATCTTTTACATATGACCGTGCAAATAATATACATTATTGCCAAATAGCAAATAATTAATTATATTGTTGGATAGTCAGGATTTCAGTTTAGTAAATAATTTGTATCACTTTCTTTATTAGAACACGTACTCTGTTAATGTTTTTAGAAGGTAGCTGGCCTTCGCTTTCATAGATGCAACTTTAAATCGTCTCTCCTGTTTCTGATAAGGAAGTAGACAAATGTGTAGAAGAGACGTTAATAAGACTGGATGAGATCTGTGTCATGACTAATATGGTACGTGGTTGGCTCCTATAGACCTTGGAGAATTAACTGTTTTCTCTGTGTCAGGCTTTGTGGAGGCCATCTTGTGGGTGATTTAGAAATGATGCAGCTCAGAGGAGGCAATGTGATCTTTGATCTCCCTCTCCCTCTCTCTCTTTTCCTGAGGCAGCCATCTTGATAACAACCCTGAACTTGTTTTTGTTGCAGGGAATAGTGATGGTTGGGCCACAAGGTGGCACTATGGTGCACTGATAGTTAAGGGCCTAGACTAGTGCTCTACTTCTAATATCATGTGCTCCAAATGAACATACACATAGAGGACCCTGGATCTTCTCATGGGTGGTTTTTTTTTTTTGCTTGTCACTGTTTAAGCAATATGAAATACTAGTATTTTTACCCAGTTCTTCATGTTCTTCCTCTCACTTCCCTTAGACTTCCAAATACCTTTAAGTCAATAAAAAGGAAAAAAAGTCATGTGGTTCTTATACACTGTCTAAAGGCAAAGATGAGTGATAGATGCTAAAATATTATTTTGGGAAAATGAGATAGTCATGCTATAAAATATACGTAGGCATAACATATGTTCTTAGGAGCTTCCATGCTCTGATGTCATTATACTACCACATTTCTAGTTGGTTATTTAGGAAACCTGGGTTCTTTATAGTGTAGTCTTTGGAATACCGCAAATGAATGTGAATGTCTTGGTTGCAAACCTGTTGCTTAGCATAATAAATGATGCTAGAGTAGGCCAAATGAATTGGTGGGGATTTGGTGAGTCAACTTTTCCATAAATTCCATTTATTCAAATGGGCCTATTCTACTTGTGACATACTTCAGCACAGTAAGTTATAATAACTAAATCTTTTGAATAAAAGAAGTCTATAGAGTAGTTGATTCACCAAAAACCCACTACAGTAATTTAATGCACTTACTGTATTTGTGACTTGGTATACTCATGAATAGGACTTCAGCTGTTATTGTTGTTGTTATATGCTACCAACTCACCTCCAACGTACGGCAACCCCATGGATGAGCAGTCTCCAAATGTCCTGTGCAAATGTCCAGCTCAGATCCTATAAACCCAAGCTTGTGGCTTCCTTGATGGAATCAATCCATTTTATCTTTGTCTTTTCCAGGTAATCCTGCTTTTTCAACATTTGCCTACAGTATGATAGTTTCAGTTTCATCATTTTTGCCTCCAGAGGTCATTTTGACTTGATTTGCTCTGGAGCCCACTTGTTCGATTTCCAGTGGTTAAGAATTGCAGGCAAAAATCAAAGAAAAACAAAACAAAAGAAAAACGTTTATTGTAAAATATTCAAAGGAATATTTTTTCTGTCATTTTTTACTGTCAAGGTAGACATTTATGCCTGTACATAGTGATCAGGAATACAGAAGTGTGGCCTTTATCTCCAGTGACACTTCATTACACTTGTTTGATCATCTTTTTATTATTTCACTTTTCTAATTCCTTAACTGCTACTCTTCCGAGTTTCTGCCTCCTTCCGATTTCTTGGCTGCAATCTCCATTTGGATTGTGCATTTGAGGTATACAGAGTTTTTAACAATTTCAGTTTCTTGTCATCGTTAAAGTTGTCTGTTTTTTCTATAGTCATGTTTTTGTCATCTTAATGTTCTGCTGCAGACCTGCTTTGACACTTTTTTTCTTCCACTTTCACTAAAAGTTATTTTGAGTCATTGCTACTTTCTGCCAGTAAGATACCATCTGCATATATTTAATTATTATCGTTTCTTCCATCAATTTTCACTCTACCATCTCTATGTAGTCCTTTCTTCTGTACACAAATCAAACACATAATGGGATAAAATGACCTTGCCTGACACTTTTGCCTATAGGAAACTATCTTTTCCATATTCTGTCCTAATGGTCCATCTTGTGCACAATACAGATGGACAACCAAGTACTGAGACACACCCATTTCTTTCAGTACAACATCTAGTTTTTCATGATCCAGACAGTTAAAGGCTTTGCTTTTAACTGAATTATTGGGTTGTGTACAGATTAATGACTTTGTCTGACAACATGAAAGTGTGGTGCTTAATCTGCTGAATGTATGCTTTTAATGCTAAATAAATGTGCAGGTGGCTCTTTCCCATAGTAAGCAACATCTGAGACTAATACAGTACAACATCAACTTTCAGATTTAGTCCAGTTGTTGTTGTTGTTCAGTCGTTCAGTCGTGTCCGACTCTTCGTGACCCCATGGACCAGAGCTCGTCAGGCCTTCCTATCTTCCACTGCCTCCCGGAGTTTTGTCAAATCCATATTGATTGCATCGATGACACCGTCTAACCATCTCATTCTCTGCCGTCCTTTTTTCCTTTTGCTTTCAATCTTTCCCAACATTAGGGACTTTTCCAAGGACTCCTCTCTCCTCATGAGATGGCCAAAGTACTGCAGCCTCAGCTTCAAAATCTGTCCTTCCAGTGAACATTCGGGGTTGATATCTTTCAGGATGGATAGGTTTGATCTCGTTGCAGTCCAGGGGACTCTCAAGACTCTCCTCCAGCACGACAGCTCAAAAGCATCAATTCTGCGGCGATCAGCCTTCTTTATAGTCCAGCTTTCACTTCCATACATCACTACTGGAAAAACCATAGCTTTGTCTATCCTGACCTTAGTTGGCAAAGTGATGTCTCTGCTCTTTAGGATGCTATCTAGGTTTGCCATTGTTTTCCTCCCAAGAAGCAGGCGTCTTTTTATTTCGTTGCTGCAGTAGTCTTCTGCAGTGATCAAGGAGCTAGTCCAGTACTAGCATGTAAATAAAAAACAACTGATCAAGTCTTCTCTTTGTTGCCACCAAGAAATGAAGGCATCATTTCCATTCTTCATGAATTTATTTAGCTGTTTCTAAAATGCAGCACCTTTGGACAAATTCACTTCTCACAGCTGCTTGTCACAGTGATTTATGTATAATTTGTACATTCATAATTTGAATGAATTTAGATGAGCTAAAAAGAATTGTTATCTTTTAAAAGGAGCATTGTTTGATGTATATAATAGATTCAGTTGCGTTCAACAGGCGCGACATCAGAGACTTACTATTTTATCTAAAAGATTAAGCAGTAGATTTCATATTAGATTATAGCTATTAGCTAAACCTTGATTAAATTATATAGAAATTTCATAGGTGCTAGTTTATGATTTTTTATATTTCATATTTGCCTTGTATAACAGACAAATCGGATTAATCTATCCTGTAATCAGCCAGATTTATATGTTTACACCTCGTGTTGGAAAACTAAGAAATGAAATTTTATTACTGCACCATGCACCTCTGCATCAGGTGAAGGATATGATCTCAGGATTGTTCTTGAGAATTCTAGTTCTGATAGTTTTGGGAATCTCAGCATCTACATAGATACTTGGGATTTTGTTGCTGTCATAACAGTCACGTGCTTCTCTCAGACAGTATCAGGTCTAGCACATGTGATCATGCTTCCCCACTCCTAAATGTGGATATGTTGCAGTACTGCTTGTAGACTTGAGTTTATGGGAGCTGAGCAAGACTGTTGAGGGCAGAACATTCTGGATACCATTCACTCATAGAGTTGCCATAAATCAAGGCGACTTGATGGCATATAACAAGAACAGCAGTAGTAATCTAGACGATTGTCCTAATGAAATATTTGCAGGAGTAAGGCCAGCTTCAGTGATCAGTTTACAGAATCTGATAAATCTGGATTGTCAGAAGTCTTACGGGTGGGGAGTTATTCCTACTTGCCAAACTTGCTAAGATCTCTGCTTGGAAAGAGACAATTGTTTGAACTTTTAATATTATCGTTCTAAAACACCCTTAATAAAATTGTGGAATTATGTTGACTGCTTTGTTGGCCAAAGAGCTGAAGACAATTAAAAATTAGCTGACTTAAAAATTGCTGGAAAGACTTGCTGTGAGCATTATCAAACATAAGCAAGAATTGTCTTTGAGCTTACTCTCTGAAAGTGTGGTGGTGAAAATGGTTTATTCCTCTGCCACCATTTTATTTGTGTGTGTTTTGTGTGTGTGTGTGTGTGTGTGTGTGTGTGTGTGTGTGTGTTGTGTCGTTACAGTCGTGACCGACTCTTTGTGACCCCATGTCCATGGAGTTTTCTTGGCAGGAATACTGGAGTGGCTTGCCTGTTCCTACTCCAGGCGCCTACAGCACCTGGTATTCCCTGGTGGTCTCCCATCCAAGTACTAACCAGGGCTGACCCTGCTTAGCTTCCAAAACCAGGCGAGATTGAATGTGTTTAGGGCATCTAGGCAGCTTTATTTGTGTTACATCCAACCAATGAAATTATGTTAGGTGCTAAAATGCTTTCTTTGTGAGTTCTGTGTTGTTTCTGAAGCAGTATTGAGGCCCCTGCCAACAAAACAAGTGCAATATGATTAATTGCACTAATTGTTTTCTAATCTCTAAACTGGAATGAAATGCTGAAAGGTGTGGTAGCTTCTCAATTTTTTCCAGATAGCTTTTTATAGGAATCATTATTGGACTCCATTCTAGATGAATCATTCACCTATTTTGAGGACAATAAAAACCTTAATTGTCTGACATGGTGAGTGCACTACTTTCAAGGACCCTTCCCTTTCTTCCCGCGTTTGATACCACTCATTGTGGCATCCTTCTGGGTTCCTTGGATTATAAGGCACAACACTGCATTGGTTCCAGTCCTTCCTAGAGAGTTGGGTAGTAGAAAGTTGTGTTGGTAGACTTATGATCCAAGCAACAGTGCCTGTGTTTCTTATTATCCAAATGAAATAAGGGAGTAGGTTATGCAGAATTTGGAGTTGTGTTCCTATCTGTATGCTGATAGCATACAACTGGTCTTCTCATTTCCAATTTAAATATTGTGGATACCTGTTGAAGTAATAGATTTGTCCATACAAACACCCATTAAAATGTAGCAATTACTCTTTAAGGGCCCGCAATATTTTTCTCTTCTTCATTTTTTGTTTTTATTTGTTTTTATCTGTGCACGTCTAGAAGCAGTTTTGGGATGAATGAAGATGAACACCCTCCTCCACCAAAAAAAACCAAAAAACACCTATAGTGCTTGTTGCGAAATGAACAAACAGAATTGAATTATGAAGCTAGTGCTAGATAAGGGTCCTATTCTACTTTAGGGACTAAATTCCCAGTACAGCGTACTCCTGAATTTGTAGCTGGAAACGCTGATAGTCTCAATGATCATGAGCAATTTTACCATCTTGGTGTCAGTTTTTAATTGTCTGAATGTTGAAGAAGAGAATTTGTATTCTCTGTGTATATGCTATTGGGAAATGATATGGACTGGTTTGTAGAACTGAAATTCCAGATTTTTATTTTCCAGGACACAGAAAAAGCGTCTGCCGTGTTTCCTGGTTCCTCAGGAGTTCGGTAGGGGGGGGGGGAACTGGTAGGAGGAAGAAAGCCAGCCAGTTGGAAGTAAACCCAACTAATCAGAGGCTGGCTGGATGTGTCTGGTGGATCAGAAGGAGGACTTCAACTCTGGTCTATCAGCGGATATATTAAAATCTCCTTAGCAGATCTTCAGTGAGGAACAGAGGCATTTGGCTCTGTCCTAGGCTTGAGATCACCCTTATCTGAGGATCAGGGAGTGGGGGAAGCTAAGGGACATTCAGAAAGGTCAGTACAATCCTGCACAGCGGGGACGACTGGCTTCTCCCAATTGTCTCATACCTGGAGAATACTCAACTCGAGTTGCCAGTCCTTGGTTTTACCTGTTAAGGTTCTGGGAAATATGTGTGCATTGGCTGGCAGGTGTGTTATCCTGTGCAGGGATCCACTTCTCATGCTGTGCCAAAACTTGCCTGCTGCATCTTATCAAAGCCATGGGGCTTCATTTATTTAATATATAGTCTTCAATTAAAACGGCCAAATATTAACAGTGGTGTGTTTTACTGTCAGCAAGATAAATGAGCCAGGTCATCTCTCTTGGATCAAGAATCTTTCTTCATGTGTAGAGATAGCTTTGTGTATCATGGTAAAATGTGTTTCCTTGCAATTTCTAGAGCAATTGAGCTTTGTTTGGATGTTCAGCTATAACAAATGGAGCATCTGCATTTCACAACAAGCAATGATTCTCCTTTTGCAGTTTTGATAAGATTCTTCACTCTGCTTTGGTGAAAAATCCTGTTCTGAATGTTGTACCAATCATTTATTTTGCACTTAGAGGAAAATATCTGTTTTGACCTTGCGGTATGGTGTAGAGTTTACCTTCAGTTGATTAATATCTTCCTTGTTTTGTCTACATGCAGATTGCATTTGTAGTCAGTGTACTTGTGTTGCTTTTCAAATTGCCTCTTGAATTTCTTTTTTCTCTGTTTACAGTGTTAACAAGTCACAAGTTGCTAAAATATTTTCAGAATACCTTTATAAACATTTAATTTGTCATTTTCAGTTTGCTTTTCATCTTTTGTTCTCTTTTTGTTTTAGTTTACTATTATGGGTATTTATTTTTAATGTTTATAATGCTTTATTGTTATTTTTATGACTATTATGTTTATTATATTGTTGTTTGCCTTCTAGAATAGCCAGAGTAATCAAATCAAATCAATCAATCAGTCAGTCAGTCAGTTAATCAATAGTAGTTGTATTTATTTCAACCTAAATAACAGAGTATCAGAACATCTTAAAAGCAAATACTCTTTGTTATGTTATAAGGAAGGGTGTAAAATATAGCTTTTGTTACTTCAGCTTTTGCTGGTGTATGTTGCAGGCTTTTGATTGGGCACTTGTGATGGAAATTTATTTTCAGTTGTAGTCTTCCCAACAGTTATGAAAAGTCAGGTGCAGTAACTTGGATATTTTATGTTGCTATCATTACACAGATCCAGAAGTAAAGATATGGGTAGGGGGTTGTAAGAGAGAATTTGACACAGTAGATTATACCATAAGTAATTTGGACTGTGCAATCATCTCTTCATGAATGGGTAACCACTGAAAAAACCAAGCTTTATTAAAAGTACTGAATGGAATTGGTCTAATAAGTCAAACAGTAGCATTTCTGTTTTAAAAATGGAGTACATGATGTTCTGGTATTTTATGGCAATACTTACTGATAAGTATTGCTTTTCTTCCAGTTATTTGTCTGTCCAGATTAGAAATGATGCCTCAGAGTTCTTGAATGAAATAATTCCACCCATTTGAGCCAGGATGATAGAAATAAATAACGTCTGTTAAAAATACCTGGACAACTTAGAGTTTGTTACTTACATCAGGTTGAGTTTGACTAATGGTAATTTGAACGTTCTTCTCTTCAATATGTGCTAGTAATGTCTTGCTGCTGTGTGAATTTTTCAGATTTCTATACTTTTTAAGTGCTGTAGAATAACTGAAAATACTAAATAAATAAATTTCAGTAATCTTTTTTGAATTTTGCTTGAGGATGGGTAGTTATGGGCAATTATTGCTGGGCTTTTCCTGTGGCCAGATTGATTTGTATTTTGCTTTGATCTTTTTTGTTGGTTTATTGAGTTGCATTGCTAAAACCTTTGCTGTCTCTTAAGAAGTTTATAGACAAATCTTGGGTCATTCCATGCCAAATCAACCAATGAAAAATCCATTTTGGAATGATGTCATGGATTTGGTTTATTTTGGTGCATTTGTACCAATTTTTTTTTAAAAAAAATCAATATTTTTGGTCCCTCTGTTTTTGAGATACTGCATTCTCAAAATTGCAAAAAAACAAAAACAAAACAACAACCAGAATTCACTACCCACCATAACTTCAAATGTCATTTAATAGAGACCTGTACTAGCTACAGAACTGGGACAGGGGTCATTTTGAACCTTATGAATAGGGATTTCATTTGATATACAACATGATGCAATTGTACATTTTAAAAAAAATTAAACATTTAAATAAATATAATTTTTTTTGGAAAAACTGGATTTTTTAAAATTCACACTTAAAGATACATATCTTCTAGCCAATCACTCTGAATTTCAGGATGGTATCTCAATGGTATCGTACAAAACTTAAATTTTCTTGTTGGCAGTGACAAGTAATTAATGTGACTTAGCACTGAAAATAGACCAAAATTTCTATACGTAATGATTAAGAACCTTTTTTTCCCTTGGCTAGCATGTTGGATGCTTTTGTCATCTCCTGTAGGGTTAGCTGGTATGTTTTCTCTCTCTCACACACACACACTGTGAGTCCCACTAGCTCCTGCTATAATGCAGTTCCTTGGTCTTAGCAAATTTTGAAAATCTTATCTTTTTAGAAAATTGGTTGAATAGTTGGTAGCAAAGTTGCTGCTAGTATTCTGAGATGAGGTTTTCCCATCTGTCTTTAGATCCTGTTTTGAGAGGGTGAAGACTTTGATATACTCATGGATTACCGTACATGTACAGTGGAACCTTGACTTACATCATTAATCCGTTCCGGAGGTCTAGACTTAAGTCAAACATGACTTAAGTCGAACGAACTTTTCCCATAGAAAGTAATGGGAAAGTGGATTAATCCATTCCAGATTATGAAAAAGACCCCCGAAAATAGCAATTTAACACAAATTTGACTTGGATAGGAGATTCCTTCCAAGGATGTAAATGAAATGTCTCTTCAAAGAGAGGAGGAGGCAGTGGAATTATAGTCCACAAGTTATACACCTCCACTTTTTAATGTTCATAGCAACAATGTCTAACATTTAAGTTTTACTGATTTTTAACCTGACGTTCCAAGTTCTGAACAACTCTATGCTTACCATTAGAGTCCCACAACTTTACAGCTCCCCAACTAAAATGTTTCCATTGTGGACCAGACTTCTGCAGCCAGATTTTTTACAAGACTGAGCCGACTATCTAACCAGCGAGGCCAGGCCCGAGCTCCCAGCCCTTCTTCTCCTCCGGCAGCAGCGGCGGCTTCGGTGAGGCTGAGGACGAGCTCCAGGTACTCGGAGCTGGCCTCGCCGAAGCTGCCGCTGCCGGAGGAGAGGAAGAAGGCAGGAGCAGTTTGGAGGCGGTAGCCACGATGCTGGGTCATGACTGCCGCCCGATTCCAGTGCCTTGTGCCAGGGCTCTGAGCTGTAAGTCAAAGCCTGCGACTCAAGTCAAACAGGCCCCTTCTTGCTGCAAGTCAAATATGATACAAGTCAAGCAGCATGTAAGTTAAGGTTCCACTGTACTGGAGATCAGCGGAAGAAATACTTCCCTTTGAACCCCTGGATTTCTCAGTAGCTTGTGCTATGAATGGCCTTTTGACACTTCAAGTATAGGTGCTGGTGTTTACTTTCTTGAGGTCCATTTTTGTTCTTGTCCTAAGAAATAAATGATGTTGACAACTAAAACAGCAAGTTCAACTAGATAGAATTTTACACGTGGTATTCTTCAGGGCTTTGCACAAATATGGCCACTGAGGGAGAGCTTCCTGATGCATGCTGTTGTCTGTTGTCAATATGCTGATTATACCTTCTCTTTATTTGTTAACTAAGGAGTTTTTTCCTTCCTCAGGGAAAAGGGAAGTTGAAGGAAGCCTTGGGATGTGAAAGGGCAGGGGACAGGAAGCTTTCAGTTCATTTAAATCAGGCATGCCCAAAGTCAGGCCCGGGGCTAAATGTGGCTCGTTTTCAAATTTCGAGTGGCCCGCGATCTCTTCTCCCCACCAGCTCAACCTGTCACGCATCCCTGCCAGCTGGCCACTCCCCATACTGGATGGAGACGTCAGCTTGCAGATTTATGGTTTGCTTGCCCTCCCTGCCTCTGTCCATCCCTCCAGCCACCTGCCCAGCCTACCCACCCCCAGCTCTGTTGCTGCAGCATCTTCCCTGATTCCTTGCGTGTTATAAAGACTTGTCCAATGTCCGACCCGGGGGCCAAATGTGATTGAATGGTCAGACCCCACACATTTTCACCTCACCAAATCTGGCCCTCCTTGCAAAAAGTTTGGACACCCCTGTTTTAAATTCATTATTTCTGGCACCCAGATCTCGTTTTGCCAGCATAAATACACCAACAGGATTTTGTCCACTGTGTGAGGTTCTGGAACTTTGTACTATGAAGCCCAATTCTATAGTAAAAATAAACTAATAAAGGAACGTTGGAATGGAATTTGGAAGATTCAGGTTCTAGACCACCCAAAGCCAAGAACTCATTGGGTAGCTGTAGTTCAGACAGTTTTGCCCATGACCTTTGTCATAGAGTTGTTCCAAGTAGGGAGGTGTATAGCCATGGATGCCACCTTGATCTCATGAAATGATAAGTAAAATAATAATCTAGCAAACATAACAAGTTCTAAACTCTGCATTTGCTCAGGAAATACAAATCAGGTCAGTTCACTTAAAGATGCAAATCAAATGAGCAAGAAATGAGCCAAAAAAATCCACCACCAAATCTCATTCTATACTTTTCCCCTTCAGATTTAGTAACAGGGTTATCATTTGTCATTAGCAGTATACATATCAAATTCCAAGTAAAAGTGTGGGTGAATTGTTTATATGTCTCACAAACCATTACATACTTTAAAATTATGTCATATCTGTTTTAGTAGATTTATCCAGTCATCCAATAGAGGCTTAAGGTGAAAGGCTGGGCAGGGAGAGTTCTACCCTCCTCCCCTTGTGACTTTCTCTTTGGGGAAAAGATTGCCATATTTTTCACTCTATAAGATGCACCCCCCCAAAAAAACTAAGGAGAAATGTCTGTGTGTCTTATAGGGCGAGGGCAGCCCCGCCAAGAGCTTCCAGAGCGGCTGCTGTTGGGGCGCCAACAGGAGGAGGGCAGAAAGGGGCTGGACAGGGGACCCCCTTCTTGGGCTTGGCTTCCCTTACAATTTCCTGTGCCACTCAGAAGCATGAGCCACCACGGCTGCAAGACGGTGCTAGACAGAGGCAGGTAGATATAATAGGTACTCAGGGCCGGCAGCCTGATCTCTCCCAGATCAGACTGGGAAAGAGCAGAAGTTGAGGAGCAGGAAAGGGGCAAGCAACAGGTACCAGCCACACAAATGAGATTCCCTTTCTCCAAAGAACCGCAACCTCTTCTCTCGTTTCCTGGAAGTGTGTGAATGTGCATGCATATTTTGTTGTTGTTGTTGTTGTTGTTGTTGTTGGTGTGTGTGTGTGTGTGTGTGTGTGTGTGTGTGTGTGTGTGTGTGTTAAGGCAAGAAGCGCTTTTCCCATTAGCAGTGCAACCAAGGAGGAGGGTGGGTGGGAAGAAAGGGGCACCTGAGGCATAGCAAGATTCCCATTTCAGCGCTACCCCAGGGGTCAGTGGGAGGGAAAGCGGTGAGCGAGAAGGACAAGTGGCAAGCCGAATCTCCGTCCACCGTGTGGGCCAAATGGACATGATGGGAGGTATGTGGGATGCCTTGCATGCCCTGTGTGTGGCAGCAGGGTGAAGTGTGGCATGAGTGTTTATTTTTATGAATAGGCCAGACTTTCGTTGGCCACCACGGTTGGCTGGCTAGCCTCTGATGGGCAGGAAGCGGCTGTGTGTAAGCCCAGACCGGCTCCATCCCCCTCCCCCCTTTGATTCTCTTTCTTTTTTTTCCTGGGTGATTCCTGGAAGTGTGGAAAGGGGAAGGGATTGTTGGTAAGAAGGAGGGGAAAGTGACCTGGTCTTCACCTATCCCTTCCAAGAAGAGTGTCCTCTTTTAAAATGGAATAAAACTGTCCTTGAAGACCAACTTCCTTCTAGCGGGGGGGGGGGAGAGGTCGACCTGTCCTGATTGGCCGTATGAGCATGCAAACGGGGAAGGGGAAATGCAAACACACATCTTCCTGCGTCCACTCACAGCCACAGACATGCATTACATGACTCCGGGTCTCCAGGTGGAGCTGCCTACAGGGACAGAAAGTCAGATGGTCGGGAAGACGGACCACCACCCCACTGCCCCAACGCTTGGGCTGCTTCTCTCCTCCAACACGAGCAGGTGTGGGCCTTGTGGTCCCCAGCCCATTGGGAAATTCTTACATCACCCAGCATGGCGGGTTCTCTCCCCTCCTTCCTGGGCAGGGGAAGGCTGGAGAATGGAGCCATGCCTCCCAGTGCCGATGGCAGGGCTTCCAATTGCTTTTTCCTGGAAGGGGGGAGCTCATGAGTGTCTGCCGCCACCGCAGAGGCGTCCAGACCTGACTGCAGTATATATAGGAGAATTTTTTTCCACAATACATACCTCTAAAAACTAGGTGTGTCTTATGGTCCAGTGTGTGTTATGGAGCTAAAAATGCGGTAACTAAAATGGAAAGTTGTGATGCATATGTTATCTCTTCTTGAGATTGGAGATCCTGAGAAAATAGGGTTCCTGGACATACTGTATGTAGAACAGTGGCTTGTCTTCAGACCATCCTTATTGTGGAGACAGTGACATAAATGTGATGGGGCTAAAGCTCTCTTCCTGCTTACCCTTTCTAAGTATCATTAGCAACATGATTGGTCTTCTTTAAGAATACTGATGGAAGATTGATTAGAGATCAATCATTATCACACATTGACTCAACGGTACTTTTCAGTTACTTTTTCCTTTAAAATTGCTTTTTAAAAAGACCACATTATGCTGCAGAAGGATATACTTTGATACGGCAAACCCATAAAGATTTGCTGTGCATCTATGCTCATGCTCATGTTCCCTTCCAATACTGTGTACATACACTCATACACATACTTTCATAAAACCTGATCCAAACTAAAAAAGCTAGGATGTGAGTAAGTAAGCAAGCAAAATTTTAGGTGCTTTGGAGAAATACTTTTTATATACAGCGGCAAGCATCCAGAAGCATGAATAATTGGATCTAGGTAAAGTGGCAACACAACTCAGACAGAGAACTGAGGAAATAGCATAACAGGGAAAATTGGTTGAATAGTTGGTAGCAAAGTTGCTGCTAGTATTCTGAGATGAGGTTTTCCCATCTGTCTTTAGATCCTGTTTTGAGAGGGTGAAGACTTTGATATACTCATGGATTACCGTACATGTACAGTGGAACCTTGACTTACATCATTAATCCGTTCCGGAGGTCTAGACTTAAGTCAAACATGACTTAAGTCGAATGAACTTTTCCCATAGAAAGTAATGGGAAAGTGGATTAATCCATTCCAGATTATGAAAAAGACCCCCGAAAATAGCAATTTAACACAAATTTGACTTGGATAGGAGATTCCTTCCAAGGATGTAAATGAAATGTCTCTTCAAAGAGAGGAGGAGGCAGTGGAATTATAGTCCACAAGTTATACACCTCCACTTTTTAATGTTCATAGCAACAATGTCTAACATTTAAGTTTTACTGATTTTTAACCTGACGTTCCAAGTTCTGAACAACTCTATGCTTACCATTAGAGTCCCACAACTTTACAGCTCCCCAACTAAAATGCTTCCATTGTGGACCAGACTTCTGCAGCCAGATTTTTTACAAGACTGAGCCGACTATCTAACCAGCGAGGCCAGGCCCGAGCTCCCAGCCCTTCTTCTCCTCCGGCAGCAGCGGCGGCTTCGGTGAGGCTGAGGACGAGCTCCAGGTACTCGGAGCTGGCCTCGCCGAAGCTGCCGCTGCCGGAGGAGAGGAAGAAGGCAGGAGCAGTTTGGAGGCGGTAGCCACGATGCTGGGTCATGACTGCCGCCCGATTCCAGTGCCTTGTGCCAGGGCTCTGAGCTGTAAGTCAAAGCCTGCGACTCAAGTCAAACAGGCCCCTTCTTGCTGCAAGTCAAATATGATACAAGTCAAGCAGCATGTAAGTTAAGGTTCCACTGTACTGGAGATCAGCGGAAGAAATACTTCCCTTTGAACCCCTGGATTTCTCAGTAGCTTGTGCTATGAATGGCCTTTTGACACTTCAAGTATAGGTGCTGGTGTTTACTTTCTTGAGGTCCATTTTTGTTCTTGTCCTAAGAAATAAATGATGTTGACAACTAAAACAGCAAGTTCAACTAGATAGAATTTTACACGTGGTATTCTTCAGGGCTTTGCACAAATATGGCCACTGAGGGAGAGCTTCCTGATGCATGCTGTTGTCTGTTGTCAATATGCTGATTATACCTTCTCTTTATTTGTTAACTAAGGAGTTTTTTCCTTCCTCAGGGAAAAGGGAAGTTGAAGGAAGCCTTGGGATGTGAAAGGGCAGGGGACAGGAAGCTTTCAGTTCATTTAAATCAGGCATGCCCAAAGTCAGGCCCGGGGCTAAATGTGGCTCGTTTTCAAATTTCGAGTGGCCCGCGATCTCTTCTCCCCACCAGCTCAACCTGTCACGCATCCCTGCCAGCTGGCCACTCCCCATACTGGATGGAGACGTCAGCTTGCAGATTTATGGTTTGCTTGCCCTCCCTGCCTCTGTCCATCCCTCCAGCCACCTGCCCAGCCTACCCACCCCCAGCTCTGTTGCTGCAGCATCTTCCCTGATTCCTTGCGTGTTATAAAGACTTGTCCAATGTCCGACCCGGGGGCCAAATGTGATTGAATGGTCAGACCCCACACATTTTCACCTCACCAAATCTGGCCCTCCTTGCAAAAAGTTTGGACACCCCTGTTTTAAATTCATTATTTCTGGCACCCAGATCTCGTTTTGCCAGCATAAATACACCAACAGGATTTTGTCCACTGTGTGAGGTTCTGGAACTTTGTACTATGAAGCCCAATTCTATAGTAAAAATAAACTAATAAAGGAACGTTGGAATGGAATTTGGAAGATCCAGGTTCTAGACCACCCAAAGCCAAGAACTCATTGGGTAGCTGTAGTTCAGACAGTTTTGCCCATGACCTTTGTCATAGAGTTGTTCCAAGTAGGGAGGTGTATAGCCATGGATGCCACCTTGATCTCATGAAATGATAAGTAAAATAATAATCTAGCAAACATAACAAGTTCTAAACTCTGCATTTGCTCAGGAAATACAAATCAGGTCAGTTCACTTAAAGATGCAAATCAAATGAGCAAGAAATGAGCCAAAAAAATCCACCACCAAATCTCATTCTATACTTTTCCCCTTCAGATTTAGTAACAGGGTTATCATTTGTCATTAGCAGTATACATATCAAATTCCAAGTAAAAGTGTGGGTGAATTGTTATATGTCTCACAAACCATTACATACTTTAAAATTATGTCATATCTGTTTTAGTAGATTTATCCAGTCATCCAATAGAGGCTTAAGGTGAAAGGCTGGGCAGGGAGAGTTCTACCCTCCTCCCCTTGTGACTTTCTCTTTGGGGAAAAGATTGCCATATTTTTCACTCTATAAGATGCACCCCCCCCAAAAAAACTAAGGAGAAATGTCTGTGTGTCTTATAGGGCGAGGGCAGCCCCGCCAAGAGCTTCCAGAGCGGCTGCTGTTGGGGCGCCAACAGGAGGAGGGCAGAAAGGGGCTGGACAGGGGACCCCCTTCTTGGGCTTGGCTTCCCTTACAATTTCCTGTGCCACTCAGAAGCATGAGCCACCACGGCTGCAAGACGGTGCTAGACAGAGGCAGGTAGATATAATAGGTACTCAGGGCCGGCAGCCTGATCTCTCCCAGATCAGACTGGGAAAGAGCAGAAGTTGAGGAGCAGGAAAGGGGCAAGCAACAGGTACCAGCCACACAAATGAGATTCCCTTTCTCCAAAGAACCGCAACCTCTTCTCTCGTTTCCTGGAAGTGTGTGAATGTGCATGCATATTTTGTTGTTGTTGTTGTTGTTGTTGTTGTTGTTGGTGTGTGTGTGTGTGTGTGTGTGTGTGTGTGTGTGTGTGTGTGTGTGTGTGTGTGTGTGTGTGTGTGTGTGTGTGTGTGTGTGTGTGTGTGTGTGTGTTAAGGCAAGAAGCGCTTTTCCCATTAGCAGTGCAACCAAGGAGGAGGGTGGGTGGGAAGAAAGGGGCACCTGAGGCATAGCAAGATTCCCATTTCAGCGCTACCCCAGGGGTCAGTGGGAGGGAAAGCGGTGAGCGAGAAGGACAAGTGGCAAGCCGAATCTCCGTCCACCGTGTGGGCCAAATGGACATGATGGGAGGTATGTGGGATGCCTTGCATGCCCTGTGTGTGGCAGCAGGGTGAAGTGTGGCATGAGTGTTTTATTTTTATGAATAGGCCAGACTTTCGTTGGCCACCACGGTTGGCTGGCTAGCCTCTGATGGGCAGGAAGCGGCTGTGTGTAAGCCCAGACCGGCTCCATCCCCCTCCCCCCTTTGATTCTCTTTCTTTTTTTTCCTGGGTGATTCCTGGAAGTGTGGAAAGGGGAAGGGATTGTTGGTAAGAAGGAGGGGAAAGTGACCTGGTCTTCACCTATCCCTTCCAAGAAGAGTGTCCTCTTTTAAAATGGAATAAAACTGTCCTTGAAGACCAACTTCCTTCTAGCGGGGGGGGGGGGAGAGGTCGACCTGTCCTGATTGGCCGTATGAGCATGCAAACGGGGAAGGGGAAATGCAAACACACATCTTCCTGCGTCCACTCACAGCCACAGACATGCATTACATGACTCCGGGTCTCCAGGTGGAGCTGCCTACAGGGACAGAAAGTCAGATGGTCGGGAAGACGGACCACCACCCCACTGCCCCAACGCTTGGGCTGCTTCTCTCCTCCAACACGAGCAGGTGTGGGCCTTGTGGTCCCCAGCCCATTGGGAAATTCTTACATCACCCAGCATGGCGGGTTCTCTCCCCTCCTTCCTGGGCAGGGGAAGGCTGGAGAATGGAGCCATGCCTCCCAGTGCCGATGGCAGGGCTTCCAATTGCTTTTTCCTGGAAGGGGGGAGCTCATGAGTGTCTGCCGCCACCGCAGAGGCGTCCAGACCTGACTGCAGTATATATAGGAGAATTTTTTTCCACAATACATACCTCTAAAAACTAGGTGTGTCTTATGGTCCAGTGTGTGTTATGGAGCTAAAAATGCGGTAACTAAAATGGAAAGTTGTGATGCATATGTTATCTCTTCTTGAGATTGGAGATCCTGAGAAAATAGGGTTCCTGGACATACTGTATGTAGAACAGTGGCTTGTCTTCAGACCATCCTTATTGTGGAGACAGTGACATAAATGTGATGGGGCTAAAGCTCTCTTCCTGCTTACCCTTTCTAAGTATCATTAGCAACATGATTGGTCTTCTTTAAGAATACTGATGGAAGATTGATTAGAGATCAATCATTATCACACATTGACTCAACGGTACTTTTCAGTTACTTTTTCCTTTAAAATTGCTTTTAAAAAGACCACATTATGCTGCAGAAGGATATACTTTGATACGGCAAACCCATAAAGATTTGCTGTGCATCTATGCTCATGCTCATGTTCCCTTCCAATACTGTGTACATACACTCATACACATACTTTCATAAAACCTGATCCAAACTAAAAAAGCTAGGATGTGAGTAAGTAAGCAAGCAAAATTTTAGGTGCTTTGGAGAAATACTTTTTATATACAGCGGCAAGCATCCAGAAGCATGAATAATTGGATCTAGGTAAAGTGGCAACACAACTCAGACAGAGAACTGAGGAAATAGCATAACAGGGGCCTCATGGAGGCATGCATAAGGTCGGGGGAGGGTGAGACAGGAAAACAGCAATCATCTCCACAAACCAGCCCGTAGCGTATCACTGAAGTGAATTTAAGTAGAGCTGCACAATCCAGATAAACGTACTGAACTCAAAATGCTTAAGAAAAAAAAGGTGTATTTATTTCCTTATTTATTTAGAACACTTCTAAATTATTATGTATCAGTTATGAGTATGACTGCAAGTTTCTAACCAAAATTTGAACATGGGAAATAACGGTCATAAATTGTAATAAGTACAGGACTTTTTAGCTGCAATGTGGTCCATGGGAAATAAAGTAATTATTTACTGTTACTCGGGATCAGATCACACATATTAATGCAAGTGCACTTTTCCTTTTTTACAATGCTATCCAGACACATAAGTACAGTAGTCCCCCATTTATCGCGGGGGTTAGGTTGCAAAAAGATCTCCTCCACGGAGCCTCTCCACTCCCATTCTGCAGCCCCACCCTAATCATTGCAAAAAGGTCTCCCGGCTACAGAAGGGGTGGGGAGATGCTCCTTGAAGGAGATCTTTTGGCAAATGAGAAATGTTGTTTGTTCAACATGGGATGAATCTGGTGTGGATAACAATAGTTATTTTGCAGTTTTCCTGTTCCAAACCAAACACTTGTTTTATCTCTTCTACAGTATGTATGTTTTCCCTTTGTAACCACTTTGACAGCAAGTCTGTTATTTTGTATCGTAGTTGGGCATAGGTCTCCTGCTGAGTCTTATTCACAGATCTGTACTTTCTCCTCAGCTGTTCTTCTGATATCCCAATTTTGGTAAACACTAATGATTTAAAATTCGGATAGGCTTTTGCACTTGCACTATCGACCTGTGCGTATATCTCCTCCAAAATACCTGAGATTAATGGACGTAAATATGACATTTGTTCTTCCTCCCTTACAAATAAATCTTCACAGGTTCTATCAAAAGACACCAGAAAACTTTTTAAATCTATCCTGCTTGGTCCTGCCTCCAAGTTATTGTTATTGTTGTGATATTATTGAAACAAGGGCTGTGTATTCAAATTCAGAAATATTAGGAATTAACTGAATAATACCATACAGTATATCCAATCTGAATTTGATAGTTCTGAATATCTATAATAATTTGCAATATCTGAAGTCTTATTTGCTACTATAAAATAGCAAAACACTAGGTTTCAGTTTGCTAGAAGAAGTGAAAGCGAAATCTGTCAGGCTTCTTGGGGTGATTTCTAGGGATGGGCACCAAACAAAAAATGAAATGCTGTTTCGTCATTTCATTAGCTAACAAAATGAAATGGGGAACCAGTGTTTCGTTAGTAAAGAAACAAAATGGCAGGTTTTTTTTTCATTTAAAACAAACTGATTCATTTCATTGTAAACAGCTCCCCTGGGTTCTAGGGATGCCTCTAGGACCTGAGGGATCCATTTTACAGAGTAACGAATTTTGTTACTGTTTCATTTTTGTACGATTTTTTTAAAAAAATTGTTTCTAATGAAATGAAACATGGAGGCCATCCCTAGTGATTTCTTGAGGAAACAAACTTGAAGACATTCTGGCACCTAGGGTAATGTGAGCAGAGAACTGTTTCTGTTTCTCCTGATTGGGTTTATTATGAGTTTTTCAAAGAAGGCGGATTGAGGTGAGAGCAAAATGAGATCTGTATACACCAATGAAATCATATGTTCACTATAACCTGGAGGCAACTTGATGGTACAAAACAGCAAGAACATATATGACAGAATTTAGGGTCCAGGAGGCAGTAAAATGCTGGCACAAATAAAGTTGTGTCAGGAATTGCTTGGTAAGATGGATGGGAGCACTTCCCAAATTCACCAGGTTTCCCTGCTTGAATGTATAAACATCTGGAGTCAGTTACTAGCAAATGTGACTCAGAGAATGAAAAAAACCATCTAAATTAGCTTCCTCATTCCTTCCACATTCCTTTACCCATGCCCTCCCCCATCGAGTTTGTGGTTTAGCAAAGAAGTTGAGAGATAGATATGAACAAGGGCAATATTGATCCAGATGTTCTATTCTGCTTTTAATTTTTTCCAGCCATTAGGGCACTTAAAATTTATTTTATTCTATGCCTACCCTGCCCCTTTATGTTTAACAATACTGAAAATCAGGTCATCTCTGACACTAGTAGGAATGCAAATGTTCCGAGTGGACCTTTTCAACTGCCATTCCAAAATTGTTTGCTTCAGCTACAAAATTGCTAGTTTAATTTATTAAGTAATGCTACAGTATATTGACTCTAAAGAACTTGGTTGCTATTGCATCTTTCCATGTTTCAGTACAGCTGGCTACACAAGGGCAGGGCTGCAGGAATCCCTGCCCTGCCCCTTTGTCCTAGAGCAGTGATGGTGAACATTTTAGAGACCAAGTGCCCAAACTGAGATTCAAAACCCACTATTTTTCGCAAAGTGCCAATACAGCAATTTCACCTAAGTACAGGTGGCTGTGAAGGGGTGATGTCAGGTGCCCACAGAAAGGGCTCCAAGTGCCACCTTTGGCACCCGTGCCATAGGTTCGGCAACACTGTCCTAGAGTATGGCTACCAGAGGAGGCAGAGGGAAGTTCTTTGTTTCTGTCAGGAATGGACAGTTGCATGAAGAGCAGCACACATCAGTTTGTCAGTGGGGGAGCTGGACAGGGGGAGGGAGCATGGATTGTGCAGCATCCAGGGAAACGAGAATGGCTTTAAATGACTTGGCACCAAGTGATTCATGCCTATCTCTAATTATGCATTGTTTGGGTTACAAGTTATGCTACATAACACCCTGATTTTTTTCAAGATGCCATTAAGTTGTTTAACAATAATAAAAATTTACACAATATTGTGAATTTTGCAGGAAACTAATTTATAGGTTATTAGAAAAAAGCTACTAAGCAAGCAACAACTGTCAGATTAAGCCCAGATCCCTGAAACTAAGATTAGTGAGTGGCAGAGGTTAAGAGGTAAGTGATGTTTGAGGAGGCTGTAGTAACTGAAATTGGATCAGAATACTTCTGGGAGCAAAGAGGAAAATATTACAACCTTTTAATAAGATCGGTCACCTAATTGCATATGGAAGACCTTGCTCAGGAGAGAAAGAGATTAAAAATCACAGTAGATCAACTAAACCTCCAGACATCGAAGGAGATATATACAGTACAGTAGTTTCTCATATGCACTTATCCTCAGATGAGAAAAATGATGACCGAAATGCTAAAGACATCAGACAATTGTGCATATATAAATGTATTACAGGCCAAAAAAGGGAGGGAAGCATTAAAATTAACCTATACATGGGAAGGATGGGGTCATATGCTTCACTGCACAGATCTATCTTTAACATAAACAAGAGGGAGGAAGAATACTTCCAAACCTTAATTTGGTTTTTGGAATTTATGCCGAGATTGGTCTAGTCCGTCTCCCCAGAACCTGCCACAAGAGGCAGGAGTCCTTTGAGGGCAACAGCATTCCAGTCTGGAAAGGAGCTCAGTGGGCCCTTCACCACCTCCCCTCACAGCTGACCACTGATCCTCTGAGCGAGGAAATTCCTTGTACCGCCCGCTCACCAAAATGGAGATTTGAATGCAAAGTGCCCACCTCTAGTCCTGACTTTTGTCCCACCAAGCTTGATAGTCGTAAGATTGCTGATGTCACTTATTTCCTTCTCTCTGTGATTCGCACAAATATCCTCCACCGTGCATGACCAAGTACTGTACATCCTAATCCTCTTTTTTCAGTAGTCTTTGTCCATCATAGGCGGTTACTTCACATCCCTCTTTGTTCTGCGACTAGTTTTGTACCATGACAGCGTTGGTTGCAATCATGTGGTTTTGTCCCTGGTTCAGTGTTCCCATGGTCGTGATAACTTGTCTCGTGACAAGTGTTACCTCACAGTCTTGTACTGTGGCAAACACTGAGTTTGTCTAGCTTCCTTTTTCCTTTTTGGGAGGGCTTAAAAATTCTTTTTCGATATTTTGCTTCTGAAAAATCAAAATCTTTGCAGGCAGGGAAGGAGTCTGCGGCTCATCTAGCTAGCTTTCACTTTCTCCATGTGGCCGCATTGCAATGCTCTGGGTGATAGCCTTCAGGCTTTCTTTGTTCTTTATTCCTTTTGCTTGCTAATTAATTGTCTGTCTGGTGTCCCTCTTGCCTGGCTTTGAAGTTTGTGTTGTGTTGTTGGTATTTAACGGAGGAGGGCAAGGGGGTGTTGATCATCTGGGGTGGGCGGGCACTTAACACCCAACCCAGTACCTGGGACACAGTTTTTTGAGAGAAATGAATGTTTTGTTGCGTGACAGTTGTTACTTCATGGTGTCTTGTCTCGGAACAGAAACTGGGAACAAACTGTGACAGGGAAATACCCTACTCCAGCGCCAGGTATAGATTTGTCTCGCTTAGCACCCCTTCTGGGATCATGTTTGGGACAAATTTCAGCTGTTGCGCGACCGATGTGAAGTAAGATCTTTTTGTACCGCTCCAAAGTGCAACACTTAGAGAGACAAAACGGACGTGAAGTAACCACCATACTGGAAGTTTTGCTCCCTTAGCCATTTCTTGGAGATAACAGAGGAGATATCTTGCCTTTATCTTGAGAAGTGAGAGGCCAGTCCTGGCTCCTTGCAAGTCCACCTTAGTTATCTAGGGCTAGGATAGTTCTTATCTTTCCCATCTCAATGTGTTTCTCTAATTTTCTTATTGTTACTAGATTAAAAAGTGCAGATGTGATTTCTTTTGTGGAAGGAAGTGTGTTTTGATAATCATTCCATATTTGGGGGGCTGAATCCACAAATTAACATAGCTGCTGTTAAGATACCAAGTTTTAAAAGTGCCACTAATTTGTTTAAAGTGTATTAAAAGTATATATAATATTGTGAAGTTTGTAAAAAAAAACCTAATATGAAATATATCAGAGTTGCATTAGTCTTCCTCAGATGAAAGACAAAAAAGATTTAGTCTAGGAAGCTTGCCTTTCTTCACGAAACAGTAAACAAGACCTATTGCTGAATGGTGAAATGTCATCTCAACATACAGATGTATTGATGGAGATACAGAAAAAACCCAGCTGGTGGGCAAACTAGGTAGAAAGAACATGAGGCCAGCTGAAAACCCAGTAAAGATGCCTATGGAATAATGGTACTGTGGATTTAACATTTTGGAATATAGAAATTTCTGAACACTTATACACAGCTACAGTGATTCCATTTTGTACGAAGTATCCATTTGATATCATGTTTCTACCTAGCTACCTATAATCATGTTGTAAAGCAAGTAGAATTCAGACCTGCATAACATGCAGAGTATCTTTTGAAGTCTATTTGGTAATAGTTAGCCCAAGGAAACTTATTTGTTGATACGGCTTTATTTTTATGTGTTCTTCTCTAAGAAGCCAGCAGTGCTTTCCTGCTTATGTGTTTTTTGATAAGATCAACCACCTAATGGAATGTGGAAGACCTTGCATATTGTTCATTCAAATTAAGAAGGAAACATTTTAAGAGGAGTGGGGGGGTAATTAGTTAAGTCTGACTAAACCGCGATTCAGCAGCTTGACAGTTTCCACAGCAATAGTGTAGAATTTTACTAAAGTAAAAAAGAAGAAAAATAAAGGAAAATCTAAGGTGGTTTCAAAGGGCTGTTGTGTTTTTTTGGAAACAATTGCTTCTAAAAATGTGGGCCAGAACGTTTACATGTGCCCATGGAGAGAGGTAGCCTGTGCGTGTTGTATTTCCTTTTGGAGACTGGAGAGGGTTATGGCCATTTTCTGAAGACTGCTAGCAGCCTTGCCTGTGATGTAATGGTGGTTGCAGTAAAGGTGCTGTTCCATGCTGTGGCCTGTAGGAGTCACCTCACTCGACTGCTCTCTTGCCTGTCTCCACCACAACCGGTTCTCACTCCACTCTTAACATTCTGCCCCTCCCCCATCTCTCTCCACAGAGCTTTTCCCGAGGCAAATTTCTTGCTGTCTGGAGTATCAGATATGCACAGGCTCTCCTCCCACCTTCTTTCTCCTTTTAAAGGACTTTCCAGCATAGAAAATAATAACTACATAGAAAATAATAACTTTAAAAATTCAGTCTTTTGGGTAATTTTCTATTTTCTAGGAGCATGTGATTATCTCATTTTGGTTTCCTCAACATTACGCATATCTCTCTCTCTTCTCTCCCCGTGTGTGTGTGTGTGTGTGTGTGTGTGTGTGTGTGTGTGTGTGTGAGAGAGAGAGAGAGAGAGAGAGAGAGAGAGAGAGAGAGAGAGAGAAACATACACAGATAAATACTTCACTTACAATTTCAATTTGTCTCCTGTGGTGAAAATACAACTTGAGCAGATGGCAAGTATTAACATACAAAAAGCAGTCAGTGCCTCTAGATACTGATTTAATAGTGATGTAGGTTTCTGTCATGGGCTTGCAGTTACTTAAGTAGTGTTCACAAGTTAATGAATTTGTTCCACTTGAAATATTTGATATGTGTCAGCAGTCAATGACTCCTTCAGGAATAATCATAGTGTGAAGTTTTGAAATTAAATAACTCTTTCTTCACAAGTTCGTCTGACCACAGTTTAAATTGTTCACTGTTTTAATGTTTTATGTGTTACATCCATACATTGTGTTTAGTACCATTAAAGTACCTTTAAACTAATTGGTTTAGTACCTTTAAACTAATTGGTTTCTCCTTTCATACTAACCTAACTAGGGCCTGGGGCGCCTAGCTGGCGGCTCTTGTACTTATTGTGACACATCCCTTAGCCTGCTGCCCCAGGAGGGCCTTTCCGGGTCTTTTGGAAGCCCCTCTGCGAACTGGAAGTGATTTCTGAGGCCTCTGACAGGCCCTCCCCCTTACCCCAGGACTTTCCCCCCTTACCCCAGGGGGTCTTTTTCATATACCATGGTCCCATGATATAGTGGGACCGCAGTATATGAACCGCGAATGGGCGGGGGGGCCACTGTAATATATTTCTCCCAAGCACTTTGAAAGTAGCTTTCACATCACTTTCTAAAACTGCACATTCCACATTAAAGGTTTCTTTTTTCAAAGGATCTATCATCCATGCATCTCTTCTTTATATTTTTTAGTTCCATGTTTCCATCTTGCCTTTAGTGTCTTCAAATCACATAATGTTTTTCCCATTTGATCTCGGAGCAAGCCTAATTTGTTAATCTTCAGATGGGAAGATCCATGTTATTCTAGCTGTCAGCCTTGGATGACCCTACTAAAAGTGGAGACTCAAAATGGACTCTAATCTCCTGGTGGCTTTGTTCTCAGCTTCCTGGACACATTCAGCCCACTACTACCACCACTGCCATATTAATGTGGTTTTTGAGGATTCTCAGAAGTACAGTAATACCTTGGTTTACGAACATAAACCACATACTCTACACACAAAAGAAGTTAGGTAGAAGTCCACGTCCTCACCATGGTTTAGGTACCTGGCTGCGGAATCTGTTCTGTTTGGGACTAACAACTGGATTTTAATCTGCATTTTAATGTAACAGTTATAAAGTGTAATTTGTAGCCCTATACACACTTGACCACCTGCCCCATGACCAGAATGTGTTTAAAAAAAATAAGAATATTGAAAACAAATTACATAAAAATATAAAGAAAAATAAAACCCTAACCTGCACTCCCCTTTGAAAACCTTTGTGTCCAGTGCAAGGAAGACGTCCATTCCTCTCTCCTCGCTCTGCTTTGGAGGCTCCCTGAGATGGAACGTTCGAGACAATCACACACAGTCTAGCCCGGGGGGGACACCATTGACTCACTTGTGATTATGTGACCTTCTCCAGTGCTTTTATTGCAAGACATTGCTTATTGATCAAGTCAAAATTTAGAAGAAATGTGTTGCTTGTCTTGCAAAACATTCTTAAACCAAGTTACTCTTAAGCCAAGGTATTACTATAGCTTGTTAAAGGACACATGGAGTGCCAAGGCCTTTATTTGGGTAAAAGTTAGTTAAAATGGAGTGTCTTGCATTGTACAAGTGGAAGTGCTTTCTTCAAGTGTAAAGCAACCATTGGATGCAAATGAATGGATTGACATGATGGGAAGAACTGTCTTTTAGCTTGAAGAGAACAGCTGTTACATTTTTAAATGCCAGTTTATCAACATGAAATTTCAAATAATTTCTTTGATTAACAAATAAGTTATATTAAATTTCAAGGCTTCATCTTTAAAAAGGAAATTACTATCAAGCCTTAAGGAGAGGAAGACACACCAAATATTCACACACACGTGTATATCATTAAAGTATAAGTTTTCAGGGATTTTTTTCAAAGTGTTTACAAACTGAAAAGTATGTCAGTTTTTACAAAACTACACCGTCGTCATTCTGTTGGTAACAAATTTCACAAATAGACAGTAAATAGACTGTCCATGAAAAGGATACTTTTCATTACCAAAGCAATTCAAATCAGATTATTTCATTTCTACAACAGTAGTATAGGTACATGCTTGCTTCTAGCTGAGTGTTTGAAATAGTATTTACCTCTATCTACTTAAATCCACCTAACCTGCAGATTAGGACTCCTGTTACGACTAATTCAACAAAGAAAGGATGTGATATATGCATATGTTCCCCCCCCCCAGCCAATAGGAGTAAAGGAGCTTTCCTGGCCTGCCTGCAAAATTCTAGCTCTTTCTTTGCAGTTGCTGTGACTAGCGGTTGCTATTACACATTCTCAGTACAGTACAGTTTACCTAGCAAAACTCAGCCTGCAGGAGTCGCCATGATTACTGCAGCTTCCATTCTGGCTGCCCTCCCCTCCTCCATACTGCAGTGCCAGTTATGTGGTGAGAGAGAGGGGAGGAGGGGAGGGAGTGTGTGTGTGTTTTCACAGAGTCATACACAGACTATTTTTATGCCTCTTAGCTTCAAAATTGTGCAATGGTGACTGGGATTTCTCGGGGTCTGTATTGGTTGTTCTTTTCAAAAAGTTATGAGGCTCCTTGAAATGTGGGATGGAGATTCCAGATGCCTTAACCCTTTCATTGACAAACAATTCTTTGTCATTTCAGGATCTTAGTTTCCTAGCTTTACTGGAAATGATAATTATTTTAAGGTTGTGTCTATATGCTCCCTTCATTTGGGAGTAGTAGTAAATGTATTGACAATATTGCAAGGTTCCACACTGTGTCTTACCTGAAGTCAAACCTTCTTTCTCCTGGCTCCATTCATTTTCATATGTTAATATCTTAAATATAAAAATGTTTGTATCCTACCTCTCTGGACTTGTGTGTGTTGTGTCGTTACAGTCGTGACCAACCCCATGTCCATGGAGTTTTCTTGGCAGGAATACTGGAGTCGTTTGCCAGTTCCTACTCCAGGCGCCTACAGCACGTAGTATTCCCTGGTGGTCTCCCATCCAAGTACTAACCAGGGCCGACCCTGCTCAGCTTCCGAAATCAGGTGAGATCAGATGTGCTTAGGGCATGTAGGCAGCTACCTCTCTGGACTTAATTTTTCTATTTTTATACAACGTGGAGAATATTGGCCTGCCTCCTGGTGCTGCTATGGAGACTTCTCATTAATTGACTACCTACCCTCTGGCATAAGCTCTGCAACTCAGTTCAGCAGCTGTCTGACGTTGTGAATACCACAGATAGAAGAGTAGGTAGAAGAATAGTCCCTTGCTGGGGAACCATGCAGCAGATGGAATGTGCTAAACACTTTTTTAATTTGGACAGCATCATCCACATTATTATTTTTTATTTTACTTCTGTTCAACTCAAATATCTCTTATTTGGTGCCAAAGCTGTACCATGTTCATAGAAACTAGAACAAAATAGTCTAACACAAAGTCCTGAAAGCTGTCAGAGAGGCTTTATCAGGCTGATCAGAAATAACAGATAGATAATTAACAGAGGCCTTCATTGTAAAGACATGTAAAAAAAAAAAAAGGTAAAGGTATCCCCCCCCGCACATGTGTGTTAGCCGTGTCCGACTCTAGGGGTGGTGCTCATCTCTGTATTCAAGCTGAAGAGCCAGCGTTGTGGAAGTCCATGTGGCCGGCATGGCTGCAAGGAAACACTGTTTTACCTTCCTGCTTTTTGCGGTGGTACCTATTACTTGCATTTACATGCTTTCAAACTGCTAGGTTGGCAGGAGCTGGGTTTACCAGCGGGAGCTTGCTCCCGCTGCGTTGCACCTGGGATTCGAACTGCCAAGCTGCTGACTTTGCAGCCGACAGTTTTTGGAAGCCTTAGTTCACAAGCCACCACACCCTTGCGTATGTAAAAGTAGCTTTCTGGAAAGCTTTGCAAAGTCTGAATGAAATATGGATAAACTAGTGTGAGGTTTTTGGCTTAGGAGGCACTTATGTTATGAGGGCTTGGTGTTTTGGTACAGATTAATTAATTTCCAGTTTTAGGAGAAGTCTGTGTTCAGTTTTGTGATTTCACTATCAGTATGGAATCCAAGTTCTAATACCTCTAATGGCTTCCTGAAAATGCTGTATCTTCTTTCTTTTTTCTTTTTTTAGTATATATTTATTCCTCAAAGCTTTGAACCATGCAGCCAGTGATATTGGACACAGAATATTCCATGGGGAAAAATCCCAGTGCTTAAACTTTCCACAGGGGAAAAAACAATTTCTTTTAAAAAAAATCATAGATATCATGATTTAACAATGAATGGATGCTCATAAATAGACCTGTCAGTTTCAAAATTGTCTGAGACATCAAATACATTGTTAAATAAGACGTAAGTCAGACCTCAAATATTTTCAGTCTGCTAAGTGATTAATATTCTTTAGATGATTAGTGTTAGGAAATGTAAACAAGCAGAAATGTTTTATTGATTTTTTAAAAGGGAGATAACATCTATTCACCACAAACATACATAGTAATCCACACCAGTACAAATTTATAAATTTACCTTTTGGCTGTATTGCTCAAATCAAAATAATATTTATTCAGTTCCAGGTTCAGTAAATGCACAGAAATACCGTATGTCTTATTCCCCCTTGTTGCTTGGGAGGTTTTTCACAATGTTGTGGGTCTCTAATAAATACATCATGCTGGCTTTATACAAGAGATGGAGATGGAAGGTGGGACTTCAGGGTTGGAAGATACTCAGGTAGCTACAATAGAAGAGCAAAGGACATACATTACTTCTAGTACCAGAATTCCTCCAAATTCCCCAGCAGCTGAATTCTGGAAGTGAACTAAAACTAACCAAACTAAAAGAGGTTGGACCAGCTTTTCCTATCTTTACTCTCTTTCCCATGCTGTTCCTTTTTTGAACTGCAGGAAAACCACCCTGCTGCACAAGGCTCTCTGCAGCTCACAAAGGTGCCTGAGAGAAGTAGTTCTGTTGAAGTCTCTCTGGAAAGTGTAATGTGCATGGAGACTTACTTTTCCATGCAAAGAACACAAAAAGAATTACAGTGCCAAATAAAATGTAGATATTTGTGTTTTCAACTTTATTGAATATTTTGATGAATTTAAAGGCACTGTAATGGAATAACAAAAGAAAACCCCAAGATCTCTTCCATATGATCTAAGAAATGAAAAGCAAATTTAGACCAAGATTCAGGATACTGAAATATCAGTAGGGGAGCATGCTATGTGCCAGAATGAAACAAACAAAAGAAAAAAAACTACCTAAAATGAAATCCATGACCTACAGACCTGAAACATTCAGTAGACATTCTGCTTCCCAAGAAAGGAGACACCAACAAGTGCAGTAATTATTGGGCCATTGCAGTTCTTATGCAAGCAAAGTGATGCTCCAGGTGTTGCAACAAAGACTTTTAACCTATATGGAGTGAGAAATGCCCAGTGCTCAGACTGGATTTTAGAAAAAGCCACTGGTGATTATATTGCACATACAGTATAGTCAGCGGTGTAGCAAGGTTTTGGGGTGCCTGGGGCCAAAGTTGTTTTCTGTGCTCCTCCGGCCCTCCCCAACTCCACCTCTGGACTCTAAGGAAGCTACAATCTTAGCTTTACATGAGTGTTTAGCAGCAGTAATGAACTGGATAAGGACGAACAAAATGAAACTAAACCCAGACAATTCAGAGCTGCTCCTGGTCAGTCGAAAGGGAGAACAAGGGATAGGAATGCAACCTGTACTGGACGGGGTCACCCTCCAATTGAAAACAAAGGTACACAGCTTGGGGGTGCTCTTGGAGTCATCCTTGAGCCCGGATGCTCAGGTAACAGCTGTGGCCAGGAGTGCATTTGCACAATTAAGGCTAGTACACAAGTTACACCCCTTTCTTGAGAAACCAGCTCTGGCCATGGTGACACATGCCCTATTGATGTTCCAGCTGGACTACTATAATGCGCTCTATGTGGGGCTACCGATGAAAAGTCTCAGGAAACTTCAACGGGTCTAAAATGCAGCAGCCAGACTGCTGACTGGGGTGGGGTACAGAGATCACATTACACCCCTATTAAAACAGCTCCACTGGCTGCCAATCAGCTATTGAGCTCAATTCAAGGTGCTGACATTGACCTACAAAGCACTATATGACCTGAGTCCTAGCTATCTCAAGGATCGAATCTCACTGTATGAACTGACCTGGGTGTTAAGGTCACCAGGAGAGGCCCTTCTCTCCATCCTGCCACCCTCACAGATACTTCTCATGGGAACCCATGAAAGGGCTTTCTCAACTGCTGCGCCCAGACTCTGGAACTCCCTCCCACTAGACGCCAGAACTGCCTCATCTCTGTTGTCATTCTGGAAACAGGCAAAGACCTTTCTCTTCAGGCCACTTTCCCCTGAATGGACTACCGTGGGTATTTTATATGAATCTATGGGTTCACATAGACTTTGTGTTTATGACTACTTATAACCATGTTGCTTTAATGTAATGTTGTCTATTAATGCTGTAAGATGTCCCTCAATTCCTTGTTTTCAAATATTTGAACATGTCTTAATTGTACTGGACTGTATATTATCCCTCATTACTGTAAGCCACCTTGGGTCCTTTTCCAAGGAGAAAGGCGGGGTAAAATACTCTAAAATAGAATAAATAATAAATGAACACATTTGGGGACAGCTCCCTTTTGTGAGTCAGAGTCTTCTGTCTGTTCAGAAGTTTGGTTTTCCTCCTCTGCTATATGGAGTTGGCTACTGGATAGATGTGTCCTTGTATGCACCATACTCGGAATAGGACTGCTAGGTTCAGAAGGGACATTGAATTGGTTTTGAAGGGACATTGAGTGCATTCTGCCTTGTTTGTTTATTTAAAATATAGTGGTCATGTTGTCTGTGGCCACTTATAATACCTTGCTCACTCCCGTTATCTGGATGTAAGATTGGAATTGCTTGAACAGCCTTCTAAGAGAAACATTAAAAATGTTTGTCCACCACAAGAGCTGTTCTGCCAAATATTCACTGATGACTACTGCAGGCACGTCCAAACTTCGGCCCTCCAGGTGTTTTGGACCACAACTCCCAGAATTCCAAGCCTGTATTTCCAATGGCAAAGGACTGTGGGAGTTGTGGCCCAAAACATCTGGAGGGCCGAAGGTTAGACATGCCTGGAGTACTGTCTTTTGGCTTCTTTCTATCAGGATGCTGAAAGATGCTGGATACCATACTTGAAGAGACCTCATTCTCAAGCAGGTATGCTGAATAATTGCTGCTGTGGATGCCATAAGGTCAGATAGTTTCTGAGTCATACAGTATATCACAGTAGCGAGAACACCCCCTCACATTTTGTAAATATTTTAGTATACAGCTAGCATAACAGTGTAAATGTGCTGTCCCCTTAAAAATAGTGCAACACACAGCCATTAATGTCTAAACCCAGGTGAAGTGGGGTTGGTTTGTGGGCTCATCGTAGCCCCCGTTTATTCTGCAGCCCACAAGCTGCTGCCTCTTCTTCGCCCAGCTCTGTGCATAGAGCCGGATGAAAGAGGGAGGTGTCAGCCACCCCTCCTTCGCCCAGGTCTCTGTGCCGAGCAGGCAGCAAAAGGGGGGGGTTCCCCCTTCTTTTCTGGGTTGGAGCAGGGGAAAAGCTTTCCCCCTTTGCTGGGTTGGGGGTAAACCCCCTCAATCAACCAGCAGCGGAAGGGTGCTCCATGCAGCTGTCAAAATTTTGTCTGTCAGTTGACTAAGGAGGGAAACTGCCTCTTAAGACAATTTTTTTTGTAAAATGAATGGACCTGTGGAACTAATTAAATTTGTTTTAGGAGGCATCACTGTACTAAAGTATTAACAAAATGTGATGGGGTGTACACACTGCTGCAATATACTGTACGTAAAGGCATACTGTATACTGTAAACTGTAAAAAGGCATTCAGTTTGAATTTGTCAATTCCAAGAGTTTATCTATCCTGTCTTGAGGTAAGGACTCTGTGTTTTGACTTTAGCACAGCTCCAGTGTATGTTTTGATCCGATGTTAAATGTCACTTTTTGAAACTGATAGGAAGGTCGAGATCTGACAACAGATGTATGTGAAAGCCAAATCTCCGCCCCCCTACACACACCCTTCAAATCTGCCACAACCAACCAGTTGTCTATGCATGGGAATACAGCTATCCATGAATTCTGAGGTATGCTATAACTAGGTTCAAACACTTCATTAAGACTTTGGGTGCTGTCATTAGATAAAACAAAAGGGAGGGAGACTTTTGATATATATCTTGTTGCCCAGAGAAACATAGAGGTAATGCCAGTGGTTTGAGTAGATGGTGATATAGAAATAGGTGTCCTTGAGGTCTAATGCAGTCTCCTTTGAGAAGTGAGAAAAGTTTTTATCTTTTTTCATCCTGTATTTCTTGGTGTCTATATATGAATTTACATCTTTCAGGCCTAGGATGGGCCTCGGGCCCCTGTGCTTCCTGGAGGCAGTAAAATCATTAGAGTAAAAACTATCATCCAGGGACTCAAGATGGACTGTCTGTATAGCATCCTTCTGAAGCACCTTGGTTATATCTTCTTCCAGAGCATGAGATGGTGTTATAACTCTGAAATAGCCTATCGGAAGGAGGAAGATAATCTCTATGGCATAGCCACATTCGACTGTGGTCAGGACCCAGTCATTGATGACAATACACCACATTTATTAATCACATTTTTGAGATAACCTCTTACTACCATGGCCATGCATTCCTCCACTTATTTCTGATTGGAAGAGGAAGAAGTTAATTTTCATTTTCTTAATCTGAAGGGCTAATCCTCAAAACTGCTATCTAGCCCTTTCTCCCTCTGCTGCTGTGGATTATAAGAGAAGAGTGGGAAGTTGCTAACTCAGGATAGGATAAACACATAGCAGCCTGCTGTTTGATATGCTTATTTTCTGAGCCTTGATACACTTGCCTTCCCCCCACCCCACCCCTCTTTTACATTTGTGTGAAAATACAGAGGTATCAACTTTCTCGGGAGAATAGAGAGACCAAGCTATCCTCCTTCATCTAATGATATAATGAAGTTGGTTACATCAATTTCTTAGGAACCCAAAGTGTTCTGCTTAACCCAACTCATTGTTCTGGATGAGTACTATGGTCCAAACTTGCTTGTTTCAACAGCCACACAAAATACTGTTTCTCCTTACCTCTCTCCTTTAGGCCTCCCTCCTCCGAATATGAAATTATAATAGATCCATATTATTTATCCCACCTGGTAGGCTTTGATACTGCTGTTATGAGAGTGGATGTCTCAGAGGGTGCTTGTCTGCTCTGCCACTGCAAGAAGGCACACTGAAGGAACCATGCTATGTTGACAAAGCTGAGGTAAAGGCAGGAAAAAAGCCCCCAGGGAAGATTCAACAAAAGCACCTAACAAAAACCTTCCTTGCTGTTGCAATGTCTGTAACTAGAACTTGGAATTCTAATTACAGCTAGATCCCCGTTTCATGACTTCTGAGATGATGGAAGGTGGCTTCTAACATGTGAATGAGGGAGGGCTTGGATGTAACATTGCAGAATGTTACCTGTAACTGACTTTTATGCAATGTGCATTATAAGAAGCAGTTACAGTTACAGAATTACCAAAACAAGCAGTTAAAATTTTCAGTGTGGTTGAAACAATTTGCTGTCCAAAAGGTCTCAGAGTTCTGTCAAAAAGCAGCATTTTATAACTTCGGCCCTACAGATGTTTTGGACCACAGTCCCCCCCCCCCCGGTCCTTCATTAGCAAGCTAAGCTTGGAATTCTGGGGGTTGTGGTCCAAAACATCAGGAGGGCCAGTTTGAACATGCCTGTTGGACTGGTAAAAGTAATTGTTTGTGCTTATTGCAGTGGTTCCCCACCCAGAGGTTGGGACCCCTTTGGGGGTTGAATGACCATTTCACAGGAGTTGCCATGAGCCAGTGAAGAAAAAGGCACAAATGGCTTGAATCTAGAGGAGGGGGGAGGAAGAGGGGGGAAAGAGTGAATTATAGCTTGATAGGTTGGAAGGAATGTCAGTCAATGGCACCAGAGGCTGTGATTGGCTGAGGGTGCCTGTAGAGGGAAGTTCTCTATGGCACCTGTGGCAGTGGCTTGTGGCCTCTTCCAAGCAGGGCAAGGAGTCAGCTTAACACAAGGAACTGTATTCAAGGGTCGCGGCATTAGGAAGGTTGGGAACCACTGGCTTATTGCAACACTGATAATAGTTCTTAATTGCTGCAAGGCATTGTGGGGCACCCTAGTTTTACAGCCGAAAGATGGGTTGCTATGCCAGAGCAGTCACATTGCCTTGTTTCCAACATGTAGAACTGTACTACAGGCTATTCAATTTGGCCTTCTTTGTATGTTAGGCATAGGTAGCTGTACTGTACTACAAGTTAACAGTGTCTCTCCTCTGACTGTGAGATTAGGGCACAATCAAAACTATTAATACATTTGGTTTACATGTTACCAGTTTTATATGTATACCAGCTATACCCGTTCCTTGCTTGACTTGTTTATGTTAGCATGTACATTAGTAACCACCTGTTTGGTTCACTGCAATGCGCTCTGCATGGCCCCTGAAGACATTTCATAAACATCGGTTGGTGCAAAATGCCATATCCGTCTGCTGTCTGGGGTTGATTAACAACATGATTGTGTGATTCTCCATTACACTTCATTGGCTGCCAGTTCATTTCCAGGCCTTATACAAAGTACCGGTCATGATCTTTAAAGCCATTATGTCTCAATCCCAATATGCATATGATGCAGCTTTTAATCTTAATTTGTTTTAACTGTCAATTTTATTTTAATTTTAACATGCCTTGGGTCCTCACTAGGGGAGAAATGTGGGCTAAAAACCAAATAATTAAACATGTGTGCAGTCATTATAGAACTCCAGCTGTTATTAGTTGTAGCAGGACACAGACTGCATATTTTATCTCAGGAAATTTATTTATTTATTTATTTATTTATTTATTTAATTTCTATACCGCCCATCTTCCGGACAGAACTCTGGGCAGTTTACAATTAAAACAAAACCAACAGTATATAACAAAAGAAAAGAGCAAGAGGGACTGGTAAAATGAGGAGGGGGAGACCCTCCACAAGAGGCGACGCGGGCAGCAAGAAAAAAAATAGGTGAAAAGGTCGCCATATGCCTCTTTAAAAAGGAAGGTTTTCAGAGCCTTTTTAAAGGCGGGCAGGGACCATGCTAGGCACAGCTCACTAGGAAGATGATTCCACAACGTGAGGCCCACCACAGAGAAGGCGCGGTTACGCATGAGCTATTTCCACGCCTCCCTGGGTGCGGCCACCCTAAGTGAGCACGCCTGCGCCAGTTGACCTCTGGGAGATACGCTCCGACAGGTACTTTGGTCCCAAGCTGTGGAGGGTTTTGAAAATCAAAACCAGGACCTTGAACCTTATCTGGAGGACAACGGGCAGCCAATGCAGGCGAGCCAGAACTGGGTTGATGTGATCGAATCTACGAGCACTCACCACCAGTCTGGCCACCACATTCTGTACCCGCTGCACTCCGGACAAGGGTCAATGGCAACCCCACGTAGAGGGCATTGCAGTAGTCGATCCTCGAGATCATGAGGGCCTGCACAACCATCCTCAGGGAGGACTCACTGAGGTACTGGCAGATCTGGGCGATCCTGCAGAAATGGATAAAAGCGGCCCTGGAGACCGCCATCACCTGGGCTTCCAGTGAAAGGGCTGAGTCCAGGACCACGCCCAGATTCCTGGCCCTGTCTGTAGGCTGGAGAGACCCCCCCCCCAGGCTAGGGAGGGGGGCATTGTACCCGGACGAGGGTGCCCCGAGAACAGAACCTCAGTCTTCTCCAGGTTCAGCTTGATATAAAGAATGATTTTCTCACTACCCTTTAAATACGTTCATCTGATACACACTTAGGATGATGGGAATGATAAAGGAAAATTGTATTTCAAAACCAGCTTATTTTTTTTATAAAAAACCCTAAATTCCAAGACATTAAATGGGAACTGTTGGGAAAATGAAGGCTCAGGAAAAAAATGGTAGGTATCAGTTATGCTGAGGTAGTATTCCCATTCCCACCTTATAAAAGTAGGACTAGTCTATAGGCAGTTACCACAGTATTAGTTTAGAGTAATTGCACAAGACATCCAGTTAATAATGGGCACCATAGAGGCTTTCATTGCCCCCTTGTGTCTCAGTCCTTGGCAAGCTTATTTCTCTGGTTGAGGTACATCCTGGCCCCTTTCTTCTTAATTAATGACAATCCTAAATAGGAATATGCCCAACTGAAGACACTAGATACTTAACCATGTGCTGTCATTTAGAAATTATTTCCCTATTACTTCTGTGTCAGACTTACCCCATCCATTCAATTTTGTGTGAAGGTGAAAGCAGATGTCCGGATCCACTATATATGGCATTCTCACAAAGAGTCAGCAAGAAATTGATGTATCTTCACTGTGCAGGGGAGAACAGTCATTCGTTCAAGACTGAGAATAATCTTTGTGGCTCACCGATACATTTTGCTGAGCGAGTAAATTGTACTTAAGTAGACCCCATGAACCAATGGGGATTTGGTGAGTCAACTCTAGTTAAACGGGCTTGCACTAGTTGAAACCTTAGCATAACAGGACACAACCAGAATAGGCCCATTTGAATCAATGGAACTTGCTGAGTTGACTCACCAAATCCCCATTGTTTTGGGTGGTCTACTTGATTGTGATTCACTCTGCTAAGCAACAGGATTTTGGCCATTCTCTCTAAGCCCATTTTGCAAGAGGGGCTAATTGAGTGCAAAATGTTTAGAGGACATCTGAACTGTTTGTTTATTTTGTGGTATACTTTGATTACTTAATCTTCCATTATGTATTGAAATCTTAACGGGCAATTTTATCCTGGAGTTAAACATTTATCTAACCCATAAAAGCCCCAGACAGTTCAACTTAACAGCACACAGCTGAAACAAACTTAACATACATCTCATGACACTAATTGGTTTAGATTTTTCTTTTAAGCTATTTTAGTTTGGGTCTGTAACTCCTGGAAATAGTCAGAATTCCACAATTTTGCTTCATTTCAAAAGCTCAGGTAACATTTCCATTGATGTTTTAAATCACATACATTTACAGTTGGTTTAATATGTTAAAAACAATTTAATCAAAATCTTAAAATTATCTGGCATCCAGCCTAAGGAGTAATGCTTTCCTTTTTTCATTTCAGAAATCCACCCCAGGTCCATAGCACACTTAACTCTACAGAAGATTATTTTATATCAACTATTTAGGTAACAAACATCAAAGCCACAAACTAGTGTATTTGAAAATATTATAGCAAAATTAATGTATACTTGTTTACTAAAGGAGAAATACAGCTTTTCTGCTTTGCACCTCTGCCATAAGACACCCCAAAATAGCAGAGATCAATACACCGTATTAGACCACTAAAATTTCAGGGACAAGGTAGCTTTTGAGGCTTATAGGACTCAAGACAGTCCACTGTAAAACCTGGAGGCAGAAAGTATTACATTAGCAAATGCTGATGGCTTGCTTTTGTTTAAAGTGACGCCCAGAGTAGAAACTGCAAAAGTTTAGAACTTAATTACAGGGGATGTAGATTTAATTTCATTGTCGAAGACATGTGTTTACCAGTCATTCACCATTTTTCTCATTGCCTTCCATCTATGCTTTTGTATTCTGAGCATTCGTTTTGTGCAACCCTCCTGGAAAATAGCAGAAAGCTAGCCTGTCTTGCGGGATTTTAGTGATCTAATGAAATTATTGTCAAACCCTGTCCTTTTTTTGAACATGTGGCCTTTTCCCCTACAAGAAACTAATCATGCTATGTAATGTTCTAATTGCGATGTTTTGATACCTCTGTGTAAACTGAAAAGCTTGAACTGTTTTTTGTTTGTTGGTGTGACATGTGAGCCACATTTATATACAGTGGACCCTTGTATAACAAACAGCTTGTATAACATAAAATTTGTACAACATAAAAATTCCAGAGATAGGGGAAATTTGCTTAACATAATCGCCTATGGGGAGAATCCGTACAACATAAAAATGGGATCACTCCGTTTTCAATGCATTCCTATGGGAATTTGTATAAAGGAAAATTTGCTTAACATAATTTCATTTGGAACAAATTAATTCCTTTATACAAGGTACCACTGTAAATAAAAGAGCAGGAGAAACAGACAGCACGTTTAAGAAATCAAGATTTGATTAATCTTAATAAGTTAAGCAACACACCAATTGCACTCAAAAACTTCGTTCCCTAATATAATTGCTCCATTTATCATTCTTGCTAGGGTTGTTTCACTACCAATATCTTGGTCTATAATCAGACTTCTGTCAGAGAAAGTCCACTGCAGATCAGTGGGTCTGAGTAAATGAGTAGCTTGATTTCAATGTCAGTTCAAAACCTGAAACACAATTCTGAATGTATCATACGTGATAAAAAAAGGTAAAGGTTTTCCCCACACACATGCGTGCTAGTCGTGTCCGACTCTGGGGGGGGGGGTGCTCATCTCCGTATTCAAGCCGAAGAGCCAGTGTTGTGCACGTCCATGGCCACGTGGCCGGTGTGGCTGCAAGGAAACACTGTTTTACCTTCCTGCTTCTTACTGCGGTACCTTTTTATTTGCATTGACGTGCTTTCGAACTGCTAGGTTGGCAGGAGCTGGGGTTTTCAGCAGGAGCTCACTCCACTGCATGGCACCCAGGATTCGAACCGCCGACTTTGCAGCCGACAGTTTTCGGAAGCCTTAGTCCACTGAGCCACCAAGTGATACAATATTTAAATTCAGTTTTTATGGAACTTAATATGCACGGTACAAATAGCCTTCTAAAATGTCCCAGCAGAACATTTTCTAAAGAAGTAAAATGGGCTAACGTCTAACACAGCAGTAAACCTACACATGTGTGTATAACTGGCAATAGCTCATGCAGTACAAGTTCCCTGTGTACCCTGGGGGACCAGAAGGGCAAGATCCAGTACCAGACTTTTGCTGGTGGAACAGTGAGATCCAACTAAAATGGATGGAGATTATCTCCTTTTACAACTGCAGCCCATCATCCCAATCTCTTTTGCAGGGCTGTGAAACATTCATAGCCAGTTTCCAGGCAGTTCCAAACACTGGAAATGAAAAAGGAACAAAAGAATGTTCTGTTGAGCTGATGTTGTAGATTTAGTCCAGTATGCTGTGATGTAAAAGGTATGTACAAAATTCTCACTGCAGATGTTTTAAGATTCCAGAACCTGATACATTAGAACATACCTCTTATATCATTCCAAACTTACTCCAGTGGTACTTAGAATAATCTCACACACGCTAGAACGAGCATAATGTTGATAAACCTAGAGTGACCACTGGTCTGAGAACAGAGAAGTGCCAAATCCAGATACTGTACTGCCAAATGGAGAGAACGGGAGCAGCGGAAATTACCCTCAATATATCAACCTGTTAACAGAGAAAAACCAAATAGATATCCCCAAATTACCTTATTCTTTCCATGGCAAGATCATATGAATTAGATGAGCAATATAATCTGAAGCATATGATTCAGATTTTAGAAAAACAAAACAGGAAACATTATTTTGGTTTATACCAAGTACCTGGCCTACACCTTCAGTTTATTCATTCTCTAATAGTTGCTAAAAAGAAATCTCCTTTACAAAAGTGGAAGCCAGTACATATCTTTAAGATGTAGAGATTGGCACTTTGTGCTTCAGATGAAGCACAAAGCGCTGCTACCCAACTGTTTCTAATCTTCCTTCTTCCCCTAGTTGCTCAGTCTGCTTACCATATGGGGTCCTCCTTTGGTGGGGTACCAAGCAATGTGGGAGCCCAGCTGCCCCTCTGCAACCTCTGCAGGCAGCTGTCCACTCTTCGTCCACATGGGGAGACTCTTCCACCTCCTCACAGGAGCAGTAGGCTGATTGTGGAGAACGGCCAACCGGACTTCAGTGTTGAACAGCATGCTGCACATAAAGGACCCCAGTGGCATGCGAAGCCTGATAAGCGGCTGGGTGGAGAATTAGAAACAGCTGGGCAGCAGTATTTTGTGCTTTGTATGAAGTACTCATCTCTAGTGAGACTTAATGTTACATTAAGAGCTTTTGCCTAGCAATTGTGAGTACTGTCAGCTGCCCTAATAAGAATTCATTCCAGCATCACTGTGACCATTCACTGCTAGAACATGATACGTCCTTTCTTCTAGCACACTGCAGAAGAATAAAACAAAATCTGATAATTGTGATTTCCCTTCTCACAGACCATTAACAAGCCAGATGGGTAAACTGTGTCACATAAACAGAAAGATCTTCCCAGAAAGTTGAATATGATAAATTGGAAGGTTTTCCACCTAAATTGTGCTACAGGGAAGCCTGACTGTGGCAGAGAAATACAAGCCTGTTATACTCCTTCAGTGCCAATAAAAATGGCAGAATGCCTCACTTTATATATATATTTTTTCAAGATTAACTGACAAAGCCATGAACTGTAGCAGACATACGGGACATCTCAAAATGTTCCAAAGTTTATAAGTACACGACAGCCTTGGTTTTCATATTGCTGATCTGTAACATCTCTTCAGCCTTAAATATATCACTGGTTCTGCATGAAACACAGGAATAAAACCTCTGCAAGGCTACTGTGCCATGCATGTAAAACAAAACTCATACTGCAGAAGTGCTTTTCTAGAATAATCAACTTTTTAAAAATAGTCTATTTACAGAAAGTGGCAAAAACAGACAAAGCATGATCCAGTACTATTAAATCCAATCTATTTTGACAGCAGAAGTAAGCAAATACTGTACTTAGCTTCACTAATGGGAAGAAATAAAAATATTTAGCCATGAATAGACACTGTTGCAAATTTACATATCAGCTAACTCATAGTCGACCACATTTGCATCCTATTTGATTTGTTGAGCAGTTTTCATATAGTCAACATAGGCAGTTTATTTTTTTTTATTAGAATGAGACTGCTTCATAGGAATCTTGCATTTTCTCAAGACATCAACTTGAGCATCCAGCACTGCTTTCTTTCATCAAAAGGTAGCATCAGGCACATTTTTCAAGAAACAGGGGTGCAGAACTTGTAATAAAGCAAATCTTTACATTAAGCACAATACAGCAATTTATTTAGATGCTTAAATGAATACAAAGGGGAAATAAAGATCACAAAATTATCCATACTACAACAATGTGTCATATATTAGATGGTATAAATGAATACAACACCATGTTGGTGTTAACTAAAGATAAAACTAAATATCCAAAAAACTGCAGCATTCATTTCCGTATGCTGCTTTAACACAGTACACTTTTATACAGATCTAAAAGGTGTCAAAATTAGTAGCTGCAAACTTGTTTCTTGCATGTGATTTTTTAGCTTAAAAGATTTCAGAAAACAGCTCTGAAATACATAGTCATCAGTTGTAATGTCAAGGATATTCAAGAACAAGAAAATTCTATAATACAATAGAGTCCAGATATATTTTATGTTGCTGGCCTCTTCTTTTGAGATTGTACAAGGTTATGTGCAAAAACTAAGTCTGTCAAAAGTCATACTATAGCAGTTTCAAGCTTTTTGCTAGGTAAACTAGATACAGCATTTATTACACAGCAGGGCAACACTAAAAAAACCAAATCTATGATGGGTACACAAGAACAATAGCATAAGCATCACTTGAATAGGTCTAAAAGACTGTACAAATATACATTTCAACTATTCAGAATGATACATGAAAAAACAATTTCCCAGAGTCTACTATACACATTGAACTGGTAGCTCATATGTTGGCCCTATAACTACCATGTGGAAAAGGGTCATGTTTAAAAAGACATACGGCTGAACATATACAGAATGAAATAAATGTTGGGGAAATGCCAATAAAATAAACCTTTGCTTCTCTTCAGTGAACAACTTGGAGCCACCAGCGTATGTTTTCACATTAAGTTACTGCGCTCAACACAGCAGATACTCTCTAGTGAGATTCGCCAATGGCATATTTTGAAATAATAACTGGAATTTGTGACTTCACAGCCACTGGCCAGATGACCTTAAGCTCAAAAGACAGTACCAGTTACATTGAACTTTATCAGTCATTCTGAAATGAAAGTGTGTGTAGACAATTACCAAGTGGAGAATACTTAGGGAAGCAAGTTGCACAGCTTACGCTTGCTGGCTGCTCAGCTCTACCCCAGTTAGGCTGCTATGCATTGATTCTGATACCCCATCAGTCACACTGTCAAATTGGTCACCATCTTCACTGTCAATTGTGCTATTCTGCCACTCCATCTGCTGATTGGACAAGCTTTCTTCCATTTCTGATGCATTTTTCCACTGTGACTGCTCCTTAGACCAGAACTCACCTACTTTTCCATAGGAACTATTCTTCCACTTTGGCTGTTCTTCATCACTTTCACTGGCAACAACCTTTGTCTCTACAACTGATTTACTGTTATTAGCATCTTCACTTTGGGAGGATTCATCTGACCATGTTTCTGGTTTCACTTCTGATATATTATCTTCTAAGTCAGATGCTTGCTGAGAACCAGGTCCACTTTCAGATGGTGATCCTCCATCTTTCCATTCAGCAGCATCTTCTTGATCTTCTTGGTCACCTTCACTGTCTGAACCGTCAGCTACCAGCTTTGTAGATTCTTCTGCAGGGCAGCTCTCTTTGAATGTTGAGTCTCCTGCATCTTTTTGGTCTTTTTTTTCTGGAGACTCCAAGGTAACTTCCTTGGATGTCTCCTTAGATATGCTTACATCTGGGTTCTCACTTATGCTATTCACAGATGTTTTATGAGCAGAGTTAGAAACCGAATCAGCAAATGGACTATTGCTTTCATTGAACTCTTCTATATTCTCATAACTATCTGAGGAACTGTCATTATCTTTATCTAGGTTAATTTTTTTATCAACAGTTTTGCTAGCATTGACTCTAGAATTCTCTTCATCGTGGTTTTCAAACAGCCACTCAGCATCAAAGTCCATTTCATGTTTAACCTTATTTAATTCTTTCATGTTAAATCCCAAAAGAACCCCAAATTTATGGCTTTCACAATCTCGAACACATCTCTTCCTTTTGTTGCTGAAGTGTGAAGCAATATCAGATTTCCATAGCCAAAGGCTGGCGGCCAACTTTTCAATCTCCCTCCGACTAGGATACGGCTGCTTATTGAAATATTTTGTGAGAAATGTTTTTCTGGCTTCGTAAGAATCATCTTCATGGCCCTTGGGATCTAAAGCAAGTACTACAGGCTCCTCAGGCTTCTCCTCAAAAACAGAGGGGGAATCATCGTCATCTAGTTTTCTTTTCTTTAATAGAGAAAACTCCATGTGTTCATAAGTACGCTTCACAGGTCCTCCACCTGGAGACTGATTTAGCCGAGAGGAAACATTAGATTTATCTTGACCATTTTGTGTCTTCCCCACACCTCTACAGTGCACAAGGTGTAGTGTTATAGTTGAGGCAGTCATGTTACTGGTGTATACTCCAAGGCAATGAATACATTTATATGTGAGCTTCTTCTCTACTGGATGAACTGTCTGAATAACCTGATGCCTCTCCCTCAAGTGATGTGCCAGTGCATCAGATATGGGTCCTTTCAAGATTGAAAAGCACAAAGGGCAAAGAGTTTTCCCCACATCTTTCTTATATGGAACTGCTGCTTGAGGAGAACTTTTTACAGGTACATCAGTCTTCTCCTGAATTTTTGGCTGTGGTTTTGGAGGAACTGGAGGATTATTCTGAGCATGGTAAGCTACAGATTCAGCAGGAGCATCTCTCAAATTGTATGTAGTTACTAGTAAGTGTATATTGGTGTGGCTACCCTGCTGCAGTGTTAAATCAAAGGTTAAAGTGGAATCCGTTTTAGGTCCCATTTCTTCATCAACATGAACCATTCTCATATGAGCAGCCATCTTTTCAACATCATTGAAAGTGGAGCGGCAATAAGGACAAGATAGACCATGAATTAGCATGTGATTAAGCAATGTGTCAGTAGGCAAGTAGCGATTACAGTATAAACATTTACTGGTAAAATTATGTATTTTCATTATATAATTAGCCACTGCAGGCACCTTTTCAGCCTTGTGCTCTTTCTCAAAGTGAACACTGTACACATTTTCTGGGAACAGCTCGTTACAGATTGTACAAATTTTCCACTTCTGGGTTGATGAAGTATTGACAGGAGAAGTTGTAGTACCACCTCCAAGAGGCTTGGGTGTAGGCTGGGCTAATACTCTGGATGCTGCCTGAGACTGAGCCAATGATGTTGGTTTCAATGAGCTTGACGAAAGTGAAGATGCGTTAGCAGACTGGAGAGAGTACCTCGCTGAAGCCTGTGATCTTGGTTCCCCTCCAAGAGGATAGGACCTTCCATTTCCACTTGAGGAAAACTGCTTTATTGATTGAGACTGCTGAGAAAGGGAAACAGGGGAGCTACCAGCGAGGCTTAGTCTTCCTCCTGTGTGACTAACATAACTTGGTGGTACTGATTTCACTCCATAGTTGTTTTGCTGTAAATGAACGTTGGACATCATATTCACTCCTCCCGAATTTAATGTAGGCTTTGGTATATTCAGTCGATTCATCATTTGCTGCGATGAAAGAGACCGGACACTTCCAGGAGACAAGGGGCCCATTCTCTGAGGAAGTCCCATGGGCTTTTTATCCTGGGGTTTTGGAGCAATCAGCATCAAAGGTTTGGATCTTGGGACTACTACATTAGTGTGCCCTATCATTGCCGTCACCTGATATCCTATACGCTCATGATCTTCAATTACATGCTGTACTAAAGCTTCATACGATTTCGGCATAAAAAGGCATCGTTTGCAGTGAATCAAACTCTCCTCTCGGCTACCAGAACTTAATGAAACAGCTCCATTGAGTGACTTTTCACTGGCCTTTGCTATATAAGGTGCAGCAACATGCTGAAAATGTTCCCTGTAAATGTGCTTTCTAACTATTTCATAGAGAGGATCTCGGTAAGTGCACTTCTTACAGTAATAAACAGCTTGTTCTACACTGTCAGCCTGCTTAGGTTTAAGGCTATCATGCTTGTTTTTATCTTTAAAAGTGCTGATGCCTCCACTTGGTGTATTGGCATTTGGAGCATGAAATATTTTAATGTGCGTTTCCAAAGTCTTTTTGTCTGCATTGAATGTACAGTAGGGACAATTAAGAAGAATCCTGTTTTCGAAGTCTTCACTATGAACATTCCGGAAATGACTTTTGTAGGCGGAAAAAAACTTTGAAGAAAATGGACATGCACTGCAGCAAAAAGGTTTTGTCCGATAGTCCTTGAACAAAAACAGAAGAGAAGTATGAGTATCAAAAGGCTACATTTAGGAGATCACAAACTCAATATAAATTTCTAGAACTGATAACATTTAGCATTATTTTTGTAATCAAAATCATGCAGTATTCATTCATAATTTTATTTCATAAAGCAAATTTCTCAACAGTCTTAAGGAAGTTATCAATGCCTTGTTTTAAAAAGGTGAATTCATAGCTGTAAAACTTTTTAACAATATGCTGCAAGACTTTTCACAAAAGCATTTTCAAATAAGTTGGGAGTTTAAATCTTTGCTTGTGCTATAATAAATCCCCAAACAGCAACAATCAGTCTTCAGATTAAATCAAATTTATTTAAAGGGCAACACTAGATGTGTGTGCACAAGGTATGTTGCAGCGGTTTAACAGCTCACATAGCATACTTTTTTCATGTTCTTAAGGTGTTTAACAGATGGGTGATGAATATATGTATTATACGAATACAATAGTTTCAGATGTCCAAAATCAGACCTGATGGCTTTGTTCATGGTACACCATCTTTATGATGTGACAGCTTTTGGAAGCAATTGTCATAACTATGCTTAACTATAATTGTCTATGTTTGCAAGCCTACATCAGACTATGGTCTCCAGGACTACTATGCCCATCATAAACCAAATGTTCATCAATGCACTCATCACATCAAACCGGAACCAAACTCACTGTAGTCTGGCACAAGATCAGAATCAAATAATCACTTTCTTAGTTGCACCTAACCTCAATTCTACTACAAAACAGTCAAACTGGTGATATTAATGAATAAGAATACAAGAATATGTGAAATTACTTTTCTAACAAGGAAAACAATATTTTAAAAGGAACATAAAGTTGAAATCTGATGTTAATTTAGTTCAGTATGCTTACATCACACTATAGTAACTGTGGGTCTTGATGAACCCACTGTTCATTATAGAATAAGTTACTTAAAGCGAAAACATTGTTCATCTTTTAACACACACCCTTCAAACTACCAATATTAAAATCATGATCTCATCCACATTCAGCTATAACTCCTAATAAAAATCAGTGGATAGTGCTGCTACAAACAAGCTTAGGTTAGATTGTAACATAGCTAACAGGCACTGTAAAATGCAATTTCAAACCCTCTGATATCATACTAAAGGATTTTTATATAGAATTATTAGTACAAACCTGATTTTTTGTAAGTGAAGGGTCCCACAATCCAACATCTTCCCATGTAGTGTTTTTCACATAGAAGTCATTGGGTTCAAACTGCTTAAAATCCTGCAAATGTACACGAGATTAGCAAAATCATCAAAAGAAATACATATTAAGATGAACTACTGTCTTTATGATAGGCACCAACCATGAATTTTAAGGATTCAAAGACCAAGCATCAAAGGGTATATCAACAATGCTTATCAACTTTTATTAAAAACATTATTTCAATATCAAAAATGTGCTTAATACTACCTCAAAATAAACATGATTTAAAGAGCTGAACCCTGGCTGGTTCCTGTCTTATTTTTCCCCTTACAGATCAATTTATTTATTTGTTTATTTATTTATTTACACTGCCCATCTAGTGCAATAGAGTTAGAAGGGGGCTGCTGGACAATCAGTAGTAGAGTGAAGTACAAAAGGAATGGGCATAGGTGGGAGTCTACCTCATTCCATTTATATTTTGCACAAATTATATTAATCCAGATGTTCTTTTTAAAGAAAAAAATCAAAACACATGTACAGTGGACCCTTGTATAACAAACAGCTTGTATAACATAAAATTTGTACAACAAAAAATATTCCGGAGATAGGGAAAATTGGCTTAACAGAATCGCCTATGGGGAAAATCTGTACAACATAAAAATAGGATTACTCCATTTTCAATGCATTCTTATGGGAAATTTGTATAAAGGAAAATTTGCTTAACATTATTTCATTTGGAACGAATTACCGTATTTATTGGTGTATAACACGCACTTCCCCCCCCTGAAAATAGGGGGCAAATCATGTATGCGTGTTATACGCCGATATAATGTTAAGGAGAGGAGGGGCGGCAGACACGGGGGGGGGGTGAGCCGGGGAGGGGCACCCTTACCTGGCACCTGCACGGGGGTCCACCACCCGCCCCCCCTCGCCCAAAAAAACCTAGCGCTGCATTGGAACGGATTAAATCCAGTTTCAATGCATACCCTTATTTTGCTTCAAAGTTCTTTATTTCAAATTTAATTTTTTTCCCTAAAATTTCCCTCTTAAAATGAGGGTGCATGTTATACGCCTGTGCGTGTTATACGCCGATAAATACGGTAATTCCTTTATACAAGGTACCACTGTACTATGGACACAACACTGAATATCTCTCCATCCCGCCACCTTCACAGGTATGTCTCGTGGGAACTCATAAATAGGCATTCTCAGCTTCTGCACCCAGACTCTGGAACTCCCTCCCACTAGAGGCCAGGACTGCCTCATCTCTGTTGTCTTTCCGGAAACAGGCAAAGACCTTTCTCTTCAGGCAAGCTTTCCCTGAATGATGGTCTACAGGATCACATAGACTTTGTGTTTATAACTATTTTATAACCTTATTTTACATTGACACTATGTTTTCAATGTTAATTTCCATCACTCATAACTTTACATGGAACTTTACTCCCCTTTAACTGCTCACATTCTCTTGTAGCTTTAATGTAATGTTGTCTATTAATGCTGTAAGACATGCATGTCCAAACTTCTGCCCTCCTAATGTTTTGGACGACAACTCCCAGAATTCTAAGCTTAGGTTGCCACTGACAAAGCACTGTGGGGAATGTGGTCAAACATCTGGAGGGCCGAAGTTTGGACATGCCTGCTGTAAGATGTCCCTCAATTCCCTGTTCTCAATACTTGAACAAGTCTTAATTGTACTGGACTGTATATTATCCCTCATTCTATAAGCCACCTTGGGTAAAAATACTCTAAAAAATAAAAAAATATCTTACATACTTTTGCCTATAATTGAACTCTTTCTTCTTCTTCATCCACTGCCAAAATCCTTTGAAAAACACATACAGTAGGACACACTTATCTGCAGGTGGTTCGTTCTGGGCCACCCATGGATAATGAAATCCGCAGATAACAGCGAACAACCTGTTAGCACCCTAAAAAAATCAAATGGGCCAACTCCCGCTGGTCTCCCTGTGCCACCGCTGTGTTCATCAGGTGCACTGCCAGGCTCCAGGCCTCACAGGGAGGAAGGGGAAGCTTGCTCTCCCTATCATCAGCCTTTTCCCATTCTTGCTGCCTGGAGAGTCACTCTGTAGAAACTCAGAGGTGCACTTGTTCTTCGCACTGGGAAGGGGGTTGCTGGCTGAGAGTAGCTGCCCGCACAGGTCCAAGTTGTGAGGTGCTGGGGCTCCCCTGCCCCTCTCACAAGCCAACTGCAGCTGAAGTGCAAATTGCAATGAGCTGCCCCCCCCAATCCCTGCTCCAGTGAGAGGGAGTCCAAAGCCACCACTGCCACCTTAACCGCAGTGTCGGCAGCCCTGGCTTCCCACATGAATCTCCTCCAGAGATCAGGCTCTCTTCCATAGCAGCAGCGCCTCCTCCTCCTCCTCCATCACTCAGGATGGAGCCTCTGCTTCTGCATCTGACCCCTGTTGAAGTGAGGAGGAGAAGGGGCTGGAGATGGAAGGATGCGGGCAGTTCAGCCTTTTCTCAAGGCCACAGCTGACTCCTCGCAGCTCTGAGTCACGTGACAAGGGCAGCAATGGCAGGAGGCCCGCAAGGAGAGAGAAAAAGTTAAAGTGAGTCTTTGCATCCCTAGTTTCCAGGTCGCTGTGAGTGATTCTGATTGGCTGCATAAGCGAGGTGAAAGTACACACCTTCACTCTGAACCTCTCAAGACCTCCCTTCAGTCGCCACTCTTCTCAGGAAGGTACTGGTTGCCTGAAAATGTCTGTGATTGCAAAGGTGTGGAGGGAGGAAACCAGCAGCTTCTTTGCAGCTGCCATTTGGGCCACTGAATTGTTTAATTTTTAGGCTACCAACAGCAGATAACAGAATCAGCTGATACAGCGGCCCTAATGTACTCTATAACCATTGCCTGTTCCTCTCTTTCCTTTAAACAATACAATTTTTATAAATTCTTCACTTATTTATATGAAATCTATTCATCTTTATATTCCCTTATTTGTTTTTCCCCCATATTTCTGGCATTCATATATAGAAGGGAAACTGATTTGTGATCTGCTATTACTGGGTGCATTACAGCTGTTTGTCCCTTTAACTGCAGATAGATCTTCACCTATCTTTATCTCTGAGCTTGTTTCTCATTCTCCTTTCCAATTTAGCTTAAATCCCTCCTCCCCCAACAAATTCTTCATGTTGTGGCCATTCTTAGTCCTTGTGAGGAGCAACCCATCACTTGCTAGCAGTCTTATCTTTCAGGACGTGAAGCCCATGATGCCAACATCCACATTCTTTACATTAGTATCACTTTCATAGCCAGTTATTCACACAGATGCTCTCTCATGTCCTCCCATGGGGTCTCTCGTATGTCTTCCTTTGCATGTTGTCAAACTCCTCTTCAAGAATATGAAAGTGGTTTTGCAGTTCTACTGGAGAAGAAAGTGTCCTGCTACTGCTGCTGCTCTTAACTGTGACTATTTTTCATGCTTCTTCTTTCAATGATGTTTGATTTCTCCTCAGCTTTCTCTTCTTGCTTTGTCTTGCTGTTCTTCCACCTCTAGTCTCTCCCTTGGCTTCTGATGCTCACAAGTTCCAACCATGTACTCATTATCTTCTTTTATACCCTTAAGTGCAGCTCCAATTATCTCACTTTTTCTTTGAATAGTGCTACCACTCTGCATTTGTTATATGCAAATGCTGTGTTGTTCTCGAGCACGAAGACAAAAAATGGACACTTTGCATGTTTCTTCCCTCATTAATCTCTGTTATCTTTTTTACTTTCTTTTGTTTGCCTTTGTCCTTTCCTTTGCCTTATCTGTTTTGAAGGATGCTAGGAAAGTTCACAAATATATAACTAGATCCAGAAACAAAAAATTTGTTAGAGGCCTCTCCCTTCAAATTCTTTTTAACTCTCCCTTTTCGCTCGCCCTGATTGCTCACTCCCTGCTCTTTTAGCAGTCAGCAAACAGAAAAGGTCTCCTATTACAGATATGTGAAATAAGTACATTATGTTAAGCCAAGGTAGCATTATTATTGGAGAGAGGAGCAAGCTCTGATACTCTTGCTTGTCATGGCGATCATACCATTGTTGCCAGTGAGACAAACAAGCCCCAGCCTTCTTCCCAGTATTGAAGCTGCAGAGGTGCAAGGGCACACAATCTCTACACTCTATCTGGCTAAGACATTAAAAAGCAAGATGCAAGTGGATTCACTGCCATGTTGTCTAGGTAATTTGTATGCCCCGACACTGCAGGATCAAGTCCCCAAAGTCCCTGCTGCTATTCTTTTCTGCTCTGGAACAAGGCAAGACAGTGGAGCTTGCTTGGGTTCTGCTCAGTCTTGTCAGCACGACTGTTTCATCAGGTAGGGTCTAGATACATGAGGAAAGCAGCCAACAAGGGATGCCGGCAGTAAAGGCAGGGTTGTCAACTCAGCACATACTGTAAATGTAATATTTGATTAGCCATTGGTTGATAAGTAAGGCTACCTAAAGTTAGTAAAGTCCATCATGGAGAGATTGTTCAGGGCTCAGTTGATCCTGTTCTAATGCGAATTATTTCTTCAGAAAGACCAAGGAAAGATAAAATGCAAATATTCAGTGAAAGAACATACTTACTTCTATATGCTCTTTACAATATTCCAAACCAATGTCACTTAATATTTTTTTCACGGTTTTCCGGGCTTTTCTTAAACTGCCAAGGTTGTTGACAGGAAGTTGAAACATAGTTTCTACTAGAAGAAAAAGAAAAAAAGTACTGAATATATTTGGCCACTGAAGAGTCTTAGCTCATAGTAACAAACAAGGTCTATTACTCAAGTTTTCCTTCTTACATTTATGTATCTCATGTTGAACAGATTCTACTTTCTAAACAATTTCATAACTCTAGAGTAAAGAAGTCTTTTTTTAAAAAAAAATTAAACTCTGAATATTAGAATGACGAACACTGATCTGGAAGTGGACTCCCACAGTTTCCTTCAGAAAGAACTTCATATTTTTATGTCAATTTTAAAATATTAGCCCATATAAAAAGTCAAAATCAGAGCCCACCACCACCAAAAAAGTTTGACTAGCTTTACTGATTAAACCCAATGTTTAAAAACATTATTTTAAATTTGTTCATAAAATTCAACAATGCAAGATAATTACAGTCTTAGAAGAAAAAAGCTATATATGATTAATATCAAGAATACGGTAAGTTAAAATTACTAAAACAAATTTAAATATTGGCACAGCTGTAGTTACTAAATATTCTCCCAAACATACCCAACCTAAGATGAAGCATAATCTGTTTCAGAAACATGCTCATAAACTAAAATACTTGTACTGTATATCAAAGCAAATCTCCCCATAGGAAATAATGGTAACTTACCTGATTTGTTCTGGTGACCTAGTTTCCATTATTTCCTATGGAGAAATTTGCTTTGGCTGGGAATTGGCAGTGCCGGACAACAGGTAACCTCTGGAGGTCACTTCTGGTCCATCAGAAGTCACTTCCGGTCAGCGGAATTATTTTAATATATTTAATATAATTAAATCATATACTTATTAATATAATATATAATTATAATATATAATTAAATAATTATATAATTGTATACAATAATAAAAATAATTGTATTAAATAATTACTTAAGGTAATTCCAGTAGGCAGAATTATTTATTTAAAGTATTTTTCCTGCCTTTCTCCTTAAAAAGAACCCAAAGCAGCTTACATTTGTCACTCTTCTCAACAACCATGGCTTTTTCAAACCCTCTGAGACTTAAATCAGAATTTCAATTTACTGGTACCAGCATCCTGTAAACACAAAAACTAAAATACTCTTTTAATTCTTTATATGGTCTTGGCAGCTTGCCACAAATGTGGCAACACACTGTATGACAAATATCATACTAAGGACTGGTAGGATATACAGTACATTTAAAATATGTACTGTATATCCTTTATATATTTTTAAAAAAACTCTTCAGTTGGCTGCTTGCATTTTTTTTTTTTTGGCAATGACTATAAAGGGATGTAGATTTCAGGTACAGATAAGCATAAATGATAGATGTCTGGTCTTACAGTTCACTGCACACAACAGTTACAACACATAATATGGAAATTGTCTAAAAAGGCCAGCATGATTTAAAACTTGTACTAAAATAGTGCTCACAATCCATGATAATTTTAATGCACAACTAAAAGTGAAGCAGCTTATCCATAGCATAAAAACTGTTCTATAACAAGAAACACAACACATAAAAATATTATCTGATAATTATCCTGGCTCCAGTACCATTTCCAATCAAGTCCAAATCTACTTATAGAAACCCCAACAGGCTTTATAGGGCTTTTTAAGAAGTGGCTTTACCAATTCCATATTCCCAGTCAGTTTCCACAGCTGAGTGGGGAGTCAAACTCAGACCTTCAAGTGGTCAGCTTCCGAAATGAAATGCAGGAGTCCAGCTGATGTTCAGAACCAGAGGACTGAACTCAACCAATCCCTACCTTGTGCTGGGGTGGCGCGGGACGCAATTCCAATGAGGAAGACGCCTCCAACGCGTCATCTTTCCTTCTCCCTAGCGCTGACCAATCAGGAGCTTTGCAGGGAAATGCATCATCTTGCCTCCCTGTATGACTGGCCAGGGAGAAGGAAAGATGACACACGAGGCTTCTTCCTCATTGGAGTTGCGCCCCGTACCACCCCAGCACAATTTATGAGATTGGCTGATTTCATTCCTCCGGTTCCAAAAGTTAGCTGGGCTCCCGCATTTTGTTTTGGAAGCTGACAACTACTGAAATGAAAAGCCCATCTCTAGTTAAGATAGATCTTGACAGACTTGAGGACTGGACTGAAAAGCACAGAGTCAAATTTAGCAGGGATAAGTGCAAAGCTCTACACCTAGGGAAGGGAGGAACCAAATGCACAGTTACAAGATGAGGGTACTTGAACCAGTAATATAAATGAGAAGGATCTTGAATTGTAGACCAAAAATTAGGCCAACAGTGCAAAGGGGCTGCAAAAAATCATTTCCAAATCCCATGAGGTACTAGTTGTCCTCTATTCAACACTCACTAGGCCTCCTCTAGAGTACTGGGTCCAGTTCTGGACACCATACTTTAAGAAGGATGCCAAGAAACTGGACCAGGTTCAGAGGAAGGGATCAAGGATAATCAGCCTCCTCTGAACCTTATGAGCAAAGCCTTATGAGCCAAGAATAAAAAACTAGGCATTTTAACTTTGAGAAAAGACGGAGGGGAGATATGATATCACTTTTCAAATACTTGAGAGGTAGTCATGCAGAAGAGGGGCAGGATTTGTTCTCCGTCATCCCAGTTTGCAAGAACCTAATAATAGGGTCAAGCTACTGGAAGCCACATGTAGGCTGAATATTAGGAAAAATGTATTAACTGTTGCACCAGTATTACAAAACCAATTACCCCAGGAAGTAGTGAACATTCCAGTGCTGAAGCCATTCAAGAGAAAACTGGGCAACTATCTGTCAGATCTGCTTTGATTTGGATTCCTACATTGAATGAGGGTTTGACTTGATGGCCCTACAGGCACCTTCTAACTCAATTATTCTAGGATTCTATGGTGGTTCCTCAACAACAACAACTAATTGATCACATTTTTATCTCATCCTCTGTATCTCTTAAAATTACAGCACAGTGGTGCCTCCTAAGATGAATTTAATTTGTTCAATGGGACCATTTGTTTTATGAAAAATTCGTCTTAAGAGGCAGTTTCCCATAAGAAAGCATTGAAAACCAATTAATCCGTTCCACTGGTTTTCAATGCATGCATCCTTATGGGAAGACTGTCCCAACCCCCCCAACCCCAATCAACCAGCAGCCTCCAGGCAGCCCAACATATAGCTGACCTTGACAGCTTTTAAAATCAGACGTCTGTGGAGGGCTGCATGGAGCAGCCACCCCTCTGCCAGTTGATTGAGCGGGTTTACCCCCAACCTAGCAAAGGTGGAAAGCTTTCCTCCTTCTTTGCTGGGACAGATGAAAAGCTTCCCCCCTTTTCCTGGTTGCCACAACTTGGGGGGAGGAGTGGGCGAGGGGCAGCCCGTGTCTCTGTGCTTAGCCATTTCGGTGCAGAGACCCGGGCGAAAGGGTTGGCAACAGCGGCTTGTGGGCTGCAGAGTAAACTGGGGCTAGGATCTAGCCCACAAGCCGCTGCCACACACCCCTTCACCTGGTTCTCTCCACTAAAACAGCTTGGCGAAGAGACCCAGGCGGGGTGGTAGGGAGGCAGTGGCTTTGATCCTGGCTTTCCCAACTGTGTAGCACCTGCCAATTGTGTGTGGAAGACTGGGCTTTTGAATTTCATGTGCCCATAACCCCCTCAGGTTGTGGGCATGCAAAATCGAAAAGCCTGCCCCATAAGATAAATTTTTCACAAGACAGCCAGTAGGCAAATTGTCATATTGCGAAAAATACCTACTGCCAGAAATTTCATCTAACTTATGAAGATTTCATCTTACTGGGCATTTGTCCTGCACGCTACCACTGTATCCAGAAACAGTATCTTCAAATTACTTTTAAAATAGATACACTGGAGGAAGAGGGATTTGAATTATAAAAATGAGGAGCCCTCTGCTGAATACATGTTTGTATGTGTTTTTATGAGTAAGCCATCTCTAAATACCGCCCTCTAATTTTATGCTTATGGCAGTAGGTCAAATATTTTGCCAAAGAAATGTAGATTTTTATGCCAGTCTGCAAACACTATGGCTGCCCCCAACTGCACTCTCAGAATTAGCTTGATTCAAACTAGGGAAAAGTAATTCCTTTGAAAAGCCACAGCAGTCGACTAGGCAAAGGCAATGCATGCTGACTTGTGCTAACTGCCATTAAGATGCTCTCTTCCCAACAACTTAGCAAAGTGCAGTAGTAGTAGTGCTGACTTGCCAACAATGCCAAGTTAATAAGTTACTTTCTTTTTAAACCTCTGGTTATATCTAGCTGTCTTTGTAAGGCAATCCCGTTAACAAGGGTGTTCTTAAAGAAAAAAATATTCATTTAAAAAGAGAATATTGTGCAAATTATCAAAGTAAACCATATAGCATTGCAAATGTGAACTGTCAAATACCAATGGCTTTTTACATGTAAAAAATAAAACGATTGTCCAGCAAATAGGATTTTAGAAGTGGAACACCACACACTTCTTTTTATACTACAACCTAAGAAAAGTTTGGGAGGATGACTGATCAAATTATGTTATAAGCCTCAGATAATTTTGAAATACACAGTACTGTAATTTGCATCAGCCAACAGAGAAGTGCATAGTAACATGCATCTAGGGAAGATAGGAGATTCTCATCAGAATGCTACCAAATGAGATATATTCATGAAGAAATTATTTCTACATTGTCTTTATCAGTCCTGTATTTTTTGGACCAAAAATAATATTGAGATCAATAGCAGAAATATATGAAGCACTGACAATGGGAGCTCTTCAAGCTGTGTCATTATCAACAATGCAACAACACAAAATTGATGTAATGCTAAGGCATCTCCATAAAAAATATGTGCCTATATGATGGGGAGTGTTTGGAAATTTTCTTCCTTTAAGAAATGTAGAAATATTCATGTTGGGAAATAAAGTCTATCTTAATTTATAGGAAGAGAAATCGCTCCAGTGGGTTATCAATATGGCACAGAAGATCATCAGATGCCCACTCCTCACATTGGAGGAATTACACAGCTCCCGCTGTCTTAAGAAAGCTCAGAATATTGTAGGAGATATTTCTCATCCTGGACACTCTCTGTTTGTACCATTACCATCAGGCAGAAGGTATAGATCTATTAGAACAAGGACAGAAAGATTCAGAAATAGTTTTTACCCAATAGCAGTAACCATGCTAAATTCTGTTAAAAATTAACTTGACGGGTAATATCAGTGTTGAATGTGTTACACATATATTGTATGGGGGATTGTGTATGGCTGTTGTTGTTTTAAATTGTACTTTTTATGGATTGGGTATGAATGTTGCCAGGTGAAAGAGTGTAGCGCTGTGTATGTATGTTTGGTTTTTATGTCAGTTTTAAATGAGTGTAAGTGATGTTCGGCATGTGAATGTTGGAGTATGTGTATAGATGGTTTGTTCTTAAATTGTAGATTTTACGTCTCGGATTTTTATGCTGGGTTGTGTGAATGACTGGCTGGATGGCACTTTTAATCTCGTTGTATTTATACAATGACAATAAATTGCATTCCAATTCCAGAAAAACTTGGAAAGCAGTTGCATAAATAACAATCAACAGCAATATCTCAATATTCGTTATAGAAAGCAGATTGTCTTCCCATCCAATGTCTGTCTGTATGTCTATGAAAATCACACCTCTCTTCATAAGAGAGGACTCTGCAATCTCAAGCCTGTCTCTTTACAGGTCCTGCATACTACTGTTGGTGTGCCACTCCAACAAGATCAGATGTTCTTAGAAGCCCAGGACGGATTTGAAGGGGTGGATCCAGTCCCCCCCCCTTTTTTTTAAACCAAAGACAAATTCTAAAATTTTCCAGTGAGAAAGAAATGAACCTTTTGGAAACAGAAAAAACAAACCCAAGAACAAAATAAAACCCAGCAATAAAACATTTATCTTTGTGAGTGAGATACATGTTTTCTTAGAAAAGTTTTCATACTTGTGTGTGTGTTTCCAGCTTCATGAGAAGACCATGCATGGAGGCCTTCACTGTTCATGGATCACTGCTTGCCCTCTTCTTATAACCTTGTGTGCATCAAAAAGGGAAAAGAAGAAGAAAAAATAGAGGACTATTTTTTCCCACATCTATTTTTTTTGTTACAAAAATTCTAATTTTCAACTGTTTTCATTTTTTCCTACTTCTGAAGTGGCAAAAACTGATTTACATACGCTAGGTGGCATATGGTACGACAGTTTTCTGACTACCTCTTTAGGATGGCATATCCAAAATATGCCATATATACTATATATACTAAACAGTCATACTGTGTTTAATCACAACTAAGACTTTGTGGCTTTATATTTCATAAATACTACAAAAAGGAGAATTTCCCTAACATAAGAAGCAAGAACAGCAAAACTATTTTCAGTTTTTCCATAATTCTACAAACATTGCCTCGCTTTACAATTTCTAGAAATTGTGCTTCTCTAGATTTACAGTTCAATGGATTGGACCACCTAGTAGTGCAGATAGTAACCAGGAGTTAAAAATCCCACTGTGCCTCTCAGTGGCCAGCATGTATGCCGCCAATGGAGTTATGTCTTTGCCACTTTTGCAGCAACCTTTGGCAAGCTGTACAGTTGCATATTGCTATATGGAAGAAGGACTAGTAAAGGATTTCTTTACTTCAAAGTATTTTATACTTCAAAAATGCTAAGAGGATCACAGATTGCCAGAAAGTAATTATTAATTAGGAATGCTCCACCAAAAACTAGTCTTACTCAGGAAGGAATGGGGGTAGTAAACCAGGTAAAAAAGGTAAAGGTTTTCCCTGCATTTGCATGCTAGTTGTGTCCAACTCTAGGGGTGGTGCTCATCTCTGTTTCCAAGCCAAACAGCCAGTGTTGTGCAAGTCTGTGCCATGTGGCCGGCATGGCCGAATGCATTCCTGTGCAGGGAATTCTGTTTACCTTTCCGCTTTTTATGGCTGTACTTATTCATCTACTTGCATTTGCATGCTTTCAAACTGCTAGGTTGGCAGGACCTGGGGTTAACAGGGGGAGCTCACTTCGCTGCGTAGCACCCAGGATTAGAACTGCCGAGGTGCCAACTTTGCAGCCAACATTTCAGCGCTCTAGCCTGCTGAGCCACCACACCCCAAACAGGAAACCAGAACTGCCCCATAGTAAAAGCAAAGTGTTCGGCTTATATTACCACCCCACAGTGCTTAAGCACTCTCTGGTCGGTTTACAAGTTAATTATGCAGGCTACACATTCACCCCCATACCCAGCAAGCTGGGTATTCAGTTTACTGATCTCGGAAGGATGGAAGGCCAAGTCAACCATGAGCTCGTTACCTGGGATTGGACCCCAGATCGTGACACAGTTTTAGATGCAGCACAGCAGTTTAACCACTGCACAAGGCTCCAAAAAGTAACTGTCCATTGTCTGTCTATTTAGTTAAAAGTTACACGTAACAACTTCACTCTTTCAAAAAGTGGTAGGACTGCGGCAGAAATACAAGAGAATAATGGTTATAAAAAATTTCCAGGAGGGAAAAACACTGTGGTAGAGCTACTAATTATAAAATAATAATATGTTCCATCAGGTCACCTCCAACCCTAATGAATGAGCACTTTCCAACATTCCTGTTTTCAACTGCCCTCCTCAGCTCTCGTAAACTCAAACTCGTGGTTTGTCCTTAAGGAATCAGTCCACCTTGCATTTGAACTTTTTTTTCTTCCTGCTGCCTTCCACCTTGCCTAGCATTACTGATTTTTCAAGAGAATCTTGCCTTTGTCTATTTTGATGCACCCAAATACAACAGCCTCAGCTCCAGCACTTTTGCCTCCAGTGATAGATTAGGCTTTATTTGTTCTAGGACCCACTTGTTCATTTTTCCAGCAGTCCAGGGCATCCACAAATCTCTCCTCCAGCACATTTCAAATGAATCAGTTTTTTCTCCTGTCAGCTTTCTTTACTGTCCAGCTTTCACACCCATACATGAAAAAACAAGTGTGCCAATGATCTTTGTCTTTGGCCTCCAGTTAATTATCTTTTCTAATTCCTTCATTGCTGCCCTTCAGAATCTAAGCCTTCTTTTGAATTCTTCACTACAGTCTTTCTTTGGCTTGATGACTGAACCAAAGTATACAAAATCTCTATTTCAATTTTTTCCTTGTAGACATTAAAGTTATAGTTCTCCAATAGCCATGATTTTTGGTTTGTTAATGTTAACATGCCGTATTTCTTTGGCATTTTCTTCCTTCACTTTTCCTAACAGTTGTTTCAAGTCACCGCTGATTTCTTTAACTAAGATGGTGTCTCTCATATATATATATATATATATATATATATATATATATATATATATATATATATATATATATATATATATATATATATATATATATATTTTTATATGTTTTCGTAGATTTTCACGGGTACAGGTATGCATGTTAGGGTGGATTCGGGTTTCTTCCCGTGTAGAAATCTGGTTGTTTTGGTGACGTTTCGACGAGGTCTCACTCGTCATCTTCAGGCTGGTGTTCTGGCTTCTTTCTTCTTGAAGCAAAGCGTGATCTCAGTTGAAGTCCTTCTATAAATACTGCGGGGGGTGTGTGGTTTGCTTGCTCTGTTGCTGATTGTAGGTTCGTTTGTTCTTTTGTGATCTGCTGTGTGGCTGAGGCGATCGTTAAGGGCTTAACTGCTGGTGGGTTAGATGGCTGTTTAGAGACATCATGTGTGGGTGAGGTGCTGGATGTGTGTCTATTAGCCTTTTGTTTCTTAACGACCTTGGTGATGGGTGTTCTGGCAGCATCCTGGGCTTTGGTGGAGTGGGGTCCTGTGTCTTGTGAATTCATTTTGGTCTGGCTGCGTGTCTGTGGTCTCCCAATGTTTTTTTGGCGTGTGTAAGTGTGCTCCATGTGGTGGCTGGAGTGGGGAGTAGCGGTAGATGGTGCAGTCGTGGTTTTGTTATTGGATGGTGGTTTCGTTTCATCTGTGGGAAGGGTCTGGGTTTGTGTTTGGTGTGGATGGAAGGTGGTGGCATCTTGTGTCCTTTTGGACCTGGTGTCAGTCTTTGTGACAGAGGCTCGTCTGTTGACCAGGGCTAGTTTCCAGATGTCAGGCAAGCGGGAGGTGTCATCACGTTTATTCATGTTGTTTGGGTGTTTCTCTATTTCAATGGCTTCCATGATTATTCGACTGTTGAAGTGTTCAGTTCTGGAGATGAGTTTGGTTCTTTTAAAATCAATTTCATGACCTGTTGTTTTTATGTGTTGGAAGAGAGAGGAAGATTTTTCTTCTTTTTTGACTGCGTTCTTGTGTTCTGCGATGCGTGCGCTTATTCTCCTGTTTGTCTGTCCGATGTATGTGGCTGGGCAGACTTTGCATGGTATTTCGTAGACTCCTTGGTTTTCTAGCTCAATCTTGTCTTTGGGGTTTCTTAAAATGTTGGCTATTTTTTGTTCGGTGCAAAAGGCTGTCTTGATATTGTGTTAGTGGAGAATTTTGCTTATTTTGTCTGTGGTGCCTTTGATGTAAGGGAGGAGGGCAGTGCCGTTGTTCTCTTCTGTTTCTTGGTTCTTGGGGGGTGTTTCTTTTTGGATTAGTTTGGTGATGGTGTTTTTTTGGAATCCGTTCGCAATTAAAGCATTCGAGAGAGTGTGTAATTCAGTTTTTAGGTGGTCTTTGTCAGCGAGGCGTTTGGTTCTGGAGATGAGGGTTTTTGCTACGGAGTTGATCTGTGCAGGGTGGTGGTGTGATTGTGCATTTAAGTAGCGGTTTGTATGTGTTTTTTTCCGGTAGATGGTATGTCCTAAGGAGCCGTCGGGTTTTTTGTAGATTAGGACGTCCAGGAAGGGAAGTTGGTTGTTGGCTTCTATTTCCATAGTGAATTGTATTTTGGGGTGTAGGCTGTTGAGATGTGTGAGGAAGTTGTTCAGTTTGTCTTTCCCGTGTGGCCAGATAACAAAGGTGTCGTCAACATATCTGAGCCAGAGTTTGGGTTTATGTTCGGACTTCTGTAACGCGTTGGTTTCAAAGTGTTCCATATATAGGTTTGCGATGACCGGTGAGAGGGGTGATCCCATGGGTGCTCCTTCTATCTGTTTGTATCTTTGTCCATTGTGGATGAAGTATGTGTTGGTTAGGCAGTGGTTGGTCAGATCTAGGATGTGCTTGGGGGGGTTGTATTTGTTGTGGATAGCTGTCAAGGCTTCTTGAATGGGCACTTGTGTGAAGAGCGAAACAACATCGAAGCTCACGAGTAGGTCATTGGGTTGTAGGTCTTGTTTCTTTATAATTTCTATGAAGTGGAACGAGTTTTGTACGTATGAAGTGATGGATTCTGCATAGGGCTGGAGCTGTTTGGCAAGAAATTTGGCGAGGTTTTGTAGGGGTGAGCCTATGGAGCTGACTATGGGTCTGAGAGGTGTTCCTTCTTTGTGAATCTTGGGGAGGCCGTAGAGCTTGGGGCATCTGGAAGATTTCTCTCTGGGGATGATGCTTGGCTTGATTTCTTCACTTAAGGGTGAGGCTTTTATTTTGGCTTTGGTGGTTTTTTCCAGGTAGGTGGTGGGGTCGTTAAGAAACAAAAGGCTAATAGACACACATCCAGCACCTCACCCACACAGGATGTCTCTAAACAGCCATCTAACCCACCAGCAGTTAATCCCTTAACGATCGCCTCAGCCACACAGCAAATCACAAAAGAACAAACAAACCTACAATCAGCAACAGAGCAAGCAAACCACACACCCCCAGCAGTATTTATAGAAGGACTTCAACTGAGACCACGCTTTGCTTCAAGAAGAAAGAAGCCAGAACACCAGCCTGAAGATGACGAGTGAGACCTCGTCGAAACGTCGCCAAAACAACCAGATTTCTACACGGGAAGAAACCCGAACCCACCCTAACATGCATATATATATATATATATATATATATATATATATATATATATATATATATATATATATATATATATATATATTTATATATATATATATGTTTTCGTAGATTTTCACGGGTATAGGTATGCATGTTAGGGTGGATTCGGGTTTCTTCCCGTGTAGAAATCTGGTTGTTTTGGCGACGTTTCGACGAGGTCTCACTCGTCATCTTCAGGCTGGTGTTCTGGCTTCTTTCTTCTTGAAGCAAAGCGTGATCTCAGTTGAAGTCCTTCTATAAATACTGCTGGGGGTGTGTGGTTTGCTTGCTCTGTTGCTGATTGTAGGTTCGTTTGTTCTTTTGTGATCTGCTGTGTGGCTGAGGCGATCGTTAAGGGCTTAACTGCTGGTGGGTTAGATGGCTGTTTGGAGACATCATCTGTGGGTGAGGTGCTGGATGTGTGTCTATTAGCCTTTTGTTTCTTAACGACCTTGGTGATGGGTGTTCTGGCAGCATCCTGGGCTTTGGTGGAGTGGGGTCCTGTGTCTTGTGAATTCATTTTGGTCTGGCTGCGTGTCTGTGGTCTCCCAATGTTTTTTTTGCGGCGTGTGTAAGTGTGCTCCATGTGGTGGCTGGAGTGGGGAGTAGCGGTAGATGGTGCAGTCGTGGTTTTGTTATTGGATGGTGGTTTCGTTTCATCTGTGGGAAGGGTTTGGGTTTGTGTTTGGTGTGGATGGAGGGTGGTGGCATCTTGTGTCCTTTTGGACCTGGTGTCAGTCTTTGTGACAGAGGCTCGTCTGTTGACCAGGGCTAGTTTCCAGATGTCAGGCAAGCGGGAGGTGTCATCACGTTTATTCATGTTGTTTGGGTGTTTCTCTATTTCAATGGCTTCCATGATTATTCGACTGTTGAAGTGTTCAGTTTTGGAGATGAGTTTGGTTCTTTTAAAATCAATTTCATGACCTGTTGTTTTTATGTGCTGGAAGAGAGAGGAAGATTTTTCTTCTTTTTTGACTGCGTTCTTGTGTTCTGCGATGCGTGCGCTTATTCTCCTGTTTGTCTGTCCGATGTATGTGGCTGGGCAGACTTTGCATGGTATTTCGTAGACTCCTTGGTTTTCTAGCTCAATCTTGTCTTTGGGGTTTCTTAAAATGTTGGCTATTTTTTGTTCGGTGCAAAAGGCTGTCTTGATATTGTGTTTAGTGGAGAATTTTGCTTATTTTGTCTGTGGTGCCTTTGATGTAAGGGAGGAGGGCAGTGCCGTTGTTCTCTTCTGTTTCTTGGTTCTTGGGGGGTGTTTCTTTTTGGATTAGTTTGGTGATGGTGTTTTTTTGGAATCCGTTCGCAATTAAAGCATTCGAGAGAGTGTGTAATTCAGTTTTTAGGTGGTCTTTGTCAGCGAGGCGTTTGGTTCTGGAGATGAGGGTTTTTGCTACGGAGTTGATCTGTGCAGGGTGGTGGTGTGATTGTGCATTTAAGTAGCGGTTTGTATGTGTTTTTTTCCGGTAGATGGTATGTCCTAAGGAGCCGTCGGGTTTTTTGTAGATTAGGACGTCCAGGAAGGGAAGTTGGTTGTTGGCTTCTATTTCCATAGTGAATTGTATTTTGGGGTGTAGGCTGTTGAGATGTGTGAGGAAGTTGTTCAGTTTGTCTTTCCCGTGTGGCCAGATAACAAAGGTGTCGTCAACATATCTGAGCCAGAGTTTGGGTTTATGTTCGGACTTCTGTAACGCGTTGGTTTCAAAGTGTTCCATATATAGGTTTGCGATGACCGGTGAGAGGGGTGATCCCATGGGTGCTCCTTCTATCTGTTTGTATCTTTGTCCATTGTGGATGAAGTATGTGTTGGTTAGGCAGTGGTTGGTCAGATCTAGGATGTGCTTGGGGGGGTTGTATTTGTTGTGGATAGCTGTCAAGGCTTCTTGAATGGGCACTTGTGTGAAGAGCGAAACAACATCGAAGCTCACGAGTAGGTCATTGGGTTGTAGGTCTTGTTTCTTTATAATTTCTATGAAGTGGAACGAGTTTTGTACGTATGAAGAGATGGATTCTGCATAGGGCTGGAGTTGTTTGGCAAGAAATTTGGCGAGGTTTTGTAGGGGTGTGAGCCTATGGAGCTGACTATGGGTCTGAGAGGTGTTCCTTCTTTGTGAATCTTGGGGAGGCCGTAGAGCTTGGGGCATCTAGATGATTTCTCTCTGGGGATGATGCTTGGCTTGATTTCTTCACTAGTGAAGAAACGTCGCCAAAACAACCAGATTTCTACACGGGAAGAAACCCGAATCCACCCTAACATGCATATATATATATATATATATATATATATATATATATATATATATATATATATATATATATATATATATATATATATATATATATATATTATATACAATATATATAATTTAATACAATTTAATTTAATAATACAATTTAATTATTAATGTTTCTTCCACTTATTTTCACTCCTCCTTCATCTGAGTCTGGCTTTCTGTATGGTAGGTTCTGAGCCAGAATGATCAAATAGTGGGATAAAATGCATCTTTATTTGACCCATTTGCCTACAGGAAACCATTCTGTCTCTCCATAATACATCCTAATGATGGGTTCTTGTACACAATACACATCAGGACAGTAAAGTGCACACCCATTTCTTTCAGAATTACCCATAGTTTTTCATAAGATACACTGTCAAAGGCTCTGCTGTGGTCTACAAAACATAGATTGATCTTCTGAAATTCTTTGGTAGCAAGTGAATATCGCCAATATGAACTGAAATGCCTCTTCCTTTTCAAAATGCAGCTTGATTTATTTCATAATAGCATTTCTCTCTCCATATAAGGTGAAACCCTTTGTAACAATACCTTGGGCATCAATATACTTGCATAGGAAATTAAAGCAGAAGTCATATAGTTACTGTACTGGCATCTCCTTTCTTAGGGAGTGGAAAGTATATTGAGCATTTCCGATCTGTTGGCCATTATTTATTTGTTGGAATAGCTGTATTAGAATTTGGACATTCATACTGTGGCTTGAAACAGCTCTATAGATTTCTTTCTTCCTATTGCTTTCAGAGTAGCATTCCCTTCACTTGCTAGAACTGCAGGTTCTTCATCATAGGATTCCTCTTCATGGAAGTCTATAATACTTTTATCCCTTTTCTATGTCTTCAGTATGCTCTTTTCTCCTCCTCTGTATTTTTCCTGGTCAGATATTGTGTTTCCCTGTCGGTCATTCAGCATTCCTAATCTAAGCTTGAAATTTCATTTACTGGATCTTCTGGAAGAGACCTCTTGTTTTCCCCCCTTTTGTTTTCTATTTATTTACACTGGTTTATTATAATACAGTAGTTATATTTTTCTCATCATGATAATGTCTGAAAAACTCTATCCAGGTTTCTGACTGTATTTCTTACATCATTACTTTTGCTTGTCTATCCTTTGCAATTTTATAGCCTTATCCTGGAATAATATTTGTTTATGATCATCAAGTCTGGAATAATCATCTCTGTTTTGCTACCATCTGCTGTACTTGAGTTTTCCTTGTATGATGTTTTATCAGATTATTAATACAGCTTCATTATATATTTTTGTTATAATATTGTAAGCTGTTCAGAGTAGTGGCCTAGCAACCGGGATGGATGGATCCACTCATCCATGATCTTGGGTTTTGTTTTCTTTTTATTACAGGATTTTTTTTCTTTTCTTTTTTTGCTTTGATATCTGGTAATGTTTCTGGTTTCAATCCAGAGTTCTTCTGGCTCACAGTCAACTGAGTTTGGAGATGCAAATCTGTTCTTTATGTGGACTTTGAACTTCTAAGGAATATCACATAGATTATATTTTAGGACTACAATTCTTTTAGTTTTTCTTAGCTTTACTCTAATTTTAAATATTACAATTTTGCGATCAGTATCACAATTCACTCCTAGTCTTGTTTTGGCAAGGACAATACAAGTTCTCTATCTCCTGTTTCCAATTATATGGTTTATTTGGTTTCTCTATCAACCATCTGATGTCCACATGAACAGCCATCTGTTTGGTTGTTTGAAGCATGTATTTGCAGTGAACAGATTGTTGACTACTGTACACTGAATTCTATGAGTCATTTTTCCTGTTCCCCTTGGCTAAATTTCCCAATTACACTGGGTTCTACTTTGTTCCCTACGTTTGTGTTGCAGTCACCTATGACAATAAGCATGTGTTCTTCTGGTGTGTGATTAATTTCTTCTTGTGCATTTTTATGAATTCTTTCCATTTTTCTTCAATGTCTATAGTTGGAGTATAGAATTGAATGACGGTTCAGTTTTCCACAGTCTGATTTATATTATTCAATTAGATCTTGCATTATAGCTTCCTAACTCTCTGTCCTACATCTTGCCTGAGCATTAGATCTATTCAATTTCTTCTGATTTTTTTAAACTTCCAGAATAGAACTAGTGGTCAAATATTCTTGAGGCCGAAGAGGAGATCCTATTATTAATTATCCTCTTCAGTAGCTTAAAGTGACACTGGGAGAAGAAGCAAAAAAAGCAAAGTGTTCTGCTTATATACCTCCCGTTAAAGCATTCTCTGGACTGTTTACAATTTAATTGCCACCCCCACCACCAGCAAGCTGGGTACTCATTTTGCTGACCTTGGAAGGATGGAAGGCTGAGTCAACCATGAGCCAGCTACCTGGGATTGAACCCCAGGTTGTGAGCAGTGTTTTAGCTGCAGTTCAGGCATCGGTGACACTCAAAAATAATGTGCCATATATACTGAGTATAAGCCGGGTTTTTCAGACCTTATATTTGGCTGCAAAAAAAAAACAACCATCAGCTTATACTTGAGTCAGTAAGTTTCCCAGTTTTTTGGGGGAGGTAAAATTAGGTGCTCGGATGTCTTGGAGAGGGCAGCAGAGGGCAAGTCCTGATCGGGCAAGCAAAATGTTTCCAAATTTTAGGGGATTCCCTAGAAGGTACTCCTGCTACTTTGGTGCCCCCAAAATAAATAATTTTGAGTGCATGTTTTTTTAAAAAAATACACGCTCAAAAATTATTTTTAAAATATGCAATCAGAATTTACTTACCTTGGGACTCCGAAGCAGCAGGGGTATCTTTGGAAAGTGATTTTAGGGAACCCCCTGAAAATTGGAAACATTTGGAGGTAAGGAGGTTGAGTTATGAAGCTCCAAAGGAGGTGCCCCTAGGAAAAAACTTCCTACTCCAAAGCTGATTGGGCGGGAGATAAGGCTGCCGCCGCCTCCCATGATTCCAATTAGAAGGGTTTCTCCTAGGGGCACCCCTTACGTTGGGACTCCAAAGTAGCAGGGGTACCTTCCTGAAGTGATTTTAGGGAATCCCCTGAAATCTAGAAAGATTTAGGGGTAAGTGGACTTAGTTATGAAGCTCTAAAGGGGTTGGGGGTAGTATTGGCAACTGTGCAGGGACTGTAGGGGCAATCAGAGACTTTACTCTATGGTATTAACTCCCTAATTGCCTCCACATTCTCAGCACACTTTGGCAATTACTACCCCTAGCCCCTTTAGAGCTTGGCTGATATACCATATATACTCGATTATAACGAAAAAAATGCCCTCAGTGTATACTCAAGTCAATAAGTTTTCCGTTTTGGGGGGTAAAATTTGGCCCTAGGCTTATACTTGGGTTGGCTTATACTTGAGTATATAGAGAGTATTAGCAATACATTAAAATATGCATTCAGTCAAATTCAATGTTGAGAAACTATTTTTTCATAATAGCATTGTATGCATGTGATATGCCTCCATTTATAAAATCAAATCCTCCCATCTCATGTAGCATGAGTGGAAACAGTATAAAATAAGGTTACTGAAATAATAATGAACAAACACCTTCCTTATGCTTAAAAGCTTCAAATCATCAGATACAGATAGTTGCCTATGTTCTTCTTCCAGTAGAGACTAGTTTTCTATTTAAAAATCGGGAGAAAAGCCAACTAGACCCTTTTTGCCTCCGTGATTTCCTTTCTGGAAGCAGAATGTAGCACCATTGGCAGATATGTGGCCAAAATATGTTTTTTCTACAGATGCACCAGCTCACTGTGTATGTGGTTCTCCTTTTATGCCAACAGAGCAATTCATGACCCCACTCACCCCATTGTTTTTTAATAGAGTAATCTCTGGCTTGCAGAACTACCTGCCAATTTGAGATTGCTAGAAGCAATCATGGAGCATTTGGCCCATGAAACTGTTACACTCCATGACTGCTAACAGGATTCTGGCCAGTGGTATATTTCAACTGGTGATGGAGGTAGGCAGCACAGAGAAAGTATTTAAGGGCACCAGTGAGAATGAGAGAAATGATGAGGAGTAGTGCAACAACTCCCAGCACTTCAAGCACTAGACCTCACATGGTAGATTGGAGACAATGTGATATTCTAGGCACAGCTTTATTCTCACAATTAGTCCAAATCCATATGGAACTATACGAAAAGGAAGTTTGACTATATGAAAAAATAATCAGGCTTTAGTTCAGGCTTGACAATGTGTTTTCTTAATGACCCTTTGAGAGATAAATATGACCATTTATCATGCAAGACTGCTACACACACACACACACACACACACACACACACACACACACACACACACACACACACACACACACACACACACACACACACACACACACACACACACACACACATACTGCTAAATATAAACTAAAGAAATTTATTAAATCAGGTATTGTCTAAACATTCAGACACATACCACTTTGTAGCTCCTGAAGACAATGGGTTCCTGGAGCCAGTCTATTCGTCTAAGGTCTTCTGCTGCTCTAGTTCCTGTATCTTTTGACTTCTGGTAGGAAGCACCATTAATGCCTGTAGTAATGAATCAGAATGAAATGTTGTTGGTCTACCATCAAAAAGGACTGTTCTGGGTATATATCCAACAAAAGGAGGATGTTACTCAATGGGAAAGGCCTAGAAACAAGACCTGTTTTAGACAAATTATAAACTGATCAATATGGAAAAGATACAGGTGCCTTTCCTTATTCAGGTAGAAGATTAAATCACATCAAACAAATTATATAGTGCAAGTATCTGCTAACGCCAAGAAGACCTTGGGAGTGGATTTGCAACCACCCATACAGGCAAAGAGAAAATTACCTGTGTTATATATACAATGGAAAATAAAAACCAATTCAATTTTCTTTTCTAGACTTGGCTATTCATTATTTCCAGTGTGGTACAGTGGACAGAGTGATGGACTAGGATTCTGGGTTCAAATCCCCACTTTGCCATAGAAACTGCCAGGGGGGAGCAGAATTGGTAAAACCACTCCTTAAGTATCCCAGTTGCTCTGAATGCCCTATTTGAGTTGCTGTAAGTCGACTCCAACCTGACAGCATAAGCATGCACATTCATTGCTAAAGTAAACAACAAAGAATCTTGCAGTGTGTTGAAAATTATCAAGTTTTATTTGGCACAGGATTTCATTGACTGCAGTCCATTACATCAGATGCAAGTGGGCTGCAGTCCAACACAACTTTATAGCAAATAAAACTTGTTAATCTTTAAGGTGCTGTTAAGATAATGTGCTGATAAAATACTTTGTCACAGACTACCACGACAAACTGCTTAGAATTTGATTTGTTTTTCCCCCTGGAATCAACGCTTTTACTCAGTTCAGTTTCACTAAACTTGGCATTTGCTAATGTTGGTATGGCAGATACCTTGACAGCAGATCTTCTACTTACAAGATATATATACTCTGGATCCAGAAAGAACTGAGCTATACAGCAAATAAAGTGAGAGGCATGCAAAATGGGAAAGCTTGGGGGGGGGAAAGAAGGGAACTGAGTGGACACAAAAAAGTAAGAGAAAAAGGAGAGAATTATCACTAGCTTAGTGGTTCCCAATACCTGGTCCCCCAATGTTCTTGACTAATTTTCAGAAGCATTTACTATTGGCTGTACCATCAAGGGTATCTGGGAGCTGTAGCTGTCAAGTAGTGTAACTTTTAACAAAATGTATTAATATAATTAACAGATTCAAAATGGTTTCTGTGTATAAATGCATAGTCATTTGCCAAGACACAGGTGAATCATGCAATCACATGAAAAGGTCAGAATAATTATATCCAGGTGCCATGGATAACTGTAAACTTTGTCTACCTATGTGTACTCATGTGATTGGTTTATATGATGTCTGCCACATGTATAAAAGGCAGGATTGTAACCCATTTTGCTTTGGGACTGCTTTTTGGTGAGATCAGCAGTTTCCCCACTACTTTGTAATATTTATGCTGTGTGTTTTATCTCGTTGTATATTTGTGCATGTTTTTTGTAATACAAGCTTTTATGCTAAAAGTTTACTTGTCTCCCAGCTTCAACTCTGTCCTTAACAATTATTTTTTTCATGCCACTGTAGAACTCTGCTAATCTTTGAAGCATTTGAAACCCAACACACTTTTCAACAGTAGTCTAAGAACATCTGGGGTGTAATGAGACCAGAGGTGTGTCGTCTGCTAGCAAGATTCAAGAGAAGAATGAAGAAGATAAAGGAGATATAGAAAAGGACTTAAATGGGTAGAGGTGACAGGGGGAGTATCCCAAAGGTGACAGCTCAACCAATAGCAGAGAGTTATTGGATAGTGGACGTCTTAGTGGACGAATGGGAGAGGAAAATGAGCACTGAGGGGGGAAGAAAAGGGGGATATAGGTCGGAGGGAAGTCAGACTGAATACAGAGGGAAGGATGCCCAGAGCCAAGCAGGAGGTGGGAAAGTAAAACAATATTTGGAGAAAAGCACACAGACGGAACAGGGTATGATAAGAGGAGGGAGACGATATTTAGAGGCGGCTACTCAGACGGGGAAAGATTTGTTAACCCCAGCTGATATTGGACTCCCTTTACCCACACCAACCTTGGCAATAGTCAGTCCCACCCGGGGAAGTAATACTGTGTCAGAGGCAAGAGCAGGAGGAGCCATCTCCACATGGATTCCCGGTTGGGGATGGGAAGCACAGTTGAACAAGTTCAAGCACCATTGCTGTGGGACCCTCTGTTATGGGCCAATTCTCCAGAGAGGACCCTATAATCCCGAACGAAGATCAACCCTTTTTTGGATGAGGCAGAGATATACAATCCAGGGTTAATGGGAAGTTTATTTCATAGTTCTCCCGTTGTTAATGTTGATACTGTTAAAACAAATGTTCAAGCTGATACGCCTGTCTACGACACGAATAAAAATTTATCATTTTGGAACAATTTTATGAACCCAAGAACTTGTTCTTATACGGTACTGTTAATGGTACCAACGGAACCCTTACATGGGGATACAAAGCTGTTTTCTTGTGAACTGCCCAGAGTAGCCCCAGTAGTCAGATGGACAGTAAACAAACAGAAAAATCCCTGTCCTAGCTTCACACTTCACAAAGATGATGCAGCTGCTCTACCTAAGCATCAATCCAGAGTGTTTCCTAATGAAGTTATCACAGACAATACATCTGATATCCACTTTTTCCTAATATCCTTCTTTCATGTTCTTCTACTAAGATTCTTTCTTGCTCCAGTTTACATCCGGTCTGCATCACGAGATATGTAGACTGCACTTACTACAACTACTTTACTACAACTGCTTGGTTGATAGAATTATACATCTGCACTAAAAACAAAAGAAAAAAAACTAAAACACAACCCCCAAAACAAACAAAAGTGTTCTGCAAATCAAACCACCAACAAAAATACTTCCTAGTTAAGAGCAGACTGCATTACCTCAAAGTGTTCTATTTTAATCCACTGACATGACTCTTTTTAAACAACTGGGCTGAGCTTCATAGCTGTTATGGAATGCTTTATGAAACATTCCAGCTGCTCAGGAGTACTTAAAAAATACACCACATGCAAGGCCCAGGAACAGATGAAGCTGTTCATAACAACTGAGAGACTTGTCAGAGATGGTACATCACTAATATCACATATTTGATTATTTCTCAATAAGTTATTTTACATTTCTATTCAGTTCCTACTTAAAACTTTATTCTCATGTTTAATTAGTTTTAATTATCTTAAGAGAGGATAAATGATCTTGAAAGAATGCATGAGTAGATTGTTTTAGCCCCCGCAAAATGTAGAGTAAAGCCAGAGCAGGTAATGGACCCTCAAACATTTTGGACAATATTCTCCACTGTTCATAGTCTCCACTGAGAATAACACTACCTATGTAGATGGTGAACACCACTTACAAGCAGCATTGCCTGATCAAGCTGAGGGATCCCATGCTATTACATTGGCAGGACTTTCTGCTCATCAGACACTCAAGAGGATACTGGCATATGTGTTTAAGAGCAGATCCATGCAAGGAAAACACCCTTATGTAGACATCCTATTTAGCAGGATTCCTTTTAGGTAGGGACAGAGAGAGAGAGAGAAGATTCTGCAATAGGTCATCAACACAATATGTAACATGAACCTCATATGATATTGGCTCTACACTAAATAATGTTAACTGATTTAGCATGTTTGGTTTAAAAGTTATATTCAAGTAGATGCAAAGCTTTGCATGGAGATTCCTACTCGAATATTTGTAATAAAGTAAATAGAATACCACAAATTTCCTTTATATTTAACAAAAACACCACAGTCTGTATCAATACTTCCACTCTGAGCTATGTTTGACTGTCAGTTGCAATTATTGCCTTGGTTATTACTAGAAAACCTAAATTAGGTGCTGCTGAATGTATTTTGTATATGTGTTTTATTTATGCCATTAAATGTTTTTGATTGATTGATTGACTGAACAAAAATTTCCACAAATGAAAGAATTCTTTTTTAGGACACATACCGGAAGAGACCAACACCTGATCTCTTGTATCAACAGTAGCACCTTCAACTTTACTAACTCTCTAAATTACATTTCAGTTTGATAATTCAGTGCAAGTAGCTGGACATCCTGTTTCACCAATGGACAATTTGAATCCGCGGACCTAGGCAACTGATCATATTTTGTCTTGATTACTTGTACTTGTAATTGATTGAGAAGCAAGAGATGCAATCAGAGCAGTGTGTTCATTTCTTAGTCCATTAAGGACAAGTACACCACGTGTAATTCCGGTCCATACCTAGTCAGAAGCCAACTGCACCGTGCATGGGTAAGTTTCACCAATGGACACCTAAGCACCAGGGTTTGTCAGTGCTTTTTTTATATATAAAAACAAATTATAGAAGTTCACATTCTTTATTTATTTATTTATTTATTTATTTATTTATTTATTTATTTATTTATTTATTTATTTGGTTAGTTAGTTAGTTAGTTAGTTAGTTAGTTTGTATGCCACCCACCGCCCAAAGGTCTCTGGATGGCTCACAATTAAAATAAACAATTCAGACAATTAAAACATCAAAATTGCAATAAAATGAAAAAACAATAAAACATTTAAATACAATAAATACAATACATGAAAACATTACACTAAAATTGCCATCAGGACCCACAATAATCAGTTTAAAAAAAACTTCTGGAACAGGAAGGTTTTTACCTGGTGCTGGAATGTCATCAATGTTGGCGCCAGGTGGGTCTCACTTGGGAGGGCATTCCATAATCTGGGGACAGCTGCTGAAAAGGCCCTGTACCTACAAGCCATCCCTTTCACGTCCTTGGCTCCCTGGCTAGATCTTAACTGCTAGGTAGGTTTATCCCTTAATTGCCAGGTAGGTTTATCCCATCTTATGTGACTGATCACAGTACAACAACCCAGGCATCTATGGAGAAATGTAGATATATGTGGTATGGAAATGTTTCAATGAAAAAATATAGAATTGGAAAAAAAATCCAGTTCTCTGATATCAATGAAGGATATCTGTGCATCATGTAAAAAAATGCACAACAGGGGGTTGGACTGGATGGCCATTGAGGTTTCTTCCAACTCTATCATTCTATGACTATGCTCATGCATCTGCAAGAGTGAATATGGATGGGAATGAACAGTAAAAAGGTACTGTCAAAATACAATCTTATACACATCCATAGGTCTCTAATTTCTAATACTGGTTCCTGTGCAAAACCCTAACATTTGCTTGAAGAAAAAAAATTAAGTTCAGTGACTTGCCAAGGCCAAAATCTGCTTGTTTTGTCTTACTGCAGGTGTCCACCAGATCTCTGGCAGATCTACACGCTGATGTGCTTGTTGATAATATATCAGCCAAATACAGACCAACTCCTAATGTCAGCTCATGCTTTTCAAACATGATAAAGCCTCAGTACTGAGAATCTATGCTATTTTTATTATGTGTTCAGTGCTTTAATATTTTACTGTTATTTATAATTTGTTAGTGTGCATTGCTTTGAGGCTACAATCTGAAGGATACTTATTAGGAAACAACACTTACTGAACACTTTTTGGCTTCTTTCTAATTACTCATAGGACAGAATAGCATGCAAGTATTTAGAAACTATTCAATATGAGGTGTTTTCCATACATTGTTAAAGTGAATATCCATTCAGTTGTGGTATAATTAGATAGCTGCCTGAGCAAACCAAAACTACTTCATATGCATATTTTGCAAAATTATTGCCTGAAATCCTGTTCACACATAAGACAAATTATAGCTTTCTGTCTGTTCTTCCTTGGTAAACCAAGTTCCCCATTCATGATTCTCAGGGGCATGGACGTACATGCTAGGTTTATGCAAGTGTGTGGATGCCCCTGAAAAATCACAGAAGAGACACTTTGTTTAAGCAGCACCATTTTTTAAATGCTACAAACAGCATTTCAGATGATGGGTGACAAACCAAGGCATTTAAATATTTATCAGCAGACAACTTAAAGATATATTAAAATGAGTATCTACTTAGGCACATGTTTTATTGAGTCTAATCACAGTCAAAGCCATTTAAGCAATGGCCAGTTTTATCTGCAATCACATTAGATGCATAGCATCTCCACCCCTCTTGTAAACCAGTGATTCATATTATCAATTCATAACCACCCTGCTTACAATATCCATGGCACACTGAAATTGAAATTATCAAGGCCTTATATAAATCTTTCTGCTCTTTTGTTTTATAAACCTGCAATACTATTATGTATTATCATTTATTGGATTTATATACCGCCCATCTAGCAACATGGCCACACAGTTAGCAGAGTGAAAAACCTTATGAAAATTTTAAAAGCTTAGCTATATCATCCCATTAGCTGAAATAAAAGACTAAATTTTAAACAAATTAGATCCAAATTTCATTCATCTTCATTTCTGGACTTTGAATCAAGAAAGCCTTTGTTGAGGACACATGGGGCTGTAGCTAAGCATTTGGGATTTTAATTAGGTTTTTGCTCAATCCAAGCAGCAGAAAATAAATTGATCAATTTTAATGTAAACATTTCTCACTTAACAGATCCCAGTTTATTAAGCGATGAATGAAAGTCTGGCCCACCAAGTCAACATATACACTGTTGGTTTTGCTGCAATATACTAATAAAACTAATGTCCTTTAAATTCCATTTATAACAGGGAACTGTGGTTTTAAAATAGAACAAGATTAAAACACTGAAACTAGCATGTTAACAAAGGGGGAGAAGGCAATTACATGTGAGTCTGACACTATGCCCGACACAGTGGTTCTTAAAACTTTTTTCATTCACATAAATTTTCTACTAGCGCAAGGACCCCCCCAAATCATTTCACAGACACCCCCAAGAGTCCACAGACCACGTGTTAAGAACCCAACAAGAGACCATGGTACATTAAGCAATCAATTGTACAGCTAAATTGGTCAAAACAATTCATTTTAATACTCTAGAACAGGGGTCCTCAAAGTTTTCAAACAGTGGGCCGGTCCACCACCGCCCAGACACCACTGGGGGCCGGATCACGGTCCAAAAGCAGCTGCAGAGGTTGGCTTGCTCACAAAACAGCGGGTAGGTGGGGGGGTTGCAATTGGTCCCAGGGGCCGGATTCAGGACCTTGGGGGGCCGCATCCGGCCCCGGGGCCTTAGGTTGAAGACCCCTGCTCTAGAATTTAGCAGACTCGATTTTTTGTTTTCATTTTTAAACAAATTCAGAACATCAAGTGACAGCTGGTAAGCCAAACAATAAATGTCCACGTAGCTACTTTGTCTTAAAAGGGTGATACACATAATCTCTGAAAATGTTTATGAGCTCAGCCAACCAACAAATGGGGAAAAACATGTTTGGTTCAGTATGTTAAAATGCTACTAAGTAGCATTAAAAAGTTCTTGCTAACAAAAAGCATACAATCTGGAAGTTGCATATTTAAAATGGCCTAAATGACTGCTGGGGGGTTAGGGGGTGGGTATACCACTGGTACAGTGACCCCCCCCCCGCCATTTCGCTGTTCAGGTACCGTGGTCCCACTACATCGCGGGATCGCAGTACCTGCACCGCGGGGGGCGGGGGGCGATCTGGCCGCTCTGCGCACGCCCTCCGCACCTCCGAGAAGCCACGGGGAGGGGGGGCTGCGCGAACATGTCGCTCTCCATCGCCCCCCCATGCCTCCAAAAGGCCTCGCAGGCCCGCGGGCCGGCTGCGCAGAGCAATCGGGTCGCTCTCCGCCCCCCCCCGGCGCCTCCGAAAGGCCTCACAGGCACCCGGGAGGGCTGCGCAGAGTGATCGGGTCGCTCCGCGCCGCCCCCCCGGTGCCTCCGAAAGGCCCTGCAGGCGCCCGGGAGGGCTGCGCAGAGTGATCGGGTTGCTCTCCGCAGCCCCCCCCCGGGCGCCTCCGAGGCTTTTGGGACAGGCGCGCGATTGCCCCCCCACCCGGTCCCAGCCCCCCCGCTTCCGCATATAGCGGATTTTCGTGGATCGCGGGTGGGGTGGGTCCCTAACCCCTGCGATCAGCGGGGGGTTACTGTACTGCAAAGACCACTCATGTAATAAATAAATGTATTAAAACCAGGCCACAAGAAAGGTATCCTATATAAACATTCCTGGAGGAAAAAAACTTCAGATTTTTATTTTACTTGAAGATGTATAATCTTTTTTCAACAGGCAGCCTCAAAAGCAAAAGGTTGATAGCTCTCTCTCTCTCTCAGTATTTTCTCTAATACAGTGGAACCTTGACTTACATGCTGCTTGACTTGCAGCATATTTGACTTGCAGCAAGAAGGGGCCTGTTTGATTTGCGCCGCAGGCTTTGACTTACAGCTTGGAGCCCCGGCGCAAGGCCCCGGAATCGGGTGGCAGCCACGACCCAGCATCACAGCTGCCGCCTCCAAACTGCTCCTCCTTCCTTTTCTCCGGCAGCGGCAGCTTCGGCGAGGCCAGCTCCGAGCACCTGGAGCTGGTCCCTGGCCTCGCCGAAGCCGCCGCTGCCGCCGGAGGAGAAGAAGGGCCAGGAGCTCGGGGCTGGCCTCGCTGGTTAGATAGTCAGCTCAGTCTTGAAACAAATCTGGCTGCAGAATTCTGGTCCACAATGGAAGCATTTTATTTGGGGGGCTGTATAGTTGTGGATAAGCATAGGGTTGTTCAGAACCTGGAACGTCAGGTTAAAAATCAGTAAAACTTAAATGTTAGACATTGTTGCTATGAAAAAGTGGAGGCGTATAACTTGTGGACTATAATTCCACTACCTCCTCCCTTTGCAGAGACATTTCATTTACATTGCCGGAAGGAATCTCCTATCCCAGTCAAATTTGTGTTAAATTGCTGTTTTCGGGGGTCTTTTTCATCATCTGGAACAGATTAATCCACTTTTCCATTACTTTCTATGGGAAAAGTTTGTTTGACTTAAGGCATGTTTGACTTATGTCTAGACCTCCGGAACGGATTAATGACGTAAGTCAAGGTTCCACTGTACACGCACATCTAAAAAAATACAAACATTAATTTTTAACATCAAGGAGACAAATATAGGCCACAATGAACTGGAGAACATTTAAAGATTAAATGTCTCTTTAGAAGAAATCTATACAGCCCAACCCCTCAAATCCAAAAAGCCTCAAGTGGTAAGTTCTACAAATATAAAGTGGCAACATACAACTATCTGATTGTCTTTAAGGATCTCTTGCTTCTCAAGGCAATAGAGCTGGCAGTTGAGATTCCTTATTTAGATAACTCAAAACAGGTGAACAAAATCACAAAGTGATTTTCTTTGCTTGTTCAGCAGAAGATTCTGAAAGCCACAGCCTGAATTGGGATTTATTCCCGCAGGAGTAACTGATTTCAAACAACAACAAATTGACTGAATTGTTTTTAAGTGGTATCAACAAGTGTTCTCCTCCACTGAAAATCTCAGTTTCTGAATCAAGAGAAAGTAGATATGCAAAACGAATTGGTGAGGAGGGACACCGCACTAGCTCAGTGTCTTACTGCAAACAAGATCAAGGTACTCTTGGTGAGCAGTTCACCTACCCAGGACAGTGGTATTCAATCAATTGTGGAAAGAGTTAGATTTCTATTTTAAAAAAAACCATACAAATGGGTAGTTTTGGGCCAATGATAGTTTCATTACTAGAGAGACAAAGATCCCCAATGCCACCAAACATCTTTCACTAGCTTTGATTGGTACCCCAACTATTAATCTGAGATCAAGATAAATTAACATCACTGATCCATGTTCTGGCAACCTACCAGTTAATTCTTCTAATGTACTGTATTCAAATTTGTCTCTGAAGATACTATTAGAAACGTCAGCCAACATAAAATATGCCGGAGAAGCCATTAGTGTAACTTCTATAGATTTTCTCAGCCTATACAGTTATGATCTTAGGGATAGTCCTCTACAGGTTAGGACCACCCTTTCCTCTGAGATCATAATCTAAGGACCCTCTTTAGAGGGTCTGTACTAAGGCTTTAATGGGTGTTCTGTGGGATGTAATCCCTCTTCAGGTTGCCATGATTTCAGGTTCCTCCCTCCGAAATGCATGTGTTGTTTTAATAGCTGCCCTTTTCCAAGCTATTTTGATAAGCATCTTCTGCTTTGAATACAGTTTTTATAGCTGGCTTTAAATCTGAATTCTAAATGATATCCATCAGTTCCTACTGGTTATATTATTTATATAAATATTTTTATCCTATCTTTCTCCTGAAAAAGGGCCCAAAGCAGCTTCCGTAACCAAAAACAAAATATTATACACGAAAATCAGTAAATTATTCAAGTATTTTAAAATAATTAAATATATTAAAATGTCAGATGAAAACACTAATAATACGGATTTTAAATAACAAAAACTCAAACCTATCCTGTTTTAACCTCTCTTATATAGCAAGTTGCAAAGGGAAAGCCTGCCTGAAGAGAAAGGTCTTTATCTGTTTGCAGCAAGACAGCAAACGCCTCCCATAAGAAGAAGTTCTAGAATCTGGGAGCAGTGACAGAGAAGGCTCTCTCCCGTGTCCCCCACCATAGGCACCAGATGGTTGGTGGGAATTAGAGAAGGGCCTCCCCTGATTATCTTAGCATCTAGCCTCATAAAGAGTTCCACAAAACTAGAAAGCTTCCATTACCAGTGCATTTCCAGTTGATCCTCAAAATGACGCTGCCCATTTGTACAGTCTAGATTTTGTTTTACTCTTGTTTTATTCCACACACTGACAAAGAGTTTCAGCTACAGTGACATGTAGATTTAACACATAATTTCAGATGATCAGCAAATAGCAAGATTGAAGATTATAAAGTGAACTGATACACAAAGCAAGCAGCTAGCGCAAGTATCCAGTACAGTTCATTAATCTTTTGGAAGCTAAGGCTGTCAACAATTTCTGCAAGCAGAAAGCTGCCACAGGCTGTGGGTGTCAGAATATGTAACACTGTACCAGCTAGTTAATAATAGTTTATCACAGCAAATCCTTGCCTTAAACTTCTTACGTTTATCTGAAAACAAATGTTTCAACAACCCCTAAATAAAGGCAACAGAAAAAAGGGAGGCTGGTTCATTAAATAACAAAAAAGGAAGAAAACTTTCACCAACACACTCTCTTATCTATCCAAATAAGATAACTAATGAACGAGTAAAATCGGTTTGTACACTTCAGTTAATTTTACAATGTGAATCTGCAACAGAAGTGCATAAATGAACAAATGTTGCTATACCTCGAGGCACAGTGGTTAAACTTCTGTACTCCAGCCAAAACTGCTCACGACCCAAGGTTCAATCCCAGGTAGTTGGTTCAAGGTTCACTCAGCCTTCCACCTTTCCAAGGCCTGTAAAACGAGTACCCATCTTGCTGGAAGGAGGACAGTGTGTAGCCTGTATAATTACTTCTAAACTACCCAAGGAGATGCCATTTCAGTGAAAGGCAAAAGAATCCAAGAAACAACGTTCAAGCAATCTTTTGCTTCTGTCCTGAGAGAACAAGAGTCTAAAAGAGTCTTATAGCACCTTAAAAATAAAATATGTTAATAGAATCATAGAGTTGGAGAGACCTCAAGGGCCATCCAGTCCAACCCCCTGCCATCATAGTACCCCCCGACATAACCCCACCCAGACTCTGCTTGAAAACCTCCAAAGAAGGAGACTCTACTACCTTCTGTGGCAGCATATTCCACTGCCGAACAACTGTAACTGTCATGAAGTTCTTCCTAATGTTTAATAGCATCATCTGTCATTGATACAAGTTGTTGCCCACTAGATAATGTACCGCTCCAGCCCATAATTCAAGACTGTAAGTCACTTATTTAACAAAAGAATTTCAATTCTATAATCTCTATTCTGAACCATGACAAGTTTTCTGCCCTACTAAACAAGTACCTATGTTACTCATGTTTCAGACAAAAGAAAAACAAATACAAAATTTTATGGCATCTTTGAGACTAATAGATGTTGGTGTTATCATAGTTTGCTTAATTTAATTAGTGACTATGATCCAAGAATAAGGCTCTCTGCCTCATTTGCTATTTCATGAATTCATCTATACTAGCAATCTATGATGGGCGGCAATAAGTGGAGCAAAGTGTTTCCCTATTGCTACCCCAAACTATAATCTCGATATAATTACCCTTTAAATAACCTGTTGCCTAAGTCCAAGTATGCATTCATGTTTGAGTTTTGCCTCAGAAAAGAACCAGAATAATCTGTTCTGGTTTTCCATGTGGTTATAGAAGCTAGATGGAACATGGGTTATGAATTTTCAATCTTAACTTCAATCTTTAGGTTCTCCACCTTATTTTGCATCCTCTTCACAAAATCCAGTGTCTACATGTATATATCAGCAACATTTATCAATATCATAAGTCATAATAAGGACTGTGCTTTTGTTGTCTGGGTTGGTGCTTTGATACGCTCGGAGGAAAGGAACACTGATGATAATCCTACTGTTAATGTGCCATTCTCTCCTCCTCCGGAAATTGAAGGAATTGAAACATATAGCTCTTCTATAGAGATGGGAGAGGAAAGGATGGAAGAGGATTCCCTAGAACAGTGATGAAGAACCTTTTAGAGACCGAGTGCCCAAACTGCGATTCAAAACCCAGTAATTTTTCGCAAAGTGCCAATACAACAATTTAACCTAAATATACAGTGGAACCTTGTATAACAAACAGTTTGTATAACACGAAATTTGTACAACATAAAAAATTCCGGAGATAGGGGAATTTTGCTTAACATAATCGCCTATGGGACGAATCCGTACAACATAAAAATGGGATTACTCCGTTTTCAATGCATTCCTATGGGAAATTTGTGTAAGGGAAAATTTGCTTAACATAATTTCATTTGGAACAAATTAATTCCTTTATACAAGGTACCACTGTAGGTGGCTGTGAAGGGGGGGCGATATCTGGTGCCCACAGAAAGGGCTCCGAGTGCCACCTTTGGCACCTGTGCCATAGGTTCGCCAACACTGCCCTAGAATGACCCAGGCCTGAATTACCCATAAGCTTCAGAAAAGAACAAAGATTAGAATGGGAGGAGCTCTCAGGGATAGAAGATATAAAAGCAGAATAGGAGGACTTTTTGTCAGGAGATATGACAGATTAGGTGTGAAGGAAAAGGGACAGAGAAACAGGTGAGGATAGAAAGGGATATAGAAAACTCAAAGTACAGACCAAGGAAGTAACAGAAGAACACACAAAGAAGAGTAATAATATTTATTTATTTATTTATTTATTTATTTATTTATTTATTTATATTTTTGCATTTATATACCGCTCCCATTTCCCAAAGGAACTCTGGGCGGTTCACACAAAAAGCTTAAAAGCAAACATCAATAAGACAATATAAAATGGTACTGGGCAAGAGGTGAAAACTAGACAACCATCAAAAGGAGAGAGAGGGGAAAAAACTGGTACTACATTAGCAATCGCCAAAGGCATCCCTGAACAGCCAGGTTTTAAGGGCTTTCCTGAAGGATGCCAATGAGGGAGCCTGGCGTATCTCACCAGGTAGCTTGTTCTAAAGCGATGGACCGGCCACTGAGAAGGCCCATTTCCAAGTTACTACTCTGCGGGCCTCCCTGTGGGTGGCTACCCAGAGAGAGAGAGCCATTGAGGAGCGGGGTGGGTCGGGCCAGTTCTAATCGTGGGGAGATACGCTCTGCCAGATAATCAGGGCCCAGGCCATGGAGGGCTTTGTAAACCAAAACCAACACCTTGAATCTTATTTGGGAGGCAACGGGCAACCAATGCAGGCGGGCCAGAATGGGGGTGATGCAGTCAAACATGCCCGCACCAACCACCAACTTGGCCGCCGCATTCTGTACCCGCTGCAGTCGCCGAACAAGGTTCAAGGAAAGCCCCATGAAGAGAGCGTTACAATAGTCTACCCTCGACATGACCAGCTCCTGCACCACTGTCCTCAGGGAGTCCCCCATCGAGGTATGGGCAAATCTGGGCAATAAGCCTAAGATGGTAAAAGGCCGACCTGGTCACTGCTGCCACCTGGGATTCCAGAGACAGATCCGGATCCAGGACGATGCCCAGACTCCTCACTCATTCCGCAAGCTGGAGGGCGGACCCACCCAAGCTGGGAAGAGGGTCACAGTACCTGTTCGGGCCCACCCCGAAGAACAGAACCTTAGTCTTCCCAGGGTTAAGCCTAAGCCTGTTAGTCCTGGTCCAGTCCAGGATGACCTCAGCCAGCGGCCTCATATAGATGTTAAAGAGCATTGGAGAGAGAGCCAACCCCTGAGGCACCCCACAAGAGAGTGTCCAAGGGGATGACAAGACACCCCCCAAGCTCACACACTGAGTGTGGCCCTTCAGGAAGGAACGGAGCCAGCCAAAGGCCAGACCCCCAGTCCCCACCTCAGAGAGCTGGCTCAGGAGGATACTGTGGTTGATGGTATCAAAGGACGCTGACAGGTCGAGAAGGACCAACAGGGTAGAACAACCCCTGTCAAAGAGTGGAAGAGAAACCAGGGGATCCAGAATTCCCTGAAGGATGGGAGTGGGTGATTAAGGATGACCCATGGGCTGGAGTAAATTTGTCTGAGGGTTCTCAGGGCAGATAAGAAAATGGTACAAAATAATTTTAAACTGTAAGATATCTAAAACACAAAATTAAAACAACAAATAATTACAGTAATACCTTGGTTTACAAGTACCTTGGAAAAAGGTGAACTTCTAGTTAACTTCTTTTGTGATTTTTGGCATTTTGTGTGTACAGTATGTGGTCTATGGGACCCCAGAACGATTCATCTGAGTTTCCAAGGTATTACCGTATGTCTTGACGGTATCAAAATGATGCCCAAGTCAACACCAATTAAGCCTCCAAGAGAACATTCCACAGTTGGGCTGCTTTAGCAGCAAAAGCCCTCTCTCCTATCTCCCACAGAGTTGCTCGATTTGCAACCCATCTCCACATAAAAAACTGCTCAACAATAAGACACAAATGTAAACTTAGCATTTGGGCAGGTTTATATAATGAGAGGCAAACCTTCAAATATCCAAGTCCCAAGCCATTTATGGCTTTGAAAGTCACCAAAATATCTTGAATTCAACCTAGTGTCATGAGGGTTATGAAGAACGCGCCTTTCAGAAGTTTAACAGTGGCATACTACACTTGCTGCAGCATCTGCATCATCTTCAAGGGCAGACCACATACAGGTCAATGCAGTAGGCTAACTGGAAAGTTGCCAGGGCATGGAATACCGGTTATCTCTGTCCACAAATGGTCATACCAGCATACCAGTCAAAGCTGACCCCGTGCACTCCAAGCCTCTGGGTTCTCAGGAGCCTCCAAAGATAAAGATGAATCTAGGCTTACCTCCAGACTATGCATCTGCTCCTACAGGGGGTATGACTCCATTCAGAACAGGTTTCCTGTGTGTAACCACCGAACAACAGAGACTCCTCCTTGTTGGGATTCAGCTTCAGTTTACTGGCCCTCATCCAGCCCATTAAAGCCTGCAGACATTGGTCCAGGACCTGCACAGCCTCATCTAATCATGATGATAAAGAAAAGTAGAGCTGAGTATCATCAGCATATTAGTGGTCTCCAGGGTGGGAAAACATCAATGATTTATTTAAAAAATCAATTGAAATCATGATTTAAAATTGAAAATAATCAATTTATATTTAAATAATCAAAAATCTAAATTTTGTGATTAAAATCATGATTCGAATCAATTTGATTTAAATCAAATCCACCCTGATGGCACAACTCCAAAACTAATTACCTTTCCGAGAAGCTTTATATAGTTATAAAACAGCATGGGAAACAGAATGGACCTCTTATGTATTTTACAGTTTAATTGCCACAGGGCTCAGCAGAAGTCTTCCAATGCCACTCTTTGGAACCAATTCCAAAGATAGGAATGGAACCATTTTAATATAGTGCCTCCCACTCCCATTCCATAGAGTCTGTCTATGTCTAGGAGGATATGATGATCAACAGTATCAAAAGTAGGTGAGAGGTCTAGGAGAATCAACAGGGCCACACTTCCCCTGTAGCAGGACATCAGTCAAGTGCAACTAAGGCCATTTTGGTATGAAATCCTGGTATGAAACCAGACTGAAAAGGGTCCAGATAATCAGTTTCCTCCAAGAACATCTAATGCTGCCCAACCAATGCACACTCACCTAGCTCCAAAATGGGTTATTTGTGGTAGTTGGAACATACCTCTGGGTCCAATGAGGCCCTCTTCAAAAGATGGTGCTCCACTGCCTCTTGCAAGTCAGAAGGCATTTACCACCTCCTGGACCAACCCAGGCAATGCACCCTTGCTGATCTTATCAACCATGATGGGCAAGGGTCAAGTGCTGACCCAAGTTTCCTGTTCACATCATTAGGCCACAACAAAGGAAACTGACACACAAACCCAAACAACTGTCTAAAATGGTGGACTGGACACCTCCATCGACAATAAATTTTGTGGCACCAATTTCCAAGTGGATGTAAGTGACTTTCTCCTCAAAGTGCCTAGCAAAAGTCTCTGAACAGGTGACAGGGGGTTTCACTCCCAGCCTTTCTGAGTCTGATCCCAGCAAGCTCCTCAAACACTTGGAATAATTCTGCTGCGTGTCAGGTGAAGGATGAAATGACATTAACAAAGTAAAAAAAATTGGCCTCTTAACTACAGCATAGTAGATGCACAGAAGTCTTCATTAGTTTCTGATCACACTTGTTTTGACTTTGAACTATATGTAGTCTAGTCATTGTCTGGTTTGTTTCATTTCCAGTAGATTTTCAGTAAAACAAGGAGAAAACAAGTAAGCATTAGGAAAACCACTGTATCAGCTACCCTTTCCATCTCACTGTTCCAGTGATACCAATATCTTGACCCAATCACGATCACCCCCCCCCCCAATAGATTATTCTTATTTCTTTTAGTGGCAAAAAAATTCAGATCCATAGAATTAGATGCCACATATGTCAAGCCACATGAGAGAACATGTATAATGAAGTTCCCAGAACAACAGCAATCACACAGTGGAGAAAAGTGGCTTCAAATAATTTTGCATTCTATTTTTCCATTATCATTTTTACCATCTGCAGAAGCAGTTGTGCTACCTTCCCAAAAATGTGAACCAACATAATTCCTAAAACACAGTCTTGAAGACAGAACCAGTTATATGATAGTTACACAGCTTTATACAGTATATTGCTAGATGCCCCAGATGACAATCTCACAAAAAAATACATTAGTACCCCATTACTTGAGCACAGTGTGATTATACTATAGAAAAATGTCCACAGATAAGAGTAGCATTATAACTGGCATATACATTTCCTGCTCTCTTTACATTCTCCTTCCCACAGCAAATCAATCAGTTGAAAAAAGATACAAGGATGAGAAATCCTTCTCTTAAGTCCCCAATTCCTACTTACAGAGGCCTAAAAGCACCAAAGCAGCCCTGTATCCCATACTTCAATTCATATTTCATCCGTGGAATGATTTCTCCTCAGCAATATGTAATGCCTCAACATGGGTGAATGTTACTGTTTTACCTTTACACCCAAGCTTCTCCCAACTATGTGCTGTTTTTCATGAATCTGTTTGTAGAATTGTTTTATAGTGGTGGTATAAATCAGTTCAGATATTTACAAATGAACAGCAGCACAGAACTATTTTAATAAATAAGCCAAGATGTTGCTTGTAAATAAAAATAATTCTTAAATTACATGCCTGCACAGCTCATCCTGTAAAGATTGTTTTAGCATGTACAAGCAAGTAGAGCAGTGCATATTATTATTTATTTTGGGGGGGGGGAGATCATTAGTTGCCTCCCAGCATTATCTTGCCACATTGCCATTTTATGGTGTAAGCATATTATTTGAAACTTTGCTAACAGTATTCAGCAGAAAACTATTATTATAAGGAATAAAACTCCCTTTGTGAATGAGAGTTTAAAAAGTTCTTTCATTAAAAAGAAAACAGAATTATGCAGAGCTTCCAATTTCAGCCTCATTCATAAATATGATGGAAATGAAGCTAGGAAATGTTTCAATTAAATTTTCAAAAAAAAAAAGTACAATTCACATTTCTGCTTAAATCAAATTGATTTGGCAAGCTTCCCAAACACTACTTTCACTGATATGTCCCCCATCAACTATCTGGGCTTCAGGTCATCATCATCTTAGAACTATAAAGCTGGAAAAGAAGTTTGGCCCCTGCAAGGGAAGGAACACAGGGAAATTGAACTTCCAATCTTTAGCTCTGTAGCCAATTATCTAAAACCATTGAGCTAAACAACTCAGCTATCAATGTTTTGCTAATTAGTAAATGTGATATCCAGAACTGATTATACTACTACAACCTGATTTGAAATTTAGTCAATTCACTTCAGCAACTATTGTGTTCTTCTACACATGCTACATTATCCACTTAAGAGAAGGTACAATTTTAGTAGGACCCAGCCCAAAATTTCAAACCACTGTGATTTCTTAAGATGTGACTAGCATTCCAACATAGTAGAAAGCTGACTTTCTTGCTCAGGGAAGACCCCTCTCCATTTCCCCACCAAGCTCTGAAGTCTCCACTGGAGAAACTCTCTCGCAATTAAAAAAAAATTCTGGTGTTCATTATAGCGAAGAGGGGATAGGAAATTAGCAATGCCCATTCTAATTAACAGAAAGGGACAGATAGAATTAGCCCTAAAAGAAACTGTCAGTAACATGAATCAGTAACACTAACCTCTGGAACTTTTTAGAAGTTCAAGGACAACCTGACATTTGTGATACAAAAAATATAGCTTGACAAATACAACTAGCACATGTGAGAATAGCAACCTGGCACCTTCTTTGGGGGGGAAATTAAGATGATTTATGTCCAGGATGA